>JALAZF010000306.1:4800000-7200000 GCA_022829125.1 Lathyrus tuberosus | reverse complement strand
TTTAGCTCTTATAAAATTAATAGAATTTGTTCAAATTTCTATTCATTAGCACATTATAAAAATAAATCATACTTCAGTAATAAAATAAATCTTATAGCATTTACTCGTTTAAATTATTATTTTTCTAATTTACTAATATTATCAATTAAAATAAAGTATGAGTAATTAGAATATTTCAACTCAATTAATTAAAATAATCGAATTTCACAATATATAATCACTCTTATCTTTTCACATTATATATAAATAATTGAATTTCACATTATTCTTGAGAAACTTGATATATCTCATAGACACAACATACCAATACCAAATGACACATCAACCTTGCTCCTTTTCCTCACGTGTTCCTTTTCCTTTTTCGCTGTTTTCAGATTTCACTCTTATATTTTCACAGCTGAAATCAGGTTCATTCATATCCTACCCCATTGTTTCATATTTCCTTTCTCTCTCTTCGTTTCTTTTCTCTCATTACCCTAAAACCCTTTAACCCTACACTCATATACATTCATATAAATTCATCCATATTCATCCTATTTTCCAAAAAAAAACTCAAGAATAACAACTAATATTCAAAAACACCCCAGAAAATCCAATAAAACAAATAAAACAAACCCAGACACTCATATCTTCAAGCACCTCTTTCTAAACCTTCATCCACAGACCCAGACAAATCAAAAACTTCAATCAAAATTTTGAACACATTCATCTTCTTAACAACTTTCTACAACAAATTCAGAAAATTGATTTCTCATCCACAAATCTAACTATCTATAAATCTATCCAGATCCAAACCCTTTCATTTCTTCATCTATCGAACTCTAACCCTAACTCTACTCACAAACTTAGAACCCTAATCCTCATATTATATCCTACCTACTCAGATTTTTCCACAAACCCCTTAAATCCATATTATCTCTTTTCATTTATCTTAACTTTTATTAGGAAAATATGTTTTTTTTTTATTTAAAAAAAATTATGTATAACTGAATATTATTTTGTTATATCTTATTTTTATACAGTACCATTATCCTATTTGTAATACCATCAGATGCTACAAAATAAATATACAATTTAGATAAAAGCGAATAAGATGAAATGATAGAAAGACTCTGTTTATAAAAAAAAACTCAAAGAAGTGTGTGAGAGAAGTTTGATATTTAAAATTGAAAATTCAAAATTTAAAGAGAGGGGAGAAGAGTAATTCTTGGGAACAATTTAAATGTAAAGGATAGGCTTTCAGAAAAGTAATGAGTAGCAGAAAAATAATTTAAAGTATGCATTGGTTAGATGAATGGAGTTTGGTTCCAAACAAAAGTTTTGTATTGAAATGGTTAAGCAAATGACGTGGCGCAAGGAGAGAAGGCAGAGGGTAGTATGGTACTTTTCAGAACAACTAATGTTCTTATGTTATAGATATGAGGACTCTTGGATGCTTGCGAGAGATTTTAACTATATAACTTGCAGGACGAGCAAGAAAGGAGAACACTTCCATCTATTAGGAAATGTAATAAGTTTTTTTGAAGAATAAATGATTGCAAGTTGATTAATCTTGGCGCAGTAGGGAACAAATTCACGTGTCGTGGTCCTTTGTATAATGGCGGGCACAGAATTTACGAAAGGTTAGATAGGGCTCTTTGCAATGATATGTGGAGATTAGTTTTCCCTGAGGCTTATGTTAAAGTCTTAATTAGGGTGGAGTATTCAGAACACCGCCCTATTCTAATATCTCCAGTAGGAAATTCCCATATTGTGGCTCTACAACAATTCAAGTTTTAAAGTGTTTGACTAGTAGACAATAACTTTTATGACATCATCAAAAGTGTGAGGAGGAAAGAGAGTAATTTGGAGCACAATCTCAAAGAGTTGCAGAAATATTTTAAGAAGTGGAAGTTCAAAATATTATATCAAGTCATCATTCAGAAAAAGAAAAAAAAGATTATGGCTCGTTTGAGTGGGATCCAGAATTGTTTACACAAAAGTGACAATTATGCAGGGTTGAAGAAACTGGAACAAAATCTTCAAACATAATTGAGAACAATTCTCAAGGAGGAAGAACTAATTTGGTTCCAGAGGTCTTGTGCAAAGTGGCTAATGGGTGAGGATCGTAATACTCGATACTATCACATGAAAACAATAAACAGAAGGTGGTACAATAATATTGTTATGCTTAGAAATTAGCAAGGTCGGTGGATTGAGGATAAGGTACAACTCCAGCAGTTGTTTTTGATTATTTTAGAAAGTTGTTTGCATTAAAATATGTGCATTGTAATCGGTCTCAATTAAATATTACTTTCCCAGAACTTGACAAAAGTGAGATCCAAATGGTGCCGTTGGATGTTCAGTAGGAAGAAGTTAGAAATGTTGTCTTCGAGATGAAGCCTTGGAAAGCTCTGGGACCAGATGGTTTCCCAGCAGGTTTTTACTAAAAAATTTGGGAGGTTGTTGGCTCCAAGGTTTACTATTTGTGACCAAATATGGAAGAACCCAAGTACAATTACTAGGATTAATCAAACAGATATTTGCATGATCCATAAAGTGGATCAACCACAAGCAGTTGCTCAATTCCTCCCCATCTCACTGTGTAACACCATATATATAAAGTAGCGAGTAAGGTAGTGGTTGATAGGTTGAAAGAGTTCATGCCAAATCTTATATCCCCTTGTCAAATAGGATTCATTCCAGGGAGAAATATTCATGAGAATATCATCATTACTAGAGAATTTATTCATAGTATTGATATATTGAAGGGCAAGAAAGGATAATTTGCAGTTAAAGTAGATTTATCCAAAGTATACGACAAGATTAGTTAGGAATTCATATGGAGAATACTAACTAAACTTAAGCTTCCAGAAAATTTGATCAACATCATCATGCATATCATCATTCATGCAGTTACGAGTGTTGAATCCAATGTTAAGTGGAATGGTTCTTGAAGGGATTTCTTCCTCTGTCAACGTGGTATACGAAAAGTGGATCCCATCTCCCTGTATCTCTTTGCCATGTGCATGAACAAAATTTCACACTGTATTATGCAGGCTATTAATGAAGGAAGATAGTCTTCTTATCATATGGGAAGATAAGGAATTATGATATCGCATTTGATGTTTGCCAGTGATCTCTTGCTCTTTGTTGAAGCTACGGAGAAGCAGATGAATTGTGTCATTAAAACTCTTCAATTTTTCTGCAAAATGTCTAGGCAGGAGGTTAGTCACGAAAAAACGAGTGTCCTTTCTCCAACAATGTCCCAGGAAATGTGAAAGTTGATATTCTGGTATTAAGATATCAGATGACGTATAAGATGTCACGACACTAATATCATTCACACAACACTAAAAATTTATGTTGTTAAAGTAAACTGCGGAAAGTAAATAACACAAATAATTGTTAACCCAGTTCGGTGCAACTTCACCTACATCTGGGGGCATCCAAGACAAGAAGGATATCCACTACAATAGTATTAGTTTGAAGTCCTCAGTAAACAACCTCAGGTTTACAGCCTTCACACCTAATCAATACCCGTGCTATTTCTATTTAAGACTCTCCTAGATATGAATGAGACCCCTCTAACTTCCCTTCAATCACACACAGTGAAAAAGACTTTAATCAAATAACAAAAGAGACTATTCTAAGACATAAAATCCACTTTTTCTTAAAAGCTTATGAGTAATTCACAATTACAACTCAAACACAATCCAACTTTAATATCAAAGTGATATGAGAGTGACTCACAAAAATAACAAAGAATAATTGAAAACCCTAATTTGAATAATCTCAAGCGTAGTTCTCACTTTGTGAATTATGTTTATCAACGTTCTCTTTAAATAGCCTTCGGTAAGAATGGTCTTAGGCTTAATAAATGCAACAGATCTAATCTGGACTGCTACACTTATTATGCAGAATCTTCTACATAAAATTAGGAACAGGATCACATGTTTCCTAAAATGTCTCAACATTCCTTTTTATGAAACAAACGCACAGCTGGAACAGAAACGGGTATTCCTAAAATAATCCTTCTTGGACAGTCAGATATGATAGCTGATTATTCAGAGAATCTTTAGAGATCTCATAATAAAATAAGTCTTCCAAGAAGTAAAACAGAACCTGCAATGATGTCTGATGAACATGTCAAGACATCTTGCTCAATATCTTGTTGTGATAAATGTTTTAACAAAATTGCTGCCAATCTCAAAATCACAGACCTAACAATCTCCCCCCTTTGGCAAATTTTGGCTAAAACAACCTTTGCATAAAATACCTGGAGAGAAGGTAAAATAGCAGCAACAAACACAATCAGAAGATAAATAGAGCACACATATACTTGGTATAACACCAAGACATATCAGAGGCACACACAACTGAAATAAAGGAAAAGCCCAGCCTCATAAAAAACACACAGAGAGAAATAAACACTCACACACCAAGCCTCTTTCAGAGAAAGGATTCTCTGAAACAAAATGTCAGGACATTATGTCTGGCATCACATCTACATAGCAAGCACACAAACACCATAAAACAAAATATCAGGACATTCTGTCTGACATCACAACTACACAGCAAGCACACAAACACCATATTCCTCCTGAATGACATGATAAGGAATTCAGATATTACTCCCCCTATCACACAAGAATCATTCTTTCCCCGTCACATAAAACGCATACTCCCCTTCAAGGAAATAGCCGAAACACTTCACACATAGCAAGCATAAAAGAACATCCAACACACGCAGATAATACTCCCCCTTTTTAGCCAGGATATTGATAAATCAAGCAGTCATTCATCAAATTGTTCGACCTGTAGTGTAGCGGCAAGAAGCAAAAGATTTGGAAGAATTCCCTTCGGGTTATATCGTGTCGACAGGGATCAGTGCGAGGGAAAGAATATCGTTCAACAATCTCTATCTCTTTAAGCTTGGGTTTAAATAGTTTGAATGAGTAAAGTGCGGAAAGTAAAAGATATTAACAAGTAAATAATGCATTCTTTAGAGAGGAGAGAACTCGTCGGGATTGGATTTTATCTACCCACCAAATACTAAATAAATTATCAATCAACTGTACGCAACCTAAATCACTCGTCAATATCATTACGTATCGCTCACAACAGAGGTTATGTCTAACGCAAAGTTGAGACAAAAATCGTATTATCTCATCGGTGATGTCTCACGCAAATCAACAACACAGAGTATTAAGAACCAATACCCACGCGAATATTAGACCTAAATTTATGTCTAGAGTTTAGAGTCTAACAGATGTTCATCTTAGATCGAGTTCGAACTGTATATGTCTATAGCAATCCAAACCCATTAAGATAAATATTGAAATCAAAGATAACCATTGATAAATATTTGTAAAAGAGATTTTATACAATGATTAATAAATATACATACAATCAATATAAACTTACATACAAAACCCCAACAATAGAGGGTACAAAGAGAAGAAAGAACATGAACAAGAATCTATCGGATTGTCAACGCCGTTTGAAGCAAATCCAACTCCAGATCATCATGATATACACTCTAATTTTGTTTCTAAGCCTCTCTACTCAAAAATATGTTGGTGATGAAGTTGGGGTTTAAAGATCCCAAAAACATAACCTAAAAAATGCTGAAAAAAGTGACTTTATAGGCAAAAATGAAGCGTTGGAATAAGACAATGACTAAATATCATTGCTTGAATACCTACAAAAGATGAGATAAAAATAATTAAACTCAATGATATTTACATGATAACGTAATATATACACTATAACATAAACTATATAAAATATACACAAAAGTTGAGGTTTATAGGTATAAAACAGATGAATTAAGTCGATGAGTGCTAATTATTCACACTCAAAATCACAACAATTTAACACTCATCAAACTCTCCCTAACTTAGACTTGTTTGTCCTCAAACAAGAAAATCAACCTAAAGAAACAAAAGCAATTGTCGAGAAATCATGCTCAACAAGTTTTTACAAACGGAAACAAATGTATGGTAAAATATCAAAAGTACATGCAAAATAATGCTTACCACTATACTACAATGACGCAACGAATATGAAACAAAGTCTAAGCACAAAACACATGTCAAACATTCTAAAGCAAAACATATGTTCAAGAATGAATCACGCCTAACACACAACTTCATCAAGGGATGAAAAAAACATGAGGGGTTAAAATCACACCCAACAATCTTGCAAACATCAATTCAAATTATGCATTTTGAAATTCTGGCATAGCAGATAGCAGATGTCCTAACACATGTCACGACATTGTTCTCTGTACAACTTTAAAACAAGGGCAGAATAAACAAGCTAATATCCAGAATATCAGCAACAACAGCAAGATAGATGTTTCAACATCTGTTACAACATGTTAATCAAAACTGAACTGTAAATTGCATAATGATAAACAACACAGAATATGATGACCCAGTTCGGTGCAAATCACCTACATCTGGGGGAATACCAAGCCAGGAAGAAGAATCCACTATAAGTAGTATAGTTTTATGTAAACAACCTCTTGTTTACCTATCACTACCCAATGAAAACTTTATCATTAGAAGTCATATCTAAATGATAAGAGAAACCCATCTCACTCCCTAAATCACAACCTGTGATATCTAACAGTTACAATCGACAGCAACTATATCATCTTACTTGAAAGACACCTCTTTCAATACAAAGTTCAGCCAAGCATTCTTGACTAACAAGTTAACTCCGATTTGTTTAAAAGCTTCATCCAAGAACAATATACAATTCATTACCTAGAGATTTATGAATCTGTATAATAATTATGTCTTCCACAATGTATCAAACCGATACAGAGGGAGACTTACAACATAAAAGAGTCAACGACTCACAAAATCCTAAACCCTACTTTACAAAAGTTTACAAAATAGGATTCCTAAGTCTCTGTTGTTTTCTCTCTCTTTTCTGGCCTAGGACTAGGTCTTCTTTTATAGCCTTCTACTGCCTTGGGCTTCGAATGATTTGTTGGCTGATTCCTTGATCCACTGTTGTGATCTCTCCTTGAATCTTGCACCTGATTTAAAACCTGTTATATTTGTCGAATCTAGATGTTAGAACATTGTATTTGACATCTTTGTCTGCAGCATTCTTCATTAAGTTCTAACCAAAATTTAGTCCAACCACAGGAGCTTTCAATATCCCCATTTTGACAAATTTTGGCGGTTATGATTGGAATACTTATTGGAAGAGAATGAATAATATTTCCCCCTTACCCCATGAGTCTATACTTCCTCACCCGGGGGAAGAATTTTGCTACTTAAGCAATCAATCACCAACGTGGGTAACTCAGAACACAGGACACGACTGTGTTCATAACTCAGATCACAAGACACGAAGATGGGACTCAGAATAGAAGGGAAACCTGAGACTCAGTCAGAATGTCAGAACATTCTGTCCAACATCCTTGCAAACTAACTGCAATGACAGACTCAACCCTTGTACTTTTCTCCCCCTTTTTAGCTAAAAATTAACAAACATGTCCAAGACAGACCCATACCCAAACTGAACAAACCCAAAAGCGGATAAATCCCATGAGAACCCAGCACCACATAACAGACAACCTGAGACAATTCGAATCCAAGAACTTCCTTTATATACCAGAGCGTTTTTTCTTAGGATGTAACGAACCATTGAAAGTAACACATGTCCATTCAATGAGAGCATTAAGTGAAGGGATGTAACTTCACAAACAAATGTGCACCGGCCAAATCGCATTTGACTGTTATAATATTGGTTGATACAAAATTAAATGTCAATGTAGTATATGAAATTAATTTATTAAGTTTCATTAGCTCTTATAAAATTAATAGAACTTGGTCAAATTTCTATTCATTAGCACATTATAAAAATAAATCATAATTCAGTAATAAAATAAATCTTATAACATTTACTCGTTTAAATTATTATTTTTCTAATTTACTAATATTATCAATTAAAATAAAGTATGAGTAATTAGAATATTTCAACTCAATTAATTAAAATAATCGAATTTCACAATATATAATCACTCTTATCTTTTCACATTATATATAAATAATTGAATTTCACTTTATTCTTGAGAAACTTGATATATCTCATAGATACAACATACCATTACCAAATGACACATCAACTTTGCTCATTTTCCTCACGTGTTCCTTTTCCTTTTTCTCTGTTTTCAGATTTCACTCTTATATTTTCACAGCTGAAATCAGGTTCATTCATATCCTACCCCATTGTTTCATATTTCCTTACTCTCTCTTCGTTTCTTTTCTCTCATTACCCTAAAACCCTTTAACCCTACACTCATATACATTCATATAAATTCATCCATATTCATCCTATTTTCCAAAAAAAACTCAAGAATAACAACTAATATTCAAGAACATCCCAAAAATTCTAATAAAACAAATAAAACAAACCCAGACACTCATATCTTCAAGTACCTCTTTCTAAACCTTCATCCACAGACCCAGACAAATCAAAAGCTTCAATCAAAATTTTGAACACATTCATCCTTCTTAACAACTTTCTACAACAAATTCAGAAAATTGATTTCTCATCCACAAATCTAACTATCCACAAATCTATCCAGATCCAAACCCTTTCATTTCTTCATCTATCGAACTCTAACCCTAACTCTACTCACAAACTTAGAACCCTAATCCTCATAGCTGATCCTACCTACTCAGATTTTTCCACAAACCCCTTAAATCCATATTATATCCATCCCGTTGAAAATCCATCTCTTTTCATTTATCTTAACTTTTATCAGGAAAATGTGTTTTTTTTTATTTAAAAAAAAATTATGTATAACTGAATATTATTTTGTTATATCTTATTTTTATACAGTACCATTATCCTATTTGTAATACCATCAGATGCTACAAAATAAATATACAATTTAGATGAAAGCGAATAAGATGAAATGATAGAAAGACTTCGTTTATAAAAAAAACTCAAAGAAGTGTGTGAGAGAAGTTTGATATTTAAAATTCAAAATTCAAAATTTAAAGAGAGGGGAGAAGAGTAATTCTTGGGAACCATTGAAATGTAAAGGATAGGCTTTCAGAAAAGTAATGAGTAGCAGAAAAATAATTTAAAGTATGCATTGGTTAGATGAATGGAGTTTGGTTCTAAACAAAAGTTTTGTATTAAAATGGTTAAGCAAATGACGTGGCGCAAGGAGAGAAGATAGAGGGTAGTATGGTACTTTTCAGAACAATTAATGTTCTTATGTTATAGATATGGAGGACTCTTGGATGCTTGCGAGAGATTTTAACTATATAGCTTGCATGGCGAGCAAGAAAGGAGGAACACTTCCATCTATTAGGAAATGTAATAAATTTTGTTGAAGAATAAATGATTGCAAGTTGATTAATCTTGGCGCAGTAGGGAACAAATTCACGTGTCGTGGTCCTTTGTATAATGGCGGGCACAGAATTTACGAAAGGTTAGATAGGGCTCTTTGCAATGATATGTGGAGATTAGTTTTCCCTGAGGCTTATGTTAAAGTCTTAATTAGGGTGGAGTATTCAGAACACCGCCCTATTCTAATATCTCCAGTAGGAAATTCCCATATTGTGGCTCTACAACAATTCAAGTTTTAAAGTGTTTAGCTAGTAGACAATAACTTTTATGACATCATCAAAAGTGTGAGGAGGAAAGAGAGTAATTTGGAGCACAATCTCAAAGAGTTGCAGAAAGATTTTAAGAAGTGGAAGTTCAAAATAATATATCAAATCATCATTCAGAAAAAGAATAAAAAAGATTATGGCTCGTTTGAGTGGGATCCAGAATTGTTTACACAAAAGTGACAATTATGCAGGGTTGAAGAAACTGGAACAAAATCTTCAAACATAATTGAGAACAATTCTCAAGGAGGAAGAACTAATTTGGTTCCAGAGGTTTTGTGCAAAGTGGCTAATGGGTGGGGATCGTAATACTCGATACTATCACATGAAAACAATAAACAGAAGGTGGTACAATAATATTGCTATGCTTAGAAATTAGCAAGGTCAGTGGATTCAGGATAAGGTGCAACTCCAATAGTTGTTTTTTATTATTTTAGAAAGTTGTTTGCATTAAAATATGTGCATTGTAATCGGTCTCAATTAAATATTACTTTCCCAGAACTTGACAAAAGTGAGATCCAAATGTTGCCGTTGGATGTTCAGTAGGAAGAAGTTAGAAATGTTGTCTTCGAGATGAAGCCTTGGAAAGCTCTGGGACCAGATGGTTTCCCAGCAGGTTTTTACCAAAAAATTTGGGAGGTTGTTGGCTCCAAGGTTTACTATTTGTGAGCAAAACATGGAAGAACCTAAGTACAATTGCTAGGATTAATCAAACAGATATTTGCATGATCCATAAAGTGGATCAACCATAAGCAGTTGCTCAATTCCTCCCCATCTCACTGTGTAACACCATATATATAAAGTAGCGAGTAAGGTAGTGGTTGATAGGTTGAAAGCGTTCATGCCAAATCTTATATCCCCTTGTCAAACAGGATTCGTTCCAGGGAGAAATATTCATGAGAATATCATCATTACTAGAGAATTTATTCATAGTATTGATATATTGAAGGGCAAGAAAGGATACTTTGCAGTTAAAGTAGATTTATCCAAAGTATACGACAAGATTAGTTGGGAATTCATATGGAGAATACTAACTAAACTTAAGCTTCCAGAAAATTTGATCAACATCATCATGCATATCATCATTCATGCAGTTACGAGTGTTGAATCCAATGTTAAGTGGAATGGTTCTTGAAGGGATTTCTTCCTCTGTCAACGTGGTATACGAAAAGTGGATCCCATCTCCCTGTATCTCTTTGCCATGTGCATGAACAAAATTTCACACCGAATTATGCAGGCTATTAATGAAGGAAGATAGTCTTCTTATCATATGGGAAGATAAGGAATTATGATATCGCATTTGATGTTTGCCAGTGATCTCTTGCTCTTTGTTGAAGCTACGGAGAAGCAGATGAATTGTGTCATTAAAACTCTTCAATTTTTCTGCAAAATGTTTAGGCAGGAGGTTAGTCACGAAAAAGCGAGTGTCCTTTCTCCAACAATGTCCCGGGAAATGTGAAAGTTGATATTCTGGTATTTAGATATCAGATGACGTATAAGATGTCACGACACTAATATCATTCACACAACACTAATAATTTATGTTGTTAAAGTAAACTGCGGAAAGTAAATAACACAGATAATTGTTAACCCAGTTCGGTGCAACTTCACCTACATCTGGGGGCATCCAAGATAGGAAGGAAATCCACTACAATAGTATTAGTTTGAAGTCCTCAGTAAATAACCTCAGGTTTACAGCCTTCACACCTAATCACTACCCGTGCTATTTCTATCTAAGACTCTCCTAGATATGAATGAGACCCCTCTAACTTCCCTTCAATCACACACAGTGATAAAGACTTTAATCAAATAACAAAAGACACTATTCTAAGACATAAAATCCACTTTTTCTTAAAAGCTTATGAGTGATTCACAATTACAACTCAAACACAGTCCAACTCTAATATCAAAGTGATATGAGAGTGACTCATAAAAATAACAAAGAATAATTGAAAACCCTAATTTGAATAATCTCAAGCGTTGTTCTCACTTTGTGAATTATGTTTATCAACGTTCTCTTTAAATAGCCTTCGATAAGAATGGTCTTAGGCTTAAAAAATGCAACAGATCTAATCTGGACTGCTACACTTATTCTGCAGAATCTTCTACATAAAATTAGGAACAGGATCACATGTTTCCTAAAATGTCTCAACATTCCTTTTTATGAAACAAGCGCATAGCTGGAACAGAAACGGGTATTCCTAAAATAATCCTTCTTGGACAGTCAGATATGATAGCTGATTATTCAAAGAATCTTTAGAGATCTCATAATAAAATAAGTCTTCCAAGAAGTAAAACAGAACCTGCAATGATGTCTGATCAACATGTCAAGACATCTTGCTCAACATCTTGTTGTGATAAATGTTTTAACAAAATTGCTGCCAATCTCAAAATCACAGACCTAACAATCTCCCCCCTTTGGCAAATTTTGGCTAAAACAACCTTTGCATAATATACCTGGAGAGAAGGTAATATAGCAGCAACAAACATAATCAGAAGATAAATAGAGCACACATATACTTGGTATAACACCAAGACATATCAGAGGCACACACAACTGAAATAAAGGAAAAGCCCAGCCTCATAAAAAACACACAGAGAGAAATAAACACTCACACACCAAGCCTCTTTCAGAGAAAGGATTCTCTGAAACAAAATGTCAGGACATTATGTCTGGCATCACATCTACACAGCAAGCACACAAACACCATAAAACAAAATGTCAGGACATTCTGTCTGACATCACAACTACACAGCAAGCACACAAACACCATATTCCCCCTGAATGACATGATAAGGAATTCAGATATTACTCCCCCTGTCACACAAGAATCATTCTCTCCCCGTCACATAAAACGCATACTCCCCTTCAAGGAAATAGCCGAAATACTTCACACATAGCAAGCATAAAAGAACATCCAACACACGCAGATAATACTCCCCCTTTTTAGCCAAGATATTGATAAACCAAGCAGTCATTCATCAAATTGTTCGAACTGCAGTATAGCGGCAAGAAGCAAAATATTTGGAAGAATTCCCTTTGGGTTATATCGTGTCGACAGGGATCAGTGCGAGGGAAAGAATATCGTTCAACAATCTCTATCTCTTTAAGATTGGGTTTAAATAGTTTGAATGAGTAAAGTGCGGAAAGTAAAAGATATTAACAAGTAAATAATGCATTCTTTAGAGAAGAGAGAACTCGTCGGGATTAGATTTTATCTACCCATCAAATACTAAATAAATTATCAATCAACTGTACGCAACCTAAATCACTCGTCAAATCATTACGTATCGCTCACAACAGAGGTTATGTCTAACGCAAAGTTGAGACAAAAACCGTATCATCTCATTGGTGATGTCTCACGCAAATCAACAACACAGAGTATTAAGAACCAATACCCACGCGAATATTAGACCTAAATTTATGTCTAGAGTTTAGAGTCTAACAGATGTTCATCTTAGATCGAGTTCGAACTGTATATGTCTATAGCAATCCAAACCCATTAAGATAAATATTGAAATCAAAAATAACCACTGATAAATATTTGTAAAAGAGATTTTATACAATGATTAATAAATATACATACAATCAAGATAAACTTACATACAAAACCCCAACAATAGAGGGTAAAAAGAGAAGAAAGAATATGAACAAGAATCTATCGGGTTGTCAACGCCGTTTGAAGCAAATCCAACTCCAGATCATCAAGATATACACTCTAATTTTGTTTCTAAGCCTCTCTACTCAAAAATATGTTGGTGATGAAGTTGGGGTTTAAAGATCCCAAAAACATAACCTAAAAAATGCTGAAAAAAGTGACTTTATAGGCAAAAATGAAGCGTTGGAATAAGACAATGACTAAATATCATTGCTTGAATACCTAAAAAAGGTGAGATAAAAATAATTAAACTCAATGATATTTACATGATAACATAATATATACACTATAACATAAACTATATAAAATATACACAAAAGTTGAGGTTTATAGGTATAAAACGGATGAATTAAGTCGATGAGTGCTAATCATTCACACTCAAAATCACAACAATTTAACACTCATCAAACTCTCCCCAACTTAGACTTGTTTGTCCTCAAACAAGAAAATTAACCTAAAGAAACAAAAGCAATTGTCGATAAATCATGCTCAACAAGTTTTTACAAACGGAAACAAATGTATGGTACAAATATCAAAAGTACACGCAAAATAATGCTTACCACTATACTACAACGACGCAACAAATATGAAACAAAGTCTAAGCACAAAACACATGTCAAACATTCTAAAGCAAAACATATGTTCAAGAATGAATACGCATAACACACAACTTCATCAAGGGATGAAAAAAACATTAGGGGTTAAAATCACACCCAACAAACATCATTGCTTGAATACCTACAAAAGATGAGATAAAAACAATTAAACTCAATGATATTTACATGATAATGTAATATATACACTATAACATAAACTATATAAAATATACACAAAAGTTGAGGTTTATAGGTATAAAACGGATGAATTAAGTCGATGAGTGCTAATTATTCACACTCAAAATCACAACAATTTAACACTCATCAAACTCTTCCTAACTTAGACTTGTTTGTCCTCAAACAAGAAAATCAACCTAAAGAAACAAAAGCAATTATCGAGAAATCATGCTCAACAAGTTTTTACAAATGGAAACAAATGTATGGTAAAATATCAAAAGTACACGCAAAATAATGCTTACCACTATACTACAACGACACAACGAATATGAAACAAAGTCTAAGCACAAAATACATGTCAAACATTCTAAAGCAAAACATATGTTCAAGAATGAATCACACCTAACACACAACTTCATCAAGGGATGAAAAAAACATGAGGGGTTGAAATCACACCCAACAATCTTGCAAACATCAATTCAAATTATGCATTCTGAAATTCTGGCATAGCAGATAACAGATGTCCTAACACATGTCATGACATTGTTCTCTGCATAACTTTAAAACAAGGGCAGAATAAACAATCTAATATCCAGAATATCAGCAACAATAGCAAGATAGATGTTTCGACATCTGTTACAGCATGTTAATCAAAACTGAACTGTAAATTGCAGAATGATAAACAACACAGAATATAATGACCCAGTTCGGTGCAAATCACCTACATCTAGGGGAATACCAAGCCAGGAAGAAGAATCCACTATCAGTAGTATAGTTTTATGTAAACAACCTCTGGTTTACAGTAAACAACCTCTAGTTTACCTATCACTACCCAATGAAAACTTTATCATTAGAAGTCATATCTAAATGATAAGAGAAACCCATCTCACTCCCTAAATCACAACCTGTGATATCTAACAGTTACAATCGACAACAACTATATCATCTTACTTGAAAGACACCCCTTTCAATACAAAGTTCAGCCAAGCATTTTTGACTAACAAGTTAACTCTGATTTGTTTAAAAGCTTCATCCAAGAACAATATACAATTCATTACCTACAAGTTTCTGAATCTGTATAATAATTATGTCTTCCACAATGTATCAAACCGATACAGAGGGAGACTTACAACATAAAAGAGCCAACGACTCACAAAACGCTAAACCCTACTTTACAAAAGTTTACAAAATAGGATTCCTAAGTCTCTGTCGTTTTCTCTCTCTTTTCTGGCCTAGGACTAGGTCTTCTTTTATATCCTTCTACTTCCTTGGGCTTCGAATGATCTGTTGGCTGATTCCTTGATCCACTGTTGTGATCTCTCCTTGAATCTTGCACCTGATTTAAAACCTGTTATATTTGTCGAATCTAGATGTTGGAACATTGTATTTGACATCTTTGTCTGCAGCATTCTTCATTAAGTTCTAACCAAAATTTAGTCCAACCACAGGAGCTTTCAATATCCCCCTTTTGACAAATTTTGGCGGTTATGATTGGAATACTGATTGGAAGAGAATGACTAAAATATCCCCCCTTACCCCATGAGTCTATACTTCCTCACCCGGGGGAAGAATTTTGCTACTTAAGCAATCAATCACCAACGTGGGTAACTCAGAACACAGGACATGACTGTATTCATAACTCAGATCACAAGACACGAAGATGGGACTCAGAATAGAAGAGAAACCTGAGACTCAGTCAGAATGTCAGAACATTCTGTCCAACATCCTTGCAAACTAACTGCAATGACAGACTCAACCCTTGTACTTTTCTCCCCCTTTTTAGCTAAAAATTAACAAACATGTCCAAGACAGACCCATACCCAAACTGAACAAACTCAAAAGCGGATAAATCCCATGAGAACCCAGCACCACATAACAGACAACCTGAGACAAGTCGAATCCAAGAACTTCCTTTATATACCAGAGCGTTTTTTCTTAGGATGTAACGAACCATTGAAAGTAACACATGTCCATTCAATGAGAGCATTAAATGAAGGGATGTAACTTCACAAACAAATGTGCACCGGCCAAATCGCATTTGACTGTTTCTTCTTTTAACGAGGACCATCTAAGGAATGCGCATTTACCAAGATGCATGTTTAACACGTGTTCCCTAAGACACATTCTCTCCACCGTCCAAAACCACCATACGTCCTAACCAATGTTCTGACACCTTGTCAGACTTTGTTTAGTCCCTCTTGTAACATCCGATGCATAGTCACAATGCCTTTCAAAGAACCCCAAAAATAGTCCTATCAACTAGCAGAAAATAAAAATGACCAAGATGTTAAGACATTTCTTCAAACATCTCCTACTTAGCAACAAAGTCTCTCAAGAAGCTTGAACAACTCTAATCCAATCCATTGACACACAATGACTGAATCAACATCAACCAATCAAGTCCACCAAGAACTAAACCAGTAACACAATGTCATGACATCTCGTTTGACATTACACCCTCACCAAAGGAATTCTATCACAGACTGCTTGAAATCACAAATAATCTTGATAAATAACTGCACTACTGCAGCAACAGATCCAAAACAGAAGTCTAACTCCCCTTGTTTAAGATAACCAGTGCTCCTTTTCCAGAAAAACACCTTAAATGAATGGAAAACATAAGACTCACCTTCATGTCTTCAAGAGCGCACCCCCTGTTCAACACACTTGCTGAACGCATTCACTTAATGCTTGATCATCAAGCAATCTATGTACCACACTAGTACACTTGATAGACAGAAGTTCTCCCTCTATCTTTCACAAAAGATGCTCCTTACAACAAGAAACACCCCAAAATCACCACATGATATCCCTTGACAAACCTCATGATCATATAGTGAGAGAGTACCAGGATCACATCCTTGTACCACAACCAAAAAACTCTTGGATTGAGACCAAAATAGCCATTGATCCCTCTCATCCAGAAACTATTCATACCCTGTACAAATCCACCTTGAATTTTACAGCCATAGATATCCTTGTTCCTTGAGATACAATCCAATTGAATATGGAATGCTTCACATTCCTCAAGAGATATACAGAGTCCCTTAGTTTGTTAGCTCTCCCAGATATTCTTCATACTTGAAGGACATCAAATATACGCTCCAAAAATCCTCAGCTTACTTGCTACACAAGCACCAAGTTGATCCACTTCTCTAACATGACTTGTAGCAGGAGAAACCACCTCTCCATAAGCATTCTGACCTCAGCAAGAGTCAACCTTCCAGATAAACACCCCATAATCCAAGACAGTCTTCAATTTATCATTTTCCCATAAGATAAGATAGAACACTTCTAATTCAACTAGTGAATATCAGCTTTCACAATCTGAACTCCAAATTCAGAAACCATGATGATGTTCTAACATCAGTTAGGACATCCTGATCATATCATAGACACCACACACTATGGTTCTTGATACAATTACCACTGGACTTACTATCTGCATAGTAATCTAACTAAAGATCTTCAGAGAACACAGCACCACCGGCTTAATCAATAAGAACTCCAGACAACCAAAGAGAGAAATAAACTCTCATTCATCTCCCAAAAGAAGGTAATATTCCATAAGCAACTTAGGGCTTCTACCACAAGCTCCAAGATATGAACAGAACCAGAACCTCCTTTGATTTTTAACCAACTACCCTTCTGCACAAGAGTAATTAGTTCCAAGCACACTGCTTGAATTCACAATAAAGATCAACTAAATGCCATTGTTTAGTTAATCTCAGCTTTTCTTCAGAGCTCCAGAGAATCTTCTGATCCACCAATGAAACCTAATTTTTAAGTTACATAATCCACCTACTCCATAGCAAGCCATCTTAGATACACCAAGACTCAGACATGTAACATCTACTCCTTCTTGCAGCTCCCGCAAACTACATGAGATAGACCTTTTTGAACCATTAATTCCATTTATTTATGAGAAGATCAACTTATCGTATGATGATGTGCCACAACATCAACTAAGACCCTGAAGTTTCTACTTGATGTTACAACATCTGATCAGATATCTAGCTGGAGAGCTCAGTCCTTCATTTTACTACTTAGAAGAACCTATTCCCTATAACAGAACAAAAGTTCCATGTTCTTATAGACTTGATTTATGATATCAAGTTAGAGTAGACAACCTACATCCTGCTTTACTGTACTGTAATAACCACCTCACCTTCAGAGAAACCAAACATGCCAAAGCCTGATTCTTTAGAAGAGATTAGTCACACAAGATCTTTACAAAAGGAATCCCGCTTTCCTTAAGTAGAGACTTCTTCAGGAAGTCAGAGATAATTGTCACTTATCCTTCACCTCCAGGATGAGCAAGATCACATGCTCCAATGCACCTAGATCAGAAATAAATTGACCCAAGCAGTGTTATCACCAGCACCATATTCTAGACAAGTTTCTTTCCAAGAAACTCTCTAGATAAAGATCAGATGCTTCTAGTAGAAACTGGAACACACCTGCTGCACTCCAATACTCCTAGGTCAGAAATAAACTGATCCAAGAAAAATGTCTTCTTCTTCACTTTCATCAGCACTACATTCTGGTCAAGCTTCCTACCACGAAACTTCCTAGTCAGAATATGTGCCTTTGTAACACCAGAATAAAGACAGATCCAACCACACACACAAACGTGTATGGTACCAAGACCATCAGCTAGATCTTCATAGTTCCAGATATTCACTCCTTGAATCAACAAGATTCTGCATAATCTTTGTTGATAGAATGTTTCAACATCTGCTTGAACAACAGATCCTTGTGAAATCCCAGACAGATCCAAGGAATAGATACCTGATGATGTAACAACTGATGAGACACCTCGACATCATCTTCCTTGATCACCAACTAAGGATGATCCATTGAATACTTGTGACTATCACAAATAATAATGAATCTTAAATCCTTATAAGAGAAACCTTCTTAGATCCTCCACCTGATGTTAGTCCTTGAGTTGTAGCAGTGATACACCTCCTGGTGAACCATCTGACTCCAGCAATCTTGATCTTCAAAATACAAGAATAATCAATTAAATATTTTTGAATTCCACAAACAGCAATTGATCTGAAATCCTTGTCCACAAATGCATACATCCTATAGGATATATGATTTAAAAGATATCAATACAAGTTAATATTTTTTGTGTCAACATCTTTCTAGTCAAAAACATGTTGAGACATCAAGTCTGTCACCCTTGACTCAACCTGCCTATGACTTTCCTTTGCTAATAGAGTCCTTGCAAATCATGAATGGTGAAAATAAATCACCTCCCACTATCTCGAAGTTGAATAACATCCATCAGCACCAGAGATCTTCAGAAATCCATCTTCAGCATGAGAACTAGATTATCCTTCTGAAAGAGCTCTTAAACACTGCCAGAGATGCCTTTCTGAGTGGAATTGAGTGAAAACTCTAGTATCTTTGGCAACTTTGTCGAAAAGAATATTTACCAAATTCATAGATCATGAACTTGATAAACACGATCTCAACTTATCTTCTCTTCAAAATGACTTCAAGATACAAGATAGAACCAAGCTTCCAAGTACCAAGTCAACATGACAGACATCAACCAACAATTCTCTCCATTTCATTGCTCCCGGCTTTGAAATGAATAGATGTTGATATCTTCAAGAAGAGAAGCCAACAATCAAGATCTTCCACCATCTTTCTTCTATCACAACTCCAGAATCCCATAAATACCAGAGTTCTTCCATCAGAAACATATGCAACGGAACCACCAAGGAACATCTTCAACATGCCTTATAAGATGTCAAAACACCTTATAAGACACCATACAGGAGAACTAGCCACTCCTCCTGCAGTTGTTGTAGAAACTCCTCAAAAATTTTGAACAACCATCAGTAGTTGTTACCTTTGATCCAGAACATCCATCTCATCCATTAATACCCTTGAGTATGTCCGAGTGAATGATCTGATCTCCCAAACTCGTCCTTTTTTAAAGCCATAAAGTATCTCCCAAGATCTCATCCAGAAATAGACAGGATGCCTGCTCTGATACCAATTGAAATTCTGGCATAGCAGATAGCAGGTGTCCTAACACATGTCACGACATTGTTCGCTACACAACTTTAAAACAAGGGCAGAATAAACAAGCTAATATCCAGAATATCAGCAACAATAGCAAGACAGATGTTTCGACATCTGTTACAACATGTTAATCAAAACTGAACTGTAAATTGCAGAATGATAAACAACACAGAATATGATGACCCAGTTCGGTGCAAATCACCTACATCTGGGGGCATACCAAGCCAGGAAGAAGAATCTACTATTAATAGTATAGTTTTATGTAAACAACCTCTGGTTTACAGTAAACAACCTCTAGTTTACCTATCACTACCCAACGAAAACTTTATCATTAGAAGTCACATCTAAATGATAAGAGAAACCCATCTCACTCCCTAAATCACAACCTGTGATATCTAACAGTTACAATCGACAACAACTGTATCATCCTACTTGAAAGACACCCCTTTCAATACAAAGTTCAGACAAACATTCTTGACTAACAAGTTAACTCGGATTTGGTTAAAAGCTTCATCCAAGAACAATATACAATTCATTACCTACAGGTTTCTGAATCTGTATAACAACTATGTCTTCCACAATGTATCAAACCGACACAGAGGGAGACTTATAACATAAAAGAGCCAACGAATCTAAAAATCCTAAACCCTACTTTACAAAATTTTACAAAATAGGATTCTTAAGTCCTTGTCGTTCTCTCTCTCTTTTCTGGCCAAGGACTAGGCCTTCTTTTATCGCCTTCTGCTGCCTTGGGCTTTGAATGATCTGTATGCTGATTACTTGACCCACTGTTATGATCGCACCTTGAATCTTGCACCAGATTTAAAACCTGCTATATTTGTCGAATCTGGATGTTAGAACATTGTATTTGACATCTTTGTCTGCAGCATTCTTCATTAAGTTTTAACCAAAATTTAGTCAAACCACAGGAGCTTTCACTTTCATCTAAAAAACCTCATATTGAAAGTATAAAAGCAAGAATCACAAGGGCTTTCAAGGGTTGTAATGTGGCTTGGCTAACAATGAAGGGTAAATTTCTAAAGGTCAATGAAACAAAAACTTGCCTAATCAAATGAGAGTGATCATTTCTCACAACCTCAAGCATTCACAAATTTCCTTCACCTTTTTCTATTTTCCCAATTGTTACACCATTTCACATAACTTATTAGCACAATTTATTTGCTATTTTTTTCTTCTTTTTCAATGCTTTTTCTCTTTCTTTTCTTTTTCTTTTCTTTTTTTTTTCTTTTTCAATCTTTTTCTTTCTCAACCGCATAGCAACCAAACTTTTCTCCCCAATTCGAATACAACCATACAATATGATGTGAATGCTCCCAAACGTATTAAGGCAGGGTAAAAATTTAAACCACAATTAATGGTTGAGGGTTCAAGAAAACAATTCAGAATCCATACAAAAATGAGCTCAACACTAACATTACAACAAAGGCCCAAAGGGGGTAAGCAAATTCTCACTCACTCACAAGGTAGATTGGTTATTTGGTCAAGTGGTTGTGCTCAAAATCAAACAAAATGCCTTGATCATTTTTATGCTTTCATACAATCAACACAAATACAAGATTTAACATAAGTCAAACGAGTTAAACAAGAAAGTTGGTCTCCATGCAATTTAGTAAACAATGGAAAGTTTCCTCATATTGGTTATGAACTAAAGTGATTCACAAATGAAGAAGAATTGCAAAAGAATGAATGTCATGTTATTTGTGCAAAGCCTAAGGTTCATAAACATGTTATGTTGTAGAAAGCAATAAACACATTCCTTGACAATGCAACTTTCTTTCAAACTCTTATTACCACCACACATTTTCTTGTTGAAACACTCAAACTAGAACAATCACAAAATGAATCCTTAATCTAATAAAAAACAAAACTTGAGAAAAAACACAAAAATTTCTAACAACCTAAAAAAATAAAATTAAACTAACTAAACATAAAGCTATACAAACTCAAAAACCATTGGGTTGCCTCCCAAATAGCGCTTGTTTCACGTCGTTAGCTCGACGCCTTTATTGTGTTTGGCTAGTAACTTCCTCACAGGCATCCTGATGTTTTTCTTCAAAGCATAAACCTAAAGAAAGTGTCCTAACCAAACACTTGAACAAACGTCACGAGAACAAAATATATACAACACTTGAACAAACATAATGGAAAATAAAAGCAAAACAAGTATCTATACAATATAGACAATTGTGTGCAAAGCTTAGAAATATAGAAACTAACGCAATGCTTTCAATATCAACATCAATCCCCGACAACGGTGCCATTTTGTTCGAGCTGCAGTATAGTGGCAAGAAGCAAAAGATTTGGAAGAACTCCCTCCGGGTTGTATCGTGTCCACAGGGATTGGTGCAAGGGAAAGAATGTCATTCAACAGTCTCTATCTCTCTAAGCTTGGGTTTAAATGGTTTGAATGATTAAAGTGCGGAAAGTAAAAGATATTAACAAGTAAATAATGTATTCTTTAGATATGAGAGAACTCGTCGGGATTGGATTTCATCTACCCATCAAATACTAAAAAATCTATCAATCAATTGTAGGCAACCTAAATCACTCGTCGATATCATCATGTATCGCCCATAATAGAGGTTATGTCTAACGCAAAGTTGAGAGAATAACTGTATCGTCTCATCGTTGATGTCTCACGTAACTCAAAAACACAGAGCATTAAGAACTAATAACCACGTGAATATTAGACCTATATCTATGTCTAAAGTTTAGAATATAATAGATGTTCATCATAGATCGAGCTCGAACCGTATATGTCTATAGCAATCCAAACCTATTAAGATAAATATTGGAATTAAAGATAATTATCGATAAAGATTTGTAAAAGAGATTTGATACAATGAAAAATAAATATACATACAATCAAGATAAGCTTACATACAAAACCTTAACAATAGAGGGTACAAAAAGAAGAAAGAAGATGAACAAGAATCTCTCGGTTTGTCAACGCCGATTGAAGTAAATCCAACTCCAGATCATCAAGATATACAATCTAATGTTGTTTCTAAGCCTCTCTACTCAAAAATATGTTGGTGATGAAGTTAGGGTTAAAAGATCCAAAAAACATAACCTAAAAAATGTTGAAAAGGTGAGTTTATAGGCAAAAATGAATTCCCACAGTCGTAATGTGAGCTCCAGCTTGCTAGGCAAGCATATCAAACTTAGTTCCTGCCTCTACAGTGATTTTCCACGCCTCTGGGTCGCTTTCCGCTCGCACATCAAGCTCGCCTTCAGTTCGCCTAGCGACCATGACAGAAAACTCAACTCTTGTTTCGACTATAACTTGAGAACCGTAACTCCGATTTACGCACGGTCGGAAGCGTTGGAAATCTTATTCAATGCTCTATAAGACAATGACTAAATATCATTGCTTGAATATCTACAAAAAATGAGATAAAAACAATTAAACTCAATGATATTTACATGATAACATAATACATACACTATAACATAAACTATACAGAATATATGAAGGCTCTGCAGATTTGAGCAAATTTTTGGTAAAACCGGACGTTGGGCAAGATGTGCCAACATGAAGAAGTCTAGTGGAAGAATACTTGGCACGCATGATGTCTTAACGTGTGTCTCGACATCTTGACCTGATATAGCAGGTTGTTGCTAATCTGGTCCAAGATTTAAGGAGCAATTAGAACATGGATCAAGGAAGAAATAAACAGAAGATTCGAAGCCCAAGGAAGCAGAAGATTATAAAAGAAGACCAAGACCTAGGTTAGACAACAGACTTAGGAATCCTATTTTGTAAACTTTTGTAAAGTAGAAAATAGGGCTTAGGGTTTTGAGAGTCGTTGGCTCTTTTGTGTTATAAGTCTCCCTCTGTATAGGTTTAGTACATTGTGGAAGACATAGATGCATGTACAGTTTTAGAAACCTGTAGGTAATAAATCGTGTATTGTTCTTGGGTGAAGCTTTGAAGAAAATCCAAGTTGTGTCGTTAGTCTAGGTTGCTTGGCTGAACTTTGTATTGAAAGAGGTGTCTTTCAAGTAGGATGATACAGTTGTTGTCGATTGTAACTGTTAGTAATCACAGGTGGTAATTTAGGGAGTAAGATGGGTTTCTCTTATCAATTAGACGTGACTTCTAATGATAAAGTTTTTATTGGGTAGTGATAGGTAAACCAGAGGTTGTTTACTATAAACCGAAGGTTGTTTACATAAAACTATACTACTGATAGTGGATTCTTCTTCCTGGCTTGGTAGCCCCCAGATGTAGGTGATTTGCACTGAACTGGGTCATTATATTCTGTGTTATTTATCATTCTGTAATTTATAGTTCAGTTTTGATTAACATGTTATAACAGATGTCGAAATATCTATCTTGCTACTGTTACCGATATTCTGAATATTAGCTTGTTTATTCTGCCCTTGTTTTAAAGTTATGCAGAGAACAATGTCGTGACATGTGTTTGGACATCTGTTATCTGCTATGCCAGAATTTCAATTGGTATCAGAGCAGGCATCATGTCTGTTTCTGGATAAGATCTTGGGAGATACTTTCTGGCACTTTAAACAATGAGGAGTTTGGGAGATAAGGTCATTCACTCGGACATACTCAAGGTTATTAATGGATAGGATGGATGTTCTGGATCAAAGGTAATAACTACTGATGGTTGTTCAAGTTTTCTGAGGAGTTTCTACAGCAACTGCAGGAGGAGTGGCTAGTTCTCCTGTATGGGGTCTTATAAGATGTTTTGACACCTTATTACGGAATGTTGAAGATGTTCCTAGGTGGTTCCGCTGCATATATTTTTTATGGAAGAACTCTGGTATTTATGGGATTCTGGAGTTGTGATAGAAGAAAGATGGTGGAAGATTTTGAATGTTGACTTCTATTCTTGAAGATATCAGCATCTATTCGTTTCTAAGTCGGGAGCAATGAAATGGAGATAATTGTTGGTTGATGTCAGTCATGCTGACTTAGTACTTTGAAGCTTGGTTTTATCTTGTATCTTGAAGTCAGTTTGAAGATAAGGTGAATTAAGATCGTGTTTATCAAGTTCATGATCTATGAATCTGGTAAATACTCTTTTCGACAAAGTTGCCAAAGATACTTAAGTTTTCACTCAAGTCCACTCATAAAGGCATCTCTGGTCGTGTTTAAGAGCTTTTTCAGAAGGATAATCTGGTTCTCATGCTGAAGATGGATCTCTGAAGATCTCTGGTGATGATGGATGTTATTCAACTTGGAGATAATGGGAGGTGATTTATTTTCACCACTCATGATTTACAAGTATTCAGTTAGCAAAGGATAGTCATAGGCAGGTTGAGTCAAGGGTGACTGACTTGATGTCTCAACATGTTGTTTGACTAGAAAGATGTTGACACAAAAATTCTTGATTTGTGTTGATATCTGGTAGTGCATATATCCTACAAGATGTATGGTTTGTGGACAAGGATTTAAGATCAATTACTACTTATGGAATTCACAAATATTTAATTGATTATTCTTGTATTTTGAAGATCAAGATTGCTGGAGTTCAGATGGTTCATCAGGAGGTGCATCACTGCAACAGCTCAAGGACTAACATCAGGTGGAGGATTCAAGAAGGTTTTTCTTTTAAGGATTTAAGATTCATTGCTATTTGTGATAAACACAAGTATTTAATGGATTATCCTTAGTTGGTGATCAAGGAAGATGAAGTCAAGGTGTCTTATCAGTTGTTACATCATCAATTGGATCTGTCTGGGCTTCTACAAGGATCTAATGATCAACCAGATGTTGAAACATTCTATCAACAGAGATTGTGCAGAATCTTGTTGATTCAAGGAGTGAATTTCTGGGGAAAAGGAGCTGATAATCTTGGTACCATACATGTGTGTCGTAGGATCTGTCTTTTTTCTGGAGTTGCAAAAGCACATATTCTGACTAGGAAGTTTCGTGGCAGGAAGCTTATCTAGAATGTAGTGCTGATGGAAGTGAAGATGTAGTCATTTTTCTTGGATCAGTTTATTTCTGATCTAAGAGTATTGGATTCCAGCAGGTGTTTTCTAGTTTCTACTAGAAGCATCTGATCTTTATCTAGAAAGTTTCCTGGCAAGAAACATGTCTAGAATATGGTGCTGGTGATAGCACTGGTTGGGTCAGTTTATTTCTTATCTAGGTGCATAGAAGCATGTGATCTTGATCATCTTGGAGGTCAAGGTTAAGTGGCAGTTATCTCTGGTCTTTTGAAGAAGTCTCTACTTAAGGAAAGTGGGATTCCTTTTGTAAAGATCTTGTGTGACTGATCTCTTCTGAAGAATTAAGCTTTGGCATGTTTGGTTTCTCTGAAGATGAGATGGTTGTTGCAGTAAAGCAGGATGGAAGTTGTCTACTCTAACTTGATATCTTTAATCAAGTCTATGAGAACATGGAACTCTTGTTCTGTTATAGAGAGGAGGTTCTTCTAAGTGGCAGAATGAAGGACTGATCTCTTCAGCTGGATGTCTGATCAGATGTTGTGACATCAAGCGGAAACTTTAGGGTCTTAGTTGATGTTGTGGCGTATCATCGTAAGATAAGTTGATCTTCTCAGAAATAAATGGAATTAATGCTTCAAAAAGGTCTATCACATGCAGTTTGCGGGAGCTGCAAGAAGGAGTAGATGTTACATGTCCGAGTCTTAATGTATCTGAGATGGCTTGCTATGGAGTAGGTAGATTATGTAACTTGAAGGTTAGATTTCATTGATGGATCAAAATATTTTCTAGAGCTCTGAAGAAAGCTAAGATTAACCAAATAGTGGCATTTGGTTTATCTTTATTGTGAATTCAAGCAGTGTGCTTAGAGCTAATTACTCTTATGCAAAAGGGTAGTTGGTTGAAAATCAAAGGAGGTTCTGGTTCTGTTCATATCTTGGAGTTTGTGGTAGAAGCCCTAAGTTGCTTATGGAAGATTACCTTCTTTTGGGAGATATATGAGAGTTTATTTCTCTCTTTGGTCGTCTAGAGTTCTTATTAATCAAGCTGGTAGAGCTGTGTCCTCTGAAGATCTTCAGTGGGATTACTATGCTGATAGTAAGTCCAGTGGTGATTGTATAAAGAACCATTATATATGGTGTCGGTGATATAATCAGGATGTCCTAATTGATGTTAGAACGTCATCATGGTTTCTGAACTTGGAGTTCAAATTGTGGAAGCTGATATTCACCAGTTGAATCAGAAGTGTTCTATCTTATCATATGGGAGAATGATAAATTGAAGATTGTCTTGAATCATGGGGTGATTATCTGGAAGGCTGACTCTTGCTAAGGTCAGAATGCTTATGGAGAGGTGGTTTCTTCTGCTATAAGTCATGCTAGAGAAAAGTGGATCAGTTTGGTGCTTGTGAAGCAAGTAAGCTGAGAATTTCTGGAGCATGGATTTGATGTATTTCAAGTGTGAATTACATCTGGGCGAGCTAACAAACTAAGGGGCTCTGTATGTTTCTTTGAGGAATGTGAAGCATTCCAGATTCAATTGGATTGTATCTCAAAGAACAAGGTTATCTATGGTTGTAAAACTCAAGGTGGATTTGTACAGGATATGGATGGTTTCTGGATGAGAGGGATCAATGGTGATTTTGGTCTCAATCCAAGAGTTTGTTGGTTGTGGTACAAGGATGTGATCCTGGTACTCTCTCACTATATGATCATGAAGTTTGTCATGGGATATCATGTGGTGATTTTGGGTGTTTCTTGTTGAAGGAGCATATTTTGTGAAAGATGTGGGGAGAACTTCTGTCTGTTAAGTGTACTAGTGTGGTTGGACTTCTATCTGTTAAGATAGGGGGAGCACTTGTTATCTACGACGGGGGGAGTTGGACTTCTATTTTGGATCTGTTGTTGCAGTAGTGCAGTTGTTTATCAAGATTGGTAGTGGTTTCAAGCAGTCTGTGATTGAATACCTCTGGTGAGGGTGTAATGTCAGACAAGATGTCGTGACATTGTGCTACTGGTTTAGTTATGGGTGGACTTGACTAGTTGATTTTGGCTCTGCCATTAGGATGCCAATGGATTAAATCAGAGTTATACAAGCCTCTTGGGAGTGTCCTGAGAGCTGTTGCTTGTTTCTGGGAGAATTTATTTTTCTCTGCAGAAGTTGATAAAGCTTCTTGGAAGTCTTGGTTGATAACTGGGAGTTGGTTGAAGAAATGTATTAACATCTTAGTCAGTGTTATTTTCTTCTGGTTGTTAGGATTATTCTTGGGGCTCATTGAAAGGGACTGTGACTATGCTTCAGATGGACTAGACAAAGTCTGACAAGGTGTCAGGACATTGGTTATGACGTATGGCTGTTTCCTGATTGTTTGTTTTGGACGGTGGAGAGTGTGTCTTAGAGAAGATATGTTAAACATGTGTCTTGATATAAGTGCATTCTTTGGACGGTTGAAACATTCAAATCCTAGCTGGGCGGTGCACAGTCATTTATGTTGAATTTACCTATCTAAATTTATTTCTCCATTGAATTACTCAGCGGTAACTTCTATGGACCGTAAATTTCTAGAGAAACTATTTGGGTATTTAAAGGAGGCGTCTATTTCTGGTTTTCCCGGTTGAGGTTCTTGTTCTGGGTTGCGTCGTCATGTCTTTTGTTTGGGTTTAGGTAAGTACCATGTGGCTATGGAACTGTATTGGCTACTTTTGTCAATTTTTGGCTAAAAAGGGGGAGAATGGGTGTGTATTCATCTCGGTTGTGTGTTGGTTCCTACAACACACAACTGATATTCTTCTTGGTGAGGATTTTATTCTTGTAGTGGTTTTGCAAGGATATTGGATGGGATTTTCTAACAACCTCTCCGAGTCTTTCCCTTGTGCCTTGTGATTTGAGTTATGGAGCAGGTTGTGTCGTGTGACCTGAGTTACATACTCTATGGACTCTGTGTTATGTATGATACATCTGTTTCTTCTTAAGCTCTTTCTGGATCTTCTTATGGGTTCTCTTATGCCCCTTAAGAGGAAGATCTATCCCTCCGTGGCAAGTATAGGTTTGAGGGGGAGTGTGTTGTATACTCTTCCTCATGTACACCAACAGACACCTAGGAATTTCAGGGGTAAGAAGGAGTCTCAGAAGCGTGCCAATCATAATCACCATTCTCTGGAAGAAATTCAATGTCGTTCGGACTTTCTTTTTCTACCGAAGAAGTTTTAACCAAAAATTTGTCAAAATGGGGAGATTGAAGGCCCTGCATATTTGAGCAAATTTTTGGTAAAACAGGATGTTGGGCAAGATGTTCCAACATGAAGAAGTTTGGTGGAAGAAGACTTGTCAGGCATGATGTCCTACCGTGTGTCTCGACATCTTGACCTGATATAGAAGGTTGTTGCTAATCTGGTCCAAGATTTAAGGAGCAATCAGAACATGGATCAAGGAAGAAATAAACAGAAGATTCGAAGCCCAAGGAAGCAGAATATTATAAAAGAAGACCAAGACCTAGGTTAGACAACAGACTTAGGAATCCTATTTTGTAAACTTTTATGAAGTAGAAAATAGGTTTTAGGGTTTTAAGAGTCGTTGGCTCTTTTGTGTTGTAAGTCTCCCTCTGTATTGGTTTGATACATTGTGGAAGACATAGATGCTTGTACAGATTCAGAAACCTATAGGTAATGAATCGTGTATTGTTCTTGGATGAAGCTTTAAAGCAAATCCAAG
Source organism: Lathyrus tuberosus (assembly GCA_022829125.1). Taxonomy (NCBI): domain Eukaryota; kingdom Viridiplantae; phylum Streptophyta; class Magnoliopsida; order Fabales; family Fabaceae; genus Lathyrus; species Lathyrus tuberosus. The sequence goes on along the minus strand of JALAZF010000306.1, from coordinate 7,170,240 downwards.
TTAAGTCGTTAGTCAAGGTTGCTTGGCTGAACTTTGTATTGAAAGAGGTGTTTTTCAAGTAGGATGATACAGTTGTTGTCGATTATAACTGTTAGTAATCACAAGTGGTGATTTAGGGAGTGAGATGGGTTTCTCTTATCAATTAGATGTGACTTCTAATGATAAAATTTTCATTGGGTAGTGACAGGTAAACCAGAGGTTGTTTACTATAAACCAGAGGCTGTTTACATAAGACTATACTATTGATAGTGGATTCTTTTTCCTGGCTTGGTAGCCCCCAGATGTAGGTGATTTGCACCGAACTGGGTCATCGTATTCTGTGTTATTTATCATTCTGCAATTTACAGTTCAGTTTTGATTAACATGTTGTAATAGATGTCGAAACATCTGTCTTGTTGTTGTTGCTGATATTCTGAATATTAGCTTGTTTGTTATGCCCTTGTTTTAAAGTTATGTAGAGAACAATGTCATGACATGTGTTAGGACATCTGCTATCTGCTATGCCAGAATTTCAATATACACAAAAGTTAAGGTTTATTGGTATATAATGAATGAATTAAGCCGATGAGTGCTAATTATTCACACTCAAAATCACAATAATTTAGCTCTCAGCACAAATGCAGAAGAAAGGTGTATCAAATTCAGAATCAACTACCAAAACATACAAAGGTGCTCAAGTATTCAGGGAAAAGCCCATATAATTAAACACAATCAAAAGAAAGAAAGAAAAAAGAAAAAACAGCTCTGATGTCAGTAGAGGAATTTGTTTTATATTCAGAATTATCACTAGCACCAACATCCTCTTCTTCCTTATTTCCTTCTTCAACATCACCAGTCACATGATCATAAGGACCTTCTTTAGCCAAAGATTTGATCAGTCTTTCAAGCCTGGTCTTCTTTTCAGTGCAAGTCTTGACGGTATCATCTAATGCTTTACACGTATCCTTTTATTCAGCAATCAAACCAGCCTTGGAGGTTGAACTAGTAGACTCTTTGTTATATGTCAAGACAATATCTGGGACATGTGTCCCTGCAAACAACCTGTAATGAAGAGAAATATGAGATTTCCTTTTGCTAGCAACATCAGAGCTATTCAGAATACCTGGATGTTGACTGAGAATAATTCCACATATAAGGGAAGGAAATGCAATGGGCGTTTTCACAGTACATGTACCAACATGCTTCAATGTTTGTTAAAAAACATAAGCTCCAAAATCAAAGTTCGTTTTTGTTCCAACAACATAGATAAACTTCCCCAAACCTATGGCAATGGTTGGTGTATGATTGGGGGGGACCCAATAAGCAGCTTCAATCCTGTGAAGGATATCATACTTCACACTTAATTTGCTGGATGACAACTTTCTAATTCTAGGCCTTTATAGCAACTCTTTTGCATTAATTTTTTTGATAACCAAGTTGTCAGTCATCTCTATTTCAACTTGTTTATCTTCACATCTGCCCATGTACCTATTAATCACATCAAGTGAAAATTCCACACATTTTCCTCTCACAAATACTTTTATGAAATCCTTGTTTTTCTTGTTGTCACAATAGCAAGGATGTTTACAATAAACTCCTTAACAAGCACTTCATAGCATTTTCCAAAACATGTAACACTTTTCATCAAACCATCATGTTCAATGAGCTTCATAACTTCTTTGCACTCAAGTGCATCCTGTCCAAGTTCCCTCTCTGGAGCTAGCCTTCTCTGGTAAATAAATTTCCATCTCTCAACATTGTCAATAGAATGGAATAAGATATTTTTTAAAGGCACCTCAGGAACATTCGCATGTATCTTATTCATAACTGCTTTCTTCAGAGGGGTGATGTCCTGAACATCATGTTCAACATCAAAATCAAAATCACTTGAGGAGACCTCATTCCTTTTCCTAGTAGAAGCCACAACTTTGCTCCAGCTTTTAGTGGGACCAACAATAACTTGCTTCTTGGAAGCCTTAGAGGGCGTGCCTTCAGTCATCACAACCTTGCCTCTTCTATTCTTTAGCCTCTTGGCAATGCCAAGGGCCAGATTCTTAGCAATGAGCTCTTCATCAAAGTCCAACTCATCAACATTAATAATGAAAGTGGATTCTTCTTTCCTTCCACCTGAGTTTTCCTCCTCATCAGACACATCATGCTTCTCCTCAGCAGTCATAGACACATGGTTATCAACAAACGCAAATTGACCAGACTCAGTTGATATGAAGTCATTATCACAACCACCATTAGGTATTACAGGGGTGGTTTCAGCTGGGTGATCAGCTTGGGCCAAGGATGTTGTAACATCCGGCATATCAACAGATCTAGCTTCCTTCAGAACACTAGAAACTAACATGCGAATACTTCTATCAATGGAAATTTTTCAGCATCACTCAATTTAGGGTTTACCTTTTCTAATGTAGATGAACTAGAGGGTTCCACTCTACTAATAAGTTTTAAACCAATAGACTCTTTAGTAGAAGTATTAGATTCAATCTTAGAAGATTTAATAGGTTCAAGATAGAGGCTTATCATGGAATGTGATTTCTTGACACCGACAGATGGTTTGGGAGACTTACTCACAATAGACGCCTTAGCCTTCTTTGCAGATTGAGTTCTCGCCTTCTCTTGAACATGGACAGAACTTGAAACCATTTATAAAGGAACTACATCAAGTGCCACCTCTGAGGAGTCCACCATTGGAGTAGAGGTAGTAACCCTAGCTTTTGTGGGGGAGGAAGTTGAGTGGTCCTTTGAGACGCTGATGAGTGTTGAAGCAGATTGTTTCGACATCTTGAAGATAGTTTGGAAGATAGTTTTGAGATGGCAAGTAGAAAGTACAAAGATGAGGATTTTTCTGAGAATAGTGTAAACTGAAACGGCATAGTAGATGGTAATAAGCTGATAACGTGTTTGAAGGCAAATAAGGAAAGTTTGAAGTGGTTTTCTTGGAGAAGCGTGCACCATTGAATGAAGGGAGGAGAAAGTTTTTATTGCATGCTCCAAAAACATTAATTGCTATATTTCCTGAAAAAATACAAATTCCCAGTTCACCCCTTAGTTTTTCAAATTGATTCGCGTCCAATGCCTTAGTGAAAATATCAGCCAGTTGCTTCTCAGTGGCCACGTGCTCAAGAGTAACAACTTTGTCTCCAACAAGATCCCTGATAAAATGATGACGGATGTCAATATCATTTGTCCTGCTATGTTGAATGGGATTTTTGGAAATGTTGATAGCACTCAGGTTATCACTGTATAATGTCATGACATCTTGTTTGACATTATATTCTTTTAACATCGACTTCATCTAAATCAACTGAGAACAACTACTTCCTGCTGCAATATACTCAGCCTCAGTAGTTGATAGGGACACAATTTTTCTTCTTGTTGAACCAAGATATAAGATTATTCCCTAAGAAGAAGCATCCTCCTGAAGTGTTTTTCCTATCATCAACACTACTTGCCCAATCTGCATCACAATACCCTACAAGTATGGAATCAGAACCATGAGAATATAACATGCCATAGTCACTTGTACCATTGATGTACTTCTGAATCCTCTTTACTTGATTGATGTGACTTATTTTAGGTCTGGCTTAATATCTTGCACAAACACCTACAGTAAATGTGATGTCAGGTCTGCTAGATGTAAGGTATAATAGGCTACCAATCATGCTCTTGTACAGACTTTGATCCACATTAATACCTTTTTTGTCTTTAGATAACTTCAAATTAGTAAGTGCAGGTGTCCTCTTGTGACTAGCATTTTCCATACCCGACTTCTTCACTATATTCTTGGCATACTTACTTTGAGAGATGAAAATAAAGCCATCCATTTGTTTCACTTGAAGACCAAGAAAATAGGTTAATTCACCAATGTTGGTGCTGTAAAGCGGCAAGCAAAAATATTTATTTTCGGAAGAATTCCCTCCGGGATTTATGTCGTGTCCATAGAGATTGGTGCTATTGAACTGACATTCAACAATTTAAATGTTAATGAGTTTGGATTAAAATGGGTTTAAAGTAAATATAGAAAAGTAAACATTAACACAAAAAGAATTCAGTCTTCAGAGAGAAGAAACTTGTCCGGCATGCATATAATCGACTCGTCGCAAACTTAAACTTACCGACCAGTTATACTCAACCTACAATACTCCTCAAGATCATCCAGCATCACTCACAATAGTGTCCATCTCTGACACACTGAGCTGAGAGAACAACCGTGTTACCCTCGTCGACACTCTCGCACCCGACTCAAGATAGAGAGGCATTAAGCTTCGACACCCATAAAGATTGTTAGCTCTAAATCTATCTCTAGCATTCAGAAACTAACAGATAATCATCCCTAATCAAAGTTTGCGATGTTTATCTCTAACACAACCCAAACCCCGAGCATAAAGCAAAAATCAAGGATAATCACCGATAAAGATTTGTAAAGCGGATTTTATACAACGCCATGGGCGATAAATATACATAAGATCAAAGTAAATACATATACAAAACCCAACAAATGAAGAATACACAAAGAAGAAGAGAAATGAAACAAAAATCTCCCAGTTTTTCGGCGCCGATCGATGATCAATTCAACCCAGATCATCCGTGTGCAAGCTCCATAGTTGTTTTATAAGCTAATCCTATGAAAAAATGATGTTTGATGGAGTGGGAGCAAAAAAATACTCAAACCATAACCTAAAAAATGAATGAAATGACTTAAATATCATTTACAAAATCTGTCAAGTTCGCAGTGCAAACTTTTATTCGCAAAGCGAACATCAAATTTAGGCACCTGATGCCTCAGGAGCAGTTAAACCGCCTCTGCAATTCTACAAAAGTTCGCAGTACGAACTTTTATTCGCAAAGAGAATATTCGCTGAAAAGTTCGCAAAGCGAACTTTGGTCCCTTTTTCTACTGCCATAAGTCTGGGAGCATTCGCTGGGAAGTTCGCAAAGCGAACTTGACAACACACCAGCCCTTGTTTTGACCACAACTTCTGAACCGTAACTCGGACTGACGCACGGTCGGAAGCGTTGGAAAGCTTATTCAATGCTCTTTATGAATATGACAAGATATAATTGCTTGAATACCTACAAAAATGAGAGAAAATCAATTAAATTTAATGATATTTACATGATACACAATATATACACTATAATGTAAAGTAAACGTAATTACAAACAAAGCGGAGTTTATTCGAACGATATTAACAAAAAGTATCGATAAGTGCAACAAAACTTATATACAAAAATAGCTACAATTTGCACTTATCAACCAACAAGACTCATCTCAAATTCAGATTGCATATGCTTGACAAAATGTTGAACTATCTCACTTGACATTCCACCAAACACAATGTCATCCACATATATTTGAGCAATCATGAGTTTTCCATCCTTCTCCTTAGCAAATAGGGTCTTGTCTATTCCTCATTTCTTGTAGCCATTATTGACAAGAAACTCTGTCAGCCTTTCATACCAAGTCATAGGAGCTTGCTTTAGCTCATAAAGAGTTTTCTACAGTTTGAACACATGATCTAGAAAAGTAGGATCAATGAACCCCTTGGTTTTTTCAACATACACCTCTTCATTTAAGTACCCATTCAAAAAGGCACTTTTCACATCCATCTGAAATAGCTTGCACTTTAGTATACATGTCATTCCGAACAACAGTCTTATGGATTCAAGATGAGCAACTGGAGCAAAAGTTTCATGAAAATCTATTCCTTCAATTTGAGTGTATCCTTGAGCCACAAGTCTAGGCTTAATTCTGGTGACAACTTCCTTTTCATCAGATTTATTTTTATATACCCATTTTGTACCAATGACATTTGTTCCTTTAGGCTTAGGAACTAAATCTCATACTTCATTCCTCTTGAACTGACCTAGTTCTTCTTGCATAACATTGATCCAAAATTCATCAGTTAAAGCCTCCTTCACATTCTTCGGTTCATGCTTAGAGACAAAGCAAGAGTTAGATACCACCTCTCTTGATCTAGTGGTAATCCCTTCATTAAGATTTCTTATAATGAGTTCTTTAGGATAATCTTTCTTAATTCTGATAGAGAGACCTTTGTTAGCTTTATTGCTATCAGGTTCAATATCTACAGTCTCAAAGTTGGTCTCAATATCTACCACATTTTCTGAAGTATCATTCATTTGAGATGATGTTCCAACATCTTCTTCGACGTCAGTTTCCTTCTCTATGATTGAATCATCAACCACAACATTAATAGATTCCATCATGACTTTGGTTCTGGAATTAAAGACTCTATAGGCTCTGTTGTTTGTAGAGTAGGCCAGAAATATACCTTCATCACTCTTGGGATCCATCTTTCTTCTTTGTTCACGATCAACCAAAATGTAACATTTACTTCCAAAAACATGAAAGTATTTGACAGTAGGCTTCCTCCCTTTCCATAATTCATAGAGTGTAGATGAAGTACCAGTTCTTAGAGTGACCCTATTATAAATATAGCATGCAGTATTCCAAAAATGATAAGGCATATGCTTAGTATGAAGCATGACTCTAGTTGATTCTTGTAGAGTCCTATTCTTGCGTTCAACAACTCTATTTTGCTGAGGGGTGATGGGAGAAGAGAATTCATGGCCAATACCTTCAGAGGAGCAAAATTCATCAAATTTCCTATTTTCAAATTCCTTGACACAGTCACTTCTAATCCTGACAATTCCACTTTCCTTCTCTCTTTGAAGCCTTTGACACATATCTTTGAAAACCTCAAAAACATCTGATTTTTCCTTGATGAAGTTCACCCAAGTGAATCTTGAAAATTCATCAACGACAACATAAGCATACCTTTTTCCACAAAGGCTCTCAACTTGCATAGGCCCCATTAAATCCATATGAAGAAGTTCCAGAACTTTTGAAGTAGTCAGATATTGGATCTTCTGGTGTGACATATTGGTCTGCTTTCTAATTTGACACTCACCACAGATTCTTCCTTCCTCAATTTTGAGCTTTGGAATACCTTTGATAGCTTCTTTAGACACAATCTTCCTCATACCTTTCAGATGAAAATGTCCGAGTTTTTGGTGCCACAACTTGACTTCATTTTCCTGGGATAACAAACATTTGGAAGAACAATTAATTTCTTAAGGTGTCCATAAGTAACAATTGTCCTTAGATCTGTCTCCTCCCATCAGTACTTCATTCTTCTCATTAGTGACCAAACATTTAGACTTAGTGAAATTAACTTTAAGACCTTGATCACATAACTGACTGATACTTATCAATTTATGATGGAGCAAATAAACACAAATCTTGCGAGTTGGAAATCTAAATAGATGTCCTTCACTAGGAGAGTTACGTTAGCCAAAAAAATGTATTGGAAACTACACCAATTTATCCAATGATGGCTAGTATGATTCCTAAAGCTCGCCTTGATGATATTCAATGACATAAAAGAAACTTTATTCGAGGAGATACGTCAGGAGAAGAAGAATTGTCACGTGGTGAATTAGGGAATGATGACCAAAGAAAAAAAGGGCAGAGGTCTTGGGTTGCGAAGACTTGATATTATGAACGAAGCATGAAACATGTGTGATGAAACTTGGTTGGAACATGCACAAGCATCCAGATGAGCTTTAGTTCATGGTTTTGAGAGGCAAGTACAACTACAGCAACTTGCGTGATCAAATTTCTTACTCCCTCCGTCTCATAAAAAGTGTCTCATTTGTACTTTTTCTTTGTCTCAAAATAATTGTCCATTTACATTACCAATGTTGTAATTATTATTATTTTTCCACTACTATACCCCTATTCATTAAATTTCACTTTATTCAACTACTTTATCAACTACATTTAATAGGGATATTTTAGTAAATAACGTTAACTTTTTCACTACAACCAACACATCTAATCATTTTCTTAAGAACCGCACATTGCTCAAATAGGACACTTTTTATGAGACGGAGGGAGTATAAGGGTTCTGACTCTAGTTTGTGGAAAGCGATAGTAAAAACGTCACAGAAACTCTTTGAGACAGGAAGCTGGAGTATTGGTGATGGGAGAGACTTTAATGCTTGACATGATAGCTGGATCGAGCCAGGAACACGCATTACAGAATACAACCTGCAGATTCCTGATGAACTAAATGGTGTTAACCTTTTTGAGCTGGTTGATAATAATGGAGATTGGAAGTAGCAGAAACTTCAAAGTTGGATGCCAAGTGAATTAATTTACAAAATCTCAGCGTGTATTCATCCTAATGTTGAGTATGGAAATGATGAATTTGTAGCTATTGGTTCGAGCTTAGGAGGAGAATACTTAATTAAAGAGATGTATAATGCTTTGACCAATGCAGACACCGATGGTAATGTTATGGGCTGGAAAAAAAATTGGAGCCTTAATGTTCTTGAAAGAGTTAGATATTTTATTTGGAGTATGGCACATGATAAATTACTCACTAATTACAAAAAGAGTAGGATAGGTATTAGCAATGAAATGTGTAAGTTGTGTGAAAATACAATGGAAACTACCTTGCATGTATTTCATGAATGCCCTAATGCCATGCAAGTGTGGACAAACATGTTACCGAATTGCATTAAGATTGATTTCATGCAGATTAATCTTAGAGATTGGATCAATTTGAATCTTTGTTTTACGCGTACTATTGAAAGAGTCTGGAATACTTATTGGGCAATAGCTTACCATTGCTTGTGGACTTGGAGAAATAAATTAGAACATGAAGATTTGTTCAAGAGACCTTTCAATGTTTTTTTTTTAATAGGCAATGATTCAATTAAAGAGGAGTATAAGGGATACTCCGCCCGAAACACAAAACGGAAAGCCCCTACCTCGTAAAACAAAGAAGAGGTAGAGTATTCCACACAGAGACCTTTCAATGTGAATCAAGTTTCTCTACAAATGTCGAAGGATTTTGAGAAGGCTAAAATACAAAATCTTAATGTGATTGAAGACATCAAATCAATCAGGATGATTGGTTGGACCCCTCCTCAGCAGAACATGGTTAAGTTAAACATTGATGGAGCTTGCAAGAATAATAATAGCGCTAGATGTGGAGGTCTTATCAGAGATAGTGCGGGTAATTGGGTTGGTGGTTTTGCAAAACCTCTTGGATGGTGTAGTGCTTTTATAGCGGAGCTTTGAAGAGTTTTTGAAGGTCTAAATTACACTAAAATACTTGGGTTGAATAGGGTGGAGATTAATTTAGACTCTATGGGTGGCTGTGAAGGTGTTTTGTAAGGGTGGATTGAGATGTTTTGCTGGTCATGCGTTGGTGAAGCAAATTAGAAGACTCATTGAGCTGTATGATGAGATTAAAGTGGTTCATGTTTATAGGTAAGCTAATAATTGTGTCGATAAATTAGCAATTTTTGGATGTTTTTTAGATGTTCCTTATGTTTCGTATGATGTTTCCCCTTATCATCTCAGGTCTATGTTAGAGAATGATTTTAAAGGTGTAGTTACATCTAGATCGATGCGTGTTTAGTCTTTCTTCTTTTGGGATTTTGACTTCTCTATTACCAAAAAAAAGTTGAGTGTAAGTCTTATTATATATTTGATATTGCACGATCATATGTCACAATAAGCCAATTGTTTTTATGGTTGACCTTTCATACATAAACCTAAATTGATTATCAACTAATTGAGTTTGTTTTCTTAGTTTTCATTCAATCGCTCTTTCCCACAAATTTATAGTATGCCTCATAAGTTTTGACATTTTTTTAACAAAAAATTGCTTTAAAGAGGTTTGTCTGCAGATGATTCAATTGGTGATCTAAAAAACCAAATGCATAGGAATCATAAAATCTAGGTTAATGACAAAGGACAAGAAAAAATAACATGAAAAAGTTTTGTTATTTTAAATGTTTCATTCATGATTAATGTTTTGACTATGTGAAATATAGCATGACTATAAACCAGTTCCTTACGAAAAGTTTAATTTTATTGTTGTCTAGTGAAAACATGTTAATGTAAGTCAAGAATCATAAGTCTACCAAAGTGAGATGTGTGCAACCTCATATTTTACATAAATAATGAGAGTGGATATGCATGTTAACTACTTTGTGTTGAAACTAAAAATAGATGCAGTTGATAAACCGATGATCCTGAACCGAAGGCGCTGATCTCCGGTACGGTGGTGCGGGGGTGAACCTGCAACTTTAGTACTCCAACGCCCAAGTCAGTTCAATATTCAAGATGACGATGTAGTGAAAAATGAAAATCAGAGAATGTACCTCACTTTTTGTGTGAACTGACTTTATACATTAGGTTAAGTGGAGTGGATTTGAGATGAATTAGGCCTCCGTTGTTTAGGTTTTTGGCTGCCCAGAATAGTTGCCCCCAAGGCTTTGTCAGGCACTGAGAGAGTTAGGGAAGCCTTTAGTGGTTTTGGCTGGCCGCAATGGATGTTATCTGATGCGAAATAGAAATGAAACACTTGTAGTCAGTTTGAAAAGTAGTGGGAAGCAAGAGCATTAAATGCATTTCCATCACTAAAATGTTTCACTGCATCCTTCTGACACGTGGTCTAAAATTACTAGCTAGGACACGATGTTGCTTATAATGCGCTTGACGACACTTGAGTTTACTTATATTTCCAAAGAGATATCTAGTTGTGGATCTTGTAACTCTTCTTCCTCACTTATATGATTCATTCCTTCATCTTCTCTTATAAATTGGAGGAGTTGGACATTGAGGAAAATTTTCATAATTCTTTGCGTTTAAGTTCCTTCATATTCACTCTTATTAGTACACATCTTTGTCTCTTCCTTCTTGAGAGAATTTATCAGAGCGCTTGTAGTTCTTTTATCAAATTATTTTCCTTTCTCCATTACTTCGTTCCATCAATATCACATTCACTAGGTACCATTCTCAACTCAATCCTTTACCTTAAGCATTTCCTGATTTCTAGCCAAAAATATTTACCTAGTGAGTGATTCTGAAAGCGATGTCTCTTCTGCTGTGGGAATGGTGGTGTTCCATGATTCTCATCTTCCTCTCATTGCTCGCGATCGTTTAGGCCAAGAAGTTATATCCATGTCCGACGATTCTGATTTGAAAAAGGTGTCTAGGAATTCCCTTGATGAAGGGACTTCTTCATTTGATTCTTTCGAAGCTCTCTTATCAAATGACGGTGGATAAAAATATTGCCTTGAGGTTCCTATTCTTTATGAATACTGACTTCGTTGAAGGATTAACCCTTTACCAAATTATGGCAAAAAGGGGGGTAATAAGATGAAGTGGTGTATCTGTTGTGTGCAGATAAACCTGGGGATTATTTAGTATTAACTGTTCATGAAGTACAGAGGTTGTGCTCCATGCTGGAGCATCGAGCACGACATCTGGTTCTGGTTCTTGTATCTGTGAAAACAGATCTATCTGTGTTAGTAGTATTCATTTCATATTCTGATATCAACTACTAACTAATTTTGTGTGCATGACTAATTATGTGAATGATTGCATATTGATATATGTTAGCTAGTAGGAATGCATGTTACTAACTATGTGATACTAGATTCATGCATGGATAAGTCTGTGAATGATTCCATGTTTATCTATTTTGTTTGGAGCAACTTAATAGATTTTATGTAAGCATATGAATATTGATGCTTCTAACTTCTGCTACTGCTGGTGCTTAGCTCTAATACATGGAAGTTATTGCTGCTTAAATGCTCTAAAAATCTAGTACATTTACTGGTTGTCACTTGTTCTCATGGAAGAAGGGTTATCTATCTTAAAGAGTTGTTTTGCCATAATTTTCCAAAGGGGGATTGTTGTTCCTAGTGGATTGGTTGCATTTAGCAAAACAATAATTTGGAGAAGTGTCCAAGTATTCAAGATTGGTCTAGCTTGCTAAAGTTTTGAGCGCGGTGCTCCAGCATGTTGGTACGACATCCAAGCCTTATGCAACAGGCGCCAGATTGATGCGTTTTAACATAATCTTTTGAGAAGATTCAGTTATGTTTTATTGCTATTAGTTTAGAAATGTGATTATATGATTGGTTGGACAACTGTGAAGATCAAATCAGATTAAAAAGAGATTTAAATTTGAATTTATAACAAACCAAATAATATATTTTTGTTGGAGATATTCAAGGAGAAAAATAAATATCCAACAGATTGTGCAAAGATTATGGACGAAAATAATTGCAGATCCACAAAGGAAAAGCTTAGAGTTATTTTGATATATAAAGAGCTCAAACCTACATTAGAAAGCAAACATTCTCATTAAATATTTTAGAGTGCTAGGGTTTATAAGAGTCCTTGTTATATTTATGTACACCTCTATGTTTTAGTAATTTGGCATAAAAGGTTTGTTGAGTTGAGTTGTAAAGTAAACATTGTTATGTACACTTCTATGTTTCAGTAACTTGGCATAGAAGGTTTATCTAGTTGAGTTGTAATATTCAACATTATTTCATCTTGTTAAGATTGAAGTTGATCACTAGGGTTTAGTGGTTGTTTGCACCTGTCACTGGTTTTGTCGAAGAGAAGAAAGTGAGTAGGTTATCATGTTTAAGAGGAGGCACCAAATAGAAAGCCATTGGGTAGTGTTAGGAAGAGGTATTGAACAACATAGAGTGTGTTGTTGCTTGTAAGTCTAATTGTATTCAGCTACTAATAGTGAATTTCCTTTCTTGGGTTTTGGACTCAGCCTCCAGACGTAGGTGTAGTTTCATCGAACTAGGTAAACAATTTATTGTGTTCTTTATTACTTTTTTGCTCCATAATCTAGTTGATCCGAAGTATTCGAACTGGTCCACGTAAGCTGGTCGTCAGAAGGTGAGGCGCTCGGATGATTGCTGGTTGTAAGGCGTGCAACGTGCTCGGCTTGAGAATGAGGAGAGGAGGGGGTGTACCTGCAAGGTACTCCGACGCTCAAGTAAGAAAGGGTCAGAGAAAAAGGGGCAAGTACAAAGTGTATTCTTAGGGTGAAAATGTGATACCTGACCCTCTCAAGTGAGAGGGTTTATATAGAGCCCCCAGCGCGTGGCCAACGGTCCTATTTTCGGGGCGAACTAGCCGTTTTTCCCAAAGAATAGGCAACTGCCCAAACTAGCTGTTATGTCGGGCAGGGTGCCATGAACTAGCCGTTATGCCAGGCATATACGCAGTTGCGGGCACCTGCCCATCGATGTTCGGGCAGCAGGGAAGCCGTGCATAACAGGCATCAGAGCCGGGGAGGGACGTTGCGTTCCTTGCCCGGTTTGAGGGGCAGAAATGTCACTTTTGCCCCTCTGTGGATTGGACTTAGGCAATTTGGGCCGCTCTGGAGTGGAAGCGGATTTGGCCAATTCTAGCCATTGGTCCAGTCCAGAACAGGAGCCCCCCAAGTCGTTGCTCCCGAGCATGGGAGTGATGACTTAAGGACTGTTCGTCGCCCGGGGGAGTTACGTGGAGTCGTCGTAAGGAGACGAGGAAGATTTTTTCGATGTGCCCGTGGCCCTCTGTGTTCGTGATGTTTATGGTCGTGACCCTGTTGCCTGGTATTCGGGAAGATAAATCGTCAGACAGAATGGGAAACGTGGGGCTGCCGAGTGTGCATTGAGCCCTGCGTAGCAGTTAATAGGTAATTATGGCTAGTGGGCAGTCATTATTACCTACGGGCGCGTGTGTGCATGTGCCCCTCAGTATAAAAGGGGGGAGGTTGTCCCATTTTGCACTTTTTCCCTTCTGATTCTTCTTCGTCGTCATCAGCGTTCCTGCCCGTCACCGTCTTCAGAGCAACCGACCACCGTGCCAAGTTTCGAGCAGCCTTTCTCTTCTACTCAAAACAAGTAAGTTTTCTGGTTTCCAGCTTGTTTTACTTCCTCTCATTGTCAATAGTAGATTGCATGCGGCTAGGGTTAGTTTTAGGTGACAAGGTAGGTAGATTTCCGGTGAGTGTTGGTGGTGGGCGGTGGTTCTGCCCATTCGCTGTACCAAGCATCTTCGTCGGAGTGGGTAGCACGTTCGGTGAACGTGGTGGTCCACGCCGTGGTTGTGAGTCGTAACCACCGCGTCTTACCATCTTCTGGTGGACTGGCGAACTTTCCGGTGGAACGTTTCCAGATTCCGGTGGAGTTTCTAATGGAATTTGGTCACGAGCGCAGGGAGGTTCCTCGTAGGGAGATGGTATGTCTCGGTCACCTCCTCGCGGGGAGGTTTTTCTTTCTTCGTTTGATGTTAGGGCTTAGGCCGGGGACGTTGTCCTTAGCCTTCTGCGCGCCCTTTCACTTGACTTAGCGGTGGAAGGGTGGATTTGATTTCCTGTCGAATTCACTATCTTTCTCTACTTTTTTAGGTGATCGTAGGGGCGATGGAGCCAGAGAGGGAAGTTATCCCCGTTACATCCGAGGAGGAGACGGTGTCCGAGGAGAGCAGTAGTGCAACGGCCTCGAGCTCTGTGTCCTCGAGCTCGTCGGCTTCGAACTCCTCGAGCGAAGTCGAGGGGGAAGCGAGCAATGCTGTGAAGGGAAATGATTTGGAGGTCGTGGAGGAGGACGCAATGGAAGAGGACGTTGATGTGTTCTGCCCGGAAGAGTGGGAGGTGGCCGAACCTTTCCACCATATTTCCACGTTTGCCAGGTCTGCGGCGGACGCTTTTACCGAGGTGGGGCCAGCGGGTGAATGGAGAGTGCTTATGCCTAATTCGGACGAGCGGATCTGCTCGAACTTCGGGGACTGATTTGCCATGTATGAATATGCCTTCAAGGAATTGGGGCTAAGGTTGCCCTTTACTGACTTCCAGCGGTCGGTGTTCGAGCACCTGAAGTTGGCTCCTTCTCAGCTCCACCCCAATTCGTTGGCCTTCATACGGGCTTTTGAGTTGGTGTGCGAGCACCTTGCTCTGGGGACCACTCTTCCTTTATTCTTTGCTGTTTTCAACCTACAGCGGCAGCTGGCGGGGAAGAGATATGGATGGGTCTCTTTGAAGCAGCCCAGAAAGCTGTTTAAGCCGTTCTCGGAGTCCATCCGAACGTTCAAGGGACGATACTACATCGTCGAGCCTCTGTCTGAAGCTGCTCAGGACAGCGTGTATGTTTGGGAGGTAGAGTATGATGAGAACGGAGATGAGCTGCTTACCGAGGAGGGGAAATATATCGGGGAGAGAGTGTACAAGTTCCCGATCCGCTGGACACCCGACCACTTCTCAAAGAAGCCCAGCGCCTACGTCTTCGAGCCGAGCGCGTTACGCGGGCAGGATGCTGTGTCCTACGAGATGCTGGTGAAGTGGGTTAACTCCTTCGATCTTGCGAGCTGCTGGACGAGCAAGGGTGCCCCTATCTACGAGGATGACGGGAGCCAGAGAGTCGAGCGCAGGTTTATTAATGTGAAGGCTCTGCTGGAGTGCAAGACTCCCGCGGACGCCATGAAGTTGCTCGGTAGTCTTAGTTACTTAGACTTTATTTGTTATTTCTTTTTTTTTCCATGTTGCTAACGTGTTCGTTTCATTTGTGCAGGTGAGATGCCTCAGGCTCGTGATCGTGTGGTGAGGAATGCCATGGCGAGGGGCAAGGCTGGAGCGGCTCCTCCCAAGGCCCGTCCTGTTGGTGGTGCTCGTGCTCTTCCTCTTGCTCAAGCTGCGGTGGGGACCTCTGCTTCTCCTACTCCAGCTACCCGGGACTCTCCATTGGCTCTGGCTGGGCGAGCGAAGCGGCAAAGGTCTTCGGATGCCGTGGACCTGACTCGGGCGCCCAAGAAAGGGAAGTTTGAGCTTCCTCCGTGTGTCCTTGACCGAAGGTTCTTTGAGGGCAACACTTTGGTCGTTCCGCGGGCAGAGTCACTCAACCTCGGAAGCATGGACCGAGCGAGCAAGAGGACGATGTTGGCCCAGGATGCTTCCGCCATGGTGAGGATGCTGGAAATGGCGGCCGTTTATGCGGAAGGGGACTCCGTGCTCGAGGCTGAACTCACTACTGCCCGGGCCTCCGTGGCGTCCCTAAAGGAAGAAGTCAAGGGTGCTCGTGAGGCTAGGAGGAAGGCCGAGGAGGAGATGGCCAAGCTGAAAGAGGAGGTAACCAGGCTGAAGGTGGAAAAGAAGGCTGCGGAGGATTTGAACAAGGAGCTGTTGGCGGCCAGTGCCCCGGGTGCTGATGAACCGGATGAGATAAAAGTGTTGAAGACTAGGGTTGAGCTGGTCGCCAGCATACTGCAGGCCGAGGAGGATGGTATTGCTGTGGAATCGGAGTCTTTTGAAAGTGTTGTGGCCCAGTTGCGGGTGGTGAACCCTGGGCTCGACATTTCGACCGATGGTATCCACTACCTTGCCCGAGTGGAGGATGGTCGCATTGTCTTGCCCGCGGGCCTGGTTCTCGACACCCCCGAAGCTCAGACCGAAGATCAGCCAGCGGAGGAGCAGGAGCCCGAGCTCGAGGCGACTGAGCATGTGGAAGGATGAGGATTCAGGTTGTTTTGATGTTGTTGTGTTTTGTCTGGCCTGCGTGTCGTTGATTAATTTGTAATTTATTTGGTTTTTGGGGGGGGGGGGCATGGCCCTTTTTTTTTATGTAATACGCACAGTCTTTTGGCCCTTGTGGCCTTTTTATTTAATGCTCGGTTCATTTATACAATTTTTGTTGTACTTTACATTATTGTTGTACTTTACCTTAGTTGTGTGTGTATGACTGCCCGTCGGAGGGTGCGTCTGTTAATGGAGTTTTTTTTCGAAAGATAGCTCGCTGTGTGTGAATTCGCCAGTGCGGGGAACTGGTCGAATAGCCGGGGAAGTCCCTGGCGAGGTTTCGGATCTCAGGTCGTGATTGAGGCCTGAGGTCGCGGCGTGAACGTCCCATCGCGAGCTGGGGTTCTGCCAATCATGGTACTTGGGCGAAGGCGGTGCTCGATCGAGGGCCGCCGACGAGCAAAGTTCCGACTTGTTTATTTGAGCGGGATTCTACTTCGTGTGCATGCGTCATTTGTACCTGGACGAGCATGATGACCGCTAGGTGGTCTCTTGATGCGAGGAAGCTTATGGTTACTCTAGCTGTAGTATTGCTTAAGTTTCTCAACGTTCCATGGTCGGGGGAGTGCCTCCCCGTTAAGGTTTTCGAGGAAGTATGCACCATTTCCCGTTTTGGCACGGACTCTGTATGGCCCTTCCCAGTTGGCCGCTAGTTTGCCTTCGCGAGAGTCTTTGTGATTTCTTCACAGGACAAGGCTTCCCACCTCGAACTCTCGTCGTAGGACTTTTACGTTGTGCCTTATTGCTATTTTTTTCTTAAGGGATGCTTCGCGGAGGGCTGCTCCTGTCCGGATTTCCTCGACGAGGTCGAGCTCTTCTCTCATTGCTTCGTTATTCATTTCCTCGTCTAGAGGTGATTCAGTCCTTCTGGACGGTACGTGGATTTCGATGGGTAAAACAGCCTCCATGCCATATGCTAAGCGGAAAGGCGTTTCCCCGGTGGTGGACTGGGGAGTAGTGCGATACGCCCATAAGACGCTGTGGAGCTCCTCGACCCAGGCTTTCTTTGTTTCATCCAGTCTTCGTTTGAGGCCATGAAGGATGATGCGGTTGGCCGCCTCCGCCTGCCCGTTGGTCTGGGGGTGTTCTACAGAGGCGAAGTGTTGCGTTGTTCCGAGGTGGGCGACAAAGTCTTGGAACTTCTTGTCCGTGAATTGTGTTCCATTGTCCGTGACGATTGCTTGGGGAATCCCAAAACGGGTAAGGATATTCCGCTTGTAGAAACGTAGAATGTTAAGTGCCATTATCTTTGCTAAAGCTTCTGCTTCTATCCATTTTATGAAATAATCTACGCCTACTATCAGGTATTTGTTTTGGCTGGACCCCGTTACGAAGGGTCCCAGGATGTCTAGGCCCCACCATGCGAATGGCCACGGGGTTGTCAAGCTTTTCAGTTCGTTAGGTGGAGCTAGGTGCACATCCTCGTGCCGTTGGCATTTGTCGCATTTCTTCACATGCTCCTTGGCGTCTTGCTGCATAGTTGGCCAGTAATATCCTGCCCGGAGCGCCTTGCGGGCAAGGGAGCTTCCTCCCAGGTGCTGGGCGTTAATGCCTTCGTGGATTTCTCGTAATACGTGGGGGACAATCTCCTCCTCTATGCACTTTAGTAGTGGGATGGAGAAGCCCCTTCGGTAAAGTTTATTTTCGAGGATGACGTACGAGCAAGATCTTCGTCTGATGGTGTTGGCTTCCTTGGGGTCATCCGGAAGTTCGTCCCTGGTGAGGTAGTTGTACACGGGCGTCATCCAGCAGTCGCTGTCTCCGATCACGTGCACGTGTAGGGTCGAGGAACCCTTATCGATGCTGGACCGGGGAAGTATCTCTTGGATGGCTGACCTGTTTCCGCCTTTCCTCTTGGTGCTCGCTAGTTTGGACAGGACGTCTGCTCGCACGTTGTGTTCGCGGGGAACGTGTCTTACTGCTACCGTCCTGAACCTCGACATCTTTTCCTTGACTAGGGAGAGGTATTCAGATAGACTGTCGTTTTTGGCCTGATACTCCCCGGAGATCTGGTGGGCTACGAGCTGAGAGTCCGTGCAGATGATGATTTCTTCTGCCCCTAGGTCTTCGGCTAGGCGCAACCCAGCGAGGAAGGCCTCATACTCAGCCTGGTTGTTCGACGTGGGGAAGGACAAAGTGAGAGATGCCTCTACTATGGTCCCTTCGTCGTTTTCAAGAATTACTCCTGCCCCGCTGTCGCTCGAGCTGGATGCTCCGTCCACGTAGATGGTCCATCTGTTTACTATGTGGGGCGAGGAATCTGAGAAGGTTACTTCCGCCACAAAATCGGCCAGGGCCTGTGCTTTGAGAGCTTTTCTGCTTTCATACCGGATGTCAAATTCGGACAGCTCCAACGACCACTTGAGCATTCGACCGGCCATGTCTGGCCGGCCCAGAAACTGCTTGATGGGTTGATCCGTCCTCACTACGATCGTATGGGCCAAGAAATAATGTCTCAGTCGTCTGCCAGCGTTGACGAAGGCCAATGCTACCTTTTCTATCTGTTGATATCGCAACTCCGCGTCTTGCAAAGCTTTGCTCGTGAAGTATACTGGTTTTTGCCCGGCAGGATTTTCGCGAATGAGAACGGTGCTCACGGCCTCGGCAGTGATGGCGAGGTATAGGAACAAGACTTCCCCGGTATCTGGTCGCGATAACACGGGCGGTTTCGACAGGGCTTGCTTTAAGTGAAGGAGGGATGCCTCGCATTCTTCGGTCCATTCAAACGCGGCTTCTTTTCTCAAGAGCTTGAAGAAAGGAAGGGCGTGTTGGGCGGATTTTGTGACGAAGCAGGACAACGAGGTGAGTACCCCGTTGAGGGACTGGATGTTCTTCTTAGACGTGGGTGTTGGGAACTCAGAGAATGCCCGGCATTTGTCGGGGTTAGCTTCTATTCCTCGTTCCATCAAGTAGAAACCAAGGAATTTACCTGCCAGTACGCCGAACGTGCACTTCTCTGGGTTAAAACGCATTTGATATTTTCTCGCTTGCTCGAAAATTTGGCGAAGGTGGGCGACGTGGTCTAGCTTCTCGTGGGACTTGACGATCATGTCGTCCATGTATACCTCGAGCATGTCGCCTATTTGTCCTTGGAAGACTTTGTTCATCATTCGTTGGTACGTAGCGCCGGCGTTCTTCAGTCCGAAGGGCATTACGTTGTAGTAATAGTTGCCCGATTCGGTCATGAAGGCCGTGTAAGTTTTATCGCTCGCGGTCATTGGGATTTGGTTATAGCCCGAGTAGGCGTCGAGGAACGATAAAAGTTTAAAACCTGCGGAGTTATCTACGAGCTTATCTATATTGGGGAGGGGGTAGACGTCCTTCGGACAGGCCTTATTAACATCGGTATAATCAACGCACATTCTCTATTTGCCATTATTTTTTCTTACAAGTACAACATTTGAGAGCCATGTAATGTATTTGGCCTCAGAAATAAACCTAGCTTCTAAAAGGTCTTTAACAGCTTTCTCCGCGGCTTCCATCTTCTCCGGGGACTGTTTCCTTCTGCGCTGGGCAACGGCTTTGACGGCCGGATCGATCGTAAGCTGGTGGCAGGCGACAGAGGGGTCCAATCCTGGCATTTCAGCAGCGCTCCATGCGAACAAGTCTGCGTTCTCCCAGAGGCACACTTTTAGCTGTCTCTTGGCCAGGTCGGGGAGGTCTGCTCCGATCTTCACTCCCCGCTGAGGGTCTTCTCCGAACGAAACGATCTCGAAGTTGCCATCTGGGATGGGGCGTGGGAGATGGTCGCTGTTGTGGGACTGGCTGCCCGAAGTCGTCAGGTATTTGGCGTGATCCTCCTCGCTGAAACGGCTGTCCAAATCGATGGATTCGACCTGGGGGAGTGGCTTTGGCTGCTCGGAGCTGCTGGGCAGAGGAGGACGACCAGATGTCCTTGGCCTCGCTGAGATGGTGCTCAGTCCTTTTGATGCTGCTTCAAAGCATCGACGGGCAGCTTCGATGTCGCCGTGGAGGGTGGCGACCATCCCTTCAGAAGTGTAATACTTCATCTTGAGATGCACAGTGGAAGGCACTGCAATCAACTCTGCCAGGGTTGGCCTTCCAAAAATGCACTGATATAGTGACGGGCAGTCAATTACCAGAAACTGTGCTTTGATTGCTCGGGTTGTCTTTCCTGAATCAAAGGTCACGATGAGCTCTACGTAACCTCGGGGCCTTGTTACTGCCCCGTTGAATCCCTGCAGGTCGGATCCAATGTATGGAGTAAGGTGAGAGTCGTCCAGCTGCAGTGTCTCGAACAGGTGGTTGTACATTATATCAACTGAACTGCCCTGGTCCACGAGTATCCTGTGAACGTCGAAGTTCGCCATCCTTGCCCGGATGAGAAGCAGGATGCTTGAGTTCGGTGACCCGCCGAGGAGTTCCTCCTTGTAGAAGGAAATGGGAGATGATCCTTTGTGAGTGGTATCCAGCGTGGTGACTTCGTTTGAGCTTTTGCTGATCAGTTGCTCGAATTTCCTTTTGACTGAACCGACCGTGATTTTGTTGAATCCACCACCGGAGATGACCATGGCCGATGGGAAGGTCTTCCACGGGCTGTGAGCGCCGAGGAACGTGGAGGCGAGCAGACTATCAGGGATACGGAAGTCCTCTGGCCGAGTTATGGACAGAGCGACCTGTACGTTGGTGTCCTCGGAGGGCGGAGTCTCCTCTGCAGCTTTCTTGCTCTCCTGGGTTTCTTGCCGGGGAGCCTCTTTCTTCTTCGCGAACTGCTTCAGGTGGCCGTCGCGAATGAGGATCTCTATGGCATCTCTGAGGTGGATGCATTCTTCTGTCGTATGGCCGTGGCTTTTGTGGAAGCGGCAATACTTGGATTTGTCTACACCTGGCCTGGCCGGCAGCAGTTTGGGGAAACGGACCCCCGCCTGCTTGAACTCTGAGTTGGCACATTCGGACAAGATTTTCTCCCTTGAGGTAGTGAGGGGGTATACTCATGGAACCGTCCAGAAGGTCCCTTCTGTTCGCGTGCATCGCGAGGCCGATCGTCGCGTCTTTTATCTCCTCGACGGGATGCCGAGGGCTCTTCAGCTCTGGATGTCCGGGCACCTTCTTGGTGACGGGAGGCCCGGACAGAGTGGGCAGCGACCTTCTCCTCGTACTGTATATGCGACTGGGCTTGGTGGAGGAGAGCGTTGAGGTTCCTCGGTGGATCTAGGTCGATGGTTTTCGCGAAGTCTGAGCCAGGACGTAATCCCTGCTCGAGCAGGAACTTCTTCATCTCGTCGGTCGTTGGCACTTGGACGGCTTCCTTGTTGAACCGCTCAATGTAGTCCCGAAGAGGTTCATCTCTTCCCTGTAGGACAGCTCCAAGGGACGCCTCAGTCTTTGGATGGCGTCGTGATGCGGTAAAGTGTCGGGAGAAAATCCTCCCGAGCTGCCTCTAGGATGTGATGGATTCCTCTGGCAGCTGTTTGTACCAGGTCATTGCTCTCTTTCGGAGCGTGGCTGGGAACAGGCGGCATTTGATGGCTCCTCGTACCCCTCTGTAGTCCAGAAGAGCATCTATGTTTTCTATGTGCTCGTCTGGGTCTGTGGTTCCATCATAAGTCCCTAGAGACGGAGGCTTCTCTAGTCCTTTAGGGAGGCGGGTGGCCAGGATCCTGCGGGACAACGGGCCGCGAGGCTCGTCGTCGCTGTCCGAACTTGAAGTCGATGGCGACCGTTGTCTGCGCTCGCGGCGGCGGTCTCTGCGAGGTGAGGGTGATCGTGGCCGGTCGCGAGGTCTGACCGGTGGAGAATGACCGTCTTACCTCGTTCTCTTGTATCTTGGTGGTTACTGATCCCGCGGGGAGATCTGGTCGCGCTTGCGAACACGTTGTGGTTCAGGCTCACGCCTCGTCATACGGTCTTCCCGGCGCCTAGGTGGCGGGCTTCTTGATTTCTGGTGTTTCCTCTTGGGAGGAGAGGATCTTGGAAGAGCTGCTTCTTCGAGAGCCCCTATCCTTTCTCCTTGCTGCAAGATAAGGAGGTTTGTGCGGTTGACAGCATCCAGGAGGGCTGCAACGGCCAGATCAGCGTTGGGGGGGGCCAGGAATTGGTCGTTCCCCCAACGGTGACTGTTTTCCTCCTTGCTCGGTGGGAGGAGGAGTTGGAGACGCAGTGGCCCCGTCTCGAAGGAAACGGGGATCAGAGAGTAACAACGAACTGCTATTAGCGTCCATCTTGTTGACGGGGACAAGAACCGTACCGTCAGCACCTTTTGCGGAGTTCTGAGCGGCCATTCGTGGGTGGATCAAAGAAAGTATGTTTTGATCTTTCAGTTTCCGAGGAGGAAAGAAAGAATGGGAGAACAAGGAGTTCCCACAGAGGGCGCCACTGATCCGAAGTATTCGAACTGGTCCACGTAAGCTGGTCGTCAGAAGGTGAGGCGCTCGGATGATTGCTGGTCGTAAGGCGTGCAACGTGCTCGGCTTGAGAATGAGGAGAGGAGGGGGTGTACCTGCAAGGTACTCCGACGCTCAAGTAAGAAAGGGTCAGAGAAAAAGGGGCAAGTACAAAGTGTATTCTTAGGGTGAAAATGTGATACCTGACCCTCTCAAGTGAGAGGGTTTATATAGAGCCCCCAGCGCGTGGCCAACGGTCCTATTTTTGGGGCGAACTAGTCGTTTTTCCCAAAGAATAGGCAACTGCCCAAACTAGCCGTTATGTCGGGCAGGGTGCCATGAACTAGCCGTTATGTCGGGCATATACGCAGTTGCGGGCACCTGCCCATCGATGTTCGGGCAGCGGGGAAGCCGTGCATAACGGGCATCAGAGCCGGGGAGGGACGTTGCGTTCCTTGCCCGGTTTGAGGGGCAGAAATGTCACTTTTGCCCCTCTGTGGATTGGGCTTAGGCAATTTGGGCCGCTCTGGAGTGGAAGCGGATTGGGCCAATTCTAGCCATTGGTCCAGTCTAGAACACTAGTACTTGTTATTGTAGTGGTTCTGGTGTATCTTGTTGAACTAGTTGTCGAAGCATCAAGTTCGACATTTGTCCCTTGAAGAACAAATCAGTTGTGGAAGGTTTAGTAGGGCTGATGCGCAGTGCAGTGTATTTACGTGAGTTTCATGGATTTCAAATAAATAATGGAATTCATTTTAAGTTTCTTCAGTTCGCGGATGATACGGTGTTGATGGGAGAAGATTCGTGGAAGAATTTTTGGAGTGTTAAAGTTTTGTTTAGTGGTTTTGAATTATTGTCTGGCTTGCGTGTTAATTTGTTCAAAAGTAAAATTTACGGATTCAAGTTGAGCCCGAATTTTTTTTATCAACTCCAACCTTTTTGGCTTGCGGTATTAGTTCTTCTACATCAGTTTTGTTCTTAGGCATTCCTAATGGTGTTAATCCAAGAATAAAAGAGGTTTGGAATCCGATAGTTTCACGGATTCGAAGGAAACTTGCGGCATGGCATAATAGACACTTGTCTTTTGGTGGTAAGGTGGTTCGTTTCAATGATATCTTGACTAACATCCCCATTTTATCTTCTATTTTTATAAAGCCCACAAGACTATTATTAATAAATTATAAAGCTTCAAAGAGTGTTTCTTTGGGGAGGGGAAGAAGAAAAGAGGAAAATTCATTGGATAAGTTAGGACAAGGTATGTGGGCCAAAGGAAGATGGAACTATTAGAGTAAAACATTGCGGGAGTTTCAATATTGCGCTTTTTAGCAAATGGAAATGGAGGATTTTAAGTAAAAACAACATTGTGTGGGCTTATTTTCTTTCTTGCAAGTACGGTGACACGATGCTTTTTATGATTTCTTCTCATTCGGCTAATAATAGTAGAAAATTTTCTCTGTGCTGGAAGGATCTTTGTGCAATAGGAGATCCCTTGGAAGTCAATCAACAACATTAGTTCTCAACTTCAATATTATGTAAGCTTGGCAATG
Source organism: Lathyrus tuberosus (assembly GCA_022829125.1). Lineage (NCBI taxonomy): Eukaryota > Viridiplantae > Streptophyta > Magnoliopsida > Fabales > Fabaceae > Lathyrus > Lathyrus tuberosus. The sequence continues at coordinate 7,145,946 of JALAZF010000306.1, read as the reverse complement.
GAAGGGATATCGATTTTTGGAGAAATCCTTGGCTCAGAGCGAAATCGTTACAAGATCAATCTCCCTTGTTTTGGCTATATGGAAACAGGCAGTGGAAAATTAAGTGAAATGGGAGAGTGTATGGGTGAAGTCTGGCAGTGGAAAGTCGGGTCAAATTCGAACTTAGGCTCGTCGCGAGCAGCCGAGCAATATGCAAAATTTTCTGCGCTGCTGCAGAATGTCTCACTAGTGTATAATGTTTTTGACAATTTTGTTTGGTGGAAAAACAATTATGGATTTTTGGTAAAGGCTAATTACTTGAGGATGCAAGATATTTATTATTCCGGGTAGGGTGTGGAGGAGAGTTTGAGAAGGGATATGACTTTCTTATGGAAATAAAGATACCTATTAAAAGTATAATGTTTGGATGGAGACTATTTCTTAATAGTATACCAACTAGAAAAGAATTGGTGAGACAGAGTGTGATTGATCGAAGGAGTGCACAACTTGGTGTGTCCACTTTATTTCGATGGTGAGGAAGACTTGGAACACCTTTTTTGTTGTTGTGCAGTGACAGAAGAGGTTCTTAGATTGGTCAGGGGTGGTCAAGTATCAAATAGGTTTTTTTGTGAGATTGCTTGCATTCGTTAAGATGGAGGATAAAAGAATATTTTAGGTTCGATTTTCATTGATTGTTTGGTTTAGTTTTTTGTTGGGCCATTTGAATTTATAGGAACTCTATTTTGTTTCGGGAGGAATTTTATCAAATTTTGATATTTTGGAGATGATTAAATTCTTAGTGTAGGAATCTAGTTTTAATAATTTAATTATTCCAGGGGTGTTAGAGTGGTCGGTTTGGTGTGACAATCCGGCATTATGCCTTGTTTAATTTGCCATTGTCATCCTTGTAGGTTGGTTTGAAAGTGCATTTAATTGAAGTTGTTTTGCTTATTAAAAAAAAAAACTTCTCTCTCAGTTTTTGGAACTATAACGTTTCTTCTTGGAATAAGATATGTTCATATTCATGTAACAACTCATCCATATAAAACCACAGAACTAGTTGAATCAACATTCTCCAATGTGCGTTGATCCATTTGAGCCTCTATTATCATTTAAAAAGGATGAATAATCGATAGTGCAACCCATCTTAAATATAAGCAAATAGAACGTACTTTCACACTATTTAATAATTTTTATCCTAGACTACAAAGTTCAGGGACACCCCATATATTTATTTACCAAGCACACACTATACAAATTATTTCTAAGGAAAGTAGCTGCCTAACAATCTAAATGTATACTACCAAAGCTGCTGTTTCAGAAGTTAATCTGCTTACAATACAAATGTCTGGAGAAAGAGCAGTGTAGGATTTATGAACCTGCAAAACATCATCTGAAATCAACATATTTGCCTGCATGTGCATGCACACAACAATAAGGTGCATTCAATGCGCAAAACTGTGATATTAGAGTCGGGTGAAAGCAAAGATAAGCAAAAGACGAAGTTATTAAAACGGTAGAAATAGAAACAGCTTTGGTGTTGTCTAGTTGTAAAAAGGATACAGAAATAATATATTATTAGAGAACAAGTAAATTAGAAATAACAGTACATAGAACTCTAATGCCATTCTCATCATTTATATTTTATAGGCACAAAAAAAAGTTATATCTCAACTACATAAAAGAGATCCTATAAACAATTTATAGGCAGCAAGCACATCAGGAGCATATTTGCAAAGGTGAATAACAATCACATAAAGACAATAAATCAACCAGTTGCAACAATCCAATGCTAAAATAAGTTCAAAAAAAGCATGTACATTGGCCATCATAAGTATAAATTTGGGTGCAGCAAAAGTATCTTACTAGGTTTTACCATTTGTACAGATCTTCAGCAATCATATCTTGATGCAGTTTGTCTACTCTACCATAAGAAAGTCCACTGGTTATGGTGTTATATGTGATGTTTATCAGACAAATCAAAAGATGCTGAACAATCTCTTATGCAATCATCAATCTTTGACCTCTGTATAAACCATCAATTAAAGAATAGGCTATGACTATAAACTTAAGAAGTCAATCCCCTTTCCAACATTAGGTTGGATAATGCAATATCCTAGGCTACATGTTGTATTTTGCAAAAAGCATCTAATAATGTATTGTAAGTAATAACATCAACCGGTGGTCCACCAACATGCATCAATTTGAAAAGCTCCCATGCATCGGAGATTCTCCCAGATTTACACAAGCCATTGATAAGAGAATTATAAGTTACAGAATCAGGAACCAAATTTTTGCTATGCATTTCATTCAGAAGGTTCATGGCTTCATCAATCCTCTTACTCTTACAATACCCATTGATCAAGATGTTATAAGTCGAAACGTTAGGAGTCAATCCCCTTTTAAACATTAATTCAAATAAGGCAATTCCCATGTCAATATCTTGGATTTTGCAAAAAGCATCTATCAAGATATTGTAAGTGATAACATTAGGTAGTGGACCGTCATCATCGATTGTACTAAAAAGTTCCCACGCATAAGAGAATCTTCCAGATTTACACAAACCATCAATAAGAGAACTGTAAGTTACAATATTAGGAACCATATTTTTGCAATGCATTTCATTGAAGAGACTCACAGCTTCATCAATCCATTTACACTTGCAATACCCAATAATCAAGATGTTATAACTCCAAACATCATGCAGAATTCCCCATTCAATAACTGTGTCAAATAACTTTCTTGCCTCAAGCACGTTACCGTGTAAGCAATGTCCACTCATTAAAGTGTTGAATGTAACAATGTCTGGTTGCTGACCTCTTTCAATCATCAAATTAAACATACCTTGAGCTTCTATCATATTTCCTTTTTTACAAATTGCATCAATTAATATATTGAAGGTATAAACATTCGGCTTGATGTTTTTATTAACCATTTCACGCATCAATAGATTAACTTCTCCCCATTGACCCGTACTACAAAAACCACGAATTAGAGAAGTGTAAGTTAAAATATCAGGATTTATTCCCAGGACAAGAATTTTCAAATATAAATCCCGAGCCTCAGTTACAAGTCCGTCTTTGCATAAACTATCAATGATCATGTTGTAGATTACTATGTTAGGCTTAACCACTTGTCCTTCCATCTTTTGGAGCAACTGAAAGGCGTCTATTGTATGTCCTATTTTACACAAACCATTGACCAAGGTCCCATAACTAATTTCATCCAACAAATTTCCTTCTGCTGCCACATTGTCTTGAAAGTCCATTGCTTTCTTAACCTCGCCATTAATACACAGCCCTTTCATGACCGTCGTCAAGGTTATGTTATTGGGTTGATATCCCCTCTTCAAAACTACGCCGAGCACGGAAAAAGCGAAACCCATCTCACCCAAATGGCAGTAACAATTGATCCAAATACTCAAAGTGACTATAGAAGGAGTAACTTCTTTTAATGCCATTTGTTTCAGAAGAGAGATAGCAGTAGGGCAATGTTTCATCTTCACTACAGACCCTAAAATCATGTTAAATTGTACAACTGATGGAAGCGGCTGTATGTTAATCAAGCGATTGAACAAGGTAACAGCATCCTCAATGCCATTAAAGGATGATAATTTTTTTGCATTTTCTTTCGGGTAATGAGAAAAGAGCCTCAGAAATTTGTGGAAGGCATACCTTAACCTTGTTGTAGCAGTACACAACATCACAACCTTCTTCCCTAAGTTGAAGAAGATTGCATTTCTTGGATAATTCCATTCAACACTTCTTCTCAAAATACTCTCTCACACTCTTCTTTTTTCAGACTATTTTTCTTATTTTATTGTATTGAAACAATCAGATAAGCAATCTGCACATAAAATAAGCAAAGCGGAACATCAATCAATAAGAGGAAATAAACATGTTTAAGTGGATCACAAAGATAATATTGGAAAATTATACTAGAGAACATGTTTATGTAAATAGCATTTGACTCCTCTAAATTGAACAATTCAATTTGGAGTATAAAGTAAGTAATCTCCAATGATGATTAAAAAACCCACCGTTGATATTCCAGCAAATGCACTATTTGTTTATGCACATGGAAGTAACATTAACAGTTAATTTTCTCATCAACGGTCGAGATTAATTCCATTACATTCTAAGTGTGTGTTTGGTTCTACGGCAACAAAAATTGATTTTGAATGAACTTATTACGCCTAAAAGTGAATTGAAGGTAAAGTAATTTATGTTTTAATACATTCATTTAAAATCGAGTTGACCAATAAATTTGAGTCTAAAAATCAATTCTAGAATAAAAAACTCCAAATTCTAGCTTCAAATAAGAATCATATTTTTTTTTTTGGTTAAGTAGCCTAATGGCTAGAGTCCACCTTAGTAAAGATGAACAAGTGGGATGCCGCGGGTTCGAACCCGCGCCCCTGCACCCGATGTCCCTGTACAACTATCAATTGAGTTGTTTTAACGGGACAATAAGAATCAATTTTTGAGGCAAAATCAATTCCACTCGAGAGCAACTAGACAGATCAAAATCAATTTTACACCTCTAGAATCAATTTTGTCTCCTCCAAAAGTGGAACTAAGCATACACTAAATTTGTGTTTGGTTCTACAGTGACAACAATTGATTTTGTAAAATTGATTTTGGTTAAAAGTGAATTGAATGTAAAGTTAGTTTATGTATGGATACATATATGTAAAAATGAATTGAACAATAAATTTGAGGATGATAAAGAGACAAAAGCAACAAATCCTATGTTCATGTTAGAACAAATTCTGTAGGTAAAGTCAATTATGCTAAGAAAATATCTAAACATGTAAAAATCAATTTTGTTACTCTAAAATCAATTATGACACCTCCAAAAATGGAACCAGACATATCACAAATTAAATTACTCACTGGAGACGGGCTTAGCATTGTGCTGGGAAAAAAATAAAGGATTGGATAGAAAGATGAAATGGCTTGTTTTACCATATATAAACAATGAGAGCTAAATTAAAATGAGCTACATTGTATGTTGTCAATGGAAATTGCGGATTTGTAGCACAGAGTAGAGCTGTACTATGCTCTGACGCAATTCCAGGACAAGCAAATAGAGCTGGAATTGCATCCTTGTGCACTACAGTAGAAGCCTAAAGAGAAGGAAAATCTGAAAAATAAACAGAAAAAGGAAATTATGGATGGAATTTCTCACCGCTTCAGGAGAGCCGCCAAAATAAACCATTATTTATAAACTACATAGATTCAAACTACATTTCTATATCAAGAAAAACTATAGATTGCCAATCATACAATTAATCTTCTGTTTGAAGAACACCCTAAAGACCGCCATTCTTTTTATTGCCAATTATACGTTGCTATAGCCATAGTCACTATATCTATATATATAAAGGCAAAATTTGCCTCCCTAACAAGAAAGCCACAAAATTCACATCTAATTGTACCAAACCAACTATAACCTTTGCTTTCTATTTCTACTCTCTTTTTTTTCAATAGTTTTTGAAGATCATGAGAGGAGGAATTTGCAGCTTTAAGTTGTGAATCTAGTGCACAATTGACACTACTGCATGCTGCTAGTGCTATGCTTGCAACTTCAATAGCACTTTTAAGAAAAGATTGTCTTCAATGTCACTCTCACCCTCTTCAATGAAAACCTCTTGAGCTTTGTTTCAATCAATGTAGTCAAGCACAAGATCTTAAGTAGGATTGGTCAGCTTGTGCAAGATCCTACAATTCGGAACGTTAGCACGACACATAAGATCCTACCGAAGGAAAAAAAATGGTAAATTCATATATATTTATACATACATGCACAAAAACATGAAAATTATAATTCAGGCCCAAAAAAGGCCCAATGTGTTTTTTTTTTACGATCTTGCTTCGGAAAGCTCGATCTTGACCACACTGGCAACGAAAACGATCTTTCTCAGATCATAGCACTCTCAAACATCGTTAACACGTAAGATCTTGCTATCCTACAATCCAGCACATGATCTTGACTACATTGGTCACAAGGGCACTCAACCGTTTATCCTCATAAACACAAAGTCCACTTTGAGGTCCTGAATATTCATCCACTCCTTAACTCTCAAATGCATTGGTTGCAGCCTTCCTATAGATTGTGCTAACAATGATGATGTAACAAGTGTGTTGAGTGAAATAGTGAAGGGGAATAAACATGGTTATTGTGGGAGAGAGTGTTTCTAATGCTGAGGGAGTTATTGCATTGAAGAGGGAAAATCAACCTAACTAACCTAACATTCAACATTTAACATTCAATAACAACAACAAGAAATCAACATTCAACAATAACAGAATTTCAAGAGAAAATCAGAAAAGCAATCTAGCAATAAGGAGATCAGACAAACAAATAAAAAAACCCTAAGTTACCAACCAGATGAGAGAGATGCGACGGAGAGGGGAGGGCAGGGTGGTCGACGGCTGCGGTATCACAAGGATATGCGTCGAAGACGGAGAGAGTAAATAACTGAGGAGAGAGTCACTCCTGTCTGCACACAGCTCCGCCGCTGTGACCAACTCCGCCGCGTTTTCTGGCGAGGTTTTAGTTTTTACCGCCGATTGAGTTCAGTTCGACTTGTTTCTGATACAAGGCCGCAGCGGCTGATTTTTATTTTTAATTTTAAATTGAGATTGTTAGGAACTTAATTAACTATTAAAATCAAACGTGTTTTTAACCACAATCTAACAATCCATTTTGTGTTTTTACTCTATACTCTTTAGTACAGGTACTGATTTTTGATAATATATATATCAATACTTATAAGAGTATACTAGAAAGTTTTAAAATTGAACAAAAAAATCCTGAGCAATTTTATTTGGATTTAATTGAAATACACTGACAGTGTAAAGAAGTTTTACACTGTCAGTAAATTATAGCCGTTAGATGTTAAAAGTGATTTGACTTTTATTTTAAAAACTTATAAAATTATACAAACGGATGATAGTGATGAATTGACAGTGTAAAATTTTTTACACTGTCAGTGCATAGCAATTAATCCCATTTTATTTTTGTTATGCAGAATATTGAAAATTTCATAATTTTTTTAGTATATTTTAATATTGCAATTTGGAAATTTGAAATTTTCCAAATGCATTAAAAATTTTCGAAAATAATGAAAATTTTGGTATAGGTGGAGTATTTAAAATTTTTTGCATTAATTTACTAAATAAATAATCAGATAAAGGTTTTAGACCTTAAAATTTTTGGACTGTAAAAAGGTCTAAAAAAAATTAATTTAATTATAACTATTTCAAATGACATATTTCTTACATAAAATTTCATTGTTGAGTTAGTAGAAGAGAGGTCGTCTATCCTTTAACTTTAAGTCATTGATTTAACTCTTGTTAATTACATAATTTCATTTTATTTATTTATTTTGAATGATTTACTTTAAAATTTTCTTTTTGTTATATATAAAATTTTATTTTATTTTATTTATTTTGAATGTCTCATTTTTTTTAAAAAAAATTAGACCTCTAAACGATTACTCAATAAAATATACACATAAAATTTCAAAATGTATTATATATATAAATACAAAACTATGATAACTTCCTAACTTCGTCATCCCATTATATCTGAAAATTCCGGTATTCTAAAAATTTGACAATTTTTAATAAATTTTGAAATTTTTTGAAAATTATCAGAATTATCGATATTTTATCTCGGTGAAATACCATAAATTTCACAAATTCTGATATAATTGTGTATAGGCAAAAATATTGTTTAGGTCCTTTAAGTTATTTTAAAATACCAAGTTTGTCCTTTAAGTTTTTTTTTGTAACGTTTTGGTCATTTATGTTAACAAACGTTTGCATCGTTGTCTTTTTTAAAAATTTTCGTTACAAAAACGCATATGTGGCACAAACGGAGCACATGTGGTATTTAACTGAGATGAGTTGGCATTGAAGGTTACTGATTTGATTTTTGTCTAGTTGTTTCTTATATTTTTGGATTTCAAAGCTCTAAAACTCTATACATTTCAAGAACACTCATGAGCTCATAAACACAAAAATGACAAAACTCTGAATCTCAACAATAAATTGCAAACTCATATACCATTTGAACTGATTTTTCACGCTGATCACGAATATGTAATCGGTTTTGCGTTTAATTGTGTATTTTGGTTGGATCGAACGATTTTATTAGACGACAGCAATTGATCTAGAAGGGGGGGTTGAATAGATCACTACTTTTTAATGGAGAATCGGCGCCTAAATTTGATTTTAAAAAATTGTTTGCGGAAGCGGCTGAGGACTACATCGTCTAAACGAACCGGTTACCGAAAGGACCGGATATGCGTAAGCCAAATGGAACGATAGGCTCAATGAGAGAATCGAATCACAAACTTTACTATTAATCAATCTACTTGACAATACTTAATGTTGCACAATTTCCAATGACCAATTAAAAAATAAACCAAGTTGACAACTTTTCAAACACTTTGTCAGCGTTCAATTTATCGAGCATTTGGTGTGCGAAACACACCAAACTATAACTTTTATCTAAATGTAGTGCAGAATTTTTCTTAGCACAATCAAAGTGATTGTGCAATGTTTTCAAACCAGATTTTCAACACTACACTATAACAGAATTTTATCGATCAATTGAATATTCACAAACGTAAACAGTTTGAAAGTTAAAGAGATAGGGAAAGAGAGAACAACACCGAATTTGTTTAGGCAGTTCACCTTTCGTCCTCGCTTCGGGTACGTCTGCCCCCAATTCTAAATCTAGAATTGAGATATCTATAATCTTGTTGCAAATTGTTTTTACAAGAGAAGCCTTAGCTATCACACACTCAAAAAACCTCGTTGATGTTGATACTATGTCTCCTCTCCCCTTGATTCGAGTCGAATCAAGTGCCTCGAACGTGTTGAATAAACCTCTGTTTACCGCTACTAGATTGAATGAACACATCGGTCTTCAATCACCTTCACTCGGCTAATTTCAATCCACACACAGTTTGATCCCAAACCTTTCTTGCACAATCCTCCGATTAACGCTACTAGATTGACAGAACCCGTCGTTCTTCAATCACCTTCGTTGGCTGAATTCAATGAAGCAAAGATTTGTACCAAAAATCCCCCAAATCCAATTGATCTTGGAGGACAAAACCCTAGTGGTTTTATTCAAGAAAAAACCCACTGAAAAACTCACCCCAAACAAGATACACTCCTATGTTTGGACGTTATCACCTCAATGATGCAAGAGATCAACAAAAATGGTTATGTGTAATTGTTGAGAAAATGCTAGAATGAGGATGAAGATGATGAGAGAAAACTTTTAGTGTATATCTTTCACTTTTTCTTGTTGTTGTGTAAAATTGAGGAACAATGTATGTATATGATGCTAGGACCAACTAACAAAAATAACGGCATTTTGAAATTTAGAGAAATCAGAAAAATAGCAGCAATTCAGCGAAGAGTCGACCAAAAACTCTTGAGGGTCAGCCTGCGCTGACCCGCGAGCAAGACTATGCAAGTTTGAGAACTTTGCGTCGACCGCCATAGGGTCGTGGGTCGACGCAAACCTGATGAAAAATTGCAAATACAAAAACCTTCAGTATGAGTCAATCGGATGGTCGACGTAAGCTGACTCGTGAGACATGCAATAAAATTCAACTTTCATGAGACGACCAAAACATAGTTTGAGTCGACTCAAACCACGAAAACTTGCAAAATTCAGTTTTTGACCATGTTTTCTTCTACCTAGGCTATGATAATGCATACCTATGACACACAACATTATCACACACATATAAAAGACATATGAGACTCTTCCTATGTGTTTGGACACGTGATTATGGAATATCTATGCATTGTGAAATACGGATGTCGACTATGATGCGATGATACCGTCCAAATTACATACTACGAGCTAGTACATGTTTTGACATCATTAAAATAAAGATTGAGTGTAAGACACCTTGCCCTCACATACTCCCCCTTTTTTATGATGGAAAAACTTCTTCAGCTTGTCCTGTAATTTGAAACTCATCCTCCCCCTAACTTTGTGCATTCTTCTAAAATACAATTTGATGCTGCTTTTGCTTGTTGTAGATACCCTTCTCCCCCTTTGACAACATCAAAAGGAGAGAAAGACATGGTCAAAGAATAACATAATACAGACATATGAATACACTCATCAATTTGCATCCAAGATACATTAACACGCATCCTCATATAATGATGTTAATGCAGATATTATATGGATAAATAAAGCAAGAAGCATATATTGAAACTCAAAGGCATTACATAACTAGAAAATTCCAACAAACACCAAGTCATAGGAAATACAAAAGCAATTCCAAAACATATAATAGTATGCAAATAAAGTAAAGTATGACATGCACTAAACTAAACATCCTAGTCCTCAAGGTCTCCTCCCACTAAATTGGTGGCCTCTTCCTCTGAAGTAATAATCTGGAGGAGGTGGGGGAGGTTGTTACACCCCAAATTTTGTAAGAATATTTATTTAATTTATTTAAATATAATATTCGTGAATTTCTGTGGATTTTGGTGATTCGTGTTGATGTCGGTATTTTTGGTGGAATTTTAGTTATTTAATTGAATAATAGTATATAATATGAAATATATTAGTATTATTATTAATTTAAATAATATTAGAGGAATTAAGGGTGAGATGGACTTTTTAGGAGGATTAGCGAGGGTAGTATGGAGAAAGCCCATTTTAGAAGCCCAAGGGTTAGGTTTAACAAAAGGGGAATTTGAGAATAGGTTTCATTTTGTTAGACCGTGAAAAGAAGGAAAGAAGTGAGAGCTCTGAGGAAAGAGGAAAAGGCGAGGATTCGAGAAGGTTTCCAAAGACTCAATAGAGAAAGCTTCGAATCGACAATCTAAGGTATGAGGAGTATTTCCTTTCATTGTTTTCAATATAGGGATTCGATGTATTTAAAGTGGATTTTGAGGTTTATGAGGGTTTATGGGTTTTATGATAAATTGATGATTTAAGGGTATTTTGTGAATTGATTATTAAGGGTTGAATTGAATCGAACTAAATAGACCTTGAGGGTGATTTTCCCTGTCGATGTTGTTTCGACCTTGAGGGTGATTTTCCCTGTCGATGTTGTTTCGACCTTGTGGTGAAAGGGATTTATGGGTTTTATTGGAATCTTAAGAGTTTGTGAAGGTTTAGGTGATTTGAGGTTTTGAATAGTGTAATGAATCGACCTAATAGACGTAGGTCTTATGCCTTTGATTTCCACGATGCATTAGGAATGTTGTAGGGATGTTTTTGGGGTAATTGGGGTTGAAATCGTAAGGGGTTTTGGACTTGTTGTGCTACTGATGTGTAGCAGTGATTTCTTGAAATCGCAGGTTCGCAAAGCGAACAATTCCTTCGCAAGGCGAACACTCGCCCCAGACTCACAAAGCGAGTAGCGCGGCGAATGTGCGATAATTTGTGTGATGATATTGGGATGGATTCTGAAGGGTGATGTTTAACTCGCACAGCGAATGTCCAAGCGAGTGGCTTCGCAAAGCGAATGGAGGTAGCGAGGAGGGACATAGGGGAAGCCTCTTTGGTTTTTGTAGGGGGTGGGGATTCGCTGTCAGCTTCGCAAAGCGAAGGTCCCAGCGAACAGGTTCGCACAGCGAACTCAGTAGCGAAGGCCGGCTATTCGCGAAATTTTGTTATGATTCTGTGATGTCTTGATGTTTTGATGCTGGGATTTTTCTGATGATTTACCTGGTGTATACTGATGATTATGAGATGATGTTTTGTTATGTTTGAAGAATATATGATGATATGATTTAACATGAGATATTGATGGATGATGATGCACATAATGGTTTTTATCGATGATGATTATTGATGTTGTGTATCATGCATTCATAGCATTTCAGTGATGATGTTATACTTCATTCCCATTGTGCGGATATAAGGTAAATTTTGACGTGCTCTGGTTCTTGTGTGGATAGATGTTCCATCATGGATAGATGTTCCACAACAAGACCCTTCTGAGGTGATTTTACTCTGATAATTTGTGCATTTTGCCGTGTATATTCATGGGGTAAAAAAGGGTGTTACATTAGTGGTATCAGAGCAGGTCGGTCCGTCCGGCTAGGTTTTTACTTGATGTCAGTCCTTGTCAGTTGAGGAGTGTATGTACACTGTCAATGTTTTAGTTCTTCTAACCTTGTTGGTGGTGTGCAGGATGGCTGGAAGAAATGATCGTGCAATTGCTGATGCGTTGGAATCAGTTGCTAATGTGGCGAGCTTTGGGGAAGTTTCAGAGGAACAATCCATCAACTTTTGTGGGTACTCACGATCCAGCAAGTGCACACAAGTGGCTGAAGGTGATTGAGAAGATCTTCCAAGTGATGAGGTGTACTGATGAGCAACAAGTTCGATTTATAACGCATATGCTGGAAGAAGAGGCCGAGGATTGGTGGGATAACACCCGTCAGAGACTCACAGATGTTGGCACTGTGATAACCTGGGATGTGTTCAAGCACGAGTTTTTGGGCAAGTATTTTCCAGAGGATGCTCGAGGCTTTGGTGAAGTTTTGTCCGCACTACAACTGTGTTGATGCTGAGATGTCCAAGCGTCTCAAGTTCGAGAATGGGCTGAGACCGGAAATTAAGCAGGGCATTGGGTATCAACAAATCTGCAGGTATGCAGAGTTGGTTGACAAGAGCAGAATCTACGACGAGGATAGCCGAGCTCGATCTGCTCACTACAAGCAGTTGAGTGAGAAGAAAGGGCAGTATAGGAGTAAACCTTATACAACTTCAGCTGACAAAGGGAAACAGAAGGCTTCCGAGGGTAAAAAGATAAGTGGAGGAGCAGCTCCCTCTTCTGGGGAGTGTTATAAGTGTGGCGAGCAAGGCCACTGTGCTGATGTGTGTACCAATAATGTGGTGAGGTGCTATAGATGTAGTAAGAAGGGACATAGAGCTACTGACTACAAGGACGATGGTCCAACCTGTTTCAATTGTGGCGAGGAAGGTCATATCAATACTCAATGTCAAAAGCCGAAGAAGACTGCTACTGCCGCTCAGACCAGTGGTCGTGTGTTTTCTTTGAGTGGTGCCGAAGAGCCAGAGAAGGACAACCTGATTCGAGGTACTTGTTTTATTAATAATATCGAGTTGGTTGCTATTATTGATACGGGTGCTACTCATTCTTTTATCTCGCTTGAATGTGCTAATATATTAGGTTTGAAATTGGCTGATATGAATGAGAATATGGTAATAGAAACTCCAGCTAATGGTTCTGTTACTACTACCCTTGTGTGTTTGAGATGTCCTGTGACGATTTTTGGGAGGAGTTTTGTGATGGATTTGGTGTGCCTACCCTTGCACCAAATTGACGTGATCTTTAGAATGAACTGGTTGGAGTTCAACCGTGTTCATATTAATTGTTATAACAAGACTGTAGAGTTTCCTGAGATTGATGATAGTGGGGAATTGATGTTCTTGTCTACTAAGCAAGTAGACGAACTTATGGAAGACGAAGCCTTGGTGTTTACAATGTTTGCATCGTTGCAAATTGATCATGAGGCTGCGAGTGTGGAGTTGCCTGTTGTCTGTGAATTTCCAGATGTATTTCCAGATGACATCGGTGATTTGCCTCCAGAACGTGAAGTGGAGTTTGCAGTGGACTTAATACCAGGTACGAGTCCAGTGTCAATGGCTCCTTACCGAATGTCCGCTTCTAAGTTAAGTGAATTGAAGAAACAACTGGAAGAATTGCTTAAGAGGTTTGTCTGACCAAGTGTTTCTCTGTGGGGTGCTCTTGTACTGTTAGTGAAGAAGAAAGATGGTAGCATGAGGTTGTGTGTTGATTATCGGCAGTTGAATAAGGTGACTATTAAGAATAAGTATCCGCTTCCGAGAATTGATGGTTTGATGGATCAACTAGTAGGTGCTGGTGTGTTTAGCAAGATTGATTTGAGGTTGGGTTATCACCAGATTCGGGTTAAGCCTGACGATATTCTGAAGACAGCTTTACGGACGAGGTATGGTCACTATGAATACACTATGATGCCATTTGGAGTGTCTAATGCACCTGGTGTGTTCATGTAGTACATGAATCGGATTTTTTATGAGTATTTGGATAAGTTTGTGGTGGTGTTTATCGATGATATCTTGATATATTCTAGATCTGAAGAAGAACATGCCGAGCATCTGATAACTGTGTTACAAGTATTGAAAGAGAAGAAGTTGTATGCAAAGTTGTCTAAGTGTGAGTTTTGGTTGAAGGAAGTGAGCTTTCTTGGCCATGTGATTTCAAGTGGCGGGATTGCTGTTGATCCCTCTAAAATTGATGTTGTGTTACAGTGGGAGACTCTGAAATCTGCTACCGATATACGAAGTTTTCTGAGATTGGCGGGTTATTACCGCAAGTTTATTGAAGGCTTCTCTAAGCTGACATTACCTTTGACTCAGTTGACTTGAAAGGGTCAAGCTTTTGTGTGGGATGTAGCTTGTGAGGAGAGTTTTGTGGAATTGAATAAGAGGTTGACGACCGCTCTAGTGTTGATTTTGCCTAATCCGAGCGAACCTTTTGTGGTGCATTGTGATGCGTCGATGGGTCTTGAGGGATTATTGATGCATAATGGACAAGTTGTTGCTTATGTTTCGAGGCAATTGCGAGTTCATGAGAGGAATTATCCTACACATGACTTGGAATTGGCCGATGTGGTGTTTGTATTAAAGATTTGGAGACATTATCTATTTGGCTCTAAGTTTGAAGTGTTCGGTGATCATAAAAGTCTGAAGTACATATTTGATCAGAAAGAATTGAATATGAGGCAGAAGAGGTGGTTGGAACTGTTGAAGGATTTTGATTTTGATTTGAGTTATCATCCGGGCAAAGTAAATGTAGTGGCCGATGCATTGAGCAGAAAGTCATTGCATATGTCGATGCTTATGGTGAAAGAATTGGAATTAATTGAGCAATTCAGAGATTTGAGTTTGGTATGTGAAAAGACCTCTGACAGTGTGAAGTTGGGAATGTTGAAGTTCACTAGTGGTATTCTGGAAGAAATCAAAGTGGGACAACAATCTGATTTGAAATTGATAGACCGATTGGCTTTGATTAACCAAGATAACGGAGGAGAATTCCGGATTGATGAGAATGGTGTGATGAGGTTTCGAGATAGGGTATGTGTTCTAGATGCTCTAGAAATCAAGAAGAGTATTCTAGAAGAAGGACACTGAAGTAGGTTGAGTATTCATCCCGGTGCTACGAAGATGTACCAGGATTTAAAGAAGCTGTTTTGGTGGCTGGGTATGAAGAAGGATATCGCAGAGTTCGTTTATGCGTGTTTGACTTGCCAAAAGTCGAAGATTGAGCATCAAAAGCCTTTAGGTATGATGCAGCCGTTGAATATTCCAGAGTGGAAATGGGATAGTATTTCCATGGATTTTGTGTCGGGATTGCCGAGGACTGCTAAGGGAAATTATTCAATTTGGGTGATCGTGGATAGATTAACTAAATCGGCCCATTTCTTGTCGATGAAGATTAATCATTCTATGCAAAAGTTAGCCGAGATGTATATTGAGGAAATTGTGAAGTTGCATGGGATACCTTCGATTATTGTGTCGAATAGAGATTCGAGATTTACATCGAGGTTCTGGAAGAGTTTGCAAGATGCTCTGGGTACTAAGTTAAGGATGAGTTCTGCCTATCATCCGCAGACGGACGGTCAGACAGAAAGGACTATCCAATCTTTAGAGGATTTGCTGAAGGCTTGTGTGTTGGATCATAGAGGATCTTGGGATAGCCATTTACCGTTAATTGAATTCACGTATAATAATAGTTTTCATGCTAGTATTGGAATGGCCCCATATGAAGCTTTGTATGGGAGAAGGTGTAGAACTCCGTTGTGTTGGTATGAATCGGGTGAGAGTGTTGTACTCGGACCTGAAATCGTACAAGAGACGACTGAGAAGATTAAGATGATCCAAGAAAGGATGAGAGCATCGCAGAGTCGTCAGACGAGCTACCATGATATGAGAAGGAATACACTTGAATTCCAAGAGGGAGATCATGTGTTTTTTAGAGTGACGCCAGTGACTGGTGTGGGTCGAGCTTTAAAATCTAGGAAGCTCACTCCATGTTTTGTTGGTCCATATCAAATCTTGTAGAGGATAGGAGAGGTAGCCTGTTGAATTACTTTACCGTCGTCACTTGCGAATTTGCATGACGTGTTCCATGTGTCTCAGTTGAGGAAGTACATTCCGGATCCGTCGCATGTGATTCAGATGGATGATGTACAAGTGAGGGATAACCTGATAGTGGAAGCATTACCTGTGCGGGTTGATGGTCGAGAGATGAAGCAACTGCGGGATAAAGACATACCTTTTGTGAAGGTGTTATGGGGTGGACCAGCCGGCGAAAGTTAGACTTGGGAACGAGAAGATCAGATGAGGGAGTCGTACCCGACTCTATTTCCTTGAGGTAATTTTAGAGGGTGAAAATTCTTTAAGTGGTGGAGAGTTGTAACACCCCAAATTTCGTAAGAATATTTATTTAATTTATTTAAATATAATATTCGTGAATTTCTATGGATTTTGGTGATTCGTGTTGATGTCGGTATTTTTTTGTGGAATTTTAGTTATTTAATTGAATAATAGTATATAATATGAAATATATTAGTATTATTATTAATTTAAATAATATTAGAGGAATTAAGGGTAAGATGGACTTTTGAGGAGGATTAGTGAGGGTAGTATAGAGAAAGCCCATTTTAGAAGCCCAAGGGTTAGGTTTAACAAAAATGGGAATTTGAGAATAGGTTTCATTTTGTTAGACCGTGAAAAGAAGGAAAGAAGTGAGAGCTCTGAGGAAAGAGGAAAAAGCGAGGATTTGAGAAGGTTTCCAAAGACTCAATAGAGAAAGCTTCGAATCGACAATCTAAGGTATGGGGAGTATTGCCTTTCATTGTTTTCAATATAGGGATTCGATGTATTTAAAGTGGATTTTGAGGTTTATGAGGGTTTATGGGTTACTGATGAATTAAGGGTATTTTGTGAATCGATTATTAAGGGTTGAATTGAATCGGACTAAATAGACCTTGAAGGTGATTTTCCCCGTCGATGTTGTTCCGACCTTGTGGTGAAAGGGATTTATGGGGTTTATGGAAATCTTGAGAGTTTGTGAAGGTTTAGGTGATTTGAGGTTTTGAATAGTGTAATGAATCGACCTAATAGACGTAGGTTTTATGCCTTTGATTTCCACGATGCATTAGGACTGTTGTAGGGATGTTTTTGGGGGTAATTGGGGTTGAAATCGTAAGGGTTTTTTGACCTGTTGTGCTACTGATGCGTAGCAGCGATTTCCTGAAATCGCAGGTTCGCAAAACGAACCATTCCTTCGCAAGGCGAACACTCGCCCCAGACTCGTAAAGCGAGCAGCGCAGCGAATGCGCGATAATTTGTGTGATGATACTGGGATGGATTCTGAAGGGTGATTTTTAGCTCGCACAGCGAATGTCCAAGCGAGTGGCTTCGCAAAGCGAATGGAGGTAGCGAGGAGGGACAGAGGGGAAGCCTCTCTGGTTTTTGTAGGGGGATGGGGATTCGCTGTCAGCTTCGCAAAGTGAAGGTCCCAGCGAACAGGTTCGCACAGCAAACTCAGTAGCGAACACCTGTTGTTCACGAAATTTTGTTATGATTCTGTGTTGTCTTGATGTTTTGATGCTGGGATTTTTCTGATGATTTACCTGGTGTATACTGATGATTATGAGATGATGTTTTGTGATGTTTGACGAATATATGATGATATGATTTAACATGAGATATTGATGGATGATCATGCACATAAGGGTTTTTATTGATGATGATTATTGATGTTGTGTATCATGCATTCATAGCATTTCAGTGATGATGTTATACTTCATTCCCATTGTGCAGATATGAGGTAAATTTGGACGTGCTCCGGTTCTTGTGTGGAACCAATCCTAATGACGGGGATCTTTGGAGGGTGATGACCTAGTGTCCATCGACTGTGACGATTGGTACCACATGCATGAGTCTTGTTTTTAATTGGAATTGATTTGATTTATGATGTTGTGATTTTGATATTTTCCTTGTGATGACCCTGAAGATGTTGTATATGATGATGACGCCATTTTATGCATATCTTGTTTTTATATTGATTATAATGATTTATGATTACTCACCCTACATGTTTGAATGTTGCCTCCACGTGGGTAACGTGCAGGTGATCAGGCTTAGCTGTGGATGCCTTCGAGGACTTTTGGAGTTTATTTTGCTTTTGGTCGATGTAGAGGGTCTTGCTCTGATAGTGTAACATCGGGTCGGGGTCGTTGAGTCGAACCACGTTGAATTGTTATTTTATTGTTACTTGTTGGTTATGGTTTTATTTGGAAAACCTTTTATTTTTGGATTATTGTGGTTATGGTGGTTCCGCTACTGATTGATGGCCTTTTTATTATTTTTGAGGAAAACCCATTGTTTACGGAGCAAATGTTTTATTTGATATTTCTTGAGAAATGTGCACCATTCTGAGGTGATTTTACTCTGATAATTTGTGCATGTTGTCGTGTATATTCCTGGGGTAGAAAAGGGTGTTACAGAGGTTGCTCATCCAAACACTCGGTAAGCTCCAAAACAGCCCGGTTGAGAGTATTAAAAATGTTAGTCAGAGAACGAGTCTGACTCTCAGCAGTTGCAACCAGATTGTCAAACATTGTCATCACTGAAGAGGCAAACCAGTTAAAGTTCTAACTCTGAGCTTGTAACTGATTTGTGAGAGCAATGTGCCTCTCTTCCTGAGCAGTTACAATGTTTTGTTGCTGGAGCTGCATTGTTCTTAGCATTTCTAGGACTTCATCATTGTTGTATTGAGGTTGCGGTGGAGAAGGAAGAATGTAATCCTCTTGCTGATGCCACTCATTGGTTGGAGGCATATAGGATGAACCAAGTGATGTCCATCCAGTGTGTTGCCACTCACCCCATCCCTGATTTGCATAGGGATCTTGAAAAGGAGAGTGACTCATCCACTCAGCATTATCCTGTTCCGCATTATGGTTGTCTATTTGCATGTAATTCGCTTCTTCTTCTTCTTCCTCGTCTCCCTCTTTATCTTCGTCTTCATCCGCATCAACATATTGAACACATATACGCGTACCTCTCCCCTGAAACCTGTACTGACGCTCTTAATCATCCCAAAAGTACCCCATCACGGTTAATGTTTTCTGACTGAATTCCTGATCGAAAGTCACCGAATTGTATGGAATACCTTGAACTACCACTTCAGCCTTATTCAGAATACTTTGAATAAATGATGCATAGTACAAGGATGTACCTCAACTTGAGTCACAGAGAATAAAAATCTGACTTGTAATATAGTGAGGCCAATCAATACATTTCTTATTTTTCAGCAAATACATCAGATGAACTTCATCCTGATCAACCCTGGAGTTTTCTCCCTTCTTGGGACGGAGAATATGAGCTACGATCCATTCTAGGATCCTATCAACATTCTTCAAATGCCCGGTTGTAACCGTCTTTGGAAACAGGTCACTATTGAAAATGTTGTCAGGATAGGGACTTTTAAGCATAGAGTTTAGGGCAGTTTTGAATTCATACCCTTCAACACACTTAGCATCAGTAACCTTAGGATGAGAAGAAGCCTTTGTATCTATGTTGATCAAATCTTTCCAGACATTTGTATTTATTGAGTAAACATTACCACCTATCTCGTATTTAAAATCAGAACTATCAAACTTACCCTGAATTCTTGCATAAAACAACTTAACCAAGTATTCATTGTACTTGGTGTCCAATTCCAAAAATGCATCAAACTCTTGAACATTCAGTAATTCAATAACCTCAGCAAGATGTAAGCGAGCAGCTCTTAACGGATAATAAGCGAATTGCTTAACAACGGATCGGTTACCAAAATTTTTATTGTAAGTCTCAGTCATTTTTTCAGATAACAGAGAAAGAGCGGTTACTGTAACACCCTAAAACCACCGCGTGAAATTATAATAAAACATCAGAATAAAATAAAACATACGACATTTAGGATGCTACTTTCAAGCAAACACCTGCTCATGCATACAACATGTAACACACAATTATTATTAACGGTACCAACAAATCATACTTAAACATTTCTCTCATGTAGCAGCGGAAACTAAACTAAAAACATAACATGTTTAAACCACGTAAACAACATCAATTAAACAAAAGTAATAACGGCAATTAAATAAATAACAACAAGCGTTCCATATCCTCAGTGTTACACATCAGAGCAGACGTCGACTCGAAACATAAAGTGAAGGACTTCGTCTTCACTAACTGCAACTCCACACTATTCTTGATTATCTGCATGTTACCCACGTAAAGGTAACATTCAAACAGAAGGGGTGGGATTCTCAATCAACAAAAGAGATGCATAATATAAATATAAAAGCATATAATCATTATACAATTCACCCTATCATCACAACATCATCTCAATTACAATCTCCCACACAAGCAGACAATCATATAATCCACAACACAACATAACATAATGTAATGCAATGAGACTCACAACTCAACTCAATGCATGTGGTACCAATTCGATCCCTTTTTCATGATCATAATTTCCGTCGGAATTTCCATATGAGTCGCTCACACCCCACATGGGCACACGACATCCGTGATCGTTCACACCCCACATGGGTACACGAACACCTGTAATCTCTCACACCCCACATGGGCACACGATTACCTCAACAACAACAACAACAACACGATTCCCTTTCAAGGAATCCCGATAAGGCGTTCACACCCCACAACACGACTTATCATACAACTTATGCAAACATGATATGCATCAACGACAACATACAACGACGACCAATGCATACGACTATCATACATCTAATACATCACACCACAACTGTCCAACATGCAGCATATACATGCCAAAACATGCAACAATTGCAATCCACAACTACAACACACATTCGCACAACCGACTCAACATTTCAACGTTCAACACATCACAGCATACACGGAAACACAATTAATATGTCGAATTGTTGGAATTCTGGTATTCAAAATAATTTTAACAGCAAGTACATGAAACCAGTTTTCCAACGATTCGAACGAAGACTAAAACGAACCTACGGATCAAAAGATATGAATTTTTAAAGTTTTAGAAAATTTTGTTTGTTCCAATGGCAGCCAAACACTATTTATGCTCGCCTGATGTTCTCCCAGCGAGACACCAGTGAACTCCCCTTCGCCTGGCAAAATCCTCATTCGCTCGGCAAAATTCCCTTTTCGCTCAATGCTCGCCCAACGAAGCAGAAGCGAATTTCCTCCTCATATAAATTCCAGTAGCTTCTACTTTCCACCCTTCACCCGCCTCTCAGTTTCGCCCGGTGAGCTCCAAGCGAGATTGCTTCGCCCAGCGAGATACCCCATTTGCCCCACGAAAATGTGCGAATCAGCAACCCTGCAGTTGCGATTCTGCACAGTCCAAACCTCCAACACTTCTCCAATTTCCATAACATACAGTCCAGGAATGCACATAGAACCCACATCAATTATCATACAACAGATTACACATCTATTATATTCATTTTCAACATAAAATTACAATTCAACCAAAAATCAATTTGCACCATTTACATGTTATTACGAACAGCGACATGCAACCAAGAACAACCAAAACAATTAGAGAGAAGCATAGAGATAAACCTAACGATTTACCCACCCTCGTACATATATTATTCATCCCTTAAGTGATCAAAGAACCCCACTCTTACCTTAGTGATGATTCTTCGAATGTTCTCTAAGCCCTAGCTCTGCTTCTCTCTTCCGTTCCTCTTTTCTCCAAAATACGATCGTTCTCCAAATGATTCTCTCCTTCTAATTTTCTTTTTTTTCCTACTATAACCCTTAGACCCCTACTATGCTCTTCCTTCCTTACCCTTACTAAACAACATGAATGGACCACTTTGCCCTTGCTATTCCTCTACTCATTTTATCCACTTTTAATTTAATAAAATAATTATAACTAATTATTTAAATATACTAATTCCAACTAAATTATTTAAATAAAATAATTATCTAATTGTTATTACCCATATAATATTATTCCAATAAATAATTATTAACTAATATTAATAGTTACTTACTAACCACGCCATTCATCTCTACACAATTGGTCACACACTCCCAATACCTTATTCTCTATAATTCTAAGCTCACTACCCCATACTAAGGGCAACCCAAACATAACCAAAACACACATAATCACACACACATATACACAACATCACATAATTTTAATTACGAAAAATAAATAAAATAAATCGGGGCGTTACAGTTACCGGAATATTGGACCTGGGTTGAGACGTACCAGCTCTTGAAGTTATTTTCCCAGTGATTCTTGTGGAAGCCATGAGAACACACTTTTTGGAGCAGATGAACAGTGTATGAATCTTGATTTGATGATGATGAACAGTACACAACCTTGATGTTATGACGAGAAAACCCTTAAAATCCTTTTAACTGTTGAAAGCTTGGATTTTTTATGAACTATTTGAAGTGGATTTTGTAGGGTTTGTAGAAGGTTGAAGGGTAGGAGAAGAATGAGGAATAGGTTTAGATATAATTGATGATGATTATGATGCTTGGAAAATGTAACAGAAATATTAATGGGTCAAGATTTCTTGCACATGAGTAGGTGCGCGCGTTTCCAAGAAAGATTTTTCAGAGTTTGTCAGCGACGCGTCGACCAAACATGGTGTGCATCGACACATACTGAACAAAAAAGTATAAATTCAAAATTTAAATGTTTGCGTCGACCAAATGGTCGACCTGCGCTAACCCGTTTCATAATGAAAGAAAATTTGACACTCATGAGTCAACCCATGCTCTGTTTTGGTCGACTCAAGCAATTGAAACATGTAAAATGCAAATTTTGAGTACTTTATGCATCAATTAGAGATAAATAACAAGTCACACATATACTAATCTTAAAAATGGATCAAAATTACATCCTAAAAATGAAATAAACATTAATGCAACCCATATTTTGGTACAATATATTACATATATAATTGATCAAGATTAGTTATCTAAAAAGGAACGATATTACCTATGACGATTGATGATAGTTGCCCTCACATGTATCTTAATCTTTTCAATATTGTGAGTCAAAGAAAAATATAGACAAGCATAGATAAAGAGCATGCAATCATATATATATATATATATATATATACGCAATCCGAGATATCGAGAACACCAAGTTCCTTACAGATGTTAAAGAAAGGCTCTGTCACAAGTGGTTTGGTGAAAATATCCGCAAGTTGATTCTTAGAATCAACATGCTTAAATACCACATCACCTTTCTCTACATGATCCCTAAGGAAATGATGGCGTATTTCTATATATTTTGTGTGTGAATGTAATACCGAGTTTTTGGTTAGGTTAATGGTGCTTGTATTGTCACACGAAATGGGAATATGTTCAAGTTTAACATTGAAGTCGAGTAATTGTTACTTAAGCCACAAGACTTAAGCACAACAACTACCGGCCGCAACGTATTCCGCCTCGGCTGTTGACAAAGCAATGAAAACTTGCCTTTTTCTATGCCAAATCACTAAGTAATTTGAGAAAAAATAACAAGTGCCACTCGTGTTTTTCATATCCGATTTGCAACCAGAAAAGTTGAAATCAGAATAGCCAACCAAAGAGCAATTGCTTCCCTTGGAATACCAAAGCCCATATGTTGGAGTACCACATAGGTATCTAAGTATGAGCTTCACGGCTTTTAAATGCGATTCCTTGGGACACGATTGGTACCTAGCACACATACAGACACTAAACATGATATCTGGTCGGGATGCGGTAGGATAGAGAAGAGAACCAATCATACCTCTATATTTATTCACATTTACATCCTTACCATTCTCATCTCGACTCAAGTTAACGCAAGTAGGCATCGGAGTTTCGATTGCTTTCGAGCTAGCCATGTCGAAGCGTTTGAGTAGCTCAAGACAATACTTCGTCTGGCTCACGACTGTCCTTTCTTCAAGTTGCTTGATTTGCAATCTGAGGAAATAGTTTAGCTCCCCTATCATGCTCATATCAAACTCTCCCTGCATTAACTTAGAAAACTCCTTGACCATATTTATGTTAGTAGAACTAAATATAATATCGTCTACATATACTTGTACCAAAATTTTGTGTTTTCCTTGACGTTTAATGAAGAGGGTTGTGTCAACCTTCACTCTAGAGTACCCTTGATCTAGTAGAAATTTGCTAAGACGCTCATACCAAGCCCTAAGGGCTTGTTTGAGACCGTAAAAAGCGCGTTTGAGCTTATAAACATGATAAGGATACTCATGGGATTCAAAACCAGGAGGTTGAGCTACATAAACCTCTTCATTAATATAACCATTCAGAAAAGCACTTTTTACGTCCATTTGAAATAATTTGAAGTTTTTTGCACATGCGTATGTTGGTGCTGTATAGGGCAAGCAACAAAAGTTTTGGAAGTATTTTTCCGGGAATTTATCGTGTCCATAGAGATCGGTGCTACTGAACTGCCATTCGACAATTTAATTGTTAATGAGTTTAGGTTTAAATGGTTTAAAGCGTAAATGCGGAAAGTAAATAAGAACATAAGAAAATTCATTCATCAGAGAGAAAAGACTTATCAAGCATGTATATATTCCACTCGTCACAGACTTAAACTTATCGACCAGTTGCACTCAACTTACAATACTCCTCAATATCACCCAGTATCGCTTACAATAGTGTTCATCTTTGACACACCGAGCTGAGAAACAACCGTATCACTCTCTTCGTCACTCTCGCGCACGAAGCCTCGAAATACGGAAGGCATTTAAGTTCCGACACCCATATGGATTGTTAGCCCTAAATCTATCTCTAGCATCCAGAAACTAACAGATAATTATCCTTAATCGAAGTTTGTGACGTTTATCTCTAACACGACCCAAACCCCGAGCATTTAAGCAAAAATCAAGAACAATCACCAACAGAGATTTGTAAAGCAATTAAATATAACGCCATGGGCGACAAATGTACATAAGATCAAAGTAAAAACATATACAAACCCAACAAAGAAGAAAGACATGAAGAAAATCAGAAATGAACCAAACACTTCACGGATTGTCAGAGCCGATCGATGAGAAATCCACCCCGGATCATCCAAATGCAAGCTTCCATGATGTTTTCTAAGCAAACCCAATGAAGAAATGAAGTTTGATGGAGTGGGAGCAAAAAAATACCCAAAACCATCCCCTAAAA
Source organism: Lathyrus tuberosus (assembly GCA_022829125.1). NCBI lineage: Eukaryota > Viridiplantae > Streptophyta > Magnoliopsida > Fabales > Fabaceae > Lathyrus > Lathyrus tuberosus. The sequence continues at coordinate 7,120,668 of JALAZF010000306.1, read as the reverse complement.
AAATATGTTTTTCCACTGTTTATGGACTGTCAAAGTCGCAGACCACGCTAAGCGCGCCCTAAAAAATTGTTAAACCACCTTAAAAGCGCGCTAAGCAGGCTCGGAGCGTGCTACTCGCTGGAATTTTCTCCTTCCGTGGGCTAGGAGCGCGTTGATTCCTGGGCTAGGAGCGCGCTCCTAGCATGCTTGAAAATCCAAAGCTTGTTTTCTTCATAACTTTTGAACCGTAATTCCGTTTTTCGCCCGGTTCGAAGCGTTGAAAAGCTTATTCAATGCTCTATACAACAATGGCAAAATCCCACAGCTTAAATACCTTCAAAAATGAGATAAAATCAATTAAACTCAATGATATATACACAAAACGCAATATATACACTAAAATGTAAACTATACGCATTTATAAACAAAATAGGGTTTATTCGTATGATAATTAACAAAAAGCAACGATAAGTGCAACAAAAAGCATATACAAAAATAGGTAGATTTTGCACTTATCAAACTCTCCCCAACTTACATAATTGTTTGTCCTCAAACCAAGCCAACATCAAAAGGAACAAAAGCGAAATCCAAGAAATCACGCAACAACAAGTTTTTACAAACAAAAACAAATGCAATGGTTCAATCGAAAATGGTACACACAAAGTAAATACTTACCACTAAACTACGACGATAACATAGTCACGAAACAAATGCTAAATACAAAAATCATGCCAAACATTCTAAAATAACACAAGTTCAAATGTGAATCACACCTAGCAAAAACAATCATCGGTAGATGAAAAATACAAAATGAGGGATTTTTCACTCACACAACAATCTTGCAAACAAAAGACTAAATTATGCAATCATCCAAAAATCATGCTGAAAACACAAAAGCAAGAATCAAAAGGACTTTCAGGGCTGTAATGTGGTCGGGTGAACAAACAAGGAATAATTCCTAAAGCTAATCGAAACAAAAACTTGCCTAAACCTAAGGGAGTGATCAACTCACAAAAGTTCAAAAACAAAATTTCAATCAAACTTCTTCCAAAATCCCAAGTGTTACACCAAACACATAGAACTTATTAGCACAACATTATTCTACTCTTTTTGTTTTTCTTTTTCAAAGCTTTTTCAAATTTTTGTCTTTCTTTTTCTTTTCTTTTCTTTTCTTTTTCTTTTTCTTATTTTTCTCCTTTTTCTTTTCTTTTTCAACCTCATAGCAACCAACAACATAAGTGAACAAACATTGCTCTCCCCAACTTGAATTCAACCACATCATCATGTGAATACTCCCTACTTTCTAAGGCAAGGTAAAAATTCATACAACAACACAAAGTTGAGGGTTCAAGAAAAAAAACAACAATCAAGATCCACAAAAAAAATGAATTTGACACTCATAGACAAGAATCAAACTCAAACAACATGGATAATGACCAAAGGCTCAAAGGGTTTACAAATGATCACACACTCACAAGGTGAATTGACTATTTGGCTAAGGTAGTTGTGATCAAAATGAAACAATTGCCTTGATCATTTTCATGCATTCATATGCACAACATAAACAACAGATTAAGCATAATAAAATCCAGTTAAAACAAGAATATTGGTACTCCGAGCATATATGAACAATGGAAGGCTTCCTCACAAAAAGGTTGGGAACTAAAGTGATTCACACAAGAACAAGTATACAAAAGAATAAATGGCATGAAAGTTTGTAAAAAGCCTAAGTATCATGAATATGCTAAAGTATAGAAAGCGATAAATACATACCTTGAACGCGTACCAAACTTTAAACACTATCATTACCACGCATTCGCAAGTTGAAACACTCAAAATCGGAAAAATCACCGAATGCGACTTCAAGATATCGGGCTAAAATTTGAGTTCAAACAATCAACAAAAGAATTAGAAAAATTACTAATAATTACTAATATATAAGGCCTTGGTGGAAGTGGGAAAAAGGGGGAGCCAAGTGAACAATTAAAAGAATTCACTGGCTCAGCACAACAGAGCGCGCTAAGCGCGCAGGCCCGCGCTAAGCGCGCTACACCAGAACCAGAAAAACCAGTACAACAACAAGGTTCTGGTGTAGGCCTCCACTTAACACCTACACAACCTCATATACAAAATCTCATAATGAAAAAGTAATAACGGAACAAAAAATGATAAAATATGCTTATTTTACGTCGTAAGCTCGACGCCTATTATTTATACACACTTCTCCAAGTTGCCTCTTTACACGGTTAGTGCTCACCGACGACGAAACCTAACCAAACACTTAGCAAACGTGAAGAGAAACAAATATATACACAAAATTCATAATTATGTAAAACATGTAAAATTCACAAATATGGTAAACATATACAAATATCAATATAAACAAGTGAAAATAGACAATATATACGATATCTACAAAACTCAAAACAAAGAAACTATCGCAATGCGATCCAATAAAAACACCAATCCCTGGCAACAGCGCCATTTTGTTGGTGTTGTATAGGGCAAGCAACAAAAGTTTTGGAAGTATTTTTCCGGGAATTTATCGTGTCCACAGAGATCGGTGCTACTGGCTTAAAGCATAAATGCGGAAAAGTAAATAAGAACATAAGAAAATTCATTCATCAGAGAGAAAAGACTTATCAAGCATGTATATATTCCACTCGTCACAGACTTAAACTTATAGACCAGTTGCACTCAACTTACAATACTCCTCAATATCACCCGGTATCGCTTACAATAGTGTTCATCTCTAACACGCCGAGCTGAGAAACAACCGTATCACTCTCTTCGTCACTCTCGCGCACGAAGCCTCGAAATACGGAAGGCATTTAAGTTCCGACACCCATGCGGATTGTTAGCCCTAAATCTATCTCTAGCATCCAGAAACTAACAGATAATTATCCTTAATCGAAGTTTGTGACGTTTATCTCTAACACGACCCAAACCCCGAGCATTTAAGCAAAAATCAAGAACAATCACCAACAGAGATTTGTAAAGCAAATTAAATATAATGCCATGGGCGACAAATGTACATAAGATCAAAGTAAAAATATATACAAACCCAACAAAGAAGAAAGACATGAAGAAAATCAACGGATTGTCAGAGCCGATCGATGAGAAATCCACCCCGGATCATCCAAATGCAAGCTTCCATGATGTTTTCTAAGCAAATCCAATGAAGAAATGAAGTTTGATGGAGTGGGAGCAAAAAATACCCAAAACCATCCCCTAAAAAATATGTTTTCCACTATTTATGGACTGTCAAAGTCGCAGACCGCGGTAAGCGCGCTATGGGCGCTAAGCGCGCCCTAAAAAATTGTTAAACCGCCTTAAAAGCGTGCTAAGCGGGCTCGGAGCACGCTGAGCGTGCTACTTACTGGAATTTGCTCCTTCCGTGGGCTAGGAGCGCGCTCAGCGCGCTCCTAGCATGATTGAAAATCCAAAGCTTGTTTTCTTCATAACTTTTGAACCGTATTTCTGTTTTTCGCCCCGGTTCGAAGCGTTGGAAAGCTTATTCAATGCTCTATACAACAATGGCAAAATCCCGCTGCTTAAATACCTTACAAAATGAGATAAAATCAATTAAACTCAATGATATATACACAAAACGCAATATATACACTAAAATGTAAACTATACGCATTTATAAACAATACAGGGTTTATTCGTATGATATTTAACAAAAAGCAACGATAAGTGCAACAAAAATCATATACAAAAATAGGTACATTTTGCACTTATCAGCGTAGGCAAGCAACATGCGTATAGACTCGAGTCGGGCAACAAGCACATAAGTTTCCTCATAGTCTATGCCTTCCTCTTGGTTATACCCTTGCGCAACTAAACACGCTTTATTTCTAGTTATAACTCCATTTTCGTCGAGCTTGTTCCTAAACACCCATTTGGTGCCGATTACTCGATGGCCTCGCAGAGGAGGGACAAGGTCCCAAACCTCATTTCTTTTAAATTGATTTAACTCCTCTTGCATTAATAAAAACCAATGTTCATCGAGTAAGGTCTGTTTTGAGTTTTTAGGCTCAACTTGCGAGACGAAAGCGAAGTGATAACAGAAGTTACTTAGCTTGGATCAAGTTGTTACTCCCTTTGAAATATCACCGAGTATGTTGTCGATGGGATGGTCTTCAGAGGACTTACAAGCTGGAGGAAGGTCTTCGTTGTTAGTCGGATGATCCTACTCAATCTTCTCTGGTTGGTGATCTTTTTCCTCCCTAACATGCACTACTTCAGGTTGATCAATCCCTTTATCAGTGTCCTTGAGTATGTCTTCTGAAGATACACCTGCACCATGAAAAGAAGTACCTTTTCTGACATTTTTCGGATAAGACTCATCAAAAGTAACGTGTACAGACTCTTCAACAGTAAGTAACCTCTTATTGTAAACCCTATATGCCTTACTAGACTGAGAGTATCCAAGAAAGATACCTTCTTCGGCCTTAGAATCAAACTTACCAAGTGTCTCTTTACCATTATTCAACACGAAACACTTACAACCAAAAACGTGAAGGTGAGATACGTTGGGCTTCCTCCCTTTCAAAAGCTCATACGGTGTTTTGTTTAGAATATGACAGATGAACACCTTATTCAAAATGTAACAAGCCGTACTAATGGCATCGACCCAGAAGTATTTTGGAAGGCCACTCTCATTGATCATAGTCCTTCCCGATTCTTCCAAAATTCTATTTTTACATTCCACAACCCTGTTTTGTTGAGGGGTACGTGGTGCGCAAAAATTATGATCAATCCCATGGCTATCGCAAAATTCTTCAAAAAGATGATTTTCGAACTCACCTCCATGATTACTTATAATTGATACAATGTTTGCGTTCAATTTGTTTTGAGATAGCTTGGCAAACTTCTCAAAAGCCAAAAAAGTATCGCTCTTGCTTGCTAAGAAAATAGTTCAGCAAAACCTAGAATAGTCATCGACAATCACAAAACCATAATAGTTACCACCTAAGATCTTAATCCTAGATGGTCCAAAGAGGTCCATATGGAGGAGTTCAAGGGGTCTCGTGGTTGAAACAATGTTATTAGACTTAAGCGAGATCCTTGGTTGCTTCCCTATTTGGCACGCATCACATAAGTGATCCTTTGTGAACTTGATTTTGGGTAAGCCGATTACTAGGTCTTTAGAAACTATTTTACGAAGCAAATAAAAATTGACATGCGCCAAACGCCTATGCCATAACCATGAATCTTCACTCATGGTGACTAGACACTTGTCGCTACTCAACGATACCTCATTCAAGTCTAGCATATAGACATTATTAACCCTCAGGCCTTTAAACACATCCTTTTTTTCACTATTCTCAATTATGCAGCAATCTTTTGAAAATGATACTTTATAATCCTTGTCACGTAATTGACTAATGCTTAATAGGTTGTGTTTAAGACCCTCAACAAGAAGCACGTATGAGATAGTAGTAGAAGTGGGATTACCTACACTACCTTTGCCGAGTATTGACCCTTTATTGTTGTCTTCGTAGGTAATAAATCCCTTTTTCTCCGCCACAAAGTCAATGAAAATAGAAATATCTCCCGGCATGTGTCTTGAGCAGCCACTATCAAGAACCCATCTTTTTTTCGTGGTCTCAAGACGTTGTACCTACACAATCAATCAAGGGAAATAGGTACTCAATTCTTATTGGGTCCTTGGTTGTGAGTGAAAACAGGATTGCATTTGGGCAACCATTGATAAACGCCTTTAGGAACTAAAAACCTTCTAAAGCGACATTTTGCAATGGTATGACCCCTTTTGCAATAATACAAGCTAGTAAGGCTAACATGAGTGAAAGCTCCTAGAGTTTGACTAAATTTTGGTAAAACATATCAACAATAAAGATGAAGAAACTGCCAAGATCAAAGATGTCATAGAAGATGTCCTAACAGCAAGATACAACATCCTGGACTGATATAGCAGGATTTAAATGTGTAACAAATCTGTCTAAGATTTGCTATACTTTTTAATACTGGATCAAGGATCAAAAATAGAAAGCCCAAGACAGAAGACTATATATATGAAGACTTAGACCTAGGGTTAGGTAAGCCTTATGTAACAATTGTAACCTAGTTCTCTTTTGCAAAAATAAGGGTTTAGGTTTTGAGAGTCGTTGGCTCTTAGGGTTGTAGTTCCCCTCTGTAATATGGGATGCAGAGAGGATGACATAGGTGCTTGTACACAACCAGAAACCTGTAGGTAATGGTTGTTGTATTGTTCTTGGACGAAGCTTTGAAGCAAGTCCAAGATAACTTGTAGGTCAAGAAACTGCGACAGTTCTGAATTGGCAAAAGACAAAGATATCACAGGTTGTTATTAAGGTGTGAGTGGGGTATCTCATATCAGGGTTGTAAATCAGTGAGTTTAACCTTGGTAAAGATGTTTATGGGGTAGATGTTAGGGATAAAGTTGTAAACGTGGGAGTTTAACTTTGTAACAGTCTAAAGTTAGTGAAGTCTTCATCCTGGATTGGTATCCCCTAGATGTAGGTGAATTGCACCGAATTGGGTTAACAATTACTGTCTTATTTTAACATTCTGCAATTTACAAATTTGTTAATGTTCTTGACTGACAAGTTGGATCAAATGTCATGACATCTGTGTGTGTGCAGTTCTGATATTCAAGGTATCAGTCTGCTGTTGCGCCTCCAAGTTTAAAAGATTATGCAGCACAATGTCTTGACATGTGGTAGGACACCTGCTGTTTACATAGGCCAGAATTTCAATTGGTATCAGAGCAGGCATCCTGTCTGGTTCTGGATGAGATCTTTGGGAGATACTTTCTGGCGTTTAAACAAGGAGGAGTTTTGGAGATCAGATCAATCAACTCAGACATACCCAAGGGTATTAATGGATGAGATGGATGTTCTGGATCGAAGGGAGCAACACGGAGGTTGTTCATGTTGCTAAGGAGATTCTACAACAACTAAAGGAGAAGTGGCTAGTTCTTTTGTTGGTGTGTCTTATAAGATGTTATGACATCTTATTAGGGCAAGCAGGATATATTCCTTGGTGGTTCCACTGCATGTGTTTCTGATGGAAGAGCTCTAGAAGTATGGGATTCTGGAGTTGTTACTGAAGACAGTTGGTGGAAGGTCTCATTCGTCGGCCTCTATATATTTGAAGATATATGTGTTCTTTTATTCTAGAGTCGGGAGCGATGTAGTGAAAGGTGTTGTGGATAGATATTTGGTATGGTGACTTGGTACTTGGAAGCTTGGTTTCTTAGTGCAGTTTGGAGTCAGTTGAAGAGGAGAGGAGTTGAGTTAAAGTTTATCAGGTTCTTGCTCTAGGAGTTTGATAGATGTTTGAACGGCTAGGTTGTCAAAGATACTTGAGAATTCTCTCAAGTCCACTCATAAAGACATTTATGTCGTGTATCTGGAGTCTTCTAGTTACTCTTCTGACTAGAAGGTGTTTCCTTGAGACACAAAGTGAAGACCGTGGAGGTGATTTATTTTCACCATTCACAAAAACGTGTAAGGAAGAACTCATACTTTCAACCCTAAGAATGAGTTCACACAGTTGAGGCAATTAGGATTCGTTCAGAGAGAATCTTAAGAGCTTAAGTCAAGAGGGCAGCCTTGATATCTTAACAACTTGCACAAACTGAAGAAGACAGCATGATGAGGAATATCTTGGCATATTCAAAATATACTGGATTTGAAGAAGGGTTATTGTACAAGGATTTAAGATCAATTGCTATTTGTGGAATCCACGAGTATTTAATTGATTATCCTTGAAAGTCAAGATTGAGGATGTTTTGTCAGATGTTATAACATCTTTTCATCAGAGGTTTGGAGAATCATGGGAGGGGTTCTGCATTCGCTCAAAAGTCTCCTAGGTGTTGACCTGGGATTATTGGCTTAACGTCTGTTTCCTGGAAAGTATTGTGAATGACTTGTCCAGATGGTGATGCTGTTGAAAATGGAGATGGAAGACTATGAAGACATCATAATCTTGATGGTTACAGCTTGGTTCAGTTTATTTCTGATCCAGGTGCTTTGGAGTATAGTGTTTGCTCTGGTTGTGAAGGTCGAGGATAAGTAGCAGTTATCTCTGGCTTTCTACTGACGGCTCTACTAAGGGAAGTGGCATTCTTTGGTATTGCAATGGGGTAGTCGTGGACTACTTATTTTCTAAAGATTCAGATGTGGCAGGTTTGAAGTCTTTGGAGTTTTAAAGCAAAATGGAGGTTGTCTACTCAAAACTTGGTTGTTGAATCAAGTCTGTGAGAGCATGGAAATCTGTTTCTGCAAAGGGAGGAGGTTCTTCTAAGTGGCAGAAGGAAGAGTTGAATTCAACAGTTGGTTGTCATAATGTTTTGACATCTAGCCTAACATCAGAAGTCTCTGTAACACCCCAATTCCCATCGCGAATAAATAATACATAAATAAATCAGAGTAAATAAAAATTTAATATTCTTAGACAGAAACAAGGATGCCACATTTAAAGAAAGAAAACACAATCCCTGCTCATAAATTTGATACATAACACAAAATGGAATAAATATAATTCAGGAAGCTTTTTCCAACAAAAGGAAAGTTCAATTATGGAATAAAGCGGAAAGATCCATAATTGACTTGTTTTACAAAATAAATTATTTTATAACATCAAAATATTCATACAAAGGTAATATAAAATAGATCCAACAATTATATACATATATAACAAAAGCGTTCCCCGACTCCCGTGTTACGTATCAGAGCAGACAGACTGACAAAAGGATGGAGAACTAATCTTCACAAAAGCCTCCAAGACTACCAATCTGCAATTGCCTCATAGAGCAACAAACCACAGCAGAAGGGTGAGAAATAACAACTAAATCAAGATTGCATAATAATATGCAAACACATATAAATTTACATGCATAATTATTCTCACCACAAGCATCACATTCTAATGCATATAGCATGCCACAGATACATAACATATTTCTAATAATCCAACCACATAGCATATATCAATTATACCAACATAGTAGCATATTCACACATAATGCATACCAAAGTTATGACATATGGAAACACACCACCACATCACATAACATATGTTTATACATAAAACATATCATCCATAACCAATGCATTTATCACGAATGCATAGCAAATCACCAATGCTATCACAACCTCAACACATAATCAATCAATTCATAATTTTCCACACATAATCAATCCATTCATGATTTTCCACACATAATCAATCCATTCATGATTTATGCAAATGCAAAGAGACCGACACAGCGACTCTATGCAAATGCGGTACCATTCCATCCATCATTCTTATCATTAATTCACTCAGGAATTATTGGAATCATCGCTTGTTACTTAGTGTAACTCCCCGTCGGGCAAACGATGTTCCCCGTCGCTTTAGGTCCTCTTTGTATAAGGCACACGACATTTATGGATCGCTTTAGGTCCTCTTTGTATAAGGCACACGAACCGATCGCTTTAGGTCCTCTTTGTATAAGGCACACGATCATCTATAACGTCACTTTAGGTCCTCTTTGTATAAGGCACACGACCGTTACATTAGATTCCCTCAGGAATCGTTTCGTCGCTCACACCCACTAGGGCACACGACATCACAAGAATGCATATCATGATGCTTGGCATACAATGACTCAGGATAATCAAATGCATACATATATACAACCATGTGAACCATCTCAACATCAATAATCATGCATTGCAATCAAACCCAAAATAATGCATTTCATCATAATCCACAAACCACAACAATTAGCATTTTTGCATATACACTCATATCAATTCACATCAAGAATTACTCACCATCAACCACAGCAATCCCACAAAACATCATAACAACATACATTGATATTCAATCAAACAATGTATTTTACCACACAACAACATCATTATAACATGCATCAACATCATATAAATAGCACAAAAGCCCCACATTAATATGACGATAGCATATCGCATCGAACACCAACAAACACAACAAAACCTACAAACCACTAATCATCCTCTACCAAATATTCTTAGTTAACACATGGCATCATATAACCAATTACTAGTACGTTGGATTCTCTTCCCAAGGCTTCAAGTCCCATATCAATCGGATTCCCGATTCATGAATTTTGGTGGAAACGGGGACTACCATATTCACGCCTACATTACTTTTCCATATTTTCTTATCAATCCATGGCATAAACATATGTTCCTATTCCACTATCATAAAGAGCATTGAAATAGCTTTCCTACGCATCCGACCGTACCTCAATCTGAGTTACGGATCAAAAGTTATGAAGAAAACAAAACGAAACAATCTGACATGTTCGCTATGCGAAGCTCCTAGCGAGCATTCACTTCGCTCATTCGCAGCGCGAAGCCCCAGCGAACCAAGGCAGAAGAAAAATAGCCTAAAGTTCGCTTTGCGAACTGCTGGCGAACATTCGCCTTCCACATTCGCACTGCGAAGCTCTGGCGAGCCTTCGCTTTCCTCTTCGCTGTCGTTCGCAAAGCGAACCTGCGAATTCTGGGATTCGCAGCAACGCTGTTATAGGTTATTTGGGCCAAAATTCATCATTCCTCCACCCAAACATTTTCAAATCATACTATAACAACCAACACATGATCCAAACCTAACGACAAGTATTCTACGCAGTTTATATCGAAATTCATCCGTGAAAACATTGATTTCTATCAATTGTTCACAATTTCAATCAAATGGAAAACATGTATTTTTCAACCAAACATTCAAACAAATACATACATATACATATACAAGCAAGATATAATCGAAACTTCTCACCCTTACCCGATTAATCGTGATTGAAACGGAGGTTTCCTCGATTTTCCTCTTTTTCCTCTTCTATCTTTCTTTCTTCTCCTTTTCTTTCTCTTCTTTTCCTTTCTCTCTTTTTCTCTCTATACTCTCTTTTCGTTCTTTCTTATAATAACAAAATATTTAAACCCCTAAAAAGACTATTTTACCCCTCAGCTCGAATATCTCGCAAACGCTCTCAAAACGCGATAAAACATAATAACGATGAAAAATAATATGTTGTCAAATAAAAGTCAAGAATAAAATAATATAAAAATGAAAATAATTAAATCGGACAAAATGGGGCGTTACAATTCTCCCCCACTTAGACATTTTCGTCCTCGAAAATATACTGATACGAACAACTCGGGATACGACTCTCGCATCCGACTAACAAACTAACATGCCAACAAAAGGCATACCACGAATAACACAAACTGACAAACCACCTTGCTAACAGCAACTACTACAACGACACGACAACGGTAATAACGACAACGACAAGATGCAATGTCATACAATGCACTTGACGACCAACTCTCAACTCAAAGAATACCCAAGTTACGAACACACACAAGAACATAAAGTTCCACGACCCAACATCGTTTCAACAACCTCTACATACCCACAATACCAACATCCTTGTCACACAACACTATTACAACAATGCTACGATTCACCAACTGAACATACAACCAAAACATCCATCTACATAGTAGCCCATGGATAATATTTAAACCTTTCACCTAACACTTCCATTCTGAAACGTCCAATGGTCTCATCATTCCTACATGTTTCCAATGTTCAACCTATGAACTCTTACAAGTCACACACGCATATACGAATTGTGCCATATCACGCTTCCGTTGCGTAATCTGATGACTCGTAACCATCAAATCTACCAATCCCACGTCCAAAGTCTAACTCTTTCTCATATTCGCCAAAAATCACTGTTCACTTTTAATATACCTAACCTCACACTAACAGATGTCAATTCACACACCAACTCAAATCTCTAAATTCTTCCAAAAGTTCCCACTATTTAACCATCAAAGCAGACATATGTAAAAACTTTCGACTTAACTCATCAGGCACGACATTAATTTTACCAATAGGATAATTCGAGCCAAGGCCATAACTAATCAGGAATTCCAACCATCCTCGTTATCTCCTACTTTATTCCTTCTGACCAAACAAGTACTCTAAACCCTTATGATTACTAAACACCTCGAACTCAAAACCATAAAAATAATACCTCCAGATTCCCAACACGAAAATGACCGCAGCCATCTTGAAATCATGAATCCCCAATTGTCGTAAAGCATAAGAAATGCCTGTACCCTCTCGCATTAACACACCAACTACACTCATCAAAGACACATCACAATACCTCACAAAAGGTTTATTAGGATCACACAGAATCAAAACTGGAGCCGTAGACAACTTCTACTTCAGCTCACCAAAAGTTATTCACAACGAACATCCAAAACAAATGACTCACCCTTTGCAAGTCAACTGAGATAACAGAAGTACGAACTTAGCAAAGTCTTCCATAGCCTGAAGTAACAACCAACTAAGCCCAACAGTTTCTAATCTCCTTAACCGACTTCGGAGTCTCTTAATGTAGAACTGCATCTATTTCCGATGGATCCATTAACCATACTCTCATCCAAAATAACATATCCAAGAAAACTAACCTTTTTCAATCAAAATTCTCACTTCGATAATTTAGCAGAAAGCTCCCTCTCTTTCAACCCTTGTAACTCAATCCTCAAATACTCTACATACTAATCCTTTGATTTAAAATAAATCAGAATATTATCCAATAAACATCACTATAAACTTATCCAAACAAGTATGGAAGATACGATTCATATACTCCACAACCATAACATATACAACCTTCAAAATTCATTATGAGCTCGAAATAATTTATCCAAAATAGCTTAACAATCTCTGGTTACCACATTACATATCAATTCTTCTTACAGGGTTCTAACTCACTCAAGGTTTCTGCTGACACGAGATCTCAACCCATAACAAAAGTAATACCATCAAGGAACTTCAAATCGTTCGCAATTCATCACAATTCAAAACTCAAGCTATCCAGAACACAACTGCAAGTTTCCATACTACTCACTGATCAACACGCAACCTCATACTATCATCCTTTTCCTTACCAACCATGCTGGACCTCTTCAAGTCGACACACTAATGTTCCATCCAAAAACACATCTGAAAACCATGCACAACTGACGGCCCATCACTGTGGCTTTCCTGCCAATTTCCAGAACACTATCATCACAAACATGACAAACATCTGAGTTTCACTTCCTAAAAGTTCTTCTACTTACTTAGCAGATCCAAACCTCAAATCCTCACCTTCGACCAATTTGAGTTCACACTCTACTCTCTGAGAGCAACCATTAACGATACCCAATCGTTCTCTCTCAATGACTTCCCAACTGGACCAACATACCAAAACCTCTAATCCATCTCATCTTCCGATATTAGAATCTTCATCGACTCAACAAAATAATCCGTAACCATTTCCTTAATTCCAACAATTCATTACACACACTATAAAAGCCGGAAAGACACGTCTATTCCATCCAACATAATTCTGTTTACTATCAACAAGAGATTAAGGGTGATCAGTTCCTCAATCTGTCAATAAACAGCCGACAATCATGATGGGGTATAAACCGTCCTTACCAAACTATAATAGCATTTCTTGTATCTTATGCACAAAACTACCTAAGGCATAAATCCTTAGTCGACATAAACCTTACCTCCGCATTCCCTCCTGAACCGGGAACAACACTGTCCAAACAGCACTTACAATCTTGCAACCACCGCTCCACAACCAAAGCAACTTGGAGAAGCACGAGCTTCTCCCCCACTTATCCCATTATCACACCTGAAGACAAAGGATTAGGAAACCAAAAAGTACTGACAGTGTTTCACACACATATCACATACTAAGGAACAAACAACATAGACAGTATTTAACTGTCACACCAACTGACTCAACAACTTGGCCGGACGGACCGACCTGCTCTGATACCACTAATGTAACACCCCAATTCCCATCGCGAATAAATAATACATAAATAAATCAGAGTAAATAAAAATTTATTATTCTTAGACAGAAACAAGGATGCCACATTTAAAGAAAGAAAACACAATCCCTGCTCATAAATTTGATACATAACACAAAATGGAATAAATATAATTCAGGAAGCTTTTCCAACAAAAGGAAAGTTCAATTATGGAATAAAACGGAAAGATCCATAACTGACTTGTTTTACAAAATAAATTATTTTATAACATCAAAATATTCATACAAAGGTAATACAAAATAGATCCAACAAATGTATACATATATAACAAAAGCGTTCCCCGACTCCCGTGTTACGTATCAGAGCAGACAGACCGACAAAAGGATGGAGAACTAATCTTCACAAAAGCCTCCAAGACTACTAATCTGAAATTGCCTCATAGAGCAACAAACCACAGCAGAAGGGTGAGAAATAATAACTAAATCAAGATTGCATAATAATATGCAAACACATATAAATTCACATGCATAATTATTCTCACCACGAGCATCACATTCTAATACATATAGCATGCCACAGATACATAACATATTTCTAATAATCCAACCACATAGCATATATCAATTATACCAACATAGTAGCATATTCACACATAATGCATACCAAAGTTATGACATATGGAAACACACCACCACATCACATAGCATATGTCTATACATAAAACATATCATCCATAACCAATGCATTTATCACGAATGCATAGCAAATCACCAATGCTATCACAAGCTCAACACATAATCAATCAATTCATAATTTTCCACACATAATCAATCCATTCATGATTTTCCACACATAATCAATTCCTTCATGATTTATGCAAATGCAAAGAGACCGACACAACGACTCTATGCAAATGCGGTACCATTCCATCCATCATTCTCATCATTAATTCACTCAGGAATTATTGGAATCATCGCTTGTTACTTAGTGTAACTCCCCGTCGGGCAAACGATGTTCCCCGTCGCTTTAGGTCCTCTTTGTATAAGGCACACGACATTTATGGATCGCTTTAGGTCCTCTTTGTATAAGGCACATGACCCGATCGCTTTAGGTTCTCTTTGTATAAGGTGCACGATCGTCTATAACGTCGCTTTAGGTCCTCTTTGTATAAGGCACACGACCGTTACAGCTGATTCCCTCGGGAATCATTTCGTAGCTCACATCCACTAGGGCACACGACATCACAAGAATGCATATCATGATGCTTGGCATACAATGACTCATGACAATCAAATGCATACATATATACAACCATGTGAACCATCTCAACATCAATAATCATGCATTGCAATCAAACCCAAAACAATGCATTTCATCATAATCCACAAACCACAACAATTAGCATTTTAGCATATACACTTTCCATCAATTCACATCAAGAATTACTCACCATCAACCACAACAATCCCACAAAACATCATAACAAAATACATTGATATTCAATCAAACAATGTATTTTACCACACAACAACATCATTATAACATGCATCAACATCATATAAATAGCACAAAAGCCCCACATTAATATGACGATAGCATATCGCATCGAACACCAACAAACACAACAAAACCTACAAACCACTAATCATACTCTACCAAATATTCTTATTTAACACATGGCATCACATAACCAATTACTAGCACATTGTATTCTCTTCCCAAGGCTTCAAGTCCCATATCAATCGGATTCCCGATTCATGAATTTTGGTGGAAACGGGGACTACCATATTCACGCCTACATTACTTTTCCATATTTTCTTATTAATCCATGGAATAAACATATGTTCCTATTCCACTATCATAAAGAGCATTAAAATAGCTTTCCAACGCATCCGACCGTGCCTCAATCCGAGTTACAGATCAAAAGTTATGAAGAAAACAAAACGGAACAATCTGTCATGTTCGCTATGCGAAGCTCCTAGCGAGCATTCGCTTCCCTCATTCGCAATGCAAAGCCCCAGCGAACCAAAGCAGAAGAAAAATAGCCTAAATTTCGCTTTGCGAACTGCTGGCGAACATTCGCCTTCCACATTCACACTGCGAAGCTCTGGCGAGCCTTCGCTTTCCTCTTCGCTGCCGTTCGCAAAGCGAACCTGCGAATTCTGGGATTCGCAGCAGCGCTGTTATAGGTCATTTGGGCCAAAATTCATCATTCCTCCACCCAAACATTTTCAAATCATACTATAACAACCAACACATGATCCAAACCTAACGACAAGTATTTTACGCAGTTTATATAGAAATTCATCTGTGAAAACATCGATTTCTATCAATTGTTCACAATTTCAATCAAATGGAAAACATGTATTTTTCAACCAAACATTCAAACAAATACATACATATACATATACAAGCAAGATATAATCGAAACTTCTCACCCTTACCCAATTAATCGCGATTGAAACGGAGGTTTCCTCGATTTTCCTCTTTTTCCTCTTCTCTCTTTCTTTCTTCTCCTTTTCTTTCTCTTCTTTTCCTTTCTCTCTTTTTCTCTCTATACTCTCTTTTCTTTCTTTCTTATAATAACAAAATATCTAAACCCCTAAAAAGACTATTTTACCCCTCAACTCGAATATCTCACAAACGCTCTCAAAACGCGATAAAACATAATAACGATGAAAAATAATATGTTGTCAAATAAAAGTCAAGAATAAAATAATATAAAAACGAAAATAATTAAATCGACTAGATTAAATAAATCGGACAAAATGGGGCGTTACAGTCTCAGCTGGTGATGTGGCACATCAACTTAAGATAAGGTGATGTACAGGAGAATGGGAGTGATGGATTCTACAAAAAGGTTTATCTCATACAGTTTGCGGGAGCTGTGGATGAGAAGCTGTTACATGACTAAGAGGCTTGGTGGATCCAAGATGTATTGCTATAGGGCAAGTAGTTCGTGTGACTTGAAGATCTGGTTTCATTAGTAGATCAGGGTATCTTGTGGGAGTTCTGAAGATGAGTGAGGTCAATAAAAAAGTGGCATTTGACTGGTTTCACAATGTGCGTTCAAGCAGGATGCTTGAAACTGATTGATCTTGTGTACAAGAGCAGTTAGTTGAAATTATTGAAGGTTCTGGTTCTCTGGGAGCTTGTGGCAGAAGTTCTGGGTTGAGAATGGAAGCATACCTTCTTGGTGGTTAAGAGTTTATTTCTCTCTGGGTTCCTGAAGACTTCTTTGTTCAAGCTGGTGGATCAGTGTTGTGTGAAGATCTTCAGTGTGGATTACTATGTTGATAGTAAGTCCAGTGGTGGAGCATATCAAGAACCATGGTGTGTGGTGTCTGTGATATGTGGAAGATGTCCTAACTAATGTTAGAACAACTTTGGGTTAGTTATCCTTGGTGAAGTATTTTAGGTTCTGTGATGAACTGGTTACTTGCATCGTATCCAAGAAGTATCTACATGATCATTCGGGAGAATGTTGGAGTAGAAGGGTCCCTTGGAAGGAGGATGTAAGTATTTGTGAAGACTGAAGTGGATCATGTGTTGATTGCATGGAAGTCTGTTTCCTGAATGCGTTCAAAAGTGGAGATTTACCATAAATCAGAAGTATTCCAGGTTATCATACGGGAGAATGATAGGAATGACTGTCTTGGATTGCGGGGTTTATCTCTATTGCTGGCTGGGCGAGGTCAGTGGAAAATCTTGCATACGGCATTGGAGCCCTTGGAGCAAGTCATGCTAGTAGTGGATCAATTTAGCAGCTGTGAAGTTCTGGAGCATGCATACGATAGCTGACATCGTGGTAACAAACTAAGGGGCCTTGTGCGTCTCTTTGAGGAATGTAAAGCATTCTAATTCAATTGGTTTGTGCCTCAAGCAAAGATATATCTATACATGAGAATTCAAGAGGAGTTTGTGTGGTGTATAAGATGGTTGTGAAATGAGGGGGATCAATGGGACTTTGATCTCAAGACAAGAGTTTGTTATGGTTGGTATACACATACTCATGGGATGCATGACTTTGATCATGTGTGAGTAATTATTGTTTCTTGTCAGAGGGAACAATAATGAGTTAATGGTTGCGTTCAGCAGGTGTGTTGAACAAAGGGTGCGCTCTTGAAGACATGAAGATGCGTCTTATGTTTTCCAGTCATTAGCTTGGGTGTTCAGTAGAGGAGCACCAGTTACCTTATTCAGGGGGAGAGGCCTCTTGATCTGAGATGAAATTCCAGTTTACATTTCTGTGTCAAGAAAACTGAGATGTCAAGATGGCTTGACATTATTGTTGAAGTTCCAGTTTGCATTTGTGCGTCAAGCAAACTGAGATGTCAAGGAGGATGGCTTGACATTACTGTGGAAAATCCAGTTTGCATTTGTGCGTCAAGCAAACTGAGATGTCAAAGAGGATGTCTTGACATTGGAGTATTGTTGCAAGTTGTGGGAAACTTGGCAATGCATACTTGAATGGTTCTTATTGGATGATTGAGAATCATTGATGAGTTCGGGAGAATTTATTTTTCTCTTGCAGACTGGGATCATATATTTGTGAAGAATTCTCTGTATGGTCAAATCAGAAGAAGAATCCTGGAAGAATAGACAATGTCTGACATGATGTCAGGACATTGTTATAAATATGTCTGCATGCAATGGGTTGCTTGGTAGGTGTTCTTAAAAGGAGAAACAGTCAACAGTCTTGGCCGGTGAGCATTTAGTAGAGTTATTGGCGCCTTGAATTGACCAACGTTTTGTTTGATGGTTCGTTTCTTTCAAAGGCAATTATCTGCTATAAATAGGATTTTTGTGACACTCCTTGGTCTCATAATTCCTTTCCAAGAGAGTGTTCGATGGCATTCTTCAAGATCTAGATGAGTTGCATATAGATATGGAGTTGTCTTGGTCACTTTTGCCAAGTTTTGGCTAAAAAGGGGGAGAAGAATTGTGTTCTGGTGTTTGGGTTCATTTGAGCAGTGGCAGTGCAAGAATGTTGGAGGAAGATGTTTTATCATCTTAACTTACTAATTTCTGTTTTTTTGTATCTTGTGATCTGAGTCGTGAAACAGGTTGTGTCTTGTGACCTGAGTTACATAATTCTTGTACTCTGTGTTACAAAGGTTAAAACAAGTGTTTCTTTTCTGGAGGAGTCTTCTACACTGGTTCTGGATCTTTCTTGGAAGGAAAAAGAAATGTGTTGAGGGGGAGATTTCTTCAAACTCCAATCAATTCTCAAGATGGAGGAGTCTTGCTGATGGCAGAATACAGAAGAAGATGTTTTAGCCAAAATTTGTCAAAAGGGGGAGATTGAAAGCTCCTAGAGTTTGACTAAATTTTGGTAAAACATATCAACAATAAAGATGAAGAAACTGCCAAGATCAAAGATGTCGAAGAAGATGTCCTAACGGCAAGATACGACATCCTGGACTGATATAACAGGATTTAAATGTGTAACAAATCTGTCTAAGATTTGCTATGCTTTTTAATACTGGATAAAGGATCAAAAATAGAAAGCCCAAGACAGAAGACTATATATATGAAGACTTAGACCTAGGGTTAGGTAAGCCTTATGTAACAATTGTAACCTAGTTCTCTTTTGTAAAAATAAGGGTTTAGGTTTTTAGAGTCGTTGGCTCTTAGGGTTGTAGTTCCCCTCTGTAATATGGGATGCAGAGAGGATGACACAGGTGCTTGTACACAACCAGAAACCTGAAGGTAATGGTTGTTGTATTGTTCTTGGACGAAGCTTTGAAGCAAGTCCAAGATAACTTGTAGGTCAAGAAACCGTGACAGTTCTGAATTGGCAAAAGACAGAGATATCACAGGTTGTGATTAGGGTGTGAGTGGGGTATCTCATATCAAGGTTGTAAATCAGTGAGTTTAACCTTGGTAAAGATGTTCATGGGGTAGATGTTAGGGATAAAGTTATAAACGTGGGAGTTTAACTTTGTAACAGTCTACAGTTAGTGAAGTCTTCATCCTGGATTGGTATCCCCCAGATGTAGGTGAATTGCACCGAACTGGGTTAACAATTACTGTCTTATTTTAACATTCTGCAATTTAGAAATTTGTTAATGTTCTTGACTGACATGTTGGATCAGATGTCGTGACATTTGTGTGTGTGCAATTCTGATATTCAAGGTATCAGTCTGTTGTTGCGCCTCCAAGTTTAAAAGATTATGCAGCACAATGTCTTGACATATGGTAGGACATCTGCTGTTTGCATAGGCCAGAATTTCAATGAGAATCACTTTTGTTAGGTTGATCTCTAATCACATAAGTGTATTTTTGATATGGATTAATCATGCTTTTCTTAAAATATGATCCATCAATAGCAAAAGTGACATTTGGTTCTAGAGCCTTGTCAAGTTTGGCCTTTAGAGTTCTAACCTCTTTTTTTCCAAATATGACAAGTATCACAACCAAAATTTAACCATTTACTCTTGTCTTCTTTGACATCTACTTTTGTTACTTCCACCATAAGCTTTTTTAGAGCCTCTAATTCCTTTTTGGAATTGGAGATCTTTTGCTCCAAATGAGAAAATATTTGTTTATTTGAAGCTAAACGTTTAAATGCTTCCTTAGCCTCATGGTGTAGAGTATTAAAAGCATGTTGTAATTCAGAATAAGACATTGTATTAGAGTTATAATATTTAGCATGTCTTACCTTTTTGTTCTTTTTCCTTTGGTGAGCGGAGAGGCAAAGGTTAACGGACTCTTCTTCGTCACTTGAACTCTCATCACTAGATGATTCATTATCGCTTTCCCAAGTGATATAGGCTCTTCTAGGTTTACCTTGTTTCTTTTGTGGACGACTTTTATCCTTTCCTTTGTCTTTCTTCAACAATGGATAACCCGACTTATAATGGTCGACTTTTACACAGTTATAGCAAGACCCTTTAGTTTTTCCACTCTTTTTGCCTTAATTCTTGGAAGATCTAGATTGTTTTCTAAAGTTGACGAGGTTTTTTTCCGAATGTTGAATACCATTTTTCTTTATATAGCGATTGTATCGTCTCACAAACAATCCCATATCCTCATTCGAATCTTCTTCCTCGTCGTCACTAGATTCACTCTCGCTTAGCTCATTTGCGGAGGACTTTGAACTAGAAGCCTTTAGAGCCATTGACTTCTTTTCCGCATCTTTGGTCTTGGTATTTTCCTTCTTGTCTCTTTTCTCAAATTGGTCAAGACTAATGAGCACTTGCTCGTGTTCCTCGAGCTTCCCAAATAAAGTTGTGATGTCTAACATCATTAGAGCATTGGCTTCCTTTATGGCGGTCACCTTTGGTTGCCAATCCCTAGTAAGACACCTCAAGATTTTATTATTAGCAACGTCAATGGAAACCGGTCTACCAAGTGAGTTTAGTCTATTGATTAAATAAGTGAACCTCTTTTGCATGTCAGCAATGGTTTTCCCTTGCTTCATGTGAAAGAGGTCAAACTCTTGAGTCAAAGTATTGATTCGAGCTAGTTTGACGTCGTTAGTTCCCTCATGGGCAACTTGTAACGCGTCCCACATAGTTTTAGCACTCGTACAATGTGAAACTCTATAATACTCATCAACACCTAATGAGGAGATCAGTATATTTCTAGCTTTCCAATTGTAGTTGTACTTTTTCTCATCTTCTTTATTCCATTGTGTTTCCGGCTTAGGTACTACCACGTTATTCGCATTGATCATGGTAATTTCCATTGGACCATTTTGTATAATGCTCCATACCTTCCTATCAATAGAATTAATATGCACACGCATACCATCCTTCCAGTAACTATAGTTCTCACCGTTAAAAACTGGTGTTCTATTGTAAGCCCCTTTCGGTTCGTTTGCCATTTTCTAAAAAGTTATACTTGAAGCACTAAATGAACCGATGCTCCTGATACCACTTGTTAGACGACAACAATTGATTTAGAAAGGGCGTGAATAGATCACTACTTTTTAATGGAGAGTCGGCGCTTAAATTTGATTTTAAAAAATTATTTGCGGAAGCGGCCGAGGACTATATCGTCTAAACGAATCGGTTAACGAAAGGACCGGATATGCGTAAGCCAAATGGAACGATAGGCTCAATGAGAGAATCGAAACACAAACTTTACTATTAATCAATCTACTTGACATCACTTAATGCTGCATAATTTTTAATGACCAATTAAAAAATAAACCAAGTTGGCAATTTTTCAAACACTTTGTGAGCATTCAATTTATCGAGCACTTGGTTTGTGAAACACACCAAGCTATAACTTTTATCTAAATGTAGTGCATAATTTTTCTTAGCACAATCAAAGTGATTGTGTAATATTTTCAAACCAGATTTTCAACACTACACTATACCATAATTTTATCGATCAATTGAATATTCACAAACGTAAACAGTTCGAAAGTTAAAGAGATAGGGAAAGAGAGAACAACACTGAATTTGTTTAGGCAGTTCCCCTTTCTTCCTCGCTTCGGGTACGCCTGCCCCTAATTCTATTTCAAGAATTGAGATATCTATAATCTTGTTGCAAATTGTTTTTACAAGAGAAGCCTTAGCTATCACACACTCAAGAAACCTCGTTGATGCTGGTACTATGTCTTCTCTCCCCTTGACTAGAGTCGAATCAAGTGCCTCGAACATGTTGAATAAACCTCCGTTTACCGCTACTAGATTGAATGAACACATCGGTCTTCAATCACCTTCGCTCGGCTGATTTCAATCCACACTAAGTTTGATTCTAAACCTTTCTTGTACAATCCACCGATTAACGCTACCAGATTGAGAGAACCCACCATTATCCATTCACCTTCGCTCGACTGAATTCAATGAAGCAAAGATTTGTACCAAAAATCCCCAAATCCAATTGATCTTGGAGGACAAAACCCTAGTGGTTTTATTCAAGAAAAAACCCACTGAGAAACTCACCCCAAACAAGATACACTCCTATGTTTGGACGTTATCACCTCAATGATGCAAGAGATCAACAAAAATGGTTATGTGTAATTGTTGAGAAAATGCTAGAATGAGGATGAAGATGATGAGAGAAAACTTTCAGTGTATATCTTTCACTTTCTCTTGTTGTTGTGTATAAATGAGGAACAATGTATATATATTATGCTAGGACCAACTAACAAAAATAACAGCATTTTGAAACTTAGAGAAATCAGAAAAATAGGAGCAATTCAGCGAAGAGTCGACCGAAAACTCTTGAGGGTCAGCCTGCGCTGACCCGCGAGCAAGGCTATGCAAGTTTGAGAACTTTGCGTCGACCGCCACAGGGCCATGCGTCCACGCAAACCTGATGAAAAATTGCAAATACAAAAACCTTCAGTATGAGTCGACCGAATGGTCGACGTGAGCTGACCCGTGAGACATGCAATAAAATTCAACTTTTATGAGTCGACCAAAACATAGTTTGAGTCGACTCAAAACACGAAAACTTGCAAAATTCAGTTTTTGACCATGTTTTCTTCTACCTAGGCTATGATAATGCATACCTATGACACACAACATGATCACACACATATAAAAGACATATGAGACTCTTCCTATGTGTTTGGATACATGATTATGGAATATGTATGCATTGTGAAATACGGATGTCGACTATGATGCGATGATACCGTCCAAATTATATACTACGAGCTAGTACATATTTTGCATCATTAAAATAAAGATTGAGTGTAAGACACCTTGCCCTCACATACTTCCCCTTTTTGATGATGGCAAAACTTCTTCAGCTTGTCCTGTAATTTGAAACTCATCATCCCCCTAACTTTGTGCATTCTTCTAAAATACAATTTGATGCTGCTTTTGCTTGTTGTAGATACCCTTCTCCCCTTTGACAACATCAAAATGAGAGAAAGACATGGTCAAAGAATAACATAATACAGACATATGAATACACTTATCAATTTGCAACCAAGATACATTAACACGCATCCACATATAATGTTGTTAATGCAGGGATTATATGAATAAATAAAGCAAAAAGCATATATAGAAACTCAAAGGCATTACATAACTAGAAAATTCCAACAAACACCAAGTCATAGGAAATACGAAAGCAATTCCATAACATATAATAGTATGCAAATAAAGCAAAGTATGACATGCACTAAACTAAACATCCTAGTACTCAAGGTCTCCTCCCCTTAAATTGGTGGCCTCTTCCTCTGAAGTAATAATCTGGAGAAGGTGGAGGAGATTGCTCATCCAAACACTCGGTAAGCTCCAAAACAGCCCAATTGAGAGTATTAAAACTGTTAGTCAGAGAACGAGTCTGACTCTCAGCAGTTGCAGCCAGATTGTCAAACCTAGTCATCACTGAAGAGGCAAATAGGTTAAAGTTCTGACTCTGAGCTTGTAACTAATTTGTGAGAGTAGTGTGCCTCTCTTCCTGAGTAGTTACAAAGTTTTATTGCTGGAGCTGCATTATTCTTAGCATTTCTAGGACTTTATCATTGTTGTGTTGAGGTTGTGGTGGAGAATGAGGAATATAATCCTCTTGCTGATGCCACTCTTTGGTTAGAGGCATATAGGATGAACCAAGTGATGTCCATCCAGTGTGTTGCCATTCACCTTATCCCTGATTTGTATAGGAATCTTGAGAAGGAGAGTGACCCATCCACTCAACATTATCTTGTTCCGCATTATGATCGTCTGTTTGCATGTCATCCGCTTCTTCTTCTTCCTCATCTCCCTTTTCATATTCGTCTTCATCCGTATCAACATATTGAACACCTGAATGCGTACCTCTGCCCCAAAACCTGTACTGATGCTCTTAATCATCCCAGAAGTGCCCCATCATGGCTAATGCTTTATGACTGAATTCCTGATCAAAAGTCACCGATATGAATGGAATACCTTCAACTACCACTTCAGCCTTATTCAGAATACTTTGAATAAATGATGCATAACACAAGGACGTACCTCGACTTGAGTCACAGAGAGTAAAAATCTGACTTGTAATATAGTGAGGCTGATTAATACGTTTCTAATTTTTCATCAAATACATCAGATGAACTTCATACTGATCAACCCTAGAGTATCCTCCCTTCTTGGGACGGAGAATATGAGCTACGATCCATTGTAGGATCCTATCAACATTCTTCAAATTCCCAGTTGTAACCGTCTTTGGAAACAGATCACTATTCAAAATGCTGCCAGGATAGGTATTTTTAAGCATAGAGTTTAGGGCATATTTGAATTCATACCCTTCAACACACTTAGCATTAGTAACCTTAGGATGAGAAGAAGCGCGTGTATCTATGTTGATCAAATCTTTCCATACACTTTCATTTACCGAGTAAAATTTACCACCTATCTCGTATTAAAATCAGAACTGTCAAACTTACCCTGAATTCCTACATAAAACAACTTAACCATGTCTTCATTGTATTTGGTGTCCAATTCCAAAAATCCATCAAATTCGTGAATATTCAGTAATTCAATAACCTCAGCAAGATGTAAGCGAGCAGCTCTTAACGGATAATAAGCGAATTTCTTAACAACAAATCGATTACCAAAATTCTTATTGTAAGTCTCAGTCAATTTTTTAGATAACAGAGAAAGAGCGGTTACCGGAATATTGGACCTGGGTTGAGACGTACCAACTCTTGAAGTAGAAATTCTTGAAGTTCTTTTCCCAGTGATTCTTGTGGAAGCCATGAGAATACACTTTTTGGAGCAGATAAACAGTGTACAAATCTTGATTTGATGATGATGAACAATACACAACCTTGATGTTATGATGAGAAAACCCTTAAAATTATTTTAATTGTTGAAAGCTTGGATTTTTTATGAACTATTTGAAGTGGGTTTTGTAGGGTTTATAGAAGGTTGAAGGAAAGAAGAAGAATGAGGAATAGGTTTAGATGCAATTGATGATGATTATGATGCTTGGAAAATGTAACAGAAATATTAATGGGTTAAGATTTCTTGCACATGAGTAGGCGCGCACGTTTCCAAGAAAGATTTTTTATAGTTTGTCAGCGACGCGTCGACCAAACATGGTGTGCATCGACGTATACTGAACGAAAAAGTATAAATTCAAAATTCAAATGTTTGCTTCGACCAAAGGGTCGACCTGCACTAACCCGTTTCATAATGAAAGAAATCTTGACACTCATGAGTCGACCCATGCTCTGTTTTGGTCGACTCAAGCAGTTGAAACATGTAAAATGCAAATTTTGAGTACTTTATGCATCAATTAGAGATAAATAACAAGCCACACATATACTAATCTTAAAAATTGATCAAAATTACATCCAAACAATGAAATAAACATCAATGCAACCCATATTTTATCACAATAGATTACATAAATAATTGATCAAGATTAGTTATCTAAAAGGGAACGATATTACCTCCGACGATTAATGATAGATGCCCTCACATGTAGCTTAATCTTTTCAATATTGTCAGTCAAAGAAAAATATAGACAAGCATAGATAAAGAGCATGCAATCATATATATATATATATATATATATATACGCGATCCGAGTTATCGAGAACACCAAGTTCCCTACGAATGTTAAAGAAAGGCTTTGTTGCAAGTGGTTTGGTGAAAATATCTGCAAGTTGATTGTTAGAATCAACATGCTCAAATACCACATCACCTTTCTCTACGTGATCCCTAAGGAAATGATGGTGTATTTCTATATGTTTTGTGCGTGAATGTAATACCGGGTTTTTGGTTAGATTAATGGTGTTCGTATTGTCACACAAAATGGGAATACGCTCAAGTTTAACATTGAAGTCGAGTAATTGTTGCTTAAGCTACAAGACTTGAGCACAACAACTACCGGCCGCAACGTATTCCGTCTCAGCTGTTGACAAAGCAACGAAAACTTTCTTTTTGCTATGCCAACTTACTAAGGAATTTAAGAAAAAATGACAAGTGCCACTTGTGCGTTTCCTATCCGATTTGCAACCGGCAAAGTCGGAATCGTAATAGCCAACCAAAGAGCAATCGCTTCCCTTGGAATACCAAAGCCCATACTTTGGAGTACCACATAGGTATCTAAGTAGGCGCTTCATGGCTTTTAAATGTGATTCCTTGGGACACGATTGGTACCTAGCACACATACAGACACTAAACATAATATCTGGTCGGGTTGCGGTAAGATAGAGGAGAGAATCAATCATACCTCTATATTTATTCACATCTACATCCTTAATTACCATTCTCATCTCGACTCAAGTTAACGCAAGTAGGCATCAGAGTGTCGATTACTTTCAAGCTAGCCATGTCGAAGCGTTTGAGTAACTCAAGACAATACTTCGTCTGGCTCACGAATGTCCCTTCTTCAAGTTGCTTGATTTGCAATCTGAGGAAATAGTTTAGCTCCCTCATCATGCTCATCTCGTACTCTCCCTGCATTAACTTATAAAACTCCTTGACCATATTTATGTTAGTAGAACCAAATATAATATTGTCTGCATATACTTGTACCAAAATTTGGTGTTTTCCTTGACGTTTAATGAAGAGGGTTGTGTCAAACTTCCCTCTATAGTACCCTTGATCTAGTAGAAATTTGCTAAGACGCTCATACCAAGCCATAGGGGCTTGTTTGAGACCGTACAAAGCGCGTTTGAGCTTATAAACATGATCGGGATACCCATGGGATTCAAAACCAGGAGGTTGGGCTACATAAACTCTTCATTAATATAACCGTTCAGAAAAGCACTTTTTACGCCCATTTGAAATAATTTGAAGTTTTTCACACATGTGTAGGTAAGCAACATGCGTATAGCCTCGAGTCGGGCAACAACCGCATAAGTTTCCTCATAGTTTATGCCTTCCTCTTGGTTATACCCTTGCGCGCACTTTATTTCTAGTTATAACTCCATTTTCGCCGAGCTTGTTCCTAAACACCCATATGGTGTCGATTACTCGATGGCCTCGCGGAGGAGGGACAAGGTCCCAAACCTCATTTCTTTTAAATTGATTTAACTCCTCTTGCATTGATAAAAACCAATGTTCATCGAGTAAGGCCTCTTTTGAGTTTTTAGGCTCAACTTTCGAGATGAAAGCAAAGTGATAACAAAATTTACTTAGTTTGGATCGAGTTGTTACTCCCTTTGAGATATCACCGAGTATGTTGTCGATAGGATTGTCTTTAGATGACTTCCAAGCTGGAGGAAGGCCGTCGTTGTTAGTCGGATGATCCTCCTCAATCTTCTCAGGTTGGTGATCTTTTTCCTCCTCAACATGCACTGCTTCAGCTTGATTAGTCCCTTTATCAGTGTCCTTGAGTATGTCTTCTAAAGATACATCTGCACCTTGAAAAGAAGTACCTTTTCCGACATTTTTCAGATAAGACTCATCAAAAGTAACGTGTACAGACTCTTCAACAGTAAGTAACCTCTTATTGTAAACCCTATATGCCTTACTAGACTGAGAGTATCCAAGAAAGATACCTTGGTCGACCTTAGAATTAAACTTACCAAGTGTCTCTTTATCATTATTCAACACGAAACACTTACAACCAAAAACGTGAATGTGAGATACGTTGGGCTTCCTCCCTTTCAAAAGCTCATACGGTGTTTTATTTAGAATAGGATGGATGAACACCCTATTCAAAACGTAACAAGCCGTACTAATGGCATCGACCCAGAAATATTTTGGAAGGCTGCTCTCATTGATCATAGTCCTTCCTAATTCTTCCAAAATTTTATTTTTAGGTTCCATAACCCGTTTTGTTGAGGGGTACGTGGTGCGGAAAAATTATGATCAATCCCATGGCTATCGCAAAATTATTCAAAAAGATGATTTTCGAACTCACCTCCATGATCACTTCTAATTGATACAGTGTTTGTGTTCAATTTGTTTTGAGATAACTTGGCAAACTTCTCAAAAGCCAAAAAAGTATCAATCTTGCTTGCTAAGAAAATAGTCCAGCAAAACCTAGAATAGTCATCGACAATCACAAAACCATAATAGTTACCACCTAAGCTCTTAATCCTAGATGGTCCAAAGAGGTCCATATGGAGGAGTTCAAGGGGTCTCGTGGTTGAAACAATGTTTTTAAACTTAAACGAGATCCTTGTTTGCTTCCCCATTTGGCACGCATCACATAAACGATCCTTTATGAACTTGATTTTGGGTAAGCCGATTACTAGGTCTTTAAAAACTATTTTATTAAGCAGATCAAAATTGACATGCGCTAAACGCCTATGCCATAACCATTAATCTTCACTCATGGTGACTAGACACTTGTTGCTACTCAATGATACCTCATTCAAGTATATCATATAGACCTTATTAACCCTCAGGCCTTTAAACACATCCTTTTTATCACAATTCTCAATTATGTAGCAATATTTTGAAAATGATACTTTATAATCCTTGTCACATAATTGACTAATGCTTAATAGGTTGTGTTTAAGACCCTCAACAAGAAACACGTCTGAGATAGTAGTAGAAAAGGGATTACCTACACTATCTTTGGCGAGTATTGACCCTTTTATTGTTGTCTCCGTAGGTAACAAATCCCTTTTTCTTCGCCACAAAGTCAATGAAAAGAGAAATGTCTCCCGTCATGTGTCTTGAGCAGCCACTATCAAGAACCCATCTTCTTTATGTGGTCTCAAGACGTTGTACCTACACAATCAATCAAGGGAAATAGGTACCCAATTCTTATTGGGTCCTTGGTTGTGAGTGAAAACAGGATTGCATTTGGGCACACATTGATAAACGCCTTTATGAACTAAAAACCTTCTAAAGCGACATTTTGCAATGGTATGACCCCTTTTGCAACAATACAAGCATATAAGGTTAACATGAGAATAACTTTTGTTAGGTTGATCTTTAATCACATAAGTGTATTTTTGATATGGATCAATCATGCTTTTCTTAAAATGCGATATATCAATAGCAAAAGTGACATTTGGTTCTAGAGCCTTGTCAAGTTTGGCCTTTAGAGTTCTAACCTCTTTTTGCCAAATATGACAAGTATCATAACCAAAATTTAACCATTTACTCTTGTCTTCCTCAACATCTACTTTTGTTACTTCTACCATAAACTTTCTGAGAGCCTTTAATTCCTTTTCGGAATCGGAGATCTTTTGCTCCAAATGAGAAAATATTTGTTTATTTGAAGCTAAACGTTTAAAGACTTCCTTAGCCTCATGGTGTAGAATATCAAAAGCATGTTGTAATTCAGAATAATACATTGTATTAGAGTTGTCATATTTAGCATATCTTACCTTTTTATTCTTTTTCCTTTGGTGAGCAAAGAGGCAAAGGTTAACGGACTCTTCTTCGTCACTTGAACTCTCATCACTAGATGATTCACCATCGCTTTCCCAAGCGATATAGGCTCTTCTAGGTTTACGTTGTTTCTTTTGTGGACGACTTTTATCCTTTCCTTTGTCCTTCTTCAACAATGGACAATCCGACTTATAATGGTGACTTTTCCATAGTTATAGTAAGACCCTTTAGTTTTTCCACTCTTTTTGCCTTCATTCTTGGAAGACCTAGATTGTTTTCTAAAGTTGACGAGGTTCTTTTCTGAATGTTGAATACCATTTTTCTTTATATAGCGATTGTATCGCCTCACAAACAATCTCATATCCTCATTCGAATCTTCTTCCTCGTCGTCACTAGATTCACTCTCGCTTAACTCATTTGCGAAGGACTTTGAACTAGAAGCCTTTAGAGCTATTGACTTCTTTTCCGCATCTTTGGTCTTGGTCTTTTCCTTCTTCTCTCTTTTCTCAAATTGGTCAAGACTAATAAGCACTTGCTCATGTTCCTCGAGCTTCCCAAATAAATTTGTGATGTCTAATGCATTAGATCATTGGCTTCTTTTATGGCGGTCACCTTTGGTTGCCAATCCCTAGTAAGACACCTCAAGATTTTATTAGTAGCAACGTCATTAGAAACCGGTCTACCAAGTGAGTTAAGTCTATTGATTAAATGTGTGAACCTCTTTTGCATGTCAACAATGGTTTCCCCTTGATTCATATGAATGAAGTCAAACTCTTTAGTCAAAGTATTTATTCGAGCTAGTTTGACGTCGTTAGTTCCCTTATGGGCAACTTGTAACGCGTCCCACATAGCTTTAGCACTCGTACAATGTGAAACTCTATAATACTCATCAACACTCAGTAAGGAGATCATAATATTTCTAGCTTTCCAATCATAGTTGTACTTTTTCTCATATTTTTCATTCCATTATGCTTCCGGCTTAGGTACTACTACATTATTCGCATTAGTCATGGTAATTTCCATTTGACCATTTTGTATAACGCTCCATACCTTCCTATCAATAGAATTGATATGCACATGCATACAATCCTTCCAGTAACTATAATTTTCACCGTTAAAAGTCGGTGCTCTATTGTAAGCCCCTTTCGCTTCGTTTGCCATTTTCTAAAAAGTTATACTTGAAGCACTAGATAAACCGGTGCTCCTGATACCACTTGTTAGACAAAGACAATTGATCTAAAAGGGGGGAGGTTGAATAGATCACTAATTTTTAATGGAGAGTCGGCGCTTAAATTTGATTTTAAAAAATTGTTTGCGGAACCTGCCAAGGACTATATCGTCTAAACGAACCAGTTACCGAAAGGACTGGATATGCGTAAGCCAAATGGAATGATAGGCTCAATGAGAGAATCAAATCACAAACTTTACTATTAATCAATCTCCTTGACAACACTTAATGTTGCACAATTTCCAATGACCAATTAAAAAATAAACCAAGTTGACAAATTTTCAAACACTTTGTGAGCGTTCAATTTATCGAGCACTTGGTGTGAGAAACACGCCAAGCTATAACTTCTATCTAAATGTAGTGCAGAATTTTTCTTAGCACAATCAAAGTGATTGTGCAATGTTTACAAACCAGATTTTCAACACTACACTATAACAAAATTTTATCGATCAATGAATATTCACAAACGTAAACAGTTCGAAAGTTTAGAGATAGGGAAAGAGAGAACAACACCGAATTTGTTTAGGCAGTTCCCCTTTCGTCCTCGCTATGGGTACGTCTGCCCCCAATTCTAAATCTAGAATTGAGATATTTATAATCTTGTTGAAAATTATTTCTACAAGAGAAGCCTTAGCTATCACCACTCAAGAAACCTTGTTGATGGTGAAACTATGTCTTATCTCCCCTTGATTTAAGTCGAATCAAGTGCCTCAAACGTGTTGAATAAACCTCTGTTTACCCCTACTAGATTGAATGAACACACCGGTCTTCAATCACCTTCGCTCGGCTGATTTCAATCCACACACAGTTTGATCCCAAACCTTTCTTGTACAATCCTCCAATTAACGGCACTAGATTGACAGAACCCGCCGTTCTTCAATCACCTTCGCTCGGGTGAATTCAATGAAGCAAAGATTTGTACCAAAAACCCCCAAATCCAATTGATCTTGGAGGACAAAACCCTAGTGGTTTTATTCAAGAAAAAACCCACTGAAAAACAAACCCCAAACAAGATACACTCCTATGTTTGGATGTTATCACCTCAATGATGCAAGAGATCAACAAAAATGGTTATGTGTAATTGTTGAGAAAATACAAGAATGAGGATGAAGATGATTAGAGAAAACTTTCGGTGTATATCTTTCACTTTTTCTTGTTGTTGTGTAAAAATGAGGAACAATGTATATATATGATGCTAAGACCAACTAACAAAAATAACAGCATTTTGAAACTTAGAGAAATTAGAAAAATAGCAGCAATTCAGGGAAGAGTCAACCAAAAACTCTTGAGGGTCAGCCAGCGCTGACCCGCGAGCAAGACTATGCAAGTTTGAGAACTTTGCGTCGACCGCTACAGAGCCATGCGTCGACGCAAACCTGATGAAAAATTGCAAATACAGAAACCTTCAGTATGAGTCGATAGGATGGTTGACGTGAGCTGACCCGTAAGACATGCAATAAAATTCAACTTTCATGAGTCGACCAAAACATAGTTTGAGTCGACTCAAACCACGAAAACTTGCAAAATTCAGTTTTTGACCATGTTTTCTTCTACCTAGGCTATGATAATGCATACCTATGACACACAACATGATCACACACATATAAAAGACATATGAGACTCTTCCTATGTGTTTGGACACGTGATTATGGAACATCTATGCATTGTGAAATACGAATGTCGACTATGATACGATGATACCGTCCAAATTACATACTACGAGCTAACACATGTTTTGACATCATTAAAATAAAGATTGAGTGTAAGACATGGTCAAAGAATAACATAATACAGACATATGAATACACTCATCAATTTGCAACCAAGATACATTAACACGCATCCACATATAATGATGTTAATGCAGAGATTATATGGATAAATAAAGCAAGAAGCTTATATAGAAACTCAAAGGCATTACATAACTAGAAAATTCCAACAAACACCAAGTCATAGGAAATACAAAAGCAATTCCAAAACATATAATAGTATGCAAATATAACAAAGTATGACATGCACTAAGCTAAACATCCTAGTCCTTAAGGTCTCCTTCCCCTAAATTGGTGGACTATTCCTCCGAAGTAATAATCTGGAGGAGGTGGAGGAGGTTGCTCATCTAAATGCTCGGTAAGCTCCAAAACAGCCCGATTGAGAGTATTAAAACTGTTAGTCAGAGAACGTGTCTGACTCTCAGCAATTGCAGCCAGATTGTCAAACCTTGTCATCACTGAAGTGGCAAACCAGTTAAGGTTCTGACTCTGAGCTTGTAATGGATTTGTGAGAGCAGCGTGCCTCTCTTCCTGAGCAGTTACAAAGTCTTGTTGCTGGAGCTGCATTGTTCTTAGCATTTCTAGGACTTCATCATTGTTATGTTGATGTTGCGGTGGAGAAGGAGGAATGTAATCCTCTTGTTGATGCCACTCATTGGTTGGAGGCATATAGGATGAACCAAGTGATGTCCATCCAGTGTGTTGCTACTCACGCCATCCCTGATTTGCTTACGGATATTGAGAAGGAGAGTGACACATCCACTCAGCATTATCTTGTTCCGCATTATGGTCGTCTGTTTGCATGTCATCCGCTTATTCTTCTTCCTCATCTCCCTCTTCATCTTCGTCTTCATCCGAATCAACATATTGAACACCTGAACGTGTACCTCTGCCCTGAAACCTGTACTGATGCTCTTGATCATCCCAGAAGTACCCCATCATGGTTAATGTTTTCTGACTGAATTCCTAATCGAAAGTCACCTAAATGTATGGAATACCTTCAACTACCACTTCAGTCTTATACAGAATACTTTGAATAAATGATGCATATTACAAGGATGTACCTCGACTTGAGTCACGGAGAGTAAAAATCCGACTTGTAATATAGTGAGGCCAATCAATACGTTTCTTATTTTTCAGCAAATACATCAGATGAACTTCAGCGTGATCAACCCTGGAGTATCCTCCCTTCTTGGGACGGAGAATATGAGCTACGATCCATTGTAGGATCCTATCAACATTCTTCAAATGCCCGGTTGTAACCGTCTTTGGAAACAGACCGCTATTCAAAATGCTATAAGGATAGGGATTTTTAAGCATAGAGTTTAGGGCAGTTTTAAAAAATCAAATTTTTTATTTTTGAAAAAAATCGGTTCTTTTTCGAAAAAAAAATTGTTTTTTTCGGAAAAAAGTTGTTTTTTTTTAGAAAATTCAACTTTTTGTATTTTCTAAAAAATTGATATTTTAATTTTCGAAAAAAATCGTTTTTTTGGGAAAATTCGACTTTTTTCTATTTTCCAAAAAATCGATATTTTAATTTTAAAAAACGTTTTTTTTCTGAAAAAAATTCGTTTTTTTTTTTGGAAAAAAATCGGGTTTTTTGTCGGGAAAAAAATCGGTTTTATTTTTCAAGAAAAAAAATCTATTTTTTTCGAAAAAAAAATCGGTTTTATTATTTTGGAAAAAAATCGATTTTTTTTCGGAAAAAAATTCGTTTTGTTTTTCGAAAAAAAATATGTTTTTTTTTTTTGGAAAAAATCCATGTTTAATTATTTAAAAATAAATAAATCTAACGGAAATAAAAATAATTAATTGAATCCTTA
The DNA here is from genome assembly GCA_022829125.1 of Lathyrus tuberosus. Taxonomy (NCBI): domain Eukaryota; kingdom Viridiplantae; phylum Streptophyta; class Magnoliopsida; order Fabales; family Fabaceae; genus Lathyrus; species Lathyrus tuberosus. The sequence goes on along the minus strand of JALAZF010000306.1, from coordinate 7,085,802 downwards.
AAATATGTTGGATGAATTGAATCAATCCATGCATATAAATGGATGGATTTAATCCAATCCATTAACTTACTTTTTATGTGGTGGATGAATTAGATGGATTTTTTTTATGGATAAATTGGATGGATTTTGCCTTAATGGATCCAATTGTCACCTCTAGTTAAATATGATGAACATTTGTGAAAGTGATGAACATGTGTTAGCAAAATCAAGATTTGATCCCTGCCCTTGGCTTAATCTGGCATTTTTTGTTTGTGTTTTGGCTTTATGAGATTCGTCTGGCAGAACTCACAACAACTTCAATGTCATGTAGTATAGAATTCAAAATTGTGTGAATCTTTTTATTTCTTGGAAATTATTAATTGTTTGGTTCACAATAAAAGTTTTATGGAGGATATTGATTTTACACAAGGAAAATTATGGAAGATGAAGAATTAATCAAAATCCAAAAAAAAATTAAAATCAGCGTGGAATTAAAAAAAAAATTAAAATTAAAATAAAATAACACATGATCTCAGTTAAATACCACATGTGCTCCGTTTGTGCCACATATGCGTTTTTGTAACATAAAATTTAAAAAGGACAACAACACAAACGTTTGTTAACATTAAGGACCAAGGAGTTACAAAAAAAAACTTAAATGACTAATTTATTATTTTAAAATAACTTAAAGGACTAAAACAATATTTTTGCCTTGTATATATTTTTTCAAAATATATCAGAAATCATGATATTTCTGATATTAATGCAAACTTTCAGCCATTTGCGAAAAAAATCATACAAAAAATTTAAAATTTTTCAATTTAGTGAAAATGGGAATTTTTGACAAAAAAAAATCACGTCTACTGTTTTTTTTTTCAAAGCTAGATAAAGATATTAATTTAACCTAAGACTAAAAGATATGGATTTCTCATCACTTATTTAGGTGATGTATTTACTTTAGATGACTAAAAGATATGGATTTCTCATCACCTAACTAGGTGATGTATTTACCTTAAATGACTAAAAGATATGGATTTCTCATCACCTAACTAGGTGATGTATTTACCTTAGATGACTAAAAGATATGGATTTTTCATAACTAGGTGATGTATTTATCTTAGATGAGGATGAGTATGTTACTTGACAATGAGGCATTACTATACTTGAACAGTTGAACCTGAGGTATAATCATAGGCCATGAAATATAAAATGGGTTTCACGTACACTAACTAAGTATGGAATTTGGTTGAGCCATCTCAATCGGTTAATTTCATAGGGTGCAAATGGATCTTCAAAAAGAAGAGAAACATGGATGATAATGTACATACTTGTAAGCAATCATTGCTAAAAGGTTTTAAGAAAATTCATGGTATAGTACTATGATAAAGCTTTGAGTTAATATGTATTTTGTCCATGCTATATAGAAGAGTTTCGAAAAACCCCTTTAAAATCTTAAAATATGAAGAAAAAAACATAAAAGATAGCCCTAGCAAGAATTAAACCAAAGATCTCACACTTCCAAGTCCATGCGCCTTACCATTAGGGCCATTTTGCCATCATAAATTCTAGTATAGTAGCTTTATCAAATCCACGACAAACTCTACTAGACTCACTCAATTTCTTAAAGAACTTAAAAGCATATTCAAGACCATTATTCCTTAAAAAATTATAAATCCTTGTATTCCACGAAATGGTATATGTCCAAGTTATAACATTCCTTTCGCTCATCGAATCAAAAATAGCATGCGCTCTACTAACATCACCCTACGCCGTGAAAACATGTTTATCAACGAAGTACCAAGAGTTGCAAAATCAGGACTAACCCCCAATTCATTTTTCTTGTGAAACAATGTCATTGTTTCATTTGGAAGCCTGTTTTGTTCGTAGCCCGAAATCATGGAATTCCAAGCAAACACACTTAGTTGTGGCATTTTATCAAACACCTTTCGGACGAGATTTAGTGCACTTGATTTGGCATAAAAGGTTACTATTGTATCTTGGACAAAGGAATCAGAAACATACCCATAAATGAAAACATGGGTATGGAGAAGGGTTTCGAGCTTAAGAGTAGAGAGATGAGTGCATGCTTTGAAAATCGAGGTGAAGGTGTATGAGTGTTACCTTGGATTTTTGACGTAGATATAAATGGCAAGTGAAGGACAAGAACATGCCATGATGAGAGGTGAAGTCAAAACATGGTAAATCATAACCGTGAGTTGATTTGACCTAGGCATGTCGAAAGGCATATATGATGAGTTTGGTCGAAGTGTGTAGTTGAAGGTCAATGAGTGTGTAGAGTTTTTGGACTTAGTAAAATGTCCAAGTATACTAGTCGGTTATTTTTGCCTAATTGAAAGAGAGGGAATTGGATTAGATCAGATGGTTACTCGAAGACACGTGGAGGTTCGTCGAAGACAATAACTCTATGAAAGTAAAACGTGTCGTGATATGTTTAGTCGATTGTTGTAGGTAGTTATTTTAGACTAGTATATAAAGAGACGCTTGCTTATGTTGTAAGGGTCCTCAATTGTACTCAAATTTCTACATACTCAAATTATCTGTGTGATTGAAAAACGAGTGAGGAAATGTACGTATGCGTTCCACATTTATAAACTTTAAGTATTTTACATTCAAGTCATTTCTGCATTTGAGTTACATTTCGATTTCTGTCATTTCAATTTCAGTTTACATTTCGATTTCAATTATTTTGCTTTTAAAATCTTTTATATTTCGAGTTCAGTCAAATTTCAAATTACTATCTTTTAAACACTGTGTTTCGATTTTAATAGTTATATTTCGAGTTCACACAAATATGTTCTGAGGATATTTTCGAGTTTAATTCCTTAAGTATTAATAGAAACTTGTTTTGTTTACCATATTTCCAAGTAAACAGTGAGGAAGGTTTGTGAGGGGAAAAGAGCATGCAACCGTAGAAAAAGATGGTGTTGAGTGAGAAACCGTGTTAGGAGGAGGCTTTAATGAGGGAATTAAATAGGAATGAAACAACTATGGTGAAAACCTTGACAATGAGATGAATGTGAGCTTGTTGGAGGGGCCGCATGTGTGGGCCGACACGTATCATTGCTTTGTATGCTGCAAACTTTAATACTTTTCTTTTTACAATTTAACAAACTTGTTTATGTGGATTCATGTTATGCAATTTCTAGATATGTGTTGAGTTGTGGTATGAGTATGGAAAAAATATGGGTTTGAATAAAGCTTGAATGAGTTATTGGGTTTGATGAAGTGAAGAGATGAAGATGAAATAATTATGTTATAAATATTTTTCGAGGAGTGATTTAACAAAAGCAACCTAGTGGTTAGGCGCTGCAACTTGTGATAAAATGTCTTTGGTTCAACTCTTAATGGAACCAATTTTTGTTTTTTTTGTTTTTCATGTTTTAATATGCTAAAGCAAAAAATAAAATAAAATAAAAGATAATATGAAATTAAAAATAATGAAATATTAAAAAAAATGTCTATGTAAGCAATCCATGTCTTAAAAAATTAAAAGAAATGTCTGTCAAGTCAAAGATTATGGTGACTGGGTCTTATGAGTGACCAAAACAGGAGAATTTTAAAATGTTAAGGATGGAATCTAATTTTATTTTTTTACAAAGGGATTTTTCTTAACTCTCATATATGGTGAGGGTAAAATACAAATTAATCCTAAAACTTTCTCACATAATATAGTGCTTGAGTTTATTCAAATTTTACTTTCCATCACTTCACACCATGATTATGAAATATAAAAAATTGATGCTTATAATATTTTACTTAATGGAAATCTCCTTGGGAATGTGTACATGATACAATATGAAGGCTTTGACAATTCGGAGCATGCCAAAAAGGTATGCAAGTTGCCTCAATCAATATATGGATTGAAGCAAACTTCTAAAAATTAGAACCTTCATTTTGATAAGATTGTAAGATAGTTTGAATTCATTAAAATGAATATGGATATTGTGTTTTTGAGAAGCTTAGTGAGAGTCTAGTGTCATACCTCAAATTTTGACCACTAAGATTTCCCATCATTGTGTAAATCATTACCACAATATGGATGAACCATTATGTCTCATCAGTCTCCCTAAAGAGGGTTGAGCATTCACTACAATCAGAATTAGGGTTTTAAACCAACTCAGAGCATTTAGACAAAGGATCAATCAAGAATTGACATGATCTTCAACTTGTCTAACCTCTCAAACACCCATAAAGGATCAAGAGGACTCCCACATCAAGGATCAAGCACAAAGTTGCAACATTCAAAGTGGATTAAGCCTCAAGATCAACAGTGTCACCAAATTAGGATTTTGGTCGATTAAGGCCTCCAGATGGAATTTTTCCTCTAGGAATGAGCCAATGCTTCAAAGCATAACCTAAGACACTCCATGGGACCTCATGAACCCAATCATCAAGTCAATTTAGCCTCAGGGGATGCATTTATCAAAAATCAGGAATTAGGGTTTCTTGACCTAATTCACCCCTAAGTTGACTTTTGGGACAAAACATGAGCCAAGACCTCAAGACATGATTTGAGGGTCTCCAATACACCATATTGATCCATTTGCAACAATGGATTGATCCAAGAAGCTTGATCCACAAGTTTCAATTTCATCAGGACCACAATTGGAGTTTCGAGGAAAAAGTCAACTGTACCTTTGACTTTTGACCAAGACATGCTCCCCAACCTTGAGACATGATTCAATACACCCTATAACACCTATGAAACATATCCATCAAGTTTTATTTAGGTCAAGCACTTGATTTCATAGAGGATCGCACAGTTTGGAATTCATCTGATAAAAAGTCAACTGTGCACAAAAGTCAAAGTTTGACTTTTTGAGATTTTTCCCAATTATGGTTCCTTAACCCTAAAATGATTTTAATGTGTGATTTGAATCATCATTCATCAAGAAAAATCAAAGAAAGTGAGATAACTTGTAAAAGGGGTAACCATAAAAACTTAGAGTTTTTCTAAGTTATGGAACAAAGTGGCTAGGGTACCAACTTTCAATGATCATAACTTGAGATCCAAGCAACCATTTTGAATGATCCAAAGATGGATTTGTAGCTCTCATGGCATACTTTAAAAGTGTCAACTACACCTCATTCCAATTCTTCATGGATTTTTAGTTATAGACTGACCAAAATGACAAAAACATGAAAATGCCACTTTTTCCAACACTTAGTGAAATTTTCACTAAGTCAGAATTTGTTTCACTTTTTTCAGAATGTAGGGACATTTTTCACTTGGATCCAAAAAGTTTCAAGACAAACTATGATCACACATATGTTGTATCATATGAGAGCTTTCCAAAATGGCCAAGAACTCCATCAAAATCCATCTGAGCTAAGAATTATGACAGCTGCAACATGCCATGCTGCAACTGTCATGACAAGGCATATTTGTGCACATTGGCTCGATTTGATCAATTTGTGCAAATGACAAACAAGTTTATCCATCTGCATACCTCAAGGGGAGACCAAGGAGGGACAAACACTGATCCATAAGCCTCCCAAGTCTTTGGAACTACATATAGGTTTGGCACCCCTAAAAGCCAAAGATGCATCAAGACTCCAATTTTGTTTTGGAGCATTCAATGGATGCTTAGAGGTGGCATGTATCAGAGCAAAAATGAACACTTCAGTCAAGCCTTATCCTTGAATCAAAGAACCATATGCATGTGCTCTAACCTCTAGTCAATGGCTAGAGGAGACTTGAGATTCCATTTGATCACCATTGGCCAAAGGCCTGCTGCAGCCACCATTCACTATTGCTTGCAAAACAAACCTGCTCTACTATAAATAGAGTTCATTTGTGCTTAGTTTAAGTACACCAAAGCAACCAAACTTATGTTTTCCTCAAAATCACCTTCTCACTTCCAAAATTGCCTTCTAAAGCAAGTCACTATCGGGTTTTGAGTTTGAGAGCCATTCAAACCAAACCAATCACACACACACACACACACCTCATAAACATCATATAGAAGTGATCCAAACACTTAAACAACATCTGGAACACCAATTTCACAAAATCACCAGCCAGTTGCTCAAGTTTTCAACCAAGTTGCAGTTGAGGTGCCATAACCTGTTCCAATCCATTTCCAATCACTCCAAGCATTCAAACACATTCCATATGGTGTAGGGAAGCTGTTCAGATCATCACAGCTCATCTGTAACACCTCCAACTCAAAAATCAAATTGCTCTTACTGCCACGACCTTCAAGTAAGCCTAAACTTAGTCATCTCTTAATCTATGCATATTTCCTCGCACAATACTTTTGCCAAATATTCATAATCATGCATAGAATGTTTCCCCTCAATTAATTGCTTTGAATGAATCATGTATAGAATTTCTCAGCCTTTATGCAGAATTTAGGGTTCTTGAGGTTTTGTCTTGATTTCTCATTCCATGCTTAAAATAAATGAAATTAAAGACCATAGACATGATCGTGAGGTGAAAACGAGCAGATTGATATGTGGATTATGTGATTTCATCAAGTATTAAGTGAGATTGGAGAGAAAATTCAAATCAGGCCAAACCCAGAACCCACGCGTGTTCTTGGTGTGTTCTTGGCGCCTTTTTTCAAATATTTGAATATTTGAATTTTGTGATTTTATTTAATTGATTCAAAAATTAATTTTTCTCTGAATTTTAATGATTTTGAGTTGATTCTTTTTTTAATAATTCACAAAAATGTTAAAATATTTTATTTTACCAAAATTTCCCATAAATATTATTTATTTCATATATTTGATATTTTTGCAAAGAATTAATGTTTATTTGTTTTTTAACATTTGAAATATTTTTTCCTTATTGATTTTCCAAGATTAATTGGTTTCCAATCATTTTGTGGATAAAAACATGATTTTTTAAACATTGATCCAAGATCACCACCCATTTTTCACATGTTTTCATCAATTTTTATTAATTTTTAAACAAAATTAATACTCCCTCCGTCCCATATTATAAGAGAAATTTACTTTTTAGATTCATTGAATAATTAATGTATCTGGTCTATATATAGACCACATACATTAATTATTTAATGAATCTAAAAAGTAAATTTCTCTTATAATATGGGACAGAGGGAGTACCATTTTAGACAAAATTAGGGTTTTGATTAATTCCACCCTCATCAATCTTTTTCAGACACTCATGGGCCTCTAATAGAGTGTATGACCCAACCCCTTTTGAAAACCATAATAATTTGGGCTTCGGTCATCGTATAAGATCCACTGTGTTTTCAAACCTCGACGCGATCGCCATTTTTCAAACAAATAATCATCTGGGCCTCTCCTCGAGCTATAAGTCCCATTCCTTTTCTTAAAAATCTTTTGGTCCTCTAATAGAGTGTAAGACCCAACCCCTTTGTAAACAATACCTTTTGGGCCTCACACATTGTATAAGTCCCTCTGTATATTTTCAAACGTTCGGCGAGATCGTCGCCTTTTTTTAACAAAATCAACTGGGCTTCTCCTTGAGCTATAGGACCCATCTTTATTCATTTTCAAACTATTTGGGCCTCTAATAGAGTGTAAGACCCAATCCCCTTTTGACCATAACTTTTTGGGCCTCAGTCATTGTATAAGTCCCGATACAAAACAACAGTGCCATCACTGTTAAAATTTGGGCCTCTCCCTGAGCTGTAAGCCCCAATTTCTGTTCAAAATACTTTCTCCTTTGATTTTGAATCCAAATGTATAGTTGCTATCAAAACTTTCTTTAATTTCTTTGTTGAACAGCTAACAAAATAGTATGGAAGCTCTACAAAGGGTAAGTGTTTATCCGCTTTCTTTTATATGCTTTCATATACATAACTGTATTGTGGGAAGCTGCACATGGTTAGTCTTCTTTCATACTCCTTTAAATACTCGTCATATATCAACTGTATATATACTAGTATAATTATTTAGAGTTTTCCCTGGCAACTACGTCTAGAACTAGGTAAAGCCCTGTTGGTCACTCTTTAAATACAAACAAAACTAGATCCCCATAGGATTTCCAGATACAGTCTTCCCTTCTCTTGGGGTTAATTAACATGGAACAAAGAGAAAGGCAGTATTCTCGGTGAACCTTTTCTCAGAATGTCACCCTTAGAAATTGTCAAAGAAATTCTACTCCCCGGAGTTGATCTATTCTCCGTAAATAGCATATCTTGAATTTCTTCCAAATATTCGAACTTTCCTGGAATGATCTCTTCTCTGTGAATTACATTTCTTGAACTTCTCTTTGTTTGGGGACCCACAGGCTTCCTAAAAGCATCCCCGTCTCCTCTTGGGCTTTGTACAAGGACCTTTCGGCTTCTTAGAAGTTCTCATGACTTCTCTTGGGCTTAATACAAGGACCCTAACGACCTCTAAAAGGTATAAGACAGAACTTAGTCATCCTTTTCTAGAGTAGTCTTTCCAGTGTCAAACCTCAAGCCACTTTAGGGTTGATTCTCATCTCTTAAGGTTGTTGCCCTCTTTTGGGCATCCTACAAAAGATAAAACTCTTCAACACCAGTAGACTTGGACAGTCTAAAACCCCTTTGAGTCTCAAAGACATTATCAAAGTTCCTTTCAAACATAGAAAAAAACATCGATCACTCTAGATAAATCTCCAGTAGAAACCCGGTCTCTCTCATGAGAGTTCCCCACCCTTGGGCCTGCCTATGGATCTAATCCTCAGCAGTAAGATAGCCTCCTCTTAGGCTTTGTATAATGATTTTTCCTCAACACAGTCAGCCTCCTCTTGGGCTTTGTACAATGATCCTCCCCCAGCGGAGCTAACATTTTCAGACTCTCTTGTTGAGTCAATCACTTTTTCAGACTCTCTTGTTGAGTCAACCACTTTTTAGACTCTCTTGTTGAGTCAATTACTTTTTAGACTCTCTTGTTGAGTCAATTACTTTTCAGACTCTCTTGTTGATTCAATCACTCTCATAGACTCTCTTGTTGAGTCCATCACCTTTTTGTACTCTCTTGTTGAGTCAACCCTTTTCAGCCTCAATCTCGAGTTTCGTACGAGACAGATAAAAAACACTCTCTTGTTGAGTCAACCCCTTTTAGCCTCAATCTCGGGCTTCGTACGAGACAGATAAAGCACTCTCTTGTTGAGTCAAACCCTTTTAGCCTCAATCTTGGGCTTTGTACAAGATAGAAAGAACATTTTCCCCGGAAAAGTCAAACTGTTAGCCTCCTCTTAGGCTTTGTATAGCGATATCCCCAAAAGAGTCGGTCTCTTTTTTGCCTCAATCTTGGGCCTTGTACAAGACACCAATATATACACTCTCTTGTTGAGTTGGTCTTACCCAGCCTCCTCTTAGGCTTTGTATAAGGACTTCCCCAGTGGCGTCAATCAACCTCTTAGCTGCAACCTTGGGCTTTGATCAAGGCACATAAAAACCACCAATACCGCTTTAGAGATAACAATTTCTCTTTCAGTCAACCTTTTAGCTTCAATCTTGGGCTTTGAACAAGATACAAATACTCCTTTTAGCCTCTGTCTTGGGCTTTGAACGAGACACCAAAACATCTTTTTCCTCCCTTAGAATAAGAGGAACTACGATTGCTCTGATTTCCCTGTTTTATTTAAACGAGAATACGTAGGCATAAGATTGTGAAATCTTAGCGAGCATACTAATCAAAAACTCTAGGTCCAATACCTACATACATCAATCAAAACTTAGGTCCCGCACCTTACCAAAAACATCAGCAAAAACTCATTTTCCTTCTTGATTTTCCAAGATTAATTGGTTTCCAATCATTTTTTGGACAAAAACATGATTTTTGAAACATTGATCCAAGATCACCACCCATTTTTCACATGCTTTCATCAATTTATATTAATTTTTAAACAAAATTAATTCCATTTTAGACAAAATTAGGATTTTGATTAATTCCACCCTCATCAATCTTTTTCAAACACTCATGGGCTTCTAATAGAGTGTAAGACCCAACCCCTTTTGAAAACCAAAATAATTTGGGCCTCGGTCATCGTATAAGACCCATTGTGTTTTCAAACCTCGGCGCGATCGCCATTTTTCAAACAAATAATCATCTGGGCCTCTCCTCGAGCTATAAGTCCCATTCCTTTTCTTAAAAATCTTTTGGGCCTCTAATAGAGTGTAAGACCCAACCCCTTTGTAAATAATACCTTTTAGACCTCATACATTGTATAAGTCCATCTGTATATTTTCAAACGTTCGGCGAGATCGTCGCCTTTTTTTAACAAAATTAACTGGGCTTCTCCTTGAGCTATAAGACCCATCTTTATTCATTTTCAAACTCTTTGGGCCTCTAATAAAGTGTAAGACCCAATCCTCTTTTGACCAAAACTTTTTGGACCTCAGTCGTTGTATAAGTCCTGATACAAAACAACAGTGCCATCACTGTTAAAATTTGGGCCTCTCCCTGAGCTGTAATCCCCAATCTCTGTTCAAAATACTTTCTCCTTTGATTTTGAATCCAAATGTATAGTTGCTATCAAAACTTTCTTTAATTTCTTTGTTGAACAACTAACAAAACAGCATGGACGCTCTACAACGGGTAAGTGTTTATCCGCTTTCTTTTATATGCTTTCATATACATAAGTGTATTGTGGGAAGCTGCGCATAGTTAGTCTTCTTTCATACTCCTTTAAATACTCGTCATATATCAACTATATATATACTTGTATAGTTATTTAGAGTTTTTCCCGACAACTACGTCTAGAACTAGGTAAAGCCCTATTGGCCACTCTTTAAATACAAACAAAACTAGATCCCCATAGGATTTCCAGATACAGTATTCCCTTCTCTTGGGGTTAATCAATATGGAACAAAGAGAAAGGCAGTATTCTCGGTGAATCTTTTCTCAGACTATCACCCTTAGAAATTGTCTAAGAAATTCTACTCCCCGGAATTGATCTATTCTTCGTGAATAGCATCTCTTGAGTTTCTTCCAAATACTCGAACTTTCCTGGAATGATCTCTTCTCTGTGAATTGTATTTCTTGAACTTCTCTTGGTTTGGGGACCCACAGGCTTCCTAAAAGTATCCCTGCCTCCTCTTGGGCTTTGAACAAGGACCATTCGACTTCTTAGAAGTTCTCATGCCTTCTCTTGGGCTTAATACAAGGACCCTAACGACCTCTTAAAGGTATAAGACAAAACTTAGTCATCCTTTGCTAGAGCAGTCTTTCCAGTGTCAAACCTCAAGCCACTTTAGGGTTAATTCTCATCCCTTAAGGTTGTTGCCCTCTTTTGGACATCCTACAAAAGATAAAACTCTTCAACACCAGTAGACTTGGACAGTCTAAAACCCCTTTGAGTCTCAAAGACATTCTCAAAGTTCCTTTCAAACATAGAAAAAAACACCGATCACTCTGGATAAATCTCCAGCAAAAACCCGGTCTCTCTCATGAGAGTTCCCCACCCTTGGGCCTGCCTATGGATCTAATCCTCAGCAGTAAGATAGCCTCCTCTTAGGCTTTATATAATGATATTTTCTCAACACAGTCAGCCTCCTCTTGGGCTTTGTACAATGATCCTCCCCCATCGGAACTAACCATTTCAGACTCTCTTGTTGAGTCAATCACCTTTTCAAACTATCTTGTTGAGTCAATTACTTTTCAGACTCTCTTGTTGAGTCAATTACTTTTCAGACTCTCTTGTTGAGTCAATCACTCTCGTAGACTTTCTTGTTGAGTCCATCACCTTTTTGTACTCTCTTGTTGAGTCAACCCTTTTCAGCCTCAATCTCGGGCTTCGTACGAGACAGATAAAAAACACTCTCTTGTTGAGTCAACCCCTTTTAGCCTCAATCTCGGGCTTCGTACGAGACAGATAAAAGCACTCTCTTATTGAGTCAAACCCTATTAACCTCAATCTTGGGCTTTGTACAAGACTGAAAGAACATTTTCCCCGGAAAAGTCAAACTGCTAGCCTCCTCTTAGGCTTTGTATAACGATATCCCCAAAAGAGTCAGTCTCTTTTTTGCCTCAATCTTGAGCCTTGTACAAGACACCAATATATATACTCTCTTATTGAGTTGGTCTTACCCAGCCTCCTCTTAGGCTTTGTATAAGGACTTCCCCAGTGGAGTCAATCAACCTCTTAGCTGCAACCTTGGGCTTTCATCAAGGCACATAAAAACCATCAATACCGCTTTAGAGATAACAAATTCTCTTTCAGTCAACCTTTTAGCTTCAATCTTGAGCTTTGAACAAGATACAAATACTCGTTTTAGCCTCTGTCTTGGGCTTTGAACGAGACACCAAAACACCTTTTTCCCCCTTAGAATAGAAGGAACTACAATTGCTCTGATTTCCTTGTTTCATTTAAACGGGAACGAGTAGGCATAAGATTGTGAAATCTTAGCGAGCATACTAATTAAAAACTCTAGGTCCAATACCTACATACATCAATCAAAACTTAGGTCCCCCACCTTACCAAAAACATCAACAAAAACTCACTCTATCCGTCTCAAGAAACTTTCCCAACCCATTAACGGATAAACACCATCAAGTACAAAGCAAAACCTAAAGCTAATATCCTATGGATAACCACATGTAGGATGGGTAATTGACAACTCCCCATTGTATAACCTGACCCCGGATCCCCAATCTCTTTAAGCGTTTGTTCAGTTAAACATTCGCGTGCAAGGTTAGTTTTAGATACCTCCCCTTTCCCTTTCAGCTTCATGGGATAAATAAGAAATCAGAAAGTAGCACCCCTTTCTCCTCGAGGAGGAAAACCCAACTTCAGCGATAAGGTGGTTGCGTCACCGACAAAAATCGCTCGCTACACCTAGTTGTATTTCTGGTGTTATATGTGGATGGCATATTACTCATCCAAAATCACATCCCTACCTTGCAATAGGTTAAGCATTGGTTGGAGAATTGTTTTTCTATGAAAGACTCGAGATAAGCTATATATATATATATATATATATATATATATATATATATATATATAGAGAGAGAGAGAGAGATCTCAAAAGTTGATTGACCTAAGTCTGAGTACATAAATAGACAAAATGTTAAGATGTTTTAATATGCATGATTCCAATATAGGATTCATGTCTATGTCACATGGTGTGTGTTTGTCCAAAACATAATCCTACTCGACGAAAAAAGAAAGGGATTGCGTGAACAATATTCCATATTCATTTGTAATTGGATTTATCACACAAGTACACCATGTTTTATACTCATTCAGATGTCCTGTATGCTTTGAGCACAACAAGCATATACCATTATTATATTGAGGATTTATCATTAGGTTGTTGTTAAGAATATCCTAAGTACTTGAGAAGAGTTAATGATTCATTCATGGTATACAAGGATTAGGAAAAGGTCGTTGAAATAGGTTACACCAAAGCTAACTTTTAAACAGATAACGATGACTTTAAATTACAATCTAGTTATGTGTTTTGTTTAAATGTGAGCATCGGGAGTTGGAAGATTTCACAACATGAAACAATGATTGATTCTACCACTAAAGTTGAGTATATTGTTGTCTTAAACTCAATAAAACATGTTGTTTGGATCAAGAAGTTCATGATTGAACTTGGCATAGTTCCTAGTATTGTGGATTCTGTTAATCGTTATTGTGATAGCAATAGTGCCATTTCACAAACTAAGGGTCCTATATCACACTGGCGATCTATAAACATACGCGATATCTTCTAATTCAAGTGATAATAAAAAGATAATATATGAAGATATGCAATGTACAAACACTTGACAATGTTGTTGACCTACTCACAAAGCCTCTCACTCAGGAAAAGAATGATGGTCGTATTATATATGTAAATGTGCTAATTATATGCCTTATTGACTCTAGTTATAGTGAAATATTTTTTGTGTAAGCCATAGAGTTCAACGATTTTACAATTAAGCTTAAAATTTATCATGTTTATTATTTATACTTAAAGTGTTATGTTTATTATGATTGTTTTTAAAGTAATAAAGTCTCTAGAATACTTAATTCGTTTAATGAAATACTATGCGAGACATAAATGTGAGACACCATTAAATATAAGATTTTTCTTCCAAAATTATTTGTAGTCAAGCCTTACTGTTAAATAAGAAAACAATAATGAATAAAGACTATTATATGAATAGGTTGATGACCATATTTCACATGTCATGAATATGAGATGTCGAGTCTTCACATGATTATCTATAACAATATATAAAGACAATACATTGTTTTTGTGTAGCCTATTTCCTTTATTCCTAAATTACCCTTTTAAGTTAGTTTTTTCTTATTTTAATCTAACTGCTACAAGTTAGTTTTTGATCCATTGTGTTTGAATTTCACCTTTCCATAATTACCCTCTAACTTCCTCTCAGACTACCCTTATTTAAGTCTGACTTACTATGTTAAAAAAAACACTTTAAACCATTTTAAGCACTTCCTTCACAAAAGAGAAGAAGTCTCTTTATAAAACCACAAATCCGCAAGCAAGCAACGTGGCAGGAAATCCATTGTGCAACTATACCCCCAACGTGTCTCCTTTCTGTGACCATCGTAGTTCATTTTTCACACACCATTTGCACCTCCATTTTCCATTGCATCTGGCGGTGTAATCTCTTTATTTCCTTTTCTTTGCGATTCGTATTTGATTTTCCTTTGACCTTTTGTGTTGTTTTTGGATCTACTGGTTTCGTGTGTATTGTTTTGAAAGAAAAAAGATTTGATTTTACGAGTAATTTGTGTACTTGGTTTGAAACAAAAAGGTTGAGAGTTGGGCTTGATTTTGAAGAGATTGAGAGAGTGGTATTAAGAATAAAGTTTCTTCTTTTCTGTTCCTTACATTAAAGAAAGAGAAGGAGAAAAAGTTGGGTTTTGTTTCACATGAGGGTCAAAATTGGCTTTATGAAACTTTGGTGACATTCTAGGGTGTGTAATTTAATACCTGTATATTTTTAAAACATAGAAGATGTAATTTTTTTTAAATTTTTTGAAAATTTTAAACTTAAAAAAAAATCAGGACTTACTTTTCAAAAAGGTGTATATGAAGAAGTAAGGTAGTTATACTTCGAACTGTTTTTTTTTTAATTTATTTTAAAATTATATTTTGACGGTTAAAAATATATATTATTTTAAATGCACTATTAATTCTTATATTTTATTTTTTTAATATTGTAATTCCTTTATTCTAAAATTCAGTTTTTTATATATTTCTTTATTTATTCTATAGATTATTTTATCCCTCTCCATTTTCATAGTGACCTTTTAATTTAATATAATGTCACCTAAGGTGTCATGTCACATATATAAATTAAAATTTTAGATTTATATAATAATAATAATAATAATAATAATAATAATAATTATTATTATTATTATTATTATTATTATTATTATTATTATATTTACAGAAAAATATTGTAAAATTAACATTAATTCAATTATCATAAAATTTTAAATTATTTATATTTTTACTGAATAAATAATTTTTTTAAATCATGTCTAATTCAAAAAATAAGAAATAAATTAATTATAATTTTATAAAAGAAATATTTTTTTATATGAGGAAAATAAATTTTTTGTAGTTTCAGATATTCAAACTCCTAGACCAAATGTTTTGCCAATTGGACCATAAATCCTTTTGTGATTCTGGATAGAAAATTTGGCATGACACCCTTAATTTTAAATTTGTTACATTCAATTCTTCATAATTCCAAAAATTCTGTTTAAGAAATTGGTGTAACCTATTTTTTATCCATTATACCCTTTACAATTTTTTATAAATTCCATGTAATATGGTTCCTAACATTGAGTGAACAATTTTTAATTGCATAACAAAAGGTAATCATCAGAGAAAAAAGAAGTGCCACCTATTGTCAGTTTTTATTTAATATGACAGTTTTAATTTTGGCTAAAATACAGTTTTGGTCTCCCTGTTTGTCAAAATTCACGGTTTTTGTCCCCCCATTTTGTTTTTTAACAGTTTTGGTCCCCCATCCCTCACTGTTCATGTACTGTTCATGTACGGACATGTACTGTTCATGTACGGACCAAGTACTGTTCATCATTTTTTTGGGCCAAAATTGGGGTGGAGAACCAAAACTGTTTAAAAAAAATGGGGGGACCAAAACCGTAAATTTTGACAAACAGGGGGACCAAAACTGTATTTTAGCCTTAAATATTATATAGTAATAACAATATCACAAATGTATATAAACAAAACTATATTATTATATAGATTTTAAACGTATTCGATTGGGTTACACACTCATGCCAGTACACAAATGTACCATAAATGTATACAACAATTTACTCATATGTTCATCGTCTTTTTTATTACTCTATTTTAGTAATGGTGGTATATATTTATTATGGCACATAGTTTTGGCGATGATAAAAACTTATGTATCAAGACAATTTAGTTACTAATCTTACCTATCTATAAACAATGAATAAAAGATTTTGGATGAAAGAATTGACCATGTTCATCCAAAACTTATCTTGACACAAATGTGTATAATCTTATTTAAACAATGAGCTTCACCTACTTATTGGATGAACATAGTTTATACACTATCTATTATGGCCGTATTATAGACTTATTTAAAAATTAGGTATAATTATCAAAATATATAGTCAAGTATTGAACAATGAGATTTTTAATGCGTTTATAGTTACTAATAGGTATAATTTAACTATTTATGATCATGATTGGGACCTCATATCATATGAAGGCATCATTGATGACACATTCTACCAGGCAACATTCCTTTTGTTCAATACCCGTATGATCTTACTTAAATGTTCATCCAAATGTTCTAAGGTATATTATAGACTGTTAAATACTATTAGCCTATCTGTAACAATTTTCTTCTATCACAACAATTCAATCGAATAGTTACATTGACATTCAAAATATAGACACGTCAATAAGTAGGTGAAGTTCATTGTTTATAGATAGGTAAGGTTACCCTTAAAGGTGAAGCTCATCTTTTTTACCGCTTTTCAACTAAAATTACATTTATAGATAAGTATAATATTAGTATGATGAAAACCCCCAATATTATACCTATCTTTATGAGTATACCTATCTATATGTTCGTGGTGTGGCCTATTTCACTTTTCAACATTATTCTTCAAATTTATTCTAATTTACATATTACTTCTTCTAAAATAATATTATTTAGATTTAATAATAAATTTTAATATATATTTTAATAAATGAATTTCCCTTAACTCCACTTTAATTAACTTCCAGAACTATCTCTACGTGGTTTTTGAATTTTATCATGTTCATTTATTTTTTAATTTAAATTTTATATGTAAATACTCCTACTTAATATTGAAACTACTACAAAACTGGCACACAAGTAATGCATTACAGTATATATTTTAATTAAATTTGGTGTTATACATTATAAATTATTGTTTTATAATGTATATTTTCAATATATATTTTAATTAAATTTGGTGTTATACATTATAAATTATTATTTTATAATGTATATCCTCAATATACATTTTAAATATGTCATATCATCAATATATATCATAAGAGAGAATTTTAATTATAACCTCTCTTTACTTTTACTGCAATTGAAGAGTAAAACATATTGAAGATTTAATAAAACATTATACTATTATTTATAGATTATGCATGAAATAAAAAAATACAAAATTAATGTGCACCAATGGAATTTTCATAGTGACATACTGCATAATACAAACTAAATTTTTCATAACAATATACTACATATCACTGACTAAACTAAATAAAATTAATTATACACGTTATAAGCTATCAAATTATAAAAGTATATGAAAGTAAGCTACAATATTTAAGTGTCATGTAGATACATGTGTGAATATATAGTTGTATGAAAATATGTGTTGTATATAGACATATTCATTTTTTGATTCATTGATAAAATTATTAGAGTTACTACATTGGTTGGGATAATGTCATACCGTATCTATAGTACACGACACATTTATTTTCGTACACGACACATTCATTTATGTACATGACACATTCATTTTTATATACTACATTTACTTTTATAGATAAAATAATATAATGGAAAATATCCGTAGTCAAGATTTAAGAGAACGTCAAAGAGAAAGACGAGCACAAAATGCAAGAGATCGAAGACACCGAATGAGTATTGATCAAAGACAACAAGAATTAGCTAGAAGGCGTTCGAACTACAGACAAAATAAAGACAAAGGAAAACAAGTTCAAACATCTCATACTTCTGATATGAGAACCATGATGCCATTTCAAGACTTGACGAATGTCAATCTTGCTTCTCGATTTTATCCAAGAGCTCATGACAATGCAGCTGGACCGAGTACCACACATGCCAGTCGCATTCCATCCCCGGGTTAAAAACTTTAATTTATGTTATAGATTATACTTTAATACATTACATTTTAAAAAATATCAATTAATAATGCAAAAATAATTGGCTGGTTTATTAATTCAAATCTAATTTACAGATCAAAATTTTACATACCCAATTTTCCAACAAACTGATAACAACGAAGCAAGACCATTAATAAGAAATATTGATGGCAATGATTGTTGTAAGTATAGTTCTGCCAATAATCAAATTAATAGTAATACATATTAGATTTATACATTATTTTTATTTTTAAACTGTAACTCTATATTGAAATCAATACTTTCTTTTATAGAATCACCTTCGTAAAATATGAATTCACCAGTTGAAACTCACGAAACACAAACAGTTTTTGATCAAGGTACGATTATGCATTTTTAATCCATAACATATATTGTATGTTTTTATTTAAATATTACTAGCGTCCAGACAGGCACCCGCGTGCCTATGTGTCCGCTTTTGTAACGCACACGTAAAAATTTAAATGATATTTTTTTATTTAATATTAGTTTTAAATGGAAGTTATGTAGGAAGTTAATGGTAGGAAATTGGGTAGAAAGTTAATAGTAGGAAGTTATATGAAAGATAATAGTAGTGGTTTCAATGAAAGCTATTGTGTAAGTTACACATTATAATAGGAGTAAATGGGTAGAAAGATGTTCAGAACTGGGCCAATGCCCAGGCACGGCCCAATCCATTTCTGCTGCAGTAACGGCCCAAATGCCTAGGTCCAATCCACCAAAGGGAGAGAATTACTTTTTTGCACCTCTAGCCAGGCAAGGACTGCGCACTCCTCCCCAGAACAGTTGCCCGTTCCGCACGACTTCTTCACTCCCCGAACAGCTAAGGGCATGTGCCCGAAACTATGCTTATGCCCGACATAACGGCTAGTTTTGGGCACCCTGCCCGACATAACGGCTAGTTTGGGCAGTTACCTATTCTTCGGGAAAACGGTTATTTCGCCCCGAAAATAGGACCGTTGGCCACGTGCTGGGGGCACTATATAAACCCTCTCACTCGAGAGGGTTAGGTATCAAATATTCACCCTACGAACTAACACTTTGTACTTGCCCTTTTTCCGACCCTTTCTTACTTGAGCGTCGGAGTGCCTTGCAAGTACACCCCCCTCCTCCTCTCCATACGCCCAGCATCTCAGACGTACTTGGTGGCCCACTTCAACAGGATCTGATCCAGCCTTCACGATCAGTGGCGCCGTCTGTGGGAACTCTTGTTCTCCCATTCTTTCTTTCCCCGGAAACCAAAGATCAAAGCGAATTTCCAAGATCATCATCATGGCCTCTCAAGATCACGTCAAAGGTGCTCTCCAACCCGCTGTCCTCCCCGTCAAAAAGTATGACGTTGACGGTCCATCTTTTCTTCTCGGAGATCCCCGTTTTCTGAGGGACGGAGCCACAACTTCACTTTCCCCTACCCCTGCTGACCGCAATCACGATCAGCCTTCGCTGGACATCCAGCCCATTCCTGTTCCGCCCAACGCCGACCCTGCCGTGGTGGCCCTCCTGGAGGCGATCAACAAAACCAACACCCTGATTCTGCAGCAGAACGAAAGGACCGGGGTACTTGAAGAATCCACTCGTCCAAGATCCCCGCCTCCGAGGAGGAACTAACGACGATCAAGGAGCCTGCAGCCCCGACGAGGTATCGACCGAAGACTGCGCCAAGAGCCTGACTCTCGCACCGTCCGGAAGCATAACCAAGTTTCCCCGCGTAACCAGCACTCTCCCGGTCACAAGAGGACTCGAAGGGACGAGCATTCACCCCCAGTCAGGTCTAAAGGCCGGGACCGATCACCTTCTCCCTGAAGGAACTGCTCGCCTTCTCCTCGAAGGAACCATCATCGCGAGCAAACCCTTCGGTCCCCATCACTCACCAGTTCCAACAGCGTTGATGAGCCTCGCGGCCCATTGTCCCAGGAAATCTTGGCAACCCGTCTCCCTGAGGGCCTGGGGAAGCCCCCGTCACTGGGCACATACGATGGTACGACGGACCCTGACGAACACATCGAGAATATCGATGCACTTCTAGACTACCGCGACGTCCGGGGCGCCATCAAGTGCCGACTATTTCCGACCACGCTCTGAAAAGGGGCGATGACATGGTACAAGCAGTTGCCCGAAGAATCCATTACCTCATGGAGACAACTGGGCAGAATGTTCTCATGGCACTTCACAGCCTCTCGCCGTCACCCCAAGACTGAGGCCTTCCTTGGGGCCATAATCCAAGGAAAGAACGAACCTCTCCGCACATACATCAAGAGGTTCAACAAAGAAGCAGTACAGGTCCTCACAACGGACGAGATGAAAAATTTTCTGCTCGAGCAAGGACTCTGTCCAGACTCCTCCTAAAAGCCCAATCGCACATTCATTACGAAGAGAAGGTTGCGGCCAGCAACGTCCGAGCATCACGCCATCAGGAGAACACTCGGGCCTCCAAAGGCGAAGAAGCCTCAACATCTCGTCGAGGTGAAAGGAGGCGCGAAGACCGTCCTCGGGACTCCCGCGACAGTAAGGGACCCTCTGGGCAATTCCACGAGTACACCCCCCTCACTGTCTCGAGGGAGAAGATATTGTCCGAATGCGCAAATTTAGAATTTAAACAAGCAGGGGTCCGCTTCCCCAAACAACTGTCGGCCAAGCCCAACGCCGACAAATCGAAGTATTACTATTTCCACAAGAGTCACGGCCACACTACCGAAGACTGCATCCATTTGAAGGATGATATCGAGATATTGATCAGGGACGGCCACCTGAAACAGTTCGTAAAGAAGAAAGACACTCCTCGGCAGGATGCCCAGGAGTCCAAGAAAATAGAGGAAGAGGTGCCTTCCTCGGAAGAGGCCAACATCCAGGTCTCTATGTCCGTATCACGACCAGAGGACTTCTACGTCTCGGACAAGCTCGACACCCTTGCCTATTTCGCGGCCCACAACCCGTGGGAGACGTTTCCCTCCGCTATGGTCATCTCTGGCGGAGGCTTCAATAAAGTCACGGTGGGCTCCTTGAAACGAAAATTCGAGCATCTAATCAACACGAGCTCCAATAAGGTGACCACGTTCGATCAAGCTGATCGCGACTTAGTACGTCTATAGATTCTGACTGCAAGTGCACAGTCCTATCGCGTAGTTTTAAAAAGATATCGAACCCACAAGGACTTGATAATAAATCTAGTGCTACCTATAGTTACTATGTTTAGCTAAGGCGGATAATGTCACAGTTTTAATTTCTAAAGAATTAAAGCGGGAAACTAAATTGGATTTAGAAATATTAATAAAGCAGTCGGTATGTAGTATAGTGAACTTATGCGGATTTAATCGAAACTAAGCATATGAAAATATTTCACTTAAGTTATTCTGTAGAAATTATCAGTTTAAAAACCCTCAACTCACACTCTCGTGGTCTTGTATTAGATTATACTCCTAAAGCCCTATGCCTGCTCTCGCTAGCCCATAAGTGTTTAGAAAATACTCTTTGAAAACTTAATAAAGTCTAATTCATTTTAAAGCGCTCTCGCTGTATTTAAATCAAATGCCTAACTTTAGCTATCCGGTTAAAACCTCACACTCTCGTGGTCTCAATCCTAACCTATTCTACTTTTCTTACTCTCGTAACAAAAAGCCTGGTTTTATAATAAAAAGTCACAGCCAGAAATTAAGTTATTTAGGATTTTAGCTTAGGATCGGTTTTACCCGTTCAGTTACTCTTATACATACCGACTCTAGAAAATTAGCTAGACATACTAATCAAAACAGATAAACAGACGATATAATCTAGATGCAGTAGAATACTCATAGTAATTAAATAACGATAATTTAGCATAAAACAAATGACAATTATATTAATACGGTTCAGAACCTGATACAATGCACTATTCCTCAAGCTCCCTCTTCCATAGATGATGGCAAGTTTGGAACTCTTGGAATTGAAATTTAACAAGTTCTGAGGCTAAAACAAATAAATCCTAGCTACGATAGCAATTTCCTGATGTTGGAAATTGCTATTTAACGGTAAAGGGAAAAACAGGAAATGAAGAACATAAATAAAAAAAACTGAAATAAAACTGGAAATTTAGGTTGCAAGTTCGGCAGAGCTTCCGCAAGAAAATTATATCAAAAACTCTGTTCCCTTCTTCATCTGATTCTTTGGTATTTATAAGCATTTGTGTTTGTCAGTTGGAGAAAGTTCGTGGGCTTCAGCATGCTGTTTGTTGAGAGAAATCAGGAGACTGGGCAGCTTCGTTGGTCATTGAGGTTGAGAGAAAGTAGGAGTCACTGAAGACTCTTCCACCTTTCGTTGGCCACGTCTTCACATTCTTCATAAAACTAAATTGGGCTTGTCACGATCGTAAGAACTTGGTGACGGGCATTTTTCACATTAAGTAGCGTGTTACGGTCGTAACCAATATGTGACGGTCGTCACGCGCTAGAAGTGTGTTACGATCGTAAGAGAGCTGTTACGACCGTCAGAGCTACAAAAAATGCAGACTTTGGCAGATTGTTGGTTTCTTCTATCTTTTCATGTTGAATTTCTTCATATGATCTTTTTGCCCACTTTTGAGTAGAGAACCATTGTACCTGTGGAAAAACGTAAAAACTCGAAACAATTGGGAGTTAAACGGATTAATGCACTATGAAAATGGACTAAAAATGCGGTGTTTATATGATACGATTTCTCGTTATCAAACTCCCCCATACTTAAACCTTTGCTTGTCCTCAAGCAAATAATCAATTAGAAAATCGGACAAGTTTTATCAGACGCACATGCATGACATATCTTTGGTTTTCGAAACAATTACGGGAAACCATTTGTTAGTTCGACCGATACTTAAGTAAAACACTAACGATACACTAATGACACAAGCAACAAGCTGAGTCGTGGACTTCCATTTTAAACAAGTTGTTCAATATATCTGTTATAATTCTGCCTAGAGTCTCTTGTTCTTATTTCACTCGGTTTCGTTCTAGCGCAATCACATTAAGCCCTTTGTCTTTTCGCGCACGTAGTGGAGTAGTCGGTTAGTGACTTTGATCCTTTTTAGCACGGGGTCTGGTACACGAGTGTGGCAACCCTTTACATATTATCCAAATTGGAGGTTGTGGTGGATCGAGTCGTCGCACGCCCTACCGAGTTCAGAACCAGATACCTCTGAACCAACCAACAATGGATTCCTTCATTATTTGCTCATCTCTTGTATGCGACCGTATAATTTTGGTGCAAATTTTCCTTTCTTAGCAGCGACATATGAAGGATATTTCATTGGTTAGGCATCAAACACTTATATTCATCGGCTCCCCACGTGGTTTGTGTCTAGACGGTGCTGACTGCTAGTATAAACTACTGGGGGTTACTCTAGAACTAAAACTTAAGATATAGGTATAACAGTTATTGAAACGGATCGCGTAAGTAAGAAGTCAAAGGTGTCATAACTGTATCGATCTTGTTGAATCTTTCTCGGCTTCCTATCTAAGATTCCATTAAGGCGGATATGTCGAGCTATGCGAAGATAAAGCAAAAATTTTCGGTATGGCTAAATAAAGCGGGGAAAATTGAAAATGAGAGATATCATATAGAAATTCATGCTTAAGTGAAAATGCGGAAGGGAAATACAAGGAAAGGAAAGGTATGTCGCCCACACTATATCAGACATTGTCCTCAATGTTGTGATATAATAGCAGGGAAATACAATATAAAAACAAAACTAAAGGGAAAATGCAATCTAAAATAAAACTAGACTACTGATGACTGCGTCCTCTGCTCCTGGTGCGTGCACGTCTAGTAGGTGTGGCTTCGCTGTCGGAGTCATGGACGCTAAGAGTGCTGACTTCCGCTCTCAAGGCGCCTATCTCACTTAAAGCTTCTGCGAGCTTCTCGTCCATCGCCTGTTGCCTGCTTAAGATCTGAACATTTTGTGCAAAGAGGCTATCATATTGCTCTTGTTGCTTCCTTTCAAGTGCGGCGGCAAGTTGGTTCTGTTGGTGGATGGCACGGAGAATTTCTTCAAGAGTGACATCGGCTGGAGGCTGCCTGGATGAAGTCTCAGGTATGTCATGAACGGGGGCAGCACGGTCCATCTCTTCCTCTATCTCGTCCACGGGGGCATTAGGTTGTTCTTCATGAATAGGAATGTGGCCCTCGGGAGCTGCTGGATCAAATAGGTAATTGGCTGGGTTTTGTGGATCAATTCGGTTCCTGCAAGGCAAAATAATGTTATGATAAATGACACCTCAGATCACCGGATTGAATTTGCCATCTTCTCGCTCATGGATGAGGTGTGCAGACTTGCAGTGGTCCAGGGTAAGCAAAGCCGGTGCCATAGAAGGCATATCAGTGAGAGCGGCACCAAGATTCAAACCTAAGGCAATAGAAGTGACAATCCCTCCGAAATAGAAGGGTTGGCGACCTCTTGTGCAAATGGAGTGAATATGAGCCAAGAGAAACGGAGCGGCGTTTATTTGCTGGCCAGTCAATGCACAATGCAGGAAGAAAAGCTCCTTAGAGTTGAGCTTGTGGTTGCTATCTCTGGCGAAAATAGTGTTGCACAGGATGCGGTGGAAGTACCGGATGGCGGGGTTATGAATGAGAGTGGCGTTGAGGCTCTCGAATGATGTTGCACGATTGTTGGACAATCTGTGCCATAAATTAAAGGCTTCCTCATTGAAATTATCGGGCACACGGTGATGAACTCCCTCACCGTAACTAAAACCAAGAAAATGTGCGATATCATTTTGTGTGTACCGATACTCTACGCCAAACATGCGGAATATGGCCACGCCAGTGAGTTGGCTGGTAGATCCTGATGGAGTTATGTAAACAAATGAACTCAGGAACTCCAACGTGAGGGCTTCGTAAATAGGTTGAGGCTGGCTGCACAGATGCCATAAGTTGACATTCTGCAGAAGATGTTGAACACTCTCAAACAGTCCCAATGTCCTCAGGCAGTCATGGTCGACACACCGAGTCGGTTGGAGACCGCGGCGTTGGAATTTCTGGTATCTGGTTCTTTGGGTTTCTCCTTGGTTTCCATCTCTAAAAATGAGGTTAGGGATTTATTGTTAGTTGTTGGCCATAGCATGCAACAAGTTTTAAGATTGAAAGGTTTGGGTTTGAGAGATGTGGAGATTTGTGAAGAAATGGTTTGAATATATAGATGAGGAAAAGAACGTGGGAAGTTGGAATGTGACTGTGGGAAGTTGGAATGTGAATGGGGTAATGGGGATTAAGTGGTGATAATGGGTGGTTAATGGAAAAACAGACGTGTTTCAGAACGGCGTGACGGTCGTCACGAAGGGCTTACGGTCGTAACACAGGATAATGCGCGTTACGATCGTCATGGGTATGATACGACCGTTACAACAACAATTTTTTTTTTTTAATTTCTCCCTAGAAATCACTTATATTTTCATTCTATCACAGCTCTTCCAACACATCATTTCAACATTATATAAAATTAGCATAATATCAGAAATTTAAAACACATCTCAATCATTATATAGCCAATAAAAAATTTCAAAATGGAGATATCAGTGTTATAAGTTACTGATAGTAATTTAATGAGCAGAAAAGTAATAAATATGCAGTAAATTTAATTTGAACGAAACTTGTAAATAAGAAAACTAAATGAAATTTGCATTGAAATTAATACTTGTTCTTGAACAGAAATTTAAAATTTGCAGAAAGTAAAATTGTGCAGAATTGAATCAGACTGAAATGTAGATTACAAAAAGGGAAACTACCTAGAAACAAAAACAGAAAGAAAAATAAAAATGCTGATCACTACTGCATCATCCAAGTCTCTTCTTTAATTCTTCCAAGGCTGAATTCATATGATAAAACTGGTCCACTGTAATGTCAGTTAAGCCTATTATATCGAGACGCATGCTTTTCAATTCATCCTTAACTCCATTAATCTCAGTCCGATAAACTTCCAGAGTGGTTAAGATTTTGTTCAAACTCTCAGTGTACTCTCCTTTGTTTATTTCAGGGGCATCAGTATCCTCAACAATGTTGTTAATTTCATAATAACCAGGAGGGGTCTCAGGATCATTCTCATAATCAGACATCTTTTCATTAATGACTTGATAAGATTGTGGTGTCTCAGGTGTTGATGGAGGGTCAGGTGGGTTCAGGTCATAAAGCCAATTGTCCCGATTGTGGACACTCACTTTTGCATGGTTCGGAAGGGTGAATAAGGTGACAACTTCGTCTCTTATCAGGTATTCAAAAGGTGCAGGTCCTATATTTCCTATTAGGCGTCGGTCAAAACAGAAATCTATATTCATAGGACGAATGGAACCAAAGGGTGTACACTTATGCAGCTGGTATCTAAGTCCAAGTGCGTTAGCAATCATAGTGACAAGGCCTTCTATGATGATCGGTGCATCAGGGTCCTGAAGAATGCGGCAAAAGGTGTTCATCATGAAGGGCACAACATTGACAGGGCGGCCTTGGGTCATACAGTACAGTAAAAATATCTCATCCTTAGACACCTCGGTTCAGTTTTCTTCCTTTCCGAATATGGTATGGGCTAGGATCTTATGGAAATAGCGAATAGCGGGATTATGTATTTCATTGTTATCCATGTTATTCGGCTCAGGGTGATAATTTCCGGTTAAGGTTCCCTAAAAGAAATCCAGCTCAATATCCATCAGTTCTACCTGGGTTTCAGTAAAAGCAAAAGGTCCGCTAGGGAATCCTAGGAGGTCAGCTAATTCCTTATGGTTGTAACCGAATTCAATACCGAATAATCTGAAACCGATAAATCCTTTTCTAGGTCCGAAACCGCGCTCAGGTATATGAACTAGGGAGCTCAAGAATTCAAAGGTAAGCTCGTGGTAGGTGATAAATCTAGACATAATGTGGGCTTTTTCCCATCCAAGTTGGTTATACAGGTAAAGGATACTGTCAGAGATACCTAGGATGTCCATAGTTGGTTCATCATAATACAGAGTCATACCAATGTTCCTCTGTGACAACTCTTCAAACCTCCTTATTTGGTTTCTTCCTCTAAAAGTGGTTTCCATAAAGTTCTGTGGTTTTGGTTCCATAGTGAATGTTAGAGAAGGAGAAACAAATCAGGGAAAAAAGGGTAAGGTAGAAAAGGCTTTTTAGAAATCCTGTAGCATGTAGAATTTTTAAATCAGTACAGCAGTTTTATAAAAAATTTTGAAAACAAAACGAAAGAAAATAATGAAAACAAAGCTTTAAAAGAAACGAAAATGCAGAAAGTGGAAAATAAGATAAAATCAATAATGATGAAGAGAAACAAATAAAAATAAAGAAAGCAATAAGGTGGGTTGCCTCCCACTAAGCGCTGTTTTTACCGTCATAAGCCTGACGTAGTGCTTAGTAGTAGATTAGTCGGGGGAATTAGTGGACAACTCTAAGAGTTTTAGACTATTCGCATAGTCTCTATTTTCTATGCGATGGTAATGTTTTAATCGTTGTCCGTTTACTGTGAACGGTTCACTATTCCTACCCTTAATTTCTATCGCTCCGCTAGGGAACACTTTCGTAATTTCAAAGGGGCCTGACCATCTAGATTTCAATTTCCCAGGAAAGAGCCTAAGTCTAGAGTTGAAAAGGAGCACAACGTCTCCCACACTGAATTCTTTCCTAGATAAACGCTTGTCGTGCCATCTTTTGGTTCTTTCTTTATATATCTTAGCGTTCTCATAAGCGTTTAATCTTAATTCTTCCAGTTCGTTTATATCAAGGACTCGCTTTTCTCCTGCGGCAGTGTAGTTTATATTCAGCGTCTTAATCGCCCAATATGCTTTGTGTTCTAGTTCTACCGGGAGGTGACAGGACTTTTCGTACACAAGTTTGAAGGGTGTAGTTCCTATAGGTGTCTTGTAGGCGGTCCTATAAGCCCATAAAGCTTCGTTAAGCTTGGATGACCAATCTTTCCTAGATATGGCGACAGTCTTTTCTAGAATTTGCTTTATTTCTCTGTTTGAGACTTCAACCTGTCCACTGGTTTGTGGGTGATAAGGTGTTGCTACACGGTGTCTGACTCCATACTTAGACAGTAATTTGTCGAATATTTTCGAGATGAAATGAGAGCCACCGTCACTAATGACAAGTCTAGGCACACCAAATCTTGGAAAGATTACATTCTTGAAGAGCTTAATTACTACTCGTGTGTCATTTGTAGGAGAAGCTATAGCCTCGATCCATTTTGAAACATAATCAACAGCTACGAGTATGTACTTGTTTCCGAAAGAAGATGGGAAGGGTCCCATGAAATCAATTCCCCACACATCGAAGACTTCCACCTCTAATATTCCTCTTTGAGGCATTTCATCGCGTCTTGAGATATTACCAGTGCGTTGACACCGATCACAGTTGATCACAGCGATGTAGACGTCTTTCCATAGATTAGGCCAGAATAGGTCGGCTTGTAAGATCTTGGCACAAGTTTTCGAAGTGCTTGCATGTCCGCCATATGGAGATAAATGACAATGAGAAATGACATCTTCTATTTCTTCTTCGGGTATGCATCGACGGAAGATTCCATTTGGTCATCTCTTAAATAATAAGGGTACATCCCAATAATAGTACTTGAGATCATGGAAGAATTTCTTTTTCTGCTGATATGTCAAATCCGGCGGAAGTGCGCCTGCAGCTAAGTAGTTGACTATGTCAGCATACCATGGCAATCTTTCATCTGTATGGATTTCTTCCACGGCTTCTTTAGGTTCTGGTTTGTTTGGGTCTAGTCGAGCTAGATCGCTTCTTATTTGCGCTATCAGCTGTTCGTATGGAAAATCGTCGTTAATAGGCACTTGTTTGGGTTTAATACTTTCTATTCTTGACAAGTGGTCTGCTACGACGTTCTCAGTGCCTTTCTTATCTTTGATCTCCAGATCAAACTCTTGCAATAGTAGGATCCATCTTAGGAGTCTTGGTTTGGCATCCTTCTTGGTTAGTAAGTATCTGATAGCAGCGTGGTCCGTGTAAATGATTATCTTAGCTCCTACTAGATAGGAACGAAATTTGTCAAGGGCGAAGACAACTGCTAACAGTTCTTTCTCAGTCGTGGCGTAATTCATCTGAGCGGAATCTAAGGTTCTACTAGGATAGTAGATTGCGTGAAGTTTCTTGTCCTTCCTTTGTCCTAGAACTGCGCCTACGGCATAATCACTCGCATCGCACATGATCTCAAAGGGTAATCTCCAATCGGGTGGTTGCATGATTGGTGCGGTGATAAGAGCTGTTTTTAGAGTCTCAAAAGCGTTAAGACACTTTTCATCGAATATGAACTCAGTGTCTTTCATTAATAGACCGGCAAGGGGTTTAGTGATTTTCGAGAAATCTTTAATGAAACATCGGTAGAAACCGGCGTGGCCTAAAAAGCTTCGTATTTCTCGTACGGTCTTTGGGGGTTGAAGGTCTTTTATGACTTCTATCTTAGCTTTATCAACTTTAATTCCCTTATCTGATATAACATGTCCTAGCATGATTCCGTCTCTGACCATGAAATGGCATTTTTCCCAGTTAAGCACGAGGTTTACTTTCACACATCTTTCTAGTACCTTTTCTAGGTTTGATAAGCATCCTTCAAAACTTTGCCCGCATACAGAGAAGTCGTCCATGAACACTTCCATGATGTTATCTATGAAATCTACGAAGATTGACATCATGCATCGTTGAAAGGTTGCAGGGGCATTACACAATCCAAAGGGCATTCTTCTATAAGCGAACGTTCCATAGGGGCACATGAATGTAGTCTTCTCTTGATCATCAGGGTGAATAGGGATTTGGAAAAATCTGGAGTAACCATCTAGATAGCATAAATACGAGTGTTTGGCTAATCGTTCTAACATTTGATCTATGAAAGGTAGAGGGAAGTGATCTTTTCGAGTAGCTTTATTTAGTTTTCGATAGTCGATGCACATTCTACTTCCAGTCACAACTCTTTGAGTTATAGATTCGCCTTTTGTGTTCTTCACAACAGTGATACCTCCTTTCTTTGGTACGACATGCACTGGGCTAACCCATTGACTGTCGGAGATCGGATATATAATTCCTGCTTCCAGTAGCTTCTTAACTTCATCTCTGACTACAGTGCTGAGGATTGGGTTAATTCTTCTCTGAGGTTCTCTAGAGGTTTTGCAATCTTCTTCTAGCATAATACGGTGCATGCAGATTGAAGGACATATTCCTTTCAGATCAGAAATGATGTAACCTAGTGCAGTTGGGTACTTCCTTAGGACGTCTAATAATTTCTTAGTTTCGAGCGTTCCTAAATTGGAATTGACTATTACTGGTCGCTTACATTCGGTGTCTAGGAATTCGTATCTTAGGTTTCTGGGTAAGGTTTTCAGTTCTGAGTATGATTCCTTTGGACTTGGCATATGATCCGGGGTAAGTGCTAAACTTACGCTTAGACTATCATCTTGATACGGTTCGCGCCAATCGTCATCTTCGAAAATCGGGGGGATTTGGATTTTCATTATCTCCGAATATGTGGGTTGTTCTGCTTCCATCTCTCTTACGCACTCGCCTATCACGTCAATCAGATAACATGTGTCATCCATGGCTGGTGCTTGTAAGAATTGAGTGAGGATGAACTCCACTTTTTCTTCTCCGACTTCGAATGTTAGTCTGCCCTTTTTCACGTCGATTATGGCTCCAGCTGTGGCTAGGAAAGGTCTTCCTAATATGATTGGGGTAACCGAGTCCTCTGTAATGTCCATGATTATGAAATCGGTCGGGATATAGAATTGACCTATTCTTACTGGAACGTTTTCTAGTATACCTACAGGGTATTTAACTGATCGGTCAGCTAGTTGAACGGACATTTTGGTGGGTCTAAGTTCTCCCATCTCCAGCTTTTTGCAAATAGATAGGGGCATGACACTGATACTTGCTCCCAAGTCGCATAGAGCTTTGTCTATGACGAACTTTCCAATGTTACAAGGTATAGAGAAACTACCTGGATCTTTTAACTTAGGGGTTTTGAATAATAGCGCTACACTCAGCAGTAAGTGTAACTGTTCCGTTGTCCTCTATCTTTTTCTTGTTAGATAGGATTTCCTTGAGAAATTTAGCATACGAGGGCATCTGAGTGATAGCTTCTGTAAATGGAATAGTAATATTCAACTGTTTCAGAAGTTCAACAGACTTTTTAAACTGGCCCATCGTTTTGGACTTGGTTAATCTCTGAGGGTACGGAATTGGTGGTTTATAAGGTGGTGGAGGCACATAAGGCTTCTCATTCTCCACAGCCTCTTGATTTTTGTCTTCCTTCTCTTCTGGTTCATTCTCCTTTTCAGTTGGTTTATCTGGTTTCTGGTACATAGCTGGGTTTTCAATCCTAAGATCAATAGGTCCGTCTAATTCTTTTCCACTTCTTAATATAACTGCGTTTGCATGCCCTTTTGGATTTGGTTGTGGCTGTCCTGGAAATGTGCCAGCTGGAGCAGCAGTAGATGCTTGTTGTTGAGCCACTTGTGAAATCTGAGTTTCAAGCATTTTATTGTGGGTGGCTAAAGCGTCTACTTTGCTCGCTAATTGCTTAATCTATTCACTAGTGTGTATGTTTTGATTTAGGAATTCTTTGTTCGTTTGAGTTTGGGTAGCTATGAAATTTTCCATCATCAATTCAAGGTTGGATTTTCTAGGAACGTTTGGAGCGGCTATGGCTGGTTTTTGATATCCCGGTGGTACAGCAGGTGCTTGGTTAGGTGCATACAAGGCATTATTGTTCTTATAGGAAAAGTTCGGATGATTTTTCCAGCCTGGGTTATAGGTATTTGAGTACGGATTTCCTTGAGCATAATTCACCTGGTTTGTGGTCATTCCAGCTAAAATTTGACATTCTGGGGCAGTGTGTCCTGGAGTTCCGCATATTTCGCAATTTGGACATACAGTAGCCACGGTGGCTGGGGGTGTTATGGTCAAGTTATCAATCTTTTGGGCAAGGGCATCTACCTTCGCGTGGACGTGATCTAGGCTGCTTACTTCATACATTCCGCCTTTCGTCTGGGGTTTCTCCACAGTAGTTCTCTCACCTCCCCATTGACAATGGTTTTGAGCCATATTTTCAATGAGGGTATAGGCTTCATTGTATGGCTTGTCCATAAGTGCACCGCCCGCGGCAGCGTCTATTGTTAATCTGGTGTTGTATAGAAGCCCATTGTAGAAGGTATGAATGGTTACCCAGTTTTCAAGACCGTGATGTGGACAAAGTCTCATCATGTCTTTGTATCTCTCCCACGCTTCGTAGAGAGATTCTGAATCTTTTTGTCTAAATCCGTTGATTTGAGCCCTTAGCATAGCGGTTTTACTCGGTGGAAAATATCTTGCTAAGAAAACGTTCTTTAACTCTTCCCACGTAGTAACAGAGTTGGATGGCAAGGATTGCAACCAAGCCCAAGCTCTATCTCTTAGAGAGAAAGGAAAAAGACGTAGTCTTATCGCGTCTGGAGTCACACCATTTGCTTTCACTGTGTCAACATACTGCACAAACTTGGTCAAGTGTTCATTAGGATCGTCCGTCGGATTTCTAAAAAATTGGTGTTGTTGTACGGCTGACAGCAATGAAGGTTTCAACTCGAAATCGTTTCGGTTGATAGCGGGAGCAGCAATGCTAGTATGAGGCTCCTGTTGAGACGGAGTAGCGTAATACTTCAGCGGTCTGTCCTGAGGTCCTTCGGCCATGTCTTGTTTGTTGACTGGTTCAGGAAAATAAGCAAGAAGATCGGGAATGTTATGCTTGCGTTGATACTCTACTATTTTGCATCTTAAATGTAAGAAACATTCTAATTCGTCGATTGGTGGTTGCAAGATGTCGCCTTGAGAGCGGGTACTTGGCACACAATCGACAAATGAAAGGGAAATATGGTTGATGCCTTAGTCTATACGGCGCAACAATGGAATTGCACTATTGACTAAATCGAAGTCCCCGGCAACGGCGCCAAAAACTTGATCGCGACTTAGTACGTCTATAGATTCTGACTGCAAGTGCACAGTCCTATCGCGTAGTTTTAAAAAGATATCGAACCCACAAGGACTTGATAATCAATCTAGTGCTACCTATAGTTACTATGTTTAGCTAAGGCGGATAATGTCACGGTTTTAATTTCTAAAGAATTAAAGCGGGAAACTAAATTGGATTTAGAAATATTAATAAAGCAGTCGGTATGTAGTATAGTGAACTTATGCGGATTTAATCGAAACTAAGCATATGAAAATATTTCACTTAAGTTATTCTGTAGAAATTATCAGTTTAAAAACCCTCAACTCACACTCTCGTGGTCTTGTATTAGATTATACTCCTAAAGCCCTATGCCTGCTCTCGCTAGCCCATAAATGTTTAGAAAATACTCTTTGAAAACTTAATAAAGTCTAATTCATTTTAAAGCGCTCTCGCTGTATTTAAATCAAATGCCTAACTTTAGCTATCCGGTTAAAACCTCACACTCTCGTGGTCTCGATCCTAACCTATTCTACTTTTCTTACTCTCGTAACAAAAAGCCTGGTTTTATAATAAAAAGTCACAGCCAGAAATTAAGTTATTTAGGATTTTAGCTTAGGATCGGTTTTACCCGTTCAGTTACTCTTATACATACCGACTCTAGAAAATTAGCTAGACATACTAATCAAAACAGATAAACAGACGATATAATCTAGATGCAGTAGAATACTCATAGTAATTAAATAACAATAATTTAGCATAAAACAAATGACAATTATATTAATACGGTTCAGAACCTGATACAATGCACTATTCCTCAAGCTCCCTCTTCCACAGATGATGGCAAGTTTGGAACTCTTGGAATTGAAATTTAACAAGTTCTGAGGCTAAAACAAATAAATCCTAGCTACGATAGCAATTTCCTGATGTTGGAAATTGCTATTTAACGGTAAAGGGAAAAACAGGAAATGAAGAACAGAAATAAAAAAAACTGAAATAAAACTGGAAATTTAGGTTGCAAGTTCGGCAGAGCTTCCGCAAGAAAATTATATCAAAAACTCCGTCCCCTTCTTCATCTGATTCTTTGGTATTTATAAGCATTTGTGTTTGTCAGTTGGAGAAAGTTCGTGGGCTTCAGCATGCTGTTTGTTGAGAGAAATCAGGAGACTGGGCAGCTTCGTTGGTCGTTGAGGTTGAGAGAAAGTAGGAGTCACTGAAGACTCTTCCACCTTTCGTTGGCCACGTCTTCACATTCTTCATAAAACTAAATTGGGCTTGTCACGATCGTAAGAACTTGGTGACGGGCATTTTTCACATTAAGTAGCGTGTTACGGTCGTAACCAATATGTGACGGTCGTCACGCGCTAGAAGTGTGTTACGATCGTAAGAGAGCTGTTACGACCGTCAGAGCTACAAAAAATGCAGACTTTGGCAGATTGTTGGTTTCTTCTATCTTTTCATGTTGGATTTCTTCATATGATCTTTTTGCACACTTTTGAGTAGAGAACCATTGTACCTGTGGAAAAACGTAAAAACTTGAAACAATCGGGAGTTAAACGGATTAATGCACTATAAAAATGGACTAAAAATGCGGTGTTTATATGATACGATTTCTCGTTATCACAAGCCCAGAAGGGCTCTATCCCCATCTCCTTCTACCGGGAAGAGCTCCTCGGGGGATCTCCAAACTCGAGCATACCCTTGCTCGTCAGAGCTCGAATGGCGAACTTTGACGTTCGCAGAATCCTCGTCGACCAGGGCAACTCGGTCGGCATTATGTACTCCCAGCTGTTTTCAACACTTCAGCTGGACGAATCACACCTTACCCCTTACGTAGGGTCTGATTTACAAGGATTCAACGAATCAGTGACCAAGCCATGGGGATACGTCGAACTGATCGTAACCTTTGGATCAGCTGAGACGGCCAGATCCATCAAAGTACAATTTCTGGTAATCGACTGCCCATCACTGTACCAGTGCATATTCGGAAGACCAACTCTGGCCGAGTTGGTAGCTATGCCTTCAACAGTCCACCTCAAGATGAAGTATTACACTTCAAAAGGGATGGTCGCCACCCTCCAAGGCGACATCGAAGCTGCACGACGGTGTTTTGAAGCAGCCACAAAAGGGCTCAACGCCATTGCGTCCAAGCCAAAGGTATCGAGCAAGCCAGCATTGCCCAGCAGCTCCGAGGAAGCCAAGCCTCTGCCTCAGGTCGACTCCATTGACCTCAACAGCCGCTTCCCCGAAGAAGACCAACAGGAGGACCAAGCAGCTTCAGCCAGCTCGTCTACCTCGTCCAGCAACAGCTCCCATCCGATGCGCCCAATCCCGAATGGCAACTTCGAGCTTGTTTTGTTCGGCAACGACCCTCAGCGGGGAGTGAATATTGGAACAGACCTGCCCGACATCGCGAGGAAGCAGCTCAAAGCATGCCTCCGTGAGAACGCCGACCTCTTTGCCTGGAGCGCCCCCGAGATGCCCGGCTTGGACCCGTCCGTTGCCTGCCATCAACTAACAATTGACCCGGCCGTCAAGGCCATAGCACAATGTAGGAGAAAGTAGTCTCCAGATAAAACGGAGGCTGCAGAAAAAGCTGTAAAAGACCTCCTCGAGGAAAAATTTATATCGGAGGCCAAGTATACCACTTGGCTGTCCAACGTTGTACTTGTGAAAAAATCTAATGGCAAATGGCGAATGTGCATTGACTACACCGATCTTAATAAGGCATGCCCAAAGGATGCTTATCCCCTCCCCAATATTGATAAACTTGTTGATAATTCTGCCGGTTTCAAACTTTTATCGTTCATGGACGCCTACTCAGGCTATAATTAAATTCCAATGGCGATGGCCGACAAAAAGTACACAGCCTTCATGACCGAATCGGGCAACTATTACTACAACGTAATGCCCTTCGGCCTGAAGAACGCCGGGGCAACCTATAAAAGAATGATGAACAAGGTCTTCAGGGGAGAAATAGGCGACATGCTCGAAGTCTATATGGACGACATGATCGTAAAATCCCATGAGGAAACCGATCACACCGCCAATTTAAGAAAGGTCTTCGAACAGGCTAGAAAATACAAAATGCATTTTAACCCAGAGAAGTGCACGTTCGGCGTCCGAGCAGGCAAATTCCTCAGCTTCTACTTAACAGAACGAGGAATCGAAGCCAATCCTAATAAGTGCCGAGCATTTTCTGAGTTTCTGACTCCCAAATCAAAGAAATTCATCCAATCCCTCAAAGGGATGCTCACGTCACTATCTCGTTTCATGGCTAAATCTGCCCAGCACGCCTTACCGTTCTTCAAACTCCTCCGTAAGGAGGCAGCGTTCGAATGGACCGAGGAATGTGACAAGGCTCTTCTCCATCTGAAACAGGCGCTCTCAGAGCCACCAGTCCTCTCTCGCCCAGACAATGGCGAAACCTTGTACCTGTACCTCGCCATAGCAACCGAAGCAGTAAACGCCGCTCTCATCCGCGAGACACCTGACGGGCAGAAGCCCATATATTTCATGAGCAAAGCACTGCAGGGACCAGAGTTAAGGTACCAATAGATAGATAAAGTGGCTCTGGCCCTCATCAACGCAGCCAGAAGATTAAGACACTACTTCCTAGCCCACACGATCGTGGTTCGAACAGATCAACCCATAAAGTAGCTGCTAGGACGGCCAGACATGGCTGGTCAAATGCTCAAATGGTCGCTTGAACTGTCCGAATTTGACATCCAGTATGAAAGTAGGAAAGCCCTCAAGGCCCAGGCTCTGGCGGACTTCGTCGCAGAAATGACGTTCGCAGACTCCCCCGCGAGCGAAGCGCGTAAATGGACCATTTTCGTGGACGGTGTCTCCAGCTCGGCAGGAAGCGGTCTGGGCATCTTACTGGAAAGTGTCGCTCCCGGGATTTTCATCCAAGTACAAACGCAAAAGTGGCGCGGAAACAGAGTCGCCAGCAATGTGTATTTATCCCAAGAGAGGGAAAGGAAACACTACGTAAACCTGAGGGAAAGGAAAGAGCATGGTCTTGCGACCAAGAGAACTGGGTTCGGGAGTCGGTTACGCGCGAGGAAGGTATTAGCACCCCCACGCGTCCATCATACCCGATGGGATCCATGCTTGCTGCTTCAATCAAAGGGGTGTAAGGAAAGGATACTGGAAAAGGAACTGCTAGCTGGAGAACTGGAAAAGGAAAGGAGAGAGAAAGAGAAACAAATGTAGGGAAAATAAAAGAAGTGCTCGAATGGGCCCTACCCCACTGCCTACGTATCTCATCGGGAACATGAGAATCAGAGCGACGTAGTTCCCCTCAGCTAAGGGAAAATTCTTTGTGTTTTAGTGGAGTACGTCAACGTTCGCGTCCTAGCAGTTAGGTGTTGCAGCTCGCTGTATGGAGACTTAGGCGTTACCTGTTTGCGGTAGAACGGAAATGACGTATCCTTAAGGAATGGGTGAATGAGATGAGAAAAGAATTTGTTTGTTTTTGTCTTTTAAGAAAGAAGTGTTTTGATTGTTTTTGTGTTTTGTAACGCATATTGTATTTAAGTCCGTCACATAAGATCGAATGCCTCGCACATTGTCCCCATACGGGACGTACGCTAAACATTCTAAGAGAGTGAGAGAAGACCCCTCACCTCCTTATTCTCACATGAAAGGCTCAAATACAATATTTGTTATGCCTTTATTAAGTGTTTTTTACTTTTGTTTTGAGATGAGAAGAAGAGACTCAAATGGAAGCAAAAGGTGAAAACTAAAGGGGACTAAGACTCACCCTAATGTTAGCATGCTTGGAGGTCCTAAGGTTTAGTGTAGTATGAGAAACCTAATCCTAAGAGAAAGGAGAAGAAGAGCAAAAGAAGCAACTTACTTCCAAGATGGAAGTTAAGTTGATCTTAAAGAGGGATGAGGAAGAAGTTATTCAAGGAAAGCATGTCAATGCTTATCATGATCACAAGTTGAATTATTAAAAGAAATAAGAGAGGATGAAAGAAAGAAGTGTGTGTGGAAGCATATCCACACACTTACTTACCATTTGCATCTACATGAAAAAGGTTAGTTCAAAAATCATTTACAAGTAATGAAATGAAGAAAGGATAACAAGTAGTGATCAAAACAAAATAGAACCAATGAATAAGGATCCTAAAGATTGAAACTTAATCAAATTCAGAATTTATACTCTAAGGATGTTCCCTAATGTTAAGATATCAAACACAAATGAACTATACACAAACAAAGCTTAAACATCCAAAAATGCATCATGAAAGGAATATATTAAAGATGAGTGGAAAAGCAAAGGGATCATGCATTAATGCTTCATGAAAGGTCAAAGTCAGAACCAAATATTATTTGTCAATGTCTTAAGATGCACATGGATCATCACACAAATCATGAATAAAAGGATACAAGTAGGAGAAATAAGATGAAGAAGAAGTAAGTATAAGAGAGACATGTTCAATTAGGTACACAAAATGACATATCAAAGATGCATAACATGTAACATGGTTAAAGAATGCATATGGGCAGTGGCATACTAATGATAAGATGCTAATTGAATGAGAGAAATATCATATAAAATGCACACATGAAACATGTAGAGCATAAGAGGATATAAAAGAAGAAAGTGTGTCAAAGTTCAAATTAGAATGCATAACCTCATACCAAATGCAAACACAAATCCAAGTGACCTATAATGAAACCAAGATGACCTATAATATCATACAAATGACATATAAAATTGCACAAACAATCCTAATAGGATGGCATAAATGCCTACCTAAAACTAGGGTTTAGATGTTAACAAAACTTCACAAAAGGTCTCCTAATCTAGCATGCATAAACAAATGGTAAATGATTTTGTAAAATCATGAAAATAGAACACAAATTAACTAAATCAGAATGGAATCACATATCAAAAGCATAGCACAAAATTCAACAAGAATCATGCTCAATTAAGTTCACAAATTCACCTTGAAACACCTCAAAAGAAAGATCAAATAAGAACATCAAAACCCATGATGAAACGAATTTAAAATTCAAATGAAAATTGTATTACATGCTTCAATGTGTTAACTAACAAATACAAAAAGAATGGATGAAAAATATTGTGTGAAAATGGAGAAAGAAAATGCATAAGTTTGAGTATCATGAAGAAGTTCACTCAAAAAAGAAATTAAAAGAAACTATGGAACAATGTGCAAAAATTCATGAAATCAGAATTAGAAAAATAGAAAAAATTATCTAAATGAATTAAGAACACACATGAATTTATTTATGATTTTTAGAGATAATTTTCTATTTTTAAAATAAGAAAACCAAACAAATATGGAAAAAGAAATAAAAAAACAAAAGAAAATGGGGAGGGGTGCAGCGTGAGCAATTTCCATGTTGAAAAGTGTATTGGGCTCAAATAGGGGTGTGCAGGTAGTAATTAAGACCCAGTCCAATTAAACGTGTGATTATGTGTGCTAGTGTGCATCTCAGTCAACGTGAGGATGCAATCAGAGCCACATGATCAAACAGTCAACAATCAATCCAGAAATTATTATGATCAGACAGATGAAAACGCGCGCACATGATAATCACCAAACACACACACACATGCAAACATCTGAAACAAAAAAAGAGATAACACATGCAAGACCACACTTTCATTAATGCGTTGGCAACATAATAGGCGTTGGATTAAGTCAAGCTCAGATCATCACACAAGTAATCATATCACACGAATCAGCACGCAAGCACATGATAATAATGATACACACACGTACATGTAATCAATCAGAGAGAAAAAAGAGAGCACGTGAGGAGGAGGATCCTCATTTATGTGCTGGCACAATACCAACCATTGGATTAAATTGATCTAACAGCTACTTATAAAGCTCAGAAACCCTAGCAAATTCAAACCACCGGCCGGAGAAGGACCTCCGGTCATCTTCTCCGGCGAAACGCCACCACCTGTAAACTTTCACATGTCCAGAAATCTACAACTCGTATACCAAAATGAAGAGGAAGTGAATGAGATCATGAATCCATACTTAGAATTATCAAACCGTGCACACACAGCAAGAAACATCCACAAACATTTTTGCCCTAATTTCTGAAACTAAGCATCTAGCATGCCTATCAACTAGCCAGATATTAAAGTGCTCCTATTGAGCTCAAGTCAACAAAAACAAGCTAAAATGCAGTGGATTCGAAGCAATAAAAGTTTATGAAATGGAACCTGAAATTTGGAGACACTTTGGATCTTCAGAAATCCAGAGATGAACACTTGAACTATGGAACTCGTTGAGCAAAATAAATGCTACTTGACTCTTGAGAATAAGAAGAAAAGTTGAATCTGAGATTGAAGATAATGGAACTTTTCAATGCTTCAGTGATGTGCTCTTGCTTACTCTTGTCCAGAAAACCACACTGAAGATGATGATTGATGAAGATGAGCTATGGAAGTGTCTGCACCGTGTGAGATCAGAGAGAGAGCAGAGAGAATTTGAGAGAAAAAAAGTGAAATTGATTTGAAGTTCGTGTGAAAAAATGAAGTTAGAATGAAATTGTGAGTGTGTTTTCAATATATATGTTGAGTTAAATGGCTTAACTAGTGTGATTAACTGAGTTGGTTAAGTGAGTTGGTTGGGTTAAATGAGTTCACCCTAACTAACTGAGTTAAGTTAGTTAGGGGCGAGTGGGAAGGTTCAGCTATGGTGTGGGTGAGTTTCTTGGAGCTTATGGTGAGGTTGATGCAAGGAGAGGTGGTGATGTCGTGCTGCTACCATCAGACTTGCATAGCAAGCTTTGTCTTTTCCTCTTTTGTGCATGACAAGGCATGTATAGTATCATGTGTAAGGGAAAGTGTTTGGCTAAATGAAGCAAAGAGAAGTGTGGAAGAGTGTACGTGCAAGCTGACTGTGGTAAACCAACAACAACAATATAAAACAATTCATTTTGGACAGCATGACATCAAGGAAAGCATGGAGGTTTGGTGATGAATTTCTCTATGCATGGTGGATGATTTGGTGAGTTTTTGGTGTCAAATGAAAGAGGGAACATCATATAACAAGATTGGTGTTGGAATCAAATGGAAATAGGACTTCAAACACACTTGAAAATGACCATGAACTCAAGCACACCAAAACTGGTTTATGGGCGAGGCAAGGTTGTAGCACGCATGGCAACATGATTTGAAAAATTCAGCATGAAACCCTCAACTTTGGACCATCATAACTCCATCATAACTTGCTCAAATGGAAAAATGTCCAACATCAAAGTTGAAGAGGACATTGAGATGAACAACTTTGATGTTCAACATTTTTTCATTTGAAGCCTCCTTAAATGAGAAAAATGGCTTGAAATTTTGCCCACCATGTGTTTGACAAAATTATGGCGCATGGGCCTGGTCTTGCTTGGTCATGACTTGGTTTTTGACCTAGTTCTGCCAAACTTCGATTGATCATAACTCCCTCAATTTTGATCCAATGGAAGAGTTCTTTATATAGATTTAAAGCTTAGAATGTGAACTTTAATTGGCTCAAATTGGGCCTGAGGTTTGGAGCTTTTATCATGGAGAAAGAAAGCCTCTAAGTGTGGTGAAAAATGGTCCAAACTTGCCATTTTTGGAAACCCTAAATTTCCAAAAATGGAAACTTTGTGCATTCTTGATTTTTCATGATTCCTCCATCATTTCTTAATCAAATCTTGTCCAATGAACATATGTAACTTGAATTTCATGAATTTGATCTTTAAAAGTCAGCAGTTGACTTTTTCACTACACAGTTGACTTTTTCCCTAATTCTCCTGATTTTGAATCCTCTGACCAATTAAAACCCTTCTGAAACCAATTGATGGGTAATTTTCCATCCCTATACACTTAGGAACATAAGGAATACCATGAGATCAAGTTTTGTCCAAAAAAATCAGAAATAAACTGATTTTATGTCAAACCCTAATTTTGGTACCCTCTGGTTAGGAGGAAATAACACATCCTCCAAATCCAAATTCCTCTGAATATGATGTATATCCCATCTAACAAAGATGAGATATGACATTCGAAGGTGATAAAAACTCAAAGAGCTTGCCCATTTGAGGGTCAAATCCCAATTTTAGACTGTTTTGTGTAGGAGATGATGCATTGTCCAATCTTCTTGATCAATTCCCATCTTCTCATGACTCGTGGGACCAAATGGGATAACATATGATATAAGAGACTTTTGAGGCTTGTTTGAAGACCCTTGGCTCTTATTCTCTTGCTTTTCTTTGGCTTTCAATTATTCACACCTTGAAGCACTAGATACTATGCCTTGCAACCAATGATATGCAATTTATGACCTACTATGGGATGCAAATTAGTAAAGCATAGACCAATTTATTGAGAAAACAAGAGGGCAAATTTTGGGGTGCTACAGCTGCCCCTATTCAATCAACTGTGAATCTGAATGGATGAAAGCAATGACTATCAGGAATTCAAGATGCATAGGGATCGAATACCAAAAGAACCCTGAAATTTGTACTCTGTGGGTAAAAAGAAAAATGTTGTAAATGAAGCAATGGTAAGGAAGAAAAGTTTGTGAGAAAGAATTTGGAACTATTGGACCCTCATAGGAAACCTGTCGGGAACTGGTGAACTACCTGTCGGGAACGGTTAAGGTGCGCCTGTCGGGAACGGCTAAAGTTTAAAACCTATGGTTACCTATCAGGAATGGTAAATGGGCCTGTCGGGAATGGTGAGGTTTGAAATTCAAAGGGCGCCTGTCGGGAACGGCTAAAGTTTAAAACCTACGACTTACCTATCGGGAATGGTAAATGGGCCTGTCGGGAACGGTCAGGTTTAAAACTTAAAGGGCGTCTGTCAGGAACGGCTAAAGTTTAAAACCTATGGCTTACCTATCGGGAATGGTAAATGGGCCTGTCGGGAACGGTCAAGTTTAAAACTTAAAGGGCGCCTGTCGGGAACGGCTGCAGTTTATAACCAAGGCTTACCTATCGGGAATGGGTAAATAGACCTGTCGGGAACTGGTATGGTTAAAACTCAAAGGTGCTGTCGGGGACGGCTGCAGTTTATAACCAAGGCTTACCTATCGGGGATGGGTAAATGGACCTGTCGGGAACTGGTATGGTTAAAACTCAAAAGTGCTGTCAGGGACGGCTACAGGAATCCTATCGGGAATGGTTCCAAGAAACTTGTAAGCTGAGAGATATGACTCTGTGGGGAGAAAAGTGATGAAACCCTGGTACTGCTTTGAAATTTCTGTTGGGGAATGAGCGAGGGATTCTTTTTGGTTTTGTCAATCTGATAGAAGGGAAGCAATTTTGGGCTCTCGCATGAGGTACCAAAACTGGCTTATGCTTCACATACATATGTTTGAATTTTTCCATGGCATAATGCTCTATCTCAATGGAAATGCTACGCATTTTTTAGGATGTCATGCATACTATATGCAAAATGCAAAGAGGCCCTCAGCAAAATAAATGCTGAGGAAAGGCGACTCCGCTGGGGATAACAAGCTGGATTGACTTCGTGGTCGCAAACCGTACTGAGGAAGACAAATCGACCTAATCTGGGCACTGACCTGACAAACCTGTTGAGATTGCTGTAGGAATGATGACTTTGCTGGGGAGGCATCATCTGAACTAGTCTGCTTAGGGAATAACTATAACCATAGAACTCCGCTGGGGAAATGAGCTTACAACAAACTCTGCTGGGGAGATGTCCCTTGAGAGAATTTTACAGAAGGCCACGCCTCTTCAAACTCTACTGGGGATAATAGATTTGGAACACCTCCCGCTGGGGAATTTTCAAAATGCTCCATGATTGGGATG
The DNA here is from genome assembly GCA_022829125.1 of Lathyrus tuberosus. Taxonomy (NCBI): domain Eukaryota; kingdom Viridiplantae; phylum Streptophyta; class Magnoliopsida; order Fabales; family Fabaceae; genus Lathyrus; species Lathyrus tuberosus. The sequence goes on along the minus strand of JALAZF010000306.1, from coordinate 7,041,732 downwards.
GCGACTTCACTGGGGACTCACAACCGTTATCGACACAGAAAAGCTTGTAGATGTTGGAAGTTCTGAATAGGAGAATCGACTTAATAAGATACAACACTACCCATTTGAAACTGACTTGTTAATATCGAATCGTCGTGCGCGACTTTTGGCCAGACGATGGATTCGAGCAGTAAACGTTGTGACAAAAGAGTGAAATGAGAACCCTTTCCTGAACATGATGGCTTCAGCACTATCATTTGACAATATTTCTAGGGATCATGAAGCTCTGTAAATACGCTGGGGATGACCGCCTCCAAGGAGTACTTTCCTACTGAGGAACTGTCTCTGCTTGGGGAGGAATGATCATTTGAGCCTCGTAAAGGATTTTGGCTTGAAGACGTCATACACCTCTGCATAGCTATCCAGCGAACTCTCAACACCTGCAAAGAAAAGAATGCACACATATGCCCCAGGGTAACATGGGTTTTGTAGTATTCACCCAAGCACACCCGTCATTTAAAGCAATTTTAAATGTTCTTTCCTTTTTATACATGTTATTGTAGAACCCCAATGTTTTCACATGCAAATGTTTATCAAAAAATTTTGGACGTTTGTGTAAACAAAACAAACAGATAGAATTATTCTGAATAACGACCATTTTATTGATTGAAGAGCCTGAAAATAGGCATTTACATCAAGAAGCAAATCCTGGAAAGAGGTAATTGCCAAAACGGAAAAGAAATTGTCCTAATGGCAATGTGAAACTGGAACTCCATTGAGTTTCAACCCTGCTATGGTTCATATATCTTCAAGACTCTCCAACTGCCTTGCCTTCAAAGGGGGACGATTGAACTGATTCCTATCCTTCGGAGTGCTTATTGATTGAGGCGAGACGATAAAGATTACTCAGATCGCATTTTCGCTAAATCTCTCTTTTGCCTGGATCGTCCTTTACGGGTTTTCAATCCACTGAGATACCCTTTTTTGCCTAAGTTGCCCTTGCGGGTTTTCAACTTACCGGGTGTACTTTCTTTTTTATTTTTATCCCTAATTTTTGCCCGAACCTTTTCTTTCTTTTTTTTTTATGGTTCGCCGGGATGCCCTTTTTTGCCTGGACTCTCTTTTTACTGTCCAGCGGGTCTATTTATGCGAAGTATTTTTTAACTGCGTATGAGTTCACAGGTGACGGAAAATCTTCACCGTCCATTGTTGTAAACATCAAGGCTCCGCCCGAAAAAACCTTCTTAACAACATATGGACCTTCATAATTAGGAGTCCATTTGCCCTTGTGATCTGTATTCGGAGGAAGAATCCTTTTCAATACCAAGTCGCCCGTCTGGTAAGTCCGAGGACGCACTTTCTGGTCAAATGCCTGTTTCATTCTCCTCTGATACAGTTGTCCATGACATACTGCAGCCAACCGTCTTTCTTCGATGAGACTCAACTCGTTGACCCTTGCTCGAACCCATTCAGCCTTGTCAAGTTTAACATCCATCATGACCCTTAAAGAAGGGATCTCAACTTCAACCGGTAGCACTGCTTCCATACCGTATACCAGAGAAAACGGGGTTGCCCCAGTAGATGTACGAATAGAAGTACGGTACCCATGCAAAGCGAAAGGCAGCATTTCGTGCCAATCCTTATACGTCACTACCATTTTTTGCACAATCTTCTTGATATTTTTGTTGGCTGCCTCGACGGCACCATTCATCTTCGGGCGATAAGGAGAAGAATTGTGATGTTCGATTTTGAAGCTCTGGCATAACTCTTGCATCATCTTATTGTTGAGATTAGAACCATTGTCAGTAATGATCCTTTCGGGCACCCCATATCGGCAAATAATCTCCTTCTTAATGAATCGGGCTACCACCTGCCTGGTGACATTTGCAAAAGAGGTAGCTTCCACCCACTTGGTAAAGTAATCAATAGCCACCAGAATGAATCGATGTCCGTTGGAAGCAGTAGGCTCAATCTTCCCAATCATATCAATGCCCCACATAGCAAAGGGCCATGGAGAACTCATCACATTCAGGGGATTTGGTGGCACATGCACCTTGTCAGCATAGATCTGGCATTTGTGGCATTTTTGGGCGTACTTAAAGCAATCAGCCTCCATAGTTAGCCAGTAATACCCGGCTCGCAATAACTTCTTCGCCATAGCATGCCCACCAGCATGGGTACCGAAAGATCCTTCATGTACTTCCTGCATTAACAGGTCTGCTTCGTGTCTATCCACGCATCTGAGCAAGACCATGTCAAAGTTTCGCTTGTAAAGCACATCCTCGTTCAAGAAGAAGCTTCCTGCCAACCTCTTCAGAGTCTTTTTGTCATTGTTTGATGCCCCAGCTGGATACTCTTGACTCTTCAAGAAACGCTTGATATCAAAATACCAAAGTTTATCATCGGTCGTCGTATCGACAGCGAACACATGAGCGGGTCTGTCTAGCCTCATCACATCAATCTTGGGTATATGGTTCCACCAATTCACCTGAATCATAGAAGACAATGTTGCTAAAGCATCAGCCATTTGATTCTCGTCACGAGGTATATAGCACAATTTTACTGTTGTAAAGAAAGTCAACAGTCTTCTCGCATAGTCTATGTAAGGAATCAAGTTCTGCTGGTTGGTATGCCAATCTCTATTGATCTGGTTGATCACTAGAGCAGAGTCACCAAATATATCGAGAGTCTTGATCCTTAAATCAATGGCTTCTTCAATACCCATGATACAAGCCTCATATTCCGCTTCATTGTTAGTGACATCAAAAGTCAGCCTGGCAGTGAAAGGTATATGTGATCCTTTCGGAGTGATAAGGACTGCCCCAACACCACTTCCATTCATGTTAACAGCCCCATCAAACATCAGTTTCCATTTGTCATCAGGATTCGTTCCTTCGTCAACCGGAGGCTCTTCACAATCTTTAGCCTTGAGAAACATGATGTCTTCATCAGGAAAGTCAAACCTCATTGGCTGATAATCATCAATAGGCGACTCGGCAAGATAATCAGACAACACACTCCCTTTGATAGCTTTATGGGAAGTGTATTGTATATCATATTCAGTCAAAACCATCTGCCACCGAGCGACCCTTCCATTAAGAGCTGGCTTCTCAAAAATGTACTTGACTGGATCCATTTTTGAAATCAGTTGGGTTGTATGAGTTAGCATGTATTGTCTCAGTCGCTTAGCAGCCCATGCTAGTGCGCAGCATGTCTTCTCAAGCATCGAGTACCTAGACTCGCAATCGGTGAATTTTTTGCTCAGGTAGTATATAGCATGCTCTTTCCTACCTGTCTCGTCGTGTTAACCGAGAACACAACCCATTGATCCATCACGCACAGAAAGATACATAATCAGCGGCCTCCCAGGAACTGGAGGCATGCGAATTGGAGGATTTTGCAAGTATTCTTTTATTTTATCAAAGGACTTTTGACAGTCGTTGTTCCACCGGATTGATTGATCTTTTCTCAATAACTTGAATATTGGTTCGTAAGTCGTGGTAAGATGAGATATAAATCTTGCAATATAATTCAGTCTTCCCAAAAATCCATGAACTTGTTTTTCTGTTCTTGGCTCTGGCATTTCTTGAATGGCTTTTACCTTTGCTGGATCCACCTCGATTCCTTTTTCACTGATAATGAAACCCAGAAGCTTACCAGGTCTTACCCCAAAAGTACACTTATTCGGGTTCAGCCTCAGTTTGAAATCTCTCAACCATTCAAACAACTTTTTCAAATTTATCAAGTGCTCTTCTTCCGTTTGTGATTTGGCAATCATATCATCCACATATACTTCAATTTCTTTGTCAATCATATCGTGGAAGAGCGTCACCATGGCACGCTGATATGTTGCCCCATCATTCTTTAAACCAAACGACATCACCTTATAACAGAATGTGCCCCATGGAGTAATAAATGTAGTCTTCTCCATATCCTCCGGCGCCATCTTGATCTGGTTATATCCGGAAAACCCATCCATGAAAGAAAACACAGAGAATTGGGCCGTATTATCTACCAACACATCAATGTGTGGTAATGGAAAATCATCTTTTGGAGTCGCCCTATTCAAGTCTCGATAATCCACGCACATTTTGACTTTGCCATCCTTCTTTGGTACAGGCACAATATTAGCGACCCATGGTGGATAACTAGTAACAACTAGAAACCCCGCATCCAACTGCTTTTGCACATCCTCTTTGATTTTAATGGCCATTTCAGGTTTGGTTCTCCGAAGCTTCTGCTTGACAGGAAAACAACCCTCTCTCAGTGGCAATCTGTGCACGACGATGTCTGTATCCAACCCCGACATATCTTGATAAGACCAGGCGAAGATGTCAACATACTCTCGCAACATCTCAATCAGCTCTTTCTTTACATTCTCTACCAGGCTTGCCCCTACTTTGACCTCTTTCTTTACCTCTTCAGTACCGAGATTGACAACTTCTATAGATTCCTGATGAGGCTGAATGGCTCTTTCTTCCTGTTTCAATAATCTAGCCAACTCTTCAGGAAGTTCACAGTCTTCCTCCTCCCCCTCTTCATCTTGGTATATTGGATTATCGAAGTCATAATAAACCATAGCAGGGTCGTCATCAACAAGATCCAGAGAATTACTTCTGCATGAAAGATAATTCATGCTTTTAGAAATTACTTTTTTGAAAGGAAAAGAAAGATAAAAGCAAGAAAACTGCGAGGAAAACATTGCCATTTTTATTTGAAAAAATAAAATGAAAGACAGGGAACACAATTTTTAAATACAAAACGTCCTTTTATTAATGATAAAAATTTGTATGAGAACAAATGGGGCCCTATAATGAAGTCACTATGCCTTGGGCAGAGCATATGACATTTGTATGCTTAATGAAAGAAAACATAGAAAATTACTTATTTGGCAGAGTAACTTGGATGAGATCCTCCGAAAACTAATTGTTCAGCTTCATTCCTAGGGCACATGGGCGCACCCAATTGTCCAGGTCACAGTCACTATCTTCACCGTCTTCAACTGCTGCACAAATCTGGCTTGGATGTATGACTCCTCCACTTGAGAAAATAACTGGCCCTTGGTGCTCTTGACCCTTTGGCAGTGGAACTTGAGGAGATTTATAACCAATTCCGCTCTTATCATCCTTGAAAGGTAGCTCAATTACTTGACCCCAACCTTCCGTATGACCAGACTACACTACTTCCAAAGCCTGCTTATACGAAGCCATAGAAGTTCCCACCCTTGCCTCACCAGACGGAGAATCTTTCACCATATTCATAGTTTCAAATGCTTGACAGAGAGTTTCGTGGATTTCTTCGTCCATCTCCATGTACTTGAAGGATGACAGATGACTAACGAAAATATCTTCCTCTTCGCATACCGTATCAACCTAACCGTCAACTACAAATTTTATCTTCTGATGCAAGGTTGAAGATACAGCCCCAGCAGCGTGGATCCATGGATGACCCAATAGATAACTATAGGCCGGTTGGATGTCCATCACATAAAACACTGTATTAAAGACCTGGGGTCCGATCTGGACAAGTAGCTCTACTTCTCCAAACAGTGATCTCTTTGAACCATCAAATGCATTCACCACTAGATCACAAGGCCTCAGTATAACCCCTTCCACATCCAGCTTTGCTAATGCTTTCTTAGGCAACACATTGAGGGACGAGCCAGTGTCCACCAATACATGAGATAACATAGCACCTTTACATTCCATCAATATGTGGAGAGCCTTATTGTGGTTCCTTCCTTCTGGCGTTAAGTCAAAATCTGTGAACCCTAAACCATTACCAGCATTAACATTGGAAATCACACTTTCAAGATGGTTCACTGATATTTCTTGTGGTACTACGCCATATTCAGAATCTTTAACAAAGTGTTCCTATGTGCTTCGGAACATAGCAACAATGACAATATGGAGATCTTAGAAGGAGTTTGATGTAGGTGGTCAACGATCTTATAATCGCTCTTCCTGATTATTCTCATGAATTCCTCAACATCTTTCTCCAATGAGTTATCAGATTCCGCCCCTGGCACTGGTTCATCACTTATCACCTGCTTTCCTTTTGCTTTCACTAATGCTTCAGTATCGTCTTTCCTGAGTGTCTGAGGAGCAAAAAGCCTTCCGCTGCGAGTGAAACCACCCAATCCTCTAACATTTCCGATACTTGAACCACTTTCTTTAGGAGTCTGTACCTCTTGCCTCTGTCCTTGACTATTAGTTCCATAGTACCACGGAATCGCAACCTTGTTCTCATTTGGGACGTGATTGGGAACAGTTATAGCTATAGGAGCTACTCGTTCAGGCGCAGATGTCTGTACAGGAGCAGGCACTGAAATTTCCACAGGATCAAAGTAGATTGTAATAGTAGAAACTTCATCATCGTTCTTTTTCAACTGGTCAAATTGTAAACGTCATTCATCCATCATGCTCTGAAGGCTCTTTCTCAATGTCACACAACCATTATTAGCAATCAAACAATCTTCACAACTTTCTGAACAACCAGGAAATACAGCCCCTTTCAGCAGGCAGTCTTTCACAACTTTCAACGGAGTCTTGACATCATTAATGTCCCTTACCAGATTCAGACTTCCATCTTCTTCAATGGAATTCACCCCTGGTCCACTATGTGGAGGCATGGGATTTTGAATTACATTAGGCCTCGGAGCAAAATTAATAGCCTTTGAATCAACAAGATCCTGAACCACATGTTTGAAAGCCTTGCAATTTTCCACATTATGACCCGGCGCATTTGAGTGAAATTCACATTTTTCATTTGCATCATACCCAAAAGGTAATTTGCCCGCTGGGGGAGCCAAAGTCCTCAATTGTACCAACTTCAAACAAAGTAAATTCTGTAGCATTTGTGAGCATGTCATAGGGAAAGCATCAAAATGTCGGTCATTCATTCTCTTTCTTGGGTGATACTGCCTTTGCTCTGCAGGTTGAGCCTCAGTACCCGGAGTGGGAATAGTTATAGATGCTGATTGATGATATGGACCCTATCGTCCTCTACCTCACCCCTCTTGTGCATATGCAGCATTAGCGTCACCTTCACGCTTTCTGTTATTGTTACCAAAAAACTTCTTTGCAGGAGCTGAACTTGTACCACTTCCGTCCTGAATCTTCCCCATCTTTAGCAAACTCTCGATCCACTCTCCAGCAATTACTATGTCAGCAAAACCAGTGGATGGACAAGCAGCCAATCGATCGAGATACGGACCTTGCAAAGTATTCATGAACATATCAGCCATTTCTCTATCTGCCAACGGAGGTTGCACCTAAGCAGCAAGTTCACGCCACCTCTGGGCGTACTGCTTAAAACCTTCCTTAGGGTCCTGTGTCATGCTTTGTAGCTGAGTACGATTCGGCGCCATATCAATGTTATACTGGTATTGCTTCAAGAAAGCCAAGCACAACTCTTTCCAACTTCTGATGCCAGCCCTGTCCAACTTTATATACCACTCCAGTGAGGCTCCAGACAAGCTGTCCTGGAAAAAATACATCCATAACTTCTGATCATCAGAATAAGCAGGTATCTTTCGGTTATATGCCTGGAGATGAGTTTTAGGACAAGTGTTACCATTGTACTTGTCAAAAGTAGGTGGTTTAAACTTCGGGGGAATCTTGACACCCTGTACTAGTCCCATATCTTCAACATCAATTCCCAAAGGATTCTGACTTTCTATAGCCTTCACTCTTTCAGCCAGTCCCTCGTATTTCCTGTCATCATGGTAGAATCCCATATCAGCATTAAGTACGGAAAACTGATCATCCTGATGATCTTCCACCAGCCCATTGTTGCCAGGAACAAAACCCAAGTTCACAGGAGGGTTAACCCGAGGGGGATTAACGTAGTCACCAGTAGGAATCTCTGTCTCCAGCCTCTAGATGGTAGCTCGCATGTCTTCTTGCCCTGCTCTTAGGTCCTGTTGCCCCTGGGCAACACCCTGCATTAAATTCATAAACTGTTCCATGCATGCGCTCAACTCAGCCAACTCTGTCTATACCTGGTCCATGACTTTAGCTTGATTTCGTCTGGTTGCGTATTGGTGAATGTGGGAATCAGCTATTATGCCTAAAACCAAATAAAGGTTAGAGAGCTCCTGCAACAAGTACCTCTTATGCAAAAATGAAATGTTATGCAATGCAAATGCCATGCAAATGCCATGTTTATCACTTCCAGGGCATTTCAACCCTGATTCCAGTCTTAATCACGAGAAGCGGCGCAAGATACAGATATTATCAAGAGAAATTGTGTTGTGACATCGTGCTGTGATAAAGTACTTGTGAGTGGAGCACTCGCAAAGAGCTACTTCTAAATAAACCAATCACTTGAATTTAACAGAAAAACAATACACGTTGAAGCGTTCCATAATGAATTTAAAACAGGAAATACATCAAGATAGTGGATCCATCAACAAGCCTGATGGTAACCACAGTACATCAGCAAAGCTATATTAAGAAAATGGGCAAGTAAGATCAAACATCTAACTCCAAATCTTTTAGTTTTTCACTAGAATGCTTGATTTCTTCAAAAAGGATTCTGGTGCGTTGATGACCCGGCCTCTCAATCAACTCTTTGGTCAAAATGTCCCTCCTTTTCAGAGCTTCGGCCAATGAATCTGCGTGCATCAAGAGAGCTTCATCAGTACTTACTTCTTTAAACCTTTTCACCCCAGCTTGTATCTTGAGTCTTCCCATCTCCACCATGGCATCCTCAAGCTTTTTCTTGGACATTTTCAGTTCATCATTAACATTCTCCAGCTGCTCTTGGCTTTTTCCAAAGTCTTCCCGATGCTTTCTCCGTTGTTCATGCGCTCTAAGAAGCTCATCGTCTTTGGCCTTTAATTGCTCTCGTAACTCTGCATTCTCTATTCTGACCTCATCCCAGGCTTGCTGAAGCTTGGCTAGCGTGTCTTTAGTCTGGGCTAAAGCCTGCTTGGTCTTCTTATGAGCTTGAGTGGCAGCATCGGCACCTTTACTGATTTTCTGGAAATGTTGAGCTCTTTCGGCAAAATCCTTTTCTTTTGCTGCTAAGATTTTTTCGGCATCTTGGGCTCTCCGCTCCAGCTCCTTGTTGGCATGTAGAGCATTCTGAAGACGACTGCTCAACTCGGAATTCTCTCCTTGAAGCTTTTTCACCGAGGCCTGCAACTTGTCGAATTCTTCTACATTGGCAGTACTTCTTTCTTTCTCATCCTCAGGATACAAAAGGGGCGCCTTACCAAAAGGCAAATGAAAGTCTTCCACTCTTTTCTTCACCCACTCTTCATATGCTGGATAAGCCCGATTGTTGGGTTTGCCTAGAGCAACCTTCCCTTTCTTCAGTACGCTAACCCAACTTTCTGAAGCTTTTTGTGCTGTTTCCCAACCATCTAATGCATGGAAATACAGGGAATCCTCTACATCTCTCTTAATGGGCAGACCCGTCAGAGCGTACCCAAATTGCCGGACAGCCAAAGAAGGGTTGTAATTGATTCCCCTCTTTCTTCCTATCAGTGGAACATTAGGGAACTCACCACAGCTATGGATAATATTCTTGCCAATTAGCCCATGATCTACCCATATGATGTCCTTGGCAACTAGTCCCATTAAGCGCTGACTCCACTCTAGAGAATCTTTAGAATCCACAAAAGCCCCTGATTGCGGTAAGTGACTTGCAAACCACTTATAGAACAAAGGTGCACAGCAACGAACTATCCCTCCTCTTTTCTTTTCATTTCGGTTGTACAAGGAGTAGTGAATATCTCCCAGCAGTGTTGGTCCAGATTTTTCATCATGAATATCCGAATGGCGTCCGTATCAACGAAATTAGGCTCGTTGGGGAACAATACAATACCATATACACATAGGGCTAGCAAAGCATTAAAAACAACCCAATTATCGCCTTTCGCAACTTCCTGAGCCTTCTTTATCAAATACCCTAGCTTATAACCACAAAGCTTTCCTTTGTTAGAGATGTTGGCTTCTAGTTCTGACTTGCTCAAATAAAGAGCTCCGGCCACTTTCCCAAAGTCAAGATCATCCACAGACCCAAAGAAAGGAGGCTCCTCCTTGATAGCAATTCCTAGCATGTTGGAATACTCCTCCAAAGTAGGCACCAACAAATAATCTGGAAATACGAAACACCTCAGCGGGGGGTCGTAGAACTGCATCAAAGTATGGAGACCCCTGTATTCGTAATCACTGACATTGTAAACAAAAGATAAAATCCACCCATATTTTTCTTCGAAAGCTGTCCGCACTTCAGGGCTTGCCATTCCTTTCAGGATAATAATAGGGCCCAGAGTAGGCATGAAGAACTTGTAACTGATGATATTCTTCCTCTCTTTAGTGTTCATCCTTGCGAGAACCTGATGATTGGAATCGAGGGTAAAATATGCACCTGGAAAGGAGTAAACATGTATGTTAGGATATGATAATGCAATGCAAAAAGGCATGGTATCAAGGTGCCAAGTGTCTGTGCTGGATTGTGAACGGTGTCAGTGTAGCTCTGAGAACAATATAGAACCATAGATAAGGACCATCTGAATATAATAGGATGAATTCTCCTTTTGTGTAATGATAATAGAAAACCGGGTATGTAGGAGGTTATGGGTACCTGCAAACCTGTAAACAACCCGCCCTTCTCACGTGTGGGTACTAAGATCCTCAGTATCCCGGGCTCTCAGGTCGAGAAATGATGATACGTTCACCATTTCTGGTTTGGCATCATCACCAATCGAGGAGGCCTCAACTGATTCACAAAAATGAAAGGTCCTCAGCTTCATGCACTGAGGTCGAGAAGCAATAGTACATTCATCCCTCGAGGTACAATACTATCGCCAATCGAGGAGTGCCTCCACTAATTCTCTTTCAAAAAGGGCATCCTACAGCAAGTTCCCGGCATTGGGTCCTCGGATCGAGAATGTGCAATGGGTTTGCCACAGAACGTGGTCTGGCACTGTCACATCTCGGGAGGAGTGCCTCAACTGAGTCCTCGGGAATGGTCACCAGAGTCGACAGTTCCTCAAGAGAATAACTACTGGCCTGCATAACATGCAGTAGCAGAAAGCTCCCGATAGAACCTCGTCTGGTTGTGGGTCTCATGAACAACAATACGTGGTCACCACCACGCAAACGTGATGACTATCCACTCTAATACCTATGTGTGTACTCAAGCCTGGGTAGTGGGCTTATCTCTCAGAACACCCTGCCCACCAAACAGAAAACAACAGCACGGTCCAGCATAATAATGATATGTAATGCAGTAAATGCGATAAATACAGTAAAGCAGCAATACACTAAATAGCAATACAGTACAACAGTAAATACAGCAAAACACAGCACCACGGTAAACACCCAATGAAAGAAAAACAGACAAGCGCTAGGATTGACTCGCTAAGGAAACCAGAGATTCTGGGTTCGATCCCCAGCAGAGTCGCCAGCTGTCGCTCCCGGGATTTTCATCCAAGTACAAACGCGAAAGTGGCGCGAAAACATAGTCGCCAGCAATGTGTATTTATCCCAAGAGAGGGAAAGGAAACACTGCGTAAACCTGAGGGAAAGGAAAGAGCATGATCTTGCGACCAAGAGAACTGGGTTCGGGAGTCGGTTACGCGCGAGGAAGGTATTAGCACCCCCACGCATCCATCGTACCCGATGGGATCCACGCTTGCTGCTTCAATCAAAGGGGTGTAAGGAAAGGATACTGGAAAAGGAACTGCTAGCTGGAGAACTGGAAAAGGAAAGGAGAGAGAAAGAGAAACAAATGTAGGGAAAATAAAAGAAGTGCTCGAATGGGCCCTACCCCACTGCCTACGTATCTCATCGAGAACATGAGAATCAGAGCGACGTAGTTCCCCTCAGCTAAGGGAAAATTGTTTGTGTTTTAGTGGAGTACGTCAACGTTCGAGTCCTAGCAGTTAGGTGTTGGAGCTCGCTGTATAGAGACTTAGGCGTTACCTGTTTGCGGTAGAACGGAAATGACGTATCCTTAAGGAATGGGTGAATGAGATGAGAAAAGAATTTGTTTGTTTTTGTCTTTTAAGAAAGAAGTGTTTTGATTGTTTTTGTGTTTTGTAACGCATATTGTATTTAAGTCTGTCACGTAAGATCGAATGCCTCGCACATCGTCCCCAGACGGGACGTACGTTAAACATTCTAAGAGAGTGATAGAAGACCCCCCACCTCCTTATTCTCACATGAAAGGCTCAAATACAATATTTGTTATGCCTTTATTAAGTGTTTTTTACTTTTGTTTTGAGATGAGATGAAGAGACTCAAATGGAAGCAAAAGGTTAAAACTAAAGGGGACTAAGACTCACCCTAATGTTAGCATGCTTGGAGGTCCTAAGGTTTAGTGTAGTATGAGAAACCTAATCCTAAGAGAAAGGAGAAGAAGAGCAAAAGAAGCAACTTACTTCCAAGATGGAAGTTAAGTTGATCTTAAAGAGGGATGAGGAAGAAGTTATTCAAGGAAAGCATGTCAATGCTTATCATGATCACAAGTTGAATTATTAAAAGAAATAAGAGAGGATGAAAGAAACAAGTGTGTGTGGAAGCATATCCACACACTTACTTACCATTTGCACCTACATGAAAAAGGTTAGTTCAAAAATCATTTACATGTAATGAAATGAAGAAAGGATAACAAGTAGTGATCAAAACAAAATAGAACTAATGAATAAGGATCCTAAAGATTGAAACTTAATCAAAGTCAGAATCTATACTCTAAGGATGTTCCCTAATATTAAGATATCAAACACAAATGAACTATACACAAATAAAGCTTAAACATCCAAAAATGCATCATGAAAGGAATATATTAAAGATGAGTGGAAAAGCAAAGGGATCATGCATTAATTCTTCATGAAAGGTCAAAGTCAGAACCAAATATCATTTGCCAATGTCTTAAGATGCACATGGATCATCACACAAATCATGAATAAAAGGATACAAGTAGGAGAAATAAGATGAAGAAGAAGTAAGTATAAGAGAGACATGTTCAATTAGGTACACAAAATGACATATCAAAGATGCATAACATGTAACATGGTTAAAGAGTGCATATGGGCAGTGGCATACTAATGATAAGATGCTAATTGAATGAGAGAAATGTCATATAAAATGCACACATGAAACATGTAGAGCATAAGAGGATATAAGAGAAGAAAGCATGTCAAAGTTCAAATTAGAATGCATAACCTCATACCAAATGCAAACACAAATCCAAGTGACATATAATGAAACCAAGATGACCTATAATATCATACAAATGACATATAGAAGTGCACAAACAATCCTAATAGGATGGCATAAATGCCTACCTAAAACTAGGGTTTAGATGTTAACAAAACTTCACAAAAGGTCTCTTAATCTAGCATGCATAAACAAATGGCAAATGATTTTGTAAAATCATGAAAATAGAACACAAATCAACTAAATCAGAATGGAATCACATATAAAAAGCATAGCACAAAATTCAACAAGAATCATGCTCAATTAAGTTCACAAATTCACCTTGAAACACCTCAAAAGAAAGATCAAATAAGAACATCAAAACCCATGATGAAATGACTTTAAAATTCAAATGAAAATTGTATTACATGCTTCAATGTGTTATCTAACAAATACAAAAAGAATGGATGAAAAATATTGTGTGAAATGGGAGAAAGAAAATGCATAAGTTTGAGTATCATGAAGAAGTTCACTCAAAAAAGAAATTAAAATAAAATATGGAACAATGTGCAAAAATTCATGAAATCAGAATTTAAAAAATAGAGAAAATTATCTAAATGAATTAAGAACACACATGAATTTATTTATGATTTTTAGAGATAATTTGCTATTTTTAAAATAAGAAAACCAAACAAATATGGAAAAAGAAATAAAAAAACAAAAGAAAATGGGGAGGGGGTGCAGCGTGAGCAATTTCCATGTTGAAAAGTGTATTGGGCTCAAATAGGGGTGTGCAGGTAGTAATTAAGACCCAGTCCAATTAAACGTGTGATTGTGTGTGCTAGTGTGCTTCTCAGTCAACGTGAGGATGCAATCAGAGCCACATGATCAAACAGTCAACAATCAATCCAGAAATTATTATGATCAGACGGATGAAAACGCGCGCACATGATAATCACCAAACACACACACACACACATGCAAACATCTAAAACAAAAAAAGCGATAACACGTGCAAGACCACACTTTCATTAATGCGTTGGCAACATAATAGGTGTTGGATTAAGTCAAGCTCAGATCATCACACAAGTAATCATATCACACGAATCAGCAGGCAAGCACATGATAATAATTATACACACACGTACATGTAATCAATCAGAGAGAAAAAAGAGAGCACGTGAGGAGGAGGCTCCTCATTTATGTGATGGTACAATATCAACCATTGGATTAAATTGATCTAACGACTATGTTATAAAGCTCAGAAACCCTAGCAAATTCAAACCACCGGCCGGAGAAGGACCTCCGGTCATCTTCTCCGGCGAAACGCCACCACCTGTAAACTTTCACATGTCCAAAAATCTACAACTCGCATACCAAAATAAAGAGGAAGTGAAGGAGATCATGAATCCATACTTAGAATTATCAAACCGTGCACACACAGCAAGAAACATCCACAAACATTTTTGCCCTAATTTCTGAAACTAAGCATCTAGCATGCCTATCAACTAGCCGGATATTCAAGTGCTCCTATTGAGCTCAAGTCAACAAAAACAAGCTAAAATGCAGTGGATTCGAAGCAATAAAAGTTGATGAAATGGAACCTGAAATTTGGAGACACTTTGGATCTTCAGAAATCCAGAGATGAACACTTGAACTATGGAACTCGTTGAGCAAAATAAATGCTACTTGACTCTTGAGAATAAGAAGAAAAGTTGAATCTGAGATTGAAGATAATGGAACTTTTCAATGCTTCAGTGATGTGCTCTTGCTTACTCTTGTCCAGAAAACCACACTGAAGATGATGATTGATGAAGATGAGCTATGGAAGTGTCTGCACCGTGTGAGATCAGAGAGAGAGCAGAGAGAATTTGAGAGAAAAAAAGTGAGATTGATTTGAAGTTCGTGTGAAAAAATGAAGTTAGAATGAAATTGTGAGTGTGTTTTCAATATATATGTTGAGTTAAATGGCTTAACTAGTGTGATTAACTGAGTTGGTTGGGTTAAATGAGTTCACCCTAACTAACTGAGTTAAGTTAGTTAGGGGCGAGTGGGAAGGTTCAGCTATGGTGTGGGTGAGTTTCTTGGAGCTTATGGTGAGGTTGATGCAAGAAGAGGTGGTGATGTCGTGCTACTACCATCAGACTTGCATAGCAAGCTTTTTCTTTTCCTCTTTTGTGCATGACAAGGCATGTATAGTATCATGTATAAGGGAAAGTGTTTGGCTAAATGAAGCAAAGAGAAGTGTGGAAGAGTGTACGTGCAAGCTGACTGTGGTAAACCAACAACAACAATATAAAACAATTCATTTTGGACAGCATGACATCAAGGAAAGCATGGAGGTTTGGTGATGAATTTCTCTATGCATGGTGGATGATTTGGTGAGTTTTTGGTGTCAAATGAAAGAGGGAACATCATATAACAAGATTGGTGTTGGAATCAAATGGAAATAGGACCTCAAACACACTTGAAAATGACCATGAACTCAAGCACACCAAAACTGGTTTATGGGCGAGGCAAGGTTGTAGCACGCATGGCAACATGATTTACAAAATTCAGCATGAAACCCTCAACTTTGGACCATCATAACTCCATCATAACTTGCTCAAATGGAAAAATGTCCAACATCAAAGTTGAAGAGGACATTGAGATGAACAACTTTGATGTTCAAAATTTTTTCATTTGAAGCCTCCTTAAATAAGGAAAATGGCTTGAAATTTTGCCCACCATGTGTTTGACAAAATTATGGCGCATGGGTCTGGTCTTGCTTGGTCATGACTAGGTTTTTGACCTAGTTCTGCCAAACTTTGATTGATCATAACTCCCTCAATTTTGATCCAATGGAAGAGTTCTTTATATGGATTTGAAGCTTAGAATATGAAATTTAATTGGCTCAAATTGGGCCTGAGGTTTGGTGCTTTTATCATGGAGAAAGAAAGCCTCAAAGTGTGGTGCAAAATGGTCCAAACTTGCCATTTTTGGAAACCCTAAATTTCCAAAAATGGAAACTTTGTGCATTTCTTGATTTTTCATGATTCCTCCATCATTTCTTAATCAAATATTGTCCAATGAACATATGTAACTTGAATTTCATGAATTTGATCTTAAAAAGTCAGGAGTTGACTTTTTCACTGCACAGTTGACTTTTTCCCCAATTCTCCTGATTTTGAATCCTCTGACCAATTAAAACCCTTCTGAAACCAATTGATGGGCAATTTTCCATCCCTATACACTTAGGAACATAAGGAATACCATGAGATCAAATTTTGTCCAAAAAAATCAGAAATAAATAGATTTTATGTCAAACCCTAATTTTGGTACCCTCTGGTTAGGAGGAAATAACACATCCTCCAAATCCAAATTCCTCTGAAAATGATGTATATCCCATCTAACAAAGATGAGATATGACATTTGGAGGTGATAAAAACTCCAAGAGCTTGCCCATTTGAGGGTCAGATCCCAATTTTAGACTGTTTTGTGTAGGAGATGATGCATTGTCCAATCTTCTTAATGAATTCCCATCTTCTCATGACTCGTGGGACCAAATGGGATGACATATGATATAAGAGACTTTTGAGGCTTGTTTGCAGACCCTTGGCTCTTATTCTCTTGCTTTTCTTTGGCTTTCAATTATTCACACCTTGAAGCACTATATACCATGCCTTGCAACCAATGATATGCAATTTATGACCTACTATGGGATGCAAATGGGTAAAGCATAGACCAATTTATTGAGAAAACAAGAGTGAAAATTTTGGGGTGCTACAGAAAGCAACGAAGGAATCATCGTTGAAGTGTCGCTCACCCTGTCCTTCCCCACCTCTAACAACCAGGCTGAGTACGAAGCCTTCCATGTTGGATTACGTCTAGCCGAGGACCTGGGCGCAGAAGAAGTCGTCATTTGCACAGATTCACAACTCGTGGCCCTTCAGGTCCGAGGAGAATATCAAGCCCAAAACGACAACCTAACTGAATACTTAGCCTTGGTAAAAAAGGAAATGGCGAAGTTCACAACTGTAGAAGTGAAACACGTTCCCGCGAACACAATGTCCGAGCAGATGTTTTGTCCAAACTGGCCAGTACAAAGAAGAAAGGCGGAAATAAGTCCGTCATTCAGGAGGTTCTACCTCGACCCAGCATCGAAAAGGTTTCCCCGACCCTCGACGTACACGTGATCGGCGACAACAATTGTTGGATAACCCCTTTTACAACTACCTCGCCAAGGACGAACTCCCATCCGACCCCAAGGAGGCCAGTGTGGTTAGGCGAAGAGCCTGCTCTTATGTCCTGGTCGAAGATAAACTCTACCGACGAGGATTTTCCATTCCGATGCTCAAATACGTTGAGGAAGAAATGGTCGCTCATGTTTTGCGTGAAATCCATGAAGGAATCAACACCCAACATCTCGGTGGAAGGTCCCTTGCCCGAAAGGCCCTCTGAGCAGGATATTACTGGCCGACCATGCAGCACGACGCTAAAGAACACGTGAAGAAATACGATAAATGCCAACGGAACGGGGACATGCACCTGGCTCCACCTAACGAGCTCAAGGCTATGTCCTCCCCGTGGCCATTTGCCTGGTGGGGCCTAGACATCCTAGGACCCTTCGTGGTAGGATCAAATCAGAACAAACACCTAATAGTGGGCGTAGACTACTTCACAAAATGGATGGAAGCAGAGGCTCTGGCCAAAATAACTGCCCTCAATATACTACGTTTCTACAAACAAAGCATCCTCGCACGTTTCGGCATCCCCCAAGCTATAGTAACGGACAATGGGACACAATTCACGGACAAGAAGTTCCAGGACTTCATCGCCCAACTAGGCACGAAGCAACACTTCGCGTCCGTCAAGCACCCTCAAACAAACGGGCAGGCTGAAGCAACTAACTGGGTTATTCTGCGAGGCCTTAAACGAAGGTTGGATGAAACAAAGAAGGCTTGGGTCGAGGAGCTGCACAGTGTCTTATGGGCATACCGCACAACTCCACACTCTACAACGGGGGAAACAACTTTTCGTCTAGCATACGGGACTGAGGTTGTAATCCCCGTCGAAGTTCACATACCCTCTAGGAAAATAGAGGCACCCCTAGACGAGGAAATGAACGACGAAGCATTAAGGGAGGAACTCAACCTCGTAGAGGAAATCCGAATAGGGGCGACCCTCCGCGAAGCCTCCTTAAAACAAAAAATTTCCATCAGGCACAACGCCAAAGTCATACGACGAGAGTTCGACGTGGGCAGCCTCGTCCTAAGAAGAAACCATAAGGACTCCCGTGAAGGCAAGCTAGCCACCAACTGGGAAGGGCCCTATCGCATCCGAGCAAAAACGGAGAATAGGGCCTACTACCTAGAACATCTCAATGGGGAAGAACTCGCTCGACCATGGAACGCCAAAAATCTAAAATAATACTATAGCTAAAGCCTTAATTCTCGGTTCGACCCATCGCGACGACGAACATCAGCTACCGACCATTATGCACGCCTAGGTACAAGCACCGCATACCAATAAAGAAGAACCCCGCTCAATAACGAGCCGAGTATCTGCTCGACAACGGTCCTCAATCGAGCATCGCCGTTGTCAAAGTACCATGACTGGCAGAACCCCAGCTCGCGATGGGACGTTCAAGCCGTGAACTCAGGCCTCAAACGCGACCTGAGCTCTGCATCCCCGCCAGGACATTCCCTGGCCGTTCGACCAGTACCCCTCACTTCAGAACACATCTACAACGAGCAATCCTCTGAAACTTCACATAAGTCAAATACTCCCTATCATGGGCAGACATACATTCACAACGAGCATGAGTACAACACTTAGCAGAATATAAAAGCAAGTAAAACCATGAAAATAGCAAAACCGGCCACCATGAACTGACACATAATTTAAATATGATAAATGGGCACTAGGACCATGATTGTACTAGATTACACAAACCGGGGGCCAGGCCCCCAAAATAGGTTACAACAAATACACGGCACGCAGGCCGAACGAATTACAACGACAACAGAAAAAACTTTCACTCATCCACTTGGTCGACATGCTCGGAGGTTGGCTGAGGCTCTTGGCTTTCCACGGGCTGACTCTCGACATGCTCTTCGAGGAGGGAATCCGGCCTAACGATACGACCACCATCAACATGTTCCAGATAGTGGGTACCTTCAGTGGTAAAATCAAGCTCAGGATTCACCACTCGCAATTGAGACACGGAGTTCTTGAAGGATTCGTCTATAATGACGATATTGTCATCCTCGGCCGCCAACATACGGGCAACCAGCTCAGGCCTTGTCTTTAACTCCTTCATATCTTCAGGCTCATCTTCGTCGGGAGCATTGGACGACCTCATTTGCTCGACCAGTTCCTCAGCCGCTTTCTTCTCCGCAGCCAACTTCGAATTCTCTTCCTTCCGCCTGCCCACCTCCTCATATGCCTTCTTTCGGGCTTCATCAGAGCTCCTCGCCAACTTCGAGGCCTTTTTCTCCTTTTCCTTGAGATACATTATGGTGGCCCGGGCAGTTCTTAATTCAAACTCAGTTATAGAGTCTCCTTCAGAATATATGACCGCCATCTCCAGCATTCTGACCAAAGCAGAAGCATCCTGAGCCACCAACGCCCTCTTACTTGGACGATCCAAACCCTGCAGCTGTAAAGAATCCAGTCGAGGAACGACCAAAGAAGTCCCTTCGAAGAACTTCCTGTCAAGGATGCACGGAGGAAGCTCGAACTTTCCCTTCTCCGGTGCCCGGATGAGATCCACCGCTTCACTGGGCCTAGCCCATTTAAACCTGGAAGTCAACGGCAAGGGAGAGCTTTGAGCAGGGACAAGTGATGCACTCCCCGACGCTGGCTGGGAAGAAGTAGGGACACGCTGGGTGAACCGAGGTTAGGGGACGACCGTTCCAGGCTTGTTCCTCGCAAGATCATTTTTCACCATCCTCTCATGAGCCTGAGGCATTTCACCTGCACAAACAGAATACGAGCATGTTAGATACGAGGAAAGAAATAATTCGAGCAAATTAAAATAACTAAGGCTACCAAGCAATTTATGAGCATCTGCGAGAGTCTTGCACTCCAGAAGCGACTTGGTGTTGATAAAATGATACTCCACGCGTCTGCTGCCATCATCCTCGAGAATCGGCTCCCCCTTCTTCGTGACGCACTCTGCGAGACGAAACGAGCTAACGTACTTTACCAGCTTTTTGTAGGAGGCAGTATCCTGCTCGTCCAAGTTGTGCGGCTGGAAAACATACTCGTTTGGCTTCTTGGTAAAATGGGCAGGCCCCCAGTGGAAGGGGAACTTCAGCAGCCTCTCCCCGATATACTTCCCATCCTCGTCACGCAGATCATTACCGTCCTCATCGACCTCGATATCTCACACATAAGTACTATCCTGGGCAGCTTCCGACACGGGCTCTATAATATAATATCTCTCCTTGAATGTCCGTATCGATTCCGAGAAGGGTTTGAACAGCTTACGAGGCTGCTTCAATGAGACCCATCCGTACTTTCTCCCCGTCAGCTGCCTTTGAAGGTGGAAGATAGTGAAGAACAATGGAAGAGTAGCCCCTATCTTCAAGAAATCACAGGTCAGCTCAAACGCCCGTATAAAGGCCAGCGAGTTCGGATGCAACGACGTCGGGGCCAAATCCAAGTGTACGAACACAGACTGCTGAAAATCAACAAACGGAAGTTGCATTCCTAGCTCCTTGAACGCGTATTCATACATAGTGAAGCGCTCCCCGTAATTCGTATAGACCCTTTCATCCTCGGTGGGAAAGTGCGCCTTACACTCCCCATCTGGCCCGACTACCAAGAAAGCATCTCCTAAATACGAAGCAAACTCGGACACGTGCTCGGCCAGTTCAGCCACCTCCCTCTCCTCCGCAGAATCCTCGACGACATCCTCTTCCATATCTTCCAATTCCTCCTCCTCCCCGGCCTCACTGGGTATACTTTAAGTCGTCGAACTACTGCTGTCCTAGGAACTTGCTTCTTCCTTAGACGAATCCAGGATAATTTCTCCATCTGACCCCATCTCCATATCGATCACCTGAAAAGCAGAGAAAAAAGTGAATTCGAAGATACATCAAATCCACCCTTCCACTACTAGTCAAGTGAAAGGGCGCGCAAAGGGTTGAGGACGACGTCCCCGACTTAAGCCCTAACATTGAAAGAAAAATTCAGAAACCTCCTCGCGAGGAGACGCTTAAGACAAATTACTCCCAGGCGAGGAACCTCCCCGTTCTCATACCCAATTTCCGTTTGAAGCTCCACCGGAAACTGTAAAGCTTCACTGTAACCTGGGGGCATTCGACCGGATAATTCATCATCAACCCAGAAGATGAAAGATCACGGCGGTTACACATGCGTCGTCGTCGCAACGGCACCGTGAACCGCCCTCCTCACTAAGACATCCTAAAAAGCCTAGCGACGTATCAGAGGTGGAAAATGGCATAACCACCGTCCACCACCAACAACCGCCGGAAACGAAGTTAATCGTCCTCTAAACCTAGCCCTAACCGCATGCAGTCTACCATTGATCATCAAAAAGAGTATATCAGAGCAAAATAAACAAACTTACTTGAGTTAAAGGGACGAAAAGTGGTTGCCCAGAGTTGAGACGGTGGCTGGAAAAGCTGACAGCACGAACGGGCAGGAGCTCTGAAGGAGACGAAGAGAAACAAGAGCGAAAAGTTCAGAATGGAATGAGTTTCCCCTTTTTATATAGAGGGGTACGTGCGATTGCACGCCCTTGTAGGTCATGATGGCTATTAACTAGCCATCATTGCCTAGCAACTGCTGCACAGAACTCTATGCACACGTGGCACCCTAACGTTTCCAATTCCTTCTAACCGTTAGTCTCCCTGTACGACGGACAACTCTATCACGATCAGGAACATCACGGACACCAAAGTCGACGGGCACCACTGGAAAAACCTCCTACGCCACCAAGCGACGACCTTATGTTAGCTCCCCGGAGCCGCGAGCTGTCCTTAAGTCATCACTCTCATGCTCGGGAGCAACGACTTGGGGGGCTCCTGTTCTGGACTGGGCCAATGGCCAGGCACGACCCAATCCATTTCTGCTGCAGTAACGGCCCAAATGCCTAGGTCCAATCCACCAAAGGGAGAGAATTGCTTTTCTGCCCCTCCAGCCGGGAAAGGACTGCGCACTCCTCCCCAGAACAGCTGCCCGTTCCGCACGGCTTCTTCACTCCCCGAACAGCCAAGGGCATGTGCCCGAAACTATGCATATGCCCTACATAACGGCTAGTTTTGGGCACCCTGCCCGACATAACGGCTAGTTTGGGCAGTTACCTATTCTTCGGGGAAAACGGTTATTTCGCCCCGAAAATAGGATCGTTGGCCACGCACTGGGGGCACTATATACACCCTCTCACTCGAGAGGGTCAGGTATCAAATATTCACCCTACGAACTAACACTTTGTACTTGCCCTTTTTTTCGGGCCTTTCTTACTTGAGCGTCGGAGTGCCTTGTAGGTACACCCCCCTCCTCCTCTCCATACGCCCAGCATCTCAGACGTACTTGGTGGCCCACTTCAACAGGATCTGATCCATCCTTCACGATCAAAAGATATACTATATATATATATATTCAACTAAAATTGTTAGAGGGTTATAAATTTCATGTTAGTAACCATGTTTATAATAAGTATAATTTTTTTAATGAATGTTTTGTATGTAATAAAATAAAGAATCACAATATATTTTTCAAGCAAGACATAACATTGCTAGAAATTTTTGAAATACTGTTATGACAATCAAATCCCTACTGCCTACTTCGAGTGAGTGTAGACGTTGTACTGCAAAATTGTTTCATAGAGAATCTCAAGATATGTGTTGCAAAGGTGGAAAGGTGACAATTACACAGGTGTCTGCTCCTGACGAGTTGTTACAGTTATTTTCAGACACTTCAACTGAAGGACGACATTTTAGACAACATATTAGAAGTTACAACCATGTAATGTCATTTACTTCACTTGGTGTTCATATCGACGAAAGTTTGGTTGCAACTGGTCGTGGTATTTACACATTCTGTGCTCAAGGCACAATTTATCACAAAATATGAGGTTTTCATCCGAATCAAGGTTCAAGGCCACGTTATTTGTAGCTACACATTTATGATACCGATCATGAGCTTCAAAATAAGATGAGGGAAAACCCAATACTTAACCAAGCCATAGTGTATAAATTGCAAAAAATACTCCACCAATGCAACCCGTTTGTCATTATGTTTAGGCAGCTTGCACTAGAGCCAAATGTTGAAGAATGTAGGTTACTCATTAAAGAACGTCCGTCAAATCAGCCACAATATAGTCTCCCTTTAGCTTCTCAAGTCGCAACAATTGTTATTGGTGGTGGTGATGAAGATATAATAGAACGTGGAAGAGATATAAATGTCATCAACTGTGATAGAAATCTAACAAAGGTTCAAGAAACAATTAGGTATTATGATCCTTTACAATATCCTATATTGTTTCCGTTTGGAACATACGGTTGGGACATAGACACACAAAAATAATGTTGGAAAAAATGTTACATGCTGAGAGTACTACAGTTATGTGCTTCGGGTACATGCTAAACTATTTTTCTAAGAAATTTACTTCTAAAAGTGTGAAAAAATAAGTCATGATTGATTATTTTATTCAATGTAGATTCGTCATAATGATCAACTTGTATTGTTAAAATCGGGTCGACTCTTACAACAGTATATTGTAGACAATTATGTAAAGATTGAAACAGTAAGGTTGAGATGGATTCGAAGAAATCAAAATAATATTAGGTGTGAGGTGTATCAGGGGTTACAAGATGCATTTCACGATTGGGAGAATAATGCAGGTATTTAATATAACATGTTAGATTTATACATGAAGAGCGTCCACTTTATGTTTACCACTATCGCCACATTTAATTTTTATAATTTTCATATATTTCTATAGATAATGCGGGACAAAGGACACTATTGTCATCTACATTTATTGGCAGTAAGTGAGACATGACACAAAGATATCAAGATGGTATGGCTATAGTTCTTAATGATGGTAAACCAGATATATTCCTTACAGTGACATGCAACCCTTCTTGGATTGAGATAACTTCCGAGTTAGGCCTCCATCAAACTCCACAAGATTGACCTGATTTGCTAACAAGATTTTTTTGATCAAAATTTGAGCAGTTGAAGGATGATGTCATTAACAAAGGAGTGTTAGGGAAAGTTAAAAGTTATATGTATATGACAGAATTTCAGAAACGTGGACTACCACATATGCATATGCTACTCATCTTGGATACAGATGACAAGTTACGGGAACCTGAAGAGTATGATAGTGTGGTGAAAGCGGAAATACCACGACATGAATCTGAACCAGAATTATATGAAGCGGTGTTAAAACACATGATCCATGGGCCATGTGGAGTATTGAATCAAAACTCTCCATGTATGAAGAATGGTCATTGTAAAAAAAGATATCCAAAGACTTTTGTGAAGAGACGCGTCAGGGAAATGACTCATACCCGGAATAGAAAAGAAGGTTTAGTGATCCCATTTTTCTAAATAGAAATAAGTCTATTGATAATACATGGGTGGTTCCTTATAATCCATGGCTGTTGTTGAGGTATGATTATCACATCAATGTGGAGATTTGCAGCAGCATCAAAAGCATTAAATATTTGTATAAATATGTTTACAAAGGTGTTGCGGTGAGAATTGGATACCATAGTTATTAATGAACTAGGATCACATTTCTTTAAATGTTCACCACCGACTTTGATTTATCCAAAGGAAAGGTTCAAAAGCGAAAAAAACCTAAAAGATCTAAGGTTCGGGGGTTGGTTACGCCTAGGGAAGGTATTAGCATCCTAAACGTCCGTAGTACTCTACGGGAACCTCTTGTTAGTATTTATGTTATCTCTCACTCGCTTGCTAAGGGTGCTATGCTAAAGGCTGAAAACCCTAGGGGTTAGTATCTAAGTATACTCGACAAGGTATCGCACCTTGTGCCTACGTATCCTCGGGAGTAGAATCAGAGTAATGCGTAGTTCTGAAAAAATAGGAACTTCTTGACTGGGTCAAGGTTCCAAGGGGAGGTAAAGTCTTGAGCAAGACTTTACATAGAGTGCGGCGACTCTAAAGTTGTAGGTTGGTTTAAGAGGGGTAGGATTGTAAATGTTCGCGGCGGAGCATTTACTTGGAGTACGGCGACTCTGATCCTAAGGCTAAGATTCTAAATGTCTACGGCGAGACGTGGAGTACGGCGACTCCGAATCCTAAGGCCAAGGGTTCTAAGAGTTAGTCCTATGACATGACAGTCAATATTAGGGTACCTTTCCTTTGGAATGTCGAGGGGGCTAACTTAATGATTATTAGTGCGCACTAGCAAAGTGGGCTAGTATTGTGTATAGTGACTGAAAGGTTGAATGCGATGCCAAAAGGCAATCGACTAGTATTGTGTATAGTTTTTATTATTATAAGAGATATTATGTGAGAGATTAATTTAAGAAGGTTTTAATTATTATTATTATTATTTTTTAGATAGAAAAAGTTCCCTAATTAAATTAGTTAAAAAAGAAAATAAATTGATTATTATTAAAAAAGAATTTATTTACTAAAAATGGTTAAATTGATTTAAAAAAAAGATTAATTAAGTGATTACGGAGTGATTAGGTGTCATGCGGGGAAGAGGGTCTATCGCAGACCCTCGGATCCCAACCGACTGATCCATCTATGCTAAGGTCTAACGCAAACACGCCAAGGGTGCACGATAGGAACGTGTCGGTGTGTGTATGTGATCATAACATATCAAACAAAAAGGAAAAAATAAGGCAAACCGAAATGTCTTTCTCTTCTCTCCGTCTTTCATTCTCTCGTCACACTCGAAAGGGGTTTTGAAAACCCTGGATCTAAATTTCCGCCGCTCATCTCGCCGTTCTCGCCAAATCTCTCCGTCTTTCTCTCGATCGAACAAAAATCAAACAAATAAAACCCCACCCCCACAATTCCCAACCCCATTTCATTAGCTTTTCATGGTTACGGATTACAACATGATTACAGTGTAAAATGAAAAAAAAAAAGGAAAATGGCTAGTGAAGGTGGTGACGTGCGTCTGGGCGTCGTCGAAGGTATCCCGTACTCTTTTGCTCCTACGCTTTTTATTCTCCTTCTCCCTTTGAATATTGTTGTGTATGTTTCTTTCAATTTCCTGTGCTGTGAAACCGTGTGCTTGTTGTTCTGGTACCATATCTTTGCTGAATGTATGAATTCCGAAATTGTTGATGTTCTGATTGGATGATGCGTTGAATTAGCTGTGTGTTTGAATTTGCTTTCTGATGTAATTGGATTTATGGTTGTGTATGATTTGTATGAACTGATGCGAGTTGTTAGGTTTTGATAATATGAACTCTGATTGTATAATTTGAGCTTGATTGGTGTGATGAATTTCTGGTGTGATTGGAACGATTTTCTGGTTTCAGTGATTCTATATTGAGAAACGGTTTCCTCCGTGGTTATTAGTGAAGTATTCTATTTTTTTGTTGAGTTTTGCTCTGGTAGTTGTTGATGAGTTGTTTTGGTTTGGTATGTTGATGAATGGGTTTGATGTTTAGGTGGTGAATTGGTTGATGAGTTTGGATTATGCTCTGATCCTCCCCCCCTGCGTGTTGTATATGGCTCTTATATATAGGTCAAAATATGAGCATAGGAATCTTCTTCTTGAATGCTCTTGAATTCTATGTTTGAGCATGTTTATTAGTTTAGGAATACGACTTAACTGCTGCTGAACCTGTTTGGTTTGATTAGGAAAGATTTTGAAAAAAAATGCCTAAGACATGCTATTTTGTATTCGGAAAGTTCTTACCCATGCCTTGAAGCAATATTTCTAAATAGGAAGACTTGATATTGTCCGATACATGTTGGTTTGAAATGGTTTGAATGTGTCTGATGGACAATCAATGCCCTGCTTTAATGCTCAATACTTGAATTTACGGTTGTTGTGACTCTTTTTTTGGAAGTACTTGATGAGGTTTTTCAAATTGAATTGATTGGTGTTGAAACTCGTATTGGAAAGTATTGATAGACTTTGGTGGGCTTATCCTTTGTGTTTGAACTGCAGAAACCCAACTTCGTCCTCATCTCTTCTCTTCTGGACGAGGTACTGGAATGAGTTTTTAATGACCAGGACTGGGAGTTATAGGAACATTTTTACCCTCCAGCATTCTAAAGGACTCATACTACTATTGAAGTAACTCTCTTGCTAATATTTTGTTCTCATTCTTCGATTTGCTTTGAGCTCATTGAGTTTTGAATCTTATATTTCCGGTCCTTGTACCTTGCTTGACATTATTTCTTTTCCTCTTTGATCTGAATTTTCCTTTCTAAATGTAACATGTCTAATCGGTTTTTCCAATTTTGGTGGCGGTTGATGGACAGGTTTGGAATAACATTAGCATCCTCTGGTGAAAAAGCTTGATTGCTAGAAACTTAATTCAAAGAAACACTAATATCAACATTAATTGATCCATTCATGATGTTGGTGCTTGTATTGGAAATATTTGAGATTCTGATTTGTTTTGAAAGTATGTGAATAATTCTTAATTATCATTGCCAATTCCAAATATGAGTAGCGATTGACTACAGCTCTTGATAAAATGTTTGGTTTTCTATTTTCTATCTGCTGATTGTTTTCCTTTTAATCAAGTACGATGACAATTGAACGTTGGATTTCCTTTGCAGGCAAATGAGGGTTATTGGTGGCAACAGACCTCTCGCGAGCTTGGTATTGGAGCATCTGAGATGGAAGAGGTGGATCAATATGACAGGTACTTGGAATTTCATTGCATTTATTTCCTTGATTATCACAATTGCATACTGAAATTGAAACGTGTTCTTAGGGTTTCGTTGTAACAATATCCTTTTCTGAAACAACTGCAGGATTCTGGTCATTGTTTGGATGACTGGCGGAATTAAAGTGTATATGCGAACCTTTGTCGTGGCCAGAACCTCCTACCCAGGCATTTCTCAATAGGCGAGTAGTTAACAGATTTCAAACGTGATACCATAGGTTCTATGCTTATGACTATCAACTTGTTCCTTTTGTATTAGCCAAAGTGTTTGCTTAATCGACACAACCATGCGCTGCCTAGCTTACATCCATTAGGAATTGGTGTTATTCTAAATGATTGCAGCATATATTTGAATGACTTCTTTTGTGAGACTAAAATACCATGTCATGGTTTTGTTGTAACAGGTTCAAAGGAGTTGCTAGCAGCTTTGAAGAGGTGGCTTTGGAATTTGCCTAAAGACTTTAGAACCAAATTTAATTACGAACGGCCTTGTAAAATGGTTTATTGCATTGCTCTTATGCTTAATCGAATGCACTTTGAAATTGATCAATGAGTTTAGTATCCTCCATTATCCATTGGTTTATTTGGAAATTTGAAAATTTATGAAAGCAACCTGTAATTTGGGTCCGTACTGTAGCCTGGAAGTTGAATTAATCATGACAAGCTTTTTTTTGTAAATAAACTTTAGTCTTATATTGTATTTCTTCCATCTTTTAGTATTGAATTTCAATTGGAGAGAGACAAAAATGACTTAAACCTTTGAAACTTTACTCGAAACTTTCAAAACCCGTGAATTACCTTTAGGCCATTATAAAAAACAAATACCTCCAACCTTGCCAAAGCTTCCTTTGAAATAGGCATGCCTTGTAACTTGAAAATGGATCAAATAAACTTGTCAAAGGCCTTGAATTAGTTTGGATTTCCATGAGTCATGCCTGGTAACTTGGATTTCAACATGAATTTATTTGTAAACAACATTTATGTATTTTTATGAGTTTTAGAAAGTATGAATCTTTGTAATAAAAAAGGACTAGACTTCTCCAATCAATCCAGTTATAGCATTCCACCTTTTTAAAGCTTTAAGAATTCGCAAGGACTCATCCTTTCCACAAATGGCCAACATATCTTGAACCTCTCAAACTCAAAATCATCTTTAAACTTGCTTGAAGAATTTTGATAGCTTCAAGAAACAAATATTTTTCTTGAAACAGAGGGCCTGATCTTCATACTTGGACCAAAAGTGAACCAGAATCATATGAATGATGTAAGAATGTTAGGCTTGGTCTTGTAAATCCGTAACAAACCAATGGACTTGACTTTGCATTTGTAACTCAACCTTCTTACTTCCTTCCCACGTGGACTTTCCTGACAAACCAGTGCTTAAGAACAAGGAGCAACATACTATCTCAAACTTGAGGCTCTGACAGAAGGGGAGATGCCATCTTACAATATAACTGCCGGACAAACAGTAACCAGCTTTTAAGGGAACATCTTCCATGTCAGTGGGTATAAGGACATAGATTTTTATGGGGGAAAGCTTCTGAGAAATCTGATGGCAGAAGGGTTTTGGTAGTGGTTTAGGGATCAGAGGGTAGAGGCACATGAACTTACAGGAATCCATACACACTTGCAAGACCGGAGAACCTCTACAAACACACACACATCATAGCCTTCAAGACCTTGAATCTTCTGCAGCAGTACCTGTACTCACAAATGAAACAAACAAGCAAAAACTAGAAGAAAGCGGTTAGCCATGCACGAATGATTGAGCTAATATGTTATGCTGACGATCAATGAATCTAAGGGAAAAATTTGGAGTACAACAGTTGCCCCTATTTAAATATCGTCACCGGATGACATGAACGATGAAAATCTTCATTAGGGCATGGTGAAAGATATTTAAATACAGATAACCAAACATTTTTCCCTTATATGCAGTGACATGCAATGTTATGAACAAAACTATCCTAATGCTGACATGCTATGAACTCTAGCATGATGAAAGTGATGGAATGATAAAATGCAAAAATGCAGGCGAAAACAAAACAAACAGGAAAAAAGCCAACACCACGAGTAACAACTCACTGGGGATGACCAGACGCACTGGGGAAAAGAAAACAACATTGGGGACTCCGAAGGCGACGACCCAACAGGTTCAAGCGTGACCAGTTGATATATAAGCAAGCAAGAAGACAAAGCAGGATCCACACGGCGGTAGGATCATGCAAACAAAAATGATGGAGTTTTCAATAAGAAATAACATCTAACGCCTGGAAATTCCTTTAAATGAAGAGATCAAACAGGATCTTCAGGAACCGTCAGGAAAAAGTACAGGGTTATTAAAAATTCTCCTGTATGCCAAGTAAATGGACTTCGTGAGGAAAACGCCCTGATAAACTTCTCAAAAGAGACTGCAGCTTATCAATTGTACAGGACTCACACACCATCAATAAAGGGATAAGTTTCTCCGAAGAGACTGCAACTTATCTGAAAAAAGCTGTAAAATGATAAACTTCTCCGAAGAGACTGCAACTTATCTGAAAAAAGCAGTAAAATGATAAACTTCTCCGAAGAGACTGCAGTTTATTGAAAAAGAAACTGAAAATGATAAGTTTCTCCGAAGAGACTGCAACTTATCTGAAAAAAGTAGTAAAATGATAAACTTCTCCGAAGAGACTGCAGTTTATCGAAAAAAGAGGAAGAGACTGCAACTTATCTGAAAAAAGCAGTAAAATGATAAACTTCTCCGAAGAGACTGCAGTTTATCGAAAAAGAAACTGAAAACGATAAGTTTCTCCGAAGAGACTGCAACTTATCTGAAAAAAGCAGTAAAATGATAAACTTCTCCGAAGAGACTGCAGTTTATCGAAAAAGAAACTGAAAACGATAAGTTTCTCCGAAGAGACTGCAACTTATCAAAAAGGGAAAAATGATTCTTCTTGCCAGACACAGTGCAACATAAATGCACGCTCAACCTAGGTTCGACGACCAAAAAGTAAAGGTGTTATCCCCAGGGACCAAAAATCAATCTAGGATCAAACTAGAATGAAACTGTCAAACAAGACCCTCCATTGAGGAATGAACTCGAATGGCGATTTATCTTATCCAAGGACAGAAAAAGATAACTAAAATAACCATCATCCACGAGGGTTGAACTCTGTGGGGAACTTAGAAAAGATTAGCATTTTCTGCCTAAAGCTGACAATTCTACTTGGAGAGAACAGACAAACCCAAAACCTGATGCAAACGCAACCGAAGATAAAGCGACAAGAACAAACAGAAGGCAAACACGCACGAAGGCGAATGCAAATGATGTCATGCCATGCTGACAAAACGAAGAAAGAAAATAAGAGATTGAAAGAAAATGACGAGGAAGCCCGTCCATCCTCTGCACAAGAGATACATCTGTCAAATTGTCTAGAAATCCAAGGTGGCACCAACGGTTCCAACTACTATGGGGAAATAGAAATCCACTTGGGGATAAAATATCATGACTTCACTTACAGGATCGTCAAGATGTATCTGATTGCTGGATAAGGAAAATCCACTGAACAAATTAAACTCGTGTTCGGAGAGACTTTGATGGGGATAAGATAAATATTTGTTGCTAACCAAAATAAGCGGAAGTGAGAATGTAGTTAGATGCTACGGGGATAAAATAAATATCCACCGCTTCGTCGGGGAAGCTTGAACCCATATTGTAGTTGTAGACGTCAGAGTAGACTTCAATAGGGATGAAATAAAAATCCACTGTTGATTGAAATCTTGAGAATGCACCGAGGAGTGAAATAAACAATCACTTCATCAGGGAAATTTGAGACCGAGGAGATTCTCTGGGGATTCTTTGGTCAACAAACTGCTGAATTCTTGTATAAATCTTGTCATAATTGCTTGAAATAACGATTCACTGGGGAGTCGTCATGACTTCCTAGAGTGAAAACTTGCTGGTGAGTTATCATGCTATTAGAATATTTTCGGGAAATTAGGTGAAGAGATGCTGTGAAGTTAATGTAGTTTTGTCTTGCATGGTAGTCGCCATTTTCAAATATCAACTGTTGGAAAAGTCTTCGATTCTCGAATGCCCCAGCCTGCATGGTCTACGAAAATAAACCATCTCAAAAGGATTTTACAGGAGACTTGGCATCCCAACTGTTCCAATGTCTTCTAACTCTTGAGAGATTGGCAGAATCTCGACGTAACTGGCTCAGATTGCTGGTATTCTTTGTACTGAGTCTTCGATCTTGCCCCTCAGGGTTAATCTATTTGCAACAACTGAGGAATAACTTGCCCCAGTTCATCATGATCTTCAGGCAGTATGCCCCGGACTGATATTTTGAGATGGCTATCTTCAACAGAGTTCCATATCTCAGAGGTTGAACTTCCCGTAGCTGTTTGCGAACTTCTATGACATCAAGCAGTATTTACATGCAGAAAATGTAAATTCCGAAATTGCTAATACAACATCATGTTTGTTTTGAAGTTTATTGAAAAGGCATATCGCAAACTCCTGACTGAATCATCAGTTAGGATATGACGTAATTCCTTTTTCTATAATGCCAATACGAATTTTTGAGTGTAACTCATAGGAGTCAGGAAACATTATCTCATCGAATATGCTTTCGAAATAAACCCTACTTCAATGAGGTCTTTTGAGGGTTTTATAGTGGTTTTAGATCATAGTTGAAGAAACAAAGAATATGTGGCTCAAATTTTATTTGGTACCCACCCCCTTCTTCGGTATACTTACTCTTTTTTTTTTTTGAAAATTACCCTGCCCCTGGTACAACATGAGGGTTCTTTGAATTTTTTAGAGAAGAAAACTACTACTCCAAGGCTCAAAGGGGTTAACGAAGGTTTATCTCCGGTGTTTGGGATTTTGAAACAATGCCTTATATCCTTAACAGAGTTTTGTTCAAAAGCATACAACAAGAGATGTTATGTTTTATTTCGTCATTCTCCATCCAGTAGTATTGGCATTATAAAATAGTAAACGGTTTTAAAAATGAGCGAAGCGAATGGATTTCTTCGAAACAAACATTATTGTTGCATTAACGCTCAAAATAACAAGCTCTTACATGAAAACGTGCTTTAATAATCAAAGAAAGTAAACAAATGCAAGTAAAATAAACAACTTAAATAATCTCGGGAAAGGCTTCTCTTGTTCTCCGTGTCCAATCAGCGCAAAGGAATTTCATTCACAACTGGGTTTCCTCCCTTGAAGATCAGCACTTCTTTGTCAATCATCTCTTGAACTTTCTCCTGGAAAGCCTTGCACTCTTCTATCGAATGCCTCACTGTTCCATCATGAAATTCACAACTGACATTTAGATTGTCCCTAGAAGAGAGGAACTTCGTGGGTTTAGTTTTTATAGGTGCCATCACCGAGTTTCGGGCGAAATAATACCACAACTGGCTGTAGGTCAACGGGATTGGATCAAACTCTTTTACAGCATGGCTCTGATGTGTTACCTAACGAGATTGTGGCTGATAAGTCAGATTTTCTGGAGAAACATCTTCACATCCATTCTTGGTAATTTCTTCCACAACCGAGACTAATGAACCTGCATGATTGGGTGGAGGACTATGAATCTAAATGCCTTGAGGCGTGAAGGAGATCATCTTGGAGTCGAGCAGGGTCTGAACCTTACTCGGGAGTACTTTACAGTCGTCAGTCGAATGCCCCGGTGCCCCAGCATGGTAGTCGCATCGGGCGTTAACGTCAAAACCTGGTGGATATGGGACATGCACTGGCTTCAATTCCTTTGGCACTATCAATCCACTCCTGATTAAATCCGGCAAGAGTTGACTATATGGCATTGGTAGCGGAGTGAAGTGCCTCTGCTTCTTTAGTCTTTGTCTAGCATGTTGGCGCGACCTACGGTGGTATGACTGCTGATTCAGAGGACGTCTTTGATTGACCCATCATTGACTGCGAATTTGATCCTGATTCTGATGTATTCTCTGATGAGATTGTGATTGATAATTCAAAGTTTCTTGAGTAACAGGAGCAATATCAGTACGAGCTTTCTTAATGTTTGGTCGAGAGTCACCAAAAGACAGAATCTTCTGATTCATTAACTTCTTCACGATACCCTTAAAAGCATAACAATTTTCTAGATCATGGCCAGGTGCCCCTTCATGAAACAGGCAATGAGCATTGGGATCATAATTAAGTGAAAGTGGGTTAGGAGGCGGACCCAAAGCTTCAGTAGTAATCAAACCTTGTTGCACCAAGGAGGGGTACAACTCAGTATAAGTCATCGGGATAGGAGAAACTGGAGGTTTATATGGTCTTCTATTAGGAGCATTTGGACATGGTATCGGAGCCCTATGTGGTTGATAATTAGGAGCGTTGAGTACTTGTTGATGATTCTGCGGTGTTTGTGCTGGCTGATAAGCAGGAGCCGGTGGGTAAACAAAAAGTTGATAGACGGGTGCCTGTTGCATAGGCTGATAGGTAAAATCTTGTTGATACTGAGGAGGTCTCCGGTCAGAATGATAATATTGCTCCTTACGTTGTTTAACTTGGCTACGAGATCCTTTATACTTTCCTTGTAACATGGTCTTAATAGCTTGCTCTTTACGATTGGGAAACTCAGGACTGGGCATCAGTGTGTTCCCAGGAGTCGCTGTCCTTTGAAGCGGGGTCTGAGAAGCAGATTGATTTGCTACCAGGGTTTGAACCAAAGCAGAGAGCCTTTCAAAACCACTCTTCAGAGTAGTTACTTCCTTGCGGAGTTCCTGATTTTCTTGCTCCATGTTATTCATCTTCCCTCCTTGATTAGCTTAAGTAGTGACTTGGCAGCTTGTCTCTCGGAACAGAGGATTCAGGGTGACAGAAACACTGAAGAGAGACAACAGGAATAAGCAAAAGAACAGACAATGCACATGCAAAGATGCAAAGATATGAGAGCCAATTGCAAGGCAATGCAACTATCAAGGAACTCAAAATCATATTTGCAGTCATTGTAGATATTAAAATAAAACATTTTATTAAAATTTTCAAGGGCCAGTACACCTCCAAAGATTTATTACATAAGCAACATAACACAAAAGGAACTAGGAGTCTAATCCACTGGATGATGCCCCTTGTCTTCCACGGAGTTCTTCCATCAGTCTGTCGATCTGGTGTTGCATCCTGGCTTTATCCAGGGTAAGCTTCTCTATTTCAGCCTTCAGCTTCAAAACTTCATCTGATTGGACCACGGGAGGCTTGGGACGAGGATAAGGCATTCCCAACATGAGAGCCTTTTTACGTGCCCATGTTAAACATTCTTCAGTAACTGAGCAATCAGGATTTATTGTCGATGTCATTCCTTGTCGATTAATGTGGCGCCACGCGAACACAATTCCAGTTTTCAAATTTAGGTTCTCTCCTTGATAGAGAAAAAGTCTTGTCGGGTTTTCTGGATCAGGTACTTCTTCCATTGGGTGCCCCAATTGACGACAGGCGAGCACAAGATTATAGCTGATACATCCCTTTATACCAAGCAGAGGTACATTGGGAAAATCTCCACAGCTATAAATCATGGAGATTCCTCCATACATTGGATCATGCCAAACAACATCCGAGTGAGTAAGGGTCATGAGCTTCACAGGCCATTCTGAACCATCTTTCACATCCCAGAAATCAGTAGACCTCGGTAGGTGTGAAATAAACCACCTAAAGAGGATAGCGGTGCAACAAGTAATCCGACCTTCTCCCTTCAGAGCCTTCGAGTGGATAGAATGGTAGGCATTAGCTAACAATGTGGGAACTGGATTCTTGAGCATGAAAATCCTTATGGCATGGACGTCAACAAAATCTTCAACATTGGGAAATAAAAACAAACCGTAGGCCAGCAACGCGAAGATATGCTCGAACGCTCCAGTGTTCCCTACACTAGAAAAGTGTCGAGCCTTTTCGAATAAGAATTGGGCAGGTAAGCCATCGATTCCTCCTCTGACCATCATGTGAGTCCGGATTTCCAGAAGCTTTATGTGGGTCGCTCTTGCGATGTCTTCCTGGCTGGGCCTTCCTTCTCCACCAGAGAACGGAGGTGAATCTTTGACCGAGATCCCTAACAGGGCGGAATACTCTTCCAAAGTGGGTGTCAGCTGGAAGTCTTGGAAGATGAAACAGTGGTAAATTATGTCGTAAAGTTGGACCAGTGTCTCCAACAGACTAGCAGCTACTTGAACCTGCAGTAGCGGAAGGATCCTTCCATACTTCGCGGTGAACGCTTCAAGATCTTTAACCTGACCTCCTAGTTCCTTTAATTGTTCAACATCTGAAACCTTGAAGGTGTACGACAAAGCCTCCTTCTTTCCGTAATCCATCGTACAATGCTTGCAACACAAAATTTCAAGTTCCTTGATAGAGAGAAATGAGAATGCAAATGCTATGCAACAAGATTCATGGAAACTCGACTATTTATAATCATCGTGGGATATTGAAAGACACATTTTATTAATCATAAAAGTCGGTTACAAAAAATTAATGTCTGGGATACCGAAAGATGAAACCGTTAATTAAAACAAAATTTATTATAAAGCGTCGGCACACTTTTCAAGCATCGTAACGAAAAAGCTAAATAAAAGCTAATGAAGAAAGATCTAAGGAGATTCTCCAAAAAGCCTTGTCTTGAGCTTCTTGATTTCTTCCTCCATCTGGCCTTTCTCCAAGATGAGCTTGTTGACAATCACATTCTGAGGTGTTGTTTGGGAGCTAGAAGAAGGCAACTCTTCTCGTGCTTTCCTTTTCTTGTAAGAAGTGACTTCTTCGTCTTTTATCTTGAGTTGTTGTTGAAGTTCTGCATTCTCTTCCACAACTATTTGGTACTTGTTCTTCCAAGCCTCCGCCATCTGTTGAGATTTGTCCAAAGCAATTTTCAACTTTTCTGCATCAGACGAGAAGAATAAGACCAGTTTTTCTTTTAGGACCATCGGCTCCTGGCGGTAATAAGGCATCTTCAACTCAATGGCTCTTTTCCGGACCCATTGGAGATAAGGTTCTAAAGAGAAACAGTTAGGTTTCCCTAAGCTACTCTTATCCTTCTTGATCTTTTGACTCCAAGCGTCCAAAACCTGTTTTTTTAATTCCTTGCTCAATTTCTCTCCTTCTAAATAAATACTTTCTGTAACGCCCCAGTTTTGTGAGTTTTTATTTAATCGAGTCGTTTTGATTATTTTATTATTATATTATTTTATTTTTTACTTTTATTT
Source organism: Lathyrus tuberosus (assembly GCA_022829125.1). Classification (NCBI taxonomy): domain Eukaryota; kingdom Viridiplantae; phylum Streptophyta; class Magnoliopsida; order Fabales; family Fabaceae; genus Lathyrus; species Lathyrus tuberosus. Next base: position 7,004,540 of record JALAZF010000306.1, on the reverse strand, counting down.
GGAAATATGTTATTTTTCAATGTTGTGATATTTTATCGCGTTTTGGGAACGTTTGCGAGATATTTGAGTGTAGGGGTATTTTGGGCATTTCACTTTATTTTCCTTAAGTTAGTAAAATAGAAATAGAAAGAGAGAAAAATAGAGAGAAAGAAAAAGAGAAGAAGGAAAAGGAAAAGAAAAGAGAAAGAAAGAAGAAAAGAGAGAAAACTTGGAAAAGAAGAAAACTAATCCACCCGAATTTTCAAACACGATTAAATCGGGTAAGGGTGCGAAACTTGATTATTATATACTTGTGTATGATTATGTATGTTTGTATTTGGTTGTTTTTGAGTTGAAATTGAATGTAGAACAAAAACCATAATATGTGGAATTCGATTAAATTGTGTCGGAAATCATGTTTTCAGGTCCCTTATTGTTGATACATGTTAGATACATGTTGTTAGGCATTGTATTGGTAATTTTTCTGGTGTATAGGTGAAAATTGGATTGATTTTGGGTTGAAAACGTAGAAAAAATTCTGCAGAAAATTCTGGTTTTTCCACTGCCCATACGCGTATCACTCAAGGCAATACACGTATTGGTCAAGGCAATACGCGTATGGCATTGAAGAAATATGGGCAATACGCGTATGGAGCTTCATTTTCTCAGCCATCTGCCCATTTGCGTAATGGTACGCGTAAGGTTGAGGGCAATACGCATATGCAGCAAGGCACTACGCGTATTGGATTTTTAATGGGAATTTTGGGAAAAATGGGTCTCTGCCCATACGCGTATGACCTTGGGCAATACACGTATGGAATGGGCGAGCCAGCTGGGCAATACGCGTATGGCTCAGGGCAATACGCGTATGACCAGAAGGTGTGTATTTTTGGTCCCAATTTTGTGTTTGGGGTCGTAACTTGTGTTCCGATTATCCGTTTGGAGTATTCTTGGTATCGTTGGAAAGCTATTGAGCTGTTCTTTCTTATGATAATGATTTTGAGATTGTTGGCGGATTTAATTATGTTGAGAATTTGGAATAGTGTCGTTTTATCGACTTTTGTCGTTTGCATTGTGTGGAATTGATGTGTTATCGTGCAATGTGCTGTTATAGGAAGTGAATGCATGCGATTAAATGTTGTGATGAAGTTTTGTGGCCTTATGGCAAATAAATGCATTGTTTTGGGCTTAAGTGCAAAGCATGATTTTTATTGATTGAAATGATTGCATATATGTGTGCATTTGAATGTCATGAGTCATTATATGCCAAGCATCATGATATGCATTCTTGTGATGTCGTGTGCCCGTGTGGGGTGTGAGCGACGAATCGATTCCAGAGGGAATCCGCTATAAGGTCGTGTGCCCGTGTGGGGTGTGAGCGATGGTTATAAATGATCGTGTGCCCGTGTGGGGTGTGAGCGATCGGGTCGTGTACCCGTGTGGGGTGTGAGCGATCCATAAACGTCGTGTGCCTTATATAAAAGAGGTGTGAGCGACGGGGAACATCATATGCCCGACAGGGAGTTACATTAAGTAACGAGCGATGGTTCCAATAGTTCCTGAGTGAACTGGTGTTGAGATGTTGATGTCGGTACCGCATTGCATTGCATAGAGTCGTTGTGTCGGTCTCTGTGCATTTGCATTAAATCATGAATGGATTGACTTTGTGTGGAATTGTGATTGGAATTGATGCGTTGATATATATATATATATATATATATATATATATATATATATATATATATATATATTGGTGTTGGTGATAAGTGTATTGTGTATAATTGATATGTATTGGTGATGGATAAATGAGATATGTATTGTGTTGTGTTGTATTTGGATTCTGTTGTACGTTGTGGTGAGAATATTTTACGTGTGTAATTTTGTGTTATTATATAATTATATGCAATTATATTATGATTGTGTTTCTCACCCTTCTGCTGTTTTATAACGCTCTATGAGGCATTGCAGATTAGATTGTTGGAGGTCTTTTGTGAAGCTTAGGTCTTCATTCTTTTGTCGGTCGGCCCTGATATGTGGCACCGGGTAGTTAGGGAGACCGTTGGTGATTTGTGTGTATATGTACATGTTTCTTTTGGGATTGTACATGTATGATTGTATTTGGCAGACAAACTTTTCATGATATATATATATATATATATATATGAGATTTCAATACAGATTTTCTGCTTTTATTCTGTATCTGAATTGTGGGTAGTAGGAACTAAGTTCCTCTGTTAATTGCTACCTGATTGTTGCATATCTAATTGAGCAGGAAGGTTTGTCTTTCAGAGGAAACCCTAGTTGTCTACGGGCCAAGACTGGATTGTAGCTGATTAATCCATTGATGCCAAGGAGAGGTACATTGCCAAAATTTCCACAGCTGTCTATAATCATCACCCCATCATAAACACGGTTATACCAGTCGATGTCAGAATGGGTAAGAGACATTATCTTCTGCGACCACCACCCCTTCTTGAGATCCCAAAAGACATGTGCATTGGGCAAGTGCGAAATAAACCACTTGTACAACAAAGGGACACAATAGGTAATCATTCCTTTTCTGCGAGCATTCCTCGAATGAACAGAATAGTAGGCTTCAGCCAACAAGGTCGGTACTGGATTCTTCTTCAAGAAAATTTTAATGGCATTGAGGTCCACAAAATTTTTGAAACTTGGGAATAAGAGAATACCATAGATGAGTAGGGCGAAAACCGCTTCGAAAGCGTCCTTATCTTGATGACTGGCATAATATCGGGCTTTGGCAACTAGAAACTCTGCAGTAAAACCGAAAATTCCCCCTTTCGTAGTCATATTGGCTCGAATGTCAGCCAAATCCAAATATGTATATTTAGCGATTTCTTTTTCATCGGGGTCGTTTGCAAAGATAGGAAAGGGAAAATTGTCCCGAATAGGTGACCCAATTATTTGAGAGTACTCTTCAAGTGTAGGTACAAGCTGATAATCTGGAAAGGTGAAACAGTGATACAGTGGGTCATAGAACTTGAGTAAAGTGGAAAGCAGTCCTTCATCAATCCTCGCATTCATCACATATAAAAGTCTCCCATATTTGCCTCTGAAACTCTCCTCGTCTGTTACCAAAACTCCCAACCTCCTTAGATCATCTAAGTTAGGCATCTGAAAAGTGTACTTCATTGTATTCCTTCTTTCGGTATCCATAGTATCCCTACAATGTTTACAATCATAGTCAAGTTCCATGATTCTTTATGAAATGATGCTCATAAATGTATGTAACACACAAAGCACACAACACACACGAGCAAAAGGGCCCTAGGTTTGAAAGGTCACGACATGGAGCCAAGGTCTACCCATCCCAATAGGTGTGCACTATGGTTTCAAATGTACCTGCCGAACGGGTTCTACAAAGTTCCCAGAGTCTACAATCCATCTTTCGGATATTATCAATTTTCCAAATCACTTGGTAGTCAATAATATTCTCAAGAGAATCTCATCCGAGTGTAGTATCGCGTAGCGACTATCTCAGGAATAGACCCCCGCATAGTCCCCGCACTACATCCTAATAGGCCAAGTTGGGTTAAAGGTAACTACGGTCCCCAGTCTCGATGCCTTTAGTTCGAAATAATATTGTCTTCACGAATGGACTCGTTGAACAATATCAAATTCGAGAGGGCCTAAACTGAGTGGTGAAGTCTCAATTCAACTTCTTCAGGAATCGACTCCCTCAAAGTATCCTTGAATTCTCACCATCCTATCATAATTTTCACTCAAGTCCGGGTGTAGGACTTATCGCACCACACAAATAGTAACCCAGAAAACCAGCACAGCAGATAATAAGCAAATATAAGCAAGCAAATAAAGAAAGATAACATAAGTAAAAACAAGGTAGGGGAAACCCTCGACAAGTCCCCAATGAAGTCGCCAGTTCTGTTGCGGTGAGAATTGGATACCATAGTTATTAATGAACTAGGATCACATTTCTTTAAATGTTCACCACCGACTTTGATTTATCCAAAGGAAAGGTTCAAAAGCGAAAAACCCTAAAAGATCTAAGGTTCGGGGGTTGGTTACGCCTAGGGAAGGTATTAGCATCCTAAACGTCCGTAGTACTCTACGGGAACCTCTTGTTAGTATTTATGTTATCTCTCACTCGCTTGCTAAGGGTGCTATGCTAAAGGCTGAAAACCCTAGGGGTTAGTATCTAAGTATACTCAACAAGGTATCGCACCTTGTGCCTACGTTGAATGCGATGCCAAAAGGCAATCGACTTATATGGGTAGAAAATGGGCTCGACGTTGGATCGAGAGTTTTTATATTTTTGAAAGGTTTTGACGAAAAGCAAGCAAGTAAACATCAAGTAGAGGTAAGCATATAAAGGCATGATATCAAACAGAGACAAGATGAGTAAGCACACAAGCAAACATTTCACTCGGGCGCGAGAGATGGATCCTAAAAGGGAGCAATTAAGAAAGGAGTTTGATTAATCTTAAGGCTTGTTATTCCTAGGAATTTTATGTTGAAGATTAAATTAAAGAAAAGGTTAAGGTTTTTTTTTCTTAGAAGGATTTTAATATTTTAATCAGGAAAAGTTTTTATTATTATAAGAGATATTATGTGAGTGATTAATTTAAGAAGGTTTTAATTATTATTATTATTATTATTTTTTTAGATAGAAAAAGTTCCCTATTTAAATTAGTTAAAAAAGAAAATAAATTGATTATTATTAAAAAATAATTTATTTACTAAAAATGGTTAAATTGATTTTAAAAAAAAGATTAATTAAGTGATTACGGAGTGATTAGGTGTGATGCGGGGAAGAGGGTCTATCGCAGACCCTCAGATCCCAACCGACTGATCCATCTATGCTAAGGTCTAACGCAAACACGCCATGCCTTGAAGCAATATTTCTAAATAGGAAGACTTGATATTGTCTGATACATGTTGGTTTGAAATGGTTTGAATGTGTCTGATGGACAATCAATGCCCTGCTTTAATGCTCAATACTTGAATTTACGGTTGTTGTGACTCTTTTTTTAGAAGTACTTGATGAGGTTTTTCAAATTGAATTGATTGGTGTTGAAACTCGTATTGGAAATTATTGATAGACTTTGGTGGGCTTATCCTTTGTGTTTGAACACTTAGCGACTAAGAAAAAATTTGTTTTGATTTGAACTGCAGAAACCCAACTTCGTCCTCATCTCTTCTCTTCTGGACGAGGTACTGGAATGAGTTTTTAATGACCAGGACTGGGAGTTATAGGAACATCTTTACCCTCCAGCATTCTAAAGGACTCATACTAGTATTGAAGTAACTCTCTTGCTAATATTTTGTTCTCATTCTTCGATTTGCTTTGAGCTCATTGAGTTTTGAATCTTATATTTCCGGTCCTTGTACCTTGCTTGACATTATTTCTTTTCCTCTTTGATCTGAATTTTCCTTTCTAAATGTAACATGTCTAATCGGTTTTTCCAATTTTGGTGGCGGTTGATGGACAGGTTTGGAATAACATTAGCATCCTCTGGTGAAAAAGCTTGATTGCTAGAAACTTAATTCAAAGAAACACTAATATCAACATTAATTGATCCATTCATGATGTTGGTGCTTGTATTGGAAATATTTGAGATTCTGATTTGTTTTGAAAGTATGTGAATAATTCTTAATTATCATTGCCAATTCCAAATATGAGTAGCGATTGACTACAGCTCTTGATAAAATGTTTGGTTTTCTATTTTCTATCTGCTGATTGTTTTCCTTTTAATCAAGTACGATGACAATTGAACGTTGGATTTCCTTTGCAGGCAAATGAGGGTTATTGGTGGCAACAGACCTCTCGCGAGCTTGGTATTGGAGCATCTGAGATGGAAGAGGTGGATCAATATGACAGGTACTTGGAATTTCATTGCATTCATTTCCTTGATTATCACAATTGCATACTGAAATTGAAACGTGTTCTTAGGGTTTCGTTGTAACAATATCCTTTTCTGAAACAACTGCAGGATTCTGGTCTTTGTTTGGATGACTGGCGGAATCAAAGTGTATATGCGAACCTTTGTCGTGGCCAGAACCTCCTACCCAGGCATTTCTCAATAGGCGAGTAGTTAACAGATTTCAAATGTGATACCATAGGTTCTATGCTTATGACTATCAACTTGTTCCTTTTGTATTAGCCAAAGTGTTTGCTTAATCGACACAACCATGCGCTGCCTAGCTTACATCCATTAGGAATTGGTGTTATTCTAAATGATTGCAGCATATATTTGAATGACTTCTTTTGTGAGACTAAAATACCATGTCATGGTTTTGTTGTAACAGGTTCAAAGGAGTTGCTAGCAGCTTTGAAGAGGTGGCTTTGGAATTTGCCTAAAGACTTTAGAACCAAATTTAATTACGAACGGCCTTGTAAAATGGTTTATTGTATTGCTCTTATGCTTAATCGAATGTACTTTGAAATTGATCAATGAGTTTAGTATCCTCCATTATCCATTGGTTTATTTGGAAATTTGAAAATTTATGAAAGCAACCTGTAATTTGGGTCCGTACTGTAGCCTGGAAGTTGAATTAACCATGACAAGCTTTTTTTTGTAAATAAGCTTTAGTCTTATATTGTATTTCTTCCATCTTTTAGTATTGAATTTCAATTGGAGAGAGACAAAAATGACTTAAACCTTTGAAACTTTACTCGAAACTTTCAAAACCCGTGAATTACCTTTAGGCCATTATAAAAAACAAATACCTCCAACCTTGCCAAAACTTCCTTTGAAATAGGCATGCCTTGTAACTTGAAAATGGATCAAATAAACTTGTCAAAGGCCTTGAATTAGTTTGGATTTCCATGAGTCATGCCTGGTAACTTGGATTTCAACATGAATTTATTTGTAAACAACATTTATGTATTTTTATGAGTTTTAGAAAGTATGAATCCTTGTAATAAAAAAGGACTAGACTTCTCCAATCAATCCAGTTATAGCATTCCACCTTTTTAAAGCTTTAAGAATTCGCAAGGACTCATCCTTTCCACAAATGGCCAACATATCTTGAACCTCTCAAACTCAAAATCATCTTTAAACTTGCTTGAAGAATTTTGATAGCTTCAAGAAACAAATATTTTTCTTTAAACAGAGGGCCTGATCTTCATACTTGGACCAAAAGTGAATCAGAATCATATGACTGATGTAAGAATGTTAGGCTTGGTCTTGTAAATCCGTAACAAACCAATGGACTTGAATTTACATTTGTAACTCAACCTTATTACTTCCTTCCCACGTGGACTTTCCTGACAAACCAGTGCTTAAGAACAAGGAACAACATACTATATCAAACTTGAGGCTCTGACAGAAGGGGGGAGATGCCATATTACAATATAACTGCCGCACAAAAAGTAACCAGTTTTTAAGGGAACATCTTCTATGTCAGTGGGTATAAGGACATAGATTTCTATGGGGGAAAGCTTCTGAGAATTCTGATGGCAGAAGGGCTTTGGTAGTGGTTTAGGGATCAGGGGGTAGAGGCACGTGAACTTACAGGAATCCATACACACTTGCAAGACCGGAGAACCTCTACAAACACACACACATCATAGCCTTCAAGACCTTGAATCTTCTGCAGCAGTACCTGTACTCACAAATGAAACAAACAAGCAAAAACTAGAAGAAAGCGGTTAGCCATGCACGAATGATTGACCTAATATGTTATGCTGACGATCAATGAATCTAAGGGAAAATTTTGGGGTAAAACAAAAGGTCCTGATCGAGTTGCAATGGAAGTTCACAGAGGTACAGGTTTGGATGAGATTCAACAATATGTTGATGCAAGATGGATTAGTACTCCAGTGGCATTGTGGAAAATATTTAAATTCACACTTTACAAGTTATATCCCTCTGTTGAAAGACTACAAATCCACTTGCCAAATCATTATCAAGTGCGGTTTTATAAGCATCAAAGAATCATGGATATACTAAATGATAACCAAAATGCAGTAACTATACTCACTGAATTCTTTGAACTAAACCAAATGGATCCACATGCTAGGAATTATTTGTACAGAGAGACTCCAGAGCATTATTGTTGGCTAAAAGGGGTCAAGAAATGGCAGTGAAGACGGACAAAACGAAAAGTTATTGGACGAATATATACAGTATCCCCTTCAGAAGGTGAGAAATTGTATTTGCGTGTTTTGTTGTCTCATTTAAGAGGTCCAACAAACTGGGAATGCCTTCTTACACATAATGGTGCATGTTTTTTCACATTTAAAAAAGCAGTTGAGGATTGGGGGTTATTAGAGAATGATAATAATATTCGTGAATGTTTGCTTGAGGCATCATATATGCGAATGCCATATGCTTTACGAAGGTTGTTTGTGACTATATTAATTTTTTGTCAACCAACTGATGTTAGATGCCTATTTGATGAGTTTTATCCCTACATGGTGGAGGATTATTAAATGACAAATATTGTTGTGGGAGATAACTTTGAAATATGTTATTGAGGGAATTAAGGGATCTTTTGCTACTACATGGAAAACTAATAAAAAACTATGATCTTTCAGTGTTGACTAGGGGTGGCAAAACGGGCCGCCCGCCCCGCCCCGCCTTAAGCCTGCCAAAAAAACGGCGGGGCGGGCAAGCCTGCCTAATGGAAACAGGCTTAAAAATCTAGCTCGCCCCACCAAGGTGTCAGGTTGGCGGGCGGCGGGCTTGTCCGCCAACTTTTTTATTTATTTTTTTTTCATTTTTTTAATAGTGTTGTGGTGAGAATCGGATAACAAGCTGTTAATTAACTTGAATCACAAAACATGAAGTTCACCACCGAGCTTTGATTTATCCAAAGGAAAGGGTAAAGACCGAAAACCCTAAAAAGAGAATCTAGGTTCGGGGGTTGGTTATACTTGGTAGATGCAAATGAGGATGAAATACTCATGACATGCATATGGTATAACTTAGGCAAATGATATATGATCAAATGCAAATGCAGATGCTGATGACATCACTTGACTCTTTTGGTGAGAAGACAAGACTGGGAGACTGATTCCTCAACACGGAGATCACTGTTATTCTGCTTGGGGACTAGAGATTCTATTACTGAACACATCTTTACCACACTGGTAAACTGTATCCAAATTGATGATCCTTGTAGGAAGGATGAAGAGCTGCTTGGGGGTTCTTCAGGTAAACTGCCCCAGATTAGCTGATTGTTGTAGATGAGCTGATCATTGCTTCAGTTTGTCTGATTCTGTAGCTGACTGTTTTGCTGTACACGGGGAAAGCCTGCTCCAATATGAGTCTTGAAAAATCTTCAGGATAAACCAATTCTGAGAAGGACTTGCCCCTGAACAAAAAATCTTGAACTGATTCTTCAACAAGACTTGGAAAGAACTTGCCCCTGATAGGATCACCGACCAAGTTTCTTATATGTTTGAAAATTCCTTGAGAGGAAAGCTAGTTTGCAAGCAAAAATGTTCATACAAACGTGGTAAATGCAAAGTTCATGCAACTTTTGAAATCAAAATCAATTTGCAAAACAAATGAATCACTGGTATGAACACGGCGGTTCAAGACATTTAAAAGTGAAAGGTGAAGCACAAGTGTAGTGACCTACAAAGATCTTTGGGATTCAGTTTACGCAACTTTGCTGTAGTATGCTTTCAAAATAACCTTACTTCAATTAGGTCTTTTGAGGGTTATAATGTGGCCTGGTTCACGGTTTAAGAAACAAAGGATAAAGGCTCAAAGTTTATTTATGCCCACCCAATCTACATGATGAACTCCAGTCCTATGCTCAGTTAACTCAAACTATGCACTCAGGTTCCCGTATGTTGGAAATTGCACTGATGATAGTAATGATGATAGTTCAAAATTCGATGGACTTGAGATGGCAGTCAATGTTTCCTTACAACTTTTGGTTGTCATACAAGCTTGTTCTTTCTTCTCTTTGTATAAGGTAAGGTCATGAGCTTCACACCTTTCTTAGCTTTTGCCTCGAAAGGGACTCGCCTCATTCTTTGAGTAAGTATTTCTTGATGACCCTTCTTCATTTATCGCTTTGGGAACAACTTGTACTACATTTATTCATTTAATTTGGAGGAGTTGAAAGGTTGTGAACGCCTGGCTTAATGATTACGGTGAACCATCATTGGCGTTTGACTTGAAAGACATCTTCGACACTTGCTTGTTGTGTGCGAAGGAAAACTTGTGAGTGCAACTTTTGTTGAAAGACGTTTTGCATGAAACTCTTGTATTTGAATGCACAATCCAGTTTACTGAGAACTACCCTGCCCCCAGGTTAAAATTGCGGGTTTTTATTTGTAAAGAAAAGAAACTCCTACTTCAAGGCTCGAAGGGGTTAAAGAGGGGTTATCTTCCTTATGTCTCCAGTGTTTGGGGATTGAAACAATGCCTTACATCGTCAGCAAAGTTTTGATTTGAAAGCATACCAACAACAATTATGGGTATAATGTTTTCATCATCCTCCCTCAAATCTTTGCATAATCAAAAAAAATATTTTGCAAAAGAAAGCATAATGATGTAAATAGTGGACAAAATGAATTGAATCAAAAGTTGCAATGCTCATTTCATTAATCACGAAAGTACAAACATAATTTGAAGGCAAACAACCATTACAAAATAAGGAATATGCAAACAACCAGAAACAAGGCCTAGTGACTAATTAAACACAAGGATGAGCTATCCTGTCTTTAAGAAGTAGCTAAGCTGAAGTCGACTGAAGCTTCACTTGGTGTGCCCTGGCAGAGGGTTGTTCTGGACATTGGGATTGTCACGAAAGTTAAGAATTCCAGTCTTAATCAAATCACGCACTCTAGCCTTTAGTGCATAGAAATTTTCCAAGCCGTGGCCTGCGGCACCTTCATGGAATGCACAGTGAAGGTCAGATCTGAATCCAACTGGAAGAGGATTTGGAAGAGGTAAAGTCCTTGTGGTAATCAAACCTTGCTCAACCAGACCAGGAAACAGTTCAGTGTACTTCATTGGAATAGGATCAAAATGATTCCTATTACGGTACTGGTTTTGTCCTGCAGTTGGACGTTGGGAAGCTTGAGCTGGTCGTGGAGCAGTAACCACGGGAGTGATAGCAGCAACAGTAGGGTGAATAACATACTGAGGTTGGGGACTAGGCCTTCTCAATTCAACCATTACAACGTTAGTCTGATCTTCCCTTTTCTTCTGGAAGCTTCCATAGGATTTCTTTACAGCATTGGAAGATTCAGCAGCTTTTGACACTTTTCCTTTCTTTAGTCCTTCCTCGAGTCTTTAGCCGATGGTAACCAAATCAGTGAAGTTGGAGGAAACACTTCCAATCATCTTCTCCCAATAGAATGGGGACAGAGTATCCATGAACATTCCAGTCAACTCTTTCTCAGCCAAAGGAGGTTCAACTTGGGAAGCCAACTCCCTCCAGCGCTGAGCATACTCCTTAAAAGATTCCTTCTCTTGCTGAGTCATGTTTTGCAGTTGGCGGCGATCAGGGGCCATGTCGAGGTTATACTTATACTGCTTCATGAAGGCATTTACAAGATCTTGGAATCAGTGGATGGAGTTTTGCTCGAGACCCATATACCATTGGAGTGATGCTCCACTCAAACTATCTTGAAAATAGTGGATAAGCAGCTTCTGATTTTTGGTGTAAGCAGTCATCTTGCGGAGATATATGACCAAATGAGCCCTTGGACAAGAATGGCCCTTGTACTTCACAAATTCTGGATTTTTGAACTTAGCAGGCATAACAAGGTCAGACACTAAGCACACGTTATCTGCATCCACATTGAAAAAGTCAGTACCCTCAACAGCTTTGAGTCTTTTGTCTAAAGTCTGAAACTGCTCACGGACAACTTCAGGTTCAACAAAGTCTTCATAGTCTTCACCCTGAGCACTGGCAGCATTATACTCAAAGAGGGGATTCTCAAAGGAAGCTTGAATAGTCTATGGAACAACATGTACTGTAGGTCTGGGCTCGGGGAAAACAGGAGCTTGAAATACAGGCATAGCAGTCTGACCAACCATAGTAGTAGATACAATTGGTGGAGAATAGTTGTGTGACAAACCAAACTCGGGCCAAGTTGAAGGTGGTATCTGAACAGGTGGAGGTTCAGCACTTGAAACTTCCAAGATGACAGTTCTTTGGGGTTGCTCTCCCCTAGCAATCAAAACTTAAAGCATCTCAGTGAGCTTGGTCATACTTGACTTAAGGTCATTGATTTCCATTCGGACCTCAGCATTGTGTGCCTCTTGCTCTGACATCTTGTGTCTGTAGTTAGCTCTAGTCCAGTATTTGTGTCGAGGAATCAGCTTGACGACTCACAGACAAACTCTGGAAGATAGAGATCACTGGAAATAAGTAACTGGACGAACAGACGTATGCAATGAAACATGCAAAGATGCAAATGATATGCAATGCAATGCAAACAGGATACAAAACACATGCAACAGGATCAAAGGTTTGAGATCACAGCATGGAGTCTGGGTAAAGAATCAACCACAGGGTGTGTACTAGGGTTCTTGTATCTGTAGAACAGGGTTCTAAAAATTTCGTAGAGTCAACAACCCATCTTTCGGATATTATCGATTTCTCAATTACTCGGTAGTCAATAATATTCTCAAGAGAGTCTCGTCTGAGTGTAGTATCGCGTAGTAATCATTTAGGATTACTCCCTCATAATCATCGCACTATATCCTAAATAGGCCAAGTGGGGTAAAGGGTAACTAATGATCGTCAGTATCCCTGGCACCAAGGTTGAAAGTAGCAACGCATTCACGATCGCTCGTTCAGCATATACCACCCCCAAGAGGGCCTCAACTGAGTGTGGAACCTCAAGTAAACTCCTTTGGGATTACTCCCTCGAAGTCTCCTTGACTATGTCCACGGTCCTATCATAAGTGTACTCTCAAGTTCGGGTTAGGACTTATCCTCACCACTCAAAGTAACCATCCTGCACACAGAAAAACCCAAGCACAACAGGTATATATACAAATACAAATATACAAATGTACAAGCAAACAAACATGTAAAATAACACAAATACAAACAAGGTGGGCTTAACCCTCTTAGGGGAGACTGTCCCCAGTGAAGTCGCCATTTCTGTTGCGGTGAGAATCGGATAACAAGCTATTAATTAACTTGAATCACAAAACATGAAGTTCACCACCGAGCTTTGATTTATCCAAAGGAAAAGGTAAAGAAAGAAAACCCTAAAAAGAGAATCTAGGTTCGGGGGTTGGTTATACTAAGGGAAGGTATTAGCACCCTAAGTATCTGTAGTACTCTACAGGAACCTCTTGTAAGTATTTGTGTTATGTTATGTTGCTTGCTAAGGGAAATGTGCTAAGGGAAAGACCTAGGGAAATATACACTAAATATGCTCGCCAAGACATCGCATCTCGTGCCTACGTATCATGACGGGAATGGAATCAGAGCATTTGTAGTTCCCCTCAATGGGGGTGAGGAACTCTTGACTGTGGTCAAGGTTCCAAGGGAAAGCAGGGTGAAAAGCTTGAAAGCAAAGCTTGTGAGGATTGATTGTTTAGGAGAAGAGATTAATGGTTATCTCTTATGAAAGGATTGTGAAGGGTTAGACCACCGTGAAGGAGAAGAGATTAATGGCTATCTCTTGGGAAAGTTTAAAGAAAGGTTTATGAGTTATAAGAGATTAACGGTTATCTCTTGGGAAGGCTAGGTTAAAAGGGAATGAAATGTTCGCGGGAAGGTAGGGTCTGAAAGCAAGACACCTACGTGGAGTGCGGCGACTCCTAAGGTTAAGTTAAAATAGGGAGAGAAGTGTTCATGGAGAAAAGTAGGGTCTGAAAGCAAGACGCCTACGTGGAGTACGGCGACTCCAAACCTAAGGCTAGGTTAAAAGGGTAATGAGCTATCTATGACCTTGCGGTCAATAGAGAGACTTTCATTTGGAAAAAGAGGTAATACTTGTTTACAAGAGTTAAATGGAATTGAAATTGAATAAATAGTACGAGTACAAAGATTCCAAGATAGTAAACATTAACCAAAATGAAACTTTAAGCATGAACATGGATAAGTGAATACGAGTAAGGCAGGGACAACATTATCAAAGTTTGAAAAACAGAGACATATTAAAGCCATGAAAATTAGCAACAGAAATCAATGCATATAAAACAACAGAAGTAATTTGGTTCAACTCAAGAAACCATAAACAATATTTACATGCCGACTGAAAAGTTCTAAAAACTTACGGAAACCGGTCGGTGATTTTTTATAAAAAGAAACAGTGAACCGAACATAACGCGAAGCATATTTTTGTTATTTTATTGTTTTAGAAAGAAAATAAAACATTAAAAGAAATGAAGTAAAAAAAATAATAAAAAAAGGGTAAGTATGTGTGCCCGGCGCCACATAATGGTGGCAGGTGCCACCAAAACTCATGCAAGGCACAAGTATAAGGTGGCAGGCGCCACACATCATGAAGGAAAAGAAAAAAGGTCCTTTAAAAAGCATGGCGGGTTCCATGCATGTGGTGGCAGGTGCCACACATCATGAAGGTAAAGAAAAAAAGTCCTTTAAAAGCATGGCGGGTGCCATGCATTCCTTATTTCTTATTTATTTTTTTTTTTCATTTTTTCTTTAAATAATATTCATGAAGTCATAACAAAACCTACACACCATATTTATTCTGGAATCAAGTATTAGCATGAATATAATGGTAACATGAAACAAAACATTGTGATATTATGATACAATGAAAACAATATATTTTCCAGAAAAATATTAACGTGCTAATGTACCTGATAACAACATAGATAAATAATCATGGTATTTCGAAAACTAAAAATAAAAAGAAGTGAAGGTTACCTAGTGGAGACGGTCCACTGCCTCTTCACATGTATGTACTCGGAAAAAGAAAACCGGACGAACTTCTTGAAGAAATATGAGGGAGAAAATGATAAGGGTATTCAGCCTATTTTTAGGGTGAATCCGGTGTGTTTGAAACTGAAGATGAAGGGTCCTATTTATAGGAGAAAGTGAGGGTGTAGTCTGATTTTTCATATTGTCCACAATACCCTTTTTCATATTTTATTCGTGCAAGCTGGCTGAGATTTTGAAAAATCTTTGATTCAGAAAGTAGGCTTCAGAAAGTAGGTTGGCTGATGAGACGTAATGTCATGCTTTGTTGAAAAGTTATTTTTATTTCATTATGAAACGGAAACCACTTGCTCTGGCCTTGAAAAAAAGTTTTACTTAATTGGAAGAAAACCTTCTGAAGTGTAGAAAACGAGTGAGGTGGCAAACGCCACATTATTTCATGGCGGGTGCCACAAAATAATGTGGCAAGTGAACAAATATGTGGCACACGCCACATTCCTCACATGGCAGGCGCCATGGTTTGTAAAATGTGGTGGTGGGCGCCACCTTAAGTGTGGCAGGCGCCATGCTTAAGTGTGGTAGGCCACCACATTGTTTTTTTATTTCTTTCCTTTTTCTTTTTTCTTTTTTTTTTTCCTTTTTCAAATAAAATTCAACAAATGCCTTGATATTTCTCAGTCAATGGTCGAGCATACTTGCATACTTCATTTTCGGTCCAATAACATCAAAGTCAGATGTTCGACTTTTCGGCCAAAATTCTGATTTTCTCAGGAATTCCAACTGGATGGTCTTTGAGGATTTTGCTTCTTCACTTTCTTCCAAGGTCCATAGATGGCCTCTAGGGATGTCCAGTATCATATAGAATCAAGTTCCAAAGCTTGGGAATATGTCCTGATCAAAGTCAAAGGCAATGGTTGACTGTCGTTGAGAAAATCCTAGTTTGAGGCATGGTGAATCCTGTGGCTCATGGCACTTGTAATAAGAACCGAACACACTTGATTTATTGTTGAATAAGACCTCTTGGATGTAGGTGAGCTCAAATGGTTGCATTTGGAGCCAAAAACCTTAAAACATGGGAGAGTCTGGCTTATTGACTTTTGTTCTTTTTCCTGTGTAAACCTGGCTTTCACAAAAGAAACAAACTGGAAAGATATAGTAGTTAGTCAACAATGCATGAATGAATGAACCCTAAATGTAAGTGCAAAATATTATGTCATCTAAGGGGTAAAATTTGGGGTACAACAAATAGATTAATAGGCTTGTTTTTACATTTCAAATAGATTTTTCACTTATTTTTTAGAATAATTTTTACAAAGCATCTTTTTAACAAATTTTACTTCAAAAGTATTGCATATATTATCAAATAAATGTACAAAATAAAATTATCAAGAATTAGAATTACTATAATTAATTAAAAAATGGTGTGTTTAAGGTGGGACAGGCTGAACGAATAGGTGCGGCGGGCTTTGGCGGGTGGCGGGTTTTGGCGGGGCGGGATTTGGTGGGCGGCGGGTCCAAAATCCCAACCCAACCCACCATTTTTTGGTGGGTGCGCAGGCTGGCCCGACGGGCCACGACCCGTTTTTCCACCCCTAGTGTTGACAATGGAAGCAAATGAAGTCAGGGGAGTTCCAACAATTATTCAGGAAGAGTTATCGGTCCAAATTCCAAATGAAGACGTTCAATCTATTGAGAAGTTAAATAATGACCAGATGAGTGCTTACAATATAATTATGAACGCCATCCACCAAAAACAAAGTCAAAATTTTTTTGTTGATGGACCTAGAGGGACAGGTAAAACTTTCCTTTATCGAACTATAATGGCAAATTTGAGACGTAATAATGAAATAGTCTTAGCAACAGCTTCCTCAGGCATAGCTGCTACATTATTACCTGGTGGTAGAACTGCACACTCTTGATTTGGGATCCCTATTGATATAGAGCCCCGTTCTATTTGCAAAATAACAAAGAATTCTGACCTTGCAAAACTCATCTGAATAACCAATGTAATCATTTAGGATGAAGCACCCATGATAAATAGATATTGTGTAGAAGCATTAGATCGATCACTGCAAGATATCATGAATAACAATGCTCCATTTGGTGGAAAAATAATGATCACGGGTGAAGATTTTCATCAGGTGCTTCCTGTTATTGAAAAAGGAAATAGAGGACAAATTATTTCAGCGTGTATTGTTAGATCTCGATTATGGGCCACCACAAAGGTCTTGCATTTGCACCAGAATATGCGATCACTTCATGACCACGACTTTGCACATTTTTTGATGAGGATTGGAGATGGTAATGAACCTACTAAAGAGGATGACATGGTTAGGATGCCTGCTGAAATTGTAATACCATGGGAAGGAGAAAGCTCCATTCAAAAGCTTATACAACATACATTTCCCCAATTAGAGAACCATGGATGAGATGCTTCATATATGGTGGAGAGAGCGATACTTACTCCTAAAAATTGTAATGTGTATATGTTGAATGACATGGTTATTAATAAATCACTTAGAGATGAACATATTATGTTATCTTTTGATGATGTTGAGGGTGATACTCATAACCTATATCAACAGGAATACTTGAACACAATTGCTCCTGGTACTTTACCACCACATATTTTAAAGATAAAAATAGGGGCTCCACTGATGTTATTGCGAAACATAGACCCTAAATTTGGGTTATGTAATGGGACAAGGTTGTTATGTCATGGTTTTTTTATGAATTTGCTTAATGTTGAAATACTTACAGGCCACAACGCTGGAAAAAGAGTTTTCTTGCCAAGAATTAAGCTCAAAATTACTGAAGGTGGGGGACTTCCTTTTGTGCTTATTAGAAAACAGTTTCCTGTCAAACTAAGCTTTGAAATCACTATAAATAAATTACAAGGACAAACAATTCCAAATGTCGGAATTTATCTTCCACGACATGTTTTCAGTCACAGACAATTGTATGTTGCTTTATTAAGAGGTGTTTCGCGGGCTGCAATAAAAGTGCTAATTAAAGACGGAAGAGTAGAGGGGGAAGAAGGGGAGTTTACCAAGAATATAGTTTTTAAAGAAATTTTGTTGTCACAAACTCAGGTATTTATCTATTATGTTAAATCATTCAACTTTACTTTTGCAATGTCACACTAGGCGTGTACTTACTAGATTACACTATATTGTTGACTACTAAAATTTACTTCATTTGTTTTGCAGTGAAACGAGAGACATTTCTGATTTTGATTCCATGGTTGACCTTCCTATTAAGCAAAAAATGTAACTTAATATCTCTGTTAATGTTTATGTTTATTTACCTAAAAATATGTAAGAAAGATTTTTGTTCTTATTCTATTTAAATCTTCATATGGTTTTGAACAATCTATAACAATATATAAATACAAAACTTAATTTTGGTGTAATTTATTTTCTTTTTTCATAATACGGTAATCCTAACCACCAAATTATTCCACTCACATTATTGATTTGCTTAAAAAAATTGGTTGAATAAAGTCATGTCACAATGCGACTTTTTGAATTCAAACAAAATTTAATGCATGAATATTACATATTGCAAACAAAACTTAATATGTATATGACACCAATAGTAAATGTATTTGTATTCAATAAGTACATTAATATACACACGTATATGTTGTCTAAAAAATTTTATTTTTAATGTAAAGAATGATAAACACCTCATATATAATATACACATGTTTATTTTTCTCTGCTGTGCGCATTAAAAAAAGCTGACAAACGGGCACGGGAGTGCCCGTTTGGACGCTAGTAAATATAAGGAGAATATTTATACTAGATTTATCCACCATAAGAATACTACATATTGGTGTTATGTAAGTGCCACTACTACAAAATATACATTCGGTAACGACATATTACTAAGGCCATTATGTCAACGTAGTAATATCTCATTTTTAACGCGCCTGATTTTTTTATTTATTAAAAAACTTTTCATCACGGTTCATAATAACAATTGTGGTCATATATTAAGGGTTACAAGCATCGAATTCCATCAATAACATTTTCTAGTTTTTCAATAAAAAAATTGTGTGTCCCTTAACATGTATTGCTAAATAAAAATTGTAAAACTTGTAATTACGGTTGTTTCTACCAACCGTGATTATATGTGTCATATTTCACTACGGTTGGTATTTACAACCGTTGTGAAGTTCTTTTCTACAAAATTAAAATATGATAAGTTCTTTATTTTCTTCATAACACATGCCGTATTGAACCAGACGACAGTGATAGTAAAATCTTCATCTTTCTTCAAGTGAGTATAGTGAGCCTAATGTTGAAGTGAATGATGAACGTGTTGAAGTTAGTAATGAACATGCTGAAGTTGATGAGGATTATGTTGCAAGTGAGTACAGTGAGTATAGTGAAGACATTGAAGTTAATGAGGCCAATGAAGATTATGAGGAGATGGACTGGACCAATGTATTATCCCCTGAGACTTTAAGTGAGGTTTCTAGTGGAAACAAAGAATAAGAACCAGCTGATATGCAACATGAAGAATGTAAAGATTCTGATCATTTATACAAAACTTATGGGAGTGATGATGATGAATAGGTTGTTAAGTTTCAAACTTATAAGAGTGGGGGAGGAATGTGGATTTTATTTAGGAATGATGTTTACAAACAAGGAGAAGATAAGAGACACTGTCAAATAATATGGGATGGAAAATCAAAAAAATGTGTTCATTAAGAATAATGATTGCAAAAGGATGGTAATTAGGTGTATGAATGATTGTAAGCTCTATATAAGGTTTAGTAAAAGGAATAGACAACAATATTGGAAAATAATCAATTTTTTTATGATCATACATGCCACAGGACTTCGCATAACAAGAATTATAAAACTATGTGGCTTGATATTTGGATTTGCTAAGACATGTAGGTCATTTCTTGTCTTAGATGCTTGCTTTTTGAAGGGGGATATGATGGTCAATTAATGGCAGCAGTAGGCAGGATGGTAACAATCAAATCTTTCCAATTGCATATGCAGTTATTGAAGTTGAGACCAAAGACTTATGTGAGTTGTTATTATACTTTCTTCTTGAATATTCAAAAGCATTCAACTAAATAGCACATGGCTTTATTTCTGACCAGCTGAATGTATAGTGTCTCATGTAATTTCTTAGGCATCATCTTATGTATTCTCTCATGACTTTATTTATTTGATTACATGTGCCAGGGGTTGGTTCCTGCAATACATAATATTAATACCCATATTGTGTGTAAAGCATCTATATGGTAATTGGAAGAAGAAATTATGGAATCTTATTTTGCAAGTGATATGCTTTAAACAATGACATCAACTTTTGAGGATGACAACTAATGTTTTATGATAAGTCAAACATAAATGATTAAGTGGAAAAAGATGCAAACCTAATCATTAAGGTTTGATGGACTTGAATATCATATAATGGCAATCAAATGGAATGTAACTAAAGCCTCATCTCAAGCTACTCAAGAAAGTGTCTACAAAAAGAAAACATATGGCAAAGTCTTGAAGTGCTTATGACCCTCCTAATTTAGCAGTGAGTGAGACAATTGTAATGCAAAAAGGCCTTTATCGTAAAAAGTGCATGGCTAAAACACACACACACAAACACACACACACAAAACATATTTTCAAATTATTTTTTATCAAAGAAAGTATATTAAAAAACATCTTGAAGTTGTGCCAGATAGATTAGGAACTGTCAAAATTTCTATTGGCAAAAGTTTGACTTATCTGATAAATTGGAACTTTTGTCTAATCGATTAACTAAGTTCAAAATTGAGTCCCAAGTGATTAGGACATCGTCTTAATGATGTGCAACGACTAGATATATTTTTCTTCCTTTTTAAGTTACAATCGATTATATTTCAAACCTCTAATTGATTGTAAACATGCGACAATCAATTAAATTATCGTAAAATGCATTTATTTGAAATTCCTTTTTTAGCCAACGTGTAGTCTATAAATAGAGGTTCGTTCCCTAAGTTCATTTCATCCAGAATCGTGTTTTGACACAAATCTCTCTCTCTCTCTCTCTCTCTCTCTCTCTCGACATTTTGATTACTTTCTCTCACTAATATTTTAGCCATAATATCTTTGTGAGAAAAGCCTTTTTGTGAGTGAGAATATTCTGTAATTCTGGAAGGGTAGAATTGTAAATTCAGTAAGGGAAAACTCTTGTATACACCTTGGTTGAATATTATCCATTTAGAGATTTATTTGGGTTAGAAGCTAAACCCATTAAAAGCTTTGGTTTGGGGATTGTGTGATCAATCCCTAGTTTAGGTTGGAGATCAACTTGTATTAAAATCTCCTAGTTTCTTTACAGCTTGTAATAAAGCCAAGATAGGTTAAAATTCAGCCCAATATTAAAAGCTTCATATGTTTGAGATTAACCCGATATTAAAATTTTACAGGTTATTGGTCAGCGCGTTTAAAACCAAAGTTTAACGTTCACGTGCTCAGCCCATGTAAAAGCTGGCAAGGTTTAAGGAAATTGAAGACTAACTGATATGAGATCCTTGTTTGTGGAGAGAATACAAATCGCTTCAATCTACCGTGTGGGATAAGACTATCTGATTCAATCTACCGTTTGGAAGAGAATACTCAAATTGTTAAATACCGAAGTCTTATATTATTTGGTTGGAGGTCAACCATCATTTCCTTGTATAAGGGGGTTCGTGAGTCTTTCCTACTAAAAGTTCTCAACGTTTATTGGATACTCTCAAGATCAATTCTTAGGGAGATGAGTAGGTCATTTTCTTGCTTGACCGAACCTTTATGCATCATGGTGTTCACCTCTTTCCATTAACTCTTTACTTTTCTGCTATATATTTTTCTGCAAATTATTATTTTTGCTACTAAATGTTTAAAATGATTTTAAACTCTGATTTTACTTCACAAAGTTTTTCAAAACCACATATTTCTAAACCATATAATTCACCCCCTTGTGTGTGAAGTCTCAAGTCCAACAAGTGGCATTAGAGTCTACCTCCTATTTAAGAACTAATCTTCTCAAGAGGAATATGACCTCCAACAAGAGATATTTTTTAAACACACCACCTTTTTTCAATGATAGTAAATTTAATATTTGGCAAGCTAGGTTTAGAACTTTTCTTCAAAGCATAAATCATGAATTGTAGGAAACAATTGTCGATGGTCTGGTTTACCCTACTCATCAAGTAAATGATAAAGTAGTATATAAACATTATTTCATTTGGACCAAAGAAGAAAAGAGAAAGATATAGATAAATCTTAAAACAAAGAACTTTATAACAATGTCTCTAGATGATAGTAAACTTTATGAAGTACATTGCTGTAAAACCGCCAAGGAAATATGAGACGCTCTTGAAAGGATATATGGAACTTCTCTAAGTATCAAACAGGAGAAGATGAACACACGAGGCAAATAAAGTAAATATACCAATCATATATGTTTTTTCAAACTTAGAAATATTGGAAACTATGTTGGAAACTATATTACTAACGAATATCTAAGAATTAAGAATTATAAATATTCAACTCTTAAATAAAAAGATATGTAGTTTCATGTCCCTAACACATTCAGGGGTACTCTAATATGGTGGTTTTGCTGCATGTCTTATAGCTTTCATTTTCATTTAATTTTATTTATTGAGTCTCCTTCATGATTGCACATCCTCTCTGAACCGAGTTTAGAACAATCTGTCTTTAGCATGTATAAAAGAGTAGTTATGTTTGAACTTGATCATGATGCTTTTAGTCAATTGCATGAGTAAGTGGAATAAGAACCATGTGTGTTATTGATTCAAGTTAGGTGGAAAGAAAAATCTCAAAATCTTTTGAAAACAATGAAAATTGAGATTTTTTTTGTGTTTGATTCGAATCAAGCACATATACTGATTGGAATCACTTTGGATAGAGGCAAACCAAAGATTTTTAAACACTTTGTTTCGAATCATAATTTCCACCTGATTTGAATCAGGCAGTTCTGAGTCACTTTTACTTGATTTAATTCGAATCAGACTTCACACCTGATTAGAATCAGACAGTTTTTTCACATTTTTCTATTGGCTATGCTTGAATTGATTCAAATAAGAAGTAACACTTAATTTTAATCATGAGATCTTTAATTCGAATCAGACTTTGTTCTTGATTCGAATTAGATGAGAAATGGGTTAAAACTCTGTTTTCTTCTTATTCCAATTCACTTGTTCATTTGACTCAAATCATGAAATGCTCTTGATTCTAATCTAACTAACTTTTCAACCTTTTTTAGTGCTTAATCTCAAGCACATATAAAATCATTTTGTCATCATTTTTCAAGCATGAATCTTATAATTAACATTTTGATTTTCTGTGAAACCGACACCCTATATTTTCAAAAGTTCAAAACTCTTACAATAAATTTCTTTCATCTCCAACCTCAGTTTGATTTCAGATCTTGATAACGAGAGACATGTAATTTATTGAGGGAGACGCTTGATGGGTTATCAAGAGGGGGAAACATACACATTGGGTCAAACACTCACCTAAAGGTTAAAGACTCACCCAAACAAGTGAGAGAGACACCACATATTCACCTAAAACCTTAAGGTGATAGGTGCGTGGGTCCTCTTACTTATAAAGTGCTCAACCTTCACTTTTCTAAGCAATGTGGGACTTAGAACTCATACTTGATTCTCAGTCACTCACATTTTCCCAACAACGCTGCCTTGAAACTAGTCATTCTTGAAGATTTGGTTGAGATTTTCAGGTAGCTTGTAATATTGATGTTGTTGTCATTGGTGTCGACAAATTTCAATGGATGGGGTTCTTCTCTTCAGATTACCTTTGTAGTGACTGTGAGGCTACAAACAAGGCAAAGTTCTTGTCAAATCTTCTAACAGTTCATCGCTTAAGGAGCCAGTAGGATCAATGGATGATTGTTACACACGAAGATTTAGAACATATTGGTGATATTGGAAGATTCAAGAAGCATCATTTGAGTAAAGATTACGCAAAAGAGTTTGACATTACGTTGTATACAAGTCAAGATTCAGATAGGAGATTTATTTTTCTCAGCATTATTGTGGATTGGTGATTATATGAACTCTTGCAAATATTTGTCAAATAAAAAAGGAACAATGCAGGTTCCAACGGGACACTATTGAAGAGTGCACGTAGGAAAAACAAGGACGAACGCTTAAACACTATAAATCTCGGTGTCATCTATCTCCCTTACTCTTGCATTTAATTTTCGTAGGATTTACATGGTTGGGTATTTCAATTCTAGCGTAGTTTATCGTTTATTCAATTGATAACAGTTTATTACGTAAGCTTAGGTATTGTTAAAATTGATGCCTAATTGAGATAAATTGGTGATTAAATTATGAGAAATAATTGAGGTTAGAATTTATTGATATTGAATCATTGTATAAACACACCTCGTGGAATATACAACTGAATCAATTGAATACCTTGTGTATCATCATAAAATCATCTTTGGTGTTTGTGAATCGATTTACTGTTAACATGATCAAGTTTCGAAAAGTATAATTTTCATATTTTCGCTTCAAACATTCCGCACACTTTTGAAAAATCTCTGATATTCAATATATGTTATATATTATATCAAACTTATTATTTATTAGTACTTTTATAATATTAATAAAAATATAGTTTATAATTTGGATATCCTAAAAATCGATCCAAATTAAATTACATGAAATTGAATCGGATTGGATCAAATTATTTTATCAATCATCTAAAATCGAACCGATCCACATATAAATTTATCTTTAAATCAAATAATATTTTGCTTCAAAACCAATCTAAAGAGCAATACAAACACCCCTACTAGTAGTTTTTAGGGTTAAATATACAATACCCCCCTGCAATGTTAGCGATTTCTCATTTTAGCCCCTGGTAAATTTTTTTTTTTAAAAACCCCCTCGTAATATCCAGATTCCCTCACTTAGGCCCCTGGCTGCCACATGGCAGCAAAGATTCCTTTCTCTTTGCTTGCGTGGCAGCCACGTGACATTTTTAATATTATTTTATTATTATTTTATTATTATTATTTTTTTTTTTTTTTTAATTTTTTTAATTTTTTTTTTAATTTTTTTTTAATTTTTTTTTACTTTTTTTTTTAAATTTTTTTATTTTTTTTAAATTTTTTTAAATTTTTTTTTACTTTTTTGTTTTATTTTGTTTTATTTGTTTTATTTGTTTTTATTATAATTTTTATAATTTTTTTTTCTTTTTTTTATTTTTTTTTCGTTTTTATTTATATATATATATATATATATATTTTTTTTTTTATTTTTCGTTTTTGGACCTAATTTTTATTTTTAATTCTATTTTAAACAAATTTTTATTTTAAAAATTACACTAGTGCAGAAAAGACTTTTTACATCGGGCGAAAAACACATTTTACATCGGTTCTGGGTCCGATGTAAAGCCAAGCGATGTAGTAAATCAAAGACATTTTACATCGGGCCATAGTCCGATGTGAAAAATACATCTACTACATCGGTTGACTATTAAGTCTGATGTGAAATACATCTACTACATCGGTTGACTATTAAGTCCGATGTAAAATGTATGTTTTTACATCGGTTGCCTTTCTGACCCGATGTAAAATGTATGTTTTTACATCGGTTGCCTTTCTGGCCCGATGTAAAATGTTTTTTTTTTTTACATCGGTTTCCTTTCTGGCCCGATGTAAAATGTATGCTATCTTTCTTAAAATGTGTGTTTTTACATCGGTTGCAAGGCGAAAAAAAAATAAAAAAAAAAGAAAAAAAATTATAAAAATTAGGGTTAAATATACAAAACCCCTCTGCAATGTTAGCGAATTCTCAATTTAGCCCCTGTAAAATTTTTTTTTTTAAACACCCCCTCTTAAAAAAAAAAAATTTAAAAATTTTAAAAATAAAAAATAAAAAAAAATAAAAAAAAATAAATAAATAAAAATAAAAATAAATAAAAAAAAATAAAAAAAAATAAAAAAAAAATAAAAATTAAAAAATAAAAAATAAAAAAAATAAAAAAATAATATTAAAAATGCCACCTGGCTGCCACGCAAGCAAAGAGAAAGGAATCTTTGCTGCCATGTGGCAGCCAGGGGGCTAAGTGAGGGAATCTGGATATTACGAGGAGGTGTTTAAAAAAAAAAAATTTTACAGAGGCTAAAATGAGAATTCGCTAACATTGCATGGTGGTTTTGTATATTTAACCCTAATTTTTAAAATGAAGATTAAATGTTAAAAAAATATCTAAAATGTATTTTATAAAGAAAATAAATTAGAATCCCAAATTACTTCATTTCTAACTCAATTTGTTAGTTTACTTTATTTTTTCCTACCGCAGGTTCACTGAAGCTATAGGTGCTCTCGCACACAGCAGGTTTCATTCCCATAAACCCTCTCTCTGCGATTCACCATTTCTCGCTGTTTTCTCTCACATCCATTCTCCCAATGCCATCGTCGACTTCCGCCGCCAGAACCCTCGCGGAGCTCCGACGTATTGCCACCCTCACTCGCGGTGGCGCGAATTCCAATCACATCTTCGCAGCCAGGCCGTTCAGCTCCGATGTAGTCATTTCACCCGTATCTGTTTCCGACCCAACACTTTCTTCTTCCGCTAATACAAATGGTATGCACTCATTCAATGTTGTTCCCTCTACCTAAAAGTCCAATTTTTAAATAATTGATTTTTAATTTTTTGGGTTTATGAAAGGAAAAGCTTCAAAGTGGTGGCTGTATCTACCTGGAGCAATCGCATTTGGTCTTGGGAGTTGGCAAATTGTTAGAAGAGAAGAAAAGGTGCGTGCGTCTTTTTGCCCATTCAATTCAATTCATTTCAACTTTTTAGGAAAAGTATACTTTCACATAATCTGTGTCACACTTCACACTATCAGAATGTATGAAATTTGGAATCATTAATTTTGACGATGTGAAAGGGGAATGAGAGAGAGGAGGTACTAAAAATTGAATTATGTTACTTATTTATATTTATGAGTTATTATGATGTGGTGAAAATTTGGTCTGTCTCAAGCTTTTGGAGGCCTGTGTAGGTTAACCATATTTCCACTGTGAAAAAACAACTAGGGCCTATTTAGCCATGGTTTAACTTTGAAAAATCTATCATGAGACCCTTTTTAGTCATAGTTCAACTGTAACAAATTTGAGGCTCTGTGCTGTAGCCCATCTTGCACACCTTCAAAACAGCCCTGGTGAAAACTGGACTCATTTTTAATGCATCCATTTAGTATTGTTGTTAAATAGAGGGTATAGCATAGCAGAGTTTGGGCAAACTGCTATTATCCTCCGTGAAACGGTTTAGTGCAAAGTGTTGTTAGAATGAGGCTAAAGCAGCACTAGAGTATTGTAGCAAACCATGATTTATACAGACAACTATTTTCTGCGATATGTGATTGACAATACTGCCATTTAGTAGATCTGCACATCTTTCTTTTTAGTTTTTGTTATGAATCCATATTGACGAAGTTAGAATTGAACCCGACGAGCTTCATTTGATAGTTTTGATTAACATTCACCGAGACACTGGCCATAGCAACGACAATATTTCTGACTCCAGCAAATTGGATCTAGTGGATTTTTTTTCGAAGTGTCATCATACTAGTAAATTTTTTTATACTGTTTTTTTGCAATAGAGTTTCAGCTTGTGTATTAAAGTAAAAATCGTGATTTGTGTTTGTAGTCAGGATCAATCAAATGATTTAGTTTACAAGCTTGGTGTGTGGTGATGTTAAAATGTAATGTGTTGTGATGATTAATCCTTTGATATATGTGCCAATTCGTGAAATATCTCCTGCTACCGTAGACTGTAGTAGATTATGTGTATTATTTATTTGTGACTGTCAAGATTGTGTTTCACTGTTCCATTGATGTTAGTGATCTAGATAAGTTCCATGAGCTCAATGCATTAAAGCATTGCAATATTTAAGCATTTTGCTTTTGATTTGTTGAATTTACTATTTGGTAACATATATTGGACTGTAGAGATTCTAGCTAGCTGGTGTTGATTCAATTATGTTCAACTAATTTTGATGGAACATGTCTTGAGGATCGAGTTTATTTTATATGGATTTTTTAGATTCCAAATTTAGGCATTAACTATGTAGATTATCTCAATGATAATTATTTCCATCATACAATGTTATAGATTAAAATGCTGGAGTATCGAGGGAAGAGGTTGCAAATGGAACCATTGAAATTCAGCGGTGCTTATCCGTCGAGCGAGGAGTTAGATTCTCTGGAATTTAGAAAAGTGGTGTGCAAGGGAGTTTTTGATGATAAAAAATCAATCTATGTGGGGCCACGTTCACGAAGCATTTCAGGAGTTACTGAAAATGGTTACTTTGTTATAACACCTCTTATGCCAGTTCATAACTATCCTGACAGGTAAATTGTAATTATTAAGAGCTTAAATGAAAGTAATGCAAATGCATTAAGTCATTAGAAATTTTAATATTTTACACTTACATATGACAAGTGTTACTAGAGTCGACTTTACAGATATACTCTGATCTAGTCTACATATTATGTTGCATACTACAATGGATGTTTCAAAATGTTACTTTAACTCGACTTACGGAGATTTCATGAAAACACATATACTCTTAAGTTTTAATACCAAAGTTCGGCTGTATATTGTTTTTGAAACCGTGTAATATCAATCTTCGTTTGTCCTGAATGAACTGTAAGCATTTCCTTTTGATTAAGGAGTAAAGACTATTCACTTCTTGTGGCTCAATATGCAATGTTTCATTGTCACCAAACTCTTGCATATATTTTCATCACTTTATAACCTCTAAATCTTAATATTTCTAAAATAACATATCTGTATCATATTATAAACAATAAAATTTCTTGATCATCAACAGCCAATTGCTTGTTTTCAGGCTTCACTACCATATTTTCAAGTTGGTTGTATTATTTTATCCGAGTTTCTTCAGTTTTTTCTTTATCGTGTATTGCTTCTTGCAGCGTGAGCTCTCCAATTCTAGTTAACCGAGGATGGGTTCCCCGCAGTTGGAAAGAAAAGTTTTTAGAGGCTTCACATGATGAACAGTTTGCAGATTCGCTTCCTTCCCCTTCACAATCCGATGGAACCAGATCTTGGTGGAGATTCTGGTCTAAAGAGCCTGTTAGCAGTGAGGTCGCCTCTACCTCTTTGTCATATTCCCAGAATATCATTCTTTGTTTAATGCAGAAAATTGTAGATTCAAACTTATTTCCACTTTTCAATGTTCTAAAATCCAAACCCGAGCATCAAATCAGCTAGACCTCCGAGTCACGGTTCAACTGCTTTAAACCGCTTGAATCGGCAGGAAGCCGCAGTTGAATCACTCAAATAATTGAATCAAATACAATGTTGAATCACGGTTTAACTGATTGAACGATCCAGCTCGGTTTTAAAACATTTTTTTTAAACATTGCTCATTTACAGGATCAAGTCCCATCTGTAACTCCCAACGAAGTGATTGGCGTAGTTCGCGGAAGTGAGAAACCAAGCATTTTTGTTCCTGCAAACGACCCTGAGTCTTCCCAGTGGTTCTATATTGATGTTCCTAGCATTGCCCGAGAGTGCGGCCTTCCAGAAAACACCATATATGTTGAAGATGTTAATGAGAATGTCAATCCAAGTAATCCTTATCCTCTTCCCAAGGATGTCAATACCTTGATTCGAAGCTCGGTGATGCCTCAGGATCACCTAAACTACATATTGACATGGTGTGCAACTCTCTGTTCTCTTTTTGCATATTAAATATTGTGCATTGCGTCAAAATGGATACTGCGGATTTATTTAGATAATTTACATGTGGATATGAATGAAGCTCAACATTAAGGAAAATGGTGGCCACTTGTCAATGTGGTGGTAATGATTAGACTTTTCTAACAAAAAATTTTGATTTTGTATTTGGGACAGGTACTCTCTTTCTGCAGCAGTTACATTTATGGCTTTCAAGAGGCTAAGACAGAAAAATAACAGGAGATAGCAAATTTGTTACTGTTGAATTTTGCAGACACATAACACCTTCATTTAACATACGATTTAAGTCATATATAACTATCTCTTTGTAGTATTGTCTTCTCAATCTTCCAGTCTCAATTGCCAAGGATCATTTTCAAGCGACTTGTGATATTCAAGTGAAGTCTTCTCAGAAGGTTACTTCTCACCTCAAAAACCCTTGTAGAATGAAAGTGAGGTGATATTTATTGAACAAAATAATGTTTAAAAATTCTGAGGCAAGATAATAAATATGTGGATATTTATTAACTTTTGATTAATTGTTTATTTGAAAAAATTAATACTATTTTGTAAAATGGATGTTGTATTAGAGGTGGCAATAAGGTTTTTTTTTTTTTTTTGGTTTATTTATCTTTGTTTGATCTTTTACTATAAAAACAGCTTATACATAAAATGCTTATTATGACAAGTACTTGTGCTATAAACCGTAAATAATGAGAGAGCACATAATGTTTTCTTTTACTTCCTTATTTTCTTACCTACTTTTCTTATTTCAACAATAATGAATGTTGAAAAGTAGAACATTAACAAATTAATAAATCACCAATCAACTCATATAAATCACCAATAAAGATCATCCAAAACTCAAAATAGAAGTAATAAAAATCGTATTTGATCCATCTATTAATGACAATGGATCACAGCCACTGCAACATTAAGAAAATTCAAAATGCATGTTGCAATATTTGATAGGCTTTTTTTTCTTTATTTACCAAACTATTTGATAGGTTCTAAATTCATGTTCTTAACTCTTTTTTAGTCATGACATAAAATTCAAAAGAAATTTTAGCAGTGAACAAACTCATACACATGACATGTTTTTTTCCTCTAGTATGCAGAAAATACTAGAGCAGTCAACAATGTAACAAAGCCAGATACACCAAAATAAGTGATTCCATATGGAGTAATCATTTTTGTTGAGCTACTACGATCTGCAGAAGTCGCTTCACCTGTTGTTTCACATGGAAGCAGAAAATACAGTATTAGTCGAATCTATCGAAAATCATCTTAAGACCGATTTAGTAGAATTAGAATACGTGTTATCTGATTTTCATCCAACGATTGAGAATTATTAAGACATGATTTTAGTCCAAATTTTGTTGAATAAAATCCTAACTTTTCATGGTTCAAAAAGTTTTCACATTTATGGACATAAGTATGTATGTCTGATGATTTACCTCCTCCTGCTGATGCTGCTGCTGCGGCTGTTAATGGTGTGGTTTCTCCTGCTGCTGCGGCTGTTGATGGTGTGGTTTCTTTTGCTGTGAAAGAAACAAAAACAAGTTGAAAGTTAGAACTATACTTTCATAGCAATGCAAATGAAAAGTTAAGGACAAATATACGGGTTTAAGAACACCTAATACATGTGCAATTCCAAGGTAACACAATAATAAAGACTCAAGAATACAAGATACAATTATGAAACTTGTAAAAAGATCTCTAATTAATAAACTATTACACATGCAATATAATTTTACAATTAAAAAAACTAATAAAACTCATAAAATTTCAACCAAACAAATTAGGTTTATCTATTGGAAAGCTAATACTGTTTAGAGGTAACAAACAAATATTTCCGTCACAAAGCAGGTTAAAAAATTGAGCAGGAAGGGTGTGGCGGGACCTACACCTTTTAAATTTAAAGTGACAAGAAGTTATGTTTGTCCCAAAAATGTTTGCACTAACAAAAATCCATCAAAAAACCGGATAAAGCGGGCATAATAGAGGATGAAGCCTAAAGTTTTGATTTGGCTTGCCACAAAAAACTGGGGTAGTGTGGGTTTGGCAGGATTTGCACCCCTTAAGTAAAAAAATGACAAAAAGTCGTGTGTGTCACGATAATGTTTGCGCAAACAAAGTTAGAAAGAAAAAGCCGAAATATACATAATAGAGGATGTAAGTCTAGTCTAATGCGTTACAACCTGTGAAAAAACGTTCATGCCCAGCAAGTCGGAATCCGCTTTGCCATCCCTAAACATGGTTGCTCCTTGATATACCAATTGGGGACATATTTTTGTCTAGTTGCCATTATTTAAATTATGTGCCTTCTTGAATTGCTTAGGCTATTGCCATTGAAATGAACAAAACTTTTCAAATAAAAAAAAAAACTCATGAAATGAATTACCTGCAGTGGCATTGCACTTGGTGGCATCAACATCAATACCACAAGCAGTAGGAAGCTTCATCAATTGATCCTTAGTAACATCGAGGGACACAGAAAACTTAGGATTGCTAAGAAAATTGCAAAGACATTCAGATTCTCCTTTGGCCATTTCACTCAAAGGTGTACAACATGCTGGTGGAGGATCGTTTGGAGATTTCAAATATGGTTGACATGGAAGCAGTTTTTGCATGCATTGTGCATTTTGCAAAACTGCAGATTGTCCTAAACCAGGAAGAAGCTGATCGAGAGCGCTGACGTTGGGTCCGTCACATAAACAAAGGTTGAAAAATGAAGATAAATTTATTAGGAGGAATATGAGGAAAATCTTACAAGTTTTAGCCATGATTTTCAATCAAGAAAGAAGAAAAGATAAAAAAATTTAAAGGAAGAAAATAGTTTTTTTTTGTTTTTCCTCTATTCCCCTAGTAGTTTATTGTGGTGGAAAGTTTGTTATATAAAATAGAGGGAAGTTCTATTTTTAAAAGGTTGTTTTTTTAGGTGAAATTGAGCCAACCATCATTGATCATATCACACTTAATTTAATCTACAATTATGGAATTTAGAAAATCCAAGTGTATAAAAAATTAACCAAAAAAGTTGTCTGTTTTTTCAATATTATTTTTGCTATTTTTACATTGTAAATTGGAAAAATAATTTTTTTTAATAATAAAGATTTATATTAAAAGAGACACAACTAGTGTAAAATCATTGAAAAACTATTAAATTACAACAAGTGTTGGGAAAATATGCAACTATCTTTGTCAAATGTAGTTGATAATCTTTTTAATTTTAAACTTAAATAACATGTTTGTAGTGTAAAAGCTTACATGGTCTCTTAAGTTTTTTATAGGCAAATTTTGTTAACTATCTATTTCCAAATGAAATAATTAGTACCTTAAATATGTTTTAGTATCTTTTTATTTAATTTTTATTTTTTTTTAGTTTCTTACGATATAATCATTTTCATAATATTATTAAATAAAATTATAAATATTACTTATTAAGTTATTTTTATCATAATCATCTGGGCTACCTCATTAAAACTAATTTTTTATCTTAATTATTACTGTGATATTTGCAAAAGTAGGGGTGGAAAAAAAATCCCAAATAATATAAAATAGAGGGACCGAAAAACAAAATTTTAAAATAGGTGAATTAATTACAACATTTATTCATAAACGATTTCTAGTTTTTAATATATATATATATATATATATATATATATATATATATATGAGAGTGGAGATCAACTTATTCAAAGAATAATTTTTTTTATTTTACTGTAAATCATAGCCTTTAAATTAAATTTAATTGTTTATTCATAAATGATTTCTAGTTTTTAATAAAACTTTTTATTTCTTCTAGGTTTTAATGATACATTATGGGTTTTAGTGACATATTTTGGAATCAATTATGAATATTCATCTTCCGAAATAATTTTAGTGAGATATTCTGAGCTGTAGTGACAAATTATGAACTTGTGACGGATTTTGAATTTTTGCCTCAAATCTTCATCTTTTATGATAGTTTTAGAAACAAATTTTGATTTTCTATCATGAATCTCCCCTTTTCCCTTTTACGCGATGAACTTAGTGTCCTCTGTCTATCTCAATTCAATTTATTAGTATAAAGTGTTAAAAGCTACCATGTGGGCAGTATACCTCTAACCTACACCAAGTGTCTTTGCTTCATATAGTTTATTATACCAATTTTACAGTGTGTTAAGTACTATCATGATTTATTCATATAGCTTATTACACCAATTTAATGTATCAATTCATGATGTTAACCTAAGAAATTATTTTATTTAGTATTCTTTTGAATTTTTAAAAGGATTAAATAAGTTTTTGATCCTCATAAATATAAGGATTTTCATTTTTAGTCCCTTTAAAAATTTTCTTTAAATAATGGTTCCTCCAAAATTTTTCATCCATACAATCGGTTTCTGACATCAAATGCCCTTCACGGATGTTTACGTAGCAAGACAGATGAATTAATATTTTATTTATTTTCATGGAAATTAAAAAATTTAATCCACCTATCTTGCCACACAAACATTCGTTAGTGACATTTGACGCTAGAGATCAATTGTATAAATGAAAATTTTTGGAAGGACCGTTGATTAAAGAAAATTTTTAGATAAACTAAAAATAAAAGTCACTATATTTATGAGAACCCAAAATTTATTTAATCCTATTTAAAATAAGTGGAGAATTGTTGTAAATTTTAATTTTATTTCAAAAGTTTTTAAATAAATTTTTTTCCCATAAATTTAAGTAAGAAATATGAAAAAATATTTTACAAAAAAGTTATTATTATTTATTTTATTTATGAGTTATAACACATCTTGATATGTCAAATATTAACTTTATTCTCATTTTAACTTATTTAGTCCACCCCAGTATTCTCTCTTTCTCTTTGATTACTCCTCCTACTTTTATGAGAAGTAGACACTAAAAATTATTTACTCCTCCTACTTTTATAACTTGTGTTTGAGAAATCAAGTTTTATTCCTCCATTTTTTTTTAATTTTTCTCTATGGTTACATCTTTCTTTCGCATATTTAAGATAAATTTATTGTTGTTTTGTTACCTCAAATTCATATAAAAAAGAATTTGTTCAATCGAGAGATACTTGTGTTTGAGGCAGATACATCTTTAATGATAGTCATATACATTTCTTTGAATCTAAACGATAGTTTATTATTTTACAGATTTAATCATTGATATTACAATTTTTACATTAATATTTATATAATCACTCTTGTGATTTTTCTTAATTCGGGTCCTCGAAAGTCCACTCGCTTTAATTTTTTATAAGAAAAATAATAATAACTTGAAAACTAAAATCAAAATGAATCAAAAGATTGTCTCACTATTGTAATTATAATGGAAATAATTATACAACTTAGATGAAAAAATTCAAAACAAAAAAAAATCATATGAAGACATATGATATAATAAAGTAAAATACTAAAAATAAAAAAAGTGATAATGATGAAAAGCTTGGGAAACAAAAACATATAAGAGAGAAGACCAAAATGGCTATGAAAAATCTCTGCCAATGATCAAATTAAAGAATTGATCTTACAATTAAAAAAGCATATTATATTATATTATTATCTAAACTTCCATACATGTTGTTCTTAAGTTTGTAGCTGGTTGAGAACTTGAACCAGAAAAATCAATGGAGAAAGTTGCACTATCTGATCCAGGAGTGCTGCTTTCATGTGATTTCTTGTTCATATAGTATGGTGATGTGCTCATTGCCCTAAGTATGTACAAAGAAAATAAATTAGGTTAAGAAAATCAAATCACAAAATAATAGAAATTATAGAAGTAATATAACGGTATCATGTTAGCCAATTTTGGTTATTGAGTTCAATTAAATTTTAAAATGTTCTATAAAATCGAAAATTAAAAAATTACATAATTTTTTTATCAACTAGGTTTCCAACATACATAAATTTCATTAGAATGATACCTTTCTTTTCGTTTCTCCAAAAACCGAGTCAACGATGCTTTTCGCGCTTGAGGCAAACACACTAAAAAAACAACAACAATTTGTTAATTATCCTCGCATCTTAGAAAAATGTTAACAACATACTCTTTTTTAAATGAATTATTATCGGTTCGGATCTCTCTATTGGAAGATCCGGCCAAAACAAAATATCAAACATTAATATAAAAATCAAATACACAAAATGTACCTGATTGAATCATTTCTGTAGGGGAAGATCCTATAGAAGGAGCAACAATAGAAGATTCTAAATGGTTATTTAGGACATTTGAAGGTCCTAAAGATCTTAGAATTGTGATTTCATTGTTGCTATTTGAACCTCCCCTTAGTTGAGAATTTGCATGAGAATTCATTGGAAGAGGACTTGGCAATGGTGATGGATAGGACTGACTTATAATGAAACCATCTTTTTTGGAAGGAATGGAGATTTCTGGCTGCTTTTTAGTCCCATTTCCAGCTAATAACATGATAGCCTTAGCCTATAAGTCACAAAAAGTAAAAATAAAATAATTATTTCACAAAAATGAAAGGACTAGTTTGAAAATTAAAATAAGTTTAGGGTAAAAAAATTTACCTTCTCAGGAGATATATCATCATAAACACATACAGAACCACCATAAAAAATTGTCAACTGAGCAGGTATAGTACCATTGGATTTGGAGCAATTCCTATTCCTGTAAAAAAAATTAAACAAAAATTTCTTAATGTTCCATAAAAA
Organism: Lathyrus tuberosus; assembly: GCA_022829125.1. Lineage (NCBI taxonomy): Eukaryota > Viridiplantae > Streptophyta > Magnoliopsida > Fabales > Fabaceae > Lathyrus > Lathyrus tuberosus. The sequence continues at coordinate 6,968,305 of JALAZF010000306.1, read as the reverse complement.
TTATTTTCTGTAATTCAAAAAATTAAAATTTTTCAAATGTTTAAATTTATGATGTACCTTAAGTCAGTAGAGCCAACAATGGAACCTATTGATGGAAGAACAGATAGAGGTGTAGCAGCAGAGGATTTAGAACCGAAAGATTGCGATTTTATAACCGAATTAACCATGTTGATTCCTGTTGTAGCAAGATTTGATGGAAGAACAGAACACATTTGATTATTAGATTGGTTTGATGCTGAAAATGTTCTTGATTCTTGATTGTAAATTGTTTGTGCATCAGAAGATTGCATAGGATAAACTCCATGCTTGTTTCCTACTTGATTTCCTAGGGTAACATTTTCCTACAAAATACCATAAAATAGAAAAATATCAGTTAGAAAAAATATTACAATTCACCAAAAAAAAAAAAAAAATACAAAATACATAAATATAAATATAAAATATTTGTTCATAGTCCATTTAATATTTTTAATGTATTTGGACTCTCTTTTATAAAAATTGTTTAGATCAGATCGAATTTCAAATATTGGTTTTTCCAATCCAATCCAAACATCTTGCATATATTTTAATACTTGTTTTATTTTTTATTTATATGTTATATTAAGTTAATTTATTGTTTATTGATATTTAATTCACTTTAATATTATTTATTAGTTTAATTTATCTAATTATTTTTAATATTTCATAAATATAGTGGATCATTTATATTTGTTAATTTAGATTTTTAATATTTATATAATATATATTACTTTAAATCTATTATTTAATAATATTTTAATATAATTTATATTAATAAGGAAATTATAATTTTATAATTTTGATATTCAAAACCAATCTAAAAACTACCTGAAATTAGATTAAATTAGATTTTTCATTAGTTATTCAAAACCGAATTGACTATTGCAAATAATTTTATCTTTGAATTATATAAATTTTGTGTCTCAAAAACAATTCAAACCATATCACGATCATCCTAGTTAGACGAGTTTAGTCACTAGAGCTATGCAAAAATATCCGATTCTAGAAGCGCGAATTCAAACATACAACATCTCATTTATTCATCTTTTGGTAAAATTCTGAAAAAAAAAAAAACTATTTGTGAAAAGAACAAACAAACCTGTGTCACACCCAAGAAAGATTTCTGGTTAGATTCAAAAGAATCTTTAGTGGAAATAGTCATATATCCTGAAGAACCTATTGGATCCCCAACAACATTTCTTGACATATCTTCATGAGTGTTCTTGAAGGACAAGAATTGAGGAAGATTTGAAACCTTATTTGAAAATGACCACTGCATTCCTGAACTCCTAACTGCATACAATAGATTGATTATTTCCTCCTAAAACTAAGAAAAAACACAATGATTAAGATATTAATATTTATAAAAAAAACTACTAAGAAAAATGTGTTCTACCCCACCAAAATAAATAAATAAACTTTAGCAACAACTATGAAATATTATTAAAAAAATCTTACCTTAAAATTATTTAGAACATGCTCTGGCAGAACTTTCATCACAAGAAGCCATAATTTTTATTTTATTTTATTTTATTTCATATTGTATAATTATATTACATGTGACCTTGTTACTTTGTTATTTAGTTTATTGTTACCTAGGTAGTATCTAGCCTGGTACAAGGTATATAAATTTAAATTTAATAACAAAAGTAACAAGAAAAAAATAATATTGTAATTCTTTATGAAGCATGGTATTATTTAATCATAGTCCACCATATAATATAATTATATAATGTACTAAATGGTACTATTTTATTAGTTTGCAATATTTTATGCTATATGACTTTGTTTTTATTAAAATGTATCTTTCTGTAAAACTTTAGTTTATGTAAACTTCTTCAAGCCAGCTTGTTACTACCATAAAAAAAATTATTTAATTCTCAAAGCTTTGCATGCATCATCAATTCCCATGTTAGACTTTATTTTAATTTTTTTTTGAGACTGATTTAATATTATAGTGATTTGTTTATACATTTATAATATTTTATATCCTTTTAATACAATCATTCACATGTCATGATCCAAGAATTTATATTAAAAAATATATATGATACAACATTTAAATATTTTACATCAATATTTTAATATTGCATCAAAATCAAGAAAAAGAAGGACTGCATTTTCAATTAAATATAAGAATAAAGAGCACAAGACAACCAAGAGCACGTTTTCAAACATAAGTTGTGTAAGCAACCATCTAAATAATGTATGTACTATCTATAATTTATAATTTATTATTTATAAAAAAAAACAAGAGAGGTGCCCACAAATTAATAATAATGTGACAATTTTTTTCCACCACCACCCGTATCTGATCCATAACCGTTTAATCTGATCAGATATCAGTTTTACTATTAAGTGGTTTCAGCTTCCTCTCAATTATAGTTTCAGATAAAAGCAGATTAATTGGTTTGAATGTCAACAACCATTTTCTTATTGCTGCATCTTACTTCCTCTCTTGTAAGATCGAAAACACTTCCTTTTCTTTCTTAGGAATCCCGATAGGATTCAACCCAAGGAGGATTAAAGGTTGGAACCCTATTGTTGAGAAAATAAAAAAGAAACTGCATTCCTGGAGAGCTAGATCTTTGTCGTTGGCTAGGAGGGTCGTGCTTATCAACTCTGTTCTTTCTAGCTTGCCTACTTTTTGGTTCTCGTTTTACAAGGCCCCTAAGTCGATCCTTAAGAAGGTTGATTCAATTAGAAGTAATTTTCTTTGGGGAGGTGTAGAGGAGAAGAACAAAATACATTGGATAAGTTGGCACACCTGCTGCTCTCCTAAGTCGAAAGGCGGTCTTGGCATCAGAAAAATGGAAGAGTTCAACTTTGCTTTGTTAACTAAATGGAAGTGGAGGATTGTTGCTGACAAACCCGCTCTTTGGAAGGACTTTCTGGAGGCTAGATACGGAGCAATACAACACCATGTTTTATCAGACAATTTGGCGACTCTGTGTTCTTCTTCTCAGTGGTGGAAGAACCTCATCAACAGTGGGAAGACTCTTTCTAACAATAGTTTTTATTTTGCAGAAAAAGCACTTTTTCAATTAGGAGATGGTTCCAATATCCCTTTCTGGTCTGCGAATTGGAGGAACGGGAAGATTATAGCTAAGGACTTTGCTGATCTATACAATATCAGCACGAACAAGGAAGTGTTCGTTAAAGATCTGGTAGTGGCTAGCTCAAACGGGTGGAACTGGAACTCCGTAGGTCTGCCCCTTCGATTCAAACGGAGAATACAGTTAGAATTTTGGAACTGAAGAGTTTTATTGGTGATTCGATTCATGTTCAGGAAGGAGAGAAAGATTCTGTTAGTTGGAAAGGCGAGGTGGATAAGTCTTTCTCGGTTAAGGAGGTATACAGTTTATTGGCGAACAATTCTCTGAGTTTAAGTTATTCTTATTCTAATCATTCTTCTCTATTAGCGTTTGATATATTATGGAAACTTAGAGCTGTCCCTAAACTGACTCACTTTGGGTGGAGAGTTTTATGGGGTAGGATCGCGGTCAAAACCGAATTAATTAGGAGAGGTGTCGATTTGAATCCAAACTGTGTTATTTGCGATCAGGAAGAAGAAGACATCGAGCATCTTTACTTTTCTTGTGCTCCGATCTTAGCAATTTGGGAAAGAATCGGGGATTGTGTGGATTCGGTAGCTTTTACAGGGGAAATAGAATTGATTTCTTTTTGGACTGGTGCGGTTTTGGTAATTCTTCTGGAGGGAACATGAAATTGGGAGTGATTTGACTTATAACAGTGTGGAGCATCTGGTTATGCAGAAACCGGATAATTTTCAAAAACGAAAGTTTTAACTTGGACAATCTGTGTTGGGACATTAAAATTAGGACCTGGAAATGGTTAAAGGGGAGTGATATTTGTAAATCCAACTCTGATTTTTTAGCTTTTTGTATGGATCCTCTAAGAGGGTAGCTATATTAGAGTTGGTTGAGAATTTCATTCTGATTCTTTTTTGTTTGTGTACTTTGTTTCTGAACACTTTTTATGTTCATCTATTTTAATTCCAATGGCTTGAAGAAAAAAAAATAGTTTTAGATAATGTTTTATTATTTCTAGTTAGAAATATTAGATCTATTCTTATTCATCAGAACATTAGGAGGTAGAACTAGGATGAAGTGCGATTTTAGTTATACTTTTTAATGTATAAGCTTAAAAATAAATTAAAAAAAAAAAAATCAAAAACATAAAGACATAAACTTATTTAAAATAATTATAAAAAAAAGTTTAATATCAAAACCATTTATTCAAAATTTGAAATAAAATTCTAGTGACCTACATCTTTTTCTTTTTGACCCTATATCACACCACACTTTTGTTTTGATTGAATGGATGGCAATTAAATTCAAACTTATTATCCTCATGGCCTATATATCAATTAGCTCAATGATTGTGGCTTTTCTCTTACAACAAGTCGCTATTCCCTACCACATAGTACATATCAAACATCAACTTTCAACCATAAATATCATATGGATTTCAACTATAAATATCATATGGACCCAACCACATGTGCTAAATAAGATTTTTCTTGCATACATAAGTAGTTGTAAGATAGATACTTTACCTTACACACATAAAAATACATTTATTTATTTGATTGAATAAAAATTAATTAAAATTATATAATATATAATATTTAATATCAAAAATAATATTTTGTATATAATTAAAATTCAAAAGTCTATTTTATATTAATGAAAAATTATTTAAAACAAGAAAAAAAAGAATATGCACTGACAATATAAAATATTTTTACACTGTCAACCAATCACAGACGTGTATCTCGCCAAGTCACACGTTTAATTTTAAAATACTGATATGACATGACAGAATGTTATAATTCTATTGGATAATGGTGTAAAACTAATTTACACTAATAGTGCACTCCTTTTAATCTCTTAAAACAATAGAAGTTATCTCAAAATTATTTTATAATTGTAAAAATATTTTTATTTTATTTAATTTAGATAATTAGTGTTAGATATTTTAGTATAATAAAAATCTTGTAAATTTAAAATAAAAATTGTATGAGAAATAATTTTTCATGTTATTTTTTTTTTGAATTTTATCATCTTAAAAAAATCATATAAAAAATATAGAAAAAACTTAAAATTAATTTTTTTTATCAAAAAATTTATTTAAACTATTTTTCATTTAAATAAAAAAAAATATAACAACCCGACACTATATATTGCATGGGAGGGTGCAAATTATAGAGCTAAAATGTCTTTTTTACTAGATAATAGTTCAACCTAGGAAACCTGAACAATCTTCAACATAATCATATCCATTTAATGGAAAAAATTAATTGAAAAAAGAAAAAAAAAACAGCAATAATAACAACTAGAATTTTCTAATGCAAAGTTCTCAGATTTCACATCACATAAGAGGTATTGGCCCAAAAAAATATAGAAAGTAAATAAATAAATGCAAAATTGTTACCTGGGTCTTTTGATTTGTTAGAAGCATCTTCTTTGATTGTAATCCATGGACTATTTTTGGAACTGAAGCCAAGAAATTCTCTCTCCATGTGGTGAAAAAAATCAGGTACCAAAAAATTTATAAGTTGCAGAGAGAAAGAGAGAAAAGGGAAGGGTTTGAGAGAGTAGAAGAAAGAAAGATATAAGAGAGAGAGAGAGAGAAGAAAAGAGAATATATAAAAATAGTAAAATGCAAGTTGAATATAATTAAAAGGCTCGTGTTGGTGAATAGAAACGTGAAATGAATGTGAACCGTTGGATGAAAAGATATTCGATTCTGTGAAAGAGTGATGGTTACCGGTTGAGACCACACAAGTTGGTTCTTTTTCTGACTGCTTTTGTTTTTTATTTTACTTTTTAAGGTAAAAACTAAGTTTTAAGCTACTTGTCAATGTAAAAAAATATTATCTATATATTTAATTAGATTATTTTAAAGATTTAATAATAGTGTATTGTCAGTGTAAGAAAGTTTTGCATATATAATTAATTAAAACTCTTATATTTATCATGTCATTTCAGTATTTTAAAAATAAATGAGATTTATTCTGATACATGTCTCTCATTGGTTGACAGTGTAAAAATTTTTACACGGTCAATACATTTTCTTTTTTCTCTTATTTTAAAGTGTCAAATCATAATAATATTTTAAAAATAAAAATGTAATGTGGTGAGATACACGTCTATTATTTATTGACAGTATAAAAATATTTTATAACGTCGGTGTATATTTTATTTCTCATAAACTAAACATCAAGTGGACTACGGATATATACTTATTTATATTTTAACTCAAATTTAAAACACTCTTTCATATTGTTACCAATAATTATTTTTAATAAGTGTGTTTTTTTAAATTTATGTTTGATATTCCTAACAAACAAAAGATTAATCCAAAATCACTAATTTTAATAATTTTTTTTCAAATTTATTCATATTCTTATTTTTATTTTTATTTTATTCCGCTCGGGATTTACATGAGTTACGGTGAATTTGCGAACTTCTCAACTAAAATTAAATAAATCAATTAATTATTTAAATTAGTTTATTTATGAATACACTGATTCACTTTATGATAATCTTTGATTCAAGTATTTGATTTGAGTTTTTTAAATTTGTGAATATGTTCATGAGTTATTAGGGATTTATTATTATTATTATTATTATTAATATTATTATTATTATTATTATTATTTTAAACAAAAATATAAAATTAATATATGATTATAAATTACTATTTTGTCATATTTATTACCAATATCTAACTCATAATTTTATAGTATAATTTTAAAAATTAAATGTTGTTGTCTATTGAGTTTTGTATAATTTTAGTTGCTGGTATGAATAACCGAATTTCGTCCCTTTTGTCTTGAGCTGTTGGAGCAGCTTTTCAATTTAAGGTAGAAAGATTTATTGCTTTAAAGAAAAACTGAGGTGCTTGAAAGACAAATTGAGAATTTGGAATCAAGAGGTTTTTGACCTTATCAACTTGAAGGTGGATGAGTCTGAATTCTTTGGACTTACAAGTGGCTAAAATGGTGGAGATTGTTACGGTAGGATTTCACAAACTTTGCAGGAAAGGGGCTGTCATATTCTAAATTTTACTCTCTGATATTCTGATTTTTTTTATATTTTTTTACGTCAGTCATTTTGCATTTTGCACTTTTTTTAATTAAACATCTCAGTATTCATTAACCATGCATTTTTAGTCTTCCATGACATTCTTGTTCTTTTTTTTTTCTTTTATTATTATTATTATTATTATTATTATTATTATTATTATTATTATTATTATTATTATTTATTTATATAATTATTATATATTTTAGTTAAATAGTTATTTAGAGTTTACTTGGTTTATTTGTTCTTTTTAGTGTAGTTTATACTTTAATTAAGTTTTATTTTAATTTTAGTTAGTTTAATCCAGCTTATATTCTATTTTATTATTTTAATTCCAATTTATTTAGTTTCTTTTCTATTCATATTTCTTTTTTTAGTTAGAATATATTTTTCATTTAATTTGAGGTTAATTTAAGTCTGTTTAGGGTAAGATTTAATTTTTAGTAATTGTCTTTTATTTCTTATTTACAAAAAGTTATTATTACAATGAAAAATATAAAAATACAAAAAAAAAAAGAAATTCATTGAAGCCAATTCCAAATTACACCCAAATACAACTTGCAACCAAATCATCTTCAGCTAGACTACACTCCAAGACTTACTCCCACCGTCCCAAACGTACAGATACAGCTCATCCAGACAATCCTTACACCAAAACAAAACGGTTGCCAACCTGCAACTTTATGCTACTCTGCTCCTTACCTTGTGCCTTATGCTCTCTGCAACACTCTGCTTTCATTACATACATGAGCCCTGCATTTGAAAACAACTAGTCCATAACACAGCAACCAAGGGGGATGTACTGCTAAGTTGAATGATTTTTTTTTTGAATTTGAATAAAAGGAGACGAGGCGGTATGAAATAGGAGAGAGGGGTAACATTTACCAATTCAAAAACGACACACTCACACAACAATAACTTTATCACAAACCTTTGCCTCCCATCACCAACTTTGAACTCATCAAACACTCAGCCACCATCCCTCGTCAGTTTCCATAATCCTTACTCCAATTCCTTCCCATAGCAACCTTCGTCATCAACATTCAAAACCAGCTCACCACTTTGACCACAACCTCATAACTATTTCCGACCCACTCTCATACTCAACAACCTGCATAACCTACAACATTCCAAATTCACTACACATACAATCTCACCATTTCCCTTTAACATCAACCGCCCACTTTCAGCTTGCACCCTCTATTCCATTTTTAATCACCAATCAGACCTTCAACAGACTTTAAACTCCCTCTGTCCAACACCGATTCAACAATTCTATCACTATCCTTCAACAACACTTCCAAACCCATCACTGAACCGTGAAACAACAACATCTTTCACTTTCATTACCATCTGCGAAAACCGAAACCGCCGGTACAACAACTGCGAAACACCACCACCACGTGAAGGAACAGAGAACGAGAGAAATAGATCGCGGCTCGAGAGGTCTTGTGAGTCGATCGTGAGCCATTGAGAGATTGAGTCGTGATCGAGGAGAGCACAGACGCGAGAGAAGCGAGAGAGACGGAGCGAATGGAAAGACGCGAAGAAAGGTTGGATCTGTCGTCTCATGCTTCATAATTAGTTTTGTTTTTGCGATTGGATTAGGATGATGGTGCCCTGTTTCTGTCCAAGGTCATGCGTTTTGTTGCTGAAGTTTGAGTAGTGTAGCCGTGTGTGTGTGTTCCCATTGGTTTTAGGTTTCTAATTGATGTATCCAATTTGTGGCAACTTAGGTCAAAATAACCCGAGCCATTTTCTGCTAGGTTTGGGCCAGGGTGGTCCGATCTAGAAAGCTTTATTAAGGATTTTCTTTCTAACCTAGCATTGTTTAACTAACTTGTTTTAGGATTTAGGTTAATTAGACTTAGTTTTAGTTCTAATTAGGTTTTAACTAATTTAATAAAATAGCTATTAGTTAGAAATCAGTTTATTTAGTAATTAATTAGATTTTTTATTCTCAATTAGAATTTTAGCTAGGTTTTAACTTATTAGCTTTAACATTCAATTTTAGAACTAGTATAGATTTAGAATTAGTATTTGTGCTTTAAGTTAGTTAATCAATTTTATTTAGTTAGAATTAACTTAATTATTTATTAGTTTTTTTTTATATATTAATCCTTTGGATTTTTTGTTTTGTTTAAGTTAATCTTGACATTTTGCTTTAATCAATTCCTGATATTCATTATGAATTTAATTCTCTTCATTTTTTGACTGTGATTAATACTTGATCCATGATGCATATTCTTTTATGATTTATCTGATTACTACATTCCAAAGAAAAGGACCCTATAGTTGTCTGTCATGTCATTTAGGATAGCCTTGTCCATCATTCCCTTATCTCGCGCCGCCGTGCGATCGAGACTTGCCTTCCTTTTTTAACCTAACCTTAGGTTTGGAGTCGCCGCACTCCGCGTAGTTGTCTTGCTGTCAGACCCTAATTTCCCTTGGAACCTTGACCACAGTCAAGAGTTCTTCACCCCCATTGAGGGGAACTACGGACACTCTGATTTCTCAAGTTCATCTTGAGAATACATAGGCATAGGATTGCGAGATCCTAGCGAGCCACCTTTTCTTTTTTCTACCTTTTTCTTTTTCCACCTTTTCTTTTTTCAACCTTTTCTTTTTACACCCTTTTACCCCGTAGTGAGGGGAACTACGAATGCTCTGATTCCATTCCCGTCAGGATACGTAGGCACGAGATGCGATGTTTTGGCGAGCATACTTTAGTGTACATTTCCTTTAGCAAGCAACTTTATCATAACACAAATACTAACAAAAGGTTCCTGTAAAGTACTATAGATACTTAGGATGCAAACACCTTCCCTAGGTATAACCAAACCCCGAACCTTAGATCTCTTGCATTGCAATTAGGGCTTTCGATCTATACCCTTTCCTTTGGATAAATCAAATACCGGTGGTGAATTATGTTTTGTGATTCAAGTTAATTAATAGCTTGATATCCGATTCTCACCGCAACAGAAATGGCAACTTCACTGGGGAACATTCCCCTAAGAGGGTTAAGCCTATCTTATTTGTATCTGTGTTCTCTTACATGTTTCCTTACTTGTATATCTGTACATATTTATATCTTTATATATACCTGTTGTGCTTGGGTTTTTCTGTGTGAAGGGTTGTTACTTTGAGTGGTGAGGATAAGTCCTAACCCGGACTTGAGCGTACGCTTATGATAGGATAATGGATATAGTCAAAGAGACTTCGAGGGAGTAATCCCAAAGGAGTTGACTTGAGATTCCACACTCAGTTGAGGCCCTCTTGAGGGTGGTATATATTGAACGAGCAATCGTGAATGTGTTGCCACTTTCGACCTAGGTGCCTGTGATGTTGATGACCTTTAGTTACCCTATTACCCCCACTTGGCCTCTTAGGACGTAGTGCGATGACTATGAGGGAGTAATCCCAAATGGTTGATACGCGATACTACACTTAGACGAGACTCTCTTGAGAATATTATTGACTACCAAGTAATTGGGAAATCGATAATATCCGAAAGATGGGTTGTCGACTCTGGGAACTTCTTAGAATCCTGTTCTACGGATACATGAACCTTAGTACACACCCTGTGGTTGGTTCCTTACCCAGACCCCATGTTGTGACCTCTAACCCTTGATCCTGTTGCATGTGTTTTGCATTCTGTTTGCATCGCGTTGCATATCATTTGCATCTTTGCATGATTCATTGCATACGTCTGTCTGTCCAGTTACTCATCTTCTGCTGTCTCTATATTCCAGATTCTATCTGTGAGTCATCAAGTTGATGCCTCGACACCGATACCAGACTAGAGCTGACTACAGACGCAAGATGTTAGAGCAAGAGGTACACAATGCTGAGATCCGAATGGAGATCGACGACCTCAAGTCAAGTGTGACCAAACTCACTGAAATGCTTCAAGTTTTGATTGCTAGGGGAGAGCCTCCCCAAAGGACAGTCATCCAGGAAGTTTCAAGCGATGGTCCTCCACCAGTTCAAATGCCACTTTCAACTTGGCAAGGATTTGGTTTACCACACAACTACTCTCTACCGATTACATCTACTGCTAAGGTTAGTTAGACTGTCAGACCGACATTTCGAGCTCCTATTTTTGCCGAGCTTAGACCTGTGGTTCATGCTACTCCACGACCAGCTCAAGCTCCCCAACGTCCGGTTGCAGGACAAAACCAGTACCGTAATAGAAATCATTTTGATCCTATTCCCATGAAGTATACTGAACTGTATCCTGGTCTGGTTGAGCAAGGTTTGATTACCACAAGGCCTATGCCTCCTCCTCCAAATCCTCTTCCAGCTGGCTATAGGGCTGATCTTCATTGTGAATACCATCAAGGTGGCACATGCCATAATTTGGAAGGTTGCTTTGCGTTGAAGGCTAGAGTACAAGAGCTGATGAGAAACAAAATCCTCTCCTTTAAGGACAATCCCAATGTCCAGGGTAACCCTCTGCCAGGGTACGCCAAGTGAAGCTTCAGTCGACTTCAGCTCAACTACTTCTTAAAGACATGACAGCTCATCCTTGTGTTTGATTAGTCACTAGGCCTTATTTCTGTTGTTTGCATATTCCTTATTTTGTAATGGTTGTTTGCCTTCAAACTATGTTTGTACTTTCAAAATTAATGAAATGAGCATTGTAACTTTTGATTCAATTCATTTTGTCTGTTATTTACATCTTTATGCTGTCTTTTGCAAAATATCTTATCACTTTTCCATTTTATTTTTTATTATGCAAAGATTGGAGGGAGGGTGATGATACGTTATACCCATAATTGTTGTTGGTATGCTTTCAGATCAAACTTTGCTGACGATGTAAGACATTATTTCAATTCTCAAACACTGGAGACATAAGGAAGATAATCCCTTGTCAACCCCTTTGAGCCTAGAAGTAGGAGTTTCTTTCTTTACAAAAAACTCGCAATCTTAACCTTGGGATGGGTAGTTCTCAGTTAACTTGGTTGCACGTTCATGCAAGACACCTTTCACATAAAGGTCGCAACCACAAATTTTCCTTCGCACACAGCAAGCAAGTGTCGAAGATTCCTTTCAAGTCAAATGCCAATGATGGTTCACCGTAATCATTAAGCTGGTTAGTCACTTTCCTTACCCAAAGAATGAGCTGAGTCCCTTGCAAGGTAAAAGCTAAGAAAGATGGGAAGCTCATGACCTTGCCTTATACAAAAAGGTTTGTTTGACAACCAAAAAGAGGAAATCCTTAAATCCTTATCCTGAAAGTCCTTAATGGAAAATAGTTTGGTAAGGAAGTAGTGACCACCCTTTCAAGTCCATTGAATTTTGAACCATCATCATTATTATCATCAGTGCAATTCCTAACCTATGGAAGCCTGAGTGCATAATTTGAGTTAACTAAGCGTAGGACTGAAGTTCATCACATAGATTGGGTGGGTACAAATAAACTTTGAGCCTTTATCCTTTGTTTCTTAAACCGTGAACCAGACCACATTATAACCCTCAAAAGACCTAACTGAAGCAAGGTTATTTTGAAAGCATACCACAACAAGGTTGTGTAAACTGACTCCAAAAGATCTTTGCGGATCATCTGTTTTGGCATCACACCTTTTGCTTAAACTTTTCACTTTAATGTCTTGAACCACCGTGTTCTGACTAATGACTCATATACTTTACATCTTTCAAAAATGATTGATTTCAAAAGTTGCATGAACTCTGCATTTACTATGTTTGTATGAACATTTTTGTTTGCAAACTGGCTTTCCTCTTAAGGAATTTTCAAACATTTGAAAAACTTGGTCGGTGATACAATCTGGGGCAAGTTCCTTCCATATCCTGTTGAGAATCAGTTCAAGATTTGTGGTTTAATGACGACTTCTCAGAACTGGTTTATCCAGAAGACCTTTCAAGACTCAGACTGAGGTAAGCTTTCTAAGAGCACCATGAAACTGTCATTTCCAGAATCAATCAAGCTGAAGCAATGATCAGCTCATCTATAATAATCAGCTAGTCTGGGGAAGTTTACCTGAAGAATCCCCAAGCAATTCTTTATCCTTCCTACAAGGATCATCAATTTGGATACAGTTTACCAGTGTGGCAATGATGTGCTCAGCAGTAGCATCTCTAGTCCCAAGCAGAATGAAAGTGATCTCCGTGTTGAGGAATCGACCTTTCAGTATTGTCTTCTCCACAAAAGAGTTAAGACGTGTCGTCGACATCTATATTTGCACCTGCATTTGATCATATATCATCTGCATAATTTATACCATATACATAGCATGAGTGTTTCATCTATATTTGCATTTCTCCCGAGGTCGTGTTGTTATCCACGTCTTACCTTGTGGTCAAAGTCCAGCTCACGTGGCACCTACCAAACAGGTATTGTCGTGTCTATTTGACGTTCTTACAGATATGACCTTTCTTATCCGATTGTTTTTCCAGATATGTTTGTTCCTCTTTTGTATCCAATGCCGTTCTTGGATGTCGTTTATCTCTCTCTTTCTGATGTTTTTCCAGATTGAGTCCTTTATTCTGATGTTTTTCTAGAACATATCTGATGTTTTTCCAGATAGTCCTTTGTAATTCTGATGTTTTTCCATAATCTATCCGAGGTTTGTCTCTCTCTTTCTGATGTTTTTCCAGATTGAGTCTTTTGTTATGATGTTTTTCTAGAACTTATCTGATGTTTTTCCAGATATTTTGCTTTGTTATTCTGATGCTTTTCCGGAACGACATTGCTTTTTACCATCTGATGCCTTTTCGGATGTGTCCCTTTTTCTGATGTTTTTCCATATTGAGTCTTTTATTCTGATGTTCTTCCAGAACCTATCTGATGTTTTTCCAGATAGTCCTTTGTAATTCTGACGCTTTTCCAGAATTTCATTTCTTTTACCATCTAATTCTCTTCCGGATGTGTTTCTCTTTTTGATGTTCTTCCAGATTAAGTCTTATATTAGCCCTTTGTGATTCTGACGTTTTTCCGGAATGACATTGCTTTAGCCATCTGATGCTCTTCCGGATGTGCCTTTCTCTTTCTAATGTTTTTCCAGATTGAGTCTTTTGTTCTGATGTTTTTCCAGAACCTATCTGATATTTTTCCAGATATTTCGCTTTGTTTATTCTGACGCTTTTCCGGAATGACATTGCTTTTTTTCATCTGATGCTTTTTCGGATGTGTCTCTCTTTCGGATGTTTTTCCAGATTGAGTCTTTTATTCCGATGTTCTTCCAGAACCTATCTGATGTTTTTCCAGATATTTTGCGTTGTTTATTCTGACGCTTTTCCAGAATGACATTGCTTTTTTTCATCTGATGCTTTTTCGGATGTGTCTCTCTTTCTGATGTTTTTCCAGATTGAGTTTTTTGTTCTGATGTTCTTCCAGAACTTATCTGATGTTTTTCCAGATATTCGCTTTGTTTATTCTGATGCTTTTTCGGAATGACATTGCTTTTAGCATCTGATGCTCTTCCGGATGTGCCTTTCTCTTTCTGATGTTTTTCCAGATTGAGTCTTTTGTTCCGTTGTATTCTAATACCCTTCCAGATTTTGTTTCACTCCCCAATGAGTTTTCAGCTATTTACCTTTGTAATTCTGATGCTTTTCCAGAATGACATTGCTTTTACCATCTGATGCTCTTCCAAATGTGTCCCTCTTTCTGATGTTCTTCCAGATTGAGTCTTTGCTCCTGATGTTTTTCCAGAGCCCCTTTGTGTCTATCTGATGCTTTTCCGGATATGACCTTGTTTACCTGATGATCTTCCAGATATATTGTTGCTTATCTGATGCTCTTCCGGATATGTCTTCAAAATCTTTTCCCGTACATTTAATGCTCTTCTAAATGTTTTGGATGTATCTTCAGATCTTTGTCCTCATCTAATGCACTTCTAGATGTCTTCAATTTATTTCTGACTTTGGTTAACAGTCGCTGAATATTTTCAAGTCTGTTTCCATCCTCCTTCCAATGCTTTTCTGGATGCGTGCCGGAGTTTATTCGATGTTTTTCCGAATATCTATGATGTTTCCCGGAGTTTATTCAATGCTCTTCTAAATGTCTCCGTTGTCTGTTATTTTTCCAGAGTTTATTCAATGTTATTCTGAATACCTTAGATGTTTGCTTGAATGTCCCTCATTGTATTTCCCAGGTTTTTCTCCTCACCTCATTCAGTGATCTTCTGAATGTTGTGACTCTTTTCCATCCAGTTCCATTCGTGTGATTGTTGATTCCCCAGTGGAGACCGTCTTTCCAGTTCTACTTCCATTGAGGATCTTGTGTTATCTTTGCTTCTAAGGTGTCAGCCGGTCACGCTTGAACCAGTTGGTCTCATCACTTTAGATTTCCCTCCAGTTTTATTTTAGTTTCCCCAGTGTTGTTGTCATCCCTAGTGAAAGATTGCTCATTGTGTGGACTTTGTCCTCGTCTGCTTTCATTTTCGTCTGCATTTTGCATTTACCACTCCATCATTTTCATCATACTAGAGTTCATAGCATGTCAGCATGTCAGTGCATCTAAGGGCAAAATTTTCGGTTATCTGTATTTAAATACCTTTCACCATGATTTCGCAAGAATTATCATCACTCACGTCATGCGGTGAAGTTATTTAAATAGGGGCAACTGTTATACCCCAAATTTTACCCTCAGATATTCTGATCTTTTTCATATCATTTTACGTCAGCCATTTTGCACTTTTTTTAGTTAAGCATCTCAGTATTCATTAACCATGCATTTTTAGTCTTCCATGACATTCTTGTTCTTTTTTTTTCTTTCTTTTATTATTATTATTATTATTATTATTATTATTATTATTTATTTATATAATTATTATATATTTTAGTTAAATAGTTATTTAGAGTTTACCTGGTTTATTTGTTCTTTTTAGTGTAGTTTATACTTTAATTAGGTTTTATTTTAATTTTAGTTAGTTTAATTCAGCTTATATTCTATTTTATTATTTTAATTCCAATTTATTTAGTTTCTTTTCTATTCATATTTCTTTTTTTAGTTAGAATATATTTTTCATTTAATTTGAGGTTAATTTAAGTCTGGTAAGATTTAATTTTTAGTAATTGTCTTTTATTTCTTATTTACAAAAAGTTATTATTACAATGAAAAATATAAAAATACAAAAAAAAAAGGAAATTCATTGAAGCCAATTCCAAATTACACCCAAATACAACTTGCAACCAAACCATCTTCAGCTAGACTACACTCCAAGACTTACTCCCACCGTCCCAAACGTACAGATACAGTTCATCCAGACAATCCTTACACCAAAACAAAAATGTTGCCAACCTGCAACTTTATGCTACCCTGCTCCTTACCTTGTGCCTTATGCTCTCTGCAACACTCTGCTTTCATTACAGACATGAGCCCTGCATTTGAAAACAACTAGTCCATAACACAGCAACCAAGAGGGATGTACTGCTAAGTTGAATGATTTTTTTTAATTTGAATAAAAGGAGAGGAGGCGGTAAGAAATAGGAGAGGGGGGTAACATTTACCAATTCAAAAACGACACACTCACACAACAATACCTTTATCATAAACCTTTGCCTCCCATCGCCAACTTTGAACTCATCAAACACTCAGCCACCATCCCTCGTCAGTTTCCATAATCCTTACTCCAATTCCTTCCCATAGCAACCTTCATCATCAACATTCAAAACCAACTCACCACTTTGACCACAACCTCATAACTGTTTCCGACCCACTCTCATACTCAACAGCCTGCATAACCTACAACATTCCAAATTCACTACACATACAATCTCACCATTTCCCTTTAACATCAACCGCCCACTTTCAGCTTGCACCCTCTATTCCATTTTTAATCACCAATCAGACCTTTAACAGACTTCAAACTCCCTATGTCAGACACCGATTCAACAATTCTATCACCATTCTTCAACAACACTTCCAAACCCATCACTGAACCGTGAAACAACAACATCTTTCACTTTCATTACCATCTGCGAAAACCGAAACCGTCGGTACGACAACTGCGAAACACCACCACCATGTGAAGGAATAGAGAACGAGAGAAATAGATCGCGGCTCGAGAGGTCTTGTGATTCGATCGTGAGCCATTGAGAGATTGATTCGTGATCGAGGAGAGCACAGACGCGAGAGAAGCGAGAGAGACGGAGCGAACGGAAAGACGCGAAGAAAGATTGGATCTGTCGTCTCATGCTTCATAATTAGTTTTGTTTTTGCGGTTGGATTAGGATGATGGTGCCCTGTTTCTGTCCAAGGTCATGCGTTTTGTTGCTGAAGTTTGAGTAGTGTAGCCGTGTGTGTGTTCCCTTTGGTTTTAGGTTTCTAACTGATGTATCCAATTTGTGGCAACTTGGGTCAAAATAACCCGCACCATTTTCTGCTGGGTTTTGGCCAGGGTGGTCCAATCTAGAAAGCTTTATTAAGGCTTTTCTTTCTAACCCAATATTGTTTAACTAACTTGTTTTAGGATTTAGGTTAATTAGACTTAGTTTTAGTTCTAATTAGGTTTTAACTAATTTAATAAAATAGCTATTAGTTAGAAATCAGTTTATTTAGTAATTAATTAGATTTTTTATTCTCAATTAGAATTTTAGCTAGGTTTTAACTTATTAGCTTTAGCATTCAATTTTAGAACTAGTGTAGATTTAGAATTAGTATTTGTGCTTTAAGTTAGTTAATCAATTTTATTTAGTTAGAATTAACTTAATTATTTATTAGTTTTTTTTAGATATTAATCCTTTGGATTTTTTGTTTTGTTTAAGTTAATCTTGACATTTTGCTTTAATCAATTCCTGATATTCATTCTGAATTTAATTCTCTTCGTTTTTTGACTGTGATTAATACTTGATCCGTGATGCCTATTCTTTTATGATTTATCTGATTACTACATTCCAAAGGAAAGGACCCTATAGTTGACTGTCATGTCATTTAGGATAGCCTTGTCCATCATTCCCCTATCTCGCGTCGCCGTGCGATCGAGACTTGCCTTCCTTTTTTAACCTAACCTTAGGTTTGGAGTCGCAGCACTCCACGTAGGTTTCTTGTTGTCAGACCCTACTTTCCCTTGGAACCTTAACCACAATCAAGAGTTCTTCACCCCCATTGAGGGGAACTACGAACGCTCTGATTTCTCAAGTTCATCTTGAGAATACGTAGGCATAGGATTACGAGATCCTAGCGAGCCACCTTTTCTTTTTTCTACCTTTTTCTTTTTCCATCTTTTCTTTTTTCAACCTTTTCTTTTTACGCCCTTTTACCCCGTAGTGAGGGGAACTACGAATGCTCTGATTCAATTCCCGTCAGGATACGTAGGCACGAGATGCGATGTCTTGGCGAGCATACTTTAATGTACATACCCTTAGGTATTTTCCTTAGCACATTTCCTTTAGCAAGCAACTTTATCATAACACAAATACTAGCAAGAGGTTCCTGTAGAGTACTACAGATACTTAGGATGCTAACACCTTCCCTAGGTATAACCAACCCCCGAACCTTAGATCTCTTGCAATGCTTTGCATTGCAATTAGGGCTTTCGATCTTTACCATTTCCTTTGGATAAATCAAAGACCGGTGGTGAATTATGTTTTGTGATTCAAGTTAATTAATAGCTTGATATCTGATTCTCACCGCAACAGGTGCAGAGAGGAAACTTGCAGGGTTTGGCAAACTTTGCATTCGAAGGAATCAATTCTTAGAGAAAAATCTAGAGTGAGATGGATTCATGAGGGGGATTCTAATTCTAAATACTTTGGCACGGTGATGAAAAGAAACTATCGTCGTTATGGTATTGTTGAGTTACAGTCAAATAGGGACCTGTTAAACAAAGTTGAGGAAGTCAAATATGAAATCTTCAACTTTTTCAGTCATATTTTCAGAGAGGCATAAATGCATCAGTCATTTCTTCAAGGGGTGAATTTTAATCGTTTGACAAAGGTTGATATTGGTTTGTTAGAGGAACCTTTTTCGATGGAAGAAGTGCAAGAAGCAATTTGGGATTCTAGTAGCGATAAGAGTCCTGGGCCCGACAGTTTCAATATGGGTTTTTTTTCAAAAAGTGTTGGGAAATAATCGAAGTTGATCTTCTCAACTGTGTTGCAGAATTTCATTCGAATATAGTTCTTCCTAAAGCTACCACGACCGTATTTATCGCTTTTATTCCTAAAACGTGTTATCCTCAAGGTTTAAAGGAATATCGCCCTATTTGTCTTATAGGCAGTGTGTACCGTATTTTGGTGAAGGTGCTGACAGGTAGAATTCAGAAGGTTATGGATAGGTTAATTTCAAAATATCAGTCTACATTCATACAGGGTAGACAAATGCTTGATGGAATTCTTGTTATTAATGAGGTAATAGATTTTGCAAAGAGAAAGAATGAGTGTTTGTTGTTGAAGGTCGATTTTGAGAAGGCATACGATTGTGTAGCGTGGGATTATTTGAGTTACATAATGAGAAAAATGGGATTCGGTAGTAAGTAGATGAAGTGGATGGAAGCTTGTGTTTTTTTGGTTCTTTGTCGATTCTGGTAAATGGCAGCCCAACGAAAGACTTCATGACGGAAAGAGGTTTGCGTCAAAGCGATCCTTTGTCGCCTTTTTTGTTTTTGCTAGTTGTTGAAGGTCTGTTTGGTTTAATGCAGAATGCTATTTCTCATCATACTTTTCAGCATTTCAAATTCTTAAATTACGTAAGCTTTAACTTATTACAATTTGCGAAACTAAAAAATTCGCCTTTAGTTACTGAATTAGTGACTGGAAAATTTTGAGTGACCGAATTAGCCACCAAGATTAGACATCTTGTTAGTAAAATTTTAAAAGTCACTAAATCGGTCAGTAAATAAAATTAGCCACCGAATTAGGGACTGATATTTTGTGACCATAATTTTTCAGTCTCAAATATTCGTTTTTAAATAAATTAATTCATTAAAATATTCAGTGACTGAAATTTCGGCCACTAATTTTTTTTTTCATTATTAAGTTGCTTCCCTCCCAATTTTCTCCTATTATTTATTTTTTTAATGTTTTAGTCAAAATTTTACATTTTTATTGTTTTAACAAATAAAACATATATTTATATAAATAATTAACTCATACAAATTTATTAATTAAGATAAAATATAATTTTAATGACAATTAGTGTAAGAATTTTTTTAAATAGTATTTGAAAGTTGTATTTCATTAATAATATATACATTTCAAATGTAAATTATACAACAAAAACCAAATAGCTTAGTGGACACCCACAAGTCTCATAAAGGAAAGTGTATTGGTTCGATTTCTACTAGAGGCAAAACTTTTGTTTTATTTTAAGTTTTTTAAACAATTGAAAATGATCACTAAAATTGGTCACTAATTTCAGTTGCTAAAATCGGTCACTAATTACGGTCACTATAGGAGGGCGAGTGACACTTGTTAATTCGGTGCTTAATTAGATTCCAATCTATACTTTATCTTTCTACAAGACTCCTAAAAGTGTCATTCAAGAAATAATACGTATTCCATGGAATTTCCTGTGGGGTGGTAATTCGGAGAAGAGGAAAATGACGTGGATTAGCGGGTTATCGTTTGTAAACCAAAGTTAGAAGGTGGGCTTGGCATCAAACATTGTGAAACTTTCGATCTTTCACTCTTAAGCAAATGGAAGTGGCGCATTCTCGTTGAACCAAAATCTATATGGTTTGATCTGTAAACAATGAGATATGGGGACATTAAGCGGATAACGATTGATGATAAAAGGCAGTCATTCAACAAAGACGACTCTCTTTGGAGGGGAGATTTATCTCTAGTTGGCTTTACACAAATTCAAGATGGCAATTGGTTTTCCAATAACATTCCTTGTAAATTAGGTAATGGAAGGTTGATTGATTTTTGGAACAATAAATGGTTGGGTCCAGTTCCTTTTCGTACTTTATTTTCCCTCATTTATGTGCGTATGGAGCATATGAACTTTAAAGTGGCGGACATGGAATTTTGGGAGGATAATAAGTGGTTTTGGGATGTTAAAGTGGCTGCTAACTTGCTGTTACAGGAGGATGAACAAACTGAATTGGAGGCTCTTTTAACCATCTTGCAGGAAACTCAACTCCAGACGCAGATTGAAGGCGTTTTCGTTTGTTGGAGGAACAAATTGGGATTTTCAGTCCAATGTTGTTATCAAACTGCTGCTACTGTTATTGATTTTGGATTGGAGGTTGAAGATAGTTTGTTGCAGAAGTTAAACAGGTTGTGGATCACAAATGCTCAGAGTAAAATCCTAATTTTCGGTTGAAGGTTGTTGTTGAATCGGCTACCTTCTATAGTAGCTTTGGCTAGAAGAGTAATTATCGCCGGTGATCTTCGTATGGTTTGTCCTTTTTGTTTGGTCGAAGACGAATCCATTGCCCATCTATTTAATTCAATTCTTCTTTCTTATAAAAAAGAGCAAAATTACACCAGAGATCCTTTAAGTTATTTTTATGTTCAAAATTGAGTCTTTAAGTTTTTTTTAACAACTTGATCTTTAAGGATGATTTCTACATTCTTTTTCTCATATTTTAAATAATTAGAAATGTGTAACTGTTGTATTTCTGGTTACACTTTATTATTTTAATACTATTCAAAATAATTGCATTCTTAATTAATACATTCGCTCTGTTAAAAAAATAATAATAATTCACACATTTAATAATTTAAAGGACAAAGTTGTTAAAAAAACCCTTAAAGATCAATCTATTATATAAAAATAACTTAAAAGAACATCTTTTATAATTTTACGTTAAAAAAAAAAAAAACTTCAAACACCCACCTTAAATCTAATTTAGATCACTACTAACAAATATATTTGCTAACTAGAATTGAATACATTAGCTACTTGATGACCATTGACTTGATTATACCATCTCTACTCAACTCTTCTCGTCATTTGGTTGGTTTTAAGTTAGGAATAATCTTATAAGCTGATTCTACCATTCTACATAGATTGAATCATGTTCAAGCACTAATTTTAACTATAAATTTTTTGTTAAAAAAAAGACACCTATAAAAAATATATAAAAAACTGCTCAATGCTTTTTTAATCTAACATTTCTAATTTTGTTTTTCACACTTCTAATTTTTAATAATATCATCTTCGTTATCTCTAAATATAAGATTCCGTTAAAAAAATTACAAAATCTAAAAAAGTTAATTAGAATACTAAATTTATTTGTAGGAGAGAGAAACAGTTTATATATATATATATATATATATATATATATATATATATATATATATATATATATATATATATATATATAATTTTGACCCATAATTTACACCTTCAATTAGCCAATTGTTTTACATTTACATTAATTAATGGAGAGACTAAATTAGTAAGTGAACCAATGAGAAGTAGGTGCATAATTAAAAACAAATTGAATCAACTAGATGGCTTATCTTTTGTCAAACAAATAAAAAAAAAAGTAAATAGTTAATTTCATGTTTTGCGAGCGAAAAAAAAAATCAGTAAAGTGATTATCCATTCGACACATGGAATATAAAATACTTATCTGTTGTACTATTTTCGTTTTTTTTAATAAGAGATATTTTATTGTTTAGGTTCATTAAATAATTAATATATTTAGTTTATAAATTGATCAAATACATTAATTATTCAATAAATTTAAAACGTGAATTGTCTCTTATAAAAAGGAACGAAGGTAGTATTATTTTATTTTTTGACTTAGTTTATGCACATGTTGGCTATTTATATTTTATTACATCTTTTGTATTTAAGTACTAGTCTATTTTCTATTTTAAATTAATGCGTAAACCTTTCACGAGACAAAAGTTGATAGATTCGACTTATATCTGTGGGCTGTGCTAAACCACGTATGCCACCCTTGACAATCATGATATAATAATCCATTTATTGAAAACTTTGAATTTATATATTAGCTGGTGGAGAGTTTTTTAACAAACCGTGCATTGCAACGTTTTGGAATCTAATTTTGCATACTTAAGTTTAATACTTTAATCATTAGAATAAACTTAACTACTACTATTTTTGTGTCATCAATGAAGAGGCAGAGCT
The DNA here is from genome assembly GCA_022829125.1 of Lathyrus tuberosus. Classification (NCBI taxonomy): domain Eukaryota; kingdom Viridiplantae; phylum Streptophyta; class Magnoliopsida; order Fabales; family Fabaceae; genus Lathyrus; species Lathyrus tuberosus. The sequence goes on along the minus strand of JALAZF010000306.1, from coordinate 6,945,160 downwards.
CCGAGTTCTTCAATTGCATTAATTCATTATGTTGCACAATTAAAAATACAAAGTCGTTATCGAATTTTATTTATTATAAAGAAATAAAAATATATATCGATAAAAATCTTAAAGAAAAATGGTAGTTGCAACCAAATTCGAATTTGAAAGTCGGTTATACAAAGGAAATGTATTAGCATCTCTCACATTTGTTGTACTCAACGATAATCGTTTTGATTGTTTTGCGCGGATGAGTGTTATCATCTAAATGTTACTTGCAATTGATTTTAATTAATGGGAAAAAGATAAGTTTTTAATTAATGAACTCGCCAAGATTTCGAAATCTCGTGCCTACGTATTCCCATTGTGTGCAATAAGAAAATCAGAGCTCCCATTGAACGATGTTAACGTTCACATTCTAGTAATTAAATATTGCTTGTATACTCGCACGTGAGAGGCTTAAGCGTTGATTGTATTGCGGTAGAACGAAAATAACATGTCTTTTATGAAAAGCTTTTGAATGCCCTAAGGCGAAAAATTAAATTTGATAGGTTGTGATTGATTTTAGTCTGAAGACGGATATTCAGACAGGGAGCTCTTACAGAGTGTTTGAACATTCAGGGAGAGAGAATCTACATCCTCCTCCTTTTTCTTCCTTTAATTATGAAAATTGTCTTAATTTGAATTGTACTAAAGTCTATGAATGGAGGTGAATACTTTGAACAACTAGGTCATTCGTCCCGTATCCAAAGATATTCAGAATAAGGATAGGAATACACCCTCTTATTCCTTCTCCATTTTTTAAGGCTCATAACAGACAATTCACATCGTATTTTTTTAGTATTTTTGGTTTATTTGCAAAAGAAGTATTTAGTCTTATTGTGACATAAGGAAAATAAAGAATATTGCCAAGGATTAGATGAAATATCAAAATAATTGCAAGTTCATTTTATAACACCAAAAGGGTATTACAATCATGTAATTTCACATGAAATTATCCCTTAGATTCAAACTCACCAACCACATGAAATCGCAGCCGCCGCGCCGGAAATCGCTTTTGGTGGCGGCACGATCCAAAACCACACCAAACCACCATTACAATGATCCTCTCCTCACCCTCTCTCCATCCCCAACCTCTGATTTTTTTTAACAATCCACCATAACCCTTTAACTTACCCCTAACCTTGAAACCCTAGAACACTTCAAATGAAAATTAAATGCCACTAATCCATGGAATCAAAGCAGAACCTTAGGGGTTTTTCTCACACAAGTCCTCTCTACCACTTGGTAACAAAAATGAAGAGAAGAAGATGGAATAGGGTTTTAGTGTTTACCTACAAGGCTGAGAAGTGCCATGGTGAGAGCGACACGATGAGCTGAAGATGATGATAAAAGAAGACCAAAGAGGAGGCTCCAATGCTTAGGTAAGTACTTACAAACTCAATCTTCTACTTCGCATTCTTTTATTTTTTTATTTTCTTGGTTAAGTTTCAGATTGTTGTGTGAACTGTTGTTGTTATTGATGTATTAAGATAGAGTGGAAGAGTGATGAGGGTGTAGAGATTAGGTTGGAAGTGTGAATTTATAGGGGTGAGTGATGATGAACAATTAGGGCAGAGGTTGATGAGTGCAAGCTTAGCTCAATTGCTTAGAGCTTCAAGTATTGAAGCTCTTGCAATTCATGGATTTGAGAGCTCTAGTAAGGGGTTTGGGGTGAGAGTTTGATAGAATAACAATAGGGTGAAGATTTTTGTGGCCGTGATGATGGTGAAAGTTAGGTTTATATAGATGAGTGTTGAGGAAATTGGAGGGAATGTTAACTGATTCAGTCATGGATTTAGTGAGATTGAATTCTAGCCTTGGGATAGTGATCCTAGGCTTAAATTAATCAAGGGTGGAGAATAAATTATGAGAAGTTATATTGTGTGTTAGTTGGAGTGTTATAAAATTGAGAGGAATGTGTTTTTTTTGTACTAATTTTAGTTGAAAAAATGAAGTAGGAGTGTGTTAGTTTGGCCTTTGAAAGTTAGTTATTTGAAATTTAGAGGGAATTCTAGCTCATGGTAATTTTGGGTACTTCACTAGGACACATGTCATTTGGAAGTTAGAATGCAGTTAGTTTGTTAGTAAGCTTTTAGAGAGTTTGTTAGAAGTTAACAGTTAGTTTATAACAAACTTGAGGTGGGTTAAGGTGAGTTAGTTACAAGAGTATTTAGTGGTAGTTTGAAATTGGTTAACCGTTTATTATAGTTAAGGGTCAGTTAATGGTTAGTTTGAATTTGGTTATGAGGATTAAATGATTGTGTTAATTGGAATTATGACAATGAATGCATGGATTTTGTGTTATGGCTGTGATAATGTATGTGCATTTGAGCTGAGTTGAAATGATGAATTAGTCGTGTTATGCTTGTCTTAGATCATGTATGTGTGGATGATTTATGATGTTGTATTTTGAATTTGATGGAAGTGTGAGTTTCACTTCATGGCTACTATGTCATGTATGTGTTTTCCCTTGCTCTTATTTCATTTTGAGTGTATGTATGTGGTCTATGTTGTATGCCGATAAGCTATGAACTTTCTTGATTTTTATTTGACTTAATTGTATGTTATGTCATGTATGTATAATAGTGATGAATGATAATTGAGTCACACTTTTGGCCTTGCTAATTTGATTTTTCGCTTTTGATTAATTCAATTAGGATGTTATGTGTATGTATATGTGTTAGTGTGATCCTGGGTGTTCGATGTTGTTAGCGTTGCTATGTTTCACTTATTTTTTAAATTCCTTTTGGCATGTGTAGAGTGTTATGGTAGGTCAAAATGATGCAAAAATGATGGCATGGTAAGACTATGAGCTGATGATGAGTAATGTGAAGTCAGGGTGATGATGACATTATTTGGTTCTTAATGTTGCAGGTTGGATTATGGCGTATCATGGTGGTGCAGGTTTGGGCATAAAGTTTGGTGGTTATTCATGAAGGTACCAAGCCATACATGGAGGTTTTGAACACACGTGGTGCAATTTTTTTAGAAGACAATGTGGTTATGATGGCATGAAGATGGAGAAGACTTGGAGATTTATAAGAGAAATAAGTCTCGGGTAGAAAGTCAATGTTGGTCAACTATTTGACCAAAAGTCAATGGTTACCAAAAAAGTCAATTGTGACTAAAATGCGTATTTTTGAATGTACTCTCCATTTTTGTATTGTGTTCTTGAATTTGAAACATTTCTTGACTTTCGTACATGGTAGTTGACTTTGTAACTTGCTTTTCAAGTAATAAAATACTTTTCCCTCCATTTTGAGAACTTGAATTTTGAATTTGAACTTCCAATAGTCTATCATTTAATCAGCGACCAAATGTGTTCAAAGGAAAGTAGTAGTGAAATGTGAAAGTTAAAGTGACTTGGTCAATAAAGTCAACCTTCCATGGTTGACTTTGACCAAAAGTCAACTAGTGATTAAATTCCTTGTAGCTCTTCTTTGTTCCAATTTCAAGCTTTCATATAATGACCAATAATTCAAAGTAAATTGTTCTAAAAGCAAAGCCCTAATCCATGGGGACTTATTTGACTGTCACATATTGAGAATAATCCACATAATAAAGCCTTTATTTGAGAAAACCCTCTGATCATGAAGCAATTATTCATATATCGAGACAATCCACTTTATTCACTTGAAATCCAAACATCATGAACCTTAGACCTAGTAATGTTACATGTAGATGCAAATGAATGAATGACCTTAACTAAAATGGATGATTGAGGTAAATGTATGCAGATGAATCAAAAGCTATGGGCCAAATAAAATGAATGAGAGGTAAGGTAAATTTGAGGTATAACACATTAATGAATTTTTCGTCTAGGCTTATCTTAGGCTATGTCAACAACCTTCTTCTCCTTAATATTAAAATTTTAGACTCCTCAATGTTTGAATAATTATCGTTCTATTTGTCTTATATGAAGTATATACATGAGCATATCTAAATTGTTGGTGGAGAGATCGAAGACGGTGTTGAATAAGCTAGTTTTCTTGAATCAATCGACTTTCATTCCAAATAGAGACTTGTTTGATGGGGTTATGATGCTCAATGAGGTGGCTTACTTTGCTAGGAGAAATAAAAAAGATTTATTCATCTTCAAAGTAGACTTTGAGAAGGCTTTCTATTCGGTCTCGTGGGATTACTTGATCTATGTTATGAAGAGAATGAACTTTGGTAGTAAGTGGATTAATTGGATTAATGCTTGTGTTTGCTCGACTTCATTCTCAGTTTTGATAAAGGGTAGTCCTACTATTGACTTTCAAGCTGGAAGAGGGCTTCGATTAGGAGATCCGATTTCTCCTTTCTTTTTCATTCTAGTTGCGGAAGGGATTGCATGTTTAATGTGGAATGCTTGCTTTATTTAGTGGTTCAACCTCTTTACTTTTTTCGATAATCTGCAAATTGATCTTCTTCAAATTGCGGATGACACAGTGATTGTAGGCCAACAGTGTTGGGAAAATATCTAGTCAATAAAAGCTTTACTTTATGGGTTTGAGCTTTGTTCGAGTTTGTCTATTAACTTCCATAAAAGAAAAATTATTGGTTTCAATTTAATCTGGATTTTTTTGAAGGTTGTTTCAGACTTTTTTGCTTGTGCGATTTAGCTTTCTCCTTTTATTTTTCTTAGAATTATGATTAGGTGCAATCCTAAAAGGCGATCCTCAGCAATTCTAGTCATTTCAAAGTTGGGGAATAGGTTATCCTCTTGGAAAGGAAAAATCAATATCTCTTGGCAGTAAAGTTACGTTGTTTAATTCAGTGTTGAATTCTATTGTTGTTGTCCTTTTCCTTCTACAATGCTCTTAAAGTAGTCATTCAAGAGTTTATTAAAATCCATAGGGCATTTTTTGTGAAACAGGGAATAAAACATTAGAAAGATCAATTGGGTAGCGTGGTATGAAATTTTTTCCTCAAAAGCTAAAGGGGGAATGGGTTATGTGTGAAGCATTGTGACATTTTCAATAGGACCTTGCTAAGAAAATGAGGCTGGAGGATTTTAACAGCAGAAGATTCGTTATGGTATAAACAACTTGTGTTTAAATACAGAGATATAAAGGCTTTAATTAGAGATCCACCTTCTTCTACTACCGATTTGAAATATTCATTATGGTGGAGGGGTTTTATTGGTTGTTTTAGGATCTTGGGGTGTTGAGAATAATTGGTTCGGCAAGAGTATTACGTGCAAGTTAGGGAACACATCCAATATCGATTTTTGGAGGGACCAATGGTTGGGTGCAAAACCTATCTTTGTGCAATTCCCCGTGTTGTTTGAACATTTGCAGGAACCATTCTTGAAGGTTAGCAAAGCAGGTTTTTGGGTTTGATCTGTATGCCCAAGTGCAGAGATTCTGTCAGAACTAGTAAACTGTGAATTTTAAATCTTGTATCAGATTTATCCTTGCTCTGATATGATAGATCGGTTTGTTTAGTGGCGTGATCCTGACAGGTTCTCATCCAAATCCACTTATATTAGATTAAACGCGTTGGATTGTTTGAATTTTCGGTCGGGTACTGATTTGAAGCATTCTCTAAAGTGTGTTTGGAAATCTAATGTCCCTAGCAATATTCAAGTGTTTACTTGGAAAATGCTTCTTAATAGGTTAAAAACAAAATATGAGCTTACAAAAAGGGGAGTGATATCTGATATACATAATCTTGTTTGTCCGTTATGTCTTGGCCCACCATAATCTCATCAACACTTGTTTATGGACTACAAAGTGGTTGATGAAGTTTGGTCTGATATTTTTGAATGGGTTGAGGTGGGTAATTTTAGCTCTAGCCTGGAAATTTCAAATCATTTATTGTTGTTTGATTCAGCTTTGCGGAGGCAAGCCAAAAGAAACTATATGATCCATATCTGGTTTGTGGTGGCTAGGGCAGTTTAATTAATTAGAAACAATATTCTTTTTAATGGAGGGATGAAAGAGAGCAAAGAGATTGTTATAGTGACAAAATCTTTAACTTGAGACTAATTTAGTGCTAGATCAAAGGGTCATGTACATTGTCCTAAAGTTGTTTGGATGTCCAATCCTTTATTGTTCTTGAGGTAGTTTAGATTGTCTTTTTCTTTTGTATTAGAGTTGAGTATCCTTTATGATAGCTTTAATATAATATTTTGCTTATAAAAAAACAACAGATTTTTAAATATAAAAAAGTTAATTTACGTTATTTGAAAAAAAGACTTAGTATATAATTTATACTTGACTCTTGAAATACTAAGAAATTAGAGTAGTTAGCTGACTATTTATACGCATTATATAACATTAATATTAAATATATTTTAATTTTTACAATATTATGAAAAAAATTGAATTTATTTCTTATAAAAAATCACTACTATAAAAAGACTTTTTACTTCAGCTGCGAGATGATTTTTACCTAGGTTGGGATACCCCGAAAATGTGTTATTTTCTCTCTCGATTCACTAGTCGAGACAAAAAACTGGAAAGTGCGTCACTTTTTTCTTTGGCTGAAAGGTCAACCGAGACGAAATCTCTCGCTTTTCACGTCAGATGGTCTGTGAACTAGGTGAAATCCCTCACTTTTTCCTTGGTTGATACTATTAATTGAGGGGATAGGGGTTAGGAGACCATTTTTCACATCGGTTGAAACTGTTAACCGATGCGAAATTCCCTGTACTTTTAAAATATAATTTTATTTTTAATTTAACGTATTTTTTTTTATTATAACATATATTTTTGTAAAATAAAACTCAATTAACACATTTTGTACCATATACTCCCTCCGTTCCTTTATAAATGTCACTTTCGAAATAATTTTTTGTTCCTTTTTAAGTGTCACTTGTAAAGTTCTAGGTAGTATTAAATGTAGTTTTGCCAAAATCACCCCTAAATAATTATTATAGAGAGAAAAAGTAAAACGAATGTAATAAATAATTAGGGGTATTATAGGTAAAAGAAAAATGATTGTATTAAAAATAACAATATTGATTAACTTTCTTGGTATGTGTGAAAAATAAAAAAATGACACTTAAAAAGGAACTGAGGGAGTATTTAATGGCTACAAGGTCAAAGCAAAAATTATATATATTTATATTAAAATTAAAATGACACGTTGTCGATTTCACCGGGTGAATAGTTGGTTTGAACTCCCGCTCAATCTTCTGATATTAGGTTCGAAACCAGTATTACAAAAAATTAAAATGACACACTATATACATAAAATTATATCCATATTTACAACAACTATACATATTTACGTTGAGTGTGTTAATCAAACAAGTTCAAAGTAACTCAAAAACGATACATATTTATTTTTTATAACAAAACTCACACATATCAATGGTTCCATTGAATTCATAAAACTCAAGGAAGCAAATTTTCAAATGTGAATGGACATACATTATATAAGTCTTTTTCAGTGAATGATATTCGTTCGTTATTATTATTATTATTATTATTTTTGAAATATCATAGTAATTTTGGAGCAAGGATGGATTTAGAAATATTTTACACTATTTTATAAAACCACTATATTGAACTTATTTAAATTTTTTTAATAGGATCTCTAAATACAACTAATAATAAATAAACTTATCAAAAGTCCAAATTAATTCTTGTAAGAAATCTCTGATTTAATATTGGCAAATTCTTATGTACCGTTTAGTTTTAGCTGGGTATAGATATCTTTAGTGTTAATTAATTTAAAATTTTAATTTTTTAAAAATTAAATAATATTAAAAAATAACCTGACATTGAATATCCTCGATTAATTAGAGTAAGATACTGATATCCAATTAAATTCAAGGCTACCGAAGTGTTCACCATAAATATTTGTCTTCTTAAAACTAAAACAAGTATTTAATCATCACTTCATTTTATAAAATATATTAGAGAAAAAAATCTAATATACGTAAAACAGTCAACTCAATTGATAATTGTGAGAGGACGATTTTTTTTATAAAACTAATTATGTTTTTCAATAAAAAATTTCAAATAACCATCTTTTCTAATTAATCTCCAAACTATTCATGTTTTAAATATATAAAAAAAAATGTTTTGCAAAATAGTAGTTAATCCAATTGGTGACAACATAAAAAAATAAGAGCAATGGTCAATTCGAATTGACGATTGTACTATGTCTATAGCCAATGTAAAACCCATAAGAGCAATCACCAATTCAATTGTTCCCTATGTGTTACATATATTTTTTTAATTAATTAATAAAAATAGTTGAATAAAAAAACGAATAAAAACTAATACTATTTAAGTTATATCGGATTACATACGAGAATATATTTTACACTAATGACGATGATCCGCTTGACCATACATGCCATCAATCTACAACCCCTAGGTACATTTTTTCGTACTAATCTTTGTTGTTTCATCCTATGTGTTTGAAATGAGGTCCTTGGAACATTACCATCACTAGTTTGGTGTATGCATTTACACAATACCGTAACTGAGTTCGTTGCTCATACCGTAGTAGTTGAGTTGTGTTGTTTTGATTGATGAGATTATTGGTGAGCGACCTAGTCGATTGGTGAGAGCAATCCAATTTAAATTATTTGTGTATATACTCCAATTTAAATTAAATATTATTAGTTTTTATTCAATTGTTTTTATTAATTAATTATTTTTATTAATTAATTAAAAAAATGCAACATATAGAAGTCAATTGAGTTGACTATGAATTGTGCAATGTCGCCCATTCAAATTATCAGACATAGTGCAGTTACTAATTCAATTGATTACTAATTTACAACTTTTACTTTTTTAATGTCATCACTAATTAATTTGCCTAATGTTCTGCATCGTAATTTATTTATTTAAACATGTGTCATTTAAATATTAATTAAAAAAGATAGTTATTTAAATAATTTTATTAAAAAATATGGTTATTTAAAAAAAAAATCCTATGCGAAGACACTCAATTGTAAATATGTGAATTTGATTGAATCTACACAATTTTACATTTTTTTTAAAAAGTGAAATTTTAGTGATTAGAAAAAAAAAAACAGAAAAAAAATCTATATGTTAAGCAAGAGAAAGTCATTAGTTAAGACACCATATTATAATTTTCCTTCCACTCAATAAAGATCTTCAAAAATATGTACAAAAATATATTTTTGAAATAAGTGGCAAAAGTATTTTTATTTTAGGAGATAAGAACAAAGTGAATGGAGAAAGGGTTGTTGCCCAATTAAAGTAAGAAATGGAAAGAAGGTGGAAGTAGGTGAGTGATGAGTTGGTACCAAAGAGATAGATATAAATAAAGAGAGATTGTGTTTAGCATGAAACACTATTTCATGTGATATATGTTATTATCACTTAATAAATATTAGTTTCATATTTTTTATTAACTAATTATTATTTAATTCTTGTTACGCAATACATATTTATAAAGTTGATGGTTTGTATTATAGAATAATTGTTGAAAAAATGAGTGGAAATAAAGAAATGGCACATGGATAAGAAAAAGATGGGGGAATAAAAGAAAAAGAAATGGAAGCATGTGCAAGAGAGGAAGTAAAGACACGCATAATGTGCATGTGATTGGTGAGTTTAATCAGATTGGTCCCCACGTGTCAATTTATTAATAACAACTATATTCTCGTGGTCTGTCCCTCTATTATTTATTTTATGTCAACTTCACCTATTTCTAGCTCTTGAAAACTATCGTGAAACTTGTGTAAAAAAAAAAAAAATTATAAAACTTTTGTAGATTTTGACTCTCTCTTCTTTTGGTCTAGCAACACTCATGGACTTTACTAAATATGAGAAAAATTCGACTCTATTTTATTAGGCAATTTCACTTGTCTAACACTGGTTTGATCGGAAAATGTTAAAAGAATTTTTAATTAGTTTTTCTATTAATTTTGATTGACATTTTAGTTATTTTTAAGTGTAAAAAAATAGATGTTTATACGGATTTTTCAAACTGTTGTTAGCCTCAGAGACAATGCAACGTAAACGTGTTATGTGCATTTAAATGATATTATTAGACCGGACAAATAAAAAACGAGTCAGTGTATGTCTTATTTTGATTTATAAAAGGTCAAAGACCAAATACACTTTGTTTTTTTAACGGAAACCTTGCTTTCTTGAACTCCTCGAACAATTAAATTGTCTAAATCTTTGAATACTCATTATATATAACTTTAATCGATATCATTTCTTCTAACTATGTGTTATTTATCTTGAGTTTCCTTATTTAATTTCCCTTTTCGCAAAGAATAACTTTCTTTCAAAAACATTTTCATGTGATTCCCAAAATCGTGAACACAATTATAGTGGCGATGATAAACTCCTTTTAATAAATTCATCTTAACTAGCATGGTATTGCCTCAATCTCTTGTGCAAGTCAATCATTTTCTTAATCAAAGTTTTTAAATTTCATTCTTGGTTGGTTAATGATTAACCATTCCTTATTTTATGTTTTAGGCTAATCATTCCCCCAAATTTTGTGTAATTTTGTCTTATTAACAATCAAGCCTCAATCTCCAAAGTAGCTCGCACGCCTTAATAAATTTCATTTACATATCAAGTAACTTTTTTGTCATTGCATATTTTTAAGGCTGAACTAGATATATATATTTTTGTGTTGATTCCCAAACAATGGTTTTTTCTTCTATTTAAGAGGATCTGGACAAAGTAAATGCAACGTTGTAAGGGAAAATCCCCATGTTAACGTAAAAACTTGATTTCTTTTAGTCGATTCTCTTCAGATTGTCCTTAGTTGACAAAGTGTCTCCCATTCTCCAAAATCACTTTCGTCAGGTAGCTATTCATCCATGTGATTTATCATGAAATTACATAGGTTTTAAAGAGCAACATGACCTCTCCTCATATGGTTTGGCTAAAAAGAAGACGTTGCATGAAAAAAAATAGTGCTCAAGATGGCATACTGATAGATTTGTGATTAGGTTAAATTTAGATCTATATTGCAAAAAGAGAAAATAATAAAACAAACTTTTCATTTCATAAACATTCAGCAGCAAATCATACAATATATATATGACTAGGGTTACTACTAAAAGGGCCATGGGCCAAGATAAAAATTAAACTACCCAATTGACATAAACTTGAGGACAGCACCCCCTTTAATTTAAATAAAAGTCTTTTAATAATACTGATTGTCTTTTTTTTTCTAGTGGGCTTAGGACTCTTCTTAACAATACTCACAAGCCCAAAAAAAACTTGTCCTCAAGGTTTAAAGGTGGAGGGGTTAATAACGGTAATGAGCCAGGCTTTGTGGTAATTGCGTTTGAGGGAATGGGTCGGTTTGTGGGAGGGCCCGATAGTTTGAGGTTGTTGGATTTTGAAATGAAATTAGGGTTTGGAAAGTGAGTGGGCGGCAAGGCGTGATGAGGTGGTACGGAAGGAGTGGACAGGTGGGAGGATAGGGGTTGCTTTATGGATTGTGTGTCTGACATTGGGATAATGTAATCTTGGGGGAGTGGGTTTTGAATTGGAAACAACTGTGCTTCTGGGGGAACGTGTAACGTTTTCAGCAAGGGAAGGTGGGGTTTGGTTGGAAAGTGGAGAAAGGTGTTGACCGTTGGGATTTCTAAGGGCAGAAACGGAATTTTGGGGGGAGCAAAGGTCATGTGAAACCACAGAGTTACACGCTACTTTAGATTTTTTGTGATGGGTTAAAGTAGTTCGTGTGTTTTCATTTCTCTCACCACTCACCACTTCAAAGTTTTTCTTGTTCCTCTTGTCATTATCCTGAGCAAAAAACATCTCCTCTGAAATTTCTTTTCTCACAACTTCCTCCGAATCCCAAATATTTTCCAAGTCCTTTTTCTTCCTCTTTTGTTCTCCATGAGTGTACAACCTTTTCTTCTGCTCTTTCGTTGCTATTGTAAAGCCTTTATCAAAAGGGAAGACATCTTGCTCACTCAGTTTTTTCGTCCCCTTCATGTCTGTTGTCTGTTTCTCCCCCGCGTTGTTTGCATGTGGGGATCCGGTGGTCGCAGCTGTGTCAACATAGGGAAGAAGATCATGACCCACCGGAAGAGGCCGAAGTTGTTGGACGTTCGTACCATGGTAGGGTTTGAGTAGCGAGACGTGGAAAACTGGGTGCACACGAGATGATGATGGCAAATCTAGCATATAAGCCACGGATCTAACACGTTTGACGATCTGAAACGGCCCAAAGTATCGTTGTGAGAGATTTTGTGAAACACGGTGAGCAACAGTGGATTGGCGGTATGGTTGGAGCTTTAGCCAAACGAACTCACCTTCTTCAAAGGTATACTCTCTTCTTTTTAAGTTCGCTTGCTTTTCCATTTGAATTCGGCTTTTCTTTAAGTGATTTTGCAACTGACTGAAAATTTTGTCTCTGTTTTGCATGTTGTTGTCCAAGAAATCATCAGATACTGAACCAGATAAATAGTTCGTGAGGTTGGGGGGGTCCCGGCCATACAAGGCTCGAAAGGGTGTCATCGATATTGCGGTGTGGAAGGAAGTATTATACCAATACTCAGCCAAGTGAAGAAATTTGTACCACGAACGGGGATTATCGCCGGCCAAACAACGAAGGTAAGTTTCAAGAGATCTGTTTACAACCTCTGTTGTCCATCAGTTTCTGGATGGTAGGCAGTACTATATTTTAATGTGGTTCCCTGTATTTTGAAAAATTCTTTCCAGAATGAGCTTAGGAAGACAGGATCTCGGTCAGAAACTATTGTTTTAGGGATTCCATGGAGTCTGAAAATCTCTACTGCAAATCTAGATGCGAGATCTTTTGCAGAGAACTTGGAGGGCAGTGCTATAAAGTGGACAAACTTGGACAATCGATCGCAGATAACCCAAATCACCGTATGGCCGAATGAGTTGGGTAAATGTGTGACAAAATCCATTGTCAGATCTTCCCAGACTTTAGAAGGAATAGGTAACGGCTGTAGCAAACCCTTATTTTTCTGTGTGTCGTACTTATTTTGTTGGCAAATGCTGCAAGCTCTAACCATGTTTTTCACTGCGAGGTACATCACTGGCCAACAAAAAGAAGAAGCAACCCTAGCTAAAGTGGCTTTCACGCCTGAATGACCAGCCGTTGGAGTAGCATAATACTCGTGAAGGATATGTTGTCGGAGCTGGAGAATATCAGGTATAAACATCCAATCCTTGTAATAAAGGAGACCGTTTGTGAACTTGTATAGTGCTGCGTCATTGTTTTGAAAATCCTTCTCCTTTACTAACTGCTGGCCTGTATTGTGACTAACATAGAATTCACGAAGGATGTGCAAAATATATGGAATTGGGGAAGACAAGGCGAGAAGCAGGGGTTCCTCAGGGCCATATTTTCGACTCAAGGCGTCAGCCACTTGATTTGACTTACCAGGTTTGTAGAAAATTTCAAAGTTAAATCCTTGCAACTTGAAACCCCATTTCTATTGTTCCAGAGTTTGTATCTTTTGTATGAGTAAATTCTTAAGGCTCTTTTGATCTGTGTAGATGTGGAACCACTGTCCTATGATGTATTGGCGCCACTTCTTCACGGCCTCAGTAATAGCAAACATTTCTCGGACATAAGCAGAAGTAGCTTGTAATCTAGGACACATTTTCTTGCTGAAGAAGGCGATGGGGTGACCTTCCTGAGATAGAACTGCACCAACAGCAACACCAGAAGCATCTGTTTCAATTGTAAATGTTTTTGTGAAATCTGGTAGGGCTAGGACTGGCATGTCGGTCATTTTTCTTTTCAATTCTGTAAAGGCGGTATCAGCCTCTGTACTCCATTTAAACTTAGTGGAACGTAACAAGTCGGTGAGGGGAATGGTGAGAGTGGCATAGTTACGCACAAAGCGTCGATAGAATCCTGTGAGGCCCAAAAATCCGCGGAGAGTCGTGAGTGCACGAGGTGGGGGCCAATCCAAAATGGCTCTCACTTTTTCCGGATCTGGTGCAACACCACCAACAGAAATCACATGACCTAAATAATCAATGGTATCCACTGCAAACACACACTTTGACAACTTGACGAAAAAAGAATTAGACTTCAATAAGTCAAAAATGACCTGCAAATGAGATAAGTGATCCTGAAAATTTGAACTATAAATTAAAATATCATAAAAAAAACCAAAATGAATCGCCGTAGATATGGTCTCAAAAGATCATTCATAGCAGATTGAAATGAAGAGGGAGCATTTGTAAGGCCGAAAGACATCACAAGAAACTCGTAGTGTCCATCAAAAGTGCGAAAAGCTGTTTTATGTGTATCTTCCTTTGCAACACGGATCTGGTGATAACCGGATCTCAAATCTATCTTGGAAAAAATGCTTGCTGATCCTAACTCATCAAGTAACTCGTCAATGGTAGGTATATGAAATTTGTCTTTAATTGTAACTGCGTTTAGAGCGCGGTAATCGACACAGAAACGCCAAGTGCCGTCCTTCTTTTTAACTAAAAGAACGAGGGATGAAAATGGGTTGTTACTAGGGATAATGGTGCCTTCTTTCAGCATTTCCTGAATGATAGAAGTCATGGCATCTTTTTGGGAATGAGGGTAACGGTAAGGCTTCACATTAATAGGAGGAGTATTGGGTAAAAGAGGGATATGGTGATCATGAGGTCTGTTGGGAGGTAGGCTGGTTGGGGTTTGGAAAATTGAAGAATATTTTTTAAGGAGGGCAGAAAGCTTGGGGTCAAGGTCAGGTTTGAGTGTGGTTAATGGACATGGGGTTGGGTTAGGACTGTTTTGGGGTTTGGTACATGGTTACATGAACATTAAATGGAAAGAAGCAATTGAGTTTGTATGAATGAGGTGGCGAAGTTGGTGAAAGGTAGTGTGAATAGGATGGGCAGAAGTGTCACCTTTTAAAGTAATTTCACTTTCTTGATGGGAAAATGTGATAGATGGTATGGAGAAATCTGCTTGGATGGGGCCTAATGTACGCAACCAAGCCATTCTCAAAACTATGTCTGCGCCCTCTATAGGTAAAAGATAAAATGGAAGTGTAAAAGGTTTGTCTTGAAGGTTAAGTTGGACATTTTCACAAATTCCTTCACATTGCAAATGAGAGCCATTGCCAACCATAACTGAGAATTGGAAAATCGGTGTAGTTGTAAGATTAAGGTGGTGGGCAATCCTTGGCTGCATGATGTTGTGAGTGCTGCTTGTATCAACCAGAACCATAACAGAAAGTCCACCAATAGTCCCTTGAATTTTAATGTTTGTGGTGAGAACAGTCCTGTCAAGGCTTGTGTAGATAATTGGAAATATGTGTCCCCAAGATCATGAGCAACTTCAGATTCTTGCGCAGTTTGTTTAATTTGAGGATCCTCTAGAATATCATCTTCAGCCAAAAGAAGCAAGAATCTGTTAGTGGTACATTTATGGCCTGGGATGAACTTTTCATCACAATTAAAACACAGGCCTTGAGCACGCCTCTCCTGAAGTTGGGCTTGTGAGAGACGCCTGATTGGGAATTTGGAAGGGGTTGTGTTGGGTTGAATTTTAGGGGCAAGTGATACTTGTGGCTGGTTTAGTGGAGTAACTTTGGGAGGTTGTGGGTTGGGATTGGAGGTGTTTGGCTTAGAATAATAAGGTGTGAAAGGTTTGGGTTTGGGTTTGGAATCTTTAATTTTTGCTTCGATCAGTTTTGCAAGCCCAATAGCTTGAGACATAGTTGTAGGATGATGAATAGCCATTTCATTTCGAATTTCAAGTGCTAGACCCGAAATAAAACAATTTAATATCGCCTCCGGAGGTAATCCGACAACTTTGTTACCTAGTGTTTCAAAAGCGGCTTGGTATTCCGCTACAGATCCTACTTGTTTCAACTTGAATAATTCAGCCTGATGGTTATCATAGGTAGAAGGACCAAGTCTTAATTCCAAATCCCTAGTGAAAGAAAACCAATCACTTAAAAATTGATTTTGGTGCATCCATTTGAACCATCCCAAAGCTTCTCCCTTCATGTAGAATGAAATTAAAGGTAATCTACTTTCAGGTGTGATATTGTAAAATTGAAAAAATTGGTCAGCTTGAAATAAACAATCTAAAGGATTTGAGCCATCAAATAATGAAAGTTCAAGTTTAGGAGTTCTGAATGTGGGTAATGGTGTCATTTGAGGGTATTGAGGGTATGGGGTTTGGGAATAGAGTGGGGGGTTGTAATGTTGTGTTGAATGAAAAACCGTTTGAGGGGATTGTGTGGAATGAATGAATGGTGGAGGTGGCAAATGGGAAGTGCGTGGTTGGAGAGTGACGGATGTGAGGGGTGGGTTTTGAGAAAAAATTGTGGGTATTCTAATGGGTGTATTTAATGGTGTATAGGAGTGGGGCGTAGGTGTAGGGGATGAAGAAACTAAAGGGGGTTGTGTGTTATACCTGAAGAGCTTGCTGCCATTGATACTTGTGGAGGTGGCTGGACCTTTAGGGAAGACATTTTAATGGCAGCCATGACTTGTTCAAATCTGGAATCTTCCAAATGTTTGTCATTCTCTAATCTGGTGTGAATATGGCTAATTTGTTTCTCCAAATCTGCAGTAACCCTTTCCAATCTCTCATCCAGCAGCTGCTGATTTTGAGCAATGACATTATCTAGGTGAATTTGGGCTGTTTGAACAACCTCTTCCACAATTTCTTTGGGTGTGGGATTAGGTGGTTTAGGGGGAGCCATGAATTCAGCAAGATGAAAGCACCAATGATAGATTTGTGATTAGGTTAAATTTAGATCTATATTGCAAAAGAGAAAATAATAAAACAAACTTTTCATTTCATAAACATTCAGCAGCAAATCATACAATATATATATGACTAGGGTTACTACTAAAAGGGCCATGGGCCAAGATAAAAATTAAACTACCCAATTGACATAAAAGTGAGGACAGCACCCCCTTTAATTTAAATAAAAGTCTTTTAATAATACTGATTGTCTTTTTTTTCTAGTGGGCTTAGGACTCTTCTTAACACATACTTAGTCCGAGTAGCCTAAAAATAGATTTCCCTTCATGGGATCTAAAACTATTGAGAAATGAGGCAAATGGTACTTGAAACTTCAATTTTAGCTGAGAAATTAAAGGCATCTAATAATATAAGGGTTGGTCTATATAGATAATCCACCAAATTAGAAAATGAATTGAAACCTTTGTTGGCTCAGCAGGCATGTTTGGACTTAGTTTTTGAATGCCACCACATATACTTAGAACTCCAATCAGGGGTGTGCAAAAAAATTGATTCACAAGAACCAATTTTAAAAATATGATGCACTTATTTTAAATGTCCATATTATTTGGATTAAAACTGATCCAGATCCATTTCATTAAAACCATAAAAAACCAATACCCACTTTTTAAAACCAATACATAAATGGTTAACCAATATAGTCTTCACATTGTCTCTAATTTATGGTCATAAATTAACGAAGACAACACTTAGCTAAACATTAGTGCATTGCCATCAATTTTGCTTATAGTCTTCATTAATCCTCTTTCAAGTTGAAATCTCCTTAGTTTTTTAATCATGACTCTCAATTTCTGGCATGCAAATTTTTTAAAAATAATCAAAATAATAAGCATTTGAGTAAAGTAAAATAAATATGTAATTCATATTTGATTTCCTCAATTGAAATCTAACACAATGTTTTAACAATTTTTTAATATATTTGTTTTATAATTGTTAGTTATTAATTCAATTTAATATTCTAATGATCGATGTAATTTTATTACTACCTCATTCTATGTATTTTAAAATATTTTATAGTAAAAATATTTAGATTTTCAAGTCACAATGCATTTTTGTTTTGTTATGATTTGATATTATGTTTTTTTTTCTCTTTCTTATTATTTCTATTGATTCTATATTCTTTCAAAAATCAAACTATTGTTGATCGGATTTCGTAAATATCATAATTGAGATTTAAGATTTATCACCTTCGAGAGATTATTGTTTTCAAAAATGGATTTAAAATGATTATATGACATTAGAAAAAGGTTGTTTGAATTAAAAACTGAGTTTTAATCAAAACAAGTTTGAAAAAATATAGTTTTAAAAATAGTCCAACCAAAAACTAGTTTTTGGTATAAACCAGTTTTGAACCAAACCAATCCAAATATAACTCAGTTTTTAAGAAATAAATCAGTTTCATTAAAGTGTTTTTTGTTGGAAATACACCACAAACTATGGTAATTCCTCTTTTAATCTTGATCTCAAGATTGATCACAAACTCACAAACAATACATAATGACAATGAAGAATATGAAGAACAAGAACAATAAGAAAGAAAGAGAGAGGAGAAATATTTGGAGGAAAAGTGTTACCCACTAACCGTGGAATTTCTGTTATTATTGTACTTTCACTACTAACCGCAACTGTGAATGCAATACAATGATATTAATTACAATGCAAGGATACTCCTTATATATAGATTTAGATTTACAAAGGCGCAAAACTCTAAAGCCCAAAATATCAAATCTAATCTAAATCATATATGAATCCAATCAAATCAAATCTAAGACGAATCTGTCGAAACACCTTCGACAACTCGACACAAAGCTATTCGACACTAGAATGATTCGACTTCGACACTATGAATTACATTTAACACATCACCTAATTCATTGTGTCTAAACTATCTACATTCATCATAGTCCTTAGTTTCTTGAACACTTCGACCTGCACTCCCTTCGTCATGATATCTGTATTCTGATTCTCAGTTCTGCAGTGTTCTAAATTCATCTTCCCTTCTTCTACCTGCTCTCGAAGATAACGGAACCACATTTCGATGTGCTTGCTTCGACCGTGAGCTATTGGATTCTTTGTCAAGTTGATAGCTGACATGCTGTCGATCTTCATGGTAATTGCTCCATGATTCTTCCCTGTAATCTCTTCGACCAAGTTCACTATCCAAGTTGCTTGACATGCACAAAGAGAAGCAACTATATACTCTGCTTCGCATGATGACAATGCCACTACTGGCTCCTTTCTCGAACTCCAAGCAACTGGTGCACCACCTAACATAAACACATATCCAGCTGTGGATTTTCTATCCTCAGCATCACTACACCAACTAGAGTCGATGTATCCCACTAACTTGCATTCTCTTCCTTCATCAGCTGCAGGAAACAAAATTCCATATTCGAGAGTCTCTTTCAGATACCTAAGTATCCTCTTCGTCGCTGTTAGGTGTGATACCTTTGGCTTCTGCAGGAATCTACTTACCATACCCATACTGTATGCTAAGTCAGGCCTTGTGTGACAAAGGTATCTAAGTGACCCAATGAGTCTTCTGTATTGGGTTGGGTCGACATCATCTTAATTTGGATCCTTCAACAGTTGCAATCTGGTCTCAGCTGGAGTCGAAGTTGGGTTGCAATCTTGCATCTCAAATCTCTTGAGTATTTCGCCTGCATATCTTCTTTGGTGCATCATCAAACCTCTACTACTCTTGTAGAATTCGATGCCAATGAAATATGAGAGATTTCTCAAGTTTGACATTTCAAAGTCCTCACTCAGGTCATGTTTGAAATCTTCGATCTCCTTCTTGCAACTCCCTGTTATCAACAAATCATCGACATAGAGGCATAGTATAAGTAATTCATTATTGCTTCTCCTTACATACACTCCATGCTCTGTCGTACACTTCACAAATTCCTTCTCCCTTAAGAAGCTGTCGATTTTCTTATTCCAAGCTCTTGGAGCTTGCTTAAGTCCATACAGGGCTTTATGCAGCCTGTACACCTTTCCTTCTTCGCCTCGTTTCACATACCCAGCTGGTTGTGCGACATAAACCTCTTCATCTAGGGGACCATTAAGGAACGCACACTTCACATCCATCTAACATGTGTGCCAATTGTTCATATTTGCTAGACCAACAACCAACTTGATTGTTTCGATTCTAGAAACATGTGCGAACACTTCTTCGAAGTCGATTCCTTCCTTCTGTAGAAATCCTTTCGCCACAAGTCTCGCCTTGTGTCGAGTTACTTCTCCTCTAGGATTCACCTTCACCTTGTAAACCCACTTCACATCAATTGCCTTTTTGCCTTGAGGTAATTCGACAAGTGACCAGGTGTTGTTGACTTCGATGGACTCTAACTCTTCATTCATTGCTTTCACCCACTTCGAATCTTTCAATGTCTCAGCTGCATTGACTGGTTCGACATCTGCGTAGAAAGCATAATGTACCAGCTCACCCTCTTCATCGACCACGTCATCTGATGTAACTACACATTCTTGCAACCTTGCAGGCATGTGTCTTGTTCGTCGAGGTCTGCTTGAACTTGCTTCATCTGCAACTGGTTCCTGTCGAACTTCTCTTTCGACTTCAGTGGCTGGTTCTTCACAAGAGATTCTCACTGAATCCTTCTTGGCATTCTCAGTTCAATCCCATTCTTTAAGCTCATCTATGATCACGTCCCTGCTGATCACTACCTGCTTATTCACTGGGTCGAACAGCTTGTAACCTCCAGTCGAATGCTATCCTATCAAGATCATCTAATTTGACTTGTCATCAAGCTTCCTTCTCAACTGATCTGGTACATGTCTATGTGCTATAGATCCAAACACTTTCAAGTGACTGAGGCTAGGCTTGACACCAGACCAATATTCTTCTGGTGTGATTCCTTCAAGCTTCTTCGTCGGACATCTGTTCAAAATATATGTTGCTGTCGAAACCACTTCTCCCCATAATTCTTTGGGTAGATCTTTCCATTCAACATACTTCTCACCATGTTCATGATGGTTCTGTTCTTTCGTTCTGCAACTCCATTTTGCTGTGGTGTATAGGGTGGCACCACCTCATACACAATCCCTTCTTTTTCATATAATGCATCGAACTCTTTCGACACATACTCTCCACCACCATCTGTCCTCAGAATTTTCAACTTTCGACCACTCTGTCTTTTGACCATGGATTTGAATCTGGAAAATACCTCAATCACATCACTTTTCTTCTTGATGAGGTAAGTCCACAACTTTCGACTGAAATCATCTATAAACGTGACAAAATATCTGTTGCCACCAATCGAATCTACCTGGATTGGACCACATACATCAGAGTATATGACTTCAAGAATTGCCTTCGACTTCCTTTCTGCATCCTTGCTGAAGCTATTCTTGTGTTGTTTCGACTGAACACACTCTTCACAGACTTCACTTGGAATGTCGATTTCTGGTAATCCTGAAACCATATTTCTTCTCTTCAGCTCTCTGATGTCATTGAAGTTGAGATGGCCTAGTCGAAAATGCCATAACCACTCATCTCTGTTGGCTGCTGTTGCTAGACACTTGTGCTCCATCACCTTGAGTTCAATCTTGAAGGTCCTATTCTGAGACATTGGAGCCTTCAAGATCAACCTACCACCTGCGTCGAGAATTCTCATCATCTTGTCTTCGACAACTACCTTGTAGTTCTTTTCGACAAGCTGCCCTATACTGAGCAAATTACTCTCCATGCCTGGTATGTACAACACATTGGAAATTGTTGACCTTTTGCTATCTTTCCTCATAATCAGAACATCACTAACACCTTCAGCTGCTAGAGTGTTGTCATTTGCAAACTTCACAGTGTTCTTCGACTAGGGCTTCATGTTGACAAACCAATCTTTCCTTCCAGTCATGTGTGATGAGCATCCTGAGTCCAAGTACCACTGATCTTGGAATCTTTCTTCATCTTTTGTTGTGACCATCAGCAACGTCTTTTCTTCTTCATGTTTCGCCAGATTTGCATCAGTTTCTTGATTTTTCTTCTTTTCTGGACAGTTACTAACATAATGGCCATACTTCTGACAATTGAAACATTGAATGCGACTTTTGTCAGATTTTCGGTCACCACCTTTTCTTCTACCCGCAGCACCACCTCTTTGGTTGCCTTGGTTCCAAGGTTTCTTCTGATTCGACTGGTTTCCTCTTTTGTTGCCATTCCAGCTTCCTTTACCTTTCCTTTCCTTTTCTGACAGCGCCTGCAAAGCCATATCACTCTTCGACTTTGCTGCAGCTCTTTCAGCCATCCTTTGTTCATGAGACTCAAGCGTCCCTTGAAGCTATTCCTTCGTCAATACTGACAAGTCTTTCGACTCTTCTATGGCAACTACCACGTGGTCGAATTTTGGAGCCAATGACCTCAAGATCTTTGTAACAACTGATCTTGATGTCAACATCTCTCCACATACTTTGATTTGATTCACCAGCTGTAACTCTGGTGAAGAAATCTGTAATACTTTCGTTGTCTTCCATCTGAAGCAACTCATAGATTCTCTTGTGAGTTTGTAACCTCACCTCTTTCACCTTCTCTGCGCCTCCAAATGACTTTTCAAGAATCTTCCATGCTTCCTTTGCTGATTCTGCATCGCTAACTTTTTCAAAGTTATCTGGATCAACACATTGATGGATTATAAACAGCGCTTTATAATCTTTCTTCTTCAACTCTTTGTGTGCAACCTTTTCTTGATCTGTCACGTTCTTCCCAAGCGGTGTTATTCCTTCCTTCACAAGATCCCAAAGATCTTGATAACAGAAAACCACATTGATCTGCTTGCACCAATTCTCATAATTATCTTTCTTGAGAATTGGTAGGGTCGCCGAAAAGTGCCCATTTGAATGATTCATAGCCATCACGATTTTCTTCCTTGAATCACAACCGGAGCTCTTGATACCAGATGTTGGAAACACACCACAAACTATGGTAATTCCTCTTTTAATCTTGATATCAAGATTGATCACAAACCCACAAACAATACGTAATGACAATGAAGAATATGAAGAACAAGAACAGCAAGAAAGAAAGAGAGAGAGGAGAAATATTTGGAGGAAAAGTGTTACCCACTAACCGTGGAATTTCTGTTATTATTGTACTTTCACTGCTAACCGCAACTATGAATGCAATACAATGATAAATACTCCCTATATATAAATTTAGATTTACAAATGCCCGAAACTCTAAAGCCAAAAATATCAAATCTAATCTAAATCATATCTGAATTCAATCAAATCAAATTTAAGACGAAACTGTCGAAACACCTTCGACAATTCGACACAAACTATTCGACACTAGAATGATTCGACTTTGACACTATAAATTACATTTAACAGTTTTAAGAACTAAACTGAACCATATATTTGGTTCAATTTAGTTTGGTTTATGCGATGCACATCCCTAGCTTCAGCGTCAAATTTAGAGCAACTTAAGGTTTCTC
Organism: Lathyrus tuberosus; assembly: GCA_022829125.1. Taxonomy (NCBI): domain Eukaryota; kingdom Viridiplantae; phylum Streptophyta; class Magnoliopsida; order Fabales; family Fabaceae; genus Lathyrus; species Lathyrus tuberosus. The sequence continues at coordinate 6,922,031 of JALAZF010000306.1, read as the reverse complement.
TAGAAGCTTCAAAAACACCTCATATCATTCCCTCAGATATAGTGTCTACTAGAATAGCGTGAAAATTGGGTACCTCACGAACATATTATTCATATTGTATGATTAATCGAAAGTAATTTCCGAAGAGGAGACATCATATGAAAGCATTTTATTCGAATAGGTTGTCAAAGAAACTTTTCAAGCGTAACTTTTTTTTAGAAACTGATTCATATATGTAGAAGTTAAATGAGTATTGAGTGAGGATTTCCTTATTAGGTTATCCTTTGTATTATATGTGTATTTGCTAGGTAGTTGTCTTGTGATTACCATTTTTTAAGATAATTAATAGAAATATTCTTCTAGATCTTGATTAAATTTTTTAAATAGTTTGATAATAGTTCTTCACATATTTTTTAATAGGTGATTTCTTAATACACTACCTAAGTTTTTTAGGCACCATGTGAAATTTTATTTTTGCTCTCAGACAAATTTTTAAAAAACGCTGATATGTTTCCGATGTGCACATCCGGAAGAATTCCTGATTTACAAATCCGGAAAAAATAAAAAAAATTCCATAAAATCATTTACTTCTAAATATAATTAAATTCAATCTAATTAAAATCCAATATAATTAAAATTAATATAATTTTTCAATATGGTATTTAATTCTAAATTATTATTTTTTATATTGAAAAAATTAATTTAATTATATTAGATTTAAAATTATATGGTATTTACTTCTAAAATTGGATTTAATTATATTGGTATTTAAAATTATATGGTATTTACTTCTAAATTATAATTAAAATTATATAGTATTTACTTCTAAAATTAATTTAATTATATTGAATTTAATTATATTGAAAAAATTATATTAATTTTAATTATATTGGATTTAATTAAATTGGATTTAATTATATTGAAAAAATCATATTAAGTTTAATTATGTTGGATTTTAATTATATTAGATTTAATTATATTTAGAAGTAAATGATTTTATAGAATTCTTTTGATTTTTTTTGGATTTGCAGATCAAAAATTCTTTCGGATGCACATCCGGAAAAAAATGAAATTTTTTTAAAAAAGAGTGCGTTCGAATGTACACATCTAAAAATTAAAAGAAAAACGAAAATTTGGTGGTGCTTAAAAAATATGAGTGGCGAGAAACCACCTTCTAATATTACTTCTACTTAACTTATTTAGCTATTTGTTTGTCATGTTCATTAAATGATCCACTCCTCCGATAAAAACATTACTATCAATGAATGATAATTCTAGAATAGGCAACTATTTTTTAAACTAATAATTTTTAGGATAAAATATGATGTAAATATCTTAAAATTTGTTTTAACTCCCTCAAAATATTTCTTTTAAAAAATGATCTTTTTTAAAATTTTTCATCCATATTTTTTGCCCCTCTCACAAATTAACAATTGAATTAGTGACGATTTATTACTTAGCAACTGAAATAGCGATAGTTTTAGCGACGATTTTAGTATTAGAGATCCAAAGTGTGAATGAAAAATTTTAAAACGACTATGTGAAATTTTTTTGAGATACTTAAAATGAAATTTGAGATATTTAAGAGAACTGCTCGAAAATAATTCGAAACTCGGTTTGAAAATTAAATCGTTGAATTAGGTTCATGAACCAAATGAACTGAATATAAGCGAAAAATTAAATTCGTTAACTAAATGAACTGAACTTAAACTATACATAGTTCGACTCATTAGGTTCATGAATCGATTCAATTATATATGAGAATGATTATATTGTCTTTAAGAGTAAATTTAATGATTTACTCAAAATCCTAACCCTATATTTTTTATTCCGTACTAGTTATGACAATAAAATTGACAATTACATGAAGAGTTATTTTTGGTAGAGACATTATAATATATTTAGTCCGAGTAGCCTAAAAAAAATTATGGATTTAGATTCCGCCAATAATTAAAAAAAATATATAAATACATGCTATTTAAATTTAAAAAATGGGTTAAATAGTGTTTACCCCCTGTCATATAGGCGTATTTTAATTTACCCCCCCTTAAGAAATTTTTTTTTTATTCCCCCCTCAACTTTCTTAGATTCCATTTACAAAGACCCTGATTCACCCATTGGTTCAAGATTCTGTGACGTGGAATGTTGACCTCGCTGACTGGGTATGGTTGACTGCCACATGGATTTTTATATTTATTTTTTAAATTTTTTAATCTTTATTTTTTACTTTTTAAATTTTTTTTCGTATTATTATTTTTTAATTATTTTTTTTTCCAAGTCACCTTTTATTTATTAATTGTTTTCTTTAGAATTATTTTTCTATAATTTTTTTCATTTTCTAACTATTTTTTATTTTATTTTTCTAAATTATTATTTTAAAAAATATTCTAGTTGGGCCAAGATTAATGAGAACTACACCTAGCCCATCAGCACCTTTGGTCCATTTACAATTTGTCTTTGGCAAGTTATTAAAGCATATGAGATTTTGGTATATATACACTAAAGATTTTAACTTATAAAACGATGTGGGACTTCAAGTTAAATTGAACTCTTTTTCTTCACACTGTAACAACACCTGCAGCATCTTCCTTTTTCATGTTAGCTACTTCCCTTCTCATCATCTTCTGTCTCCACACGCATATTAGCTACAACAGCTAAAAAAGACATTAACACACTAAAGTTTGAACTCGAGAGTGTTAAAACAAAGTATTTGGAGCTTCAACACGATATGGAAAATCTGCATTTAAATTTCGATAAGGTGATGAAGCAAAAACATATATCAGCTTGGACTAGTGGATGGAAGAAACTGAGTAAACTCACAAAAATAACAAATATAGAGAATCATGATATTGGTAATCACATTCCAACTTCTGAAGAACAGATAAAAAAGAATGCTAGAAGGTGGAGAGAATCATGATGTTGGCTTATTACTTATGCTGTTCACTGGAATGTATCATGTTCATGTCAATCTCGATGCAAAATTATTGTTGATAGTTGTATTTTTTGTCTGCCAATGAGAAGACATGGATTTGTAAGTTGCAAAGTGTGTTAATCACAAGCAACTTTAACATGAAACCTCCAAAAACATCTTAGCAAAACTTTTTATTTTTGTTTTATTGTTGCTTTATTCTTTTGTTACTGATTGATTTTATAACACATTTATGGACCCTACACATTAACAAGACAATTAAACTCCAAGGGAATAATATTTAGATTTTTTTTCCATCCTTTATGATATTTTACTACACATTAACAAGACAATTAAACTCCTTTATGATATTTAGATTTTCATATGAGTTATTGATATTTTACTGATTGTAAAATTTGGACAAGCTACATACTTGTTTCCGGATTAAAAAACCAAACACATTCCATAGAAAACATTCATATTCTATAATCTAAATTGTGCCCTTACATAATGGTGAAGATAAGTTTATGCCATTTTCTTATCAAACTAATTCATCATCAATTCTAACCGTTCATTAACACTACTAACTGATTCCACATCAACTCTCCTAACAATTAACTAACTTAACTAACTAGTTCCTTATTAATTCCATTAACCAACATTCTCACTAACAGTTCATTAACACTACTAACACAATTAACACAATCTAACACAATCAAACTAAATAATTTCAACTGTCATTAACAGTTCCGCATGAATAATTTACTAACTGTCAAATTTCAAACTTCTAAACATCAAACTAACATTGTTGATTAGTAAAAAAATGTTGGCTGTAGTTAGTTTGCCATTTAGTGAGAAGGAAAAGCTCAAGTTTCAACATTAAGTGTTTGTAATAGTGGTTGATTAGGAATCTTTTAAGACTCGTAGTGTAGTGCATATGTAGTTTTGGTTCAGTTTGACTTAAAGTGGTGATTCTCCTTCTGTGTATCTCCATACATTTGTGCAGGTTTTGGAGGATAAATTTCTGGAAGAAATTGTAATCAGAATTTTGAAATTATTCCAAGACTCTCAGCTCAAATTCGTGACATGATCTCCATGAATGCTGTGAAACTTTGCTTTTCCTTCTTTTTGTTCCTCTATAGATCCAACAAAGCAACTGGGTACTAAACATTGAGGCCAAAAAGCAACTGGCTTTTCCTTCACAAGACCCACATCGGTTGATGTTGGTATATGTTGAGGCTTTATATAATAACTTGTGCATTAAAGTTACAGATAAATAAATATCAAGACCAAGAAAGCTAAGCCCAATAGTTATATACAATAAACCCAGCCCAATTAAAATTATTTTTAAAATAACAATATATATCTAAATGATAGATTAATATAAGTAAATAGAATATTATAATATTTAAAATTATATACGATAAAATTTAAAAAAATATTATACGAAAAAAAATTAATTGAATTAAAAAAAATTTCAAAATTTCAAAATAATAAAAAAATTAAAAAACGTAAACTAAAAAAATTAAAAAAATTTAAAAATAAGTCCAGTCAGCAGACATTAAGTGCCATGTATGCAGATTCTTTATGTCCAGTCAGCCAAACAAGAAATAGGGGGTTTTGCAAACAGAATCTTCATTTTACAAGGGGAGAATCACAAAAAAAAATCTTCAGAGGGATAAACCAAAACACGCCTATATGGCAGGGGGTAAACACTATTTAACCCTTAAAAAATTTACTTTACTTTGGATTGGATATTCCTCCTTCATCTTAAATTTCACTTATGAAAGAAACAAAATTAGTCTCACGAAATAGCTAGCTATACTAGGGCCATGATTGCCCTATTTTTAACTAATATTTAGAGGAAATATTAACTTCTAATCTAAGACTATGTTCATACATGATTTTTATTTATGAAGCAAAGTATATTATAATGTGTGATTTAAGTTGACCGATAACAATAGATTTAAGATAGACTTTGAGATAATTTTAATTTTTAAATTAAATTTATTTAAATTATGAAAATCTACAAAAGTTAACATGTAATAAACAATTTTCAACATCATGCTTGAAATATTCTTTTATACACACTAAATTGAGATCAATTTTAATAAAGAAGATCGAGTTATTTGTCAAACGCCTCATTAATTTAGAAGATTTTTTATTATACCACTCATATTTTTTAAGTACCACGCAAATTTTTATTTTTGTTCACAGTTTTCAGATATTGACATCTGGACGTACAATTTTTTTTAAAAACGTTGATTTATTTTGGAAGTTCAAATCCGGAATATTTCTTGATGTGCAAATCCGGGAGAAATTTTTAATTCAATTCATAATACTTAATAATGAATTATTTAATCACAATTCATAATTTAATTCAATGGTTAATATTAAGTCCTCTTATTTCCTATATTAAAATGTCTTTCTTGATAATATTAAATATTCATTAAAAAATATATATTAATAAAAAAAAATATTCATTAATGTAAATGAAAATTAATATACCAAAGTACAACGATAGATCTAGACTAACAATAACAAATTATAAGTTTTAAATTATTTTATATAGTATAAAAGTCTAACCATTTATGTAAATGAAAATTAATATTTTTTTTTCTCCTCTTACTTATTGTTGACGAAACTGAGACTTGTTATTAGAAATTATTAATATGAATAATAATTATTTGTCCTTAACTTAACAAACAATAAATTTATTTTTTAATAAGAAATAGGTATTTAATATTATTAATGAATATTTTTTTCTTTGTTAATGAATATTTTTTAATGAACATTTAATATTATCAAGGAGGACATTTTAATATAGGAGATAAGAAGACTTAATATTAACCATTGAATTAAATTATGAATTGTGATTAAATGATTCATTATTAAATATTATGAATTGAATTAAGAATTTCTTCCAGATATGCACATTAGGAAACATTCTGAATTTGCACATCCGAAACAAATCAACATTTAAAAAAAAAAGTGCGTCCGAATGTGCACATCTGGAATCAAGGGACAAAAAAGAAATTTCGCGCGGTGCCTAAAAAATATGAGTGATATAATAAGAAATCCTCTTAATTTATTTTGTCAAAATATATATTTTTTAATTAGTGTTATTTATTTATTGATTAAGTAGAAATTTACTGTATTTCTCAAAATAAAATAGATAACTCAATTATTAACTTCTAAATTGGTTAGATTCACGTAAACTTTTACTAACCGACTCTTTATCTTTTCTACAGATAGATATATCATATATGAATGTGAAAAGAATCTCTACTACTCTTGAATCTTGATTAGGGTCCTACCACTTCATTATTATAATATTTGTAATTTATTGGGTTTTGGCATTTGGTTCACATGATTTTACACGACACGAGTGACATCACAATAAAATACGAAAATGATAAACAAATGCTCTAAAGTACAAGTGTTTAACCTTCTCTCATTAAATATTTTAATAGTAATAACATACTATCATACATGCCTTCTACTAGTTTTCTACATTAAAAAAAAATATTAAGACCAAATGAGTCTCATGACCTGTTTAGAGGGTTAAGAAAAAATTGAACTAAAATAACGATAAAGTTGAATACTAAAATAACAATATAAGAGATGTTTATCTATTATTCATCAACCAATCCAAACTCAAGTTCTTGATAGATATACGTAGAATCTTTACCCATTAGTGCTACTATTTTAATTTAGACATGAACATGTTTTTAATTTTTATAAATATATATTTTTTCTTTTCTTTTTTTTAACAAAAAAAAAACTATATATACTCACGTCTTCAGTTAAATAGTAGGTTTGAAACCAATTCTTCATCCACAACTTAATTCACAGACCAGCGGAAGGGAGCTCGGGTTCCGAGGATTTGCTTCCCTTGGGGTCGCGAGTTCGAAGGAGCACGGGACCAAAAAACAACCTTCAAGGGCTACGCGGGGGGCGAAAGCTCTCTCTATGTGGATTGGTCGGTCTGACTGGTCGGATACCACATATATTAAAAAATAAAAAATAAAAAAAAGACAGACCTCGACTATAAATATCCCAACTTGGCCTATAACTTAATAGAGATCATTCCAACCAAATCGTGCAGGGTAACATCTCGACCCTTCAGCAACGGAGTGAAGAAAATAACCCACCAGAAGATGATGAGGTCATGGATCCTCTCTCTCTCTCTCTCTCTCTCTCTCTCTCTCTCTCTCTCTCTCTCTCTCTGATGAAATCTAGGGTGCTCTAGTACTAGAAAGTGTCAAACCCCATCACTCGTGTTGACCAAGTGACTCCAAATTCAAAAGAGTGAATTGTGATATTCAGGTATCAAGATTGGTTTATAAGTGCTATGGTTTAAAATGGTTTATGTTAAAAGATATAGATAAGCAAAGATAAAACAATAGAATAATATAAAAGAGAATAGTAGAATAATAGAAAAAAGAAAAGACATAGAAATAAGCAATAGAAAAAAAATAGATAACAAAAATAAAAAAGAAGAAATAGAAAGATCACACCAAAAATTTATTATGGTTTGGCCTAAACCACTTGACATACTCCAATCCCCAAGAGTTTTCTCTTAAGATGTCCACTAAAATAATCTTGATTTTTTTCACAAGATGAACCTAAACAACCTTCATAACAACTCGAGCTATTCCACATGATCAACCCAAATAAATGATTTATGTTAGAAGATAGAGACGGGCAAGGATGAAATAATAAAATAATAAAATAATAGAAAAGAGAAAAGACATATAAATAAGCAGTAAAAAAATATAGAGATACAAGAGAAATGGATAGAAAAGTTACACTTGAGATTTATCCTGGTTCAATCTAAACCACTTGTGTTACTTCTGTCTACAAGAGTTTTCCCTTGTGACAAACATAAATATATATCACATAAAATCATGGAAATAAATCTAAAAACGACAACTACTCATTGTTGCCATCATCATCATCGTTATCATTATCATCAATAAGCAGTCTGAGAGGAACTTTTACTCCATAGGTAATCACCTGATTAGTCAAGAAAGTAATTACTTGGATACCCAGTGAAGAGTGTTGTTTTGAAGTAACTTGTTGTTGTCTTGAGAGCTTGTAAGGATGAAGATCAGCAGAGATTTTGCTGAAGATGTGTGAGGAATCACAATGTCAAAAACTTCCAAGTTTGTGTGTTCTTGTTCTAAGATCTCATAGTTATTTCTGATTTGTATTTGCTTTAGAATGTTCCCTTTAATCATCGTGTAGGTTAAGTTGGGTTGTTCCCTTGCTAAACTAAATCCTACATGAAACATAATTTTCCCGATCCATCCTCCATGTGGTAACCATGCGCTAGTCCTTTTTTTTTGCATTTCATCATATGTTAAATCACCCCCATTTACCTAATTAGCTTCAATGTTTTGGATAAGTAGTCAAGCAATCATAACATCATTTCTCAATAGTTTATCATGGTTGGATTTCCTTGGAAATAACACATGAGATACTAAATGGAGAATGAAACACAAAGATGCTTTCATATACCTCACATTGAGATGAAACGTATGAATCGTCTTTGGATTAATAATGAGAGATTGAGCATCGAGGAGTATATTGAAATTTCTAGCACCAGATGAAGGATCAATGAAGTATAGGTTTCCGGTGAAAGGTAGATTACAAAGTTTACTAAAGTCCTCAATAATGAGAGAAATTTGAGTCTTACATACCCCCAATGTGATTACCCCTTCATTAAATTTGAGGTTGGCATAAAACATCTTAATTAACCTATGATACATCGTTTTTGGATTGTTGTAGATGAAATCTTTGATCCTTGCTTGACATAGTTTTATGAAGAGCTCAAACCTTCTATAATAATTTACATCAAGGTAAAGAGGTTTGAGAATACAGTGATCAAGGAATTACTTGTCGTAGAAATACTCTTGAATTTGGCAAGTGAAATCATTAGACTTATAAACACTTGATGACACACTTCCAAAGTGAAGAGACCTATTTGGTTCCATTCGACGATGATGATAGCTAGCAAGTAGTAGTAACATAAGAAGGCAAGAAAGATGATAAAATATTTTGAGATGAAGAAAAAAGAAAAAAAGTATGGTACCTTTTTATAGCCATATTATACTCGATTAGGATTTGATTTAATAGAAAATTGATGATTCTTATAGATATTTCATCAGGGCTGATTGAAAACTAATTTTCTGTTTTGACATTCGTTGTTGTTTTTGAGCTTCTTAATTGATTAGAATACGGTCTTAATAAATTAAACCATCAATCTTGATTGATTTGTCATCAAAGCTGATTGATTTCTAATTCTAATTTGAGATTTTTTTTGATTTGAGATTCTAATTGATTAGCTTTGGTGCTTAATCGATTAGGTGACACCAGATTTGAAAAAATAAATACTCTTAATTGATTAAAAGGAGAAAACTTACAACTTCTTAATTCTTTTGGTCTTGGAAAAAGGTTTAAAGCCTATATTTCTTTTGGGACCACCCCCTTTTGGTTTTTGATCCTCTTTTGCTCAAAATTTAACTTTTAACACACATCCAATAGAAAAATAAATGTTATAAGAATGCAATAATTTAGCATCTTCTAGAAGAATAATTGGATTTTTTTCAAATTCATTCTCTACCAAGTGACTTACCTCTTTTACAAAAAAATTAAACTTTAGAGGAATTCTTCCTTTTGGTTCTTTCCGGAGTCAAACTTTTCTTTTTTCTTTTGCAGATATCTAAATATTTTGATACAAGCGGAAATTTTAGAATCCATTTCTTCCTCACTAATATCATTTCCAAAGATTTCTAAATTGGAACCATGTCTTCCTATAGGCACAATATTTAAATAAATGCTTTGGATATTCTTCTTTGATTTTATTATTAGCTTTTGGCGCTACAAATCATTTGTGCAAAAGAAAATTAGGTTCTCACTTTTCGTACCCAAATATTTTGTATTCCTTTCACGTTAGTGTACTAAATCTTCACTTAGGATTATGATCACTGAAATAAGATGAAGCAGACAAATTTCTAAGTTTGGTTTCACAATATTCTTTATAGAAATGAGATGGAGAATATGAATTATTGCAACCAATACTTTTCTTAACAAAATAGAATAAAGCAACATGACCAATTTTATTGCAATAATTACATTTAAACATATTACATTTAGAAGGTTTATTCTCATTGAAGATATTATTAAAATTCTTAGCGTTGATTTTAGGTTCATAACCTAAAACATCTTTGTTATAGGTAGCTTTATGATTAGATAGAATCATATCAAAATTATATCTACCTTTGATGAACTTGCTTAGGATTTCATGCAAATTAGCAATTTTACTTTTCAAGAAATTACATATTTTACATTTAACCGAATTCACAACGCATTTTTTTAGTTGATTCAAATCATCTATTATTCTTTCATATTCATCTTATAGATATTTCATATGATTCTTATAAGTCACAATGCATTTTCCTAACTCATCATTTTCTTTGCAAACTTGTATACTTAATTCATACATTTGTTTATAAGAAAGAGTGGTTACCTAATCATCATAAATAGTTTGATGGCAAATATATACCTCTTCATATAACTCTTATGATGATTTTTCAGATGATTCTTCATCTAATACTTTTGAATATTTTTCAGTAGAGTCTTTGGACGATTCTTCATATGATTTTTTTTTTGGATGATTCTTCAAATGCATTCGAGTTTTCCTTTTTTCTCTCATTCTCAATTTGGAGTAATTAAATTAACTCTTTGAGTGGCTTGATTATATTTAACATATCCTATAAATTTTCAACTACATTTGTGTGTCTATATTTCAGTGATGGGCCAGGTTTCAAACAACAGATCTTGAAACTTAGATACTCGCTAGAAATTCAATTTTTGAAAGTATTGTCAAGAATTTTAATATATGAGAATCATTTTTTAATATTTTCTTCATTTTTATTTGGTGTCTAAAATTCTTGGTCTAGTGTGTTCATCCTTTCCCTTTTAACTTTAGTAGAGCCTTCATATATATTTTCAAAGGTGCTCCCCACACTTCTTTAACAATGTCACTGTTTAGAAACATAATTGTACTCTCTAGCGCTTAACTCACTTATCATCAAGTACTTTACCTTAAAAAATTTGCAATTTTTTCTTCTCTTGTGGTGAATAAACTACTCGGTTTGTTAAACATTTAATTATCAATAGAGTGAGTTGGAATGAGTGGTCATTTAAAATATAACTCTATAAATCAAAATCAACAAAATCGGGAAAAAATTATTCTCTTTCCATATAGTAAACCTTTCACCATCAAAAGATAGAGGTGTGTTCATGAAAAGTCTCTTGTTAAAATAAGAACTATTTGAATTCATCATACCACCTCATGAGACGATTAGTATTATAATGAGAGTTAGACTTTGATTTCACTTATTGACCAAGTGATTCCAAACACAAGAGGAAGGGGGTGAATTGTGATATTCGGATTTCCAAATCGGTTTATAAATCATTTTTATTTAAAATGATTTATGTTAGAAGATAGAGATAAACAAAGATGTAACAATGGAGTAATAATAAAAAGATGCAGAAAAATAAGTAGTGTAATAAAAATAGATAACAAAAATAAAAGAGAAAATGATAGAAATATCACACAAAAATATTTATCCTGATTTGGAATAAACCCATTGGCCTACTTCGATCTTCGAGAGTTTCCTCTTAAGATTTACATTAAAATAATCTTGAACTTTTTCATATGATCAAACTAATCAACCTTACATAATAACTTGAGCTTTGGAACATGATCAATCCAACAAACTTTCACAAACAATATAGATCTTTTACACATGCTCATCTTAATAACCTTCCACAAACAATTAAAGTTTTTACACAAACTCAACTCAATAACCTTAACCCAATATTACTGCAGACTTATCTTGCAACCATCAAATCTATTACAAAGGATTACCAGAGAACTATTGCCTAGAATAAACAATTTTAGCACAACACTAATACAACAGAACTCTCATATGAATATTTACACTTTCTTGGCACTAAGGCAACTTTAGTGAAAAAAACATTATAAAAGAATGAGATATTGAAGAATAGAAGAGAGTTTCTATTCCAAAAACTTGTGTATTTTGAAATGAGGAGAAACCTCTTTTACATAAGAAAAAATATAGTTGATTTAATTGATTGACCTTCTTCAACCCTGGTTTTATCTTTTGCTTCATCCACTAAAGAAAGGTGGTTTTAGGGTCAAATTTTGATCCAAAATCACCCCTTTAATTTCTTTTCATTTCCTTTTCATTCAAATAAGTGATTTCACATATAATTTTAGTTTTTTCTTTGTGATTTCGTCGTCTTAGTGCGACATTGTGTTGGTCGTCGTCTTATTGCGACAATATTTTGTTTTCCCGTCTTGGTGCGGTGTTTGTTTAATTCAGATTGACAAATTAATTTTGACTCAATGCATATTTAACCAATGATTTTGACATCTTCAATACCGCGGACTCGGAGGCATGGGTATTCCGAGCATTTTAATTTCGTCATATTTGTAGGCTTTGTCACATTTGTTGGCATTTTGCCGTTATATGCTATTAACGTGCGTGCTGTGAGATTGTTCGCAAATTCATCCTTTTCACTTTATAGCGATTTTGAATATGTATTATTCGATGTATTCTATCAATTTGAATGAATGAATGTCGTTTTTAGTCCAAAAAAATATGGATGATTAAAAAATGCAACAATCCATGGTTTTTTTATATTCTAATCGATTTAAATCATGTATTAATTGATTAACTTAACCCAAAAAGAAAACTTTGAATTTTGATGTCACTTAATCAATAGAAGACCTTCTTAATAGATTTAGAGGTGCTTCAATTTGTTTTATCAATTAGACACAAGGCTTAATCAATTAACCAATATACTTTGCCTTCCTAATTGATGAAACAAACTTCTTAATCATTTAAGCACTTTCCTGGATTGGTTTTAAGAAATTTGATAAATAATATGAGAGGTTTGAAATGCTTTTTGTGTATGTGCATGCATTGTTTTAGCACCTCAAGACATACTTTTGCTTCATTTACATTCAACTGGTAAAAAACAAGATAAAACACTAAGAGAAAAATTAGACAAGCTTTCACAATTTCACACTTCAGGTCCATATCTTCACAGCTTCAAGATCACAACTTTATAGCTTCAAGCTCTTTTTATTTATCAAATTTTTTCTAACACTTGATTTACACTTTGTTTAACACTTTCAATTAGAACTTGAGACACTTGAACTTGTGCTTGCTTCTTTGGACGATGAGACTTTAGATATATTCTTTCTTACTCATTCGTCATCATCAAAACCAAAGGATGACATTACCTACACAACATATAGAACCATGCTATGTGGCATTAGTCGCTTGACCCATGCCGTTTCATTTAAGGCGTGGGTCGCATGATGAAATACTCTATAGGTCCCGCAGAAGGTACACGAAGATGTGCTTTTCAACATTAAAGGATAATAAGCGTCATTTCCATAACTACAAGGAGGAAACTGCTCTTCATATGAAGAAGGGAGGACAGAGTCTTCATATCCCTACGTTTTTAGCCAACCAATTGGGTTGAAACCGACTCTTCACCGTAAAACTTGTCTCATGGATCCTGGCTATAAATATCAAAGCCCCTAATATTTGTAGGGATCATTCACTTTTCACATATTGAGCACACCTAAAATCCTCTTGCATTCATACATGTGAGCAAGGTTTCACCTCAATGTATTTATCACAAGTACAATTGTGCTTACTGTGGGGCCTCGATAAATTGACATAGTCCATACCTTCACTTAACATCAAGTTTCTTTACTCAACTTTACACCATGGTAAAAGAAGGAACCACCACCACCAGTAGTAGTGCAGACATCGACAATGAGGCCATTACATTATACTTGTTCCAACCAATCCTTGCAGAGTAACATTATTTTTAAATTTAAAAGATAATTTGGTGAATCGTTATTAGGATTAACTTTTATTTTAATTTTTTTAAAAACAAAATAACACATCATTTTAATAATTATTAAAATTAATTAATTTATGACTTGTGACAATCTATAATTTTTAGAATGTTTGAAATTTTAGATTTTAATCCCTGAAGTTGTAGAATATTTGGAGACAAAATCTTCAAAGTTCTTTAAGATGTTGACTTTGTGGAAGAAATATGGTAAAGAAAAAAATTGATTGAGGAATAACTGATTTAAAACCAATTTATATAACCGCTTTTAATATAGAAAATTTGGTTTCCCATGAGGATATTATTGTTCTTCATCTCCATTATGTCAAGATATTGATTAATGAAAATCAAACTCAACACCCTCAAGAACTATAACATAAAGTATTAGAAATTATTGATAATAAAGAGACATTTTATTTGGTATTTATTTAATACTCTCTGATATTATTCTCAAGGTCTTTTCGGCTATCAGAAAAGAGTTATACCAATAGAGTAAATTAATTTTGATATGTAACACAATAAATTAGTCGATACTAAAATTACAAAGGAAAACTATAATTGGCTTAAAAGAAAATTGGAAATTCAGAAAAACTTAGTGTTTCCTTATGCTTTGGTCGTGAGATTCTTATATGTGATCTTATTTGTGCGCATATGGAAATAATGTACATAAAATTATTTAGTAAATGTTTGAGTAATTCAAACTTTAATTGTTTTAAAAAGGATACTATCTGAATTGTTAAAGAGAACAAAAAGAGATTATACTCACAAATCAGATATTTAACAATATGGAGGTCATTAGTATGTTCGATCGTGATGCTATAGATATCTATATATAATGAGCATTCTAGTATAAAAAGTTATTGTATGTATTTATACACTCACTTAAAATCAACAAAAGATTTTGAAATACCACTCAAGTTATATTGTTACATAAGGTTGTTGTATAGTATTTAAACAACAAATTTAATAAAGTTCATTGACATATATATTATTGTTGTTGATAGATACAACATTTAGAGATAAACTAGATTCTAGCTTACTCACTAATAAAAAACTAAACACTTAGTCTTTCATATGGTTATTGTCACTAGGATGTCTTACATTAATGTGAATGTCTATTTTTGTATGTTCTATGATATTTTTTAGTATCAATAAGGACTTTATGTTATGGTTATTTGCATAATCAAAATTTAAGAGGTTATTATTGTTATAATCATTTTTATATTGTTTGTGCAAATATTGAATTTTTAAATACAGTTTGATTTAACTAAAGATCTAAGTTAGGTTAGTTGGAAACAAACATAATTTAGAGATCACATTGCATAAAAATTTTATTTCACTCATTTATATCTTTCTATGTCATCAAGTGCATTGATGTGGTGATCGTTGGAGTTTAGTCACATTATACGTAGTAACAACAACCATAGTGATTGTAAGACCCTAATTTTTACCCCTAAGATTTCACATTTCATTTGCATCTCATACCACAAGCAAGATCACAGTTTGTGCTTCTCCTGAGCACCTGCGTGTTTCTCTTTCTTACTTGCTTCTGTTTATCTAACCTCTAACCAAAAATACCAAAAAAATGTGCTGCCGTTTGCTTGTCTCTCTGTGTGTGTTGTGCAGGTTTTTCAAAGACAATGAAGTGATTTTAAGTCACAGGTGTTTGTTCAAAAGCAAGATGTCTTGTGCTGAGATTCTTCAGTTTATCAGGCAGTGGCGCATATGGGTTTTGGGTTCAAACAAATTCAGATGACTATTGTTCAGTTGTGGCTTATTCAGTGTTTGTTGTGTGGCACATTTTTATCAAAGGCTTGTGAGAAAATTCAAGATTTCGTTTTGGGCTAAAAAAAGAGACTTGTTATCCATTATCCACATCTTCTAACCAAATTTTCCATATTCCACTTTTTTTTATTTAAACCATTTTTTTTATAACCCATTTCCTAAACCAAATATCCACATCCAATTATCCAATTGTTCATGTCCACTTTTTTTAAAACCCATATCCATTACCATTTTTCATTATCATTAATCTACAAAAAGCCATTTTTTTTACCAAAGCCCATTACAAAAAAAAGCAAGGCCCATTTACATGAAAAAAAAAGAAGAAAGTTGAAATAAAAGCTACACGGCCCAATTTCATTTTTTTCTGTCAAATCCATTATCCAAAAATGAACATGAAAAATAAGGAGCTACTACACCAAGCCAAATTTCCAACACACACAAAGTTCACAACGCATCAGCTTCATACTCCCACAACTACAAACCGCTCTCCAGCTCCAAGCCGAGCCTCCAGCCAAACCGCATACACGTCACCAGCAACTTCTCACGCGTGAACAAACCAAGCCGCACCATACAACAAAGCCATGCCATCAGCTTCAACCCTTCCAAAAACTGCCACACGCACAAACCACGTGAGCAAAACACGCTGCAAAGAGCTCAAAACGCAGCAGCTGCGCATTCAGTAACGCGACCTGCACACCAATTCAAAACGCAAACCATGGCTCAAAACGGCAACGCAAATTTCATTCCAAATTCTCACCAATTCTTCTATAAATAACAACCTTCCTCACTTCATTTTCCAAGCTTTGACAGCCCCTAAACACCCTGCCAAAATCAAAACCCAAAGCTTCAATTCCATTTTCATCCAAGCTTGAAAGCCAAGATTACCATGTCAAATTAGCACTCAAATTCAAGCTTCGCTTTGAAAAATTCCATAAATCACAAACCTGCAGAAAGTTCATAAATCTCAACCATACAACTCACCGCAAACAAATCTCTCAAACTTCAACCTTCTCTCACCTTTTGTTCATCAAATCAAATCAACAACCTGCAAACTCAAAGAAAAAAAACGCAACACGAACCAGCTTCAACATCAACAACACACCGCAAGAAAAACTCATTCAAATTCCTTCAACAATAACATTTCCGACGCGGTGGTGCGGTACTTCGTGACTGGCGGCAATTCAAAACGGAGGGAGATCTCGCCGAAAGGAGAAGAGATACCACACCGGCACGCTTCCGGAACGGGGAAGGTGAATTGAACTTCCGGCGTTGATTCAAGATAGATGAGGACCACGGTGCGAAAACGATGAAGAAAGAGTGAGACGGAGCTGTTAACAGTGCAGAGGAAATTTGGAAAAAAGAAAAAGGAACAGTGCTCGCGTGAGGTAGAAGAGGATTGTTGATGTTCACGTTTTTTGGTCTGATTTTTTTTGTATGTTTGTTTTGACTCCACCATGTAGCTTTTTGGGCTTGGGCTCCATACGTTTCAATTTCTATCTTCACCACATCCTCTTTATAATTCACACCTCCCTCTCTACTTTTCTTTTTTTTAATTAATTCTTTACTAAACTTTTTTACCTTAACCAATCTTTCTATTAGTTTTTTAAATCTTAATCTCTTTCTAACTTTTTGACTTTTGATTTGAATCTTACTTTAAAAATTTCTTGAAAAAAATTAGCTTGAAAAATATTTTAATTCTTTTTTTCATTTGATTTCTTTTTTTTTCTATTGTTGCTTGGTTGTGTGGATTATAGCAATGTTAGATCCACTTCTCTTCATCTTAATTCTTTTTCTTTTTGATCGATGAAAGTCTAATTGATCTTGGAATTCATTTGTTGAATTTCGGTCAAGACGAGATCGTTACCATTTTTCTTTTCGTGTGGCACCGCTTTAGGATAACGATCCCTATATCGTTTATCTAGCGTGCATTAACACATATATCTCATGGCCGGCCTCATTCGTAGGGTAATTTCTCGAACAAATTACTCGGCGTGCGCTTAACATAGACCAAAATTTGTCCCTACTCGGAATAAATCCAATTCAACACTTGTACTTTCGTGGACCAGACTTTGATTAGTCGCGTCATCCCAAGGTTGATTATTTGTTTGTGTTAGTTCCATAAACTTTGAAGCTTGATGCGTAGTTGCTTTGGGTATCCCAATCTTCTTTCAAGTCTTCACTAAATTTGGACTAATTGCATTAATTAATCACCGTAGTGCAAGATGTGAAGCGGAACCGGTTACTTTTTCTTTCTCTTTGACACTATTTGTTTTGTCTTTGATTGTGGATGATTAAGTTCACCATACCATTATTCACTAACATTTCTATTGTACAAATCATTTATTATATCTTGTTTCCTTCTTATCCCTTATATCTCTTTTACTTTTATGCTTCATTATTATCATATCATATCATGTTTATGCTTCCGCAATTTTTCCTTTGTCCGTTGGACACATGTTTATGCTTCCGCCTTTTTCCTCTTTGTCCACTTGGACCAAAAACATTAATAAAGGCCAAAACCTCTAAAAAACTTGTGATTCTAATCTTGGACTATGGTTACTATCCTTTGCAATGGACATGGAGCTTTACACCTTGACCTTGGACATCCAATGCAATTCTTGGAACCTTGGACTTAGACTTAGGACCTTTCTCCCTTTGCTTTGGAATTATGGTTCAAAGACTTTGAAGACTTGCCTTTATTTGGCCAATTTGCTTAAGGATGGAATTCTTTTAATATTGCTTTGGAATGGCTCCATTGTGGTTAGATTATTCTTATCCTTAGCTTTTACTTTATGCTTTAGGATAGTCTCTTCTTCTCCTCCCCATTCTTTAATTTTCAAAACTCTCTCTCTTTTTCAAAACCTTCTTGATTTCAAACTTTCACCTCTTTCATAATCAAACCTTGACTTTGTCAAGTGATTTTACTCTTTTCCTTTCATTTCTTAATCAAATGCTAAACTACATAAGCACATTGACATCTCTTTCAAAAGACTTTAAAAAACACCAAACTCACTTACTCTCTTTTTGTGCCCTTGTGCACTTTTCTTTTAACTTTTTCATAAGTGTAGACATGATTCATTTCTTTAAGCGGAATTATTCGCTTAGAAATGACGACTTGTCTTTACATTTAAAAACAACCAAAACAAACCATTTTCACTCTTTGTACACGAACTACGGGGTTTTGATCCTACATTGCACATCATGGGTACGTAGGCATGAGACGACAAGTCTCTCCAAACACAAAAATCTTAAAAACAATTTCTCTTCTCATCTCCTCAATCACTTTTCAAGCAAACCATTTTCAGTCCAAAAGCGGTAGATATTTCAAAGGGCTCCTATAGAGTACTATAGACGTTTTGGGTGCTAACACCTTCCCATTGCGTAACCAACCCCCTTACCCGGACTCTCTTCACTTGTTCTTGTTTAGAGCTTGTGTAGGTTTTGTTCGCTCTTTTTCCTTTCCTTTTTGGATAAAATAAAAGTGCGGTGGCGACTCTTGCTTTTCGAGTTAAGTTAATCAATAGCTTACACTCACGATTTTGCCGCTACAGAAAAGTGGCGACTCTGCTGGGGACAGATTGACCTCTTGCTGGTACATCCCTTGAGGGGTTTAGCCTACTTTGATTTATTTACTGCTTTTTGTCTGTGCTGTACTGGCTGGATTTTCTGTTTGACAGGTTGGGATGTTCTGAGAGATAAGCCCAATACCCAGGCTTGAGCATACACCTATGACTAGCGTGGAAAGTAGTGTGACTTGTTTGGCATTTGGCCAGACGAAGTATACATGAAAACTCCACATCCGGACGAGGTTTTCTTTGGTAATATTCTGTCCTGCGCATTTGGTGCAGATGATAGGATGTAACCTGGAAAGCTATCGACTCTGGCGACCGTCTCCCGAGAACTCAGCAACGCCTCTCCTCCCGACATGTGATAATGGCAGACCAGAAATGGCAAACCCGTTACACTTGTCGATCCGAGGACCCAATGCTGGGAACTTGCTATAGGATATCCTTTTTGGGGGAATCAGTGGACGACCTCTTTGTTTGGCGATAGTATTGTACCCCGAGGGATGGATGTACTATTGCTTCTCAAATCGAGAATCTGAAACTGAGGATCCCGACTTTTTAGTACCCACATGTGAGAATGGGCGGGTGTTTACAGGTTTGCAGGAAACCCTGACTTCAACATACCCGGTATTCTGGATTTCCTATCAGTGTGGACTTATCAACCTGGTATTCCGGTGTTCTCTTCAGAGCGAACCTTTGAACCTGTGTGCTTCGAGTGATCTTGTTTGTGGTTGTTGCATTCATGCATTCTTGCATCCATGAGCATACATATGCATTTCTTCCCAGTTGTCTCAGAAACTCACTTTAATTGTCTCCTTCTTCAGTTATCTGTTCGTCGTCAAGCTGTTTCCTCAACACAACTACGGAACTAGAGCTGCTGTCAGATTGAGAATGGAAAATCAAGAACAACATAACGCCGAAGTCAGAATGGAAATTGATGATTTGAAGGCCGGTATGACCAAGCTCACAGAAATGCTGCAAGTTCTGATCGCCAGAGGTGAACCACCTCAGAGGACTGTGATTGTTGAAACTTCATCTGCTGCTGTTGACCCTCCACTGGCTCAGCAACCAGCTTCTACTTGGCCAAAATTTGGGTTACCTCCGAATTACTCGCCACCCTTTGCAACTACTCCTGTGTTTGTCTCGCCAATATCTTCAGCTCCGTTGTTCACTGAACCTCAGCCTGTTGTGCATTCTGTTGCTCAAGCTATTCCTAAGAATCCTTTCGTGTACCATGCTGCTGGTCCACAATCTGAAAGTCAGGGAGAACCTGGATACATTGAAGAAGTCAGAGAGCATGCCAAGTGAAATTTGAGTCAGTTCAGATGGATCATCTCCTAAAGCCAGTACTTCAGACAGGACAGCTCATCCTTGTTGCTGATTTGTCACTAGGCCTTGTTTCTTTATGTTTGCATTTTTCTTTGATTGTATTGTTTGTTTGCTTTCGAACTTCATTTGTACTTTCATGGTAATTTCAATGAAATGAGCATTGCAATGTTTTGATTCAATTCATTTACATCCACTGTGTGCATCTTTATGCTTTCTTTTTCACAAAATAAAAATATATCTCTTGTTCACTTTCTTTATCAAGCTTTTGTTTATGCAAAGATTGGAGGGAGGATGACGAAAGCAAAATACCTGAAATTGCTGAACTGTATGCTTTTAATTAAAACTTGGCTGAGGATGTACAGGCATTGTTTCAACTCCCAAACACTGGGGAAATAAGGAAGTTAATCCCTTGTCAACCCCTTCGAGCCTAAAAGTTGGAGTTTCTTTCTATACAAAAAAACCACAATCTTAACCTGGGGATGGGTAGTTCTCAGTTAATTTAACTGTGCATGCAAAACACTTTCAATAAAGGTTGCAATCACAAGTTTTCCTTCGCACACATCAAAGAGAAGTGTCGAAGATGTCTTTCAAGTCAAAAGCCAATGATGGTTCACCGTAATCATTAAGCCAGGCAGTCACTATCTTTCAAAAAAAAAATGAAAAAATCAAAATAAAAGCCCGCTAAGTCAAAACCTATGAAGGAGACTTAGGCAAAAATTGGGGCATCCCGCTGACTGTAAAATCAAATGACACAGTTTAGGCAAAAGTTAGGGATAACAAAATAAAAATCAAGAGGTTGCCAAAACCCTCAAAGACAAAACGAGTTGACTAAAGTCTTCATCAAAAACAACAAAAGGTTGTAAGAAAGAGTGACTGTCATCTCAAAATTTCTTGGTCCTTGAACCATCATCATAACAGTGTTGCAATTCCAAAATCTCCTGGAACCTGAATGCATAGTTTGAATTAAATGAGCATAGGACTGAAGATCATCACGAAGAATGGGTTGGGTAAAATAAACTTTGAGCCTACATCCTTTGTTTCAAAAACCGTGAACCAGACCACTTACAACATTCAAAAGACCTAATTGAAGCCAGGTTTTTTTTTAAAGCATACTACGGCAAGGTTGCGTAAATTGACTCCTATGTTTGTTGCCAATCATTTGCTTTGATGTCATACCTTTGCTTTATCTTTCATCTTTGCATGTCTAAACCGCCGTGTTTTGACAAGTGATTCATTTGCTTTACATCAATAATATCATTCCAAAAATGATTTTTGATTTCAAAATTGCATTGAGCTTTGCATTAAAATTACCATGTTTGTTTGAATAATTCTATTTGCAGGCAAACTTTCCTCATTAAGAATTTTTCAAACAGTTGAGAAACCTGGTCAGTGATCTTATCAGGGGCACATTACATCCAGATCCTGTTGTGAATCAGATTTGTTGCTCAGTGCAAGGTATTCTCAGATTTGGTTAACCAGAAGATCTCTTTCAAGATTCATACTGAGTTTAGCCTTCTCAACAATCATCTCAAGAACTGAAGCCATGATCAGTTCATTCATCCCCAACAACTGAAGCCATGATCAGTTTACCCTCAGCAATCACCTCAAGAATTGAAGTCATGATCAGTTCATTATATCCCTGAAGCAGTCAAACTGAAGCTATGATCATTTTATCATCATCAGTCCAGCAATCTGGGGCAATCTTCTTCAAGAATCCTCAAGAAGTCTTTCCTCAAAAGACCATCAGCCCGATACAATTCATAAGTGTGACAGAGATGTGCTCAACATCTTCTATCCAAGCAGAGTGGCCAGCATTCCCTGTGTTGAGGAATCATAGTTCCACTCTACCCTCACAAAAGAGTCTATCTCAGTTGTCTCTATCATCTGCATTGCATACATAAAATATTCATCTATCATTGCATAGAAAGATTTTCATAGCTCGAAGTTTGTTTTGAGCTCATATGCATTCTTCCGAGGTCCTGTTGCTTTCAACATCTTACCTTGTGATCAAAGTCCAACTTACTTGGTGCCTACCAAAACTTTTACCTGCCTTTTCATTCAGTGCCATTCCTGAATGTTGTCGTTTACCTGTCTTTTCACCCAGTGCTATTCCTGGACGTCCTGCTTTCCTGGATCTTTGTATTCTTTCACTCCAGTGCCATTCCTGGATGTCTGTCTCTTTTGATCTCCAGTGCCATTCCTGGATACCTTGTTCCTCTTGTTTCTCCCAGTGCTATTCCTGGAAGTCTTTTCTCTCCTCTATAATCCCCAACAGATCTGCTTGGATATCTTTCAGTGCCATTCCTGAAAGTTTTACCTGTTCATTCAGTGCCATTCCTGGATGAGTTTTTTACCTTTACTTTCAGTGCCATTCCTGAAAGTTTTACCTGTTCATTCAGTGCCATTCCTGGATGAGTTTTCTCCTGTTTATTCAGTACCATTCCTGGATGAGTTTTCTCCTTTGCATTCAGTGCTATTCCTGGATGTATTTTTCACTGTCATTCAATGCCATTCTTGAATGAAGTGATTTACCTTTACCTTTCAGTGTCATTCCTGAAAGTTGTATCTGTTCATTCAGTGCCATTCCTGAATAAGTTTATCCTTACCTTTCAGTGCCATTCCTGAAGGTCCTTGCTCACTTTATTCAATGCCATTCTTGGATATTGTGAACCTTTTATCCAATGCCATTCTTGGATAATTCTGATATATTTTCCAGAACTTTTCTCACTACATTCAATGCCATTCTTGGATGTTGTGATTTCTTCTGTCCAATGCCATTCTTGGATATGATTTCCTCAACAGAGTCCAATGCCATTCTTGGACACCTTTTCCCCAGCTAAGTTCAATGTCATTCTTGGATATCTTTTCCTCAGCTGAGTCCAATGCTATTCTTGGATGTCTCTGATGCTTGTTATTGCCTCATTCAATGCCATTCTTGAATGTTGCAGTGCCTTTATCCAATGCCATTCTTGGATATCTTACCCAACAGAGTGTTTTTCACCTCCATCCAATGCTATTCTTGGATGACGCTGCTATTTTTACCAGAAACTTTCTTGTTGCTGTCCAATGCCATTCTTGGACATCTTTCGACATCCCTTTTGTCTCGTTTGTAGTTTCTATCCAATGCTATTCTTGGATGTCATTACTTGTCTTTCCAGGGTCTTGTCCCTCTCTTTCCAACTATTGATGGATACTTCTCGTCGCCTTGACAGATCTCCAGAAATAGTTTGTGTTCCCCGGCGTGTCTCTTCATGCCATCTCCTTCAATTTACCTTATACCCTTTGTTCAAGCTTCCCCGCAGTCTGTCTCATCCTTTGCATTCATATCATCTTGTGACATCTTATGGCTAAATATTCGGTTTTCTGTATTTAAGTATCTTCAATCTTGTCGAGACGAAGTTTTCAATTTTCATATCTCCTGATTGAAGAAACTTAAATAGGGGCAGCTGTAAGACCCTAATTTTTACCCCTAAGATTTCACATTTCATTTGCATCTCATACCACAAGCAAGATCACAGTTTGTGCTTCTCCTGAGCACCTGCGTGTTTCTCTTTCTTACTTGCTTCTGTTTATCTAACCTCTAACCAAAAATACCAAAAAAATGTGCTGCCGTTTGCTTGTCTCTCTCTGTGTGTTGTGCAGGTTTGTCAAAGACAATGAAGTGATTTTAAGTCACAAGTGTTTGTTCAAAAGCAAGATGTCTTGTGCTGAGATTCTTCAGTTTATCAGGCAGTGGCGCATATGGGTTTTGGGTTCAAACAGATTCAGATGGCTATTGTTCAGTTGTGGCTTATTCAGTGTTTGTTGTGTGGCACATTTTTATCAAAGGCTTGTGAGAAAATTCAAGATTTGGTTTTGGGCTAAAAAAAGAGACTTGTTATCCATTATCCACATCTTCTAACCAAATTTTCCATATTCCACTTTTTTTTATTTAAACCATTTTTTTTTATAACCCATTTCCTAAACCAAATATCCACATCCAATTATCCAATTGTTCATGTCCACTTTTTTTAAAACCCATATCCATTACCAGTTTTCATTATCATTAATCTACAAAAAGCCATTTTTTTTACCAAAGCCCATTACAAAAAAAAGCAAGGCCCATTTACATGAAAAAAAAAGAAGAAAGTTGAAATAAAAGCTACACGGCCCAATTTCATTTTTTTCTGTCAAATCCATTGTCAAATCTTTTTCACAATGAGAATTTTTATTTTCTGCACTTGCAATCCATCACATAGATCTGTAGTAGCAACTCATGATAGAAATGGATGAGGGTGACTATAAAATCGAGGTTTTGTTTTAACTATCAACTCGGTTTTAAAGGAAATCGAGGTGACTATTTCTTTTATTTATTTTTAAATACATTGTTTACACAAAACATCAAAAAACATTGTTTGCAAAAAATCTTAGGTGATATCCAGATTTTGTTGGATACCCATTAAAACAAATATTTTTGAAACAAGAATGAATTTCTGCATTTGTAATCTATCAACTTAGTACTCTTCAAAGGTTGAGCTAGTTCCCTTCTTTATTGGTTAAGATCCATTCTTTGTTTAACTTGAAGCAAGAATAATTTTCTGAACTTGCAATCTATTAACTGAGCTCTTTTCAAAGATTAAGATCACTTAATTGTTGGCTAAGTTCCTTCTTTGGGGTAACATGAAGCAAGAATGCTTTTCTGCACTTGCAATCTATCAACTGAGTACTCTTCTTTAACTGAGGTTTATTCCAAAAAATACAACAACGACAACATCAACACCATTATGTGAGATAAATTGCAAGGGTAGAAAAAATGTTTTGTTCAAGATAGAAGAACATTGAAGATTTTGTTCTATTTTGCAATCCATCCCAAATAATGATGCTTGCAAGTTTGAGGCAGATTTATATAAGTAAGGATTAGGGTAAAATCTGTTTAACGGGTGCTTTTATAGTAAAATCTTATTATTTTATACATCGGTTAAATAGAAAACTAAAGGGTTAGAACATTTTGTTTACACTTATAAGAAAATAAAATCATAAACTGCGATAACTGAGAATCGAAGCTTGTACTGAGTTGTTTTTTTCACCTCGGTTATTTTAAAAATCAAGGGAATTTATGTTTTTTTCGTAAATAATAAAAAATAGCGCGCCTTGGCTTTATACCTCAATTTTTTATTATTCGAGGTGAAAGCTTCGTCATGAAAAGCGTTATTTATTATAGTGACCCCTGAACTCAATGCTACTACAGAATAAAGGCATATACATATAATAGAAATAACACATGCACTTTTGTATCATTCTGAACTACCTAATACATTATGGTCATTTTCTTTTCGTATTGCAGTATACTTAATAAATAGATTACCCACCCCAAATCTCAATATGGACACTCCATATTAAGTACTACACCATACTCAACACAACCCTAACCATCTTCATTCTTTAGATGTCTTTACTTCCCTTGGTTGCGTCCATACACTAGCAACAAACTAAAATCATGATCAACCTCGTGTATATTCATAGGTTACTCACCCTCACAATATGCCTACCAATTCCTTGACCCCATTACCAACCGAATTTATACATCTAGACATGTCATATTTCATGACAACCATTACCCATATAAGCACCTAACTAAACCAACACCAACTCTTATCAATCCTCAAAGCATCAACCACACTCATTCACACTACATAATTCCTATCGAAACCACCACCAATACCAATACAAATCCAAAAACTCCTCAACCACAACCATAAAAAATCGTACAAGAAGCACCTCTGAGTTCAAACACTTCATTAGGTAATGACATTCAAACGCAACCTCCTCATCATGATCAAAATTGTGTAACTATCCAAAGTGAAACCACTACTAATGAGTATCATGTACAAACTAGATCCAAAAATAATATATTAAAGCCAAAATGAGTGTTCAATGTCAATAACTATCCATTACTTGAGAAACTTGAACCATCAAATATGAGACAAGCCATGCAACTACCACAATGGAGACAAGCAATATTTGAAGAATTTGATGCATTGATACGTAATGGTACTTGGTACTTAGTACCACCACCACCACGAGGATATAACATAGTTAATTGTAAATGGTTGTTCCACTTTAAAATAAATCCAGATGGCTATATCTCACTATACAAGGCAATATTAGTTGTCAAAGAATTCACACAATGCCCGAGTGTACATTTTAAAGAAACATTTTCAAAACTAGTGAGGCCTCACACAATTAAACTCATTCTTACTATTGCACTTGTGTTAGGCTAGAAATTTTAGTCTAGCCTTTTTAATATGAAAGTGGGATACAAAGGTATGCGATTGTTAAGTATAAAACTACTTAGCTAGAGTATTTAATATGTGGATTACTTTGACTGAAGTGGTGAGTTCGACTTGTGTACTATGTGTTTTTGGACTTAGCGTATTATTGAGTTCAAGAATTAGATGGCCTAGAGACCCACAAAGCCTGGTTTGGATGAATCTTAGGAACAAACCCACAAGATTAGGATCACTCTCTATTCAAAACATGTCCATAATCTTGAAAAGGTCTGCAATGATTTGAAATATTTGACAGGAATAAGGGAAAGGAAATAAATACATAAGTTAAAACACAAGCATTTCAATCACATTTCGACACCACTATAGAGTTCAATAAAGAAACTTCTTGACAAGGGTAGATAGAGGCCGTGATGTCAATTTTCAATAATAAGAGCAATTTATAGGCAGTTTTAAAGACCAACACGTCGAAACAAAGTAGAGGATAGAAGGCCACGTAATGGTGTACGTGTTAAGTGCCGAGGAGTAGACCATTTTTTTAAAAGAAAATGTAGTATATACGTAGATTTCATTCATGTAACAATGGTTCGTAAATTTTATCATTATTCTCTATAGAACTTGAGTATCCAAGTCACAGAGAGAAAAGAGTTTGTGAGTAAACATGTATGAATCTGCGTCCCTATTCTTAATTTTTTAATCTAAGCATTTTATTTGATTGATTTTATTGTTTTTCATGATTTACTTTACATCGTCAAATAATTCTACATTGTTCTTATTGTGATTTCTACCTAATTTCTTTGCATTCAAACATCAAATACGCAAGAACAAACATACTTTCTCAAATATTTTGTACAAAATGTACAAAGGATTTTTTCATGTTTAATCCCTTAAGTGAATGAAAACTTGTGATTTGATTTGCTCAAAATACCAGCAAACAAATTGGTACTCCCATTGGGACCCTTTTGTACACAATTTAAATTTTCGTACATGTTTTGTGTTCTTATTACTTGCTTGGTTCATGATACATGAAATGTTTTCAATTTCGGAGTGTGTATGCATCTAAGGAGTGGTAAAACTCTTGTTGAAATGGAACGTCCAAAAAATCTTCCCTTCCCTGAAACAATGCTCCAAATATTGAAGAACAACCAATCAGAATGACGATTGATGGTGGAGAAACTTTAACTTCTGTTGGAGTAACCGATCGTGTTAGAAACCAAATGCCAGTTTCTACGACCTTACCAGAAGTGGTGGTTCCCGCACCATAAGTAACGAGTATTCCAACTACCCCCAGGGTCACGTAAGCTATTATAGGAGACCCTAGGCCTTCTTTTCTTTCAAGTTTCCCGCTATCCTCTGGTTGTAGAGAATACCCTTATGTCATGTAAGCTACAATAATGGCAGGCTTGAAAACTAATGCATCTTTATATGTAGATAATGCAATGACCATTGCATATCCTCTTAATCCATATTTAGCATCAGGATCCACTATACTTAGTCATAATTAAATGGAACAACCATAAGGAGGGTTAGGATATATCCCTCAAGTTATGCCATCCTTAACCGCTAGTTCCCTCATGCCTGTGAGGCAACAAATGGATGAAAGTAACCATGATAGGGTAATTATGTTAACCCAACAAATTGGTATTGTGTTTAATCCTTTGATTCAAATGCAAACCATACTTACCAATAATTGAGGCACCAAATTACGTCAAATTGCTGATTTATTTTGTGCTCCCTAAGCACTTGTTCAACCAGCCCCTCAAATTCACGTAATTGGGACAACACAAAACTCATGAGTTGCAAATGTGTTCCCTAATAATCAGGTACAACCACAGGTTATGTCCCAGTCGATCGAACAAGACATACCCAATGTAGTCGAAGGAGACTTAGGCCGAAATGGCCCATAAGTAGTATTTGTCCATAGAAACCAAGATGCAGATCAAGTAGTTAGGGTCTTCATAGATCAAATTTTGTTTCTGCCTTGTTTGAGTATGTATTGTAGAGTGAACTCCCAAGGGGTTGGAAAATCCTTTAGTTCACTAAGTTTGCAGGTGATACTAACAAGTCCACTGTCAAACACATTGCTCGATATCAGTCAGAGGCATGAGATTTGGACAATAATGAAAATTTGAAGATGAAATACTTACCTGCTTCTTTGACAAAGAATGCCTTTACGTGGTTCAACATCTTACCTCTAAACTATATATGTAATTGAAGATCAGCCTGAAAGATTTAGCTAGTGTGAGACGAAAATTGTCTGAGTCGATAGATGATTATCTCAATAGGTTTAGGATAATGAAGTCAAGATGCTTCACTCAAGTTCTTAAACATGAGTTAGTCTAAATGGCTGCTAGAGGCTTAGACTATTCCATTAGGAAGAAGTTAGATACCCAATACCTATGAGAAATGACCTAGTTAGCAGATAGGGTTAGGTAAGTCGAACGGTTAAAAGCTGAAAAAACTAGGTCGAATAAGTACCATAAGAAATAAAAAGTTGCTTATGTAAAAATAGATGAAATCGGTCAAGAATCTAGCACAATCTTTGAATATGTCAAAGGAAACGAGGTTAATTTTGCAGAAGTAAAGCTATGACCTCCATATGTTTGTAAGGTCCTAAGACATTTTAATAGAAAAAATCTAGTCAAACCTAGTAAAAATGAAAAATTCATTACAAAAACTTATATGTTTGATGTAACTAAATATGATGAAAATTTTTATCTTTTGGTTGCCGATGGTCAAATCATAGTGCCAGAAGGCCAAAAAACACCGCTATTGGAACAAAGAAAGAAAAGAGGTTTTTGTAAGTATCATAATTTTCTTGGTCATAAAACTTCTCAATGTGTTCTTTTCATGGATCTAGTACATAATGATTTCAAATAAAAAAGGTTGAAGTTTGGAGACAAATCCAAACAACCTTTGAAGATTGACGCTAACCCTCTACAAGTTGAAGACGTCAATTTCGCCGAACCTGTCGATGTGATGATGGTTAAAATCACTAAAAACCCCAACTATAAGGTCAAAGATGTGAACATGTTGGATTATGCTAAAAATGTCAAGGTGGTGTACCCAAATGCAAAGGAAGAGCTGATTGATTTCCTGAATTCCTGCAAAATAAAAGGGTCTAAAGTGATGATTTACCCCGGGTGCAATGTTGTATTTGACAAGGAAGCTGCAAAAGAACTAGAAGGTATCATGCCTAAGCCCTCGAGGAAGAGTTTCAGAGGTGAAAGAATAGCTCATTTTGCCTTTGACAAGAGAGTAGTTCCTTAAAAAGAAACATCAAGGACCCTCAAATAGCTAGAAAAATAAGAGGAAGACTTACATTCCTCTAACTGCTGCCCTTGTTGACAAGTGAATTTAACCTAAGGTAAAGGTCAATGTCGACCAACTTAAATGGAAGGTAATTGAGGTGGAGGCAGATTCATCATACAACAACAATTCCCAAATTCCAACAAATATTCATATGGTTCAAAAAATTGTTTGGGCAAAAATATAATGACCCAAACTCAGTGGAGAATGTATCAAAGGAAAAAGAAAGTGAATCTCAAAGCCGAAGAATAAAATAAGAATGGGAAGCTGCCAAAGATGGCGGAAAATCAAGTGGCGAAGAGACCAATAAAAGAAAGACTCTTCCCTCCTTTTCCAAAAGTGGTTAAACCAAATGGAAAGGATAATATGCCAAACAAAGACAATGAGATACTCACTGATAACTTTGACTGTTGGTCAGAAGGCGGATTAAACATAATATGCAATGTAGTGTCTATTTTGCCTATAGAGTATGACATTGTCACTAAGGTGATAGAAGAGGAAGATGAGTATTTTGCTGAGGAAATGAACAATCATAAGCCTTTATGCTACTACGTTATGAATAATGCTTGCGTTGAGGAATAAAATGACTCTTTTGAAAGGCGTGACGAAGGTATGAAATAAAATTTGAAGCTCCTCTTTATAAGGTCCAAAATTGACAAAGTAGGTGTCAACAAAGTGATGGTAGATGTAGGAGTGACAATGAATTTGATGTCGCATTTCCCGTTAAAGAGAATTGGAAAGTTTGATAAAGATCTAAGAACCCATCATATAGGTTTTTTTTACTAATTATGAGGCAAAAACGAGTTATTCCTTAGGGGTTATCCAGGTTTAAAGTGTTATAGGAACAATAACAAGATCAACCTTATTCGTGGTCATAGCATCCATGGAAAATTATAATCTCTTTCTAGTGCGAGAATGGATACATGGAGTGGGGATGGTACCATCGACTATACACCAAAAGATTTCCATATGGCGGCCAGACAGTATTATCAAAAAATGTAGAGGCTGACTAGAGTTACTTCTTGACCGAAGTTAACGAAGTAGACAAAAGGAAATTTGACGAGAGGTTAGATAATATTTCCCTATGTATACTTGTAGGAACACAATGCTCTCTGTAGGGAGATGTACTTTATTCTATGAAATTGCATCCAACCCATGGTTTTATGTGGGAGCATGAAGTTATGAGGGATGAAGGTTCGACCATAACTACTAGGTGGTCGTTAGACAACAATGATGACTGAGTCAAATGCATTGGCTCGGATTTTGGACAATATGGCCGAAAATAAAATAAAGACGACCTTAGAGGTCAATTTCTAGAAAAGAATGGTCTTCAAAGCCAATAAAATTGAAAACAATATAATAGAAATTGGTGAAAGTCTAATTTTAGAAGGTTAGAGGCTTGATTGCATCTATGATGATGAGCCTTTAGGATTTGAAAAAGATGTACTAACTTAAGGTAAAAGGACATAAGCCCAAGATCTACTGGAGGAGATTAATTTAGGAAATGGGGAAATAAAAAAGACAACTTACATTAGAGCAAAGATTGATCCAAAATTACAGTTTCAAATGATCAAATTGCTTAAAGAGTTTAAAGACTGCTTCTTTTGGGACTATGATGAAATGTTAAGACTTAGTCGAGATCTGGTGGAGTTAATGTTGCCAATTCGAATAGATAACGGGCTAGTGAAGCAGACACCAAAAAGATTTGCACCATAAGTAATGTCAAAGATCAAGGAAGAAATTGAAAGGCTTATGAGAAACAATTTCATAAGAACTGCCAGGTATGTCGATTGGTTAGGAAACATAGTTCCTGTCATTAAAAATAATGGAACTCTTATAGTTCTTATAGATTTTAGAGACTTAAATATTGATACTCCAAAATATGAATACCTAATGCATGTGGCAGAAATGCTAGTCGATTCAGCAACAGGTTTTGAGCATCTAAGTTTGTTAGATGGTTATTAGGGATATAACCAAATTTACATTGTAGAAGAAGATGTTCTGAAGATGACATTTCAATGTCTTGGGGCCTTAAGAACCTACGAATGAGTAGTAATTCCTTTTGGTATGAAAAATGTTGGTGCAACATATCAAAGGGAAATGAATCATATGTTTCCTGATTTCATTAAAACCTTCATGCATGTATACAATGCTGATATAGTTTTTAAATCCTCATTGAAAAAATAGTCATTTAGACAACCTTTGATAGTCCTTTTAAAGGATGAGGAAATATGGACTGAAATGAATCCTTTAAAATGTACTTTTGGTGTCCATGCAGGCGACTTTCTAGGCTTTGTGGTTCACAAAAGGGCATTAAAATAAACTAAAACAAGACCAAGGCTATACTCAGTATGAAGCCTCCATCAAACAAAAAGCAAATTGAATCTCTATTAGGAAAATCAACTTATTTATAATACTCATCTCAAACCTAAGTGGCAAGACAAAAATATTCTCACTGCTGTTGCGTATTAAGAAGGAAGAAGGATTCAAGTGGGATTCAAAACATCAAAAAGCCTTTGACAAAATCAAGAGTTATTTGATGAATCTTTCTATTCTCTTAAATCCTATCAGAAATATACCTATGAAGTTGTATATTTCTGCATCTGAACTGACAATAGGAATTATGTTAGCCCAAGAGGATAATAATGGTATCGAAAGGGCCATTTATTACCTCATTCGAGTTCTGGGTGATGTAGAAACTAGGTAAAGCCTAATAGAAAATTTGTGTCTTTGTTTGCATTTCTATTGTACCAAAAAAATATTATATAAAATGACTAATGTTTTTGCCTATTCTCATTACGATGTTATTAAGCATATGTTATTGAAACCTTTTTTTACACATTAGTATATGAAAATGGTCTTTGACGTTAACTGAATATTCTTTGAGTTATGTGCCTTTGAGGGCTATGAAAGACGAAATTGTTGCTGACTTCATTGTTGATCATGCAATAGTCGAAGAAAAAAAGCTTTATTGGTCTAAAACCTTGGAGGTTGTACTTTGATGTTTCGAGACATTAACATGGAACTGGTATTAAAACTCTGATTAGTTCTCCTAAAGGAATTCCAACTAAGTTTAAATTTAAAATTAGAGGTTGTTACTCTAATAATGAGGCTAAGTATGAAGCCTTAACTGCAGACCTTAAGATTCTTTTAGACTTGGGGGCAAAAGGAGTCAATATTAGAGGCGACTTAGAATTGATTGTAAAACAACTGATAAAAAAGTACAAATGCATTAAAGAGAATTTACTGATGTACTTTGTGAAGGATAATTTGTTGTTAAGTATATTTGAGGAAGTTGACATTAAGCATGTTCCTTGAGTCGAAAACCAAGTAGCCAATGACTTGGCGCAAATTGCATCTGGTTATAGAGTTTCCAAGGAAAAATTAGCATAGTTAATTGAAGTAAAGGAAAAGCTAATTCTAACTAATCATTTTCCCTTATATTTTTCAAAGTCAAAACTGGTGGGGATAGTAGAGCTGGAAGAATAAAAAAACTCTACAGAAATTTTTCCATTTTTTCCATTTACAATATATCGAATAAGGATTAACGTAAATCAATATTTATGTTTTTTGAAAATCCTATAGGAACGACAGATTGAAAAATGAAATACAAGACATTATGCTATGTTATGTTATTATTGGAAATTAGTTGTTTAAAAAGACTCCTGAGAGAATCTTGCTGAAATGCCTTAGTGAGAGTGAAGCTCATTTGGCTATTTTTGTTGCCCATAGTGGATCATGTGGCGCTCATCAAACAGGCCACAAAAAGAAATGGCTTTTATTTTGACAAGGTTTGTATTGGCCGACCATGTTGAAAGATTTTATTGAACTTGCTAAAGGTAGCTAGGAATGTCAGAAACATGCAGGTATTCAATATGTTCTGGCAAGTGAATTGCATTCGATTGTCAAGCCTTGGCCATTTAGAGGTTGGGAATTAGATTTAATTGGTGATGTTCGACCTGCATCATCCAAAATTTATAGATATATTTTGATAGGTATTGATTATTGGGTCGAAGTTGTTCCTTTGATCAATGTTGATCAGGAAGCAATAATTAACTTCATTCAAAGTCATATTATTTACAGAGTTGGAGTTCCTGAAACTTTGGCCACTAACCAAGGTACAATTATTACAAGTTAAAAAATGGTGGAGTTTTATTTCAGACTCGGGGATCAAGCTGTTGACACCTACTCCCTATTATGCTCAGGAAAATGGCCAAGTCGAAGCAGACAACAAAATTATAATAGGCTTAATCAAGAGACATGTAGGTCAAAAGCCGAGAAATTGGCATAAGAATTTAGACCAAGTATTATGGGCTTGTCGAAATTCTCCTAAAGAGGTAACTAACTCTACTTCATTTCGACTTACATTTGTTCTTGATGCAGTTTTGGCTGCCTTGAACATTCTCATAAGACAAAACGAGTGAATAGCTAAGGCCTATAATAAGAAAATTAAGTCGAAAACTTTTGCAATTGGTGATTAAGTGTGGAAAGTTATTTTAGCCATGTGATCCGAAAAATAGCAAGTGTACTATTTTAACGATGTAGTAATAAGTGAGGTTATCCCTAGAATCGATCTCTCGAGGACTGCGTATAATTTGTAAGTGCAGATGTTATTTCAATTAGACAAAAGTTCCTTTTGGGGGTTTTGATTTTTAAACTAATTCTAATGACAGAAAGAAATAAGCAGAATAATAAAATGACTTTAACAATTATGAGAAATTATGCTAGGAAAGGTGTATGAATTGCTCAGCAAGAACCCTAAATTATCCTCAAAGAGATATGCCTCCAAACCTTAATTTTACTGACCCTCAATTATTTTTCTTAAATTCCTTAACCGAAAAACCTTTGATAGTCCCCCTTGACCCTAATTCCTTAGCAGTCAAGAGAGAACATCAAGCAATAGTTCTGACAAGGTCTTTTAGTCACTATGGGGTATCCCTATTCCTAGGCAATATCTACTGTAATGTATTATACAAAATAATAGATTGGTTTTTCAGGCCAAATCCCTAATCGTAAATCGTTCCCAATTTGTACGATCGAAAAAAGTATGAAATAATTTGCATAATAAAAGATTAAGGTAAGAAAGCAAAATCTCATTGACTAATTTAGAAAATGTTCATTACATAACAATTCAGGGACACCCCCTAGCATTGGGGGGTTTAGCCTCTCATAATATTCAAAACAAAAACAATAATAAGATTAAAAGTAGACATTACAATTTGATCGGATTGAAAATGATCCTTCAATTGCTTCCGCGCATGAACGATATTTCTCTCCAAATCTCCTTGATCGCCTCTCACTATCGTAACTTTGTTCGTGAAGTCAAAAGTGTTTTTCTTTCTCTCTCCACACAGCCTAAGTAATTCCAAAACACTCAAAACTGCGCGAAATTCCCAAAATACCCCTCAGGGCACTAAACTCAACAAATGAGAAAAATGAAGTTAATTTGGTACTCCCAGGCTTTCTGACACGGGCACCCGTGTCAGCCCACTGTCCTCATTCTAATTTCATTCCAAATTTTGCGATTTTTCTCGATTTTCCGCTCCGATTCTTCCTGAATGTTTACGTGAACCTGAAAACACTAAAGAACACAACCAAGGCATAAAATGCGGTAAAAGAAATGTAAAACAAATAAACAATAACAAAATAGTAATTAAAACAAATAGCGAAATGACGTATGAAAACCACTGATCAAACTCCCCCAAACTTAAACCATTGTTTGACCTCAAGCAACAAGCTTGCATAAAAATTTTCAGATCAAACGGTACAAATCCAATGAAAGACCTGTGAAGGTAAGGTGTGTCGATACTCATACGTGAGCCTTTGTTCCGATCGGTTAAAACTAGTTCTCTTGGTAATCGTCCGTTAACGAAGGTATTCCACAAACACAAACCGCGATAAAACCACGGACCTACATACCCCTTTTCGGTTACCTCTCCAACTATGCTTTGGGCTTAAGTATTTTCTTCGATTCTCTGCCCCTTTCATTCGGATAATCAGATTAAGGCATTTTTTTCGTTTTCCCTCACATGTACAAAATTGATCAAAAGTTTTTCTAGGCACTATTATCTCTTTTTCTCGCTCATTGGCATTTATTAGTCCACTTTGGGACGACAATTGAGACTCAACCGCCGTTAGGCTAAGTAATCGGGTGAGGGTTACCCAACTTAGAAGGACAAGTTGTCTTTATCGCCATTATTCATTTTTTTTCGGTGCCTTAGGTCATTCTCTCAATCAACCATGTACATGCAATTCTTTTTAGTCATGCCGAACTATCACTATGAACCAATCGGGGAATACTTCTCAAATCCAAGTACTATGGCACAAATCTACACGTTGGACTCGTTTCCTTACTCCAGGGAATCTAGGGTGTTCTGGTCATTCCTAAGTTTTCAAACTTTCCCAATGTCCCTAATTCTAACTCCTCTTCCCTCAAACTCTATATACTTTCTTGACCACCTCAAAATCACAGTATTCACAAGAAAAATTTTAACGGTTCAAATTCGGGGAGAATTAAGAATGGTTTTCAACACACAAAACAGACATGACCCGTACAAAAAGGAAAAACTAAAAGCAATAAATCCTCCCCCAAACTTGAACTACACATTGGCCCCAATGTGTTTGAACAAGAGAGAGAGAGAGAGAGAGGTCACTCACAGAGATCCTTCTCAGGATGCTGACGGTAATGCAACACCACTGCTACATCATCGTTTGCACATGTAGGATCCAGATTATTTCCTGTAACCAAAACAAAACAACCAGCAAAAAGAAAGTAATCAATCAAAAGAGCATGGGTTGCCTCCCACGTAGCACTTCGTTTAACGTCGCATGGCTCGACGGGTTACTCCCCAAAGCTATGGGGGATACTTCAGCTCACACACCTTGTCTCTTGACTTTTCCGCCACAAAAAACCAGTCAGGTTCAGAGATAAGAGCTACTTTGTCCCTTAAGTCACCTCCAACCTCCATATACTTTCGTTGATGTTTCTTTTTCTTTCTCTTCTTGATTTCATGAATGGACCTTGAAGTGTTGCCATGTGCAATAGATGACCAAGATACTGCAACCTTAGAGATTATGCCCGAGACTTTTTCAGGTGGTGGTCTTGCACTTCTGCTTTTTCCCACTATTTGGAGCATTCCAACTGAAGCTTGATTTCCTTCACCTACACCCTGCTTCTTGATATCCAACACTTTTAAAGTTATTTCCTCCTCAAAAGATTTCAATGTCAGAGTACCTTTTTCAATGTCCACATTGCATCTACTAGTGAGCAAGAATGGTCGACCAAGAATGATGGGAGTCTCTTCATCCTCAGGAATATCCATGATCTCAAAATCAACTGGAAAGACGAATTTATCAATCACCACCAACACATCTTCAGCTAACCCATATGATTGCTTAGTTATGTGGTCAGCAAATTTAAGATTTGTTCTCCCATTACTCACCTTCCCAATTTCCAACTTTTTAAAAATGGATAATGGCATGAGACTTACACTCGCACCTGAATCAATGAGGACCTTCTTGAAATTTATGTTTTTTATGGTGCAAGGTATTGCGACCGATCCGGGATCCTTCTGCTTGATTGGGATCTTCCTTTCCGGCGAGATTGCACTGCACTTTTCCTTTGGAACAACCGGCTCATCTCCAATAGGTCTTTTATTAGTTATCACTTCTTTCATGAATTTCTGATACAAGGGCATTTGGTCGAGTGCTTCAAAGAATGACATATGGACTTCTAACTTTTTGAACATTGAGATAAATTTCTCAAAGTACTTCTCTTTAGGATCTTTCTTTGTCACTCTCTGAGGGTAAGGTAGCTTAATCTGTGGTTTAGCCTCCTCTTTCTTTTTCTCTTCAGTTGGCTTCACGGGTGGTAAAGCTCTTTCTGGTTCTTTCCTGTTTTCTCTCACTTCCAGATGCACCTCTATACATTGATAATCATTTGTTTCCATTTCTTCCTCTTCTTCCACAACTTTCTGACTTCTCGTTGTGACAACATTAACATTCTCATGATTTTTTGGATTCGGTATTGTTGCACTCGGGAGGGATCCTTGAGCATGCATGGAGAGTTGTTGTGCTATTTGTCCCAACTGAACTTTAAGATTTTTGATAGAAGCTGTATTATTCCTTTGATTATTTCTGGTCTCTTCTTGGAATTGCATACTGTGAGTTGCCATCTTCTCAATTGCTATCTCCCATTGTGCTTTTTGGGGAGCCTGTTGTTGAAATTGTTGCTGAGGTTGTTGATATTGTTGCTGGTATAGTTGGTGATATTGGATGGGTCCTTGCTTCGGAACATTCCCTTGTTGACCCGTCCAGGAGAAATTTGGATGATTTTTCCACCCCGGATTATAAGTATTGGAGTAGGGATTGTTTTGCCTCAAAATTTTAATTTCTTCTACCTGTTGTGCTGTAGCAACACATTGCATGGCGAAGTGAGGCCCCCCACAAATTTCATAATTTACTGCTTGAACTGATTGAACCTGAGCCACATTCTGAGTACCAAGATTCATCTTCTTAAGTCTTCTCTCGACTTCGGCTGCAATCTGGTCTTCCATCTTTACCACTTGCTCAATAAGTTTCAAATCAACCATCCTTCCTGGTTGGCTCACAGTGCGATCATACAACTCCAAATGCTCGTTTGCGGCTATGACTTCAATGATCTTTTTGATACCAGTGGCTGTTGTAAAATTAGATGAGCCACCGGCAGCTGTATCAATTAGTTGCTTGGTCTTCAACTGGAGGCCATTGACGAAGTTTTGCATCTGTTCGGTTGCATCCATGTTATGAGTAGGACATGCAACCAACAACCTCTTAAATCTCTTATATGCATCTCAGAGTAACTCTCCCTCCTTCTGCTTAAAACTTACTATATCATACCTTTTTCGAATGTACACCGAGGCAGGAAAGTACTCATTCAAAAATGTTGTCTCCATCTCTTGCCAAGTGGTGATACTCCCGGCAGGTAAGGAATAAAACCAATCTTCTGCATCATCTGACAAGGTAAAAGGGAACATGACCAGCTTTTTGGCTTCTTTAGAATGTCCTTCAATTTTTAGTGACGTGCTCATAGTTAGAAACTTTTGGAGGTGCTTATTGGCATCTTTATTAATTTTTCCAGTAAAAGGTCTCCTCTAGAGCTGTCGGATGGTGGATGGATGCAACTGAAAGTGGTCAACATGAACCGGTTGATTTACGATGGTCAACCGGCCTGTTGGAGCATTGGCTCTTCCATAGTCCCCCAGAAGTCTCTCTACTAGAGGTGGATCAACAACCATGATAAGAGTTTCCGGCTCTGAATCTGTGTGCTCTGAGTGCCCTAAAACTGACTCTTCTTTCTCTTGCTCAGAAATAATTGGTTCTGAACTCGACGCGGCCAGTCTTTCTAGTCTAGCTTGACGACGTCTGGCGTGCAAAGATCTCTCTGGTTCTGCGTCAAAAGAAAATCCAGCTGAGCCTTTACCTCACATACACAGGTTAGGAAATTATTAGTAATAAAAAAAAACAGGAAAATAAGATAAACAAATTTTGGTCACAGAGTGACAAAATTACAATTCAATTAAAATCAACACTTATAATTTGGTAGTCCCCGGCAACGGCGCCAAAAACTTGATCGGAAAAATAGCAAGTGTACTCTTTTAACAATGTAGTAATAAGTGGGGTTATCCCCAGAATCGATCTCTCGAGGACTGCGTATAATTTGTAAGTGCAGATGTTATTTCAAATAGACAAAAGTTCCTTTTGGGGGTTTTGATTTTTAAACTAATTCTAATGACAGAAAGAAATAATCAGAATAATAAAATGACTTTAACAATTATGAGAAATTATGCTAGGAAAGGTGTATGAATTGCTCAACAAGAACCCTAAATTATCCTCAAAGAGATATGCCTCCAAACCTTAATTTTACTGACCCTCAATTATTTTTCTTAAATTCCTTAACCGAAAAACCTTTGATAGTCTCCCTTGACCCTAATTCCTTAGCAGTCAAAAGAGAACATC
The DNA here is from genome assembly GCA_022829125.1 of Lathyrus tuberosus. NCBI lineage: Eukaryota > Viridiplantae > Streptophyta > Magnoliopsida > Fabales > Fabaceae > Lathyrus > Lathyrus tuberosus. The sequence continues at coordinate 6,881,922 of JALAZF010000306.1, read as the reverse complement.
AAGCAATAGTTCTGACAAGGTCTTTTAGTCACTACGGGGTATCCCTATTCCTAGGCAATATCTACCGTAATGTATTATGCAAAACAATAGATTGGTTTTTCAGGCCAAATCCCTAATCGTAAATCGTTCCTAATTTGTACGATCGAAAAAAGTATGAAATAATTTGCATAATAAACCCTAAACCCTAAACCCTAAACCCTAAACCCTAAACCCTAAAAGATTAAGGTAAGAAAGCAAAATCTCATTGACTAATTCAGAAAATGTTCATTACATAACAATTCAGGGACACCCCCTAGCATTGGGGGGTTTAGCCTCTCATAATATTCAAAACAAAAACAATAATAAGATTAAAAGTAGACATTACAATTTGATCGGATTGAAAATGATCCTTCAATTGCTTCCACGCATGAACGATCTTTCTCTCCAAATCTCCTTGATCGCCTCTCACTATCGTAACTTTGTTCGTGAAGTCAAAAGTGTTTTTCTTTCTCTCTCCACACAGCCTAAGTAATTCCAAAACACTCAAAACCGCGCGAAATTCCCAAAATACCTCTCAGGGCACTAAACTCAACAAATGAGAAAAATGAAGTTAATTTGGTACTCCCAGGCTTGCTGACACGGGCCGTGTCAGGTGACACGGGCACCCGTGTCAGCCCACTGTCCTCATTCCAATTTTATTCCAAATTTTACGATTTTTCTCGATTTTTCGCTCCGATTCTTCCTGAATGTTTATGTGAACCTGAAAACACTAAAGAACACAACCAAGGCATAAAATGCGGTAAAAGAGATGTAAAACAAATAAACAATAACAAAATAGTAATTAAAACAAATAGCGAAATGACGTATGAAAACCACTGATCACCATGCATAAAAAAGATAAGACCATGAGTAAATGGTCACCAAATTAGGAAGGCCAATTTCGAATTAGCCTAGTGTTTTCAAATAATGCCTATGAAATTGAAGAATTGACACCTGAATGTTGAATTCTGAGAATAAGTCTATGCTGCATGAGATTCGAATAATGGAAGAATAATACTTAGGCAGTAAACATGCTAAAATGGCATTAAAATTTAAAAGATGCCAAAATGGTACATTGTCATTATTACAGTAGAATATAAGAAAATAAAAAGGTTGAAAATTTAAATAAGAAATTCAAACTTAATCTTCTCAAACGCTTCTTAGAAAATCTGATCTTGGTGTCATTCATGGTGTATTCAGTTTTTCAGTTTTTGGATCTCCCCATCTAGTGCACAAATAGCCTCAACATGTTGAATACCAATATTTGCTTCCTGGAATAGTTTTTCTTCGACGGAAGCGAATGTTGAAGTTTTATATCAACTTTCTGTCACTCTACTTCTTCAATATTTTGTTGCAATACATCTATTTGTTTCGTCCAACTTAAGATGTTTGCATTGTGAGTCGCCACCTGATCCTTCTATTCTTTAACCTTTGCATCCAACTCATTGATCTAACCTTGAGACTGAGTGACTAAGTACCATTACCGAGACATTGCATTAGTATGCTTTCTGAACTAACTTATGATGTATAGTGGCCTCTGAAGCATCTCAGTCTCTAATATTTGAATAAGATCAATGGCCTTTGATAAGCATACAAGTGGTAAACCATTTCACCTACCTCTGGCACCTGTCCACTTACCTGTCATGAATATGAAATATCTTCTGACACTTGGGTTGTAACTGCTGGGTAAAAACCTTCAGATTATGATGATTTGACTTAAATGTCGTGCATCTTGCCTCCATTGTCTTTAAGTTTTACTATAATAAAAAAATTCATTTTCACTTAAAACACGCTACTTAATTAGACTCACACATTTTTCTCTCTCACTTCTCTCACTTTCGTTCACAAGCTTTCTCTAAAAAACTACATTTCAAAAGAAACCCTAATAACCAAAAAATTCTTTTGCAATGGATTCATCATCCTCTCAACAAGTACCCATGAATGTCAAATCTGGTAAAATCCTGAACATCCATCCAAGAACTATTAATATCAAGAAGGAGGATCTGAAGCTCATAGTGGAGCATATTGTGGATTTTTATTCCTTCAATCTGAATGGTTTCTCCACCTGGAGTTTCTTCAGAGTGCAAGAATGGTCATAATTTTTTTAGATGTTAAATGGTCCAACTTATCCCCATCTAGTTAGGGATTTCTGGGTAAGAGCTAAAGTTTATGATGAGGTTGTTGCTTCTATGGAAGAATATCAGAAGGTTGCTGGAGATAGCTTTTTGAAAGGGAAGAGTAGAAGAGTAATGGGTCTGAAGGAGTTTGAAGAAGTGGAAATTAGGTCAGCTGTGATGGGTGCTGATATCATCATCACTCATAAGATTATTGCCAAGCTTTTTGTTATGCCAAACACATAAAGGTTCATTCTAAACACCAAGGAAAGCAATCTTGAAACTGATGTCATCAAAACCAGATTGTTTGAAAATACATCATCCTCTTCAGATTTTAGAAAGGTGAAGAACTTGAAGACTACTTACAAGCTTTTGTTCAAGATCCTCATTGGATGTCTGATCCATAGAGAAGGTAACATTGATCAAATCTCTTGGGATAAAAAACACTTCATCTGGTATGTGGTCAATGAAGAGAATATCAATACCCATGATTACATCTTTCATCATCTATGTGAGGCTATCAAGGATATCAAGAATTATAAGAAGAAGAATGTACCTTATGCTAGACTCCTATCTGAATTGTTCTATTAGAGTCCTCTGGTTGACTCCCTAAAGAAGCTTCTGCTCAAGGTGATCTGGAAGAGATTCATGGAAACATTATTTCTTCTTCAATTCTTGCCAACATGAAGCTTTTAAAGAAGAATGAAATAGTGATTTCAGAAGAACCTCTCAGAGTCAGAAGCTCAAAATCTGCCTATCTTGAGGATTATGCAGTAACTACCAAGCATGATAATTCTAAGGTAATTAAGGAATATATTGAGATGGAACTTAAAGAAGCTGGTGTAGTTCTTACATATGAAGACTTACCAGAAGAACCAACTGATTTATACAAACCTTTCAAGAAAATAAAGCAAGTGGCTTTTGATGCTCAAAAAGTTGTTCAGAAACCTCCTAAGTAGAAGGTTGTACATCAGAAGCAGATTCAGAAGGAAATTGAAAAGGTAGACTCTTCTACTGTCTTGATGCCCACTAAGACAAGAAGTGGAAGAACTTCTCAGAAGACATCTTCATCTTTCTGTCACTTCTGGTACTCCTGTGAAGAAGAGGAAGTTAAGAAAGTTGGTTCTTTCTTCTGAAATTGCTAAGGAAGAGGAAGAAATTAAGGTACCTCTTGCCAGGAAGATAAAGGTTGCAGATGCTGAAGCTCAGAAGGTTGTATAGTGAGTTATTCAGAGGGGATAACAACTTATTGTCTCTGCCCAGATAGTTAAAGCAGAGACATTACATACAACTTTTGATGCTCAAATGGATGAAGTTGCTGTTGAAGAAGAGGTTCTGAAGGCTGGTGAAGTCCAAGCTGTTAAAGCTATAGTTGGGTTGAAGTCTATTGAGGTTGCCTCTAAAGTTGAAGCCTCTTGTGTACCAAAAGAAGTTGTATCAGAAGCTACTATCCACCTTGCTTCTAAAGCTGGTGGAGAAAATGAGCAAGTTACTCCATATGCTAAGGAAACTGAATGTACCTTTGAGGATTATTTTGATTCTTTCACCTTAAACCACACATCACCAACACCCTCACCCAAACCATCTTATAAAAACACCTCATCACATGTCCGCAACTAGGTTCAATAATAAGAACTTATGATGGATACCCCTAGCCTAACACCATTCATTCATATTCTAGAAAATGCCATGAATCTAGTTGATTATGAACATCCTGCCGGTGAAAATACTGATGATCTGAAACAACTGGCATACTTTTCTGACTTTGAACGACTTCCACCTTTAAATACCCTGTTTGGACCCTTATAGATGTTTCTAGTGGGAAAGCTTCATCAAGTTATAGCTCAAAATCAATTTTTGATCCTATTGCTGCTCTTGGTCTCAAACCTGTTACTCTCAAACCTATTTTTATCAAACCTATATAAGTTATCCCTCTTTAAATCTTCACCACACAAAATGACCAAGCATGTTCAACTGAAGAAACTTCTAATCAGAATAAATTATCTGATTAGTTTGAAGCTGAACATGTATCCTAATATCAACATGAACCTGAACCTTCACATAACCCTAACATACACCTCAAACCTCACCCCAACCTACACCTCAACATACACCCCAACCCTCACCTCAACATACACCTCAATCAAAACCTTGTCCTGTTCAGAATTAATCTTAAGTTCAAGTCACATATGAAACTTAGATTGAATCTGAACAAGTTTCTTTGCACCATTCTCCACCTGAAACCTCCATAAACCAAACTAGCCAAGAAAACCAACCATCTGGCCATCACTCCTCTCCAAAAAAAAAAATGATGATGTGTCAGTATCTGGCATAGTATTTCTATCCACTCCCATAGAGACATAAATTCCACAACCTAACATTCCACTTCTTCCACCATATAACCAAGCCCTTTTGGAAGAATATAGAATTGCCCCCTTGATAGATTGCAGAATATGGTTGTTGAGAGAACTACAAACTCTTACCTAATAGCTTATGCTGCAAAATAGGATTCTCTCTCAACCTCTATGGTATCAGTTATTCAGAATTTGAAGTACATCTCCTTAGAGTCTGTTGCTTCTTCTAGTCAAAGGCAAGAGATTTTGGAAGCAAAGCTAGGTTTTGTTGCTTCTAATCAGGAATATATGGCTAATAAGCAAAGGGATATGGATGATCGGATGAACGTTACGGATGCCAGACAAGATGACATGGGTGCTGATCTGAAAGTAGTTCTCGAGCCTCTGAAGCAGAAACCTTAGGCTCTAGAATTTAGTCACCCTTGTTTTTATCTTTTCTGAACTTATGTTATGCATCACTCTCTTTTTATTTTTCTTAATGAAAATTCTTCTTCAATATCTTTTCTATCCTTTTTTATTTATCTTTTTATTAATGACAAAATAGGGGGAGGTAAAAGAGTATTTAAGCACTTGAATCTGATGATTATTTTTAGTACCTCTTATTTTCTAAAGATTTTTTTTTTGTGCTTTTAAAGGAATTTAATTAACCTGGATAGGACTTAGGGAGAGCTTACAAACCTCACCCTCTAGACTATCAGACTCAGGGGGAGCTTACAAACCTCAGACCATGAAGTCAACATGTTAATTAAATCAACAACCATTGTTCTTAAATACTTTTGTTTGTCATCATAAAAAAGGGGGGATTATTGGAACAAAAATGGTTGATACCATATCCCTTGGGTTTTTATCATAACAAAGTATTTAAAGAACAATTGGGCTCTCTAACATCTATTCAAGTTTGCAGGATTTTAAGTCTAAGAACAAATAAAGAGAAGCTTAAGGATTATGAATCTGAAGTTTAAACTATGGCTCTGAAGATCACTTCTGAAGACTCTGGCTTTTATGGAAGATCAAGAATCTGAAGAAGTCAAATCTAAAAAAAGTCTGCCTCTGGTGACCCAGACTTTGAAGCTTCAGAAGCCAAGAAGTAGACTCTTAAGTCATCTACCTCTTAAGATTGAAGTATGAAGAAAGTCAACCTATGAAGAAAGTTCACTTCATTCGAGACAACTCTAACGGACTCAAAGACTTTTTGATCACGTGAAGACTTAAGGAAAAATCTCATCTTTGTTGCATGAGCTTCAACGAAAAATTCCTCTTGCGGAAAGGTGCTCTCTTGATGTGTCTAATTAATTACAAAGCTAGCCTAACTTTTTGGTGAAAGTATTCAACGTCTCTTTTTCTCCTCTCTATATAATGAGATTCATACCTAAAGAAAATGTTTACAAAGCTACAATACAACTTTTCTAAACAAGACTCTGAATTTTGACAATCAAAGAGAAACTACTATGTCAATTTGCTGGACTTAGATCAACTCAACGTTTGTATATTTTGTATGTTCTTATGTCTTAAAGTCTTTCTAAGTTGTATTCTATATATAACTCTGATTGTATATCAAGTGTATTTTTACCCAAATCTCTTAACATGTTGTTATAAAGTTAGAAGTACCTTGCCTGTGTGATTGAGAATTAAAGTCTCTTACTTATGGGTTTAAGCGTTGGATGTCTCTTGCTTGTGTTCTTGAGAATTGAAGTCTCTTACTTGTTGGTTTGAGAATTAGAAGTTTCTTGCTTGGTGCTTGAGCATTTGTAATCAGTTTAGTTATAATAGAAATCAGTTGGAAGTGCAAAGGGACTGGACTACTCTCAGGTTGTGAGAGGAACCAAGATAACTTCTTGTTTCTCTTGCTTTACTTTACTTTCTTGTGAACTTTATTTCGCTGGTATCATTTTTTACCTTTGGTTTAGATTCTGTTACAGAATCTGATAAAGATATTCAAAAGTTTAGACTTTGAGTGACTCTGATTTAGACTCTGGACTGAGTGTTAAGAATTTGATTAAGATTAATCAGAAATAGTAGAAGAAAAAGTTTGAGAAAATAGAACATAATTCAACCCCTTCTTGTGTTTTTCTCACCTTCGGATCATTCACTGAGGTAGAATATCGTGCAGTAGCAACAGGAGCTACCGAGCTTACGTGGCTCCTTAAATTATTGCAAGAACTACGAGTGCTAATAAAGCAGCTCCAGAGAATCCTATGTGATAATATAGGTGCAACGTAGTTGTGCTCAAATCCTGTTTTTCATACTAGGATCAATCATATCTCCATTGATTACCATTTTGTTTGAGAACAAGTCCAAGTAGGAACTCTACATGTCTCTCATGTGTCCAAGAAGGATCAATTAGATGATATTCTCACAAAGCCCTTAGCAACACATCCATTCAAAGATATAATGTCCAAAATGCATTTAATTGATGGAAACTTGCTCTTAAGGGGGTGTATTGGAGCATTTTGACACATTAGATAATTATACAGCATAATCATACACTTGGTCAAACAAGATCCCTTATTCTCAGCCTAATTTATAATAATTATTTAATTTACACCTATCTATGCATTTAAGTCTTGTAATTACCTTTAATTACCTTACCAATTTTAGGGATATTTTCCTTATTTATGAATTACATTCACGATCAATGAAAGTGGAAAAAACAATGGTGTATTTTGTATGTTTGTTTATTTATCAAGATATATTATCCAACTGAGAGATTATTAAAATATTTTATTAAATATTTTATTATTATTATTATTATATTTCAATATTATTTTGTGGACATATATCTTTTTTTAAAAAAATTATATTAGACACTTATCGATTATGGACCTTAATTTATTTGTGATAAAATTAAGTTATAAGATTGATTATATTTCTAATTAGATAATTAATTATATATTTAATTAATTGATAAGAGCTCGATATGAATGAATGCTAGGATGCCTCATTTCAAAATAATGAGAAACTTAATTGGTCGTCACATTATATGTAAACTATGATCTCCAATATATCGAACATATTACAAATTGTCTCTTCTCTCCATCTGAAGAGTTACTAAGGCATGAGAAGTGTGGATTAAGGAAGAACCACAATGCAATGGGTTATCATCATTCATAACTCTTTCTGGATTAAGGAAGAACCACAATGTCTAATTTTTTTATTTAGGTTTATCCAAGTATTGCTATAATATTTGATAGATCAACATGTTGTAGATCCTAATGTTGTTTATGTGTGCATACTTGTATGTTTATTTAACTTATGCACTAATATATAATTATAGTTTTAATCTATATAATGATTATGTATTTTGTGATTAATTATTTAATTAGTTTCAATAACAGGATCAATTGTTATTTTAAAATTAGGTTGCTTTAAGAAAAACTCACTGAATGAACAAAAATGCATGAGAGAGAGAGTGTGTGTGTGTGTTTGAACAAGATCTTCTTCCTTTGATAATATGTTAATTACATTTGAGATGGATCTAGCTTTACATGTATACATGTTATGTTCATCAAGTTAGTTACACACTCTAACTTGATGTTATTTATGTGGATCTGTGTGCTTGCAGGTATAGTCAAGAAGTGATCCAAGATGGTGAAGCTTATGGATTGCAAATGTCCAAGTCAACTAGTAGCTACTTAGTTTTGGTGATAAAAATACTTAAAGTCAAGAAACTGATGAAGATAGCTCAAGTGGTCAAATATGCACAAGATTTTTTATCAAGATATCCTCTTAAATTAAGCTACCTGGTTAAAGTCAACACTGCAGTCCAACGACTTTCAAGTGAAGTGTTGGGTTTCAAGGATCAACGATAGTTTAACCTTTCAAAACTCTCAAATGATGGTAATCAACATGAAGACATATAAAAGTTAATCAATAATACTAAAGGTTCTTGTGTGACGCTAAGGTCACAGATAATGATTCCAAGACTTGAAGCTTTAGAGTTGTGAAAGAGATAAAGTGTAAAAGCTCACCTGAGTGATCACTGTATTGTAAAGACACAAGGGCATTTTTGGAAACATCATGGCTAAAAAACACACACACACACACACACACACACACACACACACACTTTAAAAACCCTTGATAATCCTATTATATTTTAATAAAATTACCCAAAAAAATGTTTTTAAGGCCGAGCTAGTTTATTATGAGAGTGTTCAATTGATTATGGGACTTTTCTAAATTGTCTAATCGATTAAAACTTTGGCCTAATTGATTAGATGATGCATAATTGAGTCTATAATTGGATTGGGATAGTCTCTTATTGTTTAGTAACGAATCTATACCAAAGCCCTCCATTTTGGGCCACAACAATAGATTTTTAGCACTGCCTAACAGATTAGCCTAATTGATTAGAGCATTGATTTGGACCATGGATTGTTTCTAAATTTATACCACACCTTGGCCTATAAATAGAGAGCTTCTCTGTCACTTTTTCACATCCTGAAAAATGTGAAAAACCTTACTTTTCTTTTCAATCACCGCCTCTCTAAATATTTCTTATTTTCTCACATATTTTACGCATAGTGCTTTGAGTGTGTTGTTTAGTCTAGTGAGGAATATTGTTTTGGGCGAGGGAAAAATTTTAAATTTACCAAGAATATATTTTTCTCTTGAGTAAATAATTTTTCCTTAGGAAATTTTTATTTTGTTTGGGAGCTAAACCATTTAAAAACCTCTGATTTTTATTTGGGGATTTGTCTTAGTCTTCCTTTGGTTCATGAGCTCCGCCATTGAAGAAAAAACTCTATTTTGGTTCGTGAAGATCAACTAGTAAAAATATTAACAACGATTATTAAGCTCATCCAGATTAAAAGCTTTATAGGTTCAATATCAACCTGATATAAAATATCACTTGGTTTCTGAGTTCAACCTGGTATAAAAAACTTAGTAGCTTCGAGATCAGACTGGTAAAAATCTCAGTTTGGTTCATGGTTAACATGTATTAAACCCCTTCGGCTCGAAGGATATCCGACTGAAAACTCTGTTTTGGTTAAAATATTAGCCTGTGCACAGTTTTTGTTTGGTTTGGAGACTAATCGATTCAAGTCTTATTCGTTGTTTGGTTAAAAGTTATCCTGAAAATTCATTTCCTTTGTATAAAGAGGGTTCGTGGGCATAACCTTCTAAAAGCTCTCAAGCATAGTGGATACTCTCAAGATCAATTCTTGGGGACATGATTAGGTTTTCTTGGCCGAGCCTGTATAATTCTTTGATGTTATTTCTCTTCCTTTATCTCATTTATTTTCAGTAAAAAAAAAAATCTTTATATTTCTGCTGCACACTTATTCAAATGTTTTGATAAAATCTATTCAAACTCGGATCTATGAAATTGTTTTTTTTTAATCAACAATTTTAAAACCTCCACAATTTACCCCCCCCCCCCCCCCCCCCCCCTCTTGTGCATGGAGTCATATGTCCAACAATTTTGTAACACCCACATATAATATAAGTCTAGAATAATTCATATTATACATGATTGTAAATTAGGTACTGAAATAAACATAAGTTCCTAGTGACACATTATACATATTACATGCCCAAAACACCAAAGTACTAAAGTGGCATAAACATATACAAGATGTCCAAAACAACTAAGAACTAGATCATAAAAATGATCCCAAAATAGAGTCTTCTCAGCAGAATTAACTCCATCAAAAGCCAAAACAAGTAAGGATATCAAACTGCCTTATCCTTACCCTTCACGGAACCTGAAGCACCTGAAATATAATCAACAACATGGGGTGAGATATTAATCCCAGTGGGTTCCCTATCTTATGGTTTCTCTCGACTTTACAAGGTTCTAATCAATCCTAACTCAAGCCCAAAGGGGAAGGGATAAGGCTTTGAGCTCACAAAACACACTATATGGGAACATGTTGCTTGAGTCCAATAACTCAAACTATCACTAGTCGGAAACTATACCAAGGCATCCCCTTTTCCCGTCCTCTCATACATCTAGGACTTTCAACCGGGTAATGGATCCTTGTAATGTACTTTGAGATACAAAATGGATTCAGATTCAAGGTGCTTACACATGAATCGTCGCTTCTCATGGGTCCACCCCCATCACAAGCCTTTATCCATAGGTTCCATTCGTACTACACATGTGAATAAAACTTTTTAAAGTAATAGTGCGTACATTCCAGAGGAGCGCTCTGCATAAGCCTCAACTCTAGGAACGTCACATCACAAGGGATCACTTTCGACTACATGATCATAACACAACATGATTGTATTCGACAATCGTAAGGCAACACATTCACCTTGTTCTCAAAGTAACACAAAACCAACACATGTTCCATATATTGTCTCACCTCTCCACTAGACAACCACTTGTCAAAGATGTGCACCTAAGCATCAAACGCACAAGTATCGTCATCTAAATTATCTATCAACTCCTAGTTACACCATTAGGTCATTCCATTAAACTGTGACACACGGTTTTCCCCACTCTTTCTTAATTCTTTTTAATCACACAACATCATTTTAATCAATTCACGAACCCACAATTACACATGCATATCATTCATTATAATCAAGGTATATAAGGTAAAGTAACAATATTCATGTATAGAAGACAACCAATAAGCAAGAAAACAAAAGGGGAAAACACTGCTACATTCGCAGTGCGAAGCCCAAGCGAGCTCCTTAGCTTTGAGTTCACAGTGCGAACCAGGAAATAAAAATGGAAGTAACGAAAGGTCCCCTTGATCGTAGTGCGAACGATGGGCAAACCTTCTCCTTCAGCTTCGCTTACACTCGCAGTGCGAGCATGACAAAACTGTCATGTTCGCTGGCCTTTCGCCTCCGTTCGCAATGTGAACCCTTCGCTCCAAAACTTCATACTAACGTGAAACATACAGTTCGTAGGGGTTTCAACCCCCATATTTACCAGACCTCAATCCATAATCAATGTTGACATATTCACTCATGTAATAACATTTTGAACCATAACCACAATAATAACATGAATTAACCTGAAATATGTATTTCTCATGGAAAGGAAACAAAAACACCATAACCTAACTTTTCTCATTCTATCCAAATACTCTAACCTTGAGTTTCTACCTAGAACCCACCTCTAAAAGACGATGAAGAAGTTGTTGATGATGAAGATGAGATGATTTGATGATGAGTGGTGATGATTCCTCTTTTACTAGATTTTCTTCTTCTTTCTTTCTACTTTCTCTTCTTCCTCCACTTCTTCTCTTTCTTTTCCTCTCTTATTTCTTTTCTTTCCTTCTCTCTATTACTTATTCCACAAAGTTGGAAAAGGGCAATGGAAAATAAAGAAAATTGATATTTAGAAATATCTCATTGGGAGTTAGTAAGACCAACTTGGTTAAAAGCCCAAATAAATGAGCATCCAAAAAGTCTCTAATGTACCAATTAATAAAACCTTAGAGTCATATAATATTAATTAATTTAACTCTGAGTTCATCAGTTACCCCAATTATCCTAACAGATAACTCGCAGAGCACACTGGAACCCAGCTGATCTCTACTAAAAATATTTAGAGCATTTTATTAAATACGGGGTATTACATCCTACCCCCTTAAATAAAAAATCGTCCCCGAATTTAAATATTACTTGAAAAAGGTGAGGGTAAGCATCCCGCATCTCAGACTCAAGGTCCCAAGTAGCATCACCCGGATATGTTGTATCCCATTGATCCTTACTAAGGGGAATTTCCTTTTTTCTCAACACCTTGGTTTATCTCCCCACAACACAGCTTGATAGAGGTTCAAAAGTCAAGTCTGCTTCTATCTCAATTGTATCTGGTAGAACTGGTTGATGAGAGTTGGGAATAAACTTCCAGAGTTGAGACACGTGAAATACGTCATGCATGTCAGATATAAAAGGTGGCAAGGCTAGTCTGTAGGCTACTTCACCAATCCTTTCCAAGATTTGAAAAATGAGGTTTTAATCACAAGATTATTTAGAACTCATTTGGTTTTGATTTTCAAGATAAAAATTCATTTTTAAAATGTTTAAAAACAATAAAAAATGAATTTATTCACAAAAATATCAACTATATTAAATAAATAATATAAATCTGATTTTTTTGTAGAATAAAATACTTTAATATTTTTTTGATTTTTCAGAAAAAGAACCAATAAAAAATGATTAAAATTGAATGAGAAATTAATTTTAAAAGTTATTAACAAAAATAATATGAAAAATAAAAATAGTAAAAAAAAGAAACAAGTGATAAAAAAGAGGTCTGGGGCGAGGGGGATTCGAACCCCAGACCTCTCACTCGCCAATACACACAAACCAGTTGATCAACCACTGGGGCACAATGCCAATTCAAGAATAATATGGCAAGTGCAAATTATATAGTAAAACAAGTTGGATTTCTGAAGCATGGCGCCATGGCCATCTTCTACCTCAAGCTCAGATACGTGAAGGCTCATATCTTCCTCATCTCTCAATCATTTCACATGATGCAAATATAAAAATCGTGCGTTTTCAGATGAGGAATACAATGGCAATACCCAATTTTATTGAAATTAATTGAATCCGAACATATCACGATAAAACCTGAAGAACCCTAAAATTGGCATGAACTCAATGAAATCCAATACACGAATTGTAAACAACAATTGATTGAGGGTACATGATCTACAAACATCCAGAAACACAATGGTAACAAGAAAACATGTTTATGATGCATGATTCATTGAGTTTGAGAGTTCAAGTTTTACCTCTGCAAGTGAGAATCGAATTCTAGTTTGGAGGTGTTACAGATGAGTTCCAATGACTTGGACAGCTTCCTTGTACCTCAATGGATGTGTTTGAATGCTTAGGTTGATTTGAAATGAGCTGGAACTGGTTGTGGCACCCTAACTGCAACTCTGTTAAAAGTTTGAGCAAATGGATGGTGATTTTGTGAATTTGGTGTTCCAGATGTTGTTTTAGTGTTTGATCAGCTCACATATGATGTTTATGAGGTGTGTGTGCGATTGGTTTGGTTGGAAACACACTCTAACTCAAAACCCGATAGTAACTTGCATTAGAAGGTATTTTTGGAGTGATAGTTGTGATTCTAATAAAGGCATCTGTTTAGGACCTTTGGTGTACTTAATTTGAGCACAAATGAGCTCTATTTATAGCAGAGCAAATTTGTTTTGGCATCAATAGTGTTTGGCAGCTTGGATCAGACCTTTGGCCAATGTGGATCAAATGGAATCTCAAGTCTCCTCTAGCCATTGACTTGAGATTAGAGCACAAGCCTATGGTTCTCTATTGTATGAGCTTATCTTGACTCATTTGGTCGATCATGAACTGATACATGCCAGCTCTATGCATCCATTGAATGTCTCAAAACAAAATTGGAGTCTTGAGGCATCTTTAGCTTTTTAGGGGTGGCACACCTACATGTAGTTCCAAAGACTTGGGAGGCATATGGACCAGTGCTTGTCCCTTGGTTGTTCCCCCTTGAGGTGTGCAGATGGATAACCATGTTTGAATTTGCCCAAATTGATCAATTCGAGCACTAAGGCACAAATCTGCCTTGCAAAAATAGTTTGCAGCAAGGCATGTTGCAACTGCCATAACCTCTAGCTCAGGTGGAGTTTGATGGAGTTCTTGGACATTTTGGAAAGGTGACATATCCTATTTCAACATGATGTCCAACTTTGGTTTTGAATCAACTTGAAATACAATGAAAAATGCCTCTACATTTTGGAAAAAATAAGGCAGATTCTGACTTAGTGGAAATTTCACTAAGTGTTGGAAAAATGTCATTTTCATGTTTTTTGTGATTTTGCTCAAGCAATAACTCAAAATCCATGATGATTTGGAATGAGGTATAGTTGACATATTTGAAGTATGTAACATGAACTTAAATCTGAGCTTTGAATGGGAGAAAAAGGCCTTAGGATTTGGGAGATATGGTCTTGCAAAGTTGGTACCCTAGCCACTTTGTTCCATAACTTAGAAAAATTCCAAGTTTTTTATGGTTACCCCTTTAACAAGTTAACTCATTTTATTTGATTTTTCTTGATGAATGATGATACAAATCACATATTAACATTGTTTTAGGGTTAAGGAACCTTGGTTAACCAAAAATCCAAAAAGTCAAACTTGGATTTTTGTACAGTTGACTTTTTCATCAGATGAAATTTTGACTTTGTGATCCCTTTTTGAAATCAATCCTTGGGCTCAATTAAACTTCATGGGTGGCCTCCAAGGGTATTTAGGAATATCTTGGACCTCTCCTCAAGGTTTGAGATCAAGGGTAGGTCAACAGTCAAGGATAGGGTTGACTTTTTCCATCAGAAACCCTAATTTGTGATCAAATGGTTTTGAGCTCTTGTGGCTTATGACTTGAGCTCTTTGAGTCAATAAAATTTTATAAACATGTCAATATGATGTATTTGAGGCCTTTTAAGTTCATTTTGAAGCTTCAAGCCATGCCTCACTTCACAAGTTAACTCTAGGGTTGAATTAGGTCAAAACCCTAATTCCTGATTTTTTGATAGATGGACCTCCAAGGTGATTTTGCCATTGTGGATGGGCTCTTGAGATCCTTTTGAGCTTATAGGACCATACATTGAGGCATTGGCTCATGCCTAGAAGAAAATTCTCATCTGGAAGCCTCAGTCGACCAAAAACCTAATTTGGTGACACATGCGATCTTGAGGCTTGATCCACTTGGTATATTGCAACCTTATGCTTAATTATTGATGTGGGAGACCTCTTGGTCCTCCATGGATGTTTGAGAGGTTAGACAAGTTGAAGATCGTGTCATTCCTTGATTGATCCTTTGTCTAAGTGCTCTGAGAGGGCTTGAAACCCTAATTCTTGATTGTAGTGAATGCTCAACAATCCTTGAGGAGATTGATGAGGCCTGAAGGTTCCCCCATATTGTGATGATGATTTGCACAATGATGGGAAATCTTGGTGTCATTGATCATCACAAAGGGATTCATAAATACATTGCATATGACGCCATGATCAATGAAAATACATATTGTTTCAAATCTTGATACATTTTCGAAGAACCATGATGTATACTAAAAACACCCTTATGAGCTTCCTCTAGAATCTTTATTTTCAATACCGTGTCATCCGAAACACAAACCCATTGATTAAATAGAATAACCCCATCCATGGCTTGCATGAAACCTAGTTCAACCAACATCTCTTATAACTTCTTATCTAGCACTTGCCCTTGTTGAATTTCATCTCTCAAGGTAGAATTGACATTCAAGTTTCCCATTATCACACTATCTGTAGTCCATACAAATTGAAGATTAAGATCTCAAAACTTTTCTAACAATGTGTATTCACACATCATCAACTCAGCTTTACGCACTTCCTTCCGACTTAACACATCTGCCACCTTATTCGCTTTACCTGGATGATACTTCAATTCAGAGTCAAAATCCTTCAAATACTCCATCCACCTCCTTTTACACATATCAATTCTTTCTGATCGAACAAATACTTTAAACTCTTATGGTAACTGAACATCTCAAAATGCACTCCATACAAGTAATGACGCCACACTTTCAGTGTAAAAACCGCGATCGCTAGCTCCAAATCATGAGTTGGATAATTCTCTTCATGGAATTTCAACTTACGAGAAGCGTAAGCCACCACTTGTCCATCTGCATTAACACGCCTCCTAATCTCCTATTAGAAGCACCACATAACACTTCATACGACTTGTTAGGACCGGGGATAATTAAAACAGGAGCAGTCATCAACCGTTCCATTAAACTCATAAAAATTTGCTCACAGCCCGAATCCCAATTATAATGAAACTCCTTCCGAGTAAGTCTAGTCATTGGTAAAGCCAATTGAGGAAACCTCATATTATAACATGCTAGTCCCAAGAAACTTCTGACCTCTGAAGCATTCTTCGGTCTCTCCTAATTAATCACCGCTTCAACTTTTGACGAATCTACCGCCACTCGTCCTTGAGATATAACATGACTAAGAAACCTAACTTCCGTCATCCAAAATCACACTTTCTTAACTTGGCAAAAAGTTGTCTCTCTTGCAATATCGCTATCACAATTCTCAAATGTTGTCCCTGCTCTTGAGGAGTACACGAATAAATAAAAATGTCATCAATAAAGATTACCATGAATTGGTCCAAGTAAGGATGGAATATCCAGTTCATGTAGTCCATGAAGATAGCCGGAGCATTTGTCACACCGAAAGGCATTACCAGAAATTCATAATGACCATAACGGGTTCTAAACGCGATTTTTGGTACGTCTGAACTCTTCACACGGATCTGATGATAACCCGACCATAAATCAATCTTCAAGAACATGCAGGCTCCTTTCAACTGATCTAATAGATCGTCTATCATGGGTAAGGGGCACTTGTTCTTGATGGTGACTTTATTCAGTTGGCGGTAATCAATACACAAACGCATTCCACCATCCTTCTTCTTTACTAACAATACTGGAGCTCCCTAGGGTGAAACACTAGGTCGAACAAAATGCTTGGCTAACAACTCTTCTAATTGCTCCTTCAACTCTCGTAGCTCAAGTGGTGCCATCCGGTACGGAAGAACGGATATATGAGCTGTTCCTGGTACCAAGTCAATATAGAATTCCACTTCCCTCTCCGGAGGGAGAGAAGTGACATCCTCGGGGAAAACTTTTGGAAACTCACAGACTACAAGGATTTGCAAAACCTTCAGGTCATTAATTGCCTCTTTGGTGAGAACCAAATGAACAGACTTTTCCTTCTCAAGCAAGAAATTAACCATGTCAACCGTACCTTCTAAGATAAAAGTCAATACATCCTTCGGAGTAGCTTCTCTGGACGGAATGATGATTAACTTCTCCTCACAACTGATAAACACAGAATTAGCAGAAATTTAATCCATTCCCAAGACTACATCAACCTTCTTTAGTGGCAAACAAATAAGGTTAATCTGAAAAACTCTGCCATCCACCGATAACACACAGTTTTCATACATCAAAGGTGTCTCGACCATCTCATCCATAGCGGTAGTAACCACCATGGGAGGAGACAAAGGAATAGTTTGCAACCTAAGTCGCTACATACATTGCGTCGACACAAAAGATTGTGTTGCGCCATAATCAAACAATACAAAACAAGGATGTCCATTCAGGAAACACATACCCGCAATCAAAGAGTTTTCACCCTTTGTCTTCCTTGCATCCAAGGTATAAACTCGGCCGATACTCTTCCTTTGTACTTGGTTTTTATTCTGGGGACAATCTCTTGAAATATGGCCCATTCCATGACATTGGTAACATCTCGGTCCTCCACTTCTTCCATTGCACACCTCCCAAAATGATTCTTACCACAAAATTGGCACGAGGGAGGAGTGTTAGGTCTAGCACCCTGCACCTGCTTCCCCTTGAAGGGTTATTGTGTAGGCCTAAATGGTTGACTCGATCTTCCTTGATCTCTCTGTCCAATTCTAGTCACATCTCTCTTCTTGGACTCTCTTCAGGCTATGCTCAGCTACATAGCACTGTCTTAATAACTCAACATAAGTAGTGACCTCTCTTTGAGATACATTATGAGAGATTTCCGCCCTTAGACTAAACAGAAACTGATCGATCTTCCATTTCTCATCCAGAGCATATACGGCCTGCCTAGAGTAAGCAGCCATATCCTCAAATTTCTCGACATAAGCGGCTACGGTTATATTGCCTTGTCTAAACTGTTGGAATTCAAACTCCTTCTGAGTCCACAAGGAGCTAGGGAAATACTTATCCATAAAGGTAGTCTTGAATTGTTCCTACACCTTAGGCATACCTTGGATAGTCATAAGGGGCGAAGCACTTTCCCATCACCTCATAGAGAGACCCTTCAACGTGTGAGAAGCAAATACCACTTTGTTCTCTTCTCTACATGGAACAATAAAAAAGATCATCTCCACACCCGACACCCATTCGTGAGCTTTTACCGGGTCATGTCTGCCATGAAATTTTAGAGGGTTCATGCGGAAAAAGTCTCGGAAGCTCCGACCTGTAGCTTTTGGTGGAACCACTGTAGAATGAGGACCTTCATTCAGCTGTTGCAACATCTATTACAAGAAATGATTCTGCTGCTGTTGCATCTGCTGTAAAAACTGGGGCCATTGAAAATTCTCGCTACTACCCAGAGGGTTTGAGTCGGATGTTGGAGTTGCAGGCCTACCATTTCTTATGCATTCGTCCACTATGTCCCTAAATGTTATACAAACAGAATCAAGTTGATCAGGCTAAATACTATAAATATAACATCCTGAACGATGATGTCCGCACACATATGAAGCAGAAAAAAACACTTATAATATTTCATGGCTAGGTCGAGGATACGACCTGCTCTGATACAAACTATGCCACCCACATATAATAGAAGTCTAGAATAATTCATATTATACATGATTGTAAATTTGGTACTGAAATAAACATAAGTTTTTAGTGACACATTATACATATTACATGCCCAAAACACCAAAGTACTAAAGTGGCATAAACATATACAAGATGTCCAAAACAACTAAGAAATAGATCATAAAAATGATCCCAAAACAGAGTCTTCTCAGCGGAAACAACGCCATCAAAAGCCAAAACAAGTAAGGATATCAAACTGCCTTATCCTTACCCTTCACGGAACCTGAAGCACCTGAAATATAATCAACAACATGGGGTGAGATATTAATCCCAGTGGGTTCCCTATCTTATGGATTCTCCCGACTTTACAAGGTTATAATAATTCCTAACTCAAGCCCAAAGGGGAATGGATAGGGCTTTGAGCTCACAAAACACACTATATGGGAACATGTTGCGTGAGTCCAACAACTTAAACTATCACTAGTCAGAAACTATACCAAGACATCCCCTTTTCCCGTCCTCTCCTACGTCTAGGACTTTCGACCGGGTCATGGATCCTTGTAATGTACTTTGACATACGAAATGGATACGGATTCAAGGTGCTTATACATGAATCATCGCTTCTCATGGGTCCACCCCTATCACAAGCCTTTACTCGTAGGTTCCATTCGTACTACACGCGGGAATCAAACCTGTCAAAGTAATAATGCGTACATTCCAGATGAGCGCTCTACATAAGCCTTAACTCTAGGAATGACACATCGCGAGGGATCATTTCCGACTACATGATCACAACACAACATGATTGTATTTGACAATTGCAAGGAAAAACATTCACCTTATTCTCAAAGTAACCCAAAACCAACACATTATCCATATAGTGTCTCACCTCTCCACTAGACAACCACTTGTCAAGGATGCTCACCTAGGCATCAAACGTATAAGCATCATCATCTAAATTATCTATCAACTCCTAGTTACACCATTAGGTCATTCTATTAAATTGTGACAAGGTTTTCCTCACTCTTTCTTAATTCTTTTTAATCACACAACATCATTTTAATCAATTCACCAACCCACAATTACACATACATATCATTCATAATAATCAAGATAAACAAGGTAAAGTAACAATAGTCATGTATGGAAGATAATCAAGAAGCAAGAAAGCAAAAGGGGGAAAACACAACTACATTCACAGTGCGAAGCCCAAGCGAGCTCCTTCGCTTTGAGTTCGCAGTGCGAACTCTGGGCGAACCAGGAAATAAAAGTGGCAGTAGCGATAGGTCCCTTTGATCGCAGTGCGAACGCTGGGCGAACCTTCTCCTTCAGCTTCGCTTATACTCGCAGTGCGAGCATGACAAAACTGTCATGTTCGCTAGCCATTCGCCTGCGATCGCAGTGTGAACAATGCTTTCCAGAACGTCATACTAACGTGAGACATACAGTTGAAAAGGGTTTCAACCCCTATTCTTACTTAACCTCGATCCATCATCAATGTTGACATATTCACTCATGAAATAACATTTTGAACCATAACCTTAACAATAGCATGAATATAACATGAAATATGTATTTCTCATGGAAGGGAAACAAAAACACCATAATCTAACTGTTCTCATTCTATCCAAATACTCTAACCCTGAGTTTCTACCTAGAACCCACCTCTAAATGATGATGAAGAAGTTGTTGATGATAAATATGAGATGATTTGATGATGAGTGGTGATGATTCCTCTTTTACTAGATTTTCTTCTTCTTTCTTTATACTTTCTCTTCTTCCTCCACTTCTTCTCTTTCTTTTCCTCTCTTATTTCTCTTATTTCCTTCTCTCTTATATTTATTCCACAAAGTTGGAAAAGGACAATGGAAAATAAAGAAAATTGATATTTATAAATATCTCATTGGAAGTTAGTAAGACCAACTTGGTTAAAAACCCGACTAAATAAGCATCGAAAAAGTCTCTAATGTACCAATTAATAAAACCTCAGAGTCAGATAATATTAATTAAGTCAACTCTGAGTTCATCAGTTACTCTAATTATCTTAACAGATAACTCTCAGAGCACACTGAAACCCAACTTATCTTAACTAATATTATTTAGCGACTTTCTTAACTAAATCTCTTACCACCTAACTAATTTTCCAAAGATAACACGCCTATTTATGGTTGATCTATACTCCAATATTCCCCCACAAACTTATGGAGGTTGAAGTGGAGCCACTTTAAGTTTGTTTATGAAGTCATTGGCAGATTGGTTGGAAGCGGTTTTGTTAGCATAACAGTGGTCTGCGCGTGACCAGAGACATGCTGAATATGCAATTTTCTTGTTACCACTCTTTCACTGATAAAATGTATATCAAATTTGAAGTGTTTTATTCTAGCATGTAGAATCGAATTGTAACACAATATAACGACTAAGGTTATCACATAGTAACATAGGCACTAAGTAACTAATATGAAGTTCAGATAAGAGTGATTTAAGCCATAATAATTCAGAGGTTGTGTGAGCCAAAACTCTATACTCTTCTTATGTGCTTGAACGTGCCACAATAGATGGCTTCTTTGAGCTCCATGATAGCAAGTTAAGCCCTAAATAAACATATGACCTTGAAGGTGATCTTCGATTATCAGGGTCACTTTCATAATCTGAATCACTATAAGATCTTGGTGAAAACTTCTGCGAAATATTATTTAGTGTAAGTGTCAAACCATGAGTGACAATCCCACTTAGATATCATAGAATGCATTTGTCATGAAGTTTGGTGATGAGTCCATTAATTAGTGTGGAAGATGTGCCAGTAAGAAGTATGTTATCAACATATACTAATTAATACAAAGTAAAATCCTGATGTTTGTAAACAAAGAGTGAGTGATCACATTTGCTTATGGAAAACCAAATTGAATTAAGGCTTGATGATTTTTTTTCATACCAAGCCCTTGCACCCTGCTTCAAACCATAAATGGCTTTCCTTAACTTGCATACCAAGGTTGGATTGAAGTTAACAAATCCAGGTGGTTGTTGCATATAAAAATCTTCATGGGGGTCCCATTGAGAAAATCATTGTTTATGTCAATATGATGTACTTACCAATTTTATGTGATAGCCAAGGATAAAATGAATCTAATAGTTGTTAATTTTACTACACGGGAAAAGGTTTCATGAAAATCAAAACCTTGTTTTTGATAGAACCCTTTTGCCACTAGCCTTGCCTTATGTTTGTTAACACTTCCATTTGGATTTTCTTTGATCTTAAACACCCATATGTAACCTATAATTCTCTCGTGAGAAAGTAATGTTGTAATATTCCAAGTATCATTCTTGAGGAGTGAGTTATACTCAACATTCATTACTTCAAACCACTCAGGTTGGGAAAGATCTTGTTTTTTAGTATTGGTTTTAGTGTGAACAACAAAGGCTTTTGGTTTTGACTTGTCTATTTTAGTTCTACTAAGCATGGGATGGTCATTAACCAATAAAGTGGTATGATGAGGTAGGATATCAATAGAAGTGGAAATATATTCTATAGATTGAGTAATGTACTATGGATAAAAGGTGGAAGTACAATACTTTTTATGAGTTGAATTAAGCCCTAAGTTATTAGTAGACTCAAATAATATAGGTTTAGGTGCAATCATGACATGATGGGTAGGTGTGCTTGACTTAGTTTTAAAAGTGTTGGACACATGTGAAGGTTCAGAAGAGTGTTAAGCAATTAATGACTGGTTTTATTCTATATGTGTATATTGTTTTTGTTCAACAAGTAAAGTTGTGTTGGAACTAGTTGTATCAATTAGCATAATGTCTTTTGGGAGGCTACGTAACGAGCTGAGATAGTGTGTTCAATAACATGAACATTTTCTACATGTTGAGGTAAAGTTATAGGTTATATGTGTTTTGTAGGTAGTGGTGGTCTATACAAAGACAAAGGTAAGTTGGAGTTGTTGTGGGAATGGTCAATGTTTTTGGACTCAGATTTGTAGAGAAATTCAGATTCATTTGAAGATTACATCTTTGGATTTGAAAATTATTCCTTACATATTAAGATATGTATGGCCTTTGTGTGTAGGCGACTCTCCCACAAAGTGTTTGGTTTTGCTTACTTTCTTAGTGTAAAATAACTAAAATAAGTTGGTATATTTGGTATTGGACAATAGAGCATGTAACTTGTGCGACTTACCAAGACAATAAGAATTACAAAGTCAATAGAGCTTTTATTTCTTAATTGTATATTACACAACTAAAGTATGCTATGTAAGGCTCTAAAACTAGCATGACCTAACCTAGAATGCCAAATGGAAAAATTATTAGTGACTGACCTTGCATTATCAGATTGACTAGATGTAGTAGTATTATGTACAATGGGACTCAAATTTGTGACTTATGAATTAAGTTACTTCTTGTATATTCCAAAGTTAGATTGTTGAAGCAATACAATCCATTCTCATATATAAATCCTTTAAGCAGCACCAAGTTAGATGTCTGTGATTTGACATAACACTTGTTAGAATGGAATTCAAAATAAACATTATTGTTCTTAACAAATTTTGACACAAAAATTAAATTTCTAGTAATGCACGGATCATGAAGCAAATCAACTAGTTGCAACATAGAGTTTGACACAAGTTTAAATTTAAATTTAGAATGACAAACTGACTTAACTTCTAGGATATGCCCATTACCAACTATGACCTTATTTAGACCTGCACATGATGCATATGTTGTAAGTTTGAATCACCAAAGTTAATGTGATAAGATGCACCTGATTCTGCAAACCAGGCTTGGGATTTAAGGCCTTGAGAAATTTGCAAATTGTCGTGATGAGCTAGGGAAGGAGTTATCTATGCAGTTGTGGGAGTTTGATTCTTTGAACCTTCTTGTACAATAATTGAGTTACTTGATATAGGTACTTGTGCTTAAGCCCTATACGGAGCAGGTTCAAAGTACTCATCATATATATGCCAACAATCTACCACTAAATGGCCATACATGTTTCATAATTGACATGTTGGTCGATTACATGTGTTGTACACTTGTTTGCCACGACCTCTACCATGATTAGAACATGCTATACCACGATAATGATGATAACCAGATGAATTACCATTCCTACCAGATTTTGTGCAAACCACAACTTAAGAAACATTAGCAGTTGCACTAGGAGTTGCATGTTCTTAACAAAATTTAATTGAGCTTTTTACACATAAAAAAACTCCTCAACATCATAGATATCAGTTGGTTCGACCTTACCAAAAATCATCATAATGAAAGGATTGTATCCTCAGGTAGTCCTTGAAGAATTTCGTCTATATGATCTCTTCCAGAAACTGGATCTCTACTAGCTAGGAGTGAATTAGTTATAGCACGAACACAAAGAACATATTCCAAATTCAAACAATTTTGTTTCTTGTTGGTCTTAAATTATGACCTCAGCTGATGAATTCGAGCTTTCATTTGAGAATTGAAGTGCTTGTGCACCATATCCTAAACTTCATATGCATGTTTCCATGAAATAACACGTCCTAACACTGCTTCTGATATTGTAGATAGTATCCATATAAACAATGCTTGATCTTGAACTATCCAAGATTCATAGTTTTTAGAAACTACAATAACAATCCTATCATTATCTGTTTTGAATATAGGAGAGATTTGACGATTTACTACCACTTCGTGGAGTTTGTGAGAAAGGATGTCACTTTCAACTAATTGATTCTACTGGAAGAAATTTTTTTCTTGGATATTTTTGGCGCAAACGTATTTACAGAGCTTGTAAACGCAAGTTGCATTGAAGTAGCTTGAGATGAGTGAGTTATATGATGTGAATCATGAGGTGAACTTTCTACTTCTTCCATTGAAGATTCTTTGAAACTTGATGTAGAACCTAATTTTTTCAGAGATTTAAATAAAAAATTGAAGCATCTTTGAAGCTTGGATCTTCAAGGAATAAAAAAAAGATGATGATGAAGCGGAAATAGGTCCCTTTTATGCATATGATACCATATTGAATGAACAACAATGCCTTAGAAAGCAAGAGGGATGGAATTTGATCAACACTACAAGAAAATTATGTTTAAAATTCGGCTAAAAGTCAACGCTACATGGATAAAATTCATCACTATTAGGTTATTAGCGTCGGCCCAACCTCAATGTCTAGGCGGACACCTCCATCCTAAAAGATAACAATAGCATTGAGTCGATGCTACATAACATCGGCTTTTGGATACGCTAGGGAAAAGCTAATACATGATTGAAAAGCCGACGTTATTTAGGCATTTAACGTTGGCCTTTGGAGATGCAAGTGTTAATGAATTTGATGCTAGCTTCGGCCTCAGCCTCCATTAATAATGACTAAGCATCGGAATTTTGAGATGCGAAATGGTTATAGGTATTTATCTAGTTTCTACTTTAACCGGCGCTTACTATATTTATAAAAAAAAATGTTCTTTTTACGCATATTAGAACATGTTTACAAACCTACTTTAAATAAATCACACCACAATATATATGATAAAATTTCCACACAATTCAAATTCATTCGAAATGCTATTATATAATAATATTAATCTGCAGTTATTCCCACTCTATGCATTCAACTCAGCAGTTCGCCAATACACTAATAACAAACAACTAACTAAACTGCTCATAATAGAATTGATGTATTATAGATCACATTCAGTTTAAGCTAATCAATGTTGGAATTCAACCACAATCTATGGAAATTCCTCTTCAATCTTGATCTCAAGATTGTTGACAAACCCACAAACACGCAATGACAATGAACGAGATTGAGAAAGAACAGTAAGAAAAGAAACGAAAGAAGAGAAATATTTGGAGAGAAAATTGTTACCCACAAACTGTGGAATTTATGTTTTATTCACTTGCAAGCTACAACTGTGAATTACAAAGTACTGTGATTCTTCACTACTTGTTGTTATTACAAAATACAAGGGATACTCCCTATTTATAGATTTAGGTTTACTTGATCTCCAAGCAAAAGCCCAAAACTATAAAAGCCCAAAATATCTATTTTGAACTAAATCAAATCTAATTTAAATCAAATCTGTGTGAGACAGCAATTCGACACACTAACATAAGTTTCGACACCTATTTCGACACTTCCTTGCTTCGACACAAGGAATTACAATTTAACACACCACCTAATTCATTGTGTCTAAGCTGTCCACATTCATCATGACTCTTAGTCTTCTGAAAGCTTCGACCTGCATTCCCTTCGTCATGATATCTGCAATCTGATTCTCAGTTCTGCAATGTTCCAAGTTCATCTTCCCTTCTGCTATCTGCTCTCGAAGATAATGGAACCTCAGTTCGATGTGCTTGCTTAAGTCCATACATGGCTTTATGTAGCCTGCACACCTTTCCTTCTTCGCCTTGTTTCACATACCCAGCTGGTTGTGCGACATAAACTTCTTCATCTAAGGGGTCATTAAGTAACGCACACTTCACGTCCATCTGATATGTGTGCCAATTGTTCATATTTGCTAGACCAACAACCAACCTGATTGTTTCAATCCTAGCAACAGGTGCGAACACTTCATCGAAGTCGATTCCTTCCTTCTGTAGAAATCCTTTCGCCACAAGTCTCGCCTTGTGTCGAGTTACTTCTCCTCTAGGATTCACCTTCACCTTGTAAACCCACTTCACATCAATTGCCTTCTTGCCTTGAGGCAATTCGACAAGTGACCAGGTGTTGTTGACTTCGATGGACTCTAACTCTTCATTCATTGCTTTCACCCACTTCGAATCTTTTAATGCCTCAGCTGCATTGACTGGTTCGACATCTGCGTAGAAAGCATAATGTATCAGCTCACCCTCTTCATTAACTACATCGTCTGATGTAATTTCACATTCTTGCAACCTTGCAGGCATGTGTCTTGTTCGTCGAGGTCTGCTTGGGCCTGCTTAATCTATGACTGGCTCCTGTCGAACTTCTCTTTCGACTTCAATGGCTGGTTCTTCACAAGAGATTCTCACTGAATCCTTCTTGGCATTCTTAGTCCAATCCCATTCTTTAAGCTCATATATGATCACGTCCCTGCTGATCACTACCTGCTTATTCGCTGGGTCGAACAACTTGTAACCTCCAGTCGAATGATATCCTATCAAGATCTTCTGATTCGACTTGTCATCAAGCTTTCTTCTCAACTGATCTGGCACATGTCTATGTGTTATAGATCCAAACACCTTCCAGTGACTAAGGCTAGGCTTGACACCAGACCAACATTCTTCTGGTGTGATTCCTTCAAGCTTCTTCGTCGGACATCTGTTCAAAATATATGTTGCTGTCGAAACTGCTTCTCCCCATAATTCTTTGGGTAGATGCTTTCCATTCAACATACTTCTCACCATGTTCATGATGGTTCTGTTCTTTTGTTTTGCAACTCCATTTTGCTGTGGAGTGTAGGGTGGCACCATCTCATGCACAATTCCTTCTTTTTCACATAATGCATCGAACTCTTTCGACACATACTCTCCACCACCATCAATCCTCAGAATTTTCAGCATTCGACCACTCTGTCTTTCGACCATAGATTTGAATCTGGAAAATACCTCGATCACATCATTTTTCTTCTTGATGAGGTAAGTCCACAACTTTCGGCTGTAATCATCTATGAACGTGACAAAGTACCTGTTTCCACCAATAGAATCCACCTGGATTGGACGACATACATCAGAGTATATGACTTCCAGAATTACCTTCGACTTCCTTCCTGCATCCTTGCTGAAGCTATTCTTGTGTTGTTTCGACTGAACACACTCTTCACAAACTTCGCTTGGAATGTCGATTTCTGGTAATCCTGGAACCATATTTCTTCTCTTTAGCTCTCTGATGTCATTGAAGTTGAGATGGCCTAGTCGAAAATGCCATAAACACTAATCTCTACTGGCTGCAGTTACTAGACACTTGTGCTCCATCACCTTGAGTTCAATCTTGAAGGTCCTATTCTGAGACATTGGAGCCTTCAAGATCAACCTACCACCTCTGTCGAGAACTCTCATCATCTTGTCTTCGACAACTACCTTGTAGTTCTTTTCGACAAGCTGCCCTATACTGAGCAAATTACTCTTCATGCCTGGTATGTACAACACATTGGAAATTGTTGATCTCTTGCCATATTTCCTCATAATCAAAACATCACCAACACTTTCAGTTGCTAGAGTGTTGTCATTTGTAAACTTCATTGTGTTCTTCGACGAGGGCTTCATGTTGACAAACCAATCTTTCCTTCCAGTCATGTGTGATGAGCATCCTGAGTCCAAGTACCGCTGATCTTGGAATCTTTCGTCATCTCTTGTTGTGACCATCAACAACGTCTCTTCTTCTTCTTCTTCATGTTTCGCCAGCTTTGCATCAGTTTCTTGATTTTTCTTCTTTTCTGGACAATCACTAACATAGTGACCATACTTCTGACAATTGAAACATTGAATGTGACTTTTTTTTCGGGTTTTGACCACCACCTCTTCCTTTACTTGCAGCACCGCCTCTTTGGTTGCCTTGGTTCCAGGGTTTCTTCTGATTGTTGTAGCCTCCTCTACCTTTGTTGCCATTCACGCTTCCTTTGCCTTTCCTTTCCTTTTCTGACTGTGCCTACAAAGCCATATCACTCTTCGACTTTCCTGCAGCTCTTTCACCCATCTTTTATTCATGAGACTCAAGCCTCCCTTGAAGCTCCTCCTTCGTCAATACTGACAAGTCTTTCGACTCTTCTATGGCTACTACCACGTGGTCGAACTTTGGAGCCAATGACCTCAAGATCTTTGCAACAACTGATCTTGATGTCAACACCTCTCCACATACTTTGATTTGATTCACCAGCTTTGTAACTCTGGTGAATAAATCTGTTATACTTTCGTTATCTTCCATATGAAGCAACTCATAGGTTCTCTTGTGAGTTTGTAACCTCACCTCTTTCACCTTCTCTGTGCCTCCAAATGACTTTTCAAGAATATCCCATGCTTCCTTCGCTGACTCTACATCGCTAACTTTTTCAAAGTTATCTGGATCAACACACTGATGGATTATAAAGAGGGCTTTATAATCTTTCTTCTTCAACTCTTTGTGTGCAGCCTTTTCTTGATCTGTCGCGTTCTCCGCAAGCGGTGTTACTCCTTCCTTCACAAGATCTCAAAGATCTTTATAACAGAAAATTACCTTGATCTGCTTGCATCAATTCTCATAATTGTCTTTCTTGAGAATCGAAAGACTCGCCGGAAAGTGCCCGTTCGAATAGTTCATCGCCATCACGATTTTCCTTCCTTGAATCGTAACCGGAGCTCTAGATACCAGATGTTGGAATTCAACCACAACCTATGGAAATTCCTCTTCAATCTTGATCTCAAGATTGTTGACAAACCCACAAACACGCAATAACAATGAACGAGATTGAGAAAGAACAACAAGAAAAGAAACGAAATAAGAGAAATATTTGGAGAGAAAATTGTTACCCACAAACTGTGGGATTTCTGTTTTATTCACTTGCAAGCTGCAACTGTGAATTACAAAGTACTGTGATTCTTCACTATTTGTTGTTATTACAAAATACAAGGGATACTCCCTATTTATAGATTTAGGTTTACTTGATCTCCAAGCAAAAGCCCAAAACTATAAAAGCCCAAAATATATATTTTGAACTAAATCAAATCAAATCTAAATCAAATATGTGTGAGACAACAATTCGACACACTAACATAAACTTCGACACCTATTTCGACATTTCCTTGTTTCGACACTTCAACACAAGAAATTACAATTTAACAATCAATAGTATATGAACAAGAGTTGTGTTATTTGTACACTTACATATTGACACAATATTTGAACAACAAATATGAACAAGAGTATATCAACATATACAACAAATATCAAGCGAAAACATTAATATTTTTGAACATGTACACTAACATAATAGTTACGTCTAATGATATGAACTGCAAATGGATGCAAAGCAAAAAAATTAATATTGTATAGTTCCATGATTACCACTTATTGTAGAACTTATATTAATTATAGGTAACAACGTGTAATTACTAGTTTGGAATTTTGAATAATCATGACGTCACCATTATTTAGTATAAGTTTTGTTAGAAGCTAAACTAAGTCAAGGTTCTTAAACCCCGATTTAAACTCTAAATTCTATAGATTTTATGTTTCTGGATTAACATTTCGTGTTAAATGTAAAAATATTTTTATATAAAATCATATCCTGGTATGATTGTAAACGATTTAAATTTCTCCGAAATCAATGAAATCGTGTAAAAACGATTTTACTCTTTTAACTCGATTTTACCTTTTTTTTTAATCAAATTTTAAAAAGATCATTTTATATTTTTCCCCATGAGTTTGAAGAACATTTATCATATGGAGATGAATTTGATCAAGTTGAAGATGAAGACACTAATGAAGATGATGTTGTAGAATGATTGAACTTTCAATTAAGTTTAAGATGAAGATAAAAACACTTTTATATTTTGATCTTACCTGATCAGAAAGAATCCAGTGGCCAGCAACGTCGTGAGATCAGCAACTCGGGTGATGGTGAAACGGGGGGGGGGGGGGGGGGGGGAGGGGGTGTACCTGCAAGGTACTCCAATGCCAAAGTCAGAAAAAAGAGGAATAAGCAAGTACAGAAAAGCAGTTATGAGTTAGAATTGTGTGTAACCTGACCTTCTCAAGCGAGAGAGTATTTATAGGCTGCCCCCAGCGCGGGGCCAACGGTCTCCTACACTGGGCTGGATTGCAAAGCCCAATCCAGGTGACTGTCAGGGCTTACGTGGCGTAAGGAAGGCCAACACGTGGTTTTCGCCCTGGGGTAACGGTCCCTAGATCTCCGGAAGAAGGGCATACCGATTCTTTCGGAGGTGGGAGGTTACAAGATGACGTTTCCTCGCGGGGAGGAGCACGTGGGGTTCGAGGAGAGACGTGTTCCCCAACACTCGAAACCTCTGCTCGACGATACATGGCCAACACGTGCCCGACGAGGTGGAGGTCTGAACGTGCCCGACACTGGATAAACGTGGGCCTTCTTGGGCCACCTCAGATCATTGGGTTGGGCCTGCCCGACCAATGGGCAGGCGCCGGCCCATTCCAGAACAGGAGTCCCCCAAGTCGTTGCTCCGAAGTGTCGGAGTAATGACTTAAGGGTCAGCTCCCATGTCGAGGACACAATAGGCGTGCTCGAAGCACCGGGTTGAAAGTGGTTGTATGTTACCAGCAGGTAATCCTTTGTCGGGGAGACTCGTTGAACGGCGCAGTATCCCCGCTATAACGGGCTCGTAGTAATGGAAGGGCCACGAGCAAGGGATGCTAAACGGGCAGGAATTTTAAAGTCTACTCGAACTTCGTATGTTGTTGTGGGGTGACGTTGCAGGGAGATGAGAGGTTGTGGACTCGAGCACCAAAGCAAACGATGGGTCATAAGCGGGAATCCATGTGCCACGTGTCACCCGTCATTATTACCTAGGACGGCTAGGCTAGGGCTAGGGTACTCGAGTGGCTAAGGGCGCCTCAAGTCCCGTGAGGGCTCTATAAATAGGAGCCAGCCCGTGCCATTTGCACGTTTTGCTCTCTCTTGCTCAGAGTTTCCCTCCCTTTCTCTCTAGGTTTCTCTCACCTTCCGCCGCCGTCTCGCCGCCACACGCCTCCACACCGAACTTCCAACCACTGTTTTCAAGTAAGTTCCTGATCTTTTCCTTTTCGTTTGTGTTTTTTGTGGTGGCCCTTCGGTGAATTGATGAAGTTATCAGGGAGGTCACGGAGTTTTCGGCGAATATGGCAGAACTTCTTTATGTTTTTGATGAACCACGCGGGGGAGATGGGATGAATGTTCCGGGGACCTGAGGAAGGTCCTAAGGACGTGGGATGAATACCCCGGGTACCTAGGACGAAGGAACCAGGGACTTGAGGATGGTCCCGGGGACGCTCGCCTGACGTCCCGAGGACGTTGGGTGAACAGAATAGATGTGCGTCCCCGACGCTCCTGGGCGGAGGGCGTCACTCGTGCAGTTCCCTGTTTCCTTTCTTAGCCCCTTTCACTTGATCAGCGGTGGAGGGGTGAATTTGATCTGGATTGTCGAATTCACCAGTTCCTTCTGCTTTTCAGGTAAATGGAGGTCATGGTCGTGGGATCAATAGATATTGACGACCAGCCTGACTCCCCGGTGGCGCCGATCACCAGCGTTGAGGGACAGTCGCTCGAGAATTGGGTTAGCGATGAGCCTCTGAACTTTGAATCCTAGTTTGTCGCGGGTGACCAGGATGATATCTTCGCCACTGTCGAGCATCGCCTTGAGGGCTCCTCCAAAACCTAGATGGTGTATAGACCTCTGCAGCACCACCGCATCAGCTCGACGTACAGGGGGATGAAATTTCCCTTATACGAGTTCATGTTTGACGAGGCGGGGTGGCGCTTGCCCTTCACCGATTTTTAGCGAGAGGTGTTCATTTGGCTGCGCCTGGCACCGTCGCAAATCCACCCCAACGCCCTCGCCTTTATTCGCGCTTTCGAGCTCGTCTGTCAGTATCTCCGCATCGGGGTGACCCTACCTCTGTTCTTCCGTATATTCCACTTGCAGAGGCAGACAATTGATGGAAGACATGGCTGGGTGTCTTTCAAGCAGGTGAGCAGGCTGTTCCAGACTTACATGGACTCTGTTCGCCACTTCAAGTCCCGGTTCTACATCGTGAAATCTATCTCGTTCGAGGCCGTGAAGTTGGTGTACAGACGGGTGCACCGAGAGATAAACGGGCAACAGGAAGAGGTCCTCGAAGCGAAGTTTCCCCTATTCTGGACGGAGGAGCATTTCAAGAGGAGCACAGATAGTTATATATTCAGTCCTGGAAGACTGTACGAACGGGATAGATAGTCAAATTCGTCGCCCATTTCTCCCCTTCATAGCTCGTGACATCGGACGGGAAACCTATCCACAGCGACGACGAGAGGCCTTAGAGCAAGCCCGATTGATTAATACGAGGGCCCTCCTCGAGACGTTTTTTGACGAGGATGCCCTTAAGTTGTTAGGTGGTGGATGCCTCTTTAATTAGATCCTCCCGTGCACTTTGCTCTTCGACTTACTGACGTATTTCCATTTTCTTTTGCAGGCACCATGTCGAGCGTGGAGGAGCGTATCAAGAAGCTGGCAGCTACTCGAGTTTTGAAGAAGGGAGGAAAAGGGCGGATCGAGCAGATCCGGTCACAGCGCCCTGGCCCCACCCCGGCAACCGGGGACTCTTTCAGCTCTCCCCAAGGTAGCCAATCTCCAATCACGCAAGGGTCTCCAAAAAGACAGCGACTCAGCGAGCACATGGACGTCGATCTTACCGAGAGTGAAAGCCCTCCGGTTGTGAAGTTTGTGCTCCCGCCTTGCCACTCGAGGCCGAATTTCTTTTCGGGAACAATTCCATGTGCGTTGGTGCACCTGAAGCTCATACCATCTTAGGCGTTGACCGGGCTTCTAGGAGAAAGGCTTTGGTGGAAGACGTGTCCGCAGTGATGCGGGTTTGTGCTGCCGCCCTGGTCCTGAACGACGAGACCTGCCTAGCAGTTGAGCTGACCAAGCTGCAGGAGAGCTTCACGTCGGTCGCAGCCGAAATGGAGAAGGTGGGCAAAGACCTGTCAGAGTACAAAAAACAGAACAAAACCCAGGTCGAGCTTCAGAGGCAGTTGGAGGAGAAGCTGGAGATGGCTGATGCTGAGAGGAAGGATCTCTTGGCGAGGATTGCCGAGTTGGAGTAAGCTGTTCGACCTGCGGAGGAGGAGACTGAGGACGACAGGCTACTGAAGTCTCGGGCAGACCTGATCGCGAAGCTCAGGCAGACGGAACAGGATGTCCTCGTGGCCGCCGAGGTGGGCTTTAATAACGCCGTGAAGCAGCTCAGGATTGTGAATCCCGCTCTTTCCACTGAGGGGACTGATCCTTTCTACGAGGTGGTCGACTGTCAAATTATGTGGCCGGCGTCTGAGGAGGATGATGATGGCCAGGCCACAGGAGACGAGCAGCCTGGGAAAACACAGTCGTCTAGTTTTTCATTTGTTTACTTTGTTTGGCCTACGAGCCATGTTTTTTTGTTATGATTTGACTATCTTTGCCCGACCTGCGTGCCAGGGGCTTTATGACATTTTTGTACTATTTGCACAATTGGCTTCTGCCCGCTTTAATGCTTTGTTTTTGCTTATCTGTGTGTGTGATATTTGCATATTTGATATATTTGTTATTTTTTGCCTAAGTAATTTGTTTAAGCAATTTGGGGGTTTGATCGACTTTGTTGGTCCTCGACTGTGTGGGGAACTGGTCGAGTGGTCGGAGATGTATTCCGACCTTTAACGAGGCTAGGAATTCGGTCGAGGTCCTAGCCTCGTGGCGTGCACTTCCCATCCCGAGCTGGGGTTCTGCCTGACTGGTACGGCAACGACGGAGCTCGGTCGAGGTATCCTCATTGGAACAAGGGTCTTCGCGCACACACAACGCGGCCCTCGATCTTCTTGTTTTGTGGAGGGGAGTCGCGCTTGTACCTTAGTGCGCCCCCGTAATCGCGACGTGGTTGTGTCGCGGACAGTGTTTAACTGTAGTATTGTTTAAGCTTCTCAGCATTCCATGGTCGAGCAATTTCCTCCCCGTGTATATTTTTGAGGTAGTAGGATCCTGTCCCTGTTTTCGCGCTGACACGGTAGAGGCCCTCCCAGTTCGCGGCAAGCTTGTGTTGAAAAAGTATTTCGGGGGGTGTTTTTATCGTATCCGCAGGGATTGTGCAATATTTTGATGCTTGCCGTTCAATAGTCGAAACGTTTTAAGTAAGGGGTTTTCAAATTGTTCTTTGTTTTGTAACATCAATTTTGGTAGCAAAGAAGTAAACTATAACAAGGATGTTGTAAGTTTTATAAAAGCATGTCAAGATTAGATTTCACTAATCCTTTTTGTACATATCCGATTAATCAAGCTTATGAACTTAGTTCCGACCAATACAATCGTGTATCCTCATGAATAAGTTTATGTCTAAAGCAAATTCGTGAGTATCGTTGTTTAGACCGTTAGATAATGTCTCACGCTAACAATCGAAACAACAACCGTTAAGATCAATACAAAGAGAATAATAAACCCCAAATCTATGTCTAGAGTTTGGTTTTTAAGAGATGAAAATATTAGGTCATGATTTGGAAAATCTATGTCTAAAGTTATTCAAACCACAAATACATCATTAAGAACAAACAACTTCGTTTATATTGATCATCAACCTTGTTCATATACAAAAGATCAAAAGAAATACATATAAGCAAGATTAACTGCCTCTAATCTTAACACAAGAGGTGTTTAGCTACTCATTTCCATGGTAGCTTGGATAACAAGTTTCAAGAGGAGATTAAAGAACATCCGCGACGAATAATCGGGATCGGATGTGACTTTAGCTTCTCTATGTCAAAATTCACTCTTGGATGATAAAACCTCAGAAAAGTATGTTTTGGTGTGAAAATATGAAGTTATGATCCCAAGAAAACATAAAAATCTATTTATAATACACTTGAGATGTGCAACATTCGCACTGCGAATGAATCATTCGCCTAGAATTCGCCTAGCGAATGATAGAAAATGGCACCTTAAGTGCCTCTGAAAGTTAAATCGCCCCTGGCAGTTTTCGTGGGTTCTCAAAGCGAACAATTCATTCGCAATGCGAACCACTCGCCAAAACATTCGCAATGCGAATTTTGGGTCATTTTTCCCCTGTTTTGTTCACTGAGAGCTTCGCCAATGTTTGCAAAGCGAACATTTGCTGGGGACTTTGCCAGGGTTCGCACAACGAACCTTCTGTTGTTTTCCCTTTTCTTTGGCAGCTTGCAACAATTCTTTGTGTCTTCTATCTTTGATGTTTTTAGTGCACTTTCCTGTACAATAGGACAAAAATTACAAGCACCAAGGGTATAAATGTACTGCATGCAGAACAACAACAATTTACCACTAAAAGCCACAATTAAGACAAGAAAGTAATGAAAAATGCCAAGTATCGAGTACAAAAATATCGCATGTTTGACATCTAACAACTCTCCCCAACTAAGTCTTTGTTTTTCATCAAGCAAAGTATGCCTCTCATTGAAAACAAGAGGATTTGCTCGAGCATTTGATTCAATCCAAGAAAGGATAAACGGTTCAAATAAAACAACAATTGTAACAAAGCACACTTACACAATCCTAGAATCGACAATGGAAAGGAACTTGATTCTTAAAACAAATCTCAGGCAATGTTTCCAGAAACAACTAAATAATCATGCTTATGTCACTCTTCACTCCTCTTCGAAACAGGATTGAAGGAAATTAACGCGTTTGCAACCGCGGGGCAATTTCGCTCAAATGACAAATGAAACAAATACTAAGCAATTCATACAATATCTAATCGATCGCAAGAAATTATAGAAGCAAAAGATCACTAAGGGCTTTTATCGGTTGTAACTTGGCCGGGGTTAAAAACAAAGGACATATGTACACGGTCATTGAAACAAGAAAGGGTAAAGACTTTGAAGAGCATTTCTTTTTCAAAATTTTCAATCTTGTTCAATCCTTATTTCATTCTTTCACAATGCATTCTCTTCTTTTCTTTTTTTTTCTTTTTCAATTTCTTTGTCTTAGAATGCATTGTATCCCCAATTCCTTTTTCTCTTTTCAAGATAAACCATTCTCCCCAACTTCAACATTGCCATAATATTAGCTTAAATGCTCTTCAACGGGTTAAAATTGAGTTCATTATTCAACAAAAATTTCATTTCAGCTCAAAAGAGGATTCAAATGCGCGCACACTCACTAGGTGACTTGAAGAGTTTTTGGAATGGTGGTTATACTCAAAGTGCACAAAAATTGCCTTGATCATTTCTATGCTTCCACAATTTCAAAACAACAAGCAAGATAAAGCTTGAATTATAAGTATAAAACAACATTCATCATCAATCCAAAGCATTTGGTATAACATGGAGGTTTCTCACTTTTGTGATTTTTGGACCTAAATGACACAAGCAATCAAATAGAGTTGTACCAAGAAACAACATTTTCATTTGTACAAAGAAAACAAAGTTCCAATACATTCTAAATTCTAGAACTAGGTAACTATGTACCTTGCCACAACATCATGCTAAAAGTACTATCATAGCCATCTAATCTTGGAGGAATCTTCTTTGATGCACAATCAACACCAACCTAAGTTTCTTCCACAAAACATCCAAAAGTTGGAAATATTAACTTCCACAAGCATACCAACATAAAAAGCATATTAACATCTTAAGAGTTGAACATTCGTAAACTAAAGAATTCAACTCTTAACACAAAAACATACCAACAAATTTAAGTGTTGAGCATTCGTAAACTGAAGAACTCAACACTTAATAACAATAATTAAAACTGAAATATTAGTAAAATTAAAAACATAAATTTTTTTTCTGAAAACAACAAATATTACTAATAATAATAATAATAATGTACTGGTGTGAACACACCTACAAAGTCAAAAGTACCTCGAAGGGTACAAGTACATCCAAATATCCAACATAATCTACAAAGTGGATAAAGTACATCAATAAAAACTGACATAAAAAAAATACAAGAAAACTTCACTTTGATGCCCAAAGAAAGTACAAAATTATCAGCACAAAAAAATTAGTCCTCCTCGGACTTTGTAGCATACACCTCTGCCTCCTCCTCCTCTGAACTAGAACCTGAACCAGATACCTCTACCTCATCACCATCACCCTCCTCATCAGCACCAGCTACGTCCTCTCCCCCTCCGAATACTGGTCTGGCCTCAGGCCAACCAGCATGTGCAAGGAACTGCTCCCTTGACATCATCATATGCTCAGTGGCGGGATCGCGAATCTGCAGTTGTAGTACCTGCATGGAGTCATGCAAATCATTCATGGCATGCTGAGAAGCCTCAATCCAGTCCCAGTTATACTGGCATATCTCCTGCTGATAAGGGTAATAACTCTGAGATCCATAACCAGAAGCATCTCCACCCCTTCTGCTAGCCTCAGCACTAGCACCTGACGTCTCACCCCTTGTCCCCTTTGGTTTGCAAAATTTGTTGACATATTGATCATCAATAGCCGACGGGATAGTGACCTTGCGGCGTGTGGGAATATCAACCCCAGCATCCACACACAATGACATGATAAGACAAGGAAAAATGAGAGGGGCATTTTTCCGAGAAGCATTACCCCAAGGCCACTCTCCACAATTGCCCTTATCTCATCGGTAATTATACGAGCCACATCAATCTGCACGTTTGTCAAATACTATAGACAAGGTGATCTAATGGTATAGGGATGGTTGAGGAATGCGATTTCGGCTTGATATTGGTTACAACCAAAAGCAATATGAGTTGGGCCAAA
Organism: Lathyrus tuberosus; assembly: GCA_022829125.1. Lineage (NCBI taxonomy): Eukaryota > Viridiplantae > Streptophyta > Magnoliopsida > Fabales > Fabaceae > Lathyrus > Lathyrus tuberosus. The sequence goes on along the minus strand of JALAZF010000306.1, from coordinate 6,843,730 downwards.
GGTTGCATGTCCTCCCGCCGGTACCTAATAGCAACCCCAGATGGGTTGAGTTCAACTATTTTTCCTGGTCGAAGGAGATCTCTGGTCATTTTTGGGATATCTCGGTGAAGGTGTAGGTCCCTATGGTAATCATCAATCTCACTAGCCCTTAAAGGCAGAGGACTTCCAAGAAGAATACTAATGGCTCTACGGTCAAATCCCACAACCTTCCCCCTAACAAATGTTGTCCAACTAAACTGGTCGCCATCATCAGGAAGGGCGTTCGCATAAAATTCTCGGACAAGCTCTACATTATAGCTATCAACCGGAGTTATCAGGCGTCCCCATTTTTTCTCTTCTAAAAGTGCATCCACGGACCGATAACTCCCTCGGTCACTTAGGTTGAATCTCTTCTCTACTAAAATGCTTCTTTTTTCTAAGGTCAGATATCTCGCTGCCTGTTTGGCCCCCCTAAATTGAGTGTCATCAAATTAGATTGGCACTTGTCGAGATGTGGAAGACTTTCTCTTCTTGGTGGGGTAAATCTTTGGACCCATCTGCACACATCGACAAACAAAATAGCAAAATAGAGGCAACACAAACCATTAACATTGAAGCATAAACATAATCACAAACCAGACATAAATAAAAAAAATTCAGCATTCTGGTTTGTTCGCTGAAACATTCGCACAGCGAATCCTGGCGAATGCTCGCCCAAGTTCGCACAGCGAACTGGCCAGCGAATGCGTGAAAATTTAGAAAAACAACAACCATTCTTCCTTTCATCAGAGTTTCATTCACAAATTCATTTCCATTCTAAGGTTTACAACCAATTCAACATGCAACCAGTAGAGAAACTTCAAAATAGAATTGAAAACCCTAGAATCATAATGTCTCTAATGCATATACTACAACCCTAACCATATTGTCTAACAGAAATTAGCAAGAAAAAGAGATGCAAACCTGTGGTTGTAATTGAAATTGGAGAAAATTTTGTGAAATTTGAGTACCAGAGCACATGAGAAATTTTTCGTTCTTGAGAGAGTGTGTTGTGTTTGCATGAGAGAGGCAAAAGTGGGAGTAGGGTTTGTTCCCTCTCACTTGTTCAGAAAATGATTTGGGTGTTGGGCCCAAGTGTTGGCCCACCCATAACATTACAAACCCTTTTTAAACTGAGGTGGCAATAGTACACATGCCCTGTCTCGCTGGATTCGTAAAGCGAACTGGCTAGCGAATGCTCGCCCCAGGTTCGCAAAGCGAACGCCTGCGAACATGACAGGTTTTGCAAATTTTTTTACTCTTGCACAGCTGCCACTTTTTACCATTCTAAACATCAAACATCATTAAAACAGTAAATAAAGCAATAAATACTTACAATGTTGGGGTGCCTCCCAACAAGCGCTTGTTTAACGTCGGCTAAGCTTGACGGTCCAATGCAACCTCAAGGATCGCAAAACGGCACAACGGAGGGATTCGGCTCGAAATCACCACCGAGATAAATTTTCAACCTTTGACCATTAACAGTCCAATTCTCATTTGACGTTGTGTCTTCAATGACTATTGCCCCATGTTGCTTGATTTCACGAATCAGGAATGGACCAGACCACTTAGACTTCAATTTACCAGGGAATAGTTTCAATCGAGAATTGAAAAGTAGGACCAGCTGCCCCACTTCAAACTGTTTGGTCACAATCTTTTTATCATGGTAAGTTTTGACTCGATCTTTATACAGTTTATTAGAATCATACGCTTGGAAGCGCAATTCCTCCAATTCATGCAATTGCATCTTTCTTCTGTCTCTACTTAAAGTTGGATCAAAATTCAGAAGTTTCAAGGCCCAAAACGCCTTATGTTCCAACTCCACCGGTAAATGACAGTTCTTACCATAGACCAATTTAAAAGGTGTGAGACCAATCAGAGCTTTAAAATCTGTTCGATAAGCCCACAAAGCATCGTCTAGCTTATTTGACCAATCCTTCCTTGAGGATGACACCGTTTTTTCCAAAATTCTTTTAATTTCCCGGTTTGATACCTCCGCTTGCCCATTGGCCTGTGGATGATATGGTGTTGCAACTTTGTGCTTCACACCATATTACTCCAAGACTTTTTCAAGCTGAGTGTTGCAAAAGTGGGATCCTCCGTCACTTATCAACACCCCACTACAAGAAAATTGGTAAATTACGACGATTAATTTTAGCAGATTATGGCGATTACAACCGACGCAAATTGCAAGTCGCGACGGTTCCTCTTTTGTCGTAGAAACATGTGTCGCGAGGCTATTTTACGACGGTTTGTAAAACTGTCGCTCCAACTGCCGTAATATTCCGCGACGGGTTTGAAACGGCCTCTAATATATTATTACGACGGTTGTAACCGCCATAATTTTGTAATATATATTTCATTGAAAATATCGACGGTTGTAACCGCCATAATTTTATATTATATATTTCATTGAAAATAACGACGGTTGTAACCACCGTAATTTTATTATTTTTTATAAAAAAAAATTTAAAAAATGCTACATTATCTCCTCTCTTCATATTAATATAATACCAATACTATTACATTATTCAATTCAATCAATACAAAATACCATAAAAATTATCTCCTCTCCACAATGAGAAATGATTGTTAATTAGTTAATATATTTAATATTTAATTAAATTGAATCTGCAGTAATGAAACGTTAAACGCTAAGAAAACATGAGAAACACTACTAGTGACAAAAGCACAGTAATGAAACAACCTCTTTAAAAACTCATACTTTTGGATTATGCTGATATGGACCTAATAAGAATTGTCATTTCAAAATAAAAAGCCAAGTAAAGTATACAAATTAGTCTTGGAAGAGACAGCAAGTAGAGGAAAAAAACTTCATACAACTAAATACTAAGTATAATCATTCTGAAGACAACATAATTTTTTTTTAAAATAATAGAGTCTATGTTAAGCTTCATCATCAGACACTTTCAACTCTTATATAACACAGTACAAACACTTCGATTTCAAAAGTATATGCTGTCAAAAGCCCTCTTCAAGTTTGTAGCATGATAGTAATAAGAATAGTTTGATTATCTAATTTAATGTTAGCATTGTCTTGTATGTAAGTCATCATCAATCAATACGAATAGTTTAATCGTAGAGTTTGAACATACCATTAGCCAAGATCTGGAACCCTTTAAAGGGTTAGGTTTAGTGAGTCCTGCAGAGAAGCACTGAGGAGAAGGAGGATTTGTTTGAATCTGTTGTAAGATATTATTCTCCCTCTTGTGTCTTACATTCTCTAAGTCAAGAGTTATAGGCATGTTTTCTGCTTCATCGGGTCTTCTGCATAATATAAGAGTAATGCAAATATGATTAACTAAGAAAAGTCTCAGTAGCAACTCAAGTTATTACTATAAAAATAAGTTAGCTAATAATTTGTATAATTTATGTAGTGGCTCAAACATTTGCAATGATCACTTTTAAATTCCCCATCTAATTTAGGACAAACATTGATCCATCACTGAACAATTGACATAGAGGAAAAGAATAGCTGGACAGGAACCGCTCTGGGGCGGGAACCGCACTGCCCCGCTACCCACTATTTACCCTATAGCGGCCGCTATAGTGATCTGCACTGCCAAAACTCTTCCCATAGCAGCTGGCCTCCGCTCTGATATAATGGAATAGCGCCTCTATTGGCCGCTATTGACCACTCTAATTAAGACATCAGTAATAATTAATTGAATGTAACTACAACACATGAATCAGAGTCAGACACTATACACTATTTCATGCATTCGAACTGAAGTGCTGATACTACCAATAGAAATGTAGTGAATCTAACTATCATGCATCAAAGTCAGACACTATTTCATGCATACAAACTAAAGCATTGGTACTACCAATAGAAATATAGTCAATCAAATTATCATCATCTTTTGACCAAGATCTCTTATGGTAAATTAGACAAACCAATTTGAACCGTCAAACTATTATCAATGGTCAAGTTACTTTGTGACTACATTCACTAAAATTAAGGACAAACAAAGATTCAAGGGGAGAAAATGCTTACTTCTTTCGGTTTAGCTTTCCTTTAACACTCATCCCCTCTAATAATCCTTTGCCACAAGTATCTGACAATGAGTAACAGATTGGAACACAAGGCAAATTATTTTAATGATGATAAACTAAAGCAACTTAAAGAGAAAAATTACGAATTGAATTGCAGGATCCTGGCTAACTATAACACCACTCTCAAGAAAGTTAAAATTCAACTTGCCACTAAAACCAAGAACAATCAATAAAAATGAGATGTTAGCAATAAGCAGTAATAGAATAAAACTTCAGTAATAACCTTTGCCAAGTGTTTTGCCAGAGCTTCAGTGAAGATAAACACACCGTCACGAACCAAGTCATATTGTTCTTCATCTGGTGCCTAAGAAATTTGAGGAGAATCTATTAACAAAAGATCCCCTAGAACTCTTAGATGAATTAAGTGTCTGATTACAAAGAGAGGGAAAAAAACACGGGAGTATTCATAAATGTATCTTCAATATGACATGGAACTCACTGTTTTGTTTTAAGTAGTTCTCAAATATGGGAAATTACAATGAGACATTGTATTTTCCATTTTTATCAATGATCAATATACCAGAATTAATCATTCAATCTCTAACATCAGCATTTAGATCAGTCTGCAAATCAAATCAATTACATAGTCAAAAGTTATTTGACATTTAACGTCAAATAAATACTTGCTTTACAAAAATTATCCTGTAGAACATGATAAAAGGTCACTAGCAGAATAGATACATATACTACCATCGACAAAGCATAATATACTTCTTTTATTATGATGATATACTTTATTTCATTCGATAATATATTTTTATTATAGAAAATAACAAGTATTAGAATATTTATAATAATTAAATTTCCTTATCATAATGATATACTTTTTTTTTCATTCGATAATATATTTTCATTATAGAAAATAACAAGTATTAGAATATTTCTAATAATTAAACTTCTTTATCAGAACTTGGTATATTGGATAATTGTGATTCGTCCACGAATGTGATGCACTTCAAAGCGAAAGTATTGTCAAGGTGGATAATATTCACGTAGCATTTAAAATGGAAATAGAAATTGGGCAATGAAATTTATCATAACTTACAACAATCTACATACAAACTCATATCTGTTAACTCTTTCTTTTTTTTCATATAACCCAATCAACAATGAAGTAAAACAGCACCTGTCATAAGACTAATAACAATACCAACAACAACACCAAAACTAAGTAAAGAATTTTTACGACATAAAAAAAAATCAATCCCATTCCTTTTTAAAGCATCAACATCAAATGTTGATTATCCAAAAAAAGGAGCCCCACTAAAATTTTAGAGAAGCAAGTTTCTCACTAATGTCGATACATTATTAAAACTCCTTTTCTAATACTAGTATTTTTAAAACACTATAGTTATAAAACTAAACTTAATAAACAGTGAAAAAAATATAGTTACTAAATAATACCTTGTCAAGAAGAGGTCTTTCTTATTGGCTGCTTATACATCGAAAACAGAGCCCGTAAAACAATATATTATCTTAATTAGAAAAAATATTCAGTATTTCAGTAGTTTAGCAAACATGTAGCCCCTCTTCACTTCTCCTATCGCCCTTTCTCCTTCATCAATCTTTTTGGGCACAACCGGCCAATCATCTCTTGTGTTCCCTTTCTTGGTCTTTTCTTCGACTGATTGTTCTGGAAATAACCGTAAACCGGACTAGAGAACCCGACCCGGATCCCTTCATAACCACTCTGAATTCTCTAGTAGACCTCTTCATACCGGCCACCAGCATTGCCGTACAGTTCTTTTTGAGAAATTGAGTGGAAGCACCAAAACCAAGGACGAAGAAAACCAGAATCGACCCGGGTTAATCTTTTATGTTTCTCACATAGAATCAAGAGTGATCGTTGACAATCAGGTCTAGTAAAAAAGAAACATACAAAAAATTTTAAAAATAGGAATCAGATGAAAAGTGAAAGAGAAAAAGAATGTAAAAATCAAACCTTAAATTGGAACCAAAAGAGAAACATACCTTAAATTGTAGTGAAATGAGTCTGCTCAAAGGCTTACTAAAAAAGAAACATACCTTGAAGTGATAAGTTATTGTCCTAGGTGAGCAATATCTAGATAACGTGACAACATTTAGTTATAATTTGTTTGATTAAAAAAAAATTATTGCTTTCTCACTAGCTCACAAACTAGTGCAATGCTAAAATCAAGAGAAATGATGTTACCAACAACCAATAATTCCATTACATAAGACCAAATAAATCTAACTAGTGGACATACCACCACAAACAATTAATTACAACGTCATCATATCACCACATACAATAAATTACCATAAATTCAACATATACATGAATGAAAGACACTGCAATCAAGTAGCGGAAAAACTAGAAAACCAGTAGAATGCACATAGAAGAAACTTAGTAGCAAACTCAATTTGTCCTGTCAATTCAACACAACCCCAAAAACAATTCCTTAACCTTGGTAAGTTGTAACTGACAGTGCTGAGTAAGTACAATCCTGGTTGGGCATAAATACTTATTCGATTGAGTACTGTAACTAACTTCCTCATTTAAGAAATCTAAAACAGAAAAAGAAATCTACTCCCCCTCTCTTTCTCTCAGTTTTCATTTCAAGAAAAGTTTCTATTACGCGTATCAGTGGAGATTGACTGGAGAGACTAGAGATGGCCTTCTTTTTCTTTCTGTACTTACCCACATCTCTTCACTTTTCCAGTTTTCCCTATCCCTAAACTAACTGCACAACTTGCTTCTTCCATAACCAAGAACTTCAACCCACATAAACCTCCTTGTGCAACAACCCCAAGTTACCTTTAAGTTTTAACTACTCTCGGCCTTCCTCACTTGTTTTGTTCTTATCGCTCGTCATTTTGTATGTCGTGCCTCCATGTATCAAGAAAGAAAGGGCGAGTTAAATTAGCTAAATAATTTTGTATCAATTGAGTTAATTTGAATAACCTATTTATTTGAATTAAATTAATGGATGAAAAATATTTTTATATATTTTCTGCTGTTTGATACCGCAATTAGTATGGGGGAAATTCTAGAGAGGATATGTGTTATGTAAACAACTTTACCCCCACAAGTGGAAAACCTGTTTTCCAAGATTTGCACTTGAAGGTCACATGGCAGCAAACTTACTGTTGCACCAAGGATCACCCTCTTGATATTTAGAAATGAATTGAGAAGCCAAAAATTTAAGGTGTTATGACTATCTTATTGTAATGTTAGATAGTTAATAGTTATAATATCCTTACTGTTGAGTTAGTTTGGTCCTAAAATCAAATGAAAAGGCGGATTATTTAGGAATCTATTACAATTATTTTCATATTTTTCACCTTTGTTATCACAACTTATGGCACTGAAAAGCTATCTTGGCAAAGTGATTCATCCAAAGCTTCATCATTCTCTGTCTCTCCATAAACCTTAATTTCATCTACTAATACACCTTTGTCTAACAATACATGCCAAATGAAAAATCCATGAAACTCAATATAAATTCCAATTTCAAAGTTGTTATACACAAACAAATATACCTCCAAAAAGCCAGGGGCATCCTCCTCAAGCGTTGTTTGAATTGAATTCCTGCAAAACAAAAATACCTCCAAAAGGCCAGGGCATTCGCCTATCGATAAAATATTATTTAACAGAATCAGATGCTACGTGGCTGTTTTCTTTCTTTTTCGTGCACACTTGATGCATGAAGGTTCTGCAGATTCTGAAAAATTAGAGCTTGACACAGGGTAGCTTATAGAAATATTTAAACTACAATCTTCCCTGGACATGAGAAACTCCAACCAATCATTTAAGCTCATATGTTCCACTTGATCATCATTATAGTCGTTATGAACTTCCTGTTCATTTTTAACAACTAGCAGTTTAATGGAGGTGCTACCCATCACATTCTCCATAACAACGTGGATTTCACTGTTATCCCAAGGCTCGTCTATGATTTTAACAGAGGTCTGACAAGCTGAACTACATGGGCTGTTATTGTATATAGGCATAAACCATATCAACAAAATACCAAAATCCAATTTAAAAATCAAGAAACAACACAAATCATAATCTATATCACCAAAATACCAAAATCCAATTTACAAATCAAGATTTAGAATTTCACATGTTTTTTTGATGAAATATTATCATAAAAACCACAAGTGAGAAGAGGAGGAATAAAATTCGAAAACGAAGAAACGAAAGTGATTGTGCCATCAGGTGTAGTGTAGTCTATTTAAGCAGTTAAGTGATTGTGCTCTCTTTACTTTTGAATTAATATTCAAAAAATTATTCCCCAATTCTACAATTACAGACCACTTTGCTTGCCAATCATAGAATAGATGTAGGCTTAATAATCAGATATGTTCATTCAAATACAACAACATAAACATGACAAGAATGTGTATGATCATGTTCCAGAGTCATTGTTCCAACTCACTCAATACAAAAAACCTAGATTTAAAATAACATAAAAAACATAGATTCAAAAATAATAAAAACTCTAGATTCAAAAAATCAACGACCACCTCACCTAGATTCGAACCTTAAGCTTCCTTCAGACCTTATCTAAGTTATAAAATCTCTTGCCTCCTTGCTTTTACCTGGAAATCAAAACATGATTATAATGAATATTTGAAGAAGCGAGATCTATTGGAGATGAGTGGTGACTCGAACAACGGTGAAAGGGTTTTGTGAGAGAAATGTTAGAATCATGAGAAAAAAACATATTTGTGTTTTTGAAAAGGAGAAGGGTGCGACCGAATATGAAGAAAAATAGAAAGGTTGGCCGAAGATGGATAGATAAGGAGAAGATGCGGACAAAGATGGAGTGATAAGGAAAAGGTGCGACCGAAGATGGAAAGACATGGACAATGTGAGGTGGCGGCTGAATCCAAGTGAGTATGTATTCTGCATTTCCATGAGAGTGAGATGGTTTCATGTTCATACATAAGAAGAATGAGTTTTGCTCTCATACTATGGAGAATGGGATTTTGGCTCTTGACATAAAAATAAAGCTAATTGAAAATAGAATATCTCTTTCCAAAATAGGGGACGGGTTGAACCGCCGTGGTCACTTTTTTTATGGGCATATTGTATTTCTTTTTTAATTATTATTGATTTGTATTAAAATTTTGGAGGCAGTTGGGCTTAACTGTCGTGACAAATATCGTAAATAGAAAATTAAGGCAGTTTTTACACAAGCGTCACAATCTATGTGTCGCCAAATGGAAAATTTCTTGTAGTGCCCGCGGAGTACTAAATCGAGCAAAAATGTTTCTTTTCAAAAAATTTATCATAGTTTTTTCCGTCAGCTTTAGCACATGCTATTGCCTCTACCTATTTGGATATGTAATCAACTGCGACCAAAATATACTCATTGGAAAATAATGATGGAAAAGGTCCAATAAAGTCAATTCCCAACAATCAAACACTTCAATTTCCAACATGTTTTGTAAAGGCATTTCATGCCGCTTTAAAATTCCATCACTCCTTTGACACTTGTCACAACTCTGCGCATGTCAATGTGTGTCTTTGAATAAAGAAGGCCAATAAAAGCGCGATTGAAGGACTTTCGTTGCCATTCTTATTCCATTAAAATGTCCTCCATAAGGAGAGTTGTGACAATGCCAAAGTATGCTAGTGGCTTCATCTTTTGACACACATCTTCTCAAAAGGTTATCGACACCAAGCTTAAACAAATATGGTTCATCCCAAACAAAAGACTTGGCGTCCGATAAAAATTTCTTTTTCTGATGGTGAGTTAGACCATCCGGTATTAATCTGGAGGCTTTGTGATTAGCCATGTCGGCGAACCATGGTCTAACTTGCACCATATACAACTTTTCATCCGGAAATTCCTCCTTGACCTCTAATTCATTTTTGGTCGCTTCAACATTTACAAGGCGGGATAAGTGATGCACCACCAAATTCTCAGATCCTTTCTTGTCACGAATTCTCAAATCAAATTCTTGTAACAAGAGGATCCAACAAATAAGCCTTTGTTTAGAATCAGGCTTGGTGAGCAAATACTTAATCGCCGTGTGATCCGTGTAAACGACTACTCGAGACCCAATTAAATAAGAACGAAATTTTTCCAATGCATACACTATCGCAAGCAACTTTTTTTCAGTTGTTGCATAGTTTATTTGAGTTCATTTAAGACTTTGCTCGCATAGTGTATAGCCTGAAAAAATTTTGTTTTCCGTTGACCCAAAACCGCACCCACCGTGTAAAACCCGTAATTTTTAAATAAATGTATTAAGTTTATGGTATATTCGCACGTCTATAATATGTATTAATCGAATATAAATTTAAATATTTTTATCAAGTTATGCCAAGAGATATTTACTTAGAATTTTATATCATTAAGTATTCAAGATAGTGTTTTTCGAAAAATATCGATTCCAGTCTCTTTAGCGTCGGCAAATAATCGCCTTAATTTTTAGATAATCGCCTTAATTATCTAAAAATATATAATTGAAGATAAATAAATATTCTTTCAGTTAAAAAAAAAACGGGATAAAAAAATATAAAGCGGAATGAAAATTACGAGACCGAAAGTAAAAACAGTGGGACGCGAACCCCACTCTCACACAACAGGTGGCGCAAGCCACCAAACACTCACCACACAGTGGCGTACGCCACTCTTTTTCTTTTTCTTTTTCTTTTTCTTTTTTTTTTAACCACATAATTGGATAGGATGTTAAATATTAATTATGATAAAATTATTATATAAAATTTTTCCGGTCTATCCTATAAACGGTGGTTTTAACCGCTTAAAATTTTAAAATAGTCTCGGTTCATAACGAAATTTTAGTAATAGAATCACAAAATTATTTCCGATAGAGTAATAGTAATATAAATAAATTTTATTTTCTCGACCGATTTTTATTTCTTATTTCAGTATAAAATAATTAGAAGAAAATTTTTATTATCAGAAGAAAAAATATTTATTATTTCGGGCATTTTTATCAGTATCGCATAACACCGGAAATTACACTGGACGATAAAAATCTTACCGGTTAAGATTTGATATTATCTTAAGAGAATATTCATGATTGTTTGAAGTGACTTGTAACTAATTTAGTTACTAATTACTTGAGATTGAACTAATTGTTAAACTAGTGAATCACCATACCACTTGCCTTCATTATATATATATATAGCTCTTACCACTTACTTTCCATACTTACCTCTCTATATACACTAAGTAAAAGTGACTTGATATTACTTCACAACTCTTGTGTTCTTCCGAAAATAATATATTACTACACTTTCCACCATCTTCCTTTTAATTCTCCACTAAATCATCTACTCAACCCAATTAATTACTAAGGTAATTTCCTAATCTATTTATTTATAATTAAATTTACTTCTTTAAAAATAATAAACCCACTTTATAAACTTATAGTTCTTGGTACATGATTCTTTTTACTCATAATAATAATGATAATATAACCAATCAAATATTGCTTAATTTGTTAATAGATATACTAAGAAGATTTTAGTCTAGATTATTCCTTAGAATTTCCTACCTTAAAACTAAAATAAATTTAGTAATTTATGGATGGAATTATTGTGGCCATAATTTTTTTTGTCTTTAAACCAGTTAAATTTAAAATGGTTCCTAATTTATGACTAAAATTCTATTGAATGATTAGTTGAGTTTCTACTTTAAAATTGACAATATTTACAGAATGCATAGGATTTGGTATACTATAAAATTTTTAAGATGATGATAATTAAGGAATGTTACTTGGAATTGTTTTAAGATAAATGGAGACTCACTTAATCATTTAATACTAAGTGTCAGACTTATCCAAGAAAAAAAAAAGAGAGACACGTATTATTTATACAAATTTTAAAACTTACAATTTGTTATGATTATATATACTAAAAGAACTTTTTCATATGTTAAAAGAATTTTTATAAGTTGGCAGGTAGATGTATTATATATAGATATGAATTATAAGCTAAGACTATGTTTATAAAATAAATAAATAAATAATAATAATAATAATAATAATAAAATTATTATAGAAATAATAAATCGGATGACTACGGAATTACAACGTACAAGTTATTCTTTTCCAGCTCGTTCTAATTTAGCCTGTTGTGAATAAAGGTGCACGACCGACCGACCGACCCACTTCAAACTCCTCTTTCCACGACGGTTTTAACCGTAAGGGCATCTTTCTACTTTTTGTCATTTCTTTTGATAAAAATATATTATCTATTTATAATTCTTTTGTGTCTTCTTACATGATTATTTTGAAGGCGACTAATTGTGAAGGTGAGTAAATGACATATAAATGTAATTATGCAAAGATGTGATGCATGAGATAAATTGTTACAAATGATTATGGTGAAGTTAACCATATGCGAAGTGCATATATGGAGGATCGTATGCTCATACATTTCATAGTTACGTGGCTACCGGAGAGGAGTCACGAGGTGCACACCGGAGAGGTGGCACGGGGTGCGTGTTCAAGAGGAAACCACCTTATCCCGTAGTGCATCATTGAGTCTGATTGGTGGGTCGATACTCATCACCTTAGTGGCGCAAAATTCTGATGCGAGACCACGACCCTTTGCGTAAGGGATTGATATTCCGGAATCATATACATCAACATATAGGCATTGCATTAGGAAGGAGTTTTAATTATGCTATCTGTGTTATTGTTATTATATACATGTGTTAGAATGAGATCTCTAGCCGTGTATAATGTATTCTCTGTTTATGTTTGCTTCTCCGTTCTTGTATATTTGTTATTTTCTAGATTGATGACCCTTTCAGTGGATGTGTGGGCGGTTACGCCAATAGATTATGACGCATCTCGGACACGAGGCGATTCCACCGTCGAGGATGACGGACTTCACCTTCCCTGATGACTGGATGGAGACATCCTGGGGATTCAACCCGGCCCTGGGACAAGTCTCGTACACCGGGAACGTTTTGGAGACCACCACTATAGCTGGTAGGAACATAAAGACCGCATACTCTCGACGAGCTCTGACGTTTCAGATTCCAACCTCTCTGATTATCTCCAGCTTCCTCGCAGGGTAAATAGATCGCTTTGGGATGTTAATCTCCCCCTCACCCCCACCTATGCCCTCCTACGCTTCAGCCAGGGGAGGGGAGCCCACCTTTCATGACTTATCTACACCTCCTTTAGACTTAGGAATGTCAGCAGGGTTATACCCGATGTTTACTCGCGACATCTTCACCGTCGACGAATCCCCAGCACGCGTACCGTCAATAGGACCAGTCGCAGATGATGAAGACGACGAGGATCCCTCTGAGCACGCCTTCGAAAGTGGAGATGACGAAGGGGGTTCAGATCGTACCCGTTGAGTGCGTGTAGTGGTTTGTGCGGAGCTGGGCCAGGTGGTTACTGCGGATGTCGTTAGGCGTTTTAGGGTTGGTTATGTGATATGTTGATATTTCGTTTTAGCTTGTGACATAGGTTTTCTTTATGCATGGTTAGACTTTTTCGCCTTGGGGTAGCTCTCCTGTGTGAGTGTCTGCCGAGGACTTATTTTCCGTTGCTTTGGGTTTGTATTATAAACCATCTACTCTTACTATCTTTCAGCGCTAGGTCGTCTTATTGTATAATATATTTACGTTTTAAAAATATTCAAACTAATCAAAAAAAAAATCAGGGGTGTTACATTGTGGTATCTGAGCCTAGGTTAATCTTCTTTGGGACTGTGAGTTTAGTGTTCTAAACTGATTAGGAAAGTTTAGAGCTTATATCCTTGTTGGGTGTTGGTTTTGTAGGAAAGACATGCCTCCAAGACGTGACAATACTAACCATCAGGTGGATCAAATGGCCCAAGCTATGGCCAATATGGCAGCTGCTGTCACCGCTCAAACTGCCGCTAAAAACCTTCGTGATTTGGAAAAGCGGGACAGAGAAATACGAGTAGGGGAAGTAAAAGGACTGATTGCTTTCCGTCGCCACGATCCACCAAAATTTCATGGGGATGTTATTCCCGAGAAGGCGGATTTATGGTTACAAGAAATTGAGAAGATATTTGAAGTAATCAATTGTCCTCCAGGCACGAAGGTGTTGTATGCCACGTATCTCCTCTTAGGTGATGCTGAGTATTAGTGGAGAAGCACTAGATTGATGATGGAGGGTGCACAAGAAGAAGTAAATTGGGAGACTTTTAAAACAAAGTTCTTAGACAAATACTTTCCCATAAGTGCGAGGACCAAATTGGGAGATGATTTTCTGAAACTTCGACAAGGGGCCATGACTGTAGGTGAGTACGCCGCGAAATTTGAAACCTTATCCAGGTATTTTCGATTCTTCAGGGAGGGAGTAGATGAGGGTTACATGTGTCATCGTTTTCAAGAAGGACTCAAGTACGAATTGCAAGATTCAGTGGTACCATTAGGGATACAACACTTTCAACCACTAGTGGAAAAATGCAGAGAAGTGGAGGACATGAAAAATAGGAGGGCAAATCGCGGGGCAACCCAGAACTCGGGAGGGCCTAATCGTTCAAATTTTCAGAACCACGGACGTAATAAACAACAAGTAAGGCCATACCAACGACCACACTTTAATAATAGAGGACCTCAACGACCAGAAAACCATAACACCAGAGGAGGAGGAATTCAAGCTGCCTCTGGGGTGCGATGTTACCAGTGTGGAGAAGTAGGGCATTATGCGAATGAATGTCCTAATAAAGGCCCTACATGCTTCAAATGCAACAAAAGGGGACATATGGTAAAAGATTGTAGGGCTCCGAAGGCAGAGTTAGCTGTTAATACTGCCAGAACCGCCCGACCATCAGCTAAAGGACGTGTGTATTGCATGAGTGCAAAAGGGGGATCTCAATCAAACAACCTGATTCAAGGGAACTGTGAAATTGGAGGTATGATTTTAACTGCACTTTTTGATTCTGGAGCAACACATTCATTCATATCTAAGGATTGTGTGGATAGATTGAAAATGGTAGTAACCCCACTACCTTTTGACTTGGTAGTATCTACCCCTGCCAAGGTCCTAACTGTGAACACTGCATGTTTACTATGTAAAGTAGTAGTTCAGGAGAGAGAATTTCTAGTTAATCTTATATGTTTACCCCTACAATCTCTCGAGATTATTCTCGGAATGGATTGGATGTCCTTTCATTATGTTATGTTAGATTGTGCTCGACAGCTGGTTATTTTGCCTGAGCCGGGGGTTGTTAAATACCTATCAGCTAACCAACTCAAAGGTTCCCTAAAGAATGGAGCCTTTGACCTTTCGATACTTGCTAGCATGGAGGTGATTGTGGAATTCAAGATTGAGGACATGTTAGTTACCAAAGACTTCCAGGATGTGTTTCCGAATGAGATTCCCGGTTTACCACCGGTAAGAGACATTGAATTCTTCATTGACTTACACCCAGGGACTGGACCCATTTCCATCGCACCGTATCGGATGGCAGCAAAGGAGCTCCAAGAGCTTAAGGAACAATTGGAAGAATTGCTGGAGAAAGGGCTTATTAGGCCAAGTGTTTCGCCATGGGGAGATCCAGTACTTTTGGTAAAGAAGAAGGACGGGCGCTCTCGACTATGTGTAGATTACAGGCAACTCAACAAGGCAACTGTGAAGAACCAATATCCCTTACCTCACATTGATGACTTGATGGATCAACTTAAAGGAGCATTTGTGTTTTCTAAGATTGATCTGAAGTCTGGCTATCATCAAATTCGAGTAAGAGAAGAAGACATACCAAAAACTGCATTCAGGACTCGTTACGGACATTACGAGTACCTAGTCATGCCATTTGGAGTGACTAATGCGCCTGCTATTTTCATGGATTACATGAATCGAATTTTCCACCCATTTCTGGATAAATTCGTGGTTGTATTCATTGATGATATTCTTGTGTACTCTCGAAGTAAAACGGAACACGAAGAACACCTACGTCAAGTGCTGCAAATTCTACGTGAGAAGAAGTTGTATGCAAATCCATCCAAGTGTGAATTTTGGCTAGAAAAAGTAAATTTCTTGGGACATGTCATATCAAACGAAGGCATTGCTGTTGATCCAGCAAAGATTGAGACTGTGCTCGCATGGAAACAACCTCAGACAGTCACTGACATAAGGAGTTTTGTAGGATTAGCCGGATACTATCGAAGATTCATTGAAGGATTTGCAAAGATAGTAGCTCCATTAACTCAATTAACTCGGAAGGAGCAACCTTTTGCTTGGACCGAGACATGCGAAGCTAATTTTCAATTGTTGAAAAAGAAACTGACGACGTCGCCAATATTAATTCTGCCACAACCTGAGGAGCCATACGAAGTTTATTGTGATGCATCTCATCAAGGATTAGGGTGCGTGTTGATGCAGCATCAGAAGGCGGTAGCATATGCTTCGAGACAATTGAAGATTCACGAAAGAAATTATCCTACTCATGACTTGGAGCTTGCAGCTGTAGTTTTTGCGCTAAAGATTTGGCGTCATTATCTCTATGGATGTACATTCACGATCTTCAGCGACCACAAAAGTTTGAAGTATCTGTTTGATCAGAAGGAACTGAATATGAGACAAAGAAGATGGATGGACACCTTAAAGGATTATGATTTCGCCTTACAATATCACCCCGGGAAAGCAAACGTCGTGGCAGATGCGTTGAGTAGAAAGAGTGTCCTTGCAACAACATCATTGATGGCCAAACAACAGGAGCTATGGGAAACATTTAGAGACATGCACCTTGATGTAGAGCTGGGACACGGAACTCTACAGTGTAAGATGATCAGAATCTCTAATGGACTTTTGGAAGACATTCGGGACTATCAAGACAATCCACTTTTAGAAGAAAAAAGGGAATTAATGGTACAAGGAAAGGCACCCGATTTTAAAGTAGGACCAGATAATATCTTAAGGTGCAACGGAAGGATTTGTGTACCTGATGTTGTGGAGATAAGGAAACTAATTTTAGAAGAGGCCCACAAGAGCAAATTAAGCATTCACCCTGGAGCGACAAAAATGTATAAGGATTTGAGGCAAAACTATTGGTGGCCAGGAATGAAGAAGGAGGTGGCAGATTACGTAGCATCGTGCTTGACTTGCCAAAAAGCAAAGATAGAACACCAAAGGCCAGCAGCAATGTTGCAAACCTTAGATGTTCCAGAGTGGAAATGGGATAGCATTTCAATGGATTTTATAACTGGATTACCCAAAACACGGAGGATGCACGACTCAATTTGGGTAATTGTTGATCGTTTGACCAAGTCTTCTCATTTCTTACCTGTGAGAACAACCTATAATGTGGCCAAGTTAACAGAAATCTACATTTCTGAGATTGTTAGGCTACATGGGGTACCTTCCAGCATCGTGTCAGACCGAGACCCAAAGTTCACATCACATTTTTGGGGTTCGTTACACGAAGCACTTGGGACAAAACTGAGACTAAGTTCGGCATATCATCCACAAACAGATGGGCAGACAGAACGAACCAATCAGTCATTGGAGGATTTACTTCGGGCATGTGTATTGGACGACATGGGAAGTTGGGACGATGTATTACCTCTGATCGAATTCACTTACAACAACAGTTTCCATACTAGTATCGGAATGGCTCCGTTTGAGGCATTATATGGACGGAAATGTCAAACACCGGTGTGCTGGTATCAAGATGGTGAAAGTATGATTGTAGGTCCAGAAATGGTTCAACAGACTACCGAAAAGGTTAAAAGCATTAAGGAAAAGATGAAGGCTTCGCAGGATCGTCAAAAAAGCTATGCTGACAAAAGACGGAGGCCATTGGATTTCAAAGAAGGAGACCATGTGTTTCTCCGTGTCACACCCACCACAGGGGTGGGAAGAGCAATCAAAACTCGGAAGTTAACACCAAATTTTATTGGACCCTATCAAATAACTTCAAAAATTGGACCAGTGGCATACCGAATTGCATTACCTCCCTTCCTATCTCAGATACATGATGTGTTTCATGTTTCGCAACTACGAAAGTACATTCCGGATCCTTCCCATGTAATTAAATCAGACACCATCCAACTTAAGGAAAATTTGTCATTTGAAGTAATACCCGTTAGGATCGAGGATAGAAAGATGAAACTGTTGAGAAATAAGGAAATTCCGTTAGTTAAAATCATTTGGAACCAAACCACTGGTGATGCGACTTGGGAACTTGAGAGTGCGATCCGAGAAAAATACCCAGATCTATTTACCAATCCGTAGTTTCGAGGACGAAACTCTTTTAGGGGGAATGCATTGTAAAACCCGTAATTTTTAAATAAATGTATTAAGTTTATGGTATATTCGCACGTCTATAATATGTATTAATCGAATATAAATTTAAATATTTTTATCAAGTTATGCCAAGAGATATTTACTTAGAATTTTATATCATTAAGTATTCAAGATAGTGTTTTTCGAAAAATATCGATTCCAGTCTCTTTAGCGTCGGCAAATAATCGCCTTAATTTTTAGATAATCGCCTTAATTATCTAAAAATATATAATTGAAGATAAATAAATATTCTTTCAGTTAAAAAAAAACGGGATAAAAAAATATAAAGAGGAATGAAAATTACGAGACCGGAAGTAAAAACAGTGGGACGCGAACCCCACTCTCACACAACAGGTGGCGCAAGCCACCAAACACTCACCACACAGTGGCGTACGCCACTCTTTTTCTTTTTCTTTTTCTTTTTCTATTTTTTTTAACCACATAATTGGATAGGATGTTAAATATTAATTATGATAAAATTATTATATAAAATTTTTCCGGTCTATCCTATAAACGGTGGTTTTAACCGCTTAAAATTTTAAAATAGTCTCGGTTCATAACGAAATTTTAGTAATAGAATCACAAAATTATTTCCGATAGAGTAATAGTAATATAAATAAATTTTATTTTCTCGACCGATTTTTATTTCTTATTTCAGTATAAAATAATCAGAAGAAAATTTTTATTATCAGAAGAAAACATATTTATTATTTTGGGCATTTTTATCAGTATCGCATAACACCGAAAATTACACTGGACGATAAAAATTTTACCGGTTAAGATTTGATATTATCTTAAGAGAATATTCATGATTGTTTGAAGTGACTTGTAACTAATTTAGTTACTAATTACTTGAGATTGAACTAATTGTTAAACTAGTGAATCACCATACCACTTGCCTTCATTATATATATATAGCTCTTACCACTTACTTTCCATACTTACATCTCTATATACACTAAGTAAAAGTGACTTGATATTACTTCACAACTCTTGTGTTCTTCCGAAAATAATATATTACTACACTTTCCACCATCTTCCTTTTAATTCTCCACTAAATCATCTACTCAACCCAATTAATTACTAAGGTAATTTCCTAATCTATTTATTTATAATTAAATTTACTTCTTTAAAAAATAATAAACCCACTTTATAAACTTATAGTTCTTGGTACATGATTCTTTTTACTCATAATAATAATGATAATATAACCAATCAAATATTGCTTAATTTGTTAATAGATATACTAAGAAGATTTTAGTCTAGATTATTCCTTAGAATTTCCTACCTTAAAACTAAAATAAATTTAGTAATTTATGGATGGAATTATTGTGGCCATAATTTTTTTTGTCTTTAAACCAGTTAAATTTAAAATGGTTCCTAATTTATGACTAAAATTCTATTGAATGATTAGTTGAGTTTCTACTTTAAAATTGACAATATTTACAGAATGCATAGGATTTGGTATACTATAAAATTTTTAAGATGATGATAATTAAGGAATGTTACTTGGAATTGTTTTAAGATAAATGGAGACTCACTTAATCATTTAATACTAAGTGTCAGACTTATCCAAGAAAAAAAAAAGAGAGACACGTATTATTTATACAAATTTTAAAACTTACAATTTGTTATGATTATATATACTAAAAGAACTTTTTCATATGTTAAAAGAATTTTTATAAGTTGGCAGGTAGATGTATTATATATAGATATGAATTATAAGCTAAGACTATGTTTATAAAATAAATAAATAAATAATAATAATAATAATAATAAAAAAATTATTATAGAAATAATAAATCGGATGACTACGGAATTACAACGTACAAGTTATTCTTTTCCAGCTCGTTCTAGTTTAGCCTGTGGTGAATAAAGGTGCACGACCGACCGACCGACCCACTTCAAACTCCTCTTTCCACGACGGTTTTAACCGTAAGGGCATCTTTCTACTTTTTGTCATTTCTTTTGATAAAAATATATTATCTATTTATAATTCTTTTGTGTCTTCTTACATGATTATTTTGAAGGTGACTAATTGTGAAGGTGAGTAAATGACATATAAATGTAATTATGCAAAGATGTGATGCATGAGATAAATTGTTACAAATGATTATGGTGAAGTTAACCATATGCGAAGTGCATATATGGAGGATCGTATGCTCATACATTTCATAGTTACGTGGCTACCGGAGAGGAGTCACGAGGTGCACACCGGAGAGGTGGCACGGGGTGCGTGTTCAAGAGGAAACCACCTTATCCCGTAGTGGATCATTGAGTCTGATTGGTGGGTCGATACTCATCACCTTAGTGGCGCAAAATTCTGATGCGAGACCACGACCCTTTGCGTAAGGGATTGATATTCCGGAATCATATACATCAACATATAGGCATTGCATTAGGAAGGAGTTTTAATTATGCTATCTGTGTTATTGTTATTATATACATGTGTTAGAATGAGATCTCTAGCCGTGTATAATGTATTCTCTGTTTATGTTTGCTTCTCCGTTCTTGTATATTGTTATTTTCTAGATTGATGACCCTTTCAGTGGATGTGTGGGCGGTTACGCCAATAGATTATGACGCATCTCGGACACGAGGCGATTCCACCGTCGAGGATGACGGACTTCACCTTCCCTGATGACTGGATGGAGACATCCTGGGGATTCAACCCAGCCCTGGGACAAGTCTCGTACACCGGGAACGTTTTGGAGACCACCACTATAGCTGGTAGGAACATAAAGACCGCATACTCTCGACGA
Source organism: Lathyrus tuberosus (assembly GCA_022829125.1). Classification (NCBI taxonomy): domain Eukaryota; kingdom Viridiplantae; phylum Streptophyta; class Magnoliopsida; order Fabales; family Fabaceae; genus Lathyrus; species Lathyrus tuberosus. Next base: position 6,822,647 of record JALAZF010000306.1, on the reverse strand, counting down.
GCTTTGACGTTTCAGATTCCAACCTCTCTGATTATCTCCAGCTTCCTCGCAGGGTAAATAGATCGCTTTGGGATGTTAATCTCCCCCTCACCCCCACCTATGCCCTCCTACGCTTCAGCCAGGGGAGGGGAGCCCACCTTTCATGACTTATCTACACCTCCTTTAGACTTAGGAATGTCAGCAGGGTTATACCCGACGTTTACTCGCGACATCTTCACCGTCGACGAATCCCCAGCATGCGTACCGTCAATAGGACCAGTCGCGGATGATGAAGACGACGAGGATCCCTCTGAGCACGCCTTCGAAAGTGGAGATGACGAAGGGGGTTCAGATCGTACCCTGTTGAGTGCGTGTAGTGGTTTGTGCGGAGCTGGGCCAGGTGGTTACTGCGGATGTCGTTAAGCGTTTTAGGGTTGGTTATGTGATATGTGGATATTTCGTTTTAGCTTGTGACATAGGTTTTCTTTATGCATGGTTAGACTTTTTCGCCTTGGGGTAGCTCTCCTGTGTGAGTGTCTGCCGAGGACTTATTTTCCGTTGCTTTGGGTTTGTATTATAAACCATCTACTCTTACTATCTTTCAGCGCTAGGTCGTCTTATTGTATAATATATTTACGTTTTAAAAATATTCAAACTAATCAAAAAAAAAATCAGGGGTGTTACACACCGCATAATCGCTCGCGTCACACATGAGTTCAAAATCCATTTTCCAATTGGGCGCTATGATTATGGGTGTGGTAGTCAAACTTTGCTTTAAAGAATTAAACGCGAACATACAAGATTCATCAAAATCAAAGGACTTATCTTTGTTGAGCAAATTGCTCAAAGACTTTGTTATCTTCGCGAAATCCTTGATGAACCTCCGATAAAATCCCGCATGTCCGAGAAAGCTCCTTATACCTTAAACGTTCAACGGTGGTGGCAATTTCTCAATAACATAAACCTTGGCTTGATCGACTTCAAGGCCCTTTGAAGAAACTTTGTGGCCAACCACAATTCCTTCGATCACCATGAAGTTACATTTTTCCCAATTGAGTACTAAGTTGGTTTCCACGCACCGTTCCAAAACCGCATCCAAATTTTTCAGACAAATATCAAACGATTGCCCAAAAATAGAGAAATCATCCATGAAAACCTCAATTGTCTTTTCGATCAAATATGAGAATATTGCTTGCATTCACCTTTGAAAAGTTGTTGGTGCATTACACAACCCAAACGGCATCCTCCTATAAGCGAAGTTTCCAAAAGGGCATGTAAAAGCTGTTTTTTCATGGTCCTCTGGGTTCACGATAATTTGGTTGTAACCCGAATAACCATCTAAAAAATAGTAGAATTATTGACCGGAAAGTCGTTCAAGCATTTGATCCATAAACGGGAGAGGAAAATGATCTTTCCTCGTAGCTTGGTTAAGCCTACGGTAATCTATGCACATTCTCCGCTCGGTTACGGTTCTCGTTGGAATTAACTCATTTTTCTCGTTTTGGATAACCGTCAATCCGCCTTTTTTCGGCACCACTTGTACCGGACTAACCCAAGGGCTATCAGAAATGGGATAAATCATTCCGTCATCTAACATTTTTACCACTTTCTTCCTAACCACCTCTTTCATGGTAGGATTTAAGCGGCGTTCCGGTTGAGCGACCGGTTTGAAGTCTTCTTCCATGAATATTCGATGTATATAATAAGAGGGACTTATTCATTTTAGATCGAAAAGAGTCCATCCCATTGCCTCTTGATTTTTCTTCAAAACACACTTTAATTTTTTTTCCTCCATCGTGGTTAGCTCCGTGCTTGTTATCATCGGTTTATGCCCCTCATCATCAAGAAAAACATACTTAAGATGAGACAGAAAAAACTTCAATTCAAGTTTTATTTCCTCATTATTTTCCTTCTTCAAGATTTCCACCCTTTCTTTCAAAGGAGGAATTTCATCCAATTCTTCTAGTTCTCGCAAACACTTTTCTATCTCTTTTTCTTCGGCTTCATCGATACTTTGAAGAGCATTCATGAGAACTTTTTGCAAAGGGGTTGGAACTTGTAATTGCTCCTTTACTTCTTCAATTGCCTTCTCCGTTGTGTCTATTCTAAAACAATCTCTTTTGTCCTTTTTGTGCTTCATGGCCTCAAATAGATTGAAACAAACCTCCTCATCTTGGACTCTAACCTTCATAAGACCGTCATCCATATCAATTGCCATTCTAGCAGTTTTCATAAACGGTCTTCCAAGAATCAATGGAGCATCTTCATCTTCCTCCATTTCAATCACCACAAACTCGATAGGAAATAAGAATTTGTCCACTTTAACCAATACATCTTCCGCTACACCGTGAGGACGGGTAGTGGATTTATTGGCAAGTTGCAATGTCATTTGAGTGGTTCTCAATTCCATCTGTCCCAATCGTTTCAGAATCGACAAAGGTATCAAATTGATACTAGAGCCCAAATCAATCAACCTGTTACCCATATAGATATTTCCTATTGTAACCGGCAAAGTGACTCGTCCCGTATCACTTTCTTTCCTCGGGAGAGTACGTTGAATGATAGCACTATAACTCACATCCACCATGATAGTCTCTTGATCCGTATACCTCTTCTTTTTTGTGAGAATATCCTTCATAAATTTTGCATATTTCGGCATTTGCTCCAAAGCCTCAGAAAATGGAATGTTTATTTGTAATTATTTGAAAATATCCATAAACCGAGCATAGTGCCTAGCACTATCTTTCTTTGACGGAGCATGAGGATATGGTAAATGTTGGATCAGAATAGTATTCAACGGTTCCTTCCCCTTCCTAGTTTTTTTCAATTTTTCTTCTCTCTTTCTTTTTTCTTCTTCTTCATTTTTTTTCATTTCATTTTCAACTAAATCACCTTCAACATTTTTTTCTACTTCAATCTCATCACTATCCTTTTCTTTTTCAACTACTTCCTCCTCCTCCACTACAACTTCATCAATGCCCATGTCAATCTCTCTTCCACTTCCTTTTAAAATAGCCTTACAATGCTCTTTTGGATTTGGTAGAGTATTCGCCGTAAAATTTCCTTTGTGTTGGTCGCCCAATTGTTTTGATAATTGTCCGACTTGCGTTTCAAGATTCTTTATGGCCGCATCGGTATTCTTCTGATTTGACATTGACATTTACATAAATTGTGTGAGAGTGTCTTCCATTTTTGTATTTCCAATTGGAACTTGTGGAGGTTGAGTGTAATTTTGGTATTATTGACGATTTGAAGGTCCGACTTCTATTGAATGCAGAATAGGGCAAGCAGCAAAAATATTTATTTTCGAAAGAATTCCCTCCGGGATTTATGTCGTGTCCACAGAGATCGGTTCGAGGGAAAGAATGTCGTTCTACAGTCTCTCGCGTTAATGAGTTTGGTTTAAAATGGTTTAAACATAGAAACAGAAAATTAAACATTAAAACATAAAGAAATCATTCTTCAGAGAGAAAAACTCGTCCGGCAATGCATATAAATCACTCCTCACAAACTTAAACTTACCGACCAGTTATACTCCACCTACAATACTCCTCAATATCACCCAGCATCGCTCACAACACAGGTTATGTCTAACGCAAAGTTGAGAGAACAACCGTGTCACTCTCTTCGTCACTCTCACGAGCGAAGTCTCGAAACACGGAAGGCATTAAGCTTCGACACCCATACGGATTGTTAGGCCTAAATCTATCTCTAGAATCTAGAAACTAACAGACAATCATCCCTAATCGAAGTTTGCGACGGTTATCTCTAACGCAACCCAAACCCCGCGCATAAAGCAAAAATCAGAGACAATCACCAATAGAGATTTGTAAAGCAAGTTTTATACAACGCCATGGGCAACAAATATACATGAGATCATAGTCAATACATATACAAAACCCAACAAAGAAGAAAGACATGAAGAAGATCAGAAATGAACCAAGCACTTCACGGATTGTCGGAGCCGATCGATGAGAAATCCACCTCGGATCATCCGCATGTAAGCTTCCATGATGTTTTCTAAACTAATCTACTGAAAAAATGAATTTTGATGGACTTGGAGCAAGAATCCCCAAAACCATAACCTAAAAAATGCTGAAAAATGAAGTTTATAGGCAAAATTGGCTGCCCAGGTTCGCACTGCGAACCCCCGTTCGCACTGCGAACATATGCCGCCTTAACTTCCTCCAGAATGGTGTTTTTCATGCTTCTAGGCACTTTTTATTTGCCCAGGGTTCGCAGTGCGAACTCGCTAGCGAGTGCTCGCCACGGGGGTTCGCAGTGCGAACATGACAGCAACCCAGAATTTGTTTTGATCATAACTCAAGAACCGTAACTCCGATTGACGCACGGTTTGAAGCGTTGGAAAGCTTATTCAATGATATTTATGAATATGGAAAAATAACATTGCTGGAACACCTGTAAAAATAAATTAAAATCAATTAAACTCAATGATATTTACACGGTACCGCACTATACACCGAAAACGTAAAGTAAACGTATTTACGAACAAAGCGGGGTTTATTCACCCAATTTTAACACAAAGTAATGATAAGTGTAACAAAAATTATATACAAAAATAGGTACATTTTGCACTTATCAGCTTCTTGCGGTCTCCACGGTTGTTGATAACCTTGATTACCTCTAGGTTGGTAACCTTGGTTGCCTTGTTGGTAAGGAGGTCGAGGTTGGTATCCTTGATTTTGGTTTCCAGCATAATTTACTTCTTCCACTACCGGAGGACAATATCCGGTAAGATAATCTCCTCTACAATGCTCACAACTCACTATTATTTGGTTTTTGTTGGGAACTTCTTGCATCTCTTTTATTTGTTGTGGGAGTTTTGCCATTTGTTGTGTCAACAACTCCACTTGTTGTGATAACAGTTTGTTTTGCGCAAGAGTTGCGTCATTAGTTCCCAAATCAAGCAGTCCCGCTTTCTTTTGTGAAGTGCCACGGCTATGGTTCCCCTGATGGTCATTTAAAGCCATTTTGTCAATGATGGCAATGGCTTCTTCGGCACTTTTGCTCATTAAGGATCCACCCGCGGTGGCATCCAACAGTGTTTTATGAACCAACTGAAGACCATTTCGGAAAATATGAATTTGAGAAAGCTAATAGAAACCATGCCTTTTAAACTTTCTCAACATGGATTTGAATATCTCCTAAGCTTCTTTGAGAGATTCATTTCCACCTTGAGTGAAAACTGCTATTGCTGTTTTAGCCTCCATGAAACGATTGCGAGGAAAAAATCGTTCCAAAAACTTTTCCTTAAGTACATTCCAGTCCGTCATGATTGCTGTAGATTAATCAAGATACCATTCTTTGGTCTTCCCAATAAGGAAATGCAGGAATAGTCTCTTAAACAATTATTCTTCTTCAGCTTCGGGTGCACCAGTTGCTCCCGCAATCTCATAGAACTTAGTCAAGTGTGTAAAAGGATCCTCATGATCCATACCAGTGAAAGGACTCTGATATAGAAGCGAGAGGATACCAGTTTTCATTTCTGAATGCCGACCGTTCTGAGCATTGCGCAAAAATTGTGCAGTGTGTCTCGGACTATTTGTACAAGGTCTTGAAGCAGGTGGTGGTGGTGGTGGTGCAACCATAGTTAGCGGTAACTGTGGTATTTGCGTCGAAGTCGAACTTTTGTCTCACTCTTGTCTTTCTTTGGAAAATTGCCTCCTTCGCCTTGTTCTGCTATTTAATCTACGCGCAGTTCTTTCGATTTCAGGATCAAAAAGAAGTTCGTCTGCGGGTAGCTTCCCTCGCATAAAATGGAGTCTGCACACTAAACCAAACAAATCAACAAGCACAAGAAAAATTTAACAAGCTTAAAACAAAACAACTACTTCAATGCTTGAAATATCAAACAACAATCCCCGGCAACGGCGCCATTTTGTTGAAACAGTATTTCTGAGGTGTTTTTATCGTATCCGCAGGGATTGTGCGATATTTTGATGTTTTCCGTTCAATAGTCGAAACGTTTTAAGTAAGGGTTTTCAAATTGTTCTTTGTTTTGTAACATCAATTTTGGTAGCAAAGAAGTAAACTATAACAAGGATGTTGTAAGTTTTATAAAAGCATGTCAAGATTAGATTTCGCTAATCCTTTTTATACATATCCGATTAATCAAGCATATGAACTTAGTTCTGACCAATACAATCGCGTATCCTCTCGAATAAGTTTATGTCTAAAGCAAATTTGTGAGTATCGTTGTTTAGACCGTTAGATGATGTCTCACGCTAACAATCGAAACAACAACCGTTAAAATCAATACAAAGCGAATAATAAACCCCAAATCTATGTCTAGAGTTTGGTTTTTAAGAGATGAAGATATTAGGTCATGATTTAGAAAATCTATGTCTAGAGCGATTCAAACCACAAATACATCATTAAGAACAAACAACTTCGTCTATATTGATCATCAACCCTGTTCATATACAAAAGATCAAAAGAAATACATATAAGCAAGATTAACTACCTCTAATCTTAACACAAGAGGTGTTTAGCTACTCATTTCCATGGTAGCTTGGATAACAAGTTTCAAGAGAAGATGAAAGAACATCTGCGACAAATAATCGAGATCGGATGTGACTTCAGCTTCTCTATGTCAAAATTCACTCTTGGATGATCAAACCTCAGAAAAGTATGTTTTGGTGTGAAAATATGAAGTTATGATCCCAAGAAAACATAAAAATCTATTTATAATACACTTGAGATCTGCAACATTTGCACTGCGAATGAATCATTCGGCTAGAGAATGATAGAAAATGGCACCTTAAGTACCTCTGAAAGTTAAACCGCCCCTGGTAGTTTTCGTGGGTTCGCAAAGCGAACCATTCGCCAAAACATTCGTAATGCGAATTTTGGGTCCTTTTCCCCCTGTTTTGTTCGCTAAGAGCTTCACCAATGGGACTTTGCCAGGGTTCGCATAACGAACCTTTTGTTGTTTTCCCCTTTCTTTGGCAGCTTGCAACAATTCTTTGTGTCTTCTATCTTTGATGTTTTTAGTGCACTTTCCTGCACAATAGCACACAAATTACAAGCACCAAGGGTATAAATGTACTGCATGTAGAACAACAACAATTTACCACTAAAAGCCACAATTAAGACAAGAAAGTAATGAAAAATGCCAAATATCAAGTACAAAAATATCGCATGTTTGACATCTAACAGCTTGCCTTCTCGCGAGTCTTTCTGGTTCCTTCGTAGGACGAGGGTGCCTACTTGAAAATCACGTTTAATAACTTTGTTGTTATAACGTAGAGTTATTTTCTATTTAAGTGAGGCTTCTCGGAGGGACGCACCAGACCTTATCTCCTCGACAAAGTCGAGCTCCTCCCTTAGGGCCTCATCGTTTGTCCCCCCGTCGAGGGGAGATTCCGTTCTCCTCGAGGGTTCCCTTATTTCCACGTGGATCACCGCTTCTATTCCGTAGGTTAACCGAAAGGGGGTCTCCCCGGTCGTGGAATGTGGGGTTGTCAGGTAGGCCTAGAGGATGCTGTGTAGCTCCTCAACCCACCTTTGTTTGGCATCTCCTAGTCAGCGTTTCAGTCCACGCAGGATCACTCTGTTCACCGCTTCAGCTTGCCCGTTCATTTGAGGGTGCTCGACCAACGTGAAGTGCTGCTTCGTGCCCATCTTGGTGATGAAATATTGGAAGTTCTTGTCGGTGAACTGTGTTCTGTTGTCAGAGACAATCGCCTGGGGCACGCCGAACCGGGCGAGTATGTTCCTCTTGTAGAAACGTAGTATGTTGTGAGTCGTGATTTTGGCCAGGGCTTCTGCCTCGATCCACTTAGTGAAATAGTCCAAGCCGATGATCAGGTACTTGTTTTGGTATGACCCCACGACGAAGGGCCCTAGGATATCCATTCCCCACCACGCGAACGACCACAGGGGCGATAGTGTTTTGAGCTCGCTGGGCGGGGCCAGGTGCATGTCCTCGTGTTGTTGGCATCTGTCGCACTTCTTGACGTGCTCCTTGGCGTCCTGTTGCATGGTGGGCCAGTAGTATCCTGCTCGCAATGCCTTGCGAGCTAAGGACCGTCTGCCAGGTGTTGTGCATTGATCCCCTTGTGGATCTCCTGGAGTATACCGGGGACCTTGGTCTCTTCGACGCACCTGACGAGGGGGATCGAAAAGCCACGTCGGTATAGTTTATCTTCAATAATTGTGTATGAGCACGCTCGTCGCATAACCACCCCGGCCTCCTTGGGATCGTCGGGGAACTTTCCAGTGGTGAGATACTCGTATATCGGGGTCATCTAGCAAATGTTGTCCCCGATGGCGTTCACATCAGTCGCAGGGATGGGCTTATAGATACTTGGGCGTGAAAGCACCTCTTGTATAACAGATTTGTTCCCACCTTTCTTTTTCGTGCTCGCCAGCTTGGACAAGACATCTGCTTGAGTTTTATGCTCGTGTGGGATGTGGGTTACTTCTGCTGAGGTGAAGTTCTTCATCTTTTCCTTCACCAGGGTCAAGTACTCGATGAGGCTATCGTTCTTGACTTGATACTCTCCTCGGACCTGGGAGGCCACGAGCTGGGAGTCGGTAAAAATTTTGACCTCTTTGGCACCGAGGTCCTCAGCCAACCATAGCCCGGTAAGGAAAGCCTCGTATTTAGCCTGGTTGATGCCTGCCCCGATGCCTTTCGAGTTGGATGCCCCATCGACGTAGATCGTCCACTTTTGGGATTCGTTGGTCGAAGGTGCCGGGAGGGTCATTTCTTCCACGAAGTCGGCCAATACCTGAGCCTTCAGGGCCTTTCTTCCTTCATATTAAATGTCGAACTCGGCGAGTTCGAGTGACCATCGGAGCATCCTCCCCGCCATGTTTGGTCGACCGAGGAGTTGTCTTATGGGTTGCTCAGTCCTTACCACGACCATGTGGGCCAAGAAGTAGTGTTGTAATCTTCTGGCCGCGGTGACGAGGGCCAGGGAGAGTTTCTCTATCTGCTGATACTTGAGCTCGGGGCCTTGGAGGGCCTTGCTGGTGAAGTAAATAGGCTTTTCCCATCAAGGGTTTCCTGGATAAGGACAGCGCTGACGGCTTCGCTCGTGATGGCGAGGTACAGGAACAACGTCTCCCCGTTCTCTGGTCGGGAGAGAACTGGGGGTTGTGAAAGGACATGTTTAAGGTAGAGGAGCGCTTGCTCGCATTCCTCATTCCATTCGAACGTGGCTTTCTATCGTAGTAGCTTAAAAAATGGGAGTGCGTATTGTACATATTTGACGACGAAGCGGGAAAGCGCGGTCAGCATCCCGTTTAGAGATTGTATCGACTTCTTCGAGTTCGGGGTAGGAATCTCGGAGAAAGCCCTACACTTGTCAGGGTTTGCCTCGATTCCTCGCTCTGTGAGGTAGAACCCTAGGAACTTGCCCGCCCGGACGCCGAAGGTGCATTTGTCGGGGTTGAACCTCATCCTGCATCTCCTCGCCGTGTCGAAGACTTTCTTGAGATGGGAGGCGTGGTCGACTTCTTCCGCGGATTTGACCATCATGTCGTCCATGTACACCTCGAGCATGTCGCCAATCTCACCCCAGAAGACTTTTTTCATCATCTGTTGGTAGGTTACGCCGGCGTTCTTCAGGCCGAAGGGCATTACGTTGTAGTAGTAATTGCCTGATTCGGTCATGAAGGCAGTGTGCTGCTTGTCGGTCTTAGCCATGGGGATTTGGTTGTACCCCGAGTAGGCGTCCATGAAGGACAATAGTTTGAAACCTGCAGAATTGTCGACCAGTTGGTCGATGTTAGGCAAAGGATAAGAATCTTTCGGGCACGCCCAGTTAAGGTTGGTATAGTCAACGCACATCCTCCATTTTCCATTATTCTTCTTGACAAGTACAACATTGGACATCCAGGTTGTGTACCTGGCCTCCGAAATGAAATTTGCCTCTAAGAGGTCTTTTACAGCTTTTTCAACAGCCTCCGTTTTTTCGAGAGACTGCCTACGCCTACGTTGTACTAAGGCCCTAGCGGCCGGATCTACGGTGAGCTGATGGCAGGCCACCTCTGGGTCGAGGCCAGGTATCTCGGATGCGCTCCATGCGAATAAATCAGCGTTCTCCCTAAGACATGCCTTGAGCTGCTTCTTGTCATACCCCAAATTTTGACCACTAAGATTTCCCATCATTGTGCCAATCATTACCATAATATGGATGAACTATCATGCCTCATAAATATCCTCAGAGATGTTTGAGCATTCACCACAATCAAGAATTAGGGTTTTGAGCCCTTCACAGAGCACTTAGGCAAAAGATCAATCATGGAATGACATGATCTTCAACTTGTCTAACATCTCAAACCCCCATAAAGGATCAAGAGGACTCCCACATCAAGAATAGCGCACAAGGTTGCAACATTCCAAGTGGATCAAGCCTCAAGATCGCCAGTGTCACCAAATTAGGGTTTTGGTCCACTGAGGCCTCCAGATGAAAATTTTCATCGGGGAATGAGCCAATGCTTCAAAGCACAACCCAAGATACTCTAAGGGACCTCATGGACCAAAGCATCAAGTCAATTTAACCTCAGGGAATGCATTTACCCAAAAATCAGGAATTAGGGTTTCTTGACCTAATTCACCCCAAAGTTGGCTTTTAGGACAAAAAATGAGCCAAGACCTCAATACATGATTTGAGGGTCTTTAATACACTACATGGATCCATTTACAATAATGGATTGATCCAAGAAGCTTGATCCACAAGTTTCAATTTCATCACTACCACAATTAGGGTTTCGAGGAAAAAGTCAATTGTACCTTTGACTTTTGACCTGGACATGCTCCCAAACCTTGGGACATGATTCAATACACCCCTATAACACCTATGGAATATATCCATTAGGTTTGATTTAGGTCAAGGACTTGATTTCACAAAGGATCGCACAGTTTGGATTTCATCCGATAAAAAGTCAACTGTGCACAAAATCAAGTTTGACTTTTTGGAATTTTTCACAATTATGGTTCCTTGACCCTAAAATATTGTTAATGTGTGATTTGAATCATCATTCATCAAGAAAAATCAAGAAAAACTTGGTTTCTTGCAAAAGGGGTAACCATAAAAAAACTTAGAATTTTTCTAAGTTATGGAACAAAGTGGCTAGGGTACCAACTTCCAAGGACCATAACTTGAGATCCAAGCAACCATTTTGGATGGTCCAAAGCTGAATTTGTAGCTCTCATTACACTCTACAAAAACTTCAACTACAGCTCATTCAAATTCCTCATGGATTTTTAGTTATGGAGTGATCAAAATGGCTGAAATCATGAAAATGACATTTTTCCAACACTTAGTGAAATTTTCACTAAGTCAAAATCTGCCTTACTTTTTCCCAAATGTAGGGACATTTTTCACCTTGATCCAAGTCAAACCAGGTCTAAGGGTGGACATCAAAGTTAAAGTATACCATGAGGGTTTTCCAATAAGTACCAGATCATCTCCAAATTCCATTTGAGCAAGGAGATACAGCCCTTGGAACATGGCATCCTGAACTGATTTTTACAAGGCATATTTGTGCATTTTTCTCGATTTGTCCAAATCTGATCAATTCAAGCCTTGTCATCAATTTGGACACATCTGAGGATCAAATCCAAGGGGGGTGATCTGATCTCCAAGCCTCCAAAGTCCAAGAATCTACAATAGCCATGCCAAACCTAAAAAGGCTACAAAGATGCCAAGACTCTAATTTTGTTTCCAAGCATTCAATATATGCACCAAGGTGGCATGAACTAAGCCTATTCCAACTGAATTCAGTCCAAGCTTATTTCTGAACCAAAGCTACAAAGCCAGTGCTCTAATCTCAAGTCAATGGTAGAGGAGACTTGAGATTCCATTTGATCACAATTGGCCACAGACCTGTACCAGTTGCCATTCACTATTGCTTGCAAAACAAACTTTCTCTACTATAAATAGAGCTCAATTGTGATCAGTTTCAGTAAACCAAAGCACCCAAACTGATGCTTTCCTCAAAATCACCTATTTCACTCCAATTTTGCCTTCTAACTCAAGTCACCATCGGGTTTTGAGTTTGAGAGCAATTCCAACCAAACCAATCACACATACACCTCACATATAACATATAGAAGTGATCCAAACTCTTACATAACATCTGGAACATCAATTTCTCAAAATCACCAGCCATTTGCAGAAGCCTTTGACAGATTTACAGTTGAGGTGCCAAATTAAGTTCCAGCTTGATTCAATCTACTCCAAGCATCCAGACACACTCCATAGCACCTAAGGAAGCTGTTCAGATCATCATAACACGACTCATGCATATTTCCTCGCACAATAATTTTGCCATATGTTCATAATCATGTATGGAGTGTTTCCCCTCCATTGATTGCTTTGTATGAATCGTGTATGGAATTTCTTAGCCTTCATGCATAAATTAGGGTTCTTGATGTTTCTCTTTGATTTCTCGTTCCATGTTTAAAATAAATGAAATTAAAGACCATAGACATGATCGTGAGTTGGAAACGAGCAGATTGATATGTGGATTATGTGAATTCATCAAGTATTCTGTGAGATTGATGAGAAAATGCAAATCAGACAAAAACAGGGCACGCGGGCAAGAACAAGCTGTTATTGACGCCCTTTTTCAAACTTTTGAATTTTTATTATTTTTATTTAATTGATTCAAAAATTAATTTCTCTCTGAATTTTAATGATTTTGAGTTAAGTATTTTTTTTCAAAATTCAAAAAAATGTTAAAATATTTTATTTTACAAAAATTTCCCAAAAATATTATTTATTTCATATATTTGATATTTTTGCAAAGAAATAATTTTTATTTGTTTTTGAACATTTTAAAAAAAAATTTTCTCTCGATTTTCCAAACTTAAATGGTTTTCAATCATTTTGTGGATAAAAACATGATTTTTGAAACATTGACCCAAAATCACAACTCATTTCTTACATGTTTTCAATGATTTTATTAATTTTTAATCAAAATTAATTCCATTTGTTTACAAAATTAGGGTTTTGATTGATTTCACCCTCATCAATCTTTTTCAAAACACTCATGGGCCTCTAATAGAGTGTAAGACCCAATCCATTTGTAAATAAACAACTTTGGGCCTCACACATTATATAAGTCCCTCTGTATATTTTCAAAAGTTCGGCGCGATCGTCGCCTTTGTAACAAAATCAACTGGGCTTCTCCTTGAGCTATAAGACCCATCTTTATTCATTTTCAAATTCTTTGGGCCTCTAATAGAGTGTAAAACCCAATCCCTTTTTGAAACCAAAATAACTTGGGCCTCAGTTATTGTATAAGACCCACTGTGATTTCAAAAATCTCGGCGCGATCGCCGTTTTCAAGACATTTTCATCTGGGCCTACCCTTGTGTTGTAAGTCCCATTTCTTTTCTTTTAAATCTTTTTATGCCTCTCCTTGAGTTGTAAGACCCATCCCTTTGTACATTAAACCTTTTTGGGCCTCAGTCGTTGTATAAGTCCCGATGTGATATTCAAAACAACGGTGTAATCACTGTTAAACCTTAGGCATCTCTTTGAGTATAAGCCCCAACAATCTTTTCACAAACAACTTCTATTCTTTTGGTTTAGGTTTAAATATACATTTATTATCAAAACTTTCTTTAATTTCTTTGAACAACTAACAAAACAACATGGAAGCTTGCTCACCCGTAAGTTTTAAACAACTTTCATTTACTCGCTTTCATATAACTATAACTGTATTGTGGGAAGATGCACACTGTAAGTCTTCCTTCATATCCTTTTAAATACTTGTCATATATCAACTGTATATATACTAGTATAGTTATTTAGAGTTTTCCCCAGAAACTAGGTCTAGAACAAGGTAAAGCCATGTTGGTCACTCTTTAAAATGCAGTCAAAACTAGATCCCCATAGGACTTCCAGATACAGTCTTGCCTTCTCTTGGGCTTAAACAATATGGAACAAAGAGAAAGGAAGTATTCTTCGTGAACCTTTTCTCAGGCTGTCACTATAAGAAATTGTCAAAGAAATTCTACTCCCCAGAGTTGATCTATTCTCGGTGAATAGCATCTCTTGAGTTTCTTCAAACCTCAGAACTTTCACTAAATGGTCTATTCTTGGTGAATAGAATTTCTTGAACTTTTCTTGTTTTGGGACCCACAGGCTTCCTAAAAGCATCCTCGCCTCCTCTTGGGCTTTGTACAAGGACCCTCCAGCTTCTTAGAAGCTCTCATGCCTTCTCTTGGGCTTAATACAAGGACCCTGAAGACCTCTTAAAGGTATAAAACAGAACTTAGTCATCCTTTGCTAGAGCGGTCTTTCTCGTGTTAAACCTCTGACCAATTTTAGGGTTGATACTCATCCCTTAATACACCCGCCTCTTCTTGGGCATCATACAAAAGATAAAACTCTTCCACACCAGTAGACTCGGACAGTCTAATCCCCTTGAGTCTCAAGACATTCTCAAGTTCCCTACAAACATAGGAAGAAACCCCGGTCATTTTTTATCAATCTCCAGCAGAGCTGAAACCCAGTCTCTCTCCTAAAAATTCCCCAACCAGGGTTAGGTTATCATCAGTATAACACTATCCTGAATCAGAACCTTAAGGCATCTGATACCTCAACTCTTCTATAAACCTTAGCAAGATTTGATTCCCCATTTGGACTTGCCTCGGGATCTCAATCATTCCCAGCAGAAAGTTAGCCTCCTCTTAGGCTTTGTATAAGGACTTTTCCTCAGCAGAAAGTCAGCCTCCTCTTGGGCTTTGTACAATGATTCTCCCCAGCGGAGCTAACCTTTTCAGACTCTCTGGTTGAGTCAATCACCTTTTCAGACTCACTTGTTGAGTCAATCACCTTTTCAGACTCTCTTGTTGAGTCAATCAACTTTTCAGACTCTCTTGTTGAGTCAATCACTTTCTCAGACTCTCTTGTTGAGTCAATCACATTTCAGACTCTCTTGTTGAGTCAACCTTTTTTAGCCTCAATCTTGGGCTTTGTACAACACAAATAAAATCACTCTCTTGTTGAGTCAATCTTTTCCCCGCCCCATCTTAGGCTTGGTATAAAGATGTCCCCTAGCAGGAGCTAGCCTCCTCTCTAGTTGTGTAGAATAATTTCTCCAGCTTGTTCAGCCACAATCTTGGGCTTTGTACAGGACATATAAAAGCACTCTCTTGTTGAGTCAAACCCTTTTAGCCTCAAACTTGGGCTTTGTACAAGACATAAATTTTCATCTCTTAAGCTTGGGACATATATCTTCCCCAGCGAAGTCATTTCCTCCCAGCCTTCTTTTAGGCTTTGAGAAATAATTTCCCAAGCAGAGTGAAACTCATTTCAGCCTCAATCTTGGGCTTTGACAAGACACATAAAAATATCCTCCCCAGAGTCCGTTAAATTTCCCATTTTAGCCTCAATCTTGGGCTTTGTACAAGACACATACAAACCCTCCCCAACGGAGTCAAAATCCTTTTTAGCCTCAATCTTGGTCTTGGTACAAGACAGATAGAACATTTTCCCCAGAAAAGTCAAACTTCTAGCCTCCTCTTAGGCTTTGTATAATGATATCCCCAAAGAGTCAGTCTCTTTTTTTCCTCAATCTTGGGCTTTGTACAAGACACATATACACTCTCTCGTTGAGTCGGTCTTTTCTAGCCTCCTCTTAGGTTTTGTATAAGAACTTCCCTAGTGAAGTCAATCAACCTCTTAGCTTCAACCTTGGGCTTTGATCAAGGCACACAAAAATCAACAATACCTCTTTAGAGATGACAAGTTCTCTCTCGGTCAAACCTTTTAGCTTCAATCTTGGGCTTCGAACAAGACACCAAAACATCTTTTTCCTCCCTTAGAATAGAAGGAACTACGATTGCTCTGATTTCCCTGTTTTGTTTAAACGGGAATACGTAGGCATAAGATTGCGAAATCTTATCGAGCATACTAATAAAAAACTCTAGGTCCAGTACCTTTATACCAATCAAAACTTAGGTCCAGTACCTTACCAAAAACATCGGGAAAACACCCGAACATCAACAAAAACTCACTCATATTTCCCAACCCATTAACGGATAAACACCATCAAGTATAAAGTGAAACCTAAAGCTAATATTCTATGGATAACCACATATAGGATGGGTAATTGACAACTCCCCATTGTATAACCTGACCCTGGACCCCCCAATCTCTTTTAAGCATTTGTTCGGTTAAACATCCGCGTGCAAGGTTAGTTTCAGATAGCTTACCTTTCCCTTCCATCTTCATGGGATAAATAAGAAATCAGAAAGTAACACCCCCTCCTACCTTTGCGGTGAGGAAAACCCAGCTATAAGGTGGTCGCGTCACTGAAAAATCGCTCGCTACAGGAAAATGACAACTCTGCTGGGAAGTCATTGTCTGTATAAGACTAGGATTATAGCTCTTAAGAGGTCTAGGATGATAGTTTTAGGAATAAATATATATATCGTTTTTCGTAATTGATATTCGTGTTTATTTTTCTGCTAATGGGACTGCGGGTGATGCCACATCTGGAAAGTTTGAGTGACACCTAAGATAAGTGATGGCATTAGACGGGTAATATTACAGGGAGTGACTCCCAAATAAGAGGCACCGGTAGACCATCGAATCATTGGAGATACCCTTTGCGGATTCAATGCCTATACGAGTTCGGTTGTTGAAAGAAGATTGTTCGTTTGTGGTGTCCATGAAACTGAGGATTTAGTAGGCTGAGACCTTGTTACTATTTTTGTAGTGCAGAAGCTATCAGAAATAGTTGTCACGCGATACTACCCTCATTTGAGATTACTCTAAGATACTGCAGCTCGCTCGAGTGAACCAGCCTGTTGTTGTTATCCCAAGAGGGGTCAATGATTTTGAGGACAAGTACAAAAAATCACCAGTACAACCTTTGGGGATGGGTAGAGCCATGACTTCATGACACCGACCCTTTGACCCCATGTTTTTTCTATGTTTTTGTGTGTTGCATTCATACATTCATTTCATTAAAAAACTTTAAACAAAGAAAAAATTTCTCTCCTAGTCTCTCTTTTTCAAATTAAACTAAGACAATGATTGCAAATATCAGAGAGAAAGATTGCGTTATGGATTTCGGTAGAAGGAAGACTCAAAAGTACACCTTTAAGGTTCCAAAACTAGAGGATTTGAGAGGGTTGGCGAGGATGATCACCAACCCTGAAGCTTTCAGAGCTAAGTACGGAGGACTGCTGTCTCCGTTAAGGGTACATGTAATTGAAGGAATCCTGGCTACGCTAATTCAGTTCTACGATCCGGTCTATCACTATTTCACATTTCTGGATTATCAACTGGCACCAACACTGGAGGAGTACTCTCACCTGACTGATTTACCCATCACTGACCAAGTTCCCTTTTCTGGACTGGAAGAAATTCCAAAAGATCAAACCATTGCAAGAGCAATCTCTTTGGACGAGTCAGAAGTCAGGACTCACATGACCACTAAGGGTGGAATCCAAGGTTTGCCAGCCAAGTTTTTGGTAAAGAAAGCTTTGTACTTTGCTATTATAGGGAACACGACTGCTTTCGAGAGCGTCTTTGTCTTACTCACCTAAGGGTTATTTCTGTTTCCCAACATTGATGACTTCATTGATATCAATGCCATTAAGATTTTTATAATTGGAAACCCCATACCGACCTTGCTCGCAGATGCTTATCATTCTGTACACTTAAGGAATTTATAGCGGAGGAATGATCACATGTTGTGTGCCACTGCTATACAAATGGTTCACTTCTCACTTGCCCAAGTCTGCTGCATTTTGGGACCATAAGAGTACTTTACGTTGGTTGCAGAGAATCATGTCTGTTACCAACTCTGACATAGACTGGTACAATCGAATCTATGACGGGATCAGAATCATTGCCGTTGTGGAAACTTCCCTAATGTACTCCTCATAGGAACTAAAGGAGGAATCAACTATTATCCAATTTTAGTTCGCCGTCAACTTGGATACCCGATGAGACATATCCCGCATAATGTTCATCTGGAAGGTCTTTTCTTTAAGGAAGGAGAAAATGACAGGGCACTAAAGGCAGAAATAGTGCATGCCTGGAAACATGTTCACAAGAAAGGAAGAGAGTCTCTAGGAAAACCAGACTGTGTCTCTGTGGAACCTTATCTCCACTGGGTACAAACTAGAGCTCTCAAGCTGAGGATGCCTTACCCTCGTCAAGAAGTTCTTCCTTTAAAGGAAGTTTTCCTTTATTTTATGTCTGATATGGAAAAGCTTCAGGTTACTCTCAACAAAGTTCAACAGGAGAAGAAATCTTGGAAGAACAAGTACCGTATTCTCAGTGTGGAGTGTAACAAAATACAACAACTGTTAAAAGAAAAGGATGCTCTGATCGAGATTTTAGAGCAACATGCTGTAGAGAATCAAGAAGACCAAAGGAATTTGCTCGCTCCTTTCACTTGGAAAAGGAATGACAACCCGAAAACGGTTAAAGAGCCCCAGTCAAAGAAAAGGAAAGTACCAGAACCAGCACCTGAGCTCTCCTCAGAGAGGACTCAAGATCTATAAGTTTAGACATTTCATTTTGCAGCACTTTGTAAATTACTGTATTTCCATTTCCGCAATCTTTGAATTTAATAAAACGGGGTTTCCCTACTGTATGATATTTGCAATCCAATTGTTGAAGTTTCTTTTGATTAAAAATAAATAAATATTAATATAATCATTACATATCATTCATCATTCTCACATAACGCATTCTTCTTACCTACTAATCTCACGTTTGTGCCTCGATTCTAGAGTCAAACTGTCTCATTCGTACAATACTCGGGCCAATCGACAAAAGAAAATGGATAATCTCGAGGAAGAGAACAGAGAGTTGAGAGAAGAACTCGACGCTCTGAAAGAAGATCTGATGAAACTTCACAATGACATGCAAGCTCTGGCAGCAACCCAGATACAAAGGACTGTGATCTCAGAGATCACCTCAACACCCATAATGGAAAAGTATGATCCTCAGTGTAACATGCCTAAAGATCGTCCCTGGGGCATGCCTATTAACTATGTCCCTGAAGGATATATTCCGCCGATCATAAAAGATCCAGAAAATGCAGTAGGAGCTGCTAGGCCTGAAGGTTACAAACTTTGGGAAAGCGGAGATGTAAGAGGCATGATAGCAACTCCTCATGGTTACAAACTTTGGTAGAGGGAAGCACCAAGAGTCACTGTCGTAATGATTATACCACCACCCGTGGTACACACTATCCCGGAAGGACAGATTCCACAGATACCTTCTTGTGGAAATAAAAGTATGGACGACAGATTGAATGAGTTCCAGGAACAATTCATGGAAATACAGAAGGAACTGCATGCCATTCGCGGTCAGGATCTATTCAGAAAGGACGCCGCAGAACTTTGTTTGGTCCCTAATGTGAAAGTTCCGCATAAATTCAAGGTGCCCAAATTTAAGAAATACAAGGGTAACTCTTGCCCTCAAAGTCATTTAGTGATGTACGCTCGGAGGATGTCAACTCAGACAGAGAACCAACAGTTACTGATCCACTATTTCCAAAATAGTTTAACCGGTGTTGCACTCAAATGGTACATGGGTTTAAACCGCACCAAGATCGTCACTTTCAGAGATCTTGGCACCGCCTTTATTCAACAATATAAATATAACCTGGACATGGCACCAGACAGAGATCAACTTAGAGCAATGTCGCAGAAGGACAAGGAAACCTTTAAGGAATATGCTCAGAGATGGCGTGAAATTGCCGCCCAGATTTGTCCACCTCTTGAGGAAAAAGAGATGACAAAGATCTTCTTGAAAACCTTAAGCTTGTTCTACTATGACCGAATGGTCGCCAGTGCGCCCAGTGACTTCACTGATATGGTGGGCATGGGCGTTCGTCTTGAGGAAGCGGTCCAAGAAGGACATTTAGTTAAAGAGGCCGGACCATCAAGCAGTACCAAAAGATACGGTAGTGCTCTCCCTAAGAAAAAAGAGCAGAATATTGGCAATATCTCTCTCGGAAAGCAAAGGCGACGTTACCAACCAGTAGCAGCTGTAACTCCCGCTATTAACCCTGCACCTGTTTCTACGTATCAACGTCAGGTTTCTCAGAGCCAAGCGAATCAACAACAATATCAACAAAGGACACAACAGCCTCTTCAGCAGGCGCGTCCTCAGTACAACAACAATCGTACGACACGACCACCAGGGTTTGACCCTATACCGATGTTGTATGCAGAACTATTCCCACTCTTACTGGTAAAGGGGCACGTCTAAACCAGGGCTCCTCTTGCGATACCAGAGAATCCGCCTTTTTGGTTCAAAGCGGATCAGACTTGCCCTTACCATCAAGGAGGACCAGGGCATAACATAGAAAACCGTCTCAGCTTTAAATCTGATGTGCAGAAGCTTGTTCGGAACGGGGTCTTATCCATCAAGGATACAAATTCAAACGTTCAGACGAACCCGTTTCCTCAACACGAGAAAGCTGTAGTCAATTTGATAGAGGAAGAGTCTAAGCACAACTATCAAATTCACAGTGTACTCTTATTAGGAACCAAACTTGTCAAGATGCATTGCAGACAGAGCGGGTACAGTCATGTACCATCTCATAACTATCACCAGTGTGATATCTGCTCTAAAGACAATCAAGGATGTTCTGTGGTGCAATCAGGTCTACAGGAATTGATGGATCTTAGATGGATCCAAGATCACCGAATTCGTGAAGTCAACATGACTTATACGAATTCCAACATCATTCAGAACCACGACATTCGTGTAATGAATGTCAACTTGGTGGTAATGCACTCAAGGTAAAGCCAACATTATAATCTGCCACGTCACGATTATGATTCCTGTCTGACATGCTCGATAAACAATCAGGGATGCTCTTTTGTACAAGAGGCCCTCGAGCGTCAGATGGATCTGGGATGGATTCAGGATTACCGCGATAGAAGTCAGTATCAAGTGAATATGATTCAAATCTTTGATATTTGCTTGATGAATACCAGCTTGGGGGAATTACATGCTACACAAGTCCAGCTCGGTTTCTTGACTTCACATGATTATCAAAACTGTAAAGTGTGTCGTGGGAGTGACCAAGGATGTGCCCTCGTTCAAAGAACACTACAACACTTGTTAAACCACTGGTGGCTTCCGATCTATCTAGATGAAGACACACAACAAGTCAGTATGACTAACGGGAACCCTACTAGGCATCAAAATTAGGATGCTCGATCAATGGAAACAGACCTAGTGAGGTTATACAGCATACAAAGCGGACGTGGTCGGGTGCCACCACACAACTATGAGCACTATAGAATCTTCTCAGAGAATAATCAAGGATGCTACCTCTTGCGAGCATCCCTTCAAAGTCAGTTGGACCATAAGGAGATTCAACCAAGGTCAAGCTCTGGTTCAATGTCAGACTATCATCCTAATCAAGGCAAAGATGTTGTCTTGATCCCTAAACGAGAAGTGGCCAGAGACGTATGTGCCATAATCCCTTTACTCCATGAATCCAGAGTTCCTCTCGATGGTGGAAGGATTCTCAACCTCGAACCAATTGAGGTCAGCTATGATAGCCAGAAAAATTAAAAGGCTCATATAGTTATTTATCTGCCGGGACCAGTACCGTACAAATGCGATAAGGTTATCCCTTACAAATACGGCGCAACAACAATTGAGAATGGAAAGGAAATTCCATTACCCTCCGTCATGAATATTGCAGACATCAGTCGAGTAACACGGAGCGGTCGGATCTTTAACCGAGGAGTTGGAGAACCCAACAAAGAAAAGGGACCTCAAACAAAAGTTCCTAATTAACTAGTCGGTGAATCCTGTGATGCCGACTTTTCAAAGAACAACGATGAGATGTTGAAGCTCATCCAGAAGAGTGAATACAACATTGTTGATCAACTGTTGCAAACTCCTTCAAAAATCTCTGTGTTATCTCTTTTACTCAGTTCTGAGGCTCACAGAGAAGCTCTACAAAAAGTCTTAGAGCAAGCCTTTGTGGAACAAGATGTAACAATAAGACAATTCAACAGCATCATCTCTAACATCACTTCCTGCAACAACTTGGGATTCAGTGATGAGGAATTGTAAGAAGAGGGCCAAAGTCACAACATGGCGCTAAATATTACAGTCAACTGCCAGGACGATGCTTTAGCCAGCGTGCTGGTAGACACAGGCCAGCGTGCTGGTAGACACAGGATCGACTCTGAATGTTATGCCGAAGTCCACTCTAATGCGACTATCATTTAAAGGATCTCCGATGAGAGGCAGTGAGGCCATCGTCAAAGCATTTGACGGATCCCGAAAAATGGTTATCGGCAAAGTCAACCTTCCCATAACTATCGGTCCTCACTCTTTCCTAGTCACTTTCCAGGTCATGGACATCCGGGCAGCATACAACTATTTGTTAGGAAGACCTTGGATACACGAGGCTGGGGCAGTCACTTCGACACTTGACCAGAAGTTGAAGTTCGTCAAGAATGACCAAATGGTCACAGTCTGCAGAGAGCAAGCCTTGATCGTGAGCAACTTATCGTCATCCACTTGTGTAGAACCAGAGGAGGTTGTAGGAACCCAGTTCCAGGCACTTTCGGTGAGCCATGATAACCAATCAGAAAAGGGAACGTCAATATCCTCGTACAAAGATGCTCTCGAAGTGATCAAAAGTAAAAATGCAAAAGGATGTGGAGAGCTTGTCATTCCTACTAACAAAAAGATGAAGAAAGGTCTTGGTTTTTCCTCAACCTATACCCAGACTACTACTAACGATGAAAGCCTTCATCCCATTCAGAACTTCTTCCACAATGGAGGTTTCCTCCACCCAATGTCTCAAGAAGTACATACCATCAACGAGGGTGACTCCTCCGATACAGATGAAGAGTGGAAGTCCTATCTCAACGAGGATGATTATATGTCTCAGGAAGAGGTGCCTACGCCATTTTGCTTTCCCGCACAGAGTCTGAGATAATACCGAGGTCAGACGTCAAGATGATATACGAAGATTGTGATCCAGAAGGATTCCGTGCTCCACCAAATTCATTAGAGGAAGACACTCTGATGAAAGACAACTTTGACCACGACTATTATGGCCCAATGGATGGCCTG
The DNA here is from genome assembly GCA_022829125.1 of Lathyrus tuberosus. Lineage (NCBI taxonomy): Eukaryota > Viridiplantae > Streptophyta > Magnoliopsida > Fabales > Fabaceae > Lathyrus > Lathyrus tuberosus. The sequence goes on along the minus strand of JALAZF010000306.1, from coordinate 6,799,593 downwards.
CCTATCTGGCAGCCGTACCCAGGAGACTCTGGGCAAGAGAGTTAGCCGAACGATGAATATCAGTTGAGCATCATTGAAAAGAATACATGCATCCCCACCGAATCATGGGATCATTACTCAGGGCATTCAGAAAATATCCAGTACAACGATGAGTTTGCAAAGATCGCAGGACAAAAGTTCCTTAACTATGCTTTTCCCGAGGTCAACGTCATCGAAAGAGATGACTCCTCCAGTTCCAAAGAAGTGTGGGACACCCTGGGACAACTGATTGGTAAATATGACTTCATGGTCAAGTACACCGCTCCCGAAAGCTCTCATGTCAGGCTCGAAGACATCCAGCCAACTGGATGGGGAGATCTGCACAGAGTGCAAACACGGTGCAGGATACAACAGAAGAATCCTCCTACGACAACTCTGTCTGGGAGACAGATTCCAATGATCCTGCTCCACCAGAAATTAGCGTTATTTCTGAAGACAAGCCGAGAAAGAAGGCGCCAGACTTTGTGATTCATCTAGGAGTTCATCGCCAAAGGGTTGCCTTCAACGTTCTGAAAGTCGTTCATAAGTCTAAGTAATTGTCGTCTTTATCTTAACCTTTCACCCTGCCCAGGTGAAACGGTTGTTTTGATAGGGTTCACTTTCTGTAAATGTCTCTCTTTGCTTCACCCAAAGAGGCAGAGTTTTGTTTTATAGGGCTGTAAATTCAAGAATCAACAAGATCATAAATAAAATAACGTCGTTCTGTAATTTCCGCATTTATTGTTGTTTTCTCTTTTCGCTTTTTCAGAAAATGGTAATCCTAAAAACAACTCAAATAATAAAAACAAGCGTTTTTCAGAAATTACACTGCACACACTCTTGCATTTCTCTCTATCTCTTCTAAAAACAAATCATCACATCCTGCAAATTGCTTGTTTTAAACCCCATTGAAACATACGATCCAATGCCTTCTCCCAACTTTGAATTCCCGGTATTTGAGGCCCGAAGAAGAAAATGGCGAAGAAATTCCAGAAGAGATCTCCCGATTACTCAGACAAGAGGAAAGGTCCATTGAACCTTACAAAGAGCCGTTGGAAATGGTCAACTTGGGTTCAGAAGAAGAGAGAAAAAAAGTCATGATTAGGGCACTGCTCAGTCCAACTGTCAAAGAAAGTTTGATAAAGCTCTCAAAGATTTTCCCGTTGTATTCGCTTGGTCCTATCAGGACATGCCAGGGTTGGATACCAGCATCATGGAACATCATCTACCATTGAGATCAAAATGTCTGCCGGTGAAACAAAGGCTGAGACGGACTCTCCCGGACATGGCCATCAAAATCAAAGAAGAAGTACAGAAACAGATTGACGCGGGTTTCCTCACCACATCAGAATATCCTCAATGGCTAGCCAACATAGTACCAGTTCCAAAAAAGGACGGAAAGGTCAGAATGTGTGTAGACTATAGGGATATAAACAAATCCAATTCAAAGGATGACTTTCCCTTACCACACATTGACATGCTAGTAGACAGTACAACAAAGTTCAACGTATTCTCCTTCATGGACGGATTCTCAGGCTATAATCAAATTCAAATGGCGCCGAAAGACATGGAGAAAACTTTGTTCATCACCCCATGGGGTACCTTTTGTTACAAGGTAATGTCGTTCGGTTTGAAGAACATCGAGGTAACCTATCAAAGGGCCATAAATACTCTGTTTCACGACATGATGCACAAAGAAATCGAAGTGTATGTCGATGACATGATTGCCAAATCTAAAACAGAGGAGGAGCATGTGACCCACCTGTCAAAGCTATTCGAGCGATTAAGAAAGTACAAACTCTGCTTGAATCCCAATAAGTTCATATTCGGTGTCAGTTCAGGGAAACTTTTAGGGTTCATCGTTAGCCAGAAAGGAATTGAGGTTGATCCGGACAAGGTCAAGGCCATTCAAGAAATTCCTTCTCCAAAAACTGAAAAACAAGTAAGAGGATTCCTGGGACGTTTGGATTACATTTCCAGATTTATATTCCTCATGACCGCGACATGTGCGCCGATCTTCAAACTACTAAAAAAGAATCAGGACTGCGTTTGGACAGAAGACTGCCAAACCGCCTTCGACAGTATCAAGGAATACTTGTTGAACCCACCTATCTTGTCACCTTCAGTGGAAGGAAGACCACTAATCATTTACTTAACAATATTGGAAGACTCAATGGGTTGTGTGCTTGGCCAACAAGACGAAACGCAAAGAAAAGAGTCTGCCATTTACTATTTAAGCAAGAAATTCACCGACTGCGAGACTCGGTACACTATGCTTGAGAAAACTTGCTATGCTCTGGCTTGGGCAGCCAAACGTCTTCGCCAGTACATGATTTGTCACACTACTTGGTTAATCTTCGAAATGGACCCGATCAAGTATGTCTTTGAAAAACCTGCTCTCACGGGGAGGATTGCCCGGTGGCAGATGTTGTTATCAGAATACGACATCGAGTACCATGCTTAGAAAGTCGTCAAAGAAAGTATTTTAGCCGATCATTTGGCTCATCAATAGATTGACGATTAGGAATCTGTCGGGTTTGACTTCCCAGACGAAGATGTCATGTACTTGAAAATGAAAGACTGCGATGAACCGCTACCCAGTGAAGGGCCAGAGCCAGGTTCCCAATGGGGACTTATCTTTGACGGAGCTGTTAATCATTATGGAAACGGAATTAGGGAAATCATCATAACACCTCAGGGTACCCACATTCCTTTCACTGCCAGATTGACATTCAAGTGTACAAACAACGAGGCCGAATACGAAGCTTGTATCATGGGTCTCAAAGAAGCAATTGATTTAAGGATTAAAAACTTGGATGTATATGGCGACTCAGCCTTAGTTATTAATCAGATCAAAGGAGATTGGAACACATACCAATCAGGATTAATTCCTTACAAAGACTACGCGAGAAGGTTGTTACCATTCTTCAACAGAATCGAGTTTCATCATATCCCTCGTGAAGAGAATCACATGGCTGATGCACTAGCCACTCTCTCTTCCATGATTCGAGTAGGTCAATGGAATGACATACCTAAGATCGACGTAATACACCTTGAACGACCCACTTACATCTTCACGATTGAAGCAGTCATAGACAACAAACCATGGTATCACGATATCAAGTGCCAAGAGTACCCACCTGGGGCATTAAGAAAGGACAGAAAGACCCTTAGGAGATTGGCAAGCAGTTTCTTCCTAAGCGGTGATACACTCTATAAGAGAAATTTTGACATGGTCTTGCTCCGATGCGTAGAAAGACTAGAAGCAAACACGCTGATAAAAGAGATTCACGAAGGATCCTTTGGCACTCATGCCAATGGACACACAATGGCGAGAAAAATTCTACGAGCAGGGTACTATTGGTTGACAATGGAATCCGACTGCTACAAGTACATGAAGAGATGTCACAAGTGTCAGATATACTCTAACAAAATCCATGTACCGCCAACACATCTCAAAGTTCTCTGTTCCCCATGGCCTTTCTCTATATGGGGAATCGACATGATTGGCATGATCGAACCCAAAGCTTCAAACGGACATCGGTTTATCCTGGTAGCCATTAACTACTTCACCAAGTGGGTCGAAGCAGCATCATACGCCAATGTAACCCGATAGGCGGTAGTCCGCTTTATCAAAAATAATCTCATATGCCGTTATGGTGTTCCAAGCCAGATCATTACTGATAATGGATCGAATTTGAACAATAAGATGATGAAAGAGTTGTACGCTGAGTTCAAGATCGAACACCATAACTCATCTCCCTACCGACCCAAGATGAACGGAGCGGTAGAAGCGGCTAACAAGAACATCAAGAAGATTGTTCAGAAGATGGTTGTAACCTACAAAGATTGGCACGAGATGCCACCCTTTGCTCTTCACGGTTATCGCACATCTGTCCGCACTTCAACAGGGGCAACCGCTTTCTCTCTAGTATATAACATGGAGGCAGTGCTTCCCATAGAAGTAGAGATCCCGTCAATCAAGGTATTGATGGAAGCCAAGTTAACAGAAGCTGAATGGTGTCAAAGTCGACACGACGAACTGAATCTAATCGAAGAAAAAGGAATAACGGCACTATGCCATGGTCAATTGTATCAACAAAGAATGAAGAAGGCGTTTGACAAAAAGGTCCGACCTCACGTCTTCAGGAAAGGAGACCTCGTACTCAAGAAGATACAGTCATTTCTCACTGATTCCTGGGGCATATGGACTCCAAATTAGGACAGTCCCTATGTGGTCAAGAAAGCTTTCTCAGGCGGTGCCTTGAGACTCGTAACCATGGACGGAGAGGAATTTGCCTACCCCCCAAATGTTGACGTAGTCAAGAAATACTTTGCCTAAATAAAAAATAATAAAAAATAAATAAATAAATAAAACGTCTTGGTGGATTGAAAACCCGGAAGGGTGGTCCATGCAAAAATTAGAGACATAATAAAAAATTATCCCAAAGGATTGGAAATCTCAAAGTACAATCCAGGCAAAAGTTAGGGATTAATGGCAGGTAACTACGTCCAAAGGGGCAAGTCCCTCAGCGGAAATCATACCATCCATCAGGAAAACTCCAGTCTAGGTCATCTTCGACAGAAGCTCAGGATGTCCAGAATTCAAAGTTGGTAGAAGGATAACGGTCGTTATGTTTCAATGTAGCCCTTTTCCCTTAAATTACCATTTTCTAACTTTGTAAATACTCCATGGAATCACGCGTTTGGCTGATTTCCATCCTATTAATAAAATTTGAGCCTTAGTGCTTTTGTTTACAATTCTTATTTGTTTTAGCTTTACAGAACGACATTTTAACATGATTAACGATTCTTGAATTAAAACAAAAATGAATTTACTTGTCAAACTTTGTATGCTTTTAAAATAAAGATGACAATTCTTTTGACTGTTGAACATCGAAAGAACATTGATCGTTTCTCCAAAGGCGATTAAGCTTCAAAGTGCAGAATCAAAGTACTCCTTCTAAACCAGTATGCTTGAATGAAGGATCACCTGTGTCAGATGCGAATATGTTGTCTGACATCCCCGACCGAGTTCTTATCTCCTAAGCCCGGCCAACGTTGTTCCCCGCGGGAACTACTTTCTCCTAAGCATGGCAGAATTGCTATCTGGAACCGAAGATACTTCTTCGTCCCCTGCAGTGGCCGAGTATCCAGTTGTGTTCATCCACTAGTCTGTATGTCGTGTCAGTTTTATCAGCATATATATATATATATATTATGCATTATTGGTTTACATTCATATTCATATTGCATCACTATCACTCTAGTCGGTCTTATCCCTTAGCGATAAAGGTCCTCTCACTCAAGTTGTCAGTTCTTTCCTTGTTAGTGAATGTTTTGTCTGAACAATCTCTCCTCCTGTTTATTTCTAGGATGAAGACGGTCTTTGACCACTTTGATAACTTGAACCTCTGAAAAGCAAGAAACCTTTCGACGAACGTCACTCTTCGCCATTGAAGATAATATCTTCGCTTTCCCGGATTAAGGAAAATCCCCAGAGAAAGCCTCTTAATCAAAGATTCGGCAATACGGCTGTTTTTCTCAGGAAAATTCGCTGACGAAAAGGTCATCAGCACCTCCAAGTCGGATTGTATCACATGGAATTTATTCGAAAAGATCTCGAGGAAAAGTATGATGTAACATCCCCAAGCAGAAAGCAGTCTCTTAAGAGACTCGTTTTCCCCAGTAGAGTCAACAAATGGCGTCTCCAACAGAGAAGTTTATACACCTCTACAACTCAGACGAATGGGTTCCCCAGCAAGTCTAACATCAAAACCTTTTCCCATCAAATAGCATCTCCCCAGGAAAATTCGGCGGGAAGTTTGAGGAAAACCGCTACATATAGTGTCCCTTGTCAAGAAAGTTTATTAACAAAAGAAACTGAGACCAGTTCCTTGGCTGAAGACCAGGATCTAGGGAAAGTTTATTTCAGAAACTGAGACCAGTTTCGTGGATAAAGACCAAGATCGAGGGGAAGTTTATTGACAAAAGAAACTGAGACCAGTTCCTTGGCTGAAGACCAGGATCGAGGGGAAGTTTATTTCAGAAACTAAGGCCATAACTGTGGCTAAAGACCAGGATCGAGGGGAAGTTTATGGAAAAAAGAAACTGAGACCAGTTCTGTGGCTGAAAACCAGGATCGAGGAGAAGTTTATATCAGAAACTGATACCAGTTCCTTGGCGAAAGACCAGGATCGAGGGTAAGTTTTCACCTTTTCTAAAGCATCATTGCTTAGCAAAAGAAGATGAATGAGCAAACCGCCATTCATAACCACCATCAAAATTTTGGGTATTCTGATATTTAATCCTCTTGCACCCCGAATGCCCGAATACCTTCGTCATTCACGCCTTTGGGTCCAAGAAGATTAAATAGGGGCATCTGTCATACCCCAAATTTTGACCACTAAGATTTCCCATCATTGTGCCAATCATTACCACAATATGGATGAACTATCATGCCTTATCAATATCCTCAGAGATGTTTGAGCATTCACCACAATCAAGAATTAGGGTTTTGAGCCCTTCACAGAGCACTTAGACTAAAGATCAATCAAGAAATGACATGATCTTCAACTTGTCTAACATCTCAAACCCCCATAAAGGATCAAGAGGACTCCCACATCAAGAATCAAGCACAAGGTTGCAACATTCCAAGTGGATCAAGCCTCAAGATCGCCAGTGTCACCAAATTAGGGTTTTGGTCGACCGAGGCCTCCAGATGAAAATTTTCATCTGGGAATAAGCCAATGCTTCAAAGCACAACCCAAGATACTCCAAGGGACCTCATGTACCCAAGCATGAAGTCAATTTAACCTCAGGGAATGCATTTACCCAAAAATCAAGAATTAGGGCTTCTTGACCTAATTCACCCCTAAATTGACTTTTAGGACAAAACATGAGCCAAGACCTCAAGACATGATTTGAGGGTCTCTAATACACTACATGGATCCATTTGAAACAATGGATTGATCCAAGAAGCTTGATCCATAAGTTTCAATTTCATCAGTACCACAATTAGGGTTTCGAGGAAAAAGTCAATTGTACCTTTGACTTTTCACCTGGACATGCTCCCAAACCTTGGGACATGATTCAATACACCCTATAACACCTATTGAATATATCCATTAGGTTTGATTTAGGTCAAGGACTTGATTTCATAAAGGATCGTACAGTTTGGATTTCATCAGATAAAAAGTCAACTGTGCACAAAATCAAGTTTGACTTTTTGGAATTTTTCACAATTATGGTTCCTTGACCCTCAAACAATGTTAATATGTGATTTGAATCATAATTCATCAAGAAAAATCAAGAAAAAGTGAGGTTTCTTGCAAAAGGGGTAACCATAAAAAAACTTAGAATTTTTCTAAGTTATGGAACAAAGTGGCTAGGGTACCAACTTCCAAGGACCATAACTTGAGATCCAAGCAAACATTTTGGATGGTCCAAAGCTGGATTTGTAGCTCTCATTACACTCTACAAAAGCTTCAACTACAGCTCATTCCAATTCCTCATGGATTTTTAGTTATGGAGTGATCAAAATGGCTGAAAACATGAAAATGACATTTTTCGAACACTTAGTGAAATTTTCACTAAGTCAAAATCTGCCTTACTTTTTCCCAAATGTAGGGACATTTTTCTCCTTGATCCAAGTCAAACCAGTTCTAGGGGTGGACATCAAAGTTAAAGTATGCCATGAGGGCTTTCCAACAAGTACTAGATCATCTCCAAATTCCATTTGAGCATGGAGATACAGCCCTTGGAACATGGCATCCTGAACTAGTTTTTACAAGGCAGATTTGTGCATTTTGCTCGATTTGTGCATTTTGCTCGATTTGTCCAAATATGATCAATTCAAGCCTTGTCATCAATTTGGACACATCTGAGGATCAAATCCAAGGGGGTGATCTGATCTCCAAGCCTCCAAACTCCAAGAATCTACAATAGCCATGCCAAACCTAAAAAGGCAACAAAGATGCCAAGACTCCAATTTTGTTTCCAAGCATTCAATATATGCACCAAGGTAGAATGAACTGAGCCTATTCCAACTGAATTCAGTCCAAGTTTATCTCTGAACCAAAGATACAAAGCCTGTGCTCTAATCTCAAGTCAATGGTTAGAGGAGACTTGAGATTCCATATGATCACAATTGGAAAAAGACCTATACCAGTTGCCATTCACCATTGCTTGCAAAACAAACTCGCTCTACTATAAATAGAGCTCAATTGTGATCAGTTTGAGTAAACCAAAGCACCCAAACTGATGCTTTCCTCAAAATCACCTCTTTCACTCCAATTTTACCTTCTAACTCAAGTCACCATCGGGTTTTGAGTTTGAGAGCAATTCCAACCAAACCAATCACACACACACCTCACATATAACATATAGAAGTGATTCAAACTCTTACATAACATCTGGAACATCAATTTCTCAAAATCACCAGCCATCTGCACAAGCCTTTGACAGATTTGCAGTTGAGTTGCCAAATCAAGTTCCAGCTCGATTCAATCCACTCCAAGCATCCAGACACACTCCATAGCACCTAAGGAAGCTGTTCTGATCATCATAGCTCATCTGTAACACCTCCAACTCAAAAATCAATTTGTTCTTGCTGCCACGACATTCAAGTAAGCCTAAACTTGGTCATCTCATGATTCATGCATATTTCCTCGCACAATAATTTTGCCATATGTTCATAATCATGTGTGGAGTGTTTCCCCTCCATTGATTGCTTTGTATGAATCGTGTATGGAATTTCTTAGCCTTTATGCAGTAATTAGGGTTCTTGAGGTTTCGCTTTGATTTCTCGTTCCATACTTAAAATAAATGAAATGAAAGACCATAGACATGATTGTGAGTTGGAAACGAGCAGATTGATATGTGGATTGTGTGATTTCATTAAGTATTCAGTGAGATTGATGAGAAAATGCAAATCAGACAAAAACAGGGCACGCGGGCAAGAACAAGCTGTTCTTGGCGCCATTTTTCAAACTTTTGAATTCTTGAATTTTTATTATTTTTATTTAATTGATTCAAAAATTAATTTCTCTCTGAATTTTAACGATTTTGAGTTGATTCTTTTTTTCAAAATTCACAAAAATGTTAAAATATTTTATTTTATAAAAATTTCCCAAAAATTTTATTTATTTCATATATTTGATATTTTTGCAAAGAATTAATTTTTATTTGTTTTTTTAACATTTTAAAAATTTTCTTTCTCTTGATTTTCCAAATTTAAATGGTTTTCAATAATTTTCTGGATAAAAACATGATTTTTGAAACATTGACCCAAAATCACAACTCATTTCTTACATGTTTACAATGATTTTATTAATTTTTAATCAAAATTAATTCCATTTTTTTACAAAATTAGGGTTTTGATTGATTTCACCCTCATCAATCTTTTTCAAAACACTCACGGGCCTCTAATAGAGTGTAAGACCCAATCCCTTTGTAAATAAACAACTTTGGGCCTCACACATTGTATAAGTCCCTCTATATATTTTCAATAGTTCGGCGCGATCGTCGCCTTTGTAACAAAATCAACTGGGCTTCTCCTTGAGCTATAAGACCCATCTTTTTTCATTTTCAAATTCTTTGGGCCTCTAATAGAGTGTAAGACCCAATCCCTTTTTAAAACCAAAATAACTTGGGCCTCAGTTATTGTATAAGACCCACTGTGATTTCAAAGATCTCGGCGCGATCGCCGTTTTCAAGACATTTTCATCTGGGCCTACCCTTGTGTTGTAAGTCCCATTTATTTTCTTTTAAATCTTTTTGGGGCTCTCCTTGAGTTGTAAGACCCATCCCTTTGTACAGTAAATCTTTTTGGGCCTCAGTCGTTGTATAAGTCCCGATGCGATATTCAAAACAACGATGTAATCACTGTTAAACCTTGGGCATCTCTTTGAGTATAAGCCCCAACAATCTTTTCACAAACAACTTCTTTTCTTTTGGTTTAAGTTCAAATATACAGTTGTTATCAAAACTTTCTTTAATTTCTTTGAACAACTAACAATACAACATGGAGGCTTGCTCACCTGTAAGTTTTAAACAGCTTTCATTTACTCGCTTTCATATAATTATAACTGTATTGTGGGAAGATGCACACTGTAAGTCTTCCTTCATATCCTTTTAAATACTTGTCATATATCAAATTTATATATACTAGTATAGTTATTTAGAGTTTTCCCCGGCAACTAGGTCTAGAACTAAGTAAAGCCATGTTGGTCACTCTTTAAAATGCAGTCAAAACTAGATCCCCATAGGACTTCCAGATACAGTATTGCATTCTCTTGGGCTTAAACAATATGGAACAAAGAGAAAGGAAGTATTCTTCGTGAACCTTTTCTCAGGCTGTCACTATAAGAAATTGTCAAAGAAATTCTACTCCCCAGAGTTGATTTATTCTCAGTGAATAGCATCTCATGAGTTTCTTCAAACCTCAGAACTTTCACTAAATGATCTATTCTCGGTGAATAGAATTTCTTGAACTTTTCTTGTTTTGGGATCCACAGGCTTCCTAAAAGCATCCTCACCTCCTCTTGGGCTTTGTATAAGGACCCCTCGGCTTCTTAGAAGTTCTCATGCCTTCTCTTGGGTTTAATACAAGGACCCTAAAGACCTCTTAAAGGTATAAGACAGAACTTAGTCATCCTTTACTAGAGCGGTCTTTCTCGTGTCAAACCTCTGACCAATTTTAGGGTTGATACTCATCCCTTAATACACCCGCCTCCTCTTGGGCATCATAGAAAATATAAAACTCTTCCACACCAGTAGACTCAGATATTCTAATCCCCTTAAGTCTCAAAGACATTCTCAAGTTCCCTACAAACATAGGAAGAAACCCCGGTCATTTTTGGTCAATCTCCAGCAGAGCTGAAACCCAGTCTCTCTCCTAAAAATTCCCTAACCAGCGTTAGGTTATCATCAGTATGACACTATCCCGAATCAGAACCTCAAGGCATCTGATACCTCAACTCTTCTGTAAACCTCAGCAAGAGTTGATTCCCCATTTGGACCTGCCTCGGGATCTTAATCATTCCCAGCAGAAAGTTAGCCTCCTCTTAGGCTTTGTATAAGGACCTTTCCTCAGCAGAAATTCAGCCTCCTCTTGGGCTTTGTACAATGATTCTCTCCAGCGGAGCTAACCTTTTTAGACTCTCTTGTTGAGTCAATCACCTTTTCAGACTCTCTTGTTGAGTCAATCACCTTTTCAGACTCTCTTGTTGAGTCAATCAACTTTTCAGACTCTCTTGTTGAGTCAATCACTTTCTCAGACTCTCTTGTTGAGTCAATCACATTTCAGACTCTCTTGTTGAGTCAACCTTTTTTAGCCTCAATCTTGGGCTTTGTACAACACAAATAAAATCACTCTCTTGTTGAGTCAATCTTTTCCCCGCCCCATCTTAGGCTTGGTATAAAGATGTCCCCTAGCAGGAGCTAGCCTCCTCTCAAGTTATGTAGAATAATTTCTCCAGCTTGTTCAGCCACAATCCTGGGCTTTGTACAGGACAGATAAAAGCACTCTCTTGTTGAGTCAAACCCTTTTAGCCTCAATCTTGGGCTTTGTACAAGACATAAATTTTCATCTCTTAAGCTTAGGACAAATATCTTTCCCAGCGAAGTCATTTCCTCTCAGCCTTCTTTTAGGCTTTGAGAAATAATTTTCCAAGCAGAGTCAAACTCATTTCAGCCTCAATCTTGGGCTTTATACAAGACACATAAAAATATCCTCACCAGAGTCAGTTAAATTTCCCATTTCAGCCTCAATCTTGGGCTTTGTACAAGACACATACAAACCCTCCCCAAAGGAGTCAAAATCCCTTTTAGCCTCAATCTTGGGCTTGGTACAAGACAGATAAAACATTTTCCCCAGAAAAGTCAAACTTCTAGCATCCTCTTAGGCTTTGTATAATGATATCCTCAAAGAGTCAATCTCTTTTTTGCCTAAATCTTGGGCTTTGTACAAGACATATATACACTCTCTCGTTGAGTCAGTCTTTTCTAGCCTCCTCTTAGGCTTTGTATAAGGACTTCCCTAGTGAAGTCAATCAACCTCTTAGCTTCAACCTTGGGCTTTGATCAAGGAACACAAAAATCAACAATACCTTTTTAGAGATGACAAGTTCTCTCTCGGTCAAACCTTTTAGCTTCAATCTTGGGCTTCGAACAAGACACCAAAACATCTTTTTCCTCCCTTAGAATAGGAGGAACTACGATTGCTCTGATTTCCCTGTTTTGTTTAAACGGGAATACGTAGGCATAATATTGCGAAATCTTAGCGAGCATACTAATAAAAAACTCTAGGTCCAGTACCTTCATACCAATCAAAACTAAGGTCCAGTACCTTACCAAAAACATCGTGAAAACACCCGAACATCAACAAAAACTCACTCACTCACTCATATTTCCCAAGAAACTTTCCCAACCCATTAACGCATAAACACCATCAAGTATAAAGCGAAACCTAAAGCTAATATCCTATGGATAACCACATATAGGATGGGTAATTGACAACTCCCCATTGTATAACCTGACCCCGGACCCCCCAATCTCTTTTAAGCGTTTGTTCAGTTAAACATCCGCGTGCAAGGTGATTTTTAGATAGCTTCCTTTTCCCTTCCAACTTCATGGGATAAATAAGAAATCAGAAAGTAGCACCCTCTCCTACCTTTGCGGTAAGGAAAACCCAGCGATAAGGTGGTCGCATCACCGACAAAAATTGCTCGCTACACTTCTTCGCCAGGTCGGGGAGTCCATTGCCAATCTTTACGCTCTGTTCTGGATCGTCTCCGAGGATGACAAGCTCGAAGTCTTAGTTTGGGATGGGGCGCGTTGGGTGGAGATGCTGCCCGTTGTCTTCGGCTGGGAGGTCATGGTCAGCTGCTCTGCCTTCTTCCTGCTCGTCGGGGAACCTGCTGTCGAGGACGACCGCGTTGACGCGCAGGAGCAGGTTCTGCACTGCGTCCGGGGATGGCTTCGCTCCGGCCTTGGGTTTGGTGTTGATGGAACTCAGGCCCTTGGTTGCAGCATCGAAGCACTTCCTGGCCGCTTCAATGTCCCCGTGCATAGTGACGACCCGGCCTCTTGCCGTGTAGTACTTCATCTTTAGATGGACGGTAGATGATACTGCCGTGAGTTCGGCCAGAGTGGTTCTCCCCAGGATGCAATTGTAGAGGGACGGGCATTTGACCATCAGGAAATGGGTCTTGACTTGTCGGGCAGTGTCCTCATTCCCGAAAGTGACCATCAGTTTAACATTTCCCCATGGTCTGATGGTGGTGCCGTTGAATCCTTGTAGATCCGAGCCCACGTAAGGGGTCAGATGCTTCTCGTTGAGCTGGAGGGTCTCGAAGAGGTGGGCGTACATTATGTCCACCGAGCTTCCTTGGTCGACCAGGATCCTGCGGACGTCAAAATTTGCCATCTACACCCGGATTAAGAGGGGGATGGTGGCGTTGGACGCTCCGCCCGGCAGTTCCTCGAGGTAGAAGGTGATGAGGTTTGACCTCCCTTGCACCTTCTCGAAAGTGGTGGTCTTCGCCGAGGTCGTAGATTCCAGCTCATCAAATTTCCGCTTGATCGACCCGACGGAGACCTTCTCAAAACCTCCGCTGGATATGACCATCGCCGTGGGGAAGTTCTCCCACGTGCCGCGGGCAGTGACGGGGTCTTCAGGGGGGAAGCTCGCCCACATGCTGCGAACTACCTCAGGGTCCTCGATTCCCTCGGGGACGTAAAAGTCCTCAGGTCGAGTGATGCTGAGGGCGACTTGCAGTCTGGTTTCCCCAGAGGGAGGGGTCGTCTCCTCGACGCTTTGTGTGTCCCGGGCGTCTGGACGAGGAGGGTCATTCCTCTTGGTATACTGCTTGAGACGCCCTTCCTTGATTAGGATCTCAATTGCATCCTTGAGGTGGATGCAATCTTTAGTGACATGTCTATGGCTCCGGTGGAACCTGCGGTATTTGGATTTGTCAATGTTTGATTTTGGGGCTGTTGGCTTCGGAAAGCAGACACCCCCTTTGTGAAATTCCGAGTTGGCGTACTCGGTGAGAATTCGCTCGCAGGGAGCGTTGAGCAGAGTGTACTCTGTGAACCGTCCAGACGGACCTCTCAGCTCGCGAGAGTCTCTGGGACGACCTTCCCGTCTCCTTTCTCCCCCGCGCCGGGGGGCAGCAAAGTCTTCATCTCTAGGGTCGCGGGAGCCCTCTTGGTGTCGTGAGTCTCGGGCAACGTGGGTGGCCTCCGAGTCCTCGAACTGGATGTATGACTGTGCCCGGTGGAGGAGGTCCTCCAAGTTGTGAGGTCTATGGATGCCCACAGATTTGGAGAACTCGGTCCCATGATGCAGTCCCCGCTCGATCAGGAACTTTTTTATGTCGTCGGTAGCGGGTACCTCGACAACTTCGCGGTTGAATCTCTCGATGTAGTCTCTGAGAGATTCGTTCCACCCTTGGAGGATGCTTTCCAAAGAGGCCAACGTCTTCGCTTGGAGAAACGTCCCTTCAGTTTCTTCCAGGACGTGATGGATTCTGGAGCGAGGCTTTTGTACCAAGTCATGGCACCTTTCCTGAGGGTAGCTGAGAAGAGCCTGTATTTAATAGCTCCCTGGACATTCCTATAATCGAGCATAGCCTCGAAGCTTTCGACATGATCGTCGGGGTCGACGGTACCGTCATAGGTCCCCAAGGGGGGAGGCTTCTCCATCCCTACAGGTATAGGGGTGTCCATAATCTCTCTGGACAGAGGGGTTCTCTGGTCGTCCTCATCACTTCTGACTGGCGACCGTGATGGGGAGTGATGACCTCGACCAGGTCCATGTCGTCGAGGAGAGTTCCTGGAACGGCTCTTCGGCTGTTCGCCGTCAGCTTTGCTCCTCTTCTTGGTCGGGGAGCTCCGTGGTTTCTTCTGAGGAGGGGAGCGAGGGCGCTTCTGGGTGACCACAGGCTGGGTTCGTTTCAGGCGCGGTCGGCGGCACGCAGGTTGCGGGGAAATGCTGCGAGAGTCCGCCGGGGGTGTCCTTTGCGAGGAAGGGGACCGGCAAGGAGAAGGTGGGTGACGATGTCTTCGCGGGGAAGAATGTCGTGGCCGCCCCCTCTCGAGGGCTTCGATCTTCTCGTTCTGCTGGGTGATCAATTGGTTGGTCTGATTGATCAAGGCGAATAGGGCCACCATGCCCGGATCAGCATTTGGTGGTGCAGCGACTGGCTGGTAGACAACCGACGGGTTATCCTGTTGGGTGACATATAAAACATAAACCTTATATCCAAATTTCCTTATACAAGAAACAAAAATGTAAAAGCTGGAAAAGAATCAAAGCTCATAAAATAAACTAAAGGCTCAAAAATCAATTAGACAAAATAAAAAAATTTGTGAAATTAAATCACAAACAACCAAACTGATCAAAAGGTAAACTAAAAATTTGTAATAGAAGTCAATTTAAATTTGTCGGAATAAACCAAATCAATTAAGATTCTAATGCATGTTGATATGATCAAAGTGAAGGTTTACCGCAACAAAAGCTAATTTATCCTCCATTTTCTTGAGCAATTTGTTTTTAGGAGTATATCAATTAATTATAATTTGCTTCATTACTTGTCTAAGAAAACTACAAGCATTTTTGCGTTCACCTGAAAATGATCAAATTAGTTGGCATATTATTATTTGCAAATACACAATATAAAAAGTTTATCTATGCAATCTTTAAACTTATCCAATATTAATTGATGTTTCCATTTTATAACTTGTAAATACCCATAAACTTATTCCCGGCCTGTGCTAGTTTGTCAATGCATTAAGGAACCCCATATTGAAGTTTATCCTTCGGTAGCACCGAGAAGAATCAAATATTTTTCAATATTTTGCAATATATCCTTTATAATCTGCCCTTATCTACACTCACTAAGTTTTTAGCATTTGTCAACTCTTTATTAAATTGATTGCACTCTTCCTTATCGAATTCAAGGTAGGCAAGTATCAATGTCCTTAAACCATAATCGAGATATTCTTTAATGTGTTACTTATTCTACTCTTCACACTCTCTTCCATTCTTTTCAAGTAGTTCAAACAAGACATTGTCAGCAATGTTGTCGGAATCGAGATCTTACATAAGATCGAGAAGAGACATTGAGATCGTAAAATATAAAATCGTAATTAAGATCAGAAGATCTTACGCAATTAATTTTATAAGATCGATATGAGATAACAAGACCGTAAAACATAAAATCGTAAACAAAATCGTAAGATTTTACTAAAAAACAATAATAATTAATATATTTAATATTATATATATTAAATAGTGCATAAGTTTTTATTTTAAAGATAAAATCATCAAGTCTAAAATTTTAACCAAAAAATTAAAAATCTCAAATCTTAACTTAAAATAACAATGTCAATAAATAAATAAGTAAATTATACTATTCACTAGTCACTAATTGCATAATATTATTATAGTTATGTATTAAATTTATATTATATGTGTGACTTATGATTTATGAAGTCTAATTACTGTTAGTAATAAAACAAAATAATAAGTATTATATTATAATTTTGTTTTGTAAACTGACGTGTAATAAAACAAAATAATATGTATTATATTATAAATATTTTGTAAAATGTGCAACCTTATGAAAATAAATAAGATAAATTTTCAGAAGGATAAGTATTTGTACTGTAGATAGTATCACATTATTTATTATTAAGTTATTGTAGGCTGTAGGCTGTAGCTGTGCATGCTACATATATTATATTATTAGTCTCACCGTCCGTGTACAGCTAGAGCTAGTTACCTTATCAAGTCACTTAAAATTGCCAATATCAATAAATAAACAATATTAAAATATGCTGATAACATGATAAGATGAAGGTGAAACGAAAACGAAAAAACAAAGCACCGGAAAACAAAAACAGAGCACCGGAAATCTTCTTCTCTGACTGTGAAAACGATTCTACTTGCGATCCAGATCGGTGGAAGTGATTGAGATCGCAAAATCGTGCGATTCCACGATCTGGATCGCGATCTTGATAACACTGATTGTCAGTAGTAGCATCTTTGCTAAGTAGTAGTAGTTTTCCATTGTGGTCTCTTACGATTATTGACATCCGCTTTCAAAAGGTTATATGACCTGGAAAATAGAAATAAAATTATGCTTTTAGTACTTAACTCATGTTTCATTTGCATACATGAAAAAAAAATAAGCTTCTTACAAACAAGAACAATAACCATAATTTTCAGATTTCTTATTTGATTTGAGATCCATTTCATGAAGTGAAATAGGTGCATGTGTCCTTTCATAAAATTCAAATCCAAATTATATGGTGAATTTTTTTTAATATAACACTAATTTTCAAAAAAAAAAAACCAAAAAAACCAAATACTTGTGTCTTATACTTTGATGTTTTTATGCCTAATTTTTGTACAATAACACACAAATTAAAGAAACCAAAGGTATTTTCAACAATATTGAAGAATAGCATGATATCATGGAGTAAATCCAACAAAACATAACAAAAGAGTTGAAAAATGTCAATAAATAAGGATCAATTTAAAGCAAGTTTGGCATTCAACAACAACATCATCAATATTGTCAAGAAATGATGAATTGTTGCAGCTACTGCACTTTTAGGATCATAAAAAGCTTTAGTATCATCAGGTCTAAGGTACCATCTTTTTATTTTTCCATTTTTATTTATTATTTCATTGAATCTTGTTGAACATGATATTCATTATTTGTTCATATATCTTGGCTATACTACTTAATCAGTTTCATTCTTTTCTTAATAACTTGACATATTCATATTTTGTTTTGTTAAAGAATCATTTTAAGAAGTGCATTTCATATGACACCACTTTGGATATCTTTAACAAGAAAGTTTTACATTTCTACTATATACTTGATAAGAGGGGAACAAATGTGTTACTTGAATAACTAAATTTTGATAACTTTTGCAAATTGCAATGCAGTTCAAATAGATGGTTAATTATGTTCATTAAATCGTAAATCAATATGCAAGGTGTCAAAACTCATTAATCATTAATGTGACTTCATCCACTTAACCATCTATTTCATTTGAGTTAACTATTTAAATTTTTTTCATGAAAATTGCCAAAATTTGGCAATCCAATAATATAATATTTGTTGGAATTCAACCACAACCTATGGAGAATTTCACTTAATCTTGATGAACAAGATTGTTATCAATCATGCAATGACAATGAAAAAAAGGTTAAGAAAGAAAGAAAGAAAATAACGTTGGAGAAGACGAATATTTTCTACAAAGCTTCTCTCTGCCCACAAACTGTGGAAAACTTCTTTATTCAGTTGCAACTGCAAATTCTGTGAATACAATGTTATGAGTTGTTTTCAAAAATAAGGGTTACTCCATATTTATACATTTAGGTTAGCTTGCTCCCTAAGCCAAAGTCCAAAACTATAAAAGCCTAAAATAGTTAACATTACTAAAATAGGCCTAAGTCAAAATCCCGTGTGAAGCAACCTGCTTCGACACTTCAATACACTAATACAACTCGACACATAGATATTTCGACACAAAGAATTACATTCTCAACACACCACATAATTCATTGTGTCTAAACTATCTATACTCATCATAGCTCTTAGTCTTATGAACACTTCGATCTGCACTCCCTTTGTCATGATGTCTACAATCTAATTCTCAATTTTACAGTGTTCCAAGTTCATCTTACCTTCTGCTACCTACTCTCAAAGATAATGAAACCTCATTTCGATGTGCTTGCTTCGTCCATGTGTTATCGGATTCTTCGTCAGATTGATAGCTGACATGTTGTCGATCTTCATGGTAATTGCTCCATGACTCTTCCCTGTAATCTCTTCGACCAGGTTCACCATCCACGTTTCTTGACATGCACAAAGATAAACTGCTACATATTCTGCTTCACATGAAGACAATGCCACTAATGGCTCCTTTCTTGAACTTCAAGCAACTGGTGCACCGCCTAACATAAACACATATGGAGCTGTGGATTTTCTATCCTTAGCATCACTACACCAACTTGAGTTAGTGTATCCCACTAACTTGTATTCTTTTCCTTCATCAATTGCCGAAAACAAAATGTCATAGTCAAGAGTTCCTTTCAGATACCTTAGTATCCTCTTCGTCGCTGCTAAGTGTGATACCTTTGGCTTTTGCATGAATCTACTTACTATACCCACATTGTATGCTAAGTCAGGCCTTGTGTGACAAAGGTATCAAAGTGACCCAATAAGTCTTCTATATTGGGTTGGGTCGACATCATCTTCATCTGAATCTTTCGACTGTTGTAATCTGGTCTCAGCTGGAGTTGAAGTTGGATTGCAATCTTGCATCTCAAATCTCTTGAGTATTCCGCCTGCATATCTTTTTTGGTGCATCATCAAACCTCTACCACTCTTGTAGAATTCGATGCCAAGGAAATATGAGAGATTTCCCAAGTCTGACATTTCAAACTCCTCACTTAGTTCATGTTTGAAATCTTCGATCTCCTTCTTGCAACTTTCTGTTATAACCAGGTCATTGACATAGAGACATAGTATAAGCAATTCACTATTGCTTGTCCTTACACACACTCCATGTTCAGTCGTGCACTTCACAAATTTCTTCTCCCTTAGAAAGTTGTCGATCTTCTTGTTCTAAGCTCTTGGAGCTTGCTTAAGTCAATACAGGGCTTTATGTAACCTGTACACCTTTTTTTCTTCGCCATGTTTCACAAACCCAGCTAGTTGTGCAACATAAAATTCTTCATCTAAGGGTTCATTCAGGAATTCACATTTCACATCCATCTGACACATCTGCCAGTTGTTTATGTTTGCTATATGTTTGAATCGTAGTTAACGGGCAAGTTTTGTTATCGTCTCCACAGGGATTGCAGATATTTTGATGCTTTCCGTTCAACAGTTTATTGTTTCAAGACAAAGGGCTTTCAAAGTTTTGTTCATAAAATTGTCACGTTTTTAGGAGCAAAACTTATTAATTCTAAATAGTTTGATTAACAAAGGATATCAAAAGTAGTTTTCATATACCCTAACTTATACGTATTCTTTCAATCTTGCATGTGAAGTCGGATCCGATTAATATTGTCTCACATTCTCTCAACCCCGTCTATCTCTAGAACGGTGTCGTGAGAAATACTGTATTCATCGCTACACAATTTCTCCATATAACAACCAATATAGTAAGCTTTAAGTTCAGCACAAAGCAACTATCGACCATATACCGATCTCTCCAATCTATAAACTGATAGATGAATATTTTAGGTCAAGTTTCACAAAACCTATGTCTAGAGTTTTACAAAACAAGAATGGATCATTAAGAACAAAAATATTCATCATATATTAATCATCACTTGTTCACATACAAGGTCACTCAAAAGAAATACATACTAGCTAATGGTATACTACCTCTACCTTTGATACAAAGGAAATTAGCTACTCATAACCATGGTAGCCTGCTTTACAAGTTTTGAAAGAAGATAAATGAGCATCTACATCGAAGAATCAAACTTGGATGTGAATCCAGCTTCTATTTGCAAAATATCACCTTTTGGTGAATAAATGCTGAGAAATGAAGTTTTGGTGTGAAAAATGGGTTATGATCCCCAAAAAATGTGAAAAGTACTTATATAATACTTTTGGAATCTGTCATGTTCGCACTGCGAACCATTTCTTCGCCCAAAAAACTCACTTTTAGGCACCTGAAGTTCCTCTAAACAGTTAAATCGCCCCTGGAAAATATCTGAAGTTTGTTGTGCGAGCAATTCTTCACCCTACTAACTACCTCACTACAAGTTTGTACAGCGAACTTATGGTCCTTTAGTTTCTGACTCTAGTCTGGGATGGTTCGCTGATCCTTCGCTGAGACCTCGCCACAGCGAACATTTGCTACCAGTTCGCCCAACGAACTTAGTGCCCTTTCCTTACTAACTCTTAATTGAGAGGGTTCGTTGGGGCTTCGCCATGAGTTCGCCCAGTGAACGTTCGTTGCTACTCCTCATTGGCTATTCTCACAGGAAACATGCTGAATCTCTTATTTTCCATTGGCTTCCTTGTCCAATTACTTGTGTCTTACACTTTGATGTTTTTATGCCTAAGTTATGCACAATTACACACAAATCAAAGCAACCAAAGGTATTTTCAACAATATTAAAGAATACCATGATATCATGGAGTAAATCCAACAAAACATAACAAAAGAATTGAAAAATGGCAATAAACAAGGATCAATTTAAAGCAAGTTTGACACTCAAAAACTCTCCTCAACTAGATCTTTGCTTGTCCTCAAGCAAAGTATGCCTCTCATTGAAAACAAGAGGATTTTCTCTAGCATTTAATTCAACCAAGAATGGATTTTTGGCTCAAATAAACAAACAAATGCACTCAAGCAATGTTCACTACTTCCTAGAATCGAACAATGCAAAATAATTTAGTTCTTAAACAAATATTATGCTTAAATCACTCTAACACTCCTCTTCAAATAACAACTAAATTCTCATGCTTGAATCACTCTAACACTCCTCTTCAAATAAGAATTGAAGAAATTAACGCCTTTGCAACTGCGGGGCAATTTCACTCCTGAAAAACGATGCAAATATAATCCAATTCATACATTCATCTATTAAATCATCAAAGAATTCATGGAAGCAATAAGATCACTAAGGTCTTTAAAGGTTGTAGCTTGGTTAGATTCACAACAAATGGACATTTATAAGGTCATGGATTTAAAGTTGCCAATGCACATTATTCATTTTTTTCATTTAAACAAGCATGATTTTTCTTTTTCTTTTTCACAATTCATATACACAATTTTCTTTTCAATGCTTGTTTGAAATTTTTCAAAATTTTTGAGTAACCTACCACTTTCTTTTCACTCTCCCCGGCTTGAATTCAACCAAACATTAAGTGAATGTTCCTTGATTTTTATGGCAAGGAAGACAATTTAAAACAAATTCAAAGGTTCAAGAAATAATTTTTTTAGAATCCTACACAATTCATTGATGAACTATCTTTCAAATTATGTACAAATACCAAGTTTATCACTAAACTAGGATCTAAACTATTAAGCTCAAAGGGGTTATCAAATTCTCACTACTCATGGTTAAATTAGTTTTGGGTATGGTTGTGCTCATTATCAATAAATGCCTTGATCATATCTAATGCTTCCACAAAATCAAAATAATCACAAGATTAAGCATGAGTCAAATGTATTCAACAAGATTTATCAGTCATCCTATGCATTTAGTAAACAATGGAGGTTTCTCACAAATTTGTGGCTATTGGAACCTAAGTGATACAAGCATTCAAACAAAGTTGTAAAATGAAACAAAAATACATTTGCACAAAGAAAAAAATTCTTAAACATTTTAGCATCCTAGAAAGAGGTAACCATGTACCTTACCAACATTTACATGATCAAATACTATCGTCACCATCCAAAATTGGGTGAATCTTCATTGGATACTTTTAGCAAATAGCAATCAATCTAGAAATTCTCACATTTAATTACCACAAAAAGGAAACATTAAATTCAAAGAAAACACACTACCAATAATAAACAAAACTACTAGATACTTCCCCCTCCTTTTTTAAAAAGGTCTGTCCTCAGGTCCACTACAGAAAAGGCAATGCAACAGTACTACACAAACATTACACAAGTGTTATAGCATAAAATTTTCACCATTCCAACATCTGTCATGTTTGTTGTGCAAACAATTATTCGCCTAGCGAACTCATTCAACCCAGGTTCGCACAGCGAACACATGGCAAACATGACAGTAATTCAAAATTTCTGGTTTTTCTACTTGTGGTTTATTACAACACTCTTTCACCATAACATGCTAACAAAATGCAGTAAGAAAAACAGAAATACTTACAATGTTGGGGTGCCTCCCAACAAGCGCTTTGTTTAACTTCATTTGAGCATTACGGTTGAAAGCGACTCAAGGATCGCTAAATGAGATTGTTCCCGCATCAGTAACAGCTTCACCACCAAGGTACACCTTCAACCTTTGCCCATTAACTGTCCAAATTTCTTTCGTTGAAGGGTCTTCAATTACAATTGCTCCGTAAGACTTGATTTCCCTAATCCGAAACGGACCAGAACATTTTGACTTTAATTTGCCAGGAAATAATTTTAATCGCAAATTAAACAATAAGACCATTTGTCCTTCGTGAAAGTTTTTCCTTACAATCTTCTTGTCATGATACTTTTTACCTTCTCCTTGTAAAGCTTGTTGGAGTCATAAGCTTGGAGTCACAATTCATCTAATTCTTGAAGGTGCGCTTTCCTCTTTTCACCACTCAAAGTTGGATCAAACTTCAGTAATTTTAAGGCCCAAAAAGCTTTATGCTTCAACTCCACCGAAAAATGACAAGTTTTGCCGTAGATCATCTTAAATGGTGTAAGACCTATCGAAGATTTAAATGCGATTTGATAAGCCCACAAAGCCTCATAAAGCTTGTGTTCCCAATCCTTCCTAGAAGAAGACACGGTTTTTTCAAGGATTCTCTTGATCTCACGATTTGATACTTCAGCCTGACCATTAGCCTGAGGATGATATGGCGATGTCACTTTGTGCTTCATGCCATAATGCTCCAAGTCTTTTTCTAAGGGAGCGTTACAAAAGTGGGATCCTCCGTCACTTATCAATACTTTAGGCGTACTAAAACGCGAAAAAATGTTTTTCTTCAGGAATTTTATCACTGTTTTACCGTCTGCCTTAGCAAAAGCTATTTCTTTCACCCAATTGGACACATGTCCACAGCAACTAGAATGTACTCACATGAAAATGAAGATGGAAATGGACTGAAAAATCAATTCCCTAACATTTAAAAACTTCCATCTCCAACATATTTTGCAATGGCATCTCATTCCGCTTTATAATTCCTCCATTCTGTTGGCAATTGTCACAACTTTGGGCATGCACATGAGCATATTTAAACAAAGAAGGCCAATAAAATCCCGATTGAAGGACTTTCTGTCGTTCTTAGTCCGTTAAAATGACCACCATAAGGTGAGTTATGACAATGCCAAAGAATACTCCTTGACTCCTCAATTGTAACACACCTTCTCAAAAGGTTATCAACACCAAGTTTGAATAAATACTGCTCATCCCAAACAAAAGACTTGGCATCGTGCATTTTTTTTTTCTTTGGATCCATGTTAGGCCTTCTGGAATCACTCCAACGGCTTTGTGATTTGCGAATCGGCCAACCAATGCCTAACTTGCACCATAAACAACTTTTCATCCGGAAATTCCTCTTTAACCTCAAATTCATTTTTAGTTACTTCCATATTCACCAAACGGGATAAGTGATCTGCAACCAAATTCTTGAATCTCTTCTTGTTGCGAATTTTAAGATCAAATTCTTGCAACAAGAGGACCCATCTAATAAGACTTTGCTTAGAAGCTGGTTTGGTTAAGCAGCAAGCCTCTGGATCATCTATATCCATGCCACTGTCCCTCTTTTAGCATGAGAAATTCCTAAGGAAAGATGGCATTGCTCTACACTGAGTTAAAGTCTTCTCCTTCAGGTTAAAACCCTTTCTTCGGAAATTATGGCATTGCTCGGATCCGCGTATCCCAGTTAAAGTAATTCTCCTTCTCCCCTCTTTAGAGATGACAAATTCTCTCTAAAGCCGAGGTCTTTCAGCTTCACGTCTTGGGCTTTGAACAAGACACAAATAGACCTTTCAGCTTCACATCTTGGGCTTTGAACAAGATACAAATCACCTTTCGCTTCATGTCTTGGGCTTTGAACAAGACACCAAAACACCATTTCCTCCCATAGAATAGGAGGAACTACGAACGCTCTGATTTCCCTGTTTCGGTAAACGGGAATACGTAGGCATAAGATCGAAAGAAAAGATCTTAGCGAGCGCAATCAACAAAAAAACCCAAATCCCATATCTCCATCAATCAAAAGCAGTAATTCAAAAGCACCAGTCCTAACATCCTAATCCTTATTCCCCGCCAGAAACCTTCTGCCCAGGTAAAAAGAAAGAAAACCGTATTGGCGAAAATACAAATAACCAGTACAAAGGCCCCCCCACATTGATAGCATTCGTAACCTAACAGACCGCTGTTTAAACTCAGTATGCAAAGCAGGGTTAATTGGAGACATCTATTTCCCTTCCTTATTCAGCTCATAATAGGATAAAAAATGAATCGACCTGTAGTCAAAGCTCAAATCGCAGAGAGCGACCAGCGCTTAAGAACCGCGTCCAAAATCGATCGCTACAGGATGAGCTTTTCATTATATTTTGTGCTTCTCAGTCTAGAGAGGTTAATGGACTCACTTTTATGTTGAACAACTTTTGCAAACTCATTAATAATGATAACAGTCCAATTCTGATAGGTAGCCTAGTTACAAAAATAGATGACGTTATGGGATTCAGAACTCGACTTTCTAAGATTAACCCCTTTGGAGAATTTAGACCCATGAATATCACTTTTTGTTTCAATAAGGCTATGATTAGGAACCAAGGTCCGAACCATTTCCAGCTTCTGATTAATAATGTTGTCGTACCACACTTTACACTTCCAAATTATGAACGCACAAGTGTGCACAATCAACATAATTGGCTATATGACCTTGATGAACCCGTACCTGAACCGGAAGAAACCTTTCCTAAACCTGAGATCGACCCAAAAACACCCCCTCATTACCATGATCTTGATTATATGGTATTCCAAGAAGACATTGACATTCCTAAAGTTGATGCCACTAACTATGCTGCTAATCTGAATTCTATTCTAAAGACTATGGATGAGTATCATAAAGAAATCACTTCAGTAAAGGATGAGCTAAACACTATGCGACAAAACATTGTTGGACTCATGGATTTGACCGTTGAACAATTTGATCATTTAAATCAAGCCATCGCATCTTTGAAGAAACGCCTTGGCTAGATTTATGAAGCACCTTATTTTCAAGTTTTTTATGCATTTACTTTAGAACAATTTTACATTATTTCAGTTTTCATTTTTTCATGTCGGGAATAATTTGATCTTCATACAGTTTTAATACATTGCTAGTATTTTACTAGCACCTCTTTGGTTTTAAAGGATAATTTCATTTGCTGCTAATGTTAACTCTTTATGATTTCAATTTCATTCTTGTTCATACTTTTAATTCTGTTTTAATTTATGTTGTCATGTTACTTATCTCTGTGTATGCAATATAATGCTGTTTCTATATGCTTACCATTGCCTGTTACTAAAATATTATGTTTGGAATTGTTTCTGTCATAAACTATTTCACGACCCAGAATGTGTGCACGTCACGATCGTGACGACCCCGTGACGACCGTCACGCGGGTTTGGAATAGGTTCTGCGTTAAAACAGAACTGCTTCATTCGTCTCCCTCTTCTTTCCATCATTCAAAACTCAGTCGTCCCACTGCCTTTTGCCATTCCATAACCATTCCACCCGCACATATTTGACCCAATTAATCATTTTCCTTAACCATTCATCTTACCCACTCACTATATATTCATACCATACACCCTTTCTTTTCACAAACCCTCATTCTCCATAACCTAATTTCTTTCCTAATTTCTCTGTAACCTAACAATGGCACGTCAAATCCCAGACCTATCTACATTGAACTTCCGAGATGGAGAAGCAGGAGAACGCCAAAGAGCTCGGTACATCGATTACTATCGATGTTCCGTTCAACCGACCCGCTACATTGACGTTGCATGTTTAGAGGAACTTGGAATGCTTGAAGGATTAAGAAATTTGCTAGAAACAACCGGCCTTTGGCAACTTTGCACTCAAAGCAGGCCCACTTACGAAGACCTAACTTTAGAGTTCCTCAGTTCCTTCACCTATATAACCCCTGCGGGAGAAACAAACCAATTAATCGGAGTAGCATAACAGATACTTAATAGCCGCATGGTCTGTATAAACAACTATTTTAGACCCAATAAGGTAAGACCATAATTTTTCCAATGCATACATTATCACAAGAAGCTCTTTTCCATAATGGCATAATTGATTTGAGCTTTGTTCAACACTTTGCTTGCGTAGTGTATAGCATGAAAAAATTTCGTTCTTCTTTGACCAAGTACCGCACCAACGACATAATCACTAGCATCACACATGAGTTCAAAATCAAGTTTCCAATCGGGAGCCATAATTATGGGTGCGGTAGTCAAACATTCTTTTAAAGAATTAAAATCAAACATGCAAGAGTCATCAAATTCAAAAGACTTATTGTTGTTGAGCAAATTACTCAAGGGCTTTGCAATCTTTGAGAAGTCTTTGATGAACCTTGTAACACCCCAAATTTGTAAGAATATTTATTTAATTTATTTAAATATAATATTCGTGAATTTTAGTGAATTTTGGTGGTCTGCGTTGACATCGGTATTTTGTGGAAGTTTTGGCTATTTATTTAAATAATAGTATATAATATAGAATATACTGTATTATTATTTATTTAAATAATATTTGAAGGATTAAGGGCAAATTGGACTTTTAAGGAGGAGTTAGTGAGGGTAATATTGGGAAAGCCCATTTTAGAAGCCCAAAGGTTAGGTTTAACAAAAAGGAGAATTTGAGAGGAATAAGATTCATTTTTGTTAGACCGTGAAAAGGAAGGAAAAGGCCAGAGCTCTGAGGAAAGAGGGAAAAGCCTAGGATTCGAGAAGGTTTCTAAGAACTAAAGAAAGAAAGTTTGGAATCGACAATCTAAGGTATGGGGAGTATTGTCTTTCATTGTTTTCAATATAGGAATTCGATGTGTTTAAAGCGGATTTTTGAGGTTTATGTGGGTTTGTAGGTTTATGAGTAAATTGATTTAGGTGTTGTTTTTGTGGATTGATGATGAATATAAAGGGTTGGATTGAATCGGATAAAAGTAGGTCTTTGAGGCTAATCTCCCTTTGATGTTGTTCTGACCTTGTAGGGAAAGGGATTTGTGGGAGTTAGGGAGGTATTTGGGGATTGGGGGTTTTTGCGTGTCGGAAGTTTTGATAAGAGGAAAAATGCATAAATTGATCGGTTAAACTGTGGTCTATGTTTGCTGTTAGGATCTCTAAAAAGGTGTTATAGGCTGTTATAATTGTTATATAATGGTAGTATTTCGAATTCTGAGATTGGAGCTTTTTACGGAATCGAATTCGGAGGTCCGTAAGGCCTCTAAACTGCAGAAATCGCATTTTTCTCGTTTGTTGTCCAGGAGAGTTCGCATAGCGAACTATAGTTCGCGTAGCGAAAGTTTGTATAGCGAACATGACAGTGTTGTTTGCTGCTGTTACAGACAGAATTTTTCTAAACTTTAGAAATTCATAACTTTTAATCCGTATGTCCGTTTCAGTCGCCGTTCAGGTCGTTGGAAAGCTATTTTCAAACACTTTTTGATAAAATTACTTACAATGCTAGAATTATAACTATTCGATGCAGTACTCAGGTTTTTCGTGTATGTACTATGTGTTGTGCGTTGAAACGATGAATTTGTTTTATGATTCTTGTGTTGTCTTGATGTTTTGAGCTGTGATTATTCTAATGAATTACCATGATTATATTGATGATTATGAGATGTTTATACATGATGTTTGATGATTAGATGATAATATGAATTACCACGAGTATGTTGATGATTATGAGATGTTTAAACATGATGTTTGATGATTAGATGATAATATGAATTACCACTAGTATGATGATGTTTATGAGATGTTTATACAGGATCTTTGATGATTAAATGATGATGTGAATGACCATGAGTTATATTGATGATTATGAGATGATGATACATGACTATTTTGATGAATTACCATGAGCTATATTGATGATTATGAGATGATGATTCATGATGTTTTGATGATTAAATGATGATAGGATTAACATGAGATTTTGATGA
Organism: Lathyrus tuberosus; assembly: GCA_022829125.1. NCBI lineage: Eukaryota > Viridiplantae > Streptophyta > Magnoliopsida > Fabales > Fabaceae > Lathyrus > Lathyrus tuberosus. The sequence goes on along the minus strand of JALAZF010000306.1, from coordinate 6,770,688 downwards.
ATGATGATGCACGTAATGACTTTTATTGATGATAATGACGTTGTGTATCATGCATTCATAGCATTCCAGACTTCGGTCTATTGTGGCTTCAATCCCATTGTGTGGATGTGAGGTAATTTGATGTCCTCCGATTCTTGTGTAGAATCAATCCTATTGACGGGGATCTTTGGAGGATGATGGCCTAGTGTCCATCGACTTTCATGAATTGGTACCACATGCATGAGTCTTGTTGTGCATTGCATTTATTTGGCATTGATGTGATTCATGATATCGTGATTTTTGATGTTTTCCTTTGTGATGACCCTGATGATGTTGTATATGATAATGACCCCATTTTATGCATATCTTGTTTTTATATTGATTATAATGAATTGTGATTACTCACCCTGCCTGTTTGAATGTTGGCTCCACGTGGGTAACGTGCAGGTGATCAGGCTTAGATGTGGTTGCCTTCGAGGACTTTTGGAGTTTATTTTGATTTTGGTCAATGTAGAGGGTCTTGCTCTGATAGTGTAACATCTGGTTGGGTCGTTGAGTCGAAACATATTATGTTGACATTTTGTTGTTATTTGATTATTAGGGTTTTTATTTTAAAACCTTTTGATTTTGGATTATTGTGGTTATGGTGGTTCCGCTGCTAATTTTGATGGCTTTTGAATATTTTGAGGAAAACCCGTGTTTACGGAGCATTTGTTTTATTTGAATTTATTGAGAAATGTTCGCCCTTTTGAGGCGGTTCTGATTTTACTCTGATATTATGATTATTCAGCTGCAATATTTGTGGGGTAGAAAAGGGTGTTACATTAGTGGTATCAGAGCAGGTCGGTCCGTCCGGCCAGGTTGTCTAATGTTGTCTATTCCCTAGTGTGCGACATGTGTGTGAAAACACTGTTGATGCTTGTTTTATTTTCCATTTGTAGGTTTGGAATGAAACAATAGGGGGAGAAGATGGTGCTTCTCCAAGGTTCTTCAAGTGTGGAGCGATAGCTAAGTGTGGTGTTGGACGCTATGATAGTTTGGTAAAGATAGTTTGTACCGCCTCATGATAGTCGGCTGTTATTGACAAATTGAGGAACTGATCACTCTTAATCTCTTGTTGATAATAGACGGGATCATGTTGGATGGGATAGACGTGTCTTGCGAGCTTAAGTGGTGTGCATAGTAAATTATTTGGAGTTAAGCCAAGTACTTACATATTGTTTTGATGAGTCGATGTAGGATGGTGTTGAGATGTTTATGTTGAGGGCAACCCTGAGTATTAGTGAAGGTGGAGAAGCTGGTGTTTTGCCTTTTATTTGTGAAATTTTGGAAGTGTTTCCTGATGACGTAAGTGATTTGCCTCCAGAGCTTGAGGTAGAGGTTGCGGCGGATTTGATACCAGGTATGAGTTCGGTGTTAATGGTTCCTTACCGGATGTCTGCATCTGAGTTAGGAGAATGAAGAAACAATTGGAAGAGTTGCTTGGGATAAAGTTTGTTCGACCGAGTATTTCTCTGTGGGGTGTTCCTGTGTTGTCGGTTAAGAAGAAAGATGGTAGCATGAGGTTGTATATTGATTATCGGCAGTTGAATAAAGTGACTATTAAGAATAAGTATCCGCTCCCGAGAATTGAAGATTTGATGGATCAGCTTATAGGCGCTTGTGTGTTCAGTAAGATTAATTTGAGGTCTGGTTATCATCAGATTCGTGTTAAGCCTGATGATATCTCGAAGACGGCTTTTAGGATGAGGAATGGTCACTATGAATACACTGTGATGCCATTTGGTGTATCCAATGAACCTGGTGTGTTCATGGAGTACATGAATCGGATTTTTCATGAGTATTTGGATAAGTTTGTGGTGGTGTTTATCGATGATATCTTGATATATTCTAGATCTGAAGAAGAACATGTTGAGCATTTGAGAACTGTGTTGCGAGTATTGAAGGAGAAGAAGTTGTATGCAAAGCTGTCCAAGTGTGAGTTTTGGTGGAAGGAAGTGAATTTTCTTGGCCATGTGATTTCAAGTGGCGGGATTGCCGTTGATCCCTCTAAAATTGATGATGTGTTATAGTGGGAGACTCTGAAGTCTGCTACCGAGATACGAAGTTTTCTGGGATTGGCGGGTTATTACCGCAAGTTTATCGAAGGCTTTTCTAAGTTGGCATTATCTTTGACTTAGTTAACTCGAAAGGGTCAAGCTTTTGTGTGGAGCTTGCGAAGAGAGTTTTGTGGAATTGAAGAAGAGGTTGACGACCGCTCCAGTGTTGATTTTGCCTAATCCGAACGAATCTTTTGTGGTGTATTAAGATGCGTTGAAGATGGTCGTTGGTGAAGTATTAATGTAGAATAGACAAGTTGTTGCATATGCTTCGAGACAATTGTGAGTTCATGAGAGGAATTATCCTACACATGACTTGGAATTGGCCGCTGTGGTGTTTGTATTGAATATTTGGAGACATTATTTGTTTGGATCTAAGTTTGAAGTGTTCAATGATCATAAAAGTCTGAAGTACTTAATTGATAAAAAAGAATTGAATATGAGGCAGAGGAGGTGGTTAGAGTTGTTGAAGGATTTTGATTTTGATTTAAGTTATCATCCGGGCAAAGCGAATGTAGTGGCCGATGCATTGAGCAGAAAGTCATTGCATATGTCGATGCTTATGGTGAAAGAATTGGAACTAATTGAGCAATTTCGAGATTTGAGTTTGGTATGGGAAGAGACCTCTGACAGTGTGAAGTTGGGAATGTTAAAGTTGACTAGTGGTATTCTGGAAGAAATCAGAGTGAGACAGCAATCTGATTTAAAGTTAGTTGACCAGTTGACTTTGATTAACCAAGATAACAGAGGAGAATTCCGGATTGATGAGAATGGTGTGATGAGGTTTCGAGATGGGGTATGTGTTCCACATATACCAGAAATCAAGAAGAGTATTCTAGAAGAAGGACACCGAAGTAGGTTGAGTATTCATCAAGGTGCTACGAAGATGTACCAGGATTTGAAAAAGTTGTTTTGGTGGTCGGGTATGAAGAAGTATATTGCCGAGTTCGTTTATACGTGCTTGACGTGTCAGAAATCGAAGATTGAGCATCAGAAGCCTTTAGGTATGATGCAACCGTTGAATATTCCAGAATGGAAATGGGATAGCATTTCCATGGATTTTGTGTCAGGATTACCGAGAACTGCTAAAGGAAATGATTTAATTTGGGTGATCGTGGATAGATTAACTAAATCAGCTTATTTCTTGCCGATGAAGATTAACCATTCTATGCAGAAGTTAGCCGAGATGCACATCGAAGAGATTGTGAAGTTGCGTGGGATACCTTCGAGTATTGTGTCGGATAGGGATCCGAGATTTACATCTAGGTTATGGAAGAGTTTGCAAGATGATTTGGATACTAAGTTGAGGATGAGTTCTGCCTATCATCCGCAGATGGACGGTCAGACAGAAAGGACTATCCAATCCTTAGAGGATTTACTAAGGGCTTGTGTGTTGGATCACGGAGGATCTTGGGATAGCCATTTACCATTGATTGAGCTCACATACAATAATAGTTTTCATGCTAGTATTGGAATGACGCCCTATGAAGCTTTATATGGGAGAAGATGTAGGACTCCTTTGTGTTGGTATGAGTCAGGCGAGAGCGTTGTACTCGGACCTGAGATTGTGCAAGAGACGACTGAGAAGATTAAGATGATCCAAGAAAGGATGAGAGCATCGTAGAGTCTCCAGAAGAGCTACCATGGTAAGAGAAGGAAGACATTGGAATTCCAAGAGGGAGATCACGTGTTTTTGAGGGTGACGCCAATGACTGGTGTGAGTCAAGCTTTGAAGTCTAGGAAGCTCACTCCAAGTTTTGTTGGTCCATATCAAATCTTGTAGAAGATAGGAGAGATAGCCTATCGAATTGCATTACTGTCGTCACTTGTGAATTTGAATGACGTTTTCCATGTGTCTCAGTTGAGGAAGTACATTCCAGATCCGTCGCATGTGATTCAGATGGATGATGTACAAGTGAGGGATAACCTGACAGTGGAAGCATTACCTGTACGGATTGATGGTCGAGAGATGAAGCAACTGCGGGGTAAAGACATAGCTTTGGGGAAGGTGTTGTGGGGTGCACCAGCTGGCAAAATTTGAACTTGGAAACGTGAAGATCAGATGAGGGAGTCGCATCCGACTCTATTTCCTTGAGGTAATTTTTGAGGGCGAAAATTCTTTAAGTGGGGGAGAGTTGTAACACCCCAAGTTTGTTAGAATATTCATTTAATTTATTTAAATATAATATTCGTGAATATTAGTGAATTTTGGTGGTCTGCGTTAACATCGGTATTTTGTGGAAGTTTTGGCTATTTATTTAAATAATAGTATATAATATAGAATATATTGTATTATTATTTATTTAAATAATATTTGAAGGATTAAGGGCAAATTGGACTTTTAAGGAGGAGTTAGTGAGGGTAATATTGAGAAAGCCCATTTTTGGAAGCCCAAAGGTTAGGTTTAACAAAAAGGAGAATTTGAGAGGAATAGGATTCATTTTTGTTAGACCGTGAAAAGAAAGGAAAAGGTCAGAGCTCTGAGGAAAGAGGGAAAAACCTAGGATTCGAGAAGGTTTCAAAGAACTAAATAAAAAAGCTTGGAATCGACAATCTAAGGTATGGGGAGTATTACCTTTCATTGTTTTCAATATAGGAATTCGATGTGTTTAAAGAGGATTTTTGAGGTTTATGTGGGTTTGTAGGTTTATGAGTAAATTGATGATTTAGGTGTTATTTTTGTGGATTGATGATGAATATGAAGGGTTGGATTGAATCGGATAAAAGTAGACCTTTGTGGCTAATCTCCATGTTGATGTTGTTCTGACCTTGTAGGGAAAGGGATTTGTGGGAGTTAGGGAGGTATTTGGGGATTGGGGTTTTTGCGTGTCGGAAGTTTTAATAAGAGGAAAAATGCATAAATTGATCGGTTAAATTGTGGTTTATGTTTGATGTTAGGATCTCTAAAAAGGTGTTATAGGCTGTTATAATTGTTATATAATATTAGTATTTCGAATTCTGAGATTGAGGCTTTTTACGGAATCGAATTCGGAGGTCCGGAAGGCCTCTAAACTGTAGAAATCGCATTTTTCTCGTTTTCTGTCCAGGAGAGTTCGCGTAGCGAAAGTTCGCATAGCGAGCAGTAGCGACTCGCAGCGAACATGACAGTGTTGTTTGCTGCTGTTACGGACAAAATTTTTCTAAACTTCAGAAATTCATAACTTTTAATTCGTATGTCCGTTTCAGTCGTCGTTAGAGTTGTTGGAAAGCTGGTTTCAAAAACTTTTTGATAAAATTACTTTTAATGCCAGAATTCCAACTATTCGATAAAGTAGTCGGGTTTTTCGTGTATGTATTATGTGTTGTGCGTTGAAACGATGAATTTGTTTTATGATTCTTGTGTTGTCTTGATGTTTTGAGTTGTGATTATTCTGATGAATTACCATGATTATATTGATGATTATGAGATGTTTATACATGATGTTTGATGATTAGATGATAATATGAATTACCACGAGTATGTTTATGATATGATATGTTTATACATGATGTTTGATGATTAGATGATAATATGAATTACCACGAGTATGTTGATGATTATGAGATGTTTATTCATGATGTTTGATGATTAGATGATGATATGAATTACCATGAGTATGTTGATGATTATGAGATGTTTATACAGGATGTTTGATGATTAAATGATGATGTGAATGACCATGAGTTATATTGATGATTATGAGATAATGATACATGACTATTTTGATGAATTACCATGAGCTATATTGATGATTACGAGATGATGATTCATGATGTTTTGATGATTAAATGATGATAGGATTAACATGATATTTTCATGAATGATGATGCACGTAATGAATTTTATTGATGATAATGACGTTGTGTATCATGCATTCATAGCATTCCAGACTTCGGTCTATTGTGGCTTCAATCCCATTGTGTGGATGTGAGGTAATTTGACGTGCACCGGTTCTTGTGTAGAATCGATCCTATTGATGGGGATCTTTGGAGGGTGATGGCCTAGTGTCCATTGACTTTGATGAATTTGTACCACATGCATGAGTCTTGTTGTGCATTGCATTTATTTGGCATTGATGTGATTTATGATATCGTGATTTTTGATGTTTTTATTTGTGATGACCCTGATGATGTTGTATATGATAATGACATCATTTTATGCATATCCTGTTTTTATATTGATTATAATGAATTGTGATTACTCACCCTGCCTGTTTGAATGTTGCCTCCATGTGGGTAACATGCAGGTGATCAGGCTTAGTTGTGGATGCCTTCGAGGACTTTTGGAGTTTATTTTGCTTTTGGTCGATGTAGAGGGCCTTGCTCTGATAGTGTAACATCGGGTTGGGTCATTGAGTCGAAACATATCATGTTTGCATTTTGTTGTTATTTGATTATTAGTGTTTTTATTTTAAAACCTTTTGATTTTGGATTATTGTTGTTATGGTGGTTCCGCTGCTAATTTTGATGGCTTTTGAATATTTTGAGGAAAACCCGTGTTTACGGAGCATTTGTTTTATTTGAATTTATTGAGAAATTTGCGCCCTTTTGAGGTGGTTCTGATTTTACGTTGATATTATGATTATTCTGCTGCAATATTTGTGGGGTAGAAAAGGGTGTTGCAAACCTCCTATAAAATGTAGCATGTATGAGAATGCTTCTAATTCCTTTAACATTCATTGGCGGCGGCAACTTCTCTATAACCTCCACTTTGGCTTAGTCAACTTCGAGCCCCTTTGAAGAAAATTTGTGGCCGAGCATAATTCCTTCTGTAACCATGAAGTTACACTTCTCCCAATTAAGAACAAGATTAGTTTTCACACACCTTTCCAACACAATGTCCAAATTTTTCAAACAAAGATCGAATGACGACCCACAAACTGAAAAGTCATTCATGAAAAATTCAATGGATTTTTCAATCAAGTCAGAAAATATGGCTTGCGTACACCGCTGAAAAGTAGCCGGCGCATTACACAACCCAAAAGGCATCCTCCTATAAGCAAAGACCCCAAAAGGACATGTAAAAGCAGTTTTCTCATGATCCTCCGGGTTAACAATAATTTGATTGTAACCTGAATAACCATCAAGAAAACAATATAATTTATGACCGTAAAGCCTCTCAAGCATTTGGTCCATAAAAGTTAAGGAAAAGTGATATTTCCTCATAGCTTTGTTTAGCCTACGGTAGTCAATACACATTCTCCAACCGGTCACAGTTCTTGTTGGAATTAATTCATTCTTTTCATTCTGAATCACCATTGTCCCACCTTTCTTTGGTACCACTTGCACCGGACTAACCCACCGACTATCAGAAATAGGATAAATCATTCCGGCCTCAAGCATCTTCACCACTTCTTTCCTAACCACTTCTTTCATGGTAGGATTTAAGTGGCGTTGAGGTTGAGCTACCGGCTTAAAATCATCCTCCATTAAGATCCTATGCATGCAATATGAAGGGCTTATTCCTTTTAAATTGGAAAGAGTCCACCCCATAGCATTTTGATTCTTCTTCAATGCCACAATTAATTTTTCTTCCTCTTCCATGGTTAGTTCGTTACTATGATCACTGGTTTGTGCCCCCTATCATCAAGAAACACATACTTTAAATTAGGAGGCAAAATCTTCAACTCAATTTTTGTGTCCTCCACCTTTTCTTTTTTCAACTCTTCCTCCAGCTCTTCCAAGGGAGGAACTTCTTCTAAAGCTTCAAGTTCTCGCAAACACTTTTCAATCTCATTTTCTTCACTCTCATTAAAACTAAGCAAAGCATGAGTAAGAACTTTTTCCAAGGGAGTAGTAACATGAACTTCTCTTTTCACCTCTTCAATCACTTCTTCCATTGCATCAAGACAGAAACAATCATTCTTCTCTTTTGAATGCTTCATGGCTTCAAAGAGATTAAAGCAAACTTCTTCAACTTGTACTTGCACTTTCATTAGACCACCATCCATATCAATCGCCATTCTTGTTGTTTTCATGAAAGGTCTTCCAAGAATTAAAGGAGCGTCATCATCTTCGTCCATTTCTATCACTAATAAGTCGACGAGAAATAAAAACTTATCAACTTTCAGCAATACATCTTCAGTTACACCAATAAGTCGATGGGAAATAAAAACTTATCAACTTTCAGCAATACATCTTCAGTTACACCAATAAGTCGATGGGAAATAAAAACTTATCAACTTTCAGCAATACATCCAAGAATTTATCGGCTAATTGCAAAGTCATCCTAGTAGCCCTCAACTCCATGTGTCCCAATCTTTTAACAATTAACAACAGTATCAAATTTATGTTAGATCCCAAATCAATCAACCCATTACCAACATAGGTATTGCCAATGGTAACCAGTAATGTAACTCTTCCCGGGTCACTTTGTTTCCTAGGAAGAGTCCTTTGAATAATTGCACTACAATTAGCATCAACAACTACGGTTTCTTAGTCTATATACTATTTCTTCTTGGTGATGATATCCTTCATAAATTTCACATAAGTAGGCATTTGCTCCAATGCCTCGGCAAATGGAGTATTGATTTGCAATTGATTAAAAATATCCATAAACCGAGCATATTGCCTTGCGTTGTCCCTGTTTGTAGGACTATGAGGATAAGCCAAATTTTGAATGGGGATGTTCACTTTCTCCTTTCCCTTCCTATCATTATTCTTTTTCTCTTCTCTTAATTTCTTTTCAACTACATCATCATTTTCCTCCTCAACAATTTCATCCTCATTTTCAACTACAACCTCATTTTCCCTTTCTTTCTCATCAATTCCTAAATCAACCTTCCTCCCACTCCTATTAAGGATATATTTGCATACCACATTAGGATCCACTTGCGGCTTGACCGGAAAGGCTTCTTTTTGCTTGTCGGCAAGTTGCTTAGACAATTGCCTAATTTGTGCTTCAAGATTCCTAATAGAGGAATTTGTGCTCTTTTGGTTAGACATTGAAAGTTGCATGAATTGATTGAGAGTTTCCTTAATATTAGAGCCTCCTCTTGGTTTGGTTTCGATTGGTTGTAATTTTGGTAAGGTTGACGGTTTGAAGAACTCGGATTTTGCCTCCACCCTTGTTGGTAACCTTGGCTATTACCTCTCGATTGGTGGCCTTGGTTATTGCTTTGATACAGTGCTTTTGGTTGAAAGCCTTAATTTTGGTTTCCCGCATAGTTGGCTTCTTCAACAACCGGTGGACAATAGCCGGTAAGATTATCACCTTTGCAAAGTTCACAACTTGTTACATGTTGATTTAGGTTGGGAACTTCTTGTATCTCTTTGATTTTTTGTGGAAGTTTTGACATTTGGTTTGTCAACAACTCCACTTGTTGCGAGAGTAATTTGTTTTGAGCAAGAATATCATCATTTGATCCCGAATCTATCATGCCCAGTTTTCTTTGAGGTGTGCCACGGTTGTAATTTCTTTGATGATCATTGAGTGTCATCCTATCAATAATAGCAATTGCATCTTCAACACTTTTGGACATTAATGATCCACCCGAAGTAGCATCCAACAAAGTCTTATGAACCAATTGAAGCCCATTCCGGAAGATGTGCACTTGAGTTAATTCGTCAAAACCGTGACCTCTGCATTTTTGTAACATGGATTTGAACCTCTCCCAAGCTTCATTGAGAGATTCATTTCAACCTTGAGCAAACACTGATATCGTCGTCTATGCTTCCATAAATATATTATGGGGGAAAACCGTTCAAGGAACTTTTCTTCCTATAAATTCCAATCCGTCATCACTAGAGTTTATTGATCAAGATAATATTCCTTCGCCTTCCCGTTTAAGGAATGCGGAGATAGTCTCTTAAACAAGGATTCCTCTTCCGCTTCCGGCGTTCCCGTTGCACTCAAAATTCCATAAAATTTGGTTAGATGTGTGAACGGGTCCTCATGGTCCATACCAGTAAAAGTATTTTTATACAGAAGAGCAAGGAATCCCGTTTCCATCTTAGAATGCCTCCCATTGTGGGCGTTGCACGTAAACTGAGCGTTGTGTCTTGGACTGTTAACACATGGGGGTTTAAGCAGGAGGCGGTGGTGGTATTTCTGCCATGATTGGCGTAATAATAGGTGTAGATGAAGAAGTTTTTCCACGCTCTTGTCTTTCTTTAGCAAGTTGTCGTCTCCGTCTAGTTCTGCTATTAGGCTTACGAGCAGTTCTTTCAATCTCAGGATCGAAAATAAGTTGGTCTGCAGGTACACTTCCTCGCATAAACAAAATCTGCACACTTAACCAAACAAATTAAGCAGCACAAGAAAAATAAATAGAGGTAAGAATTCAATACAAAGTTCTTAAATCAATAAACAATTGCAATGCTTGCAATATCAAACAATCCCCGACAACGACACCATTTTGTTTGAATCATAGTTAAAGGGGGTTTTGTTATCGTCTCCACAGGGATTGCAGATATTTTGATGCTTGCCGTTCAATAGTTTACTATTTCAAGAAAAAGGGGTTTCAAAGTTTTGTTCATAAAATTGTCACCTTTTTAATAGAAAAGCTTATAAATTCTAAAGAGTTTGATTAACAAAGTATAACAAAAGTAGTTTTCATCTACCCTCACCTATACGTATTCTTTCAATCTTGCATGTGAAGTCGGATCCGATTAATATCGTCGCGCATTCTTTCAACACCGTCTATCTCTAGAGCAGCGTCGTGAGAAATACCGTATTCATCACTACCCGGTTTCTCCATATAACAACCAATATAGTAAGCTTTAAGTTCAACACAAAGCAACTATCGACCATAGACCGATCTCTCCAATCTATAAACTGATAGATGAATATTTTAGGTCAAGTTTCACAAAATCTATGTCTAGAGTTTTACAAAACAAGAATGGATCATTAAGAACAAAAATATTCATCATATATTAATCATCACTTGTTCGCATACAAGGCCAATCAAAAGAAATACATATAAGCTAATGGTAGACTACCTCTACCTTCGATACAAAGGAAATTAGCTACTCATAATCACGGTAGCTTGCTTTACAAGTTTTGGAAGAATATGAATAAGCATCTACGTCGAAGAATCGAACTCGGATGCGAATCCAACTTCTATTTGCAAAGTATCACTTTTTGGTGAAGAAATACTGAGAAATGAAGTTTTGGTGTGAAAAATGGGTTATGATCCCCAAAAAATATGAAAATTACTTATATAGTACTTTTGGAATCTGTCATGTTCGCACAACGAACCATTTCTTCGCCCAACGAACTCACTTTTAGGCACCTAAAGTGCCTCTGAACAGTTAAACCACCCTTGAGAAATATCTGAAGTTCGATGTGCGAGCAATTCTTCACCCTGCAAACTACTTTACTACAAGTTCGCACAACGAACTTATGGTCCTTTAGCTACTGACTTCAGTCTGGGATGGTTTGCTGGTCCTTCGGTGAGACCTCGCCATAGCGAACATTCGCTACTAGTTCGTCCAGCGAACTTAATGCCCTTTCCTTACTAAATCTCAATTGAGAGGGTTTGTTGGGTCTTCGCCATGAGTTCGCCCAGCGAATATTTGTTGCTACTCCTCACTAGCTGTTCGCACAGCGAACATGCTGAATCTCTTCTTTTCCTTTGGCTTCCTTGTCCAATTGCTTGTGTCTTACACTTTGATGTTTTTATGCTAATTTCTGCACAATAACACACAAATCAAAGCAACCAAAGGTATTTTCAACATTACAGAAGAATAGCATGATATCACGGAGTAAATCCAACAAAACATAACAAAAGAGTTGAAAAATGCCAATAAATAAGGATCAGTTTAAAGCAAGTTTGGCATTCAACACTAGACCAACAACAAATTTGATTGTTTCGATCCTAGCAACAGGTGCAAAAACTTTGTCGAAGTCGATTCCTTCCTTCTGTATAAATCCTTTCGCTACGAGTCTCGCCTTGTGTCGAGTTACTTCTCCTTTAGGATTCATCTTCATCTTATATACCCATTTCACATCAACTGCCTTCTTGTCTTGAGGCAATTCAACAAGTGACCAAGTGTTGTTGACTTCGATGGACTCTAGTTCCTCTTTCATTGCTTTCACCCACTTCAAATCCTTCAATGCCCCAGCTGCATTGACTGGTTTGATATCTGCATAGAAAACATAGTGTATCAGCTCACCTTCTTCATCGACCACGTCATCTGATGTAATCACACATTCTTGCAGCCTTGTAGGCATGTGTCTTGTTCGTCGAGGTCTGCTTGGGCCTGCTCCACCTCTGACTTCTTCTTGTCGAACTTTTTTTTCGACTTCACTAGCTGGTTCTTCATATAATATTCTCACTGAATCCTTCTTAAAATTCTCAATCCAATCTCATTCCTTAAGCTAATCTATGATCACGTCCCTGCTGATCACTACTTTCTTGTTCACTGGGTCGAACAACTTGTAGCCTCGAGTCAAATGATATCCTATCAGGATCATTTGATTCGACTTGTCATCAAGCTTTCTTCTCAACTGATCTGGCACATGTCTATGTGCTATTGATCCAAACACCTTCAAATGACTTAGGCTAGGCTTGACACCGGACCAACATTCTTCTGGCGTAATTCCTTCTAACTTCTTCTTCGGACATCTATTGAAGATGTATGTTGTTGTCGACACAGCTTCTCCCCATAATTCTTTGGGTAGATGCTTGCCTTTCAACATACTTCTCACCATATTCATGATGGTTCTATTCTTCCTTTCTGCAATTCCATTCTGTTGTGGAGTATAGGGTGGAACAACCTCATGCACAATCCCTGCTTTCTCACATAATGCATCGAAATCTTTCGACACATACTCTTCACCACCATCAGTCCTCAGAGTCTTTAGCTTTCGACCACTTTGTCTTTCAACCATGGATTTAAATTTGGAAAATACCTCGATCATGTCACTTTTTTTCTTGATCAGGTAAGTCTACAGTTTTCGACTGAAATCATCTATAAACATGACAAAGTACATGTTACCTCCAATTGAATCCACCTGGATAGGACCACATACATCAGAGTATATAACTTCAAGAATTTCCTTCGACTTGCTTCCTGCATCCTTGTTAAATCTATTCTTATGTTGTTTCGTCTGAACACATTCTTCACACACTTCACTTAGAATGTCGATTTCTAGTAATCCTGAAACCATATTTCTTCTCTTCAACTCTCTGATGTCTTTGAAATTGAGATGACCAAGTCGATAATGCCATATCCATTCATCTCTGCTGGCTGCAGTTGCAAGGCACTTATGATCCATCACATTAAGCTCAATCTTGAATGTTCTATTATGAGACATTAGAGCCTTCAAGATTAACCTACCACCTGAGTCGAGAACTCTCATCATCTTGTCTTCAATAAACACCTTATAGTTATTTTTGACCAGCTGCCATATACTGAGCAAATTACTCTTCATGCATGGTATGTACAACACATTGAAAATTATTGACCTCTTGCCATCTTTCCTTATAATCAGAACATCACCAATACCTTCAACTGTTAGAGTATTGTCATTTGCAAATTTCACCATGTTCTTCATTGAGGGATTTACGTTGACAAACCAATCTTTCCTTCCAGTCATGTGTGATGAACATCCTGAGTCCAAGTACCACTGATCCTGGAAACTTTCTTGATCTCTTGTTGTGACCATCAACAATATTTCTTCTTCTTCATGTTTTGCCAGCTTTGCATCAGTTTATTGATTCTTCTTCTTTTCTGGACAATCACTAAAATAGTGACCGTACTTTTGAAAATTAAAACACTGGATGTGACTTTTGTCAGGCTTTCGACCACCACCTCTTCCTCTACCTGCAACACCACCTCTTTTGTTGCCTTAGTTCTCGGGTTTTCTCTTATTCGACCAGTTTCCTTCCTTCTAATTTTGACCTGTCGAATTGTTGTAGCCTCCTATGCCTTTATTGCTATTCCAACTTCCTTTGCTTTTTTTTTCTGACTGCGCCTGCAAAGCCATATCACTCTTCGACTTTCCTGCAACTCTCTTAGTCATCCTTTCTTCATGAGACTCAAGCGTCCCTTGAAGGTCTTCCTTTGTCAATGCTAACAAGTCTTTCGACTCTCTTATGGATGCTACCACGTGGTCGAACTTTGGATCCAATGACCTCAAGATATTTGTAACAACTGATCTTGATGTCAACACTTCTCCACATACCTTGATTTGATTCACCAATTTTGTAACCCTAGTGAAGAAATTTGTTATGCTTTCATTGTCTTCCATTTGAAGCAATTCATAAGTCCTTTTGTGAGTTTGTAACCTCACCTCTTTCACCTTTTCTGCACCTCTAAGCAATTTTTCAAGAATCTCCCAGGCTTCTTTTGCTGATTCTACATCACTAACCTTTTCAAAATTATCTGGATCAACACATTGATGAATTATAAAAAGAGCTTTATAATCTTTCTTCTTCAATTCTTTGTGTGCAACTTTTTCTTGATTCGTCACGTTTTCTACAAGTGGTGTTACTCCTTCCTTCACAAGATCCCAAAGATCTTGATAACAGAAAACCACCTTAATATACTTGCACCAATTCTCATAATTATCTTTCTTGAGAATCGGAAGGTTCGCCGAAAAGTGCTCGCTTGGATGATTCATCGCCATCACGGTTTTGCTTCCTTGAATCGCAACCGGAGCTCTGATACCAGATGTTGGAATTCAACCATAACCTATGGAGAATTTCACTCAATCTTAATAAACAAGATTGTTATCAATCACGCAATGACAATGAAAAAAGGTTGAGAAAGAAAGAAAGAAAATAACGTTGGAGAAGAAGAATATTTTCTGCAAAGTTTCTCTCTGCCCACAAACTGCGGAAAACTTCTTTATTCACTTGCAACTGCAAATTCTGCGAATACAATGTTATGAGTTATTTTAAAAAATAGGTTCTTCCCTATTTATAGATTTAGGTTAGCTTGCTCCCTAAGCCAAATCCCAAAACTATAAAATCCCAAAATAGTTAACACTACTAAAATAGGCCTAAGTCGAAATCCTATGTGAAGCAACCTACTTCGATACTTCGACACACTAATACAACTCAACACATAGATATTTCGACACAAAGAATTACATTCTCAACAATATTAACCACATGGTTGTTCTAATTTTCAAGTTGTAAAATATTGGTCGAAAACAACCTAAGTGAACTAGCTCAATAATAATGAAAAGAATATAAATGAATGATAGGCATGATAATTCTTACCCACCGTATTCTTGGTAAAAACAGAAGCAACATCGAATGTGATAATAGTGTCGCCGTTCAAACGCAAAGGAAACTTCATCCCTTCATGAACAATCATAACCTGCAACAAATCATCATTATTCCACTATCCCTAATTGATTTTAATTTTCTAAAAATCGAATTTGATATATGGAATAAAAGAGTATCAAACTTGAATTAAGTTTTAGAATTTCCCAATCATCCTCAATGTTTGGCTCTATAGATATCGGAGAAGTGTGATGGATGTTAGAAGCAACTATTAACTTGAACTAGAGAATGAATCGACAAGGAAACATATTTGGAAAATTATTGAGAAACATGTATGGATGAATGAGAAGAATAAGTGGCTCCCGATCAGGTAACGGACCAGGAGTTAGGATAATGAGTAGAATAATGAAGCTCGAGAGTGAAAATTGGAGGAAGTGAAGGTGAATATGTGGATTGAAGAGTTTGAATTAGAGGTAAAGGAAGGGATACATAACAGTTCTCTATGCTTCCCACCGCCTCAATAGAGAACTTCATCATTACAATTCCAATTGCAAGTTCAGTTTAGTCAATTGACCAAACACACGACTGTGGTACTACCAATTGCGAAACAACACAATTTCTTTTCTTATTGCTCCTTCTTATGTAGGGTTTTTCTTTGTGATTCTAAGAAGAAGGATGCCTGTAAAGGTACAACTATCGGCAAAGGAAAAGAAATGCGGTAGAGGAATGACTCAAGTTCTTTTTTGTTTTATAGAGAAGAGAAACTCTAAAATTAATTTGTGTTTTGCTTTTGTTATTGGAAAAATAGGGAATAGAAAATGGGTGGGAATGAAATTTTTTTCGCGGCATTTTAATTTATAGGTAATAAAAAATTAAAAAATTAAAATTCATGGGATTAAATAAATTAAAAAATTAAAAATTATGGGAAATAAATTAGCACGAGCTAAAAATGACGCTAATATTTTAATAAATAATTATAAAAACTAATATTCGTTTTAAAGGGAAATTAGTGTCGAATATTATAGACGCTTATAATTTGATAAATAAATATATAAAAAAATGTATTGAGTCAGTAAAACACAATTAGTGTTGGCTAAGACAAACACTAATATCAATGTCATTTTAAAAAAATAATAAATAAATAAATAAGCTTATTAGCGTATGCTTTTGTGAAGTATATCCAGCACTATTAGGGTTGGTGTCTTGGTCGATGCTAAATATTTAAAAGGTAAAATGCATTTTTCTTCTTGTTTTGATGATGTGTTCATTACATTTTAGATGACTCTATCTTTATTTTTACAATGTTTATCAAATTAGTTACACACAGCACATTTTAACTTTCCTAACTAACTCCTGAACCATCTAACCAACTTTCCAAAAATAGCACACTATGTACGTTTGATTTGGACTCCAACACAACTAAACTTAGAAACTTTTATATAGTAATGAAAATTTGTCTTTATAAATAAATAAAGAATGTTATTGAAAGAAGGATAGGTGGCCAACTGTATTAACTAATAAAAAATAAAACAAATTATATATAACTCACATTTTATGATGGATTCTGTATTGGATTTAACTTAATTTTATAAAACTAACTAGTAAGAAATCCGTGCTATCGCACGGGTCCTGTCTGGATTTACATCGCATATCTACCAAACGATTATTTGTAAAGTTTGAATTCATTCTTCAATTGGTTAACATTGACATAGTTATAAATATATGCTAATAATATGCATCAACTTTTAAGCATTGATTCGTACTCACAATAAATCGTACAACCAATTCTCTAACTTCAAAAGATGGACATTAAAATGAACAGTCTACAACATAACCTCTCATAGATATGTTTACATCTACTCGTGAATCCAGATGAGTTAACAAAACTGAGTTGAATTCAGATGAGTTAATTTTAAAACAACAGATTTGAATAAAATCATTTTTCCAATTTAAATAGCATTACTTTTTAGATATTATCCAATTTTTCCAAACCTAAAATTTATAACAGCTTCCAGTCAAATATCAGTTTTACATCCTTCTTATTATATCATATTTACAATTTTTACAAACCTACAATATATGACAGCTCTCCGTCAAATTTTGGTTCTAAATGAATATCTACACTCCATGGTATCTTGAAATTTCGGTTCTAAATGTCTACCAAACCATCCTTTGTAAAGTTTGAATTCATTCTTCATTTGGTTAACATTGACATAGTTACAAATATAAACTAATAATATGCACCAACTTTTAACTGCACCAAGAGAAATGTTTAAAAGATGGACATTAAAATGAACAGTCTACAGTATATCCTCTCATAGATACGTTTACATCTACCCGTGAATCCAGATGAGTTAACAAATCTAAGTTGAATGCAGATGAGTTAATTTTAAAACTACAAATTTGAATAAAATCATCTTTCCAATTCAAATAACATTACTTTTTAGATATTACTCAATTTTTCTAAACCTAAAATTTATAACAGCCTCCCGTCAAATATCAGTTTTAAATCCTTCTTATTATATCATATTTACAATTTTTACAAACCTACAATATATATGACAACTCCCCATCAAAGTTCAGTTCTAAATGAATATCTACACTTCATAGTATTTTGAAAATAAAAGTAAATTGATATGTTTATAAAAATATTTGAAACTTATTACTGTTTATAAAAATATTTGAAACTTATTACTGTTTATAAAAATAATTGTATCAATAGTTGAATTTTTCCCGTTTATAAAAATATTTGTAATTTATTCTCGTTTATAAAAATTATCGTAACTTATTTTTGTTTATAAAAACAATTATATCAATATGTATACTTTTTCCCGTTTATAAGTGCATTGAACCCGTGTGACAATATATAAAAATATGTTAACTTATTCTTGTTTATAAGTGCATTGAACCCATGTGACAATTCTGTTTTGCCGTAACCAAGTAACAATTCGAGTTTTCTATATTCCAAAAACCAAGTTGTCATGTTAAATTTCAACCCACTAAATTAGCTAAACTGTCTTATGTATATTTACAGCTAAAATGTGCAATTCCACCAGAATTATTTCTAATAATTAGCTATTTATTGTCAGGTACTTTAGATTTTATATATTTATAATAGATAGATAGATATTAGAGAGTGTATCAATAGGGTATACATGGTATTTTCAGGTACTATTCTTTTAATAAATAGATATTAGAGATTGTATCAATAGTTGAATTTTTATTGTTTATAAAAATAATTTGTATCAACAATGCACTTTTTCTCATTTATAAAAATATTTGTATTAACATGACATTTTTTTCAAGTTTAAAAAATAGTATTTAATTTTTTCAATTATTTATTTTTAATTTATTATAAAATGATCTTTTAATTCTAAATTATAAAATCAGATTTTTTTTTATTTTAGTATTTATTTGAATTGAAAAAACATATTTTCAGCTTTAATCATTTATTATGTTAATTTGTAAATAGATTTATCTATCTTCATAAATAATAAGATATGCTAAGAAATTATGTTTTATATCGGAGAATTAGTAATTCAAACTTAACTTTGAATCTTTGAAGATCATTTTTTATTAATATAATTTATTATTAATAATGTCAAATTCTATCAAAATATAATATTGGAACAATATTATGATTATTTAGTTAATTACTAATATTAATGATTTATAATGATTAGATATATTACATAAAAAAGGACATATTTTAAAAACAAATATTTGTAACAATTTATTAGTATACATGCTAATATTTTTATATAAAATATTATACAAACTAAATTTTAAAAATTAATTTTGTTTCGTTTTTATTTTTAATAATTATAAAGTTATTTAGTACATATTTATTTCTTTAATGCATAAATTTAGTTATGTCAATGATTTTAATCGATAAATATAATTTTATTCATAATAAATATAAAATCAAAACATCATTCTTTAATATTAAAAGTTATTGCAATTTAATATTAAAAATAATACAAATTTAATACAATTTATTACAAATCTAAATTACAGAAAACTAAAATAGATTAATAGTACATTTATTATAATTAATTAAATTTAAACTTTAAAATAGAAAACAATGATTAGATACAGAATAAAGGGAAATAACAAAATAGAGACAAATTGAATCCACTAATAGAATCCAAACATGGCCATAACATACAAAATGGCCAACAATGATTAGGTACAGAACATATTGAATCCACTATATTAGGAGATAAAACTCTAATAACAAAATTACACTAAATCAACACAGCTGACAGTATATTGATTACTCATAATATAAAGATTTGCAGCGAAAGATGATTCAATATCAGACCTCTGAGAAAAATGATCCAATGCAGTCTGGGCATAAGGAGGTAATAAAATTGAAGAAATTATGCAGAAGTCTATAGACTGATAAATACACAATGAAATTTTCAATCAGACAACATTTCTGAGCATTCTTAATAATTCCCTGATGAGAAGTTACAGAGAAGATAGAGATGTGTATGGAGCATCATTCTAAAAGAAAGAAACATGGTTATGTCATAACTGTAGTTTAACATGGGCTGGTAACTGCAAATCATTTCAAAGGTAAGTAGCAAAGCCAAGCAAATTCTATATCCCATACTACATCACCTAACAATACCTAAGCAAAGTATTGACATAAAATTGAAAAACTCAAAGGACCAAAGAAATTATAGACAAAAAGGAAGTCGCGTCTTCAGTGACTAACCTCCTTTCCAAGAGGTTTGATTTGACCAAGTGTTTTTGCTGCACCAAAAACTGCATCTGAACCACCCATATCAAATTTAATGAGTTCAACTGAACAACCAGGTCTGATATTGATGTTGCAGAAAATAAAGACTGAGACCATTTTATTGCTATGACAATGAGAAAAGACTTACTACCCAGATTAACAAAAATGTCTACCTACTTGGGCACAATCTCCATATCTTGGTCCAAACATGTGAAGGATTAGTCGACATCAAATTCGAGCTTGCCTGAGTCAGCCGTTTGTTCACCGAAATCTGAGATTTGCTCGTGGGATCTAGGATTAGCTTGTCGGGTTCTAGGGTTTGTTTGACAACATCACTGCTTGGGAAAGAGAAATTATCAAAAACAAAATATCAAAAAAATGTGAATAAAAAATTCTCACCATCATAGATAGATCAAATAAATCAGAATAACAATGTGTACAAAGAGAATCATAGGGGAAATTGAATATTAGTCATTCAAATATTCAAATTTGTCTAAAATCAAAATCAGATTTAATCACTAATCTCTTCCAAAAAGGAAAAATCATATTCAAATATCAACCTTATTTGATACGAAATTAGGGTATTAAAACAAACCAACACCTGCAAAACCATCAATCAAACTAAATCAGCTAACAAAGTCAAATCGCTGGAAGCAGAACTGTGATAGACATAGTGAATAACAACAAAAAGCACTTATTTAATGCGGACCACTATGATTTCACGGCAAGAAATGCGCTCACCACAAATCTGCCGCAAGAACTACATTCAAAAAATTATCCACACAAATCTTATCAAAGCGAAGAAATGCATACCGAAATGTCTAGCATTGACACGAATCTTATCAAAGCATTCAGCTACTCGCAAAATAATAATCGGAGCAAAATGAACATCAGCCACCAATGGTATGTTGCAGACATAAATGATAAGATTTAAAACGAATCAAATATCATAAATGAGCTGAATCAAAGGACTCAAAACATATAAAATTCTGCCAACAGAATATGGAAACACTAAATAATCAATCATGAGAAACTTACACCTGCACCTTACACGGCAAGTCCTTCGCATATGTTCTGCAATTTGCACGACATAAATTTTGATGCATACCCTACAGATGATGCTGCAAATAGGTTCAACAAGACTGCACTTTATGTCCAATACACTGTAAATCACAGACACATGTGTGAGGCAGTTGAAAGTATAAACACAAACCTGAAAAAAAATTACACTGGATACACTTCAGTTGTGTAAAGGTCACAAACAACTCTCTTTACCACATTCTATGCCTTAATGCATCCATCAGACGTACTTATCAAAAGCTTTCAGATGTACTATTTTAATTTAGAATGTAATATAATCAAAAGATTAGAATAATTTCAATCACAGTGATAAATTAACTCACATACTAAGCGGTTTGATTTGTTATTCCGTCCAATTTGGCAAAAATCTCTTCCCTACCAAAACCTAAATCCCAAATCCATCAACAACCCAAAATAGTCGTTTAATTCAAAACCCCAACCATTCCTTTACGTAAACTTGTCGAGCGTGAAGATCACAACGACAAAGATGACGAAGAAGAAGAACGAAACAGAAAAAGAAAGTTGGAGGGGAAGATGGAGGAAGAAGGCGATGTCGTTTTGGGATGGGATTGATATCGGAGAGGAGAGAAAGTGAAGAATGGAGGTTTAGGTTTTTGCATTTGGTTTGTGGGTGAACTTCTGTAGCTTCTGCATCAGACATGATGTGGATAGATCAGAAAATGAGAAGAAGCCGGAGAAAATGAAGAGAATAAGTGATTTTTGGTTTTGCGTCGTTCCATTTTTCATTTCGGATTCCAACCGTCTTTGCAGGTTTCCAAGGTTGTAATTTGACAACCACAATGTACATACATTCATGATAATATAACCCTAATAACCCTAATAATAATAATAATAATATCTAAATAAAATAAATCAAAATTTCATCCAAAAATATAATATGATGACACATCAACAAAATTAAATGCTAAATTAACCTGATTGCAGCAAGGTGTCAGAAAGTATATTTTGCCCATGAAATTAGAAAAGTTAAAACTTTTAATCAAAAGGATAATAAGTGGATTTCCAGTACTTTAGATTTTATATATTTATAATAGATTTGTGTAAGATTAATGGAGTAATTAATTTTCAGCTTTATTTAGATCTTAGATTTTTTTTTAACTTAATTTTTCTCAATACACGTCTCTAACAAATTATAATAATTAATATTTTACTTTTTGTCTAACATGTCTCTAAAATACTTTATATAGTTAAAAAAAATTAAAATTATCATTGTAACAATATTTTAATAATTAAATATAAGTCTAAAAAAGAGGGGCTTTATTCTTCCAAGGTCCAATTAGTGGCCTAAGTTTAGCTTCAAGACCATATTTAGAGGATTTTACCTGCCACCCCCCATGACTTGTGAAAAAAACATATTAGTCCCTCTCAAAAAAACCTTTTTTTATTTTGAAATATCTGGTAGACTCACAGATTTTTCAAATTTTCAGAACATACCGGGAATTTCAAGCACATACCGGAATTTTAGAATTAACAAGTAAGAATTTCCGGATTTTTTGAAATAACCGGTGAATATTACCGGGAATTTCAAAAATCCCGGTAACATCTTACTGGGAATTTTGAAATAACCGGTAATATTCACCAGTTATTTCAAAAAATCCGGTAGTTGTAAATTTTTTCTTTTCCGGGAATTTCAAAAAATCCGGTATTTTTCAATATTTGTTATTTTTTTTTAATCTTATTTTTTTTCAGTGAAAACTAGAGGTCGTGATGGTAGCATTGCTGGGAGGGCGCTTGATTTGGCGGGAGGTGGTAGGGGTAGAGGTATAGTAGATTCTGATGCTGAGTCTGCACATGTACGGGCAGGCCGGGTGGTCCCAACCGGTTCACACCAGAGGCGGATGGCCGAGCAGCGGGGGTGTTTCCAGGCACTTCGCTCTGTTAGGCGACGTGGCGGTCTTTCCTCAGTGCAGGCCACAGATGCAGACGTCCCTGTAATTCAGCCGGAGGAGGCTATTGTTGGAGATGTTCCGGTGGAGACTGCTGTTAGGGATGTGGTAGAGGAGAATGATGTTAGAGTGACAGTTGAGGTTGAGGCGGCTGGTACAGGAGAGGCGGCTGGTACATCAGAGGCAGCTGGTACAGCAGAGGTTGCTGGCACATCAGGGGTTGCTGGCACAGTAGGGGTCGAGGAGACCATTGAGACCGATGTCACGATCCCATCGACTGAGCCATCGGTGCACACTGAGTCAGGATTCCCTGGCGGGCCGATAGATACGTCTGTGCTTACAGAGTATAGTGAGCATGTGGCGTTGCGATTATGGCTGGGCCAGGTATATGTTTTTTGCGTTTCATTTTTCCTTTTGTTAGCTTATACATAAATTATTTTTGTACTAACAAAGTTGTTTAATGGTTCGTGTCACAGGTACGACCTGTACTGAGGGTCCAGTCTCACGGGACGAAGATGAAGAACTTCCCTCGTATTCTCTTCCCCGCTGCGGTGACGAGGATCGTGGAGGACTTTGACCTCCTGCATTTTGGGAACTGCTCTCTCACCATGCTCGATGCAGATCTGCTGAGTGCCTTCGTCGAGAGGTGGCACAAGGAGACATCATCATTTTATCTCCCATTAGGAGAGATGACTGTGACCTTAGATGATGTCGCCTCCTTGTTTCACCTCCCTATCGGCGGTAGATTCTGGACGGCCCCGATCATGAGTATGTCCCAGGCACATGCGTTGGTGGTTCGTGATCTGGAGCTGCCTGAGGCAGTGGTGTATCAAGAGTTCACCGATACACGAGGCGTTCACCTACGCATGTGGTGGCTTCGTGATAGGTACGACGAGCTAGTTGCTGCTGGGAGGTTCCACGCTGCCGCTAGGGCGTACATGCTGCATGTAGTAGCATGTACTCTCTTTGCGAACAAGTTTGGTACGTATGTTGATGCTCGCTACTTATGCCTCTTCAGCGATCTGCAGACGCACAACTGGGCTTGGGGTTGTGCAACCCTGACTCAGTTGTATCATGCGCTCGGGGAGGCGACCCGATTTGAGACGAAGCAGCTTGCTGGGTTCCTTAGTTTGTTGCAGGTATATCTTAATTCATGTTCTTACATGTCCTTATATTTTTATTTAAATCATTCTATTTCTAATTTATTGTTTGTTGCGATCGCAGTGCTGGATCTATGAGCATTTCCCTATGATATGCGATAGGAGGTTCCAGCCATATACCTAGGGTGAGCCATGGGCGAAGAGGTTGAGGGCGAGGCAGAAACACCCGGGGGGCATTCTTGAGTACAGGAGGAGATTGAACGAGCTGACCGTAGAGGATGTCATATGGACACCCTACGAAGAGCACAAAGCCGTCCGTGAGTTCGAGGAGTCGTCATTATACTCCGGATATATGAGATGGGAGACTCTGGTTGCCAGGCACCTTCCAGAGAGATGCTTGCGCCAGTATGGCTACATCCAGAGGAGACCACCACCAGTTCCAGATACACCTTCTGAAGGTATTGATCGGTGGTTTCAGACGCACTTCCTCAGCTCCGATCGTGCCATTGTAGCCCGATCTGCATCGGTTCAGTATCCCTCGCAGTGTGAGGATGGCTACTTGGAGTGGTTTCTCAGCGTATCACATCCACGCATTACTCCACCGCCAGCTGAGGAAGCACCTTCTGAGGATGCACCTTCTGGAGGTGTACCTTCTCATGACGCAGCTTCTCCTTCTCCTCCTCCTCCTCCAGTACATCACCATGATGACACACAGCGCTTTTAGATGATAGCAGTCATGGCGGATGAGCTCATGAGCTTGGTAGACCCTGATGGCAGTGTTTCTGCTGGATTAGCTAGGATTGCACAC
This sequence comes from Lathyrus tuberosus, assembly GCA_022829125.1. NCBI lineage: Eukaryota > Viridiplantae > Streptophyta > Magnoliopsida > Fabales > Fabaceae > Lathyrus > Lathyrus tuberosus. The sequence continues at coordinate 6,745,811 of JALAZF010000306.1, read as the reverse complement.
CTAGCCCGTGGGGGTCCTATTTAGTATTGTACATGTATTTTTGTATTATATGTATATTTTGTCAGTACAATATATTGTATCATATGTATATTATTGTGTTGTATGTATATTATGTCAGAACAATATATTATTATTATACCTTCGATTAAAATCTTAAATCGCAGTGATATGAAAAAACAACTTAAACAAATCAACACTTAACATTACATAAACAACTTAATTAATCAACATTAAAAACCTAAACACTACCAGATGCTTCAGGGCGTTTCAGCATCTCCATTATTTCATCAACTGATCTTGAAAGCTGCACATCAAACTCCATCGGACCACTTGTTAGCCTACGGCGAAATGATCTCCACATTTTGATGACATCTTCATCATCCTTCAGCTCAATTAGGTTGTATTTCAGACTACCATCCACCCAATCCTCCCGAAACTCGATCTTCGACACCTTTCTATTGTAACCATCAGGCAACAATCCCTTCAACTTCGAAGTTAGGTCGGCAAATGAGGTTCTGTCATCGGGAAGCATGAATTCTACAGGACGAGAACCTCTCTGGAAGTAAACTTCTGACTTAATAAAAAACACGGGAGAAGCCATTTTTTTCAGATATGTTTTACCACAAGACCTAACCCCTATTTATATAAACGTTCATCCATTCTGGACCGCACAAAGTGTCGGTGCAATCACAACCATACAAACTGTCGGCAAAATCTCGACCGTTTAAGAAAAAAACCCTAAAATTAGAACTACTGGGAATTTTAATTACGGTGAAATTCCCGTTATAAAACTGTAATTTTCACGCAATTACTGGATTTTTACCACTTACCGGGAATTTGAAATTTCCGGTATACCGGGATTTTCAAATACACTACCGGGAATTTTGAACAATACCGAAATTTTTTTTAGTATTACCGGAAATTTCGTCCGGAGATTGTTTGAAAAAATTTAAAGTACATTTTCGCCATTTAAAAAATATGGAGGGGTGTCAGGTAGAATAGTCCCATATTTAGAATGGTTGGCCCGTATGTGTTGCAAGGATTGTGTTTTTTTACTAGTATTTTTATCATAATATTCTTCCATTTAAAAATAAATAAATAAAAACACAACTTCTACTATTTATGTCACTTTTTGAAGATTATGAAAAACCTGTGATATATACCGTAATTTTTTTAACCATCTATCGGATATTTGTAAGCTTTTTTGTTAAATTTATGTATTTTTATTGGTAATTTAGAATTTGTATCGGATTTTTAGAAAAAAATATGTATTTTTACCGATATTTTCAAAAATGTCCAGTAAAATCTCAAATTTCATACCAGTATTTTTAAAAAATGCAAAAACCAACATGCATTTTATTGAATTATTGAAATGTCCAATAAAATGCATACATGTATATCAACCACTTTAAAAATATTGGTAAAAATGCATGTTAGTTACGCATTTTTCAAAAATGCAAATCAAAAATGTTAATTTCTAAATTTTTTAAAAATTATATATATATATATATATATATATATATATATATATATATATATATATATATATATATATATTGAAAAAGAGGTTGTTATGTGGAAATGAGCGGAATAATTATTGACCTTTATATTAAAATAAAGGGTTGAGATTATAAAATCAGTCATATTAATTACGTGCAATCTTTCCTTCTCTCAACTCCTTTTCACATAGCTTTCTTCTGATTCCCTTTTCTTCCATTGTTGTCGTTAAAACCCTCCACCATTAAATGAACAAGGGGAACCATTTCTTTAAAAGTGATTTCAAGATGAGGAAGAAGAAAGTTAACAAAAAAGAAAATAGACTGGGAATGTAAGATTGAGAGGGATTTGTGACCATAAAGATTGTGGTGGTGAAGACGAGACGATGGCAGGCGTGAGAGAGAATTGGTATGCATAAATATTTGTGGGGCTACAATAGAGTTTTAGTTCTCCCAACAATTTAGGTCTTATAAGCCTAGAAAGTAAGAAAAATTCCAATTTTATGATTTTTTAGAGCATTTTTTAATACACCACCCATATTTCTTAGACACCACGCGAAATTTCAGTTTTGCCCTCAGATTTCGGATATGCACATCAAGACGCACCATTTTTTTTTTAAAAAACGTTGATTTGTTCCGGATGTGCAAATCAGAAAAAATTCCTGATCTGCAGATCCAGAAAAAATCAAAAAAATTCCATAAAATCATTTCCTGATCTGCAGTTCCGGATAAAATAAAAAATATTCCATAAAATCATTTACTTCTAAATATAATTTTAGTAAATAGATAAGTTATAATTATAATCATTTACTATTTATAAGAATTATATTTAGAAGTAAATGATTTTATGTAATACTTTTGATTTTATCCGGATCTGCAGATCAGGAAATAATTTTATGTAATTCTTTTGATTTTTTTCAGATCTGCAGATTAGGAATTTTTCCTGATTTGCACATCCGGAACAAATCAACGTTTTTAATAAAAATGGTGCGTCCTGATGTGCACGTCTAGAAATTAGGGACAAAAATGGAATTTCGCGTAGTGTCTATGAAACATGGGTGGTGTATTAAGAAATTGTCATTTTTTATGCGAGCAAATAAAAAACAATAATAGAAATTACAAATAAAATCTAATTTACAAATTCTATTACTTTACCATGAAAGGAAGATAAGAATATTTATGAAAGTAACAAGATACAAAGATAATTGTAGTAGAATATAAAGGGATCCACAAAAGTGTTAACATAAAGGATATTATGGCCTATTAGTCAAATTAAAATTCCGTCATCTTCGTGTCTAAAATGTTCCCTAATATACTTGATTAGATTTCTTTGAAGTTGGCGATGAACTTGTTTTTCGTAAAGACTTGTTCTTCTTTGTAGTCTTATTGCAAGATTCAAATGAGGACATTTTAATGTTTCAATTGTTGAGTTTTCGTTGTCTACATTATCATAAAAGTAATCAAAATTACCTTCATGTGAGTGTCGTTAGTCTTCAACATTAATGTTGTGCAATATCATGCAAGTATATATCGTATGTGTCGCGGCTGGCAAAATGACAGAGTCGCAATTATCCTTTATTCGTTTCCAAGAGACGGGAAAATAATGATAAAACCTAAATTCTAAGGGTGAGACATTAAGTTCGGGAGTCGGTTAAGTGAGTGAAAGGTGTTAGGTACCCCTCACCTCCATTGTACTCAATGGGATCCTCTTTAAATTCTAGGGTATGTTTGCTTGTTTCTTGAACAATTAACTATTTACGTATTTACATAATTATTTTATAATTTACAAAGAAACCTAAAAATATTTTTTATAATTATACTCGCTAGGGTTTACAACCCTATGCCTACGTACCCTCACCATAGATGAGGGATCAGAGTATCGTAGTTCTTCTCGAAAATATTTGTTGGTTGGTCGCTTTTATCCCTTAAAATGATTCTCACACAACAAGGGTGGAAAAAGATTTAGTCTTGAAAAATGCCTCAATACATAAGAGTAGAGGACTTACAGTTTAAGTGTGGGGTGTTGATTTTATCCCATTGATTCATTTTGAAAATATCCCTTTTTAATTTATTCAGAAAATAAAATAAGTATATAATATATAAAATTACATAAAGAAAAACCTCAAATTTATTATCCCTTATCCCTAATCCTAAGTTTATACTCTCGGATCTTAAGAGTTTAATCCCAAAAAAGTTTATCCTAATTCTATCCCTAATATCTCATTTTATTTGCAAAAATATCCTCTTTTAATTTATTTAAAGAATAATTAATTATATAATTTATTTAAAATTATATAAAGAAAACCCTAAGTTTTTATCCATTACCCTAGTCCTATATTTATACTCTTGGATCCTAATAGTTCTATCCAAAATTTTATTCCATTTTTATCCCTTGATTTTATTTTTAAAAAAAATTCCTTTAATTTATTTAGAAAATAAATTAATTGCAATAATTTATAAAAAACACCATATTTTATTTGTTATACCAAATCCTAATTTTATACTCTTTGGACCCTAAGAGTTTTATCCCAAAAATTTATCCCTTTCTATCTCATTACTTTATCCCACTTTATCCCTTGATTTTATTTTTAAAAAAATCTCTTTAATTTATTTAGAAAATAAAATAATTGTAATAATTTATTAAAAAAAAAATCATGTTGTATTCCTTATCCCAATCCTAATTTTTATACTCTTTGAACCCTAAGAGTTTTATCCCAAAAATGTATCTCATTTAAATATCCCTTGATTATCCATAAAATTATCCCTTTATAAACCAAAATATTTTATTCCTTGTCCTTTATTTTATTAGTTGGTTGATTCTATCCCTTAAAAAGTTCTCACTCATCGTGGACGGAGAAAATTTTAGTTTGAAAAATGTCTCAATGCACAAGGGCAGAGGTCTTACAATTTAAGTGAGTTGAAAGTCTTTTATCCCCTATCCCTTTAATTTGTAAAAATATCCCAATTAAATTTATTGTGAAAATAAATATAATATTATGATTATATCATATAAACCTTTAACCCTTATCCCTTATCCCAATTTTATTTATCCCAAAACCTTAGATTTTATCCCTTTGATTTATCTCAAAATATCTCCAAGATTTTATCCTATTTTATTTGTAAAATTATCCCTTTTAATTTATTTAGAAAAATAAATCAATTATATATTATATTTAAATCAATTATTATAAAAATATTTTAGTTTTATGACATAAAATAAAAGAAAGTAACTTGTAATTTTATAGATGAATTATCTAAATAATCGCAAGCTTTTCTTACATAACACCAAAAGGATTTTTGTGTATTTATCCATGATACATTCTACGTGTATATCCATGGTTACTTCCTAATGTTCAAGTATTTAATCAATTAATCAATAAAAAAAATTAATTAATTGACTAAACAAAAATAGGAGAAATAATCCATATAACGATTATCATTTATTTTGGTCACTCAAAAATTAAATCACAAATACTAACAAGCATAAAAATAGCAAATATATACAATAGGAAAATAAAAATAAAAGAGATAAGATAAATTAAAAAATAACAAATAAAGAAAATATAGTGGGTGTGAGAAATTAGAATGGGGTGTGATAGAAAAATTGTCACTTAGGCCCAAACAACAAAAACACATATGGTGTCCACTTGATTGTGCATGACCATGATAATATTTATAGGGAGTATGCACTAAATTATTTTCTTTCGTTTAACCCTATAGCCAACCAAGTAATGAAATGTATTAAATTATATTAAATAGACTAAAACTAACCTAATAATAATTAAAAAAGGAATAATAGAAAGAAAAAGAAAAAGAACATAGTAGCATTAATGTAAAACATACAACATGCAATAGTAATGTGAACATATACAAATAATTGTAACACCCTAATCCTCGACTCAATTTTTAATAAAATAATCCAAATAAAAATTCATAATTAGAGTGTCACACATGCTTCACCATAGCATAAAAATATCAAATACTAAATACTCATGTAAAAGTAAGCAGCGGAAATAAACAAGTGTGATCTAAAAGCCTAAACAACCAAAAACTCCAACATAAATAAAGCATAATACAAATAACGAATGACATCTCATCCCTAGTGCTACATATCAAAGAAACTCCTCTAAGAACCAATGATAAAAGCTAAAGAGGCGTCGACGCTGTTGAAAAGTATTATCGGGGGTGTTTTATCGTATCCACAGAGATTGTGTATATTGCCGTCGTTCGCTAGTCAAAAGCATTTCAAACTTTATAATAACAAATTGTTGGTTTTTCGTTTCGTAACGTTTGCATAAAATTTAGAATTTAACGGTAAAAAGATTTGTTTTAGGATTTTGGTAAAAACATGTCAAGATTAGTTTTCGGTAATCCGTTTTGTACGTATCAACTCGATCAAGCGTGTGAACTCGTTAACAATAAATATAACTACATATCCTCTCAACAAGTTTCTCTCGAACACTTGTTGTGAGATTTATCATATCGATCCTTTGATGATCTCTCACTCAAACTACCAATATGATAACATTCAAGCTTAATATTTATGAACATAAACTTTCAAAACTATCTCAAGCCTTATGATTATTGATGGATTGAAACTTATGTCAAGTTTTAAAACATTTCTCTCGAACATGGATTAAAACAAAATATAAACCATATAAACAAAGTTTTTCCTCTATATTCACTAGCGTCCAAACGGGCACTCCCGTGCCCGTTTGTCCGCTTTTTTAAGGTGCACCGCATGAAAATATTAACAGTGTCAATTTTTGTAAGTTTGATTTTATAATAAACAATTTGTATGATGAGGTCTAGAATATTTATTCAGATACTTACAAAAAAAAATTGTACTATATAATATTCACAAATTAAATTTTCTTATGAATACCGAAAAGCGCATTGTGACCCAACTATATTCAACCAACTTTTTTCAAGCAAATCTATAATGTGAGTGAAATAATTTAGAGGTTAGAATGGGTATTACGGAAAAAGAAAATATGTTACACAAAAAATAAATATTGTCTTTATATATTGTTATAAAATACTCAAAACCATAAGAAGATATAGATAAAATAATAAGAAAATAACATTTGTCAAAGTTTATTAAGCAAATAAACATAAACATTAACATAGACATTAAGTGACATTGTTGCTTAATAGGAAAGTAAACTATGAAATCAAAATCTAAAATATATCTCGAATCACTGCAAAATAAATGAAGTAAATTCTATTAGTCAACACATGTGATGATTTTACCTTCATACGGTAACCATACAAACGGATTCCATTACGATTTTGCGACAATCATGTTTTTTCAAATTTATGTACACTCTCTAAGTATCTCCATCAGTTTTTGAAAATAAAACATAATGTTTGTATTATAAACTCAAATGAAATTTGATAAATATAAAAGATACAAATAGATAAAAGATTGATTTCATATAGACTTTTTTTTTTACATTTCTATATAGGTGATCCATGTTATATAAAAGCTTCTATATAAAAAAGTAAAAAAATATTGATAAATAGTTAATTTTTTTTTACCTTTAAGCAAGACTTATTCACGTTAATTTTTTTTTAAAAGTTTATATTAAAAAAACATAAACATTGAAAATATAAAAAACTTATGACATTGTTCTATTATTGATTACGTCGACTACCTGCAAAATCTTCATTACTCCAAAATCATTATAACAAACACATCAATATTGAAAATCAAAATACAATATAATCCACTATTTTGTTTTAAAAGAAAAAACATAACAAACTCATCAATATTGAAAATCAAAATACAATATAATCCACTATTTTGTTTTAAAAGAAAAAACATGAAGCAAACAATTCTTTACCAATAAACAATAAACCTAACATATCATATGCAATGGAAATCATTCTTTACCCTCTTCAACCATTGCAACAACTTTATATGCAATATTTTTTCATTTGGAGATCGAAAAACAAACAAAAATAAAGATTAACATCAATGATAAAAATTAAAAATATTATTTAGTTGTATATTAAGGATATTATTTATAAACGGTAGGAAAATTCCTTCTGCCGAAATATCATTTAAAATCAGATGGAGTGGAGTTCTGCTCGCTTTCACTGTATTCCATTAGGTTCATTTTATAATATCCAAACATGGTCTAATAAAACAATTAAAGAAAAAAAATATTCATACAATGCAATCAACATTACACAATAAATTATTATTAGACACACTTAAGTTGAAAAGAAATTAAAAAATAAATAATACAAACAATATCAATGTTTCGGAAATAATTTCTCTTCTTCTTCAAAAATGGCAGTGTTGATGTTGAACTCTCATAGATATATGATAAAAACTCAATCTCTTATCTTGTTTCTTTTTTCCTTTGATCTTCAACGTGGGGAGTTTATTAACTCATATCATAACCTCTTTTCTCACAATTTGTTGAGAAAGAGCATAGAAATTCTAGAAAGCTTTTGAATCACTTTTTGATGTGTGAATATTTTGAACATATTGAATGGTAAATTTGAGATAAATTATCCAAATCAAGGTAGTTGTTTTTCTTTTTGTGCATCAATTTTGTGAGAGAATTTGGTGTTGTGATAATGTGAATAGTTTTTGTGAGATAGCAATTTGAATAAATAAATAAAAGAGATAGATGGAAACGGTTATTAGACGGTTTTAATTGGAAGTTACTATTTCAATTGGAAGTTACCGTTAGTTTTTCTTTTGCAATATAACTACCTTTTGTATAATAATTCAAATATAAAATGAGAAGAGAAGTTAATTTTTATTTAGGTAATTTCTAAACAATTTTTAAGGGTAAAAGAGGAAAAAAATAGGTTACACCAAAAGGATGTTGTGCCTTTATATATTAGTATAGATATATTAGTATAGATTATCAACAAAGTTCACAAACTTATAACCAAGATCAATACATACAAAAGATAGGATTATCTACCTTTAATCTTGACACAAAAGTACTTAGCTACCCATAGACATGGTAGCTTACTTGACAAGTAAGTAACAAAGCTTTCGGAGCATCAATCTTCAAAGATTCAAGGATTGAAGCATAAAAGCTTTGAAAACTATGAAAAATAGTAACAATGGAGTTTTTCTCCTAAAACAAGCTTCTAGGTTACAAGAGAGTACAATGAAAAGTGATGGAATGTGCCAAAAAATCTACCAAATGTACTTAAGTACAAGTTCAGCCCAAAAAGCAGCGTCGGGCGGTCCATTGCAGTGCCAGACGGTGGAAAAAGTGAGGCCACGTGACAGCTACAGTGCCAGCTAGACCTCACAAAATATCTTTTAGCGCCGGGCGATGCAATCTCTACGTCGGGCGATCAATCCTAGGCCGGGCGGAGCCTGAAGAGGCACAACAGGGAATACTTCTGGATTTTGAGACAAAATGATGCATCCTGCGCCTTAGCAGCGCCGAGCGGTTGAGCCTTCCTGCGGCTTAGCAGCGCCGGGCGGTCCAAGAGGCCTAAAATGCGACACGCGAGCTTTGGATTCTGAGCGCTTCCTTGCGAATCGAGCTGCGATCTTTTCACCTAAAATGCTACAAAAATACACAAACACATCAAAATACCTAATACTTATAAAAATGTAAGAATCGCTTAATAAATAAGTCGTTTCCCGATTAAAGCGATTAAAAGAGCTTAAAGGCAGCAAAATCAATTATGAAAATAAGCATTTCTTGACACTTAACAGACGCCATCCTCTAACTCAAGCGGCTACTAATGTACCTTATTATCTATACTCCTGAAGAGAACAGACACCACACCAACAAACAGGGGGTGAAAATACATCTAAGAAATGTTAACGGTGAAATTCGGTAAAACATGATAGTAATAACTAATTTAACGGTATTCTCAATCACATTCAAAACACAATCAAACATATCATAATGCAGATTCAATGCAATGTCACCATCTCCTTCCCAAATGCAAGTGGTACCAAAATCATTGGGAACAGAGGTATGTTACTGATATTCCCATGTCTTCGGTTTCTCTCTGAACCATGTCTCTCTCTAGACGTGAAAGCGACATAGTCCCTCTCTGAACCAGGTCATCATTGGACCGAAGTCCTACCTATCTCTAAAATACATGAATGCATGATTACAGACAACACAAACATGCAAAATTACCATCATCTCAAAATCATAACAAAACACAAGTCTCAAACATTCTAAAAAAGTTTCCACTATTGAACCTATAATTCACCAATCACATACCATCACTATAATCCCTCTGGATTATTATAATCAAACCGTCAATCAAGGTTGTCACTGTAATCCATCTGGATTACTATACTCAAATCGCCAATCTAGGTCGTCATTGTAATCCTTCAGATTACTATACTCAAATCGCCAATTAAGGTTGTCGTTATAATCCCTCTATATTACTATACTCAAAACGACAATTAAGGCCTTCACTGTAATCCCTCTAGATTACTATACTCAAAAATATGTTTTTAAAATAATTTTAATCATTTTATATCAAAAGATAAAGTTATGTTATTACCAAATATCCTCAATTCATCAAACTGCTCAAATAAACTCAAAAAGTCTCAAAGACTCATATTTTCTCAAAAACTCATTATTACTATTGTGCCGGACCATTAACAGGGTAATGACAAAAAAAATTCTTAAGTTACTCAAAAGTGACCCCAAGGTAACCAAAAGGACTCTAATGTCACAAGATGCTCCGAAATGTCAACGAAGGGCTCCCGAACTCCAAAAACTCCAGGAAATGCTCAAACCCAAAGGTACTCTAAAGTACCCAATTACTCTAAGGGTAAGATTCATGAGTGATAACTCTACTAAGGATATTGCAGGCGATTTTTCTCAAAATTACTCAAAAGGTAACATTATAATGTCAATAGTGCTCAAATATCAGCTCAAGTATATCCTATATTTTGATCTCCAACTCCAAACAACTCAAAAGCAACTATGACAACTCTATAATAACTCTAACCAAATAAAATAGGACCCTTAAACTCATAAAAAATCTAACGAAATGTCACCACACTCAAAATTGCTCAAAACTCTGGACCTAACTCTGAAATTGCCCCACTTCAATATCACCAAATATTATACACTTATAATAAAATTATGAAATTCTCCAATATGACATTTCTTAAAACCTTCTTTCAAACTCATTTAACCGTACCTCAAACGGAGTTACGAAACTCTAGTTCTATTCATTTCAGTTCAGCCCTATCGCGACAATTCAGGCATGAGCTCTAAAACAGAATGTCTGACTTCAAAATAGCACGAAAAATTATATACACATGATAAAATTATGAAAATTTCCAATTTGAAAGATCGCTAAGCCCTCTTTCTAACGCAATTAACAACATCTTAAAAGGACTTACGAAATTCAAGTTACATGTGAAACATGATGACCAATGCAAGACTAAAATTGACTACACCTCTGGTATAAAAACCAGCAAACTGCTACTATTGTAGCGCTCCTAAACTCAATTTCTCTACTTTAAAAAAATATTATCACGTTAGCTTTACAATTCAATTAACGACATCTCAAACCGACTTACGAAACTCAAGTTATGCCTGAAATAAGGCTGTCGACCCCCTTCTATGGCTACCTGCAATTTTCTGCGTTGATGCAAAACTCGACCAATTCGATCAACTCAGTTTCAACCTCCCCAAAATAGAGAAGGATATCCATGGATAATAGGAATTCAAATGTTACAGGTTTATATTCTCGCCTTATCAAAAGATTGTATAGCCAAAACTTTATGTTATGTATGAGATCAACCAAAAACTATGGTCATTACAAAATTGGAAAACCAAACGACCCTAACAGAGTCGTTCGAATTCCTAGGAAAAAATCTCAACTCTACAACAGCAATCAACCAGATAAGCAAAAGAATTCACGATCAAAACATCACCACTATAAGGTTATAAACCTACAAACAATAGCACTTATAGAGACCTTAATGAATTTATCCGAAATTCTCTTTTAGGGTCTTCGAGCAATCACATATAAAAATATTCTCAATAATCGCACCAATATGGTTTTGCCAAAATCTTATTTGGTCAATTCACACAGATCGTAAGAAAAAAGAAAAAATTAAGGAAAAATCATATAAACCCCAAGACTCTGATATGAGGGTAAGGAACCCACACTATCATGCATGTCTAAATCACCCAGAAGAAAATAATTCTCGCCCTTACCTCAAAATTGAAGTTTCTCCTTTTTCTTCTTTTTCTATAATCGGTTCCCAAAGCCTTGTGCAATTTCAATTCCCACAATCTGTAGTTTTCTAACTTTTTAAATTTTTCACGTAATTTAGTCTGACTCTTATTTTTAGAATATATACTGACCTAATTTGCCTAAAATCCCAATTTGACTTACACATGCACCCTCTAAAGAATCTGACGCTCATATTTTATTTTAAAAAATATATTTTCTAAAAAAATGACACTTTATTTTATTTTAATAAATAATTATTTAATAAAGATATTCAAAATTTAAATTATTTCCAATAATTTTATTTTTCCCAATTATTATTAAATAATTAAAATTATCTAATTATCTCTAATAATTTAAATAAATCATATTTTATTTTTCTATTCTCAAACTCTATAAACTTAGTAATTAATAAATTACTAAAATACCCCTAAATCTTCAAAAACATCAAAATAATACAATTAACACGCATAACATTCAAATAATTAAATAAAATATTAATCTAAAAACCAGGGTGTTACAGTAATATAATACCAAGAATAATAAGATAATAGGAAAAGAACAAGAGCATAGAAGAAATGAGAACGTGAAACATACATAACAGTAACATAATACCACAGGCGAAGAACGTAAACACAAACAACAACAAACATGATTTTTCTGAGTAATCGCTTTTCAACAAATGTGATTCTTTGATTCTCAAACGTTATTCTCTCCAATCTCTCACGCAACAACAATACTTGAATTTGCCCACGATCACGATTTTGATTCGTATTATCATCTTTCGGTTCATAATTTTTTGGTTAAGGTTTGAGTTTCGATCCAGGTTTGAATTCAGTTTCGATTCAATTTTGTTTTGGATTTAGATTTATGAATCAATTCAGAATTTACGTTTGGTTTAGCTTGACTCTATGTGAAACTCAGCTACGATTCTTATGTCTTTTGCGATATGACAAAATTACGGTTTATGATAAGGCTTAATTATGACTCGATTTTGATGTAGAATTTGGTTTAAATTAAAGCTACAAAAAGCATAGAACATAAAATAATTAAATAGGATGAACGGTAAAAAAGGAGAAAATGCAGATTTTGTTCTTGCTCGCAATGTGCTCGACAAAATGCCTAAACCCACTCCTTTTGTCTTTTCGCTTATGTTTTGTTTCTCTGTTGCTACTGCTTATTGTTGATGATTAGGCGCAAATTGGGCTTGTGAATTGGTTGTAGTGTTGCGGTCATTGTCGTTCTGCTTCTTGCTCACCATGTGTTCGATAAAATGCCTACACCAATCTTTTTCTTCCGCTTTTTTGCTTTTTTTTTTGTGATTTGTTAGTGATGCTGAATTTTTGTTTTGAATTCTTGAAGGTGATGGTGATAATGCAGATTAAAGAATGATGATTATTGTCGCGGTGAGAATCAGATATCAAGCTATTAATTAACTTGAATCACAAATCATAATTCACCACCGATCTTTAATTTATCCAAGGGAAGGGAAAAAGAATGAATAACCCATAAGCATGCAATGCAAAAACAAACCAAAAGAGAATGCAAGGTTCGGGGTTGGTTATACCTAGGGAAGGTGCTAGCATCCTAAGTATCTGTAGTACTCTACAGAAACCTCTTGTTTTATTGTGTTATTTGTTTGTTTGCTAGTTGGGATTGATTGGGGTGATAAGAAGAGAAATGTTTTTTTTTATTGTTTTTGTGAAAAGGGATAAAAGAAAAAGGTAGAAAAAGAAAAAGGTAGCTCGCTAGGATCATCGCAATCCTATGCCTACGTATCTTGTATAGGAAGTCAGAGCAATCGTAGTTCGGCTGACTACGGGAAAAATGTTTCTTGGTTGGTTTTAGGAGAAGAGACAAGTTGTCATCTTAAGGAGAATACTCATCTAAACCACCACAAACATGTGGAAGAAGGATCTTTGCTTCACATTGAAAGAAGGGCTCTAACTTGGATGTATAATCAACAAGTATACCACATACCTCTTTCAAGTGGAAAAGAATCAACATCTTTCTCAACAATGTCGTGGGGTAGGAGATTTATATCTCGACTAAGGATGAATCATGTCTAATCTTTCTTTGGGAAACAATTTTAAATTGAAAAAAAAATCCAAGTGGCAAAAAGTTTTGAATGAGACTTGTGTTTTTTAGTCTTATGAAAGGAGTTTTGAATATGCTTAAGATGTCTTGAAGCATTTATTAAGAAAAAAAGAGTTTGAAAAGTCAATGACCTAAGGTCATGGTTTTTATTGAAAGAGGTTTTGAGTTAGAAAAGGGGAAACCCTAATTGAATGTCTAAGTTGAAGATAATCCTAAGGGAGACTTCCGAAGGGATAGCAAGTTCTAGGATTATAAGTTAAAAGATATATGTATATGAAAATAAAGATGCAAATGCAAGTGACAAAGATTGTCAACAACAAGCCCCTCCTTGGGAATAAGGTCAACAAGGATCAAAGAAAGCAATAGACACATGGAAAAACATCACATAATCAGCAAGCATAAATCTCTCTAGAATAAAACTTCACAAGACAACAACCTCAATCACATCATGATATCAACATGATATTTAACAACGAGGCATGTTAAGAGATGATTAAGCATGAACTTTAACATGAAATAAACAATGAGAAATTATTTAAACAAAAATCAAAAGTTGTGTGAACACAAAATAAATAATACAAAGTAAACTTAAATTGCAGTGAATTATTTTTTGGGGTTTTTAAATATGAAAATGAAATAAATAGCAAGAAAGAATAAAATGTTATTTTTGTTTCTTTTTTGTTAAAATAAAGATGAAAGTTAAAATAATTGAAAAGAAAATAAATCAAATTTAATACCATATATGTTCAACCAATGCCCATTTTCATGGGGTTTTCACTCAACATATCAAGTTACACAATAGCAACTTGTATGGGTAAAAATGAAGCCTTAATGAGGGTTTGAAATCAAGAAAGTTTACCTATTGGAGTGTGTCCAACGCACCTTCTACAGCTTCACTGAGCCCCCAGGAGTGTGTTGAAATGTTTGATTTCAATGCATTGGATGAGTTATATTTGATATAAGGGAAGTGGAAAAAATCAGGAGATTCAAGTTTTTGACTCTAATGTGACAATGGATTTAGTGAGAATATGCTGTTTGGAAGAATTTCACGATAATTTTCCTTGAATTTTTGTTGAATTAATCCTCCATGAATCCTTGAATCTCCTCCTAAATGAAGAAAATAAATGGGGAATTTAGAAAGAATATGCTTTTTCTGCTTAGGCCTGACGACTCTACTTGGAAGGAGAAGAAAAACCCAGTCACTTGGGGATAAACGCAACCAAAGTGAAAAACAAACAAACATCACAAAATGCAAAATGCATAGATGCCACGCATATGTATATGAATGAATGTATGTCATGCTATGCTTATGCTGACAAAACCAACAAGGAGAAGTAAACTGGAGATGAAATAAACATCTCGACAAGGATACTCAGCCAATCTTCACAAGACAGAAACATCACTAGGGATGAATGGGAAGCCACACATGGGATCACAGTCTTGTTTCAAGGCTTCAAACTTCTTTGGGGAAAAGAGAGCACTCCATTTGGGGATGAACATCATGACTTCACTTAGGGGATTGTCAAGATGAACTTAGCTTCCTGTTGGGGATGAGAAAGATCCACTGGGGAAGGAATCAAACTCATGATTGGAGAGACTTCATGGGGGATAAAATAAATATCCACGACAAACTGAAGTAGACTGAATGAAAGTTGTAATTAGAGATGTCGGAGCTAAGGCCTCACAGGGGATAAAATAAATATCCAGTCCAATGGGGAAGCTCGAATCAACGTTGCAAGCTGAAGATGTCAAAGCTGAGACTCCAAGGGGATAAAATAAACATCCACCTCGCTGGGGAAGATTGAAGTTGCAAGTGATTCACTGAGGAGTGAAATAATATCCACTTCACTAGGGAAGGTTGAAGCCAAGGAAATTCACTGGAGGATGCTTAGGTTACCAACAGGGGAAATCTTGCACCAGACATGCCATAACTGCTTGAAGTAGAGATTCATCGGGGAATTGTCATGACCACTTACTGGGGACATGGGTGAAGAATGTTGTGAGAACAAATATGTTTTGTATTGAAGAACTACGTGGCAGTCGCCATTTTAAACAACATTTGTTGTGAATGGATAAAATAATCTTCAATTCTCAAATGCCCCAGATTACATGGTTTATGAGAAGAAGTCATCTCAAGAGGATTTTACAAAAAACTTGGCATCCCAAAATGCTTCAACGTCTTCAAACTCTTGGAGAGATTTATCGAATCTCGATATAACTGCCCCAGATTGACTGTGTTTTGTATATCTGAGTCTTTAAACTTGCCCCCTTAAGGGATGGTCAGATTATGAAAGAAACAATTGGGAGACAACTTGCCCCTGTCTAGCAGAGTCTTCAAGCAACATGCCCCTGGATATGGTCATCCTTTTGAATTGATTCACCATTTACTCATCAGAGTTTCAAGTCTCAAAAAGATTAAACTCATCACTGATGCTCATATGCAAGCTTCTATGATATCAAGAAATGTTAGCAAGCAGAAAAATGTTAATTCTGAAACTGCTAATGCAACACACATGTTAGTCTTGAAGTTTTTATTGAAAAGATATCGCAATAACTTGTGACCGAATCACTAGTTAGGATATGACATTAAATTTTACAAAGCCAACATAAATTTGAGCATAGCTCGTAGGAGTCAGGAAACGTTATCTCAATGAGTATGCTTTCGAAATAAACCCTGCTTCAATTAGGTCTTTTGAGGGTTGTAACATGGCTTGGTTCACGGTTTAAGAAACAAAAGGTAAAAGGCTCAAAATTTATTTGTACCCACCCCTTCTTCGTGATGAACTTCTAATCCTACATTCAATTAATTCGAAATATGCATTTGTAGCAGCAAAATCGTGAGTGTAAGATATTGGTTAACTTAACTCGAAAAGCAAGAGTCGCCACCGCACTTTTATTTTATCCAGGAAGGAAAGGAAAAAGAGCGAACAAAACCTACACAAGCTCTACAACAAGAACAAGTGAAGAGAAACTGGATAAGGGGGGTTGGTTACGCAATGGGAAGGTGTTAGCACCCAAAACGTCTATAGTACTCTATAGGAACCCTTTGAAATATCTACCGCTCTTGGTCTGAAAAAGGTTTGCTTGAAAAGTGTTTGAGGAGATGAGAAGAGAAATTGTTTTTATGATTTTTGTGTTTGGAGAGACTTGTCGCCTCATGCCTACGTACCCACGATGTGCAATGTAGGATCAAAACCCCGTAGTTCGTGGTACAAAGAATGAAATTTGTTTGTTTTGGTTGATTTTAAAATGCAAAGACAAGTCGTCATTTCCAAGCGAATAATTCCGCTTAAAGAAATGAATCATGTCTAAACTTATGAAAAAGTTAAAGGAAAAAGTGCACAAGGGCACAAAAAAAGTTTGAATGAGTTTGAATGTTTTTTTAAGTCTTTTGAAAAAGGTGTCAATATGCTTATGTAGTTTAGCATTTGTTAAGAAATGAAAAGAAAAGAGTAAAATCACTTGACAAAGTCAAGGTTTGATTATGAAAGACGTGAAAGTTTGAAATCAAGAAGATTTTGAAAAAGAGAGAGAGTTTTGAAAATTGAAGAATGGGGAGGAGAAGAAGTGACTATCCTAAAGCACAAAGTAAAAGCTAAGGATAAGAATAGCCTAACCACACAAGTAAGCTCCATAGTCTTCGAACCATAATTCCAAAGCAAAGGGAGAAAGGTCCTAAGTCTAAGTCCAAGGTTCCAAGAATTGCATTGGATGTCCAAGGTCTAAGTTCAAGGATTCAAAAATGGCATTGAAGTCCAAGGTCTAGGTGCGAAACTCCATGTCCATTGAAAAGGATAGTAACCATAGTCCAAGATTAGAAGCACAAGTTTTTTTAGAGGTTTTGGCCTTTATTAATGTTTTTGGTCCAAGTGGACAAGGAGAAAAATGCATAAGCATAAACATGTGTCCGAGGGACAAAGGAAAAATTGAGGAAGCATAAACATGTGTCCAACGGACAAAGGAAAAATCGCGGAAGCATAAACATGTGTCCAACGGACAAAGGAAAAATTGCGGAAGCATAAACATGTGTCCAACGGACAAAGGAAAAATTGCATAAAAGTAAAAGAGAGATAGGGAGCGAGAAGGAATTGTAAAGAAGTTAGAAGTTAGTAATTAGTAATTAATTGTTAGAGTAAGTGATCAATAATGATTGAATAGTGTACTTAGGTCAAGGTTAATGAAGACTTGTTAGAAGATTGATAGAATCAAAGCCTCTACAACAACAAGCTTCATAGATTTTGAACCTAATACAAAAGATCAATCAACATTGAGTTGTTTTCCGATGCGGGACATAATCTTGCGCTATGTTAAGCAATCTCCGAGTAATTTATGGAGTAATTACCCTACAATGAGGCTGGTCAATAGCTCTTTGTGCTAATGCAAGCTAGATGAACGATATGTAGATTGTCATCCGAAAGCAATACCGCACGAAAAGAAAAGAAAGTAACGATCTCGTCTTGATCAAGAATTCGACAAAGAAATTCTAATGATCCATAAGACTTTCATCGATCCAAAGAAAAGAGAAATAGATGAAGAGAAAGCCAAATTAAACCACAAAAATATGTGATCTAAGGCTAAGAACAAAGGAAAGGGAAGAAAATGGCAAAAAAAAACAAAAACAGTCCCAAAAACAAGCATTTTTTCACATTCTGGATGCTGGTTAATCGATTAACCAACTCACAGTGTAATTATGTTAATCGATTAACCAGTGTAAACTTCCAATTTTTTGCACAGAATTCAACTGTTAATCGATTAACCAATTCGTGCATGTTTTGGTTAATCGATTAACACTGTAAAAACAGCAGAAAATCAATTTGAAAATTGCATAATCCTTGATCAATCATTTATTCAAACACCTCATGATTAAGGATGCAATTGTGCATGAAATTTTGAGTAAAACAGCAGCAAAAACCAGTAATCAAACACAAATTTCAAGATCCAAAGATCAAGCAAACAAGATCAACAAGGATCTACATTGTGGAAGATGAATCAAGAACAACAATGGTGGAAAATGAGATTACCACTCCAAATCTGAAAATTACTTCAAATTACTCCAAGATCCAAACTCCAAAGTCTTGATCTACTGAAATTGATGATGAAAACAAATTTGGATGAAGGTTTAGCTCAAAGTTGAACAAGAATCAATGTGAATTCTTGTTAACTTTCTAAAGAAGAAATGTGAGCTTTGGTGAATTTTGGTGGTTGGAGCAAATTGAGAGTCAAGAAGAATTTTGACAAGGTGAATTTGGCTATCCAAAGCTTGAAGAATGAATGAAATGAAGGCTCTATTTATAGAGTTTAGGCTTGGAAAATTTGGTGGATTGGAGTTTGGTTTGGAAATGAAAATTAGGCTTGAAATTTGAATTTGGAGGGAAATTCATAAAAGAGTGGTGATTAGTGAAGGTGTATGGTAGGAAATGATCAAAGTGATATAGGGAATTAAAATGAGATGGTCTAGAATATTCCACATGTGATCAAAATGATGAAAATTGGTGCTAATTGCTGCAGAATTTGAATTTGGCATATTTTTTCAAAAATTGCACGTGTTAATCGATTAACCACTTCACAGTGCAATTAGGTTAATCGATTAACACAATGAAAAAAATGAGAAAAATGGCTTTTTGATGTGTTGTCTTGACTCTGGCTCGATTTTTATTGCTTGTCAAAGAAGGCATAGAAATAAACACATGAACCTTGGAGTCTCTTGAATAATAATCAATTAAATCTTGGAAACTCTTGATCAGATGAATTTTGAATTGATTGCAGATCAACTTTGACTTTGTTCAGATGAAATTCATTCGAGTTGAGGGACTGTTATTTTGACATTTTTAACCTGTTCTTCCCCTGAAAATGTCAATAAAGGGAAAACAAAATATTTTTGGATTTTGGTTAAGGTCAGTAAAAATAAGCAAATAAAGGCAAGTAAGAAAGACACAGATGCTCAGTGATCCCTACAAAGCATAAACCCAAAGATGAGAGGGACAAGGGAACCAAAGCATGATCTTGTTTGTGGTATAAGATGCAAAATGTGATGTGAATGATATGTGGAATCTTAGGGGTAAAAAATTAGGGTCTTACAACATTCATATCCCAAAAGACTTTGATAGTGATAGTAAAGATAAGTATTCAAGATTTCCTTGAAATGACAGTCACCCTACTTCGTCTTTGTTTTGTTGAGGATTTGATGACCTCTTCTCGTCTTTGCTGAGATTTTGAGACTCATTCTTGTCTTTACTGAGGTTTTGAGACCTCTTATTGTCTTTGCTGAGGTTTTAAGACCTCTTCTTGTCTTTTGTTTTAATCCCTAACTTTTGCCTAGACCGCTTCTTTGAAGCTTTTGGTCCACCGGGATGCCCTAATTTTTGTCCAACAGGTTGTGATTGCCACATTATTAGTGAACGAGGGTTCAATAAATTTCCTAGCTTTCTTCAATTTCTTCATCCCTTTTGGGATATGTGAAGGATAACACAGGGTTGATCCTCTATGGAGAGTGTACAGATGAGCGGACCTTTTGAAGATCGAACGCATAGTCAAATTAACTGAACCCACTATCCTGCCCCAGGTTTAAAATTAAAGGTTTTTGTTATTTGGACAAGAAAAATCCTACTTCAAGGCTCAAATGGGTTAGCAAGGGTCTATTTCCCTTATACCTCCAATGTTTAGGGATATCAAATAATGCCTTACATCATTAGCAGGGTTTTATTCAAAAGCATACAACAGAAGATCTTGGGTATTTTTTTATTTTTTATTTCGTCATCCTCCACCCAATTCTCTACCTAGGCAAGAGACTGAGGTATCATTGGCATTATAAAATAGAAAAATTGCATTAATCATTCAAAATAAACAAGTTCTTACATGCGAGAACAAATGCATTAACAAAACAAAGAAAGGTTGCACATGAAAAAGTAGTAAATGAACTAAAGATTTGAAAACATTGTCTCAGTCTGAGCTTATGGCTTGCACATTAGGTCCAGAGTCTCCAAAAGACAAAATACCACTTCGCATTATCCTTTACACTCTATGTTTCAAAGGAAAGCAGTCTTCGATGTCATGTTCAGGCGCACCTTGATGAAAAGCACAACAAGCCTTGGGGTTATACCACCATGGGAGATCCCTCGGGATGGCTGGAGGAGCACAAGATTCCTTTGTATCAAATCTGGATACAATTTCACATAGGGCATCAGGATCGGGTCAAACTGTCTTTGAACAAGGTTTTGGTTGTTGAACAGCGGACGAACCCGTTGGAAAGGCTGTTGAGTTTTTTTTTATGTTTATGTCTGAAACGAGACCTTCTATGCTTCTTAAGAGGAAAAGTAACATCATCCTGATTCTGGCTCTTAGGAAACTTATTTCTGGACTCCTTGACGCCACTGAGCAAACCAATGGCTTGGGATAGACCTCCCTGTTGGACGTTTTCTTCTGGAATTATTCCCACATCCATCATTTCCGCAAGATCATGATGTGTACTGGCTGCCATCTTCTCAGGAAAGAATAAACTCAGAGTCTTCAAGAGGACCCTAGTCATCTCTTCTTTTTGAGCATCCACTAAGACTTCAACTAGAGCAGTTAGACGCTCCATACTAACCTTCAAAGTAGTTATCTCTTTTCGGAGTTCCTGGTTTTCTTGTTCAAGTTTGTCCATTTTCACTTGTAGTTGGATCGAGTACCGTACTTGTGATGACTTGGCTATTGGCATAGAACATGGTTAAACTGGAATGCACAAATGCAATGCTGAATGATGCATGATGTGAAAAATGCAAATGAATTTTAAGGAACTCAAAAAGTTACATTTGCAAATGCCATAAAATGGATAACACTTTAAGTGGCTGAAAATCTCATTAAAATTTGAAGGATTGCAAATGGAGTACAACTTCCAAAATCCATGGTAAAACCCATGATGTTTGCAATATAACTCTAAGTTCCTTAAAAAAGGGTTAGAAAGAAGGTGCATGAATGCATGAAAGAACGAATGAATGTATGCACAAAAACAGGTATACACATATTCATATATTCACGTATATACATGCAAACAATCAAAGGCCTAGGTTTGAAGATCAAGAGCATGGAGCCACGGTCTACCCATCCCAAAAGGTGTGTACTATGGGTTCTCATATCTGTAGAACAGGGTTCTAAAAAGTTCCCAGAGTCAACAACCCATCTTTCGGATGTTATCGATTTCCCGAATAACTCGGTAGTCAATAATATTCTCAAGAGAGTCTCGTCTGAGTGTAGTATCGCGTATCAACTATTTTGGGACTACTCCCTCATAGTCATTGCACTACGTCCTAAAAGGCCAAGTGGGGTTAAAAGGTGACTAATGGTCATCAGTGTCATGGGCTCCTAGGTCGAAAGTAGTAATGTTTTCATGAATAAACTCGTTCAACACGACTACTCTCAAGAGGGCCTCAACTGAGTGGTGGTTTCTCAAGTCAACTTTTTCGAGAATCGACTCCCTCAAAGTCTCCTTGAATATACCACATTCCTATCATAGGTGCACTCAAATCCGGGTATAGGACTTATCTCACCACTCAAAATAACAACCACGCACACAGAAAAACCCTAGCAGACAGCAGCAAATATATACAGATATATACAAATATACAAGTATAAAGATATACAAAAAATAACACATATAAAAAAAGTTAGGTTTAACCCTCAATCTACCCTCCCCAGTGAAGTCGCTATTTCAGTCGCGGTGAGAATCAGATATCAAGCTATTAATTAACTTGAATCACAAATCATAATTCACCACCAATCTTTAATTTATCCAAGGGAAGGGAAAAAGAACGAATAACCCATAAGCATGCAATGCAAAAACAAAGCAAAAGAGAATCTAAGGTTTGGGGGTTGGTTATACCTAGGGAAGGTGCTAGCATCCTAAGTATCTGTAGTACTCTACAAGAACCTCTTGTTTTATTGTGTTATTTGTTTGTTTGCTAGTTGGGATTGATTGGGGTGATAAGAAGAGAAATGTTTTTTTTTTGTGAAAAGGGATAAAAGAAAAAGGTAGAAAAAGAAAAAGGTAGCTCGCTAGGATCATCGTAATCCTATGCCTACGTATCGTGTATAGGAAGTCAAAGCAATCGTAGTTCGGCTGACTACGGGAAAAATGTTTGTTGGTTGGTTTTAGGAGAAGAGACAAGTGTCATCTTAAGGAGAATACTCATCTAAACCACCACAAACATGTGGAAGAAGGCTCTTTGCTTCACAATGAGAGAAGGGCTCTAACTTGGATGTATAATTAACAAGTATGCCACATACCTCTTACAAGTGGAAAAGAATCAACATCTTTCTCAACAATGTCGTGGGGTAGGAGATTTATATCTCGACTAAGGATGAATCATGTCTAATCTTTCTTTGGGAAACAATTTTAAATTGAAAAAAAAAGCCAAGTGGCAAAAAGTTTTGAATGCGATTTGTGTTTTTTAGTCGTACGAAAGGAGTTTTGAATATGCTTAAGATGTCTTGAAACATTTATTAAGAAAAAAAGAGTTTGAAAAAGTCAATGACCTAATGTCAAGGTTTTTATTGAAAGAGGTTTTGAGTTAGAAAAGGGGAAACCCGAATTGAATGTCTAAGTCTAAGATAATCCTAAGGGATACTCCCGAAGGGATAGCAAGTTCTAGGATTATAAGTTAAAAGATATATGTACAAGAAAATAAAGATGCAAATGCAAGTGACAAAGATTGTCAACAATAAGCCCCTCGCTTGGAACAAGGTCAACAAGGATCAAAGAAATCAATAGACACATGGAAAAACATCACGTAATCAACAAGCATAATCTCTCAAGAATAAAACTTCACAAGACAACAACCTCAATCACATCATGATATCAACGCCATATTTAACAACGAGGCATGTTAAGAGATGATTAAGCATGAAATTTAACATGAAATAAACAATGAGAAATTATTTAAACAAAAATAAAAAGTTATGTGAACACAAAATAAATAATACAAAGTAAACTTAAACAGAAGTGAACTATTTTTTGGGGTTTTTAAATATGAAAATGAAATAAATAGCAAGAAAGAATAATATGTTATTTTTGTTTCTTTTTTGTTAAAATAAAGATGAAAGTTAAAATAATTGAAAAGAAAATAAATCTAACTTAATACAATATATGTTCAACCAATACCCATTTTCATGGGGTTTTCACTCAACATATTAAGTTATACACAATAGCAACTTGTATGGGTGAAAATGAAGCCTTAATGAGGGTTTGAAATTAAGAAAGTTTACCTATTGGAGTATGTCTAATGCACCTTCTACAGCTTCACTGAGCCCCCAGGAGTGTGTTGAAATGTTTGATTTTAATGCATTGGATGAGTTATATTTGATATAAGGGAAGTGGAAAAAATCGGGAGATTCGAGTTTTCGACTCTAATGTGACAATGGATTTAGTGAGAATATAATGTTTGGAAGAATTTCGAGACAATTTTCCTTGAATTTTTGTTGAATTAATCCTCCATGAATCCTTGAATCTCTTCCTTAATGAAGAAAACAAATGGGCTATATATAGGATTCTTGATCCTCTCCATTCTTGAGTAGCAGGACTGCCTTGAGTATCTGCTTCTAATTACAAGTTTGCCACCAGTAATTACAAAACTGCCATTACTAGTGTAAATGTTGTTGATCCTCACGCTGATCCTCAACTGCTCTTTGATAATTACAACTTTGCCATTGCATTATTTTTTATCCTCTTTGTGTTTCTTTCAAACATATGATTTTCTTTCTTCGATTTTCTCAAATTAACTTGACCAAACCCAATTAAATCCCACACTTTCTCGAATATTGAATAGAAAAATCCATAGTTGACAAAAAAAGTCAAAAGTCAAACTTTGACTTTGAGCATCTGTTGACTTTTTATCAATTGAACCAAATTCTTCAACTATCAATAGATCAAACTTCTTGAGCCATTTAAATCATATGAATGGGCCATAAAGATGCATGTGAAACCTTTGAATCACGTTTTAAGCCATGAGATCCTGGTGAACGTGAATTGATGCACACTCAAACTTGATTATGGATAGAGGGAAACTCTTGATTAATATCCAAAGGTGCATCTGGTTTTGACTTGAAGAAACCCTAATTTTTGATTAGGTGTTATTAAACCTTTGAGGAGCTCAGTGTGAGGGCATCTTGTACTTGGCATCTGATGGGAATGAGCGTCCTAGGAGTGTGAGGACTTGCTTGACTGATGATGCCTTCAAGACTTGACTGGCTAATTCCTTGAGGCCTCTTGGAGCAATCCCTAATTAAAAAATGAACAAAACAAACAAGACAAAGCAACAATACTTGGGTAGTTATGCATGAAATGCTTGACCTAAAGAGGTGGGATCTTAGGGTTAAAATTTTGGGTGTGACAATTATAATGAATTGTACAAGGTTGATGATGTTTGAAGCTTGGTTGAAGAATGAAGATTGTTGAAATTTGGTTATTGTTATTATGGAAGAATTTGAGAATTTGTTAAATTGTAAACTTTTGGTGAACTTTTGATTATGGAAGATGAATGTGGATAGGGTGAAATTGTGATTTTGTGAAGAAATTTTGATTATGGAAGAGAGAAGAAGATTGGTGAAATATGGTTTTTTGGTGGATTGTGATGGTGTGAATTTTAGAGTGAGTTTGTAAAGTGTGATTAGCCTTTTATGATGGTGATGAGTGAAGTTTAAATAAGAATAAAATGGAGGGAAAATTAGTTATGGAAGATGGTTCATGGCCATTGGATAATGATCCATGTGAAGGGTTTAAGAGTGGTTAGGATTGAATTTCAAAGTTAGTTGGAGATTGTGTTAGTTTGGAGTGATTAAGGTATACTTATGATAGTTAGAGGTGGTTGTGAAATGTAAATGTAAATTCAACTTTAAATTAAATTTCATTTGGTTTACTTAAAATGAAATTGAGATGCACTTGGAATGTGATGTAGACTTGAATTTAAATTTTATTTGGAATGCAATATGAAATGCACTTGGAATGTGATGTAGACTTGAATTTAAATTTCATTTGGAATATAATATAAAATGCACTTGAAATGTGATGTAAACTTGAATTTAAATTTTATTTGAAATGTAATATGAAATGTAAATTCAAATGTAGTGTAAATGAAAATGTGTAGTAAATTCAAATTGAAATACAAATACAAAATGCAAAAATAGTAATTTAGTTGTAATATGTAAATAGACATGAAATTCAAATTGGAATTAAAATGTGAAGTAATTTTTTGTGTATGTTAAAACAATTATTTAAATTAATTAATAAAATACAATTTATTTTATTTTATTTTTCTTATATTAAAACTTAATTAAAGCAATGTCAATTTAATATTTGCAATACAAATTCAAATATCAAATATATAAGTTCAATCAACTTTTGATATATGATGTTAAGAAAAATAAAAATGCAAAAATATAAATAATGCAAATGAACTAGCAACAAAAGTCAATTGATTCAAACTTTGACTCTTAGACTTTTAATTCAAAATATGTTGATAAATAACAATGATGTAGATGAATTGTGACCAGAGGAATAAATGCAAATAATCAACTCTTAGACTATTTACATGTGATACTCAAACATAAAGATAATGATGTTTTTCAAAGACATAGATGAAATCAAGTACTCACATAGATCTCTGAATAATGAATGATGGAATGTATGATTGAATGGAATGCATGTCATGCTGGTGCAAATGAAAAAAAATTCAGAGTAAAATTTAGGGTATGACAGTTGCCCATATTTAACTATCTTGAACCAGAGGATATGAATTATCACATTCTTCATATGATAATGGTGGAAGGTAGTTAAATATAGGAAGACCCAAATTTTATCATTTATGCAATGAAATAGAATGCAATGCAACACAATGATTTTGTGAGAATTTATCTTGCTGGGGATGTGAAGTGGAAAGCAGACTCTGTAGGATGAAATGAGGTAATATATTGTGAATTTCCGGAGGTTTTCTTTTGCTGGAGATATGAAAGGTTGTTGCCCATTCACAAGTTTTTTTCTTTACTATCCCGCTTTGGTGTAATAATCATTTCCACCGAGAGAGGATTGCCTTCAACCTGAGTGTTAAGACTTGGATTGAAATGAGGAAAGGAACTGATATCAACACTGACTTAGTTATCGTATCAAAAGATAAAGAACCGATATCAACACTGACTTTGATATCGTAACAAAATATAAAGAGCTGATATCAACACTGACTTTGATATCGTAACGAAATATAAAGAGCCATATCAACACTGACTTTGATATCATAATAAGAGATAAAGAACTAATATCAACACTGACTTTGATATCGTAACAAAAGACAAGGAGCCGATATCAACATTGACTTTGATACGGTAACAAGAGATCCATAACCGATATCAACACTGACTTTGATATCGTAACAAAAGATAAAGAGTTGATATCAACACTGACTTTAATATTGTAACAAGAGACAAAGCATCAATATCAACACTGACTTTGATATTGTGGCAAAGGGCGAAGAGAGCGATGCCAACACTGACTTTGATATCGTAGCAAAAGATAAATAACCGATATCAACACTGACTTTGATATCGTAGCAAAAGATAAAGAGTCGATATCAACACTGACTTTGATACTATAACAAGATATAAAGAGTCGGTATCAACATTGACTTTGATATAGTAACAAAAGGGTAAAAGGTCGATATCAACACTGACTTTTATATCGTAACAAGAAAGTAAGAGGTCGATACCAACACTCACTTGGATATCGTAACAAAAGATTAAAAGAAAATGACGCCAACACTAACTTTGGTATCACAATAGAGATAAAGAATAAAGATACCAACACTGACTTTGGTATCTTAATAGAGATCAAGGAAAATGATACTAACACTGACTTTGGTATCACAACAGAGATAAAGGAAAATAATACCAACACTAACTTTGGTATAGAAACATAGAAACATGCTGAAGATTTAAAAAGAATTAGTCATATGAAGAATATACCTGAGGGTAGTGTTTCATAGAAGCTAGCTGGGGATTTAAAGAAAATAATTTGTCATGGGAAAGGCAAAAATAATGTTACTGAGGACAGTGTTTACTGAGTGTAACCTACTAGAGGAGAAAACAAAACAGAGACTCGCGTGGAAATTGTTCATAGTGGAAACTTACTGGGGAATAGGTTCCCTGAACAATTGACTCGTGGGAAATCATCTATTGGGGGAGAAAAAATCCAATGAAACTCACTAGGAAGATTATTTATCGGGGAAACATCCTGCTAGGGAACATACTCCAAATGAGACTTGTTGGGGAACATATTTTATTGGAAAAGATCCAGCCAGAAAACTTGTGGGAATCACAACTTACTTAAGAAGTAACAAAGGATTCTGATGGGGTACTTAATTGGTTTTTCAATCATCGAATCTGGCTTATGCTATGTGTGCATGTTTTATGCTATTACAATGCATGAATTCCTTTTTGTTTACCTGGCAAGGTATACCGTGTTTAGGCAAGGTGTGCATGAAATGAAGCATGAAATGATGCATGTAATGAATAATTAATGCTTATGATTCTGATGCGTAGGTAAGAGGTTGAAGTTTTGAAGTACCAATCAAAGTTGGAATTTGAGATGTACCAAGCAAGGTTGGCATTTGCAGAAGTGGATGAATCGGGCTATGAGATATATTGGGACATGTAACGATTGTTTTAGTCTTTGGAAGGGTGGTGAACTTTGATTCAACGACATTCGAGAACTGGGCAAAGTGGAGAATAGTAGGATGATTAGGAAGACCTTGAACTGTGGTTCGCCGTTTGGAATTTCATGTTAGTTCTTATAATATTATGATAGATTATGACCTGACTAGATAGTGATGACCTTTTGAGATGCTTTTGTATGTTAGACATGTTATTGTAAGCTGGTGATCTTCCTTTAGTCTTTCCAAACATCAAAGTGATCTAAAGTTTTATTGATGCTTTTTTTGTTATATTCAATGTTTTAATGTATTATTTATAAAAAAGCAATCAACATTTTTGTAAACAGAAGGCAAATTGAAATAATAGAGAAAAACCTTGAAAGAGGAATATTTTATTCGATGTGAAAGATGAGTCATACATAAGATGTAAGTACATTCGGATGCAAGATCCTAAAAGAGGAAATTACAAAAATGGAAAAATGTAGATGGCAAATGGGAATTTATACGAGTTTCCATTAAACTACAACCTATGATACTTTCCCTTAGGATCCTGAGTGTCAATACTTTGCTTCAGAAGATGATGATTGAATGGATTCTTTCCATTTGAAATATAAATGTGGTAATGCAAACTTGAGTGCTGCTGTCAAATGCCTTTATTAAAATCCCTAATCTTTTCCTGGACTTATATTATATTTTTTTTGTCCTCTGGGATGCCCGTTTTTGCCTAAATCACCCATGACAGTGAGGATCAAGGTTCCGCATGAGAAGGTCTTTTTTATGACGAATGGTTCATCGTAGTTTGGAGTCCACTTATCTCGTGAATCCATATATATTTGTAAGATCTTCTGTAGCACTAGGGCGCCTTCTTGGAACTTGCATGGATGAAGTGTAACACCCCAATTTTAGTAATTATTTATTTATTTATATTATATTAATTAATCAATTAAATGATTTTGTGCATAATTGATTTATTTGATTTAATTGAATTAATTGAATTAATTATTTGATTTAATTGATTTATTTTATTTGGTGGAATAATATGTGGAAATGGTAGAAATAAGTAATTGGCCCTTAAATTGAGAATGTGAATAGTAAGTGTGAGGGTGTGTTAAGTAAGCCCATTAGAATTGTTAGGATAATTGTGAGATTTAATAAAATAAGAGAGAGAGAGAGAGAGAGAGAGAGAGAGAGAGAGATAATAGGGTTAGAAAAATAGAAAAGAGGAAAAGAGGCAAAGAGAGAAGTGGAGAAGAGGAGGAGAAAACCCCAAGAACAAGATCTCTAGAATCCAAAGAATCAAGGTAAGGGTGGGTCTTTACATGGTTATGGGATTGTATGATAGTGTATAATGGGTAGTATCATATTTAAGATCAAAATCCCTAATTTTCATGGTTTTGAAATTGATGATTACATTATGTATGATGGTAGGATCCTTAAATATATGTTGTGGGATATTATAATTGTCATATAATGGTAGTATTTCGAATTCTGAAACTGGAACTTTTTACGGAATCGAATTTGGAGGTCTGGAAGGCCTCCAAACTGCAAAAATCGCACTTTTCTGGTTTGCTGTCCTGGAGAGTTTGCATAGTGAACGTCGCGTAGCAAGCCAATAGTGAAAGTCCATGGTTTACATTCTGTAATTATCTCGCAAAAGCGAGGGTAGCAAGCAGTAGCAAGAGTCGCGATGCGAGCTGTATTTCGCATAGCGGACGTCGCGATGCGAGTTGTATTTCGTATAGCGAAAGTCGCGACGCGAGCAGTAGCAAAACTGTAGCGAGTGGATGGCAGAATGGACGTAACTTTTGGTCCGTAAGTCTATTTTATTCCCAATTCAAAGCGTCAAAAAGCTAATTAATAGAGTTATATCATAGTATAGATAAGAGAATTGGTTGCCCAATATTTTTATATCTAATATGTTTGGGGAGCCAATTGCGTATATGTTCTATTAATGGATTGTTGTGATGTTTGCTGCCGGTTGTGAAATTATTTGTCGATAATTTATCGAATACTTGTGTGTGTGCTTGTATAAGTATATTTTGGGTGTGACAACATTAAATGCATGATAGTTATTGCTTGTTGTAATGATAATACAATATGATTGTATTGTAAAATGTGTTGTATATCATTTGAAAGTGAATTGTGTGTGGATGATTCATAAAAATGTGCAAGTATGTGTAATTGTGTGGTAATTCAAGTGTGATAAATTATTGAAGATATCCATGAATGTTAAGATTAGGGAATGGTATTAATTGCATATGGTTGTTGAACTTGCACATGCATCATTTGTTGTCAAGATGCAATACTTGTTAGTTCTGTGGGAACTAGTGACTTGTCCCAAACCTAGAGCGGGGTTTGAAAGCTTAGGAATGGGCTTTTTGTGTGTTAATGGTCTAGGGAACGGACCTGGTTTAATGTAAAAATTGAAAAATAATAACAAGTGATTGGTACCATATGCATGAGTTGCATTAAAGTCTTGTATTGAGTCACATCATGTATATGTTTGCAATATGAGATAATGCGAAATATGTGAAATTGATGAATTGACGAATTATGGAATTGTGAGTATGTACTTGTGAATAGTATGGTCACTTAAGTGATAATATGTTGATGAAGCTTTTGGAGTGTGAGAATAATTATGTTATGTTTGTATGCCATAAATTATATATTATCTTATGATTTCGATAATTATGTGAATTCTCACCCTTCTGTTGGAATGATGTTTTGTGCGACATTGCTCAGGTATCGAGGAGTAGAGTTTCTTCTAGCACGAGGTAGCCGTTCGAGTATCTTGTTTAGTGTCCTTATTTATTTTCGGTCGAGTCGTGGTCTGATCATATAACACTGGGAATGTTTTGATTCAAGTTTTGAGAGATACTTTATGTACTCTACTTTATTTTGTTATTGTTATTTGAATGATGTGGAGTATTGGTTTTTATTCCTGTCACTCCCGAGGATTTGCATCCATGGTACAAATGCGAAAGTGGCGCAGAAAATAGAGTCGCCAGCAATGTGTATTTATCCCAAGAGAGGGAAAGGAAACACTACGTAAACCTGAGGGAAGAGGAAAGAGCATGGTCTCGCGACCAAGAGAAACGAGTAAGGGAGTCGGTTACGCGAAGGGAAGGTGTTAGCACCCCACACGTCCATCGTACTCGATGGGATCCACGCTTGCTGTCTCGATCAAAGGGTGTCGTCATCTGGAGCTCCACTGCTATTGGAAACGAGAAGGAACGGGAATGGAGGAGAACGAAGAAACGAAAAGAAAAGAAAAGGAAGTGACTCAATAGGACATCGCTCGTCCTATGCCTACGTACTCCCTCGTGCAATGGGAAAGTCAGAGTCTACGTAGTTCAGACACGAACAAAGGGGGGAGGTTGCTCGCCAAGACATCGTCGTCTTGTGTCTACGTATCCTCAATTGGACGAGAAATAGGAAATCAGAGCAGCCATAGTTCGACCTAACGAGGTCGGTTAGTGTTTTTTATGAGCGACATTAGATTCGCGTCCGGCAGTTAGGGTCGATGCCTGTTTGCGACGAGACGGAAGTAACGTGCCCTTTTCTGAAAATGATTTGAAATTAACGATCCCGAAGGATAAAAAGATTTGGATTTGTTTTTGTATTTTTTAGATAGAAGTGAATTGAAGTTAGTTCGTAACTTATATTGCACCAAAGTCTACCATGCGGGAACAAGTGAATCGTATGGTCGCCCCCAAATGGGACGTATGCTAAACACTCTAGAAGAGGAGGGGAGACCCCTCGTTCTTCAATTCCTACACTTAAGGCTCGAGCGCAATATTCGTTATATTTATTAAGTGTTTTAGAAGTGTTATGAGATGAGAAGAGAAGGCATAAGGAAGAAGGGTGACTCTAAGGGAATCACTATCCTAGTGTTGTCATGCAAGAGGGTGGTCCTATGGTTAGTGAAGTTTAGGCGAGAAACAACTACCTAAGACATGATGCTAATCCTACTCCAAGCTTAATCGAAAATTAAGTTGGACTAGGTAGCTCTAAGGGGAAAAGAATCCAAGACTTAAACAAGTCTTGAGATCCAAGGGAAGAAAAGAGTGAAAGAGACGAAAAGGGAAAAGAAGCGAATAAATAAAAACAGCAGCTACCGCAACGTCCTTGCACCAAAAAAGTGGTAAAAAGCAGCACACAAGCAAGGCAGCATACAACAACATACAATTCAGCACAACGAAGAGTGTGAAAAGCCAAACAGCCGTACATACAACAGCGCACATACACATAGACAGCTGTAGAAATAAGGCAGCATGCAATACATTTGAATACGAATCAAGCATGTCAAAGCAAACGCGCATCAAACATCATGCATTATGATTACAAACACATCATATATCATGGTAAACAATCTTGAAAACACCATGGAAGAAAGTGCATCATGAAGGTATTCATAACATCAAGCATGTGCACAAATCGGAACAAACATGCATCTCAAGGAATAGAAACAATTAGGCATGCATAACACAATTCCAGTAACATAAGCATTTAATCACAATCAGCATGCTCAAAGAAGTGTGTGTATGGTGTTCATAGCATCAAGAAATCAACAACACAAGCATGAACATTCAATAGTGATAACCAAGAACCGCGTGTCAACAAAATCATATTCATGCCCTAGTGTGAGGTGCAACAACTTAAGAATAGTCTGCAAATCATCAATGCATTAATCCATGAAGTTTAGGCATGCATCGGATCTTAAACAACCAAGAAAATGCAAGAAAATATCACTCTGTAGCAGTGGTAATCGATTACTCACTTTGAGTAATTGGTTACTCAGTTGAAATTTGACCAAAAACGTGAAAATTAGACAGAGTAATCGGTTACTCTGTTAGGGTAACAGATTACCACTGAAACAGAGGCAGAAAATGAACTTTGAAAAGTACTTTTCAGCATCCAATCACTTATGCAAACATCCAAATGATCATGCAATCAATTAATCACGAAATTCACCTCAAATATCAGTAATCAAACACCAATTTCATCAATCAAACAACAAGATCACGAATCAAATCAAGCAAATGGATCAAATCACATCACAAACCAAGGATCTACATTGCATAAGTTGAAATTAAGCTAAATCAAACATAGATCTAAGGAAAACCAACCTACAAGGCTGAGATTTGCCTTGGTGATTGTTGAGCACGAAAATTGGTGAATCCAAGCAAGAAAACCAGAGATCTATACAATAATCTTCAAGATCCTAGCAAGAAACTTCAAGATCCAAGCAAGAACACTCCAAATAATCAAAAGCTGCTCCCAAAAGTGATTCCAAGATCCAAACTAGTAGCTATATCAGAATGGAACCAAGTATGATGATGTGATGGAGGTTTAGCTCAAGAATTCACAAATTCCAATGAAGAATTTGTGAATCTATGGATATGGAGCTTTGGTGAGGGGTTGAAGATGAAGATGAAAATTGGAAAAAGTGAGAGTGAATTGAAAGCAAAATTCTGAAAAAATGAGAGTCAAAATGTTCTAGGTTGGTGAGGTTTGGAATGAATTGGTTTAAATAACCCCTAGGTTAGGAGTTAAGTTTGGGTTGGGAGTGAGGTTAAGTGAGTGGAAATTGGGGTGAAAATGGATTAGGAAATGAAATGAGAAATTTGAGTGGAAAAATGATGGAGAGAATTTGAATTTTGGGTGGAAAATGATGAAAATAGATCAGTTCTTGATCCTTCCCACACATGCACAAGCCAAGCACATGACCACAAAATACTCCAAAATTCTGCAGTGCTGAAAATTGCCATATTTTTGCAATTTCGCCCAGAGTAATCGGTTACTCACTTTAAGTAATTGATTACTCCATTCAAAAATTCAAAATTTTGCGCCAAAAGGAGGGAAACTTGGATATTCGCCCGGTTCCACCTGTTCTGGACCATGATAAACCTCTGAAACTTACCATTTGATGTTACAACTGGAAAACACTTGAAATATGCTGTGACCTGTTTTTCCGTACTCCGATTAAATTACTGATAACAACTGTCTGGTGCTGAATGACTGATCAAAAATCGACTGTCGGGGTTTCTGATTATCCAATCACTTAATGAGCAAAATAAATGCTCAAAAGACTTGGAAAGCTATCTGCTTGGCTCTGAACACTGTTAAAAATTATACTAGAACTGATGATGCCGTGAGCTGCTAGAGAATACCTTGATCCCATGCTCAAAAGGACAATGCAAATGCAGGAATGATAATGCAAATGAAAGGAAGCATAAACCAGTTAGGTGAGAAGCAAAAGGGCAAATTTTGAGGTGTTACAGCTGCCCCTATTCAAACTTCTTGGATCCGAGGGTATGGAAGCAATGACTTTCAGATGATCGGGATACACAGAGATTGAATACCAAAATAACCTGAAAATTTTGCACCCTGCGGGGATGATGAAATAATGCGAATACGAGAACGGCCGAAGGCGAACTCGGAAAGGCAGATCGGCTGAAGGCGGACTAAAATGAGGATACCAGGATAAATAAGGATGGCCAAAGGCGAACTCGAAAAGGTGGACCGGCCAAAGGCAGACCATGCTAGGGAGATACAAAGGGTACGAGACCATGCCGAAGGTGGGCTCGACAGAGAAAGACCAAGCCGAAGGTGAGCTTTCAAAGAAAGACTACGAGACCATGCCGAAGGTGGGCTCGAAAAAGGAAGATACGAGACCATGCCAAGGGTGGACTCGAAAGAGAAAGACCAAGCCGAAGGTGAGCTCTCAAACAAAGGATACGAGACCATGCCGAAGGTGGGCTCGAAAAAGGAAAGACCAAGCCGAAGGTGGGTTTTCAAAGAAAGACTAAGCCGAAGGTAGACTCTTAAACAAAGGATGTGAGACCATGTCGAAGGTGGACTCGGAAAAGGAAAGACCAAGCCGAGGGTGGGCTTTCAAAGAAAGACTAAGCCGAAGGTAGACTCTCAAACAAAGGATACAAGACCATGCCGAAGGTGGACTCGAAAAAAGGAAAGACCAAGCCGAAGGTGGGCTTTCAAAGAAAGACTAAGCCGAAGGTAGACTCTCAAACAAAGGATACAAGACCATGCCAAAGGTGGACTCAAAAAAGAAAGACCAAGCCGAAGGTGGGCTTTCAAAGAAAGACTATGCTGAAGGTAGACTCTTAAACAAAGTGAAATTCTGGCCTATATATCAGATGTCCTATCGAGACGTCGAGGCACTGATATACAACAACAATGAACAAGTTCAAAATAAAAGTGTGCAGAAAATGTAAAGAACACCAGAAATTGTTAACCTAGTTCCGATCTAACTATCCTACATCTGGGGGCTACCAAGCCAGGGATGAAATCAATATTCGATAGTATCAATTCACTGATAACCACACCTGGTTCAATCAGCTCACTTAATCACTACCCTTCCTATGACTTCTACCTAAGACTCCCCTAGGTATGAGGCCCTCCTCAAATCCCTCTTCAATCACAACCCGTGACTGGTTCCTTACAAGACAAGTATCAATGGTCGCAACAAAAATTCTTAATACTTCACAGCTTATGAGAATTAACACACAACTACTCAATACTTAAAAGCTTATGAGCAACCTTACACAACTTACACTACAGTCCTTATACTGTTATCATAAGATACCAGTTAGGCTCACAAAATATAAGCACACAACCCTAAAAACACATGTAAGTTCGACACCTAAAACTAGGTTTACATCAGTCTATTTATAGCTTGTAATCTGGACTGAATTGGGCTTCAAAAACGCAGCAATTAGGCTGCTCACAAATCTGCAAAATTAACTCCAATAAAATAGGTCTTCAATCCAAAGTTTCCTATTATGTCTCCATAATTAGAAATAGCAGCAAATCTGAAAACCAACAAATAACCCTAATCCAAAAATGCTTTGATTGCCACATAGGATAACCAAATATTCACAGATTATTCAGTTACAAATCATAGTAACAGAATCAACAATAAAACTGACTTCACACCACGATGTCCTATGAGCTGTCATGGAACATCTTCATACGACATCTTGAACAAAGAGTAATGAAACATATCATTAGACTTCTTCATTTAACATCTGATGCTACATGAGTTTTAGCAAAATAATGCCAACCATAAAACCAAGGAAATAACAATCTCCCCATTTGGCTTATTTTTGGCTAAAACTCCACACACACTTAAACACCATCAGTATCAGCAACAGAAAGAACACTCGAACACCATCAGTATCAACAAAAACAAATCCAGCATAGCAGCACTCCCCTTCAGCTGCATAAAAACACACAGTACCACAAGAGCACTTATCATAGTAAACTGGCAAAACTCCCCCTCAACAGCAGCAACACACCATTCACCTGCAGCACACACACTCTACCTGCAACAGCACAAGCGCATAACAATGCTGCTCCCCCTCACACTTACTACTCCCCCTTTTTAGCCACAAATATGACAAAGAGAGGTCATAGATAAATGCAACCAAATTACATAGCAGTATATTGTTCAACACCAAACCAGACTTAAGTTGTCTTGAACGGAAAGAAAAAAAACAAAACAGACAAAAACAGAAAATAAATTTGCAGATAGCCTAGTTAATCAGCACTGTCCTCTCCATCAACAACCTCATCACTTTCACCTTCAGATTCAGAGGCACCATTCTCAGAACCGGAATCATCAGACTGCTGGACATTCCTTCTATCAGACTCAGTAGATTCACCTTGTCCATCATCTTCAGTCAGCTCTTGATCTTTAGCGGCATTTCTCTTTTCAACCAAGGCTTTAATTAGTTGTTCAAGCTTTGTCTTCCTTGCTGTATCTCTCCTGATAGATTCTTCCATCACCTTGCAGGTTTCTTGCAACTGAGCAATGGCTTCATCATCAAGAGTGACACGTCTTGAAGTTGAGGAGGATGTCCCAACAACGTCAGACACATGAACTCCACCTAGCAGCCTATAATGCAAAGTCATTGGAGGTTTTCTCTTGCTGACTTTGTCACTTCTTACTAAGCATTCAGGAAATTGGTTCAGGATTATTCCGCAGATTAAGGATGGAAAACATATGGGTAGCTTAACAGCGGATGAGCTAGCTTGCTTCAAAACTTGTTCAAAGATATATGCTCCAAAGTTGAAAGGGACCTTCTTTCCAATAGCATAAATGAATTTTCCAAGCATGGATGAGATGGTGGAAGTATGGTTGGTAGAAACCCAGTTTACCACTGCAATTCTGTGAAGGATAGCATATTTGACACTTAGCTTCCCAGAAGAGAGCTTTCCTTCATTTGGCCAAACTTTGATGCAACCACCTGTTATCTCCTCACAGATTTCATCATCTGTTGCTCCTAACTCAGCCTGATGGTCCGTAGGTCTCCCCAGAAAGTTATTAATCACTTTGGGAGAAAATTTCACAGCTTTGCCTCTTACATAAACTTTTCTGAGTTTGCTATTACAGTCTTCAGGGATACTCACAGCAAACTCCTTAAGCAACTTCTCATAACATGGTCCTATGTCAGACACAGTCTTCATCAACCCAGCAGCTTCAATAAGATCAACCACTTCCTTATACTTGTTGAAGTCTTTTCCCAGTTCTCTCTCTAAAGCTACTCTTCTTTGGCTGACAATTTTCCACCTATCAATTTGCCTCTGCGACCTGACAGTTTGATCCTCCCTTCTCCCACTGATGTCCTGGACATCAGTTCCAGCATTTGACTCATTCAGGCCTGTGACCCTCCTTTCCTTGATTGGAACCACAACTTTACTCCATTGCTTAGAGGGACCTGCTCCAGCCTTTCTTTTGTTACTCCCCACATTAGCAGATTTCCTAATCATTTCTGCATCCTTTGAATTCTCAGCCACAATGGTATTCTCTTTTCTACTCTGGATTCTTTGTAGTATGTCAGCTATTGGTTCCTCATCAGAGTTTTTCTCAGCAACATTACTACACATCTCAACCTTCTTCTTGCTTCTTCTTTCCCTAGCCACCTGAACTGGTACACAACTCTCAGTCCTATCAGTAGGACTATTATTTGTATTTCCAGCCATGGATGTTGGGACATCAGACCCGGCATTTTTATCAGCTTCACTAACAACAATGGTGGCAAATCTTCTAAGACTCTGATCTCTACGGAAAACATTATCATCAATAGTCCTACTATCATTCTTAGTTTCATCCACCCTCCTATTTGAATTCTTATCAGTAACATTTTTTCTAGGGCTTATCTTATCAGAATAAAACCTAGTAATCATTTTGTCTTTCTTCCTAGATGAAAGGGGTTTAGACTTCTTACTTGACATACTTTTATTCACAGAGTGGGAAACTGGTCGTTCACCTCTAGTGTCAGCAGAAACAACATTCAACGGGGCGATATCAAGAACAAGGTCTGTGAGTTTGATCATTCTGTGAGGATCATAGTCTTTATCATTGACTTGAGAAGTTCTTGAATTAGCAGGAGAATCATGATGTTGAGACATTTTTTGTTGCTCACAAAATACAGTATTGAAGAGAGTAAGAGCAAACCCTAGCGGAGAAGAGTTTTGAAAGAATAGGTCAGATGAAGTTTTTACACTGTAGGATTGAAGTTGGAATGTGTTAGCTGGGCTATTTAAAAGTTTTGGAAATGGGTCCTTATACACGTGCCATTCACAGGTTCTTTGGTTTAACATTTTCATGATAGTGCTTTCATCTTTCCACAATTAGCAGTTCTCTGAGGTTCTTTCACCTCTCATAACAACAAAATTCTTTTCATCCATTATTAAACATTCATAGTTTGTATAGATGACCCTAAGACCTTGATCACACAACTGGCTTATGCTTATTAGGTTAGTATCTAACCCTTCAACAAGCAATACTTTTTCCAGAATTGGCTTTCCTGGACAATCCACTCTTCCAACACCAAGCACTTTTCCTTTTGATCCATTACCAAAAATCACCTCATTAGGAGCATGATACTCAACATGTGACATATATCTACTAACATCAGTCATATGTCAAGAACATCCACTATCAAATAACCATTTTTCATCTATAGAGACTCTGAAAGACTTGTAGTTTCTATGTTCCTTTACACTGTCCTTTGAAGTCCATATCCTATTTGTTTCAACCCTGCTCTTCTTCTTACTATACTGTTGCATGGGTTTGGGATAACCATGTAGTTTGTAGCAAAAAGCTTTTATATGACCAAACTTCCCACAATGGTAGCATGTCCATCTTTGATTCTTTTTCTTTATGAACTTCTTCTGATGCCTGGGAGGATGTTGCAACATGTTATTCAACATCTTCAAACTTCTCTTATCTTGAACGAGTACTTCCTCAAATTTCTTTCCTTCATATAATTTATTTTTACCTTTAAATCCAATACCACTGACATTTCTAGCATCTCTTCCTGACTTCAAAATTTCATCAAGTACATCAGAACTCCCATTTAACATTCTGACATTTTTGATCATGTTGTCTAGTTTTGAATTCAAAACATTTACTTCAGCTTGTAGATCAGCTATAGTAGACACATGCTCAGTATTCTCAGCCTTTAATGAACAATAATACATGCTTGTTCTTCTTTCTGCTGACATATTTCTACATGTTCAAGCACAACTTCTTATAAGAGATAGCCAGCTCTTCAAAAGTAAGCTCTTCAGATTCTTCATCTGATTCACATACTCCTGTTAATGCTGTCACCAACTTTGCAGATTTCTCATCAGCGTCAGTTTCAGAGTCATCTTCTAACCATGTCACAGATAATCCCTTCTTCTGTCTTTTGAGATAAGTGGGACACTCAGTTTTTACGTGCCCAAATCCTTCACATTCATAGCATTGCACTCTCTTCCCTTGATTAGATTCTTCTTCAGTTCTGGATCTTCTACCTCCTTCCTGGTCTTTGTTGATGTCGAGAGACTTGTTCCGAACATTTTCTCTTGACTTCCAGTCCATCCTTTTCAATGCTTTATTAAATTGTCTTCCAAGCAACACTAGCTCTTTGGACACATCTTCATCTTTGACCAGTTTTCCTTCATCATCAGAGTCATCAGCACTTGACACAAATGCTATACTCTTCTTCTTTTCAGCTTTTTCACCGAGTCCTAAGTCAAAAGTTTGGAGTGATCCCATAAGCTCATCCACCTTCATCTTGTCAATGTCCTGAGCTTCCTCTATATCAGTGACCTTCATATCAAATCTCTTAGGTAGAGACCTGAGAATCTTCCTGACCAGCTTGCTGTCAAACATCTTTTCTCCTAAGGCACTAGAGGCATTAGCTATCTCAATAATATTCATATGAAAATCATGAATGCTTTCATCCTCTTTCATCTTCAAACTCTCAAACTTGCTAGTGAGAAGCTGAAGCTTTGACATTTTCCTGCCAAGCCTCTTTGGCAATAGTACAATGCTCAATCAGCCTGAAGATATTTTTGTTGACACCATTGAACAATGCATTCATGGCTTTAGAATTTCCAACAGATCCTTTGTAGTCAGCATCATCCCAGTCCTCTTCTACCTTCAGAACATCAGTAAGATTTCCTTCTCCATCTCTTACCTTTGGAGGCTCCCAACCTTTGAGAACAACTTTCCATGCTTGATCATCCATGGACTTGATGAAAGCTATCATCCTAGGTTTCCAATACTCATAGTTAGAACCATCCAGCAGAGGTGGTTTGTTCAGAGCTCCTCCATCCTTCTCCATTGTACCAGAAAGTACCTTCCCTGAATCTCACCCAGAAACAACAAAGGGTGCCTACTCTTAATGGCAATTGAAATTCTGGCCTATATATCAGATGTCATATCTAGATGTCGAGGCACTGATATACAACAACAATGAACAAGTTCAAAATAAAAGTGTGCAGAAAATGTAAAGAACACCAGAAATTGTTAACCTAGTTCGGATCTAACTATCCTACATCTGGGGGCTACCAAGCCAGGGATGAAATCAATATTCGATAGTATCAATTCACTGATAACCACACCTGGTTCAATCCGCTCACTTAATCTCGACCCATCCTATGACTTCTACCTAAGACTCCCTTAGGTATGATGCCCTCCTCAAATCCCTCTTCAATCACAACCCGTGACTGGTTCCTTACAAGACAAGTATCAATGGTCGAAACACAAATTCTCAATACTTCACAGCTTATGAGAATTAACACACAGCTACTCAATACTTAAAAGCTTATGAGCAACCTTACACAACTTACACTATAGTCCTTATACTGTTATCATAAGATACCAGTTAGGCTCACAAAACACAAGCACACAACCCTAAAAATACATGTAAGTTCGACACCTAAAACTAGGTTTACATCAGTCTATTTATAGCTTGTAATCTGGACTGAATTGGGCTTCAAAAACGCAGCAATTAGGCTGCTCACAAATCTGCAAAATTAACTCCAATAAAATAGGTCTTCAATCCAAAGTTTCCTATTATGTCTCCATAATTAGAAACAGCAGCAAATCCAAAAACCAACAAATAACCCTAATCCAAAAATGCTTTGGATGCCACATAGGATAACCAAATATTCACAGATTATTCAGTTACAAATCATAGTAACAGAATCAGCAATAAAACTGACTTCACACCACGATGTCCTATGAGCTGTCATGGAACATCTTTATACGACATCTTGAACAAAGAGTAATGAAACATATCATTAGACATCTGCTGCTACATGAGTTTTAGAAAAATAATGCCAACCATAAAACCAAGGAAATAACACAAAGGATGCGAGACCATGCCGAAGATGGGCCCGAAAAGGAAAGTCCAAGCCAAATGTGGGCTTTCAAAGAAAGACTAAGTCGAAGGTAGACTCTCAAACAAAGGATACGAGACCATGCCGAAGGTGGGCCCGAAAAGGAAAGTCTAAGCTGAAGGTGGGCTTTCAAAGAAGGACTACGGGGCCATGCCAAAGGTGGGCTCGAAAAAGAACGATACGAGACCATGCCGAAGGTGGACTCGAAAAAGAAAGACCAAGCCGAAGGTGGGCTTTCAAACAAAGGTATACCAAATAGGATAACTCTACTGGGGAGAACAAGATAACAGCG
This sequence comes from Lathyrus tuberosus, assembly GCA_022829125.1. Taxonomy (NCBI): domain Eukaryota; kingdom Viridiplantae; phylum Streptophyta; class Magnoliopsida; order Fabales; family Fabaceae; genus Lathyrus; species Lathyrus tuberosus. The sequence continues at coordinate 6,703,350 of JALAZF010000306.1, read as the reverse complement.
GGTGTGAGGACGGCCGAAGACGAACTCGAAAAAAAGAGAAAGACCAGACCGAAGGTGGACTTTCAAAGAAAGACTAAGCCGAGGGTAGACTTTCAAACAACAGTATATAGAATCAACAGTTCCACAAAGATGACTCCGCCGGGGAAAAGAGAAATCTAAACAGACAACTCTGCAGGGGAGTATGGGAAGGACCAACAAGAAGGACGAATCCACTGGTTGCGGTGTAATGTTAACCAACATCTTCTGAATTTTGTTACTTTCTGCTGGGGAAAGAAACTGGTAAAGGATATTAAACCTGGCTTATGCTTCGAATACATATGTTTGAATTTTGCCTTAATGTTCCATACAATGGAATGCTACGCTTTTGGGAGGATGCCATGCAAAAATGCTTATGCAATGCAAAAGAGTTGCCTCAGCAAAATAAATGCTGAAGACAAAGGCGACCCCACCGGGGATGACAAACTAAATTGTCCTCTGGATCCAAGAGGCCCTACTGAGGAAGACTTCACTCTGTTGAGGAAGATCTTGATCACAAACTCTGCTCGAGACGAAAACTCCGAGAGAAGATCCACTCTGCCAGAGATGGGTAAACATGAACAATTAAAGATGGAATCTAAAAAGAAACTCTCTCCGCTGGGGATTACCGATGACTTCCACCTGGATCCGAAAGAATGCCAATAACCATTGGACTTAAAACCTGCTGGGGATATCAACTGCCGTTGAACATACCACTGTAAAGATCACCACCAAACTCTGCTCGGGGAGATAAATCGATGGTTCCAAACCTGTTTGGGGATATCACCTAACTCAACCTGCTGTCGAAAGGTGCTCCTTCCTTTTTACCCTGCCGGGGAATATCAGTACTTTTACCCTGCTGGGGAGTACCGGTCATGACTAGCAGACCTGCTTGAGGAACGATAGATGATGACATCAACTCTGCTAGAAGATAACACTAAGCTTACTCATCTGAGGGGATTAACCCATATCGTTGATGGTGAGGAAAACATTTCTCGACTAGCTGAGGAGAATGAGTGCTCAGGCTCTGTGGGGAAACAACATCTTTGTCCCAAGAAGATATTCCATCAGTCTCTTGCTAGGGATGCAATAGCGTCAACTTCCGATTGTTTGCTGGGAAAGTGATAAATCAATCACAACTATAGTTGGGGAATTAATCCTCTGTACCCTGCTGAGGAAAATAATTCTCGACACTCTGGTTGGGGAAAATAACAACCTGCTACTGTTGGATGAACTTTTCAACATCGAGGAGACTAGCTCTACTGGGGAGAAAATCAACGAAACCTGCCAAGGTATATCATTGAGCTTGACCTGCTGTTAGAGGACAGATTCTACCCTGCTGGGGATTAGAGCATGCCTTTGCTGATGGAACTACGCTTCCTGACCTCCTGAGGAAAGTGACTACCAGGATCTGTGGGGAACACAAAGTATTTTCAAAGACATCCAACACACCTCCTGTTGGAGATACACCTGCACCCACCTCGGAACAGTCTACTCTAAACTTGCTTGTTAGGGGAATGAGTTCTGCTGAGGATGATGAACTTTCAGTGCTGGGGGAGGCGACTTCACTAGGGAAGAACAAACCTGTTGTCCTACAAACACAATCAACAGGAAGTTCTATATGCAAAAAGGTCACCTCTATTACCAATACAACGACCACTGCCTAAGCAATTTCAACAGTTTTCTGATACGCTTCGCAAAGCTTAACATTTTCGCATGCAATGTTTTATCAAAATATCGGACATTTTCACAAACAAAACAGCAAAAGTAAAAACACAAATGGAAAGCTTTTTGAGTGAAATGAAGATTTTATTGAATGAAATTGGCCTGTGAATAGCCATTTACATTTGGAAGCAATTCCTGGAAAGAGGTAATTGCAAAAAGAAATAAAAGAAAATACACATGTCGGCAATGTGGGGAACAGATATCCACCCTGATTCAACTCAGCTATGACCCGGTATGCCTCGCCTATCCGCAGATGCTCTGGCCTTCAAAAAAACTGACTGGACTGATTCCTTTCCCTCGAAACTTCCATGTATCAAAGGTGTTCACAGATCGAACGCAGATCGTAGCCTCTTGCTTTTAAATCCCTAACTTTTACCTGGATCGCCCTTTTCGGGTTTTCAATCCACCGGGATACCCATTTTTGCCAAAGTTTCCTTTTCAGGTTTTCAACTTTACGGGTTTATTCTTTTTTTCCTTTTTATCCCTAACTTTTGCCCGAACCTTTTTCTTTTTATGGTTCGTCGGGATGCCCCTTTTTTGCCTGGACTTTCTTTTTGTGTCCAGCGGGTCTCTTTTATGGAAAGTATTTTTTGACTACGTCTGCGTTCATAGGGGATGTAAAATCTTCGCCATCCATAGTTGAGAGTAATAAGGCTCCACCAGAGAAAACCTGTCTTACTACATATGGCCCTTCATAGTTTGGAGTCCATTTGCCCCTGTGATCTGTTTGAGGAGGAAGGATCCTTTTCAAAACTAATTCACCAGCCTGAAAACACCAAGGACGTACTTTCTGATCAAAGCCTTTCTTCATCCTGCTATGATATAACCGACCATGTACAATGGCTGCCAATCTCTTCTCTTCAATAAGGTTCAGCTGATCCAGTCTGGAACGCACCCCCTCAGCTTCATCAAGCTTCACGTCTGCCAGAATTCTTAAAGAAGGAATCTCAACTTCTAATGGTAGAACTGCTTTCGTACCATATACCAATGAGAAAGGAGTTGCCCCAGTTGATGTGCGTACCGAAGTACGATAGCCATGTAAAGCATAAGGCAACATCTCATGCCAGTCCTTGTAGGTCACTACCATTTTCTGCACAATCTTCTTGATGTTCTTATTCGCTGCTTCAATAGCCCCATTCATCTTCGGACGATAGGGAGAAGAATTGTGATGCTCAATCTTAAAGCTCTGACATAGCTCCTTCATCATCTTGTTATTTAAATTTGAACCATTATCAGTAATGATTCTCTTCGGGACTCCATACCAGCAGATGATGTCCTTCTTGATAAATCTGGCTACCACTTGTCTGGTGATGTTGGCAAACGAGGCTGCTTCTACCCACTTCGTGAAGTAATCGATGGCAACCAAAATGAAACGATGCCCATTGGAAGCAGTCGACTCAATCTTTCCGACCATATCAATGCCCCACATGGCGAAGGCCCAAGGTGATGACAACACATTCAGAGGAGTAGGCGGCACATGCACCTTATCAGCATAAATCTGGCATTTGTGATATTTCCGGGCGTATTTGAAACAATCGGACTCCATATTCATCCAATAATACCCGGCTCTCAACAACTTTCTGGCCATAGCATGCCCATTGGCATGGGTGCCGAAAGATCCTTCATGAACTTCTTCCATCAACAGGTTTGCCTCGTGTGCATCAACACAACTTAGCAAGACCATGTCAAAATTCCTCTTGTATAGTACATCGTCTTTTGTCAGAAAGAAATTTCCCGCCAACCTCCTCAGAGCTTTCTTGTCTTTGGTGGATGCACCTTCCATATACTCTTGACTCTTTAGAAAAACCTTGATATCATGATACCAAGGTTTGCCATCTGATACACCTTTAACTGCAAACACAAAAGCTGGTCTATCCAGACACATGATTCTGATCGAAGGAGTTTCGTTCCAACGATTCACCTGATACATCGAAGACAACATTGCCAACGCATCGACCATCTGATTCTCCAACCGGGGTATATGATGGAAATCGACTCTGTCAAAGAAAGGTAACAACCTCCTAGCATAGTTGTTATAAGGCACCAAGTTCGCTTGACGAGTTTCCCATTCACCTGTGATCTGATTAACTACCAACGCGGAATCACCATAAACATCGAGGTTCTTGATTCTCAAATCAATTGCTTCTTCCAACCCCATAATGCATGCTTCATACTCCGCCTCATTGTTGGTACATACGAACGCCAATCGGGCAGTGAAAGGTATATGAGAACCTTTTGGAGTTGTAATGACTGCCCCGATTCCGTTACCGTATGAGTTGACAGCCCCATCAAAGACCAACTTCCATTGGGACCCAATTTCTGGCCCTTCATCAGGTAGAGGCTCCTCACAGTCTTTCATCTTCAGATACATAATGTGCTCATCAGGAAATTCAAACTTCATCGGTTGATAATCCTCAATTGGTTGTTCAGCGAGATATTCTGACAAAACACTTCCCAAGATAGCTTTTAGGGAAACATATTGAATATCATATTCTGTCAGAACCATCTACCAACAGGCTACTCTTCTAGAAAGCGCCTTCTTTTCAAACACATACTTGATCGGATCCATCTTCGAAATTAAGAGGGTTGTTTGGTTTAACATATACTGCCTCAAACACTTAGCTGCCCAAGCGAGTGCACAACATGTTTTCTCTAGCGTTGAGTACCTCGACTCACAATCAGTAAATTTCTTACTCAGGTAGTAGATGGCATGCTCTTTTCTACCTGACTCGTCGTGTTGACCAAGCACACACCCCATTGAGTTCTCAAGAACCGTAAGATACATAATTAATGGCCTTCCTGGCACTGGCGGCATAAGGACCGAAGGTTCCTATAAATATTCTTTTATTTTTTCGAACGCCTTTTGACAATTCTCGTTCCACCTGACCTCTTGATCTTTTCTTAGCAACTTGAATATCGGTTCACACGTGGCTGTAAGATGAGAGATGAATCTAGCAATGTAGTTAAACCTCCCTAAGAAACCACGAACCTCCTTTTCTGTTCTTGGTTCAGGCATTTCTTGAATGGCGTTTACTTTAGCAGGGCCCACCTCGATACCTTTTTCGCTGACAATAAAACCCAGTAACTTTCTGTCGCTCCCGGGATTTTCATCCAAGTACAAACGCGAAAGTGGCACCGAAACAGAGTCGCCAGCAATGTGTATTTATGCCAAGAGAGGGAAAGGAAACACTGCATAAACCTGAAGGAAGGGAAAGAGCATGGTCTTGCGACCAAGAAAACTGGGTTCGGGAGTCGGTTACGCGAGAGGAAGGTATTAGCACCCCCACGCGTCCATCGTACCCGATGGGATTCACGCTTGCTGCTTCAATCAAAGGGTGTAAGAAAAGGATACTGGGAAAGGAACTGCTAGCTGGAGAATTGGAAAAGGAAAGGAGAGAGAAAGAGAAACAAATGTAGGGAAAATAAAAGAAGTGCTCGAATGGGCCCTACCCCACTGCCTACGTATCTCATCGGGAACATGAGAATCAGAGCGACGTAGTTCCCCTCAACGAGGGTCACTTTGTTTGTGTTTTTTTAGGGAACGGCTAACGTTCTAGCTCAGGTGTTGCAGGCTCGCTGGTCCAAGTGCGTTACCATCTTGCAGGAGAACGAGTAGGAGCACGTTCGTACGTTGAGAGTGAGATGAGAAAATAATTCCCGAAGGAAAGACGTTATTGTTGGTTTGAAGTTTTTTAAGCAAGAAGTGTTTTTTACAGTTATTTGTCACTTGCATTGAACCAAAGTCTTAAGTATAGGAACAAATACTTCGCGCATCATCCCCAACAGGACGTACACTAGGTATCCTAGAAGAATGAGATGAAGCCCCTCATTCCCCATTTCCCACATAGAAGGCTCAAGCGCAATACACGTTAACCTTTATTAAGTGTTTTTTACTTTTATTTTGAGATGAGAAGAGAGAAAACCCGGAGGAAATGCTAAAGGGAAACTAAGAGTCCTAATGTTATCATGCATGGATGTCCTATGGTTAGTGAGGTTTAGGAGGAAGGACTACCTAAAACCTAATGCTAATCCTACTCCAAGCTTAATCAAAAATTAAGTTGGACTAGGTAGCTCTAAAGGGAAAGAATCCAAGACTTGAACAAGTCTTGAGATTCATGGGATGAGAAAGAGTGAAAGAGAAGAAAAGAGAAGGAGAAGAAGGAAGATGAGATACAATAAGTGGCAGCAAGCGCATCATATCATAAATCTCCAACTCAAATCAACAATCATGTTTCAAATATCAATGCAAAACAATTCAAGTAAGCATGCAAAGATAAACATGAAAGAATGCAAGCATACTTGTATGAAATGCACAATTAAGCATACATGGACTTCATATCAAAATGAAATGAGAAAGGCAAGATGAAGATGAAGACAAGTCAGAACCAAAATCATATTATCATCAACAATTCATGTGCAAAAGTGATTCAAAACATGAAGCATTATGATCCAAAGAGATTCACAAAAGGAAAGGTAATGATATTCATCATACAATTCAAACCAAATGCATTCAACTATGCTCAAGTAACATGAAAACCAAGTATAGAACTCAAGAGGCAGTAGCATATGCATCAATATCATATCAAAACCAAACTCAAGTCATACAAGCCCAAACATCAATCAACACCTTCAAAACATGCACCAAAGTAAACTACAAAAAGAGGACAAAGTTCCAACACTTAAGCATACTCAAACATGATTCAAACATGATCCAAAAATTGTAAAATTTAGTCTCAAAGGACCTCAACCAGGGCTAAACACCATATCAAAAGCTCATTCAAAGAATCACAAAGGAACTCAATCAATTAAGCATGGCAAATCAACTTGTGTAAAGAGATGTCAAGAGATGATCATGCATAAGTCACTTAAGCACAAATAAGTAAACATACATCAAATGACATTCAGAAATTGTTAAATTAAAACTCCAAGGATCTAGGTCAGAAGACAATCACATGCTAAAAGATCTCACAAAAATTCACAAGTTAAGCAACTCAAACAATTAAGCAAAGATCAAGTGAGAAACATGCATCAATATGCAAGAGAGGGGGACCAAAATGCAATATGAAAAAGTTTTAAAAATGAAACAAAAATGTTTTTATGCATTTAATATGTCATCTAACAAATACAAAAAGAATGAGTTGAAAATGTGTTATAGATGATGAGAAATAAATTCTACAAGTTGAAATGTGCACATGTGAAACAAATCAAAAAGAAAATCAATTAAACAATTAATTAAGACACCAAAAATAAAATAAAATAAAATAAGAAAATAAAATTTGGAAAAATTTATAAAATGCTAAACATGCTTCGTGATTTTTTTTTTATAATTTTTGGATGCATAAAAATGATTTTAAAAATTAAAATGCAAAATGAAACAATTAAGAAAATAAAAAAAGAAATAAACTTGGAGGGGTGCAATCAGCAAGAAAAACACGTTGAAAAATAAACATGGGCTCGGAGATGGGGTTCAGAAAGCAAGGCCCAAGACAAAAAGTCCAAAGGCACAGTCAAAGAGGAACACATGGATCCAGTCAACATTCAGAACTCACACCAACCAATAGATTAATCTCACGCTTCACAACCAGTCAAATAATCAACAAGGTAAGCAAGATCAATGGACCAGATTAAAAGCACACCATAATCAAAATATACACGCGCGCACACAATCATTCAGAACACCATAGAAAACCACGTGAGCAGCACTTGTATTTTTTAATGCGTTGTCCCCATCTCATCCACATGATTAATCAAAGGCATCATATTAAGTCAACAATTCAAATATTAATCAAGATCAGTGGCTAGGATCTGAGGCACATGTTAACAAGCATGGACTAACACACACGCAGCCAATGAAATAAAATTAGCAAATAAGAAAATGTGGCAACATGTGGAACGTTGGATCAAACAACCAGACGGCCATGATTTCATCTTCTTCCCTTAAACCCTTGTCGGACGGAAACACAACCAGTCGTCGGAGCTAGGGCTCCGGTCACCCTCTCCGGTGAGCTGCAACAAAAACTTTTCCAGAAATTGCAAACAACCACACTATTCCAACCAGAATTCAACAAGGATCAATAATATCATATCCATTTCCACAAACAATCACCATACAAACCAAATCGAGCAAAATAAAGTTTGGATCCAAAACTTAAATCACCAAATACTCTCATAATACACGTCCAAACTTAAAATAAAATATATCATCATACTCAGCACACATCACAGATCATTATGCACACTTAAAATTCAAGTTCTATGAGTATGAAATCAACACCAACCTGAACCTTGAAGAACTCAAAATACCACAAGAACGCCTTCCAAAAGCTGCAGATCAAGTCCTTGGAACCTCTAATTGCAAAATAAATGTAACTAGAGCTTGGAATCGTGCTAGATCTTGAGGTTTGAACTTGAATCCTCTTGAACTGAACTTGGTGAAAACCTTAGTATGAGCTCCAATCAGTGGTTGATTCTTGCTCTATTCTCTTCACTGATCAAGAATGTGAAGAGAAATCTCCAAGAAACTCCAAGGAGAGTGAGTTTCGAAGAGAAGAAGTGTGAGAGAAAAAATTCAAAACTGAGCAAATGAGAGTCTCTGACCTAGCTGTGAGGGCATGAGTAAGCTTATATACTCTCCATTAGTCCACTGATTGTCATTAGCAAGTGATTAAACCTTTGGTTAATGAGATTGGAGTGGTTTTGCAAAAATGCATTTTGTGTTGTACACCCTTGTTCACATGTGCACATCCCATGAAATCAGCATGATTCACCTCCAATTTACTTACTGATCCCATTTGAATTGAACTTGGGCCTTGCACTTGCTTGGTTTGTGAGTTTTGAATCAATTTGCATAATTGTACTTTGTGAAAATAATGAGAAATATGGCATGAAATAACTTGATTCAAAAGCCAAACTTGATCCTCTTGACTTGTATTTTGATGTTGTAATATGACATGAAGCAAATGGGAACATTACAAGTCTTTTTGTGCCAAAATGCAAAAGGTGGAAAAATGGAACCATATGAAAACCTTAAAATGCACCTTGCCATCTTTGACCATAACTAGAGTTCCACAAATGATATGGAGATGTTCTAGTACTTTTTGGAAATGGGAGAGAAAGATATTCAACTTTTATGTTGGAGGAAAATTCATTTGGAGCTTCCTTGATGATGAAAAGTCAAGTTGAATGTGGTGGAAAAATTGCCAAAAATGGAAAGTTCTCATTATAGGTCATTTTCCAAATTTAGTAACTTTTGCACAAACTCTTGATTCTTGATGAATGATGTGAAACTTGACCCTTGAAGACCATATGAGGATGTGAGACCTTGAAAACCATGAAAAGAACCTCAAAATTCCACAGTTGACTTTCTCCTTTTGAACTGTTGACTTTTGCTTATTTCACAAGTAACTGATCCATTGAACATCTTCCCCAAAGAACCAATGACCAAGATTCCATCCATGAACACTTAAGAACATAAGGAATACCATGAGATCAAGTCTTGCCCAAGAAATCAGAGATAAACTGATTTTAGGTCAAACCCTAATTTGGCACCCTCTAGTTAGGAGGAAATAACACATCCTCCAAATCCAAATTCCTCTGAATATGATGTGTATCCTCTCAAACAATGATGAGATATGCCCTTTAGAGATGATAAAAACTCAAAGAACTTGCCTATTTGGGGGTCAGATTCCAATTTTTGATTGCCTTGTGTAGGAGATCATGCACTGTCCAATCTTCTTGATGAATTCTCCTCTTCCCATGACATGTGAGATCAAATGGAGATGGTACATAATGTAAGAGGTCCTTGAGGCTTATGAGAAACACTTGGTCTTCTTATTTAGCTTTGGATGATCAACACCTTAGAGGATCACCTGATCACATGCCCTTATGCAAGATGCAATGCTAAATGCTTGATGTTTTATTTTTCTATGCTTGAATACAATGCAATGCAATGAAAGCTCATGCTAAAAGATATGAAAAAAAGAGAGGGCAAATTTTGGGGTATTACAGCTGCCCCTATTCAATCACTGTAGACCTGAACGGATGATAGCGATTGCTGTCATACTTTCAAGGTATGGAGGGATTGAATACCAAAATTAACCCAAAAATTTGCACTCTGCAGGGAAGAAGAAAAGGGATATAAACCCAACCAAACGAACTCTGCTTGAATAAAACCCTGGTGATGAATAATACCACTGGAAAGATGTCTTTTATACAACGCCAGACGACTACTGGTCTGCCACACTACGGGTGGACCTTAACAATGTCTTTTGTACAACGCCAGACGACTACTGGCTTGCCACACTACTGGTGGACTTTAACAACGTCTTTTGTACAACGCCAGACGACTACTGGCTTGCCACACTACGAGTGGACTTTAACAACATCTTTTTGTACAACACCATGCGACTACTGGCTTGCCACACTACGGGTGGACTGTCTTTTTTTAATGGAGTCAGAAGACTACTGACTTGCCACACTACGGGTGGACTTTTGCCAATCTACGGTTGGACTTTGCAGCTGAAATGCCACACTGCGGGTGGACTTTTGCCAATCTACGGTTGGACTTTGCCTTGCTTTGCCACCCTTGGATGGTCTTTTACTAATCTACGGTTGGACATAGCTGCGGTCTCTTAAAGGGAGTCAGACGACTACTGACTTGCCACACTACGGGTGGACTTTTGCCAAGCTACGATTGGACTTTGAAAATTTGCCACCCTTGGATGGACCTTTTGCCAATCTACGGTTGGACTTTAAGAATTTTCCACCCTTGGATGGACCTTTTGCCAATCTATGGTTGGACTTTAAGAATTTTCCACCCTTGGATGAACCTTTTGCCAATCTACGGTTGGACTTTAAGAATTCCAAAACTGGATTACTCTCTGCATCTGTGTTAGACATCTCTGCTGACTCTGTTGAGGAACAATGATCAATGATTTGATCCCGGAGACTCCTGAAAGGATAATATCTCTGCTGGAGAATGAACGAACAATCCGTATGCTTCGAACTGTTACGTCTGCCAAAAATAAATTGGACTTTAACACATGGGAAATGATGATTCTGCCAGGAATTACTTCCTCTGTTTGGGATGAATTCTGGTCACAGCAACTCTGCTGGGGATGAGGATTTCTTTGCATGATGTCTTGCTAGGGAAGAAAATTCATTAAAACTCTGCTTGAGGATCTATCAAACCCGAGATCCTTTGCAGGGAGAATCAACCTTCTAACCCGGCTGGGGCAAAGAATATACTATCACTCTACTGAGGAATAGATTTTGTTGATCAATAAGCCTCTTGCGAAAAAAATAACAACTCAGCTGGGGAGTATTGTAGACAATATTCAATGCTGAACTATGTGGGGATACCATTACCAAAGATACGATCTTGCTGGGAATCAAGGCTACTCTGTCGGGGATATGCAAATCCTGGTTAGAACATGTTCTGCTGCAACATGCTGGGAGAGAGTCCTTAGATCTGCTGGGGAAACCCAAAGCAACTCCACAGTAGTTTGCTGAAGCATAAGACTGTTGAGCCTAAGATAAGTGCTATAATGCCCCATGTTAGGCGAACTTTGCATTTGACGATTCCATTGGGGATGATGAGTTTATAACCAACTCTGCTGGAGAAAAACCACCTTAAAGCGTCTCATGCTGAGGGAATGCCTTTAGAGAGGATTTTACAGAAGACCAATGTCCTCAAACTCTACTGGGGATAATAGATCTGGAACATCTCCTGCTAGGGAAAATCAAAATGCCCCTGCTTGGGAAGGTCAACAACTTGCTTCCTGCTCCATGATACAAGACTTACCTGAAGAAACGTCGTAAGAGGATTTTACAGGAGATTAAGCATCTTCAAATTCCTGACGACTTCACTGGGGATTAACCATCAACTTTGGTGTCTGCAAAGCAACTCTACTGGGGATTTGCAACCGTTATCGACACAGAAAAGCTTGTAACTGTTGGAAGTACTGAACGAGAGAATCGACTTAATAAGATACAACGATACCCAGTTGAACTCAATTCACTGATATCGAGACGTCGTGAACGACCTTTGACTGAATGATGGACTCAATAAGTAAACGTTGTGACAAAAGGGTGATAAGTGAACCCTTTCCTGAACATGATTGCCCCAGTCTCCTGCGTGGGAATAAGTGATTACCCGTCTTGTGCTTAAAATCATCTGAATCTGTTACCTGCAACAAAATAATACACGCACATGCCCCGGAATATTGCGTTGTTTGAATTCACCATCCAGGATTATTCAACATTCAAAGTAATATTAAATGTTTTTTGCGCATGTTATTGTAAAGCCACCATGTTTTCAAATGCAATGTTTTATCAAAAATTCGGACGTTTTTGCAAACAAAGTAGTAAAACAAAACAAGGAGCTTTTAACTGAAATTCAATTTATTGATCGAAAAGCCCAGAATAGGCAATTACATCAGGAAGCAATCCCTGGAAAGAGGTGATCGCTGAAAATTGAGAAAAGAAACTATCCTAATGGCAATGTGAAAACGGCGTTCCACTGAGTTTCAATTCTGCTATGGCCAATATGTCTTCGAGACTCCCCAACCTTGCCTTCTGAGGAATGATCAGACCGATTTCTACCCTTTGGAATGTCAGTTGTTGAAACAGTGATGGAGTACAGATAACTCAGATCGTAGTCGTTCGCTTAAATCCCTCTTTTGCGTGGACCGCCCTTTCGGGTTTTCAATCCACCGGGATACCCTTTTTTGCTTGAGTTGTCCTTGCGGACTTTCAACTCACCGGGTGTACAATAATTTTTTTTATTCATTATCCCTAATTTTTGCCCGAACCTTTTTATTCTGTTTTTGTGGTTCGTCGGGATGCCCTTTTTTTGCCTGGACTTTTCTTTTTTTTTTCAGCGGGTCTACTCATGCGAAGTATTTTTTTACTACGTCTGAGTTGACAGGGGATGAAAAGTCTTTGCCATCCATGGTTGTAAGTAATAAGGCTCCGCCCGAGAAGACCTTCTTAATCACGAATGGACCTTCATAGTTAGGAGTCCATTTGCCCCTGTGATCTGTACTTGGAGGAAGGATCCTTTTGAGTACCACATCTCCCACTTTGTAAACCCGGGGGCGCACCTTTTGGTCAAATGCCTGCTTCATCCTCCGTTGGTATAACTGCCCATGACATACAGCTGCCAGTCGTTTCTCCTCAATAAGGCTCAACTGATTAAATCTGGCACGGACCCACTCAGCTTCATCTAACTTAACATCCATCATGACTCTGAGGGATGGAATTTCAACTTCAACCGGTAGTACTGCCTCTATACCGTATACAAGTGAGAATGGGGCTGCCCCAGTGGACGTGCGCACTGACGTTCGGTACCCATGCAAAGCAAACGGTAACATCTCATGCCAATATTTGTATGTAGCAACCATTTTCTGCACAATCTTCTTATATTCTTGTTGGCCGCCTCCACAGCGCCATTCATCTTCGGGCGATACGGAGAAGAATTGTGATGCTCAATTTTGAAGTCCCGACACAACTCAGCCATCATTTTGTTATTCAGATTAGAACCATTATCAGTAATGATTCTCTCGGGCACTCCATAGCGACAAATGATATCCCGTTTCAGGAAACGAGCTACCACCTGCTTAGTGACATTGGCGTAAGATGTTGCTTCAACCCATTTAGTGAAATAATCAATGGCGACCAAGATGAAGCGATGGCCATTTGAAGCAGTAGGCTCAATCTTTCCGATCATGTCAATGCCCCACATGGCAAAGGGCCAAGGAGAGGACATGACACTCAAGGGATTTGGAGGAACGTGCACTTTGTTTGCATAGATCTGGCATTTGTGACACTTGCGGGTGTACTTACAACAATCTGACTCCATTGTCAACCAATAATATCCCGATCTCAATAATTTCTTAGCCATTGCATACCCTCTGGCATGGGTACCGAAAGATCCTTCATGTACTTCCTGCATTAACAGGTTTGTTTCGTGTCTATCCACGCATCTAAGCAGAACCATGTCGAAATTCCTTTTGTACAGCACGTCATCTTGATTCAAGAAGAAGCTACCAGACAACCTTCTCAACGTCTTCTTATCTTTGGCAGATGCCCCTGGCGGGTACTCTTGACTTTTCAAGAAACACTTGATATCATGAAACCATGGCTTGTCATCAGACGTTGCATCAACAGCAAACACAAATGCAGGTCTGTCAAGGCGAGACACTTCAATCTTAGGTACATGATTCCATCCTTGCACTTTAATCATGGAAGACAACGTGGCTAAGGCATCTGCAAACCTATTCTCATCTCGAGGAATATGGTACAGCTTCACTGTTGTAAAAAACGTCAGCAATCTCCTCGTATAATCTCCATACGGAACCAGATTTGCTTGGTACGTGTACCAACTCCCTTTCACTTGATTAATTACCAAAGCTGAATCACCAAAGATATCAAGGGTCTTAATTCGTAAATTAATCGCCTCCTCAATCCCCATTATACAAGCTTCATATTCTGCTTCATTGTTGGTGCATACGAAAGTTATTCGGGCAGTGAAAGGCATATGAACACCTTCTGGCGTGATAAGAACTGCTCCAACTCCGCATCCATTCATATTGACGGCCCCATCAAACATCAGACTCCATTTGGATTCAGGGTCTGGCCCCTCCTCCGGGAGTGGTTCCTCGCAGTCTTTAGCTTTGAGAAACATGATGTCCTCATCAGGGAAATCAAATTTCATGGGTAGGTAATCATTAATCGGTTGTTGCGCAAGATAGTCTGACAAGATACTTCCTTTGATGGCCTTTTGGGAAGTATACTGAATATCATACTCTGTCAAAACCATTTGCCACCATGCAACTTTGCCTGTTAGCGCTGGTTTCTCAAAAATGTATTTGATAGGATCCATTTTGGAAATCAACAAGGTTGTGTGCCTAATCATATATTGCCTCAATCGCTTAGCGGCCCATGCAAGTGCACAACATGTCTTTTCAAGCATTGAGTACCGGGACTCACAATCATTGAACTTTTTGCTCAGGTAGTAGATAACATGCTCCTTCCTACCTGTCTCGTCGTGTTGACCGAGAACACAACCCATAGAACCTTCAAGCACTGTCAAATACATTATCAAAGGCCTTCCTAAAACCGAAGGTATGAGAATTGGGGGTTCCTGCAAGTATTCTTTTATTTTATCGAATGCCAATTGGCAATTGTCATTCCACCTTACCGTTTGATCTTTTCTTAGCAGTTTAAATATTGGTTCGCATGTGGCTGTTAGGTGAGATATGAACCTTGCAATTTAGTTCAACCTACCCAGAAAACCACGAACCTCCTTTTCTGTTCTCGGTTCAGGCATTTCTTGTATTGCTTTCACTTTGGCAAGATCAACCTCAATTCCTTTTTCACTCACAATGAAACCCAGCAGCTTTCCAGAACGCACCCCAAAAGTGCACTTATTTGGATTCAACCTTAAGCGGAACTTTCTCAACCTTTTAAACAGCTTTTTCAAGTTAATCAGATGTTCTTCTTCCGTTCTCGACTTGGCAATCATGTCATCCACATAACATTCAATCTCTTTGTGAATCAAGTCGTGAAACAAAGTTACCATTGCCCGCTGATATGTTACCCCTGCGTTTTTCAACCCAAAAGGCATCACCTTATAACAGTATGTACCCTACGGAGTAATGAACGTGGTCTTCTCCATATCCTCAGGTGTCATCTTAATCTGGTTGTACCCAGAGAAACCGTCCATAAATGAGAACACTAAAAACTGAGCTGTATTGTCGACCAGCATATCTATGTGGGGTAGTGGAAAATCATCTTTCGGGCTAGCTTTATTAAGATCTCGATAATCCACTCACATTCTAACCTTTCCGTCTTTCTTTGGTACCGGCACAATGTTGGTAACCCAGGGAGGATAATGAGTCACTGCAAGAAACCCTGCATCCCATTGTTTCTGAACTTCTTCTTTGATCTTTATGGCCATGTTGGGATGAGTCCGACGAAGTTTCTGCTTGACTAGTGGACATTCTTCTCTCAATGGCAGCCTGTGTACAACAATATTCGTATCCAACCCTGGCATGTCTTGATACGACCAGGCGAAGATATCAACATATTTACACAACATCTCAGTCAAAGCTTTCTTTACATCTGCTTGCAGGCAGGCGCCAATCTTAATCTCTTTCTTAGCATCCTCGGTACCAATATTGATGATCTCTACAGTCTCTTGATGAGGCTGGATAGTCCGTTCCTCTTGTTTTAACAATCTGGCCAGTTCCTCAGGGAGTTCACAGCCCTTCTCATCCCCTTCTTCGGCTTGATAAATCGGTTTGTCAAAGTCATACATGACCATAGCATAATCGTTATCAATGAAATCCGGAGGATCAAGTCTGCACGAACGGGTTCATGCTTTATTTTAGAATTTATTTTAAAACAAAAAGAAATGAAACATTGCCATTTTATTATTTTTGTGCAAAAAAAAAAATGAAAGACAGAGAACAAAAATTTGAGTGCAAAACGTCCTTTATTGATGATTAAAATTGCAAATGCAAATGAGGTGGCCCTACAAATGAATCTATACGCCTTGGGCAGAGCGCAAGATTTTGACATGCATTATGGTTAGAAAAAAAAACAAAGAAAAATTACTCTGTTTGAAGAGTAACCCGGATGACTTCTTCAACAGACCAGTTCTGCAATTGTTATCCCGGAGCACGTGGACGTACCCAGTTGTCCAAGTCACAGTCACTGTCAATACCATCTTCTGTAGCTGCATAAGACTGATCTGTGTAAATAATTCCCCCACTGCTGAAAGTGATGGGTCCACTGTTCTCCGCAACTGAAGTCATAGAGGGATGATAACCAATACCAAATTTGTCATCCTTCATTGGTGTCTCTATCAGCCTGCCCCAGCCTTGGGCATTGTCGGCTCTGACGACCTCGACAGCTTGTTTGTAGGATGAATTTGAGGTACCGGTTCTATCTGGTGTAGAGGAAGATTCAGACACGTTGTCAATATTTACCGCTTCAAACGACTGGCAAAGCATCTCGTGAATTTCCCCATCCATCTCGACATACTTAAACGTGGACAAATGACTAACAAAGATATCTTCTTCACCACACACTGTCACGACCTGTCCTTCAAACTCATACTTCAACTTCTGGTGCAAGGTGGATGTAACAGCCCCGACCGCATGAATCCAAAGGCGGCCTAATAAGAAGCTATATGCAGGTTGTATGTCCATCACGTGGAATGTGGATTTGAACACCTGCGGCCCAATTTGCACGGGTAGTTCCACTTCACCAAACACAGATCTTTTCGTCCCATCGAACGCTCTGACAACCAACTCACTGGCCTTAATATCAAACCATCAACTTCCAGCTTCATTAGCGCCTTCTTAGGCAAGACATTGAGCGAGGAACCAGTGTCTACCAGCACGTGGGACAACACTGTGCCCCTACACTCCATTGTGATGTGCAAAGCTTTATTGTGGTTTCTTCCTTCAGAAGTCAAATCCCTACTTGTGAAGCCCAACCCATGGCTAACATTAACATTAGAGATTACACCCTCGATCTAATTGACAGTGATTTCCTGTGGCACATATGCGCTCTTCAACACTTTCAACAAAGCCTCCTGGTGTGCATCAGAACACATCAACAATGACAAAATTGAAATCTTCGAGGGGGTCTGATTCAGTTGATCGACAATCTTATAATCGCTTTTCTTTATTATCCTCATGAACTCTTCTACCTCATTGTTAAAAGTAATTTTGGTCTCTGTTTCAGGCACAGACACGCTCTCAACCACCTGTTTTCCTTTAGCTTTTGTCGCAGCTTCAACTTCTTAATCACTGCGCAAAGTTTGGGGAGAAAACAACCTTCCGCTCCGAGTAAAGCCACCTACACCACCCACATTATCAATATTTGAACTGGCTGATGTCCCAACTTCTTGCTTTTTACCTTCATAATACATGTCTTCCCAACAGTGCCATGGGATTGCCTTTGTAGTTGTAAACGGAACAGGTTATGGCACCGTGATGGTAACAGGACTGGGTCTCTCTTGCACAACACTTGCTACAGGAGCCGTACTTGCAGGCACCTGAATCTCAGTGGGAGTATAATAGATGGTCACAGTTGATACCTCATCAGTTTCTTTCATAACCCTGTCAAACTGTAGACGTCCTTCATTGATCAGACTCTGTAAACCCACTCTCAACTTATCACAACTATTCTCTTGATTCATACACTCAGAACAATCTTGGTCGCAACCTGGGAACACCTGTCCTCTCAACAGACGATCTTTTACAACCAACAAAGAAGTCTTTACCTGATTCATATCTGCTACCAAGTTCAATCTCCTTCCATCTTCAATAGCATGCACATCTGCCGCACCAAGATTAGGTATGGGGTTCTGAAGAACATTAGGAGGTAGAGAGAAATTGATTGCTTTGGCATCAATCAAGTCTTGCACTTTATGATGAAAAGCCCAACATTTTTCAATGGTATGCCCTTGAGCACCTGAGTGGAACTTGCAGCGAGCGTTTACATCAAAATTAGGAGGCAAGTTGCCAGCGGCAGAAGGTCTCATAGTACGAAGCTCAACCAACTTTAACTTGAGTAACTGTGGTAACAACGCAGAATAGGTCAAAGGGAGAGGGTCAATCTTACGATCCCTCTTCCTGGACCTCTGTTGGAAAGGAGGTTGCTGCTGCTGCTGAGCTTGCTGTTGTGGTTGTTGTTGCTGAACAAACGGTGCTGGGATTGTCACTGCACCTAACTGATGATAAGCTTGAGAACGTCCTCTTCCTCGTCCTCTATACACAGCATTTGTATCACCTTCTCTTCTTTTCTAACCACTAGCAAATGGTTTCTTCGTTCCAGAAGAGCCAGCCCCACTTACATCTTGAATCTTTCCAAGTTTCAACAGACTCTCTATTCTTTCACCCGCAATCATGATATCAGCAAATCCGGTTGATGGACAAGCAGCCAATCTTTTAAGAAATGCCCCTTGCAGGGTGCCCATAAACATATCTGCCATTTCTCTATCCAGCAAAGGAGGTTGAACTTGTGCAGCCATCTCCCTCCACCTTTAAGCATATTCCTTGAAACTTTCCTTAGTATTCTATGACAACCCCTGCAATTGAGTGCGGTTGGGCGCCATGTCAATATTGTACTGGTACTATTTTAGGAATACTTCTGCCATATCCTTCCAACTTCTCACATCGGCTCTATTCAATTTCATATACCAAGTCAAAGAAGCTCCAGCCAGACTGTCCTGAAAGTAATGCATCCATAACTTCTCATCATCTGTATGGGCTGAGATCCTCCCAAAATAAGCTTGGATATGTGTCTGAGGACATGTATTTCCATGATATTTTTCAAAAGTGGACGGCTTGAATTTTGGAGGAATCCTGACCCCTGGTACCAACCCCAGACTAGTAACATCAATACCCATAGAATTCTTGCATTCCGTAGCCTGTATCTTTTCAGCCAACTCATCGTACCTTTTATCATTAGGAGTACCCATCTCAGCATCCAGCAAAGTAAATTGGTCTTCTTGAGCATCTTCCTGAACAACACCAATAATTCTGCCATTTCCATTACCCAGATTACCACTAGGAGGAGGATTGCCAACAGGAGAAGGAGTGCTATGAGTCTGTGAATTGTCATTCTGATTACCTCCAAGCGTGGCCTCTAGACGCTCGACCAGAAACCTCAATCTTTCTTGAGTTTGTGCCATACCAGTCATGAGAGTCATGAACTGATCCATTCGTGCCCTCATTTCAGCCAAATCATTCTGCATTTGATCCATTATCCTTGCTTGATTTCTTCGAGTTGTGTATCGGTGAATGTGATTTTCAGCTATAGTGCCTGAAATCAAATAAAGGTTAGAGATCCCCTGCAACAATGGATTTGAGGGTCTCTACCACACTACTTTGATCCATTTTCAACAATGGATTGATACAAGAAGCTTGATCAATAAGTTTCAAATTCATCAGAACCACAATTAGGGTTTCGCGGGAAAAGTCAACTGTGCCTTTGACTTTTGACCCAGGCATGCTCCCAAACCTTGGGACATGATTCAATACACTCTATAAAACCTATCAAATCAATCCATTAAGTTTTATTTAGGTCAAGGACTTGATTTCATAGGGGATCGCACAGTTTGGAGTTCATCTAACAAAAGTCAACTGTGCAGAAAAGTCAACTTTGACTTTTTGAGATTTTTCACAATTATGGTTCTTTGACCCTAAAATGATGTTAATATGTGAGTGGGATCATCATTCATCAAGAAAAATCAAGAAAAGTGGTATAACTTGTAAAAGGGGTAACCATAAAAAACTTAGAAATTTTCTAAGTTATGGAACAAAGTGGCTAGGGTACCAACTTCCAAGGATCATAACTTGATATCCAAGCAACCATTTGGGCTGATCAAAAGATGGATTTGTAGCTCTCATGGCACACTTTAAAAATGTCCACTACACCTCATTCCAATTCATCATGGATTTTGAGTTATGGAATGATCAAAATGGCTGAAAACATGAAATGTCACTTTTTCAAACACTTAGTGAAATTTTCACTAAGTCAGAATCTGTCTTGCTTTTTTTCCAATAGTAGGGGGATTTTTTGTAACACCCTTCTACCCCACATACAATTTCTAATAAAACATTTCATATTATCAGAGTAAAAACAACATAAGGGTGTCACACATAATATTCAAAACATCATGTAAACAATCATTGTCCTGTCCCGTAACACAGGTTACTCATTCATCAATATCAAAATTTAACAACTACGCAGCGGAAATCAATTTTTTTGTTTTAACCATAAAACACTTCATAATAAATATGTCCAAATCAAACACCATCATCAACCTTATAAAAATTCAGTCATAAACTAAAAGAAACGAGGTTCACAACAATTTCCCAACCCGATGTTACATGACACAGAGTAGGACACCTCTAACTAGACAGCAATAATGAAACACTCAAAATGCTACTTCCTTCGTCACCTCGTAGCTATTCTTGGTTATCTGCAAGTTACCCACATAAGAGGGAACATTTCCAAGCAGGCTGGGTGAGAAAACATAATTCATTATAGTAATACAAAGACATGGAAAATAAATAAATAAGCAACAACAACATCAGAATCATAATCAACAATTATTCACAACACAAATCTCAACTACTTCACAAAATGCTATGTCAAACATAATGGTATGCAAAGGATGTATGTGGTACCGATTTTCCTCCATGTGATGGACACTGGCCATCAACCCTCCACAAGGGAGCACAACATAACAACATATCACTCCAATCCGCACTATGGGATTGAAGCTACCATTAGGCCGAAGCCCCAACATAAAATGCCATGAAATGCAATGATGCTAAGCTCCTCATTTCATCCAAATATCAACATGTGCATCATTCATTTCATTTTCAACAATATTCATCATAGAAATCATGTTTTATCATCCATACAGCGACAAAGCAACGAGACAGCAAAAATCAGCACAAAAAACATCAAAACAGCAAAAACGGAAAATACTCAGTGGCCTGACACGGCCGCCCGTGTCCAGTGACACGGCCCGTGTCAGGAGGCCTACACGTAAAACCCAAAACAGAAAAAAATATCAGCAGGAACAGAGGCCTGACACGGCCGCCCGTGTCCTGTGACACGGCCCGTGTCAGAAGCTCTGTAACAAAATTATTTATTTTCCCCAACCAGTAGGTTGACACGGGTGCCCGTGTTGTGTGACACGGCCCGTGTCAGGATGCGACAAAACCCAACTTTTCCCGAAAAGTGCTTTTCTGCGTTTTTGACTTCGATTACCCCAAAAATCAGTTTCTCCCACGAAATTTGATCAAAAATACTCACAAAACACACATATAGCAATACATATCAATCAAATCCATCATACTTTCATCAATTTACTCATTCTACATCAACAATCATAAAAATCAACACAATTCATACAATCCTTAATCTATTCATCTCCAATTCCTATAAAACTATAAGAAATTATGAACTCTGCCCATACCTTAGAGTAATCCGAAGCTTTTTCCTTCTTTCTTCAAGATCCCTCTAGCAATCCTCAAGCCCTAGCTCTCCTTCTTCCCTCTTCTTCAGTGTTCTTCACAAAAGATACGACAAAATGAGAAAATGATCGTTCTCCTTCTTTGGCTAACAAATCCCAACTTATGAACTTCCCATCCTATCCTTACTTACTTTCCAATAAGACCACCTTGCCCTTTCTCATTTTATTTTTAATAATAATAATATAAATAACACATGCTCATTTACTTTATTAAAATTATTCAAAAACACTCTTTTACTCCAAAATTATCAAAAACCTCTTAATTCTTTCTAAATTAATTAAATAAATAATTAAATAATTGATTTAGATTTTCGGGTCGTTACAACTCTCCCCTTCTTTAAGAATTTTCGTCCTCGAAAATTACCTGAAGTAAACAGAGTCGGATACGACTCCTTCATCTGATCTTCACGCTCCCAAGTCCAACTATCACCAGCTGGTCCGCCCCACAATACTTTCACTAAAGCAATCTCTTCACCTCGCAGTTGCTTTAATTCTCGACCATCAATCCTCACAGGCAAAGCTTATACCGTCAGGTTATCTCTCACCTGAACATCGTCCATTTGAATCACATGCGACGGATTCGGAATATACTTTCTCAACTGCGAGACATGAAACACATCATGCAAATTCGCAAGTGACGATGGTAAAGCCACCCGATAGGCAACCTCTCCTATCCTCTGCATAATTTGATACGGACCAACAAAGCGCGGAGTGAGCTTTCTAGACTTCAAAGCTCGTCCCACACCAGTCATCGAAGTAACTCTTAAGAACACGTGGTCTCCCTCCTGGAATTCAAGTGCTTTTCTTCTCTTATCATGGCAACTCTTCTGACGACTCTGCGACGTTGTTGCGGTGAAAATTGGATAACAAGCTATTAATTAACCTGCATCATTTTCTTTTACAACTGACTTTGATTTATCCAAAGGAAAGGTTCAAGATCGTTAGAAAAACCTAAAGGGGGAGATCTAAGTTTCGGGGGTTGGTTATACTAAGGGAAGGCATTAGCACCCTAAGTATCTGTAGTACTCTACAGGAACCTCTTGTTAATGTTTGTGTTAAGTTATGTTTGCTTGCTAAGGAATATATGTACTAAGACTAAGGTAAAGATCTACATGTTAAAGGTAAAGACCTAAGGGTATATACACTAAGTTTTGCTCGCCAAGACGTCGCATCTTGTGCCTACGTATCTGACTAAAAAATCAGAGCAACCGTAGTTCACCTAACTAAGGGTGAAAGAAAAGGAAACATTGACTATGGCCAACGTTCCAAAGGGAATGAGCATAAGCTCACGTAGAGTCCACGATAACTCTCTAAGTCTATGTTATGAAGGGAGGAAGTGAATTCTCATGATAGTGAGAACCACACAGAGTTCATGATAACTCTGTAAGTCTGAGTAAAAGGTAAAGTGAGTTCTCATGATAGTGAGAATCACATGGAGTTCATGATAACTCCATCCTATTACTAAACTATGAGCAAAACGGCTCTTATGAGGCCAAGGATGAAATGGGAAAGGTTTGTGACTTAGGAGTCAAAGTAAAGATCTTTCCTTTGGAAGGAGGGTCAAGAATCAAGCATGAATATGATATAAACAGTATGAATATGAACAAAGATATAATCCAGATAATATGAACAGGATATGAACATGAATATGATCAAGATAGAATGAACAAGATATGAACATGGTAATAATCAAAACATCAAAATCGAATGATAATAAATCAAAGAATGATGGTAACCACATAGTATCATGTTTATCATGCTAACATGCTATGAAACAATGTCAAGCAAACATATATACAAGCAGACATCAAGAGATAAAAATGCATCAATGTAAATGAGCAAGAGATAGAAAGATCTAACCCAAAATAGAGTGCATGCTAGTGAGCCACTGACAAACCAAGATCAAAACCTCCACTCCAGGAGCATAGGGTAAAAGTCCTAAATCTAAGTCCTCAGTCCAAAACTCAGAATAGTAACCACAGTCCGGTCAATTGAGTTTTTTAGGGTTTTGATATTTATTAGTGTGTTTTAAATGAACAAATAAAATGAACAATATACACAATATAACTATGAACAATGATAATATTAACAAGGATAATAATCTACATAAAGAATAATTCAAGATATATATATATATATATATATATATTGACTGAAAGTAAATTTAGTGATTGTTGATTAATTTATTGGATCGATGAATCCGGTCCAATGTAGTGTTGAACCGTCGTAGCACGGTCTATGAGGAAGACCATACTATAGGAGGATGCACAAATCGATCTTTGTGTTAAGACACGATAGAGAAATGATATAGAAGATCATTCTCCAATGAAATCATGCCACACGAAAAGAAAAGGTGGAGACCTCGTCTTGAGTCACAAACTCTCGTTGATTAGTCAAAGGTAACCTATCATGATATCAAAGTATAGAAAGAAATCTCAATGATCACTCATTACAGATTTGAAATAATGAAGGTTCGTCGCTTCGCTAACAACGTTCGTGAATAGAAAGACTTCATCGGTCAAAAATGAAAATGAAGACATAAGAAAATACAGAATGAAGTAGAAATAAAGTCGGTCTCGTCTTAATCATGATTTGATCGAGAAACCGATAATCTATGATATTCGACTTTCATCGACCGATAAAATAATGAAGGTGGCCTCATACATATCACGACTTTTAGTAATTTGATAAATCGACTAAGTCGTGATTTCTGTAATATCATTGGCCCAAAAAAAATAAAGAAAATGTGCTCAAAGTGAAAATAGAGTCGGTCTCATCTAAATAAGGATTTTAGATCGATAAATCGAATACCTTTTTAATTAGATTTTCATTGACCAATAAAAATAAATTGAAAAATGGCCTCATATGAATCATGATATTTGTGACTTGAATGAATCAACAAAATCAAGAAGTTTTTTATGTCATAGGCCCAAAAGAGAATTAAGATCGAAATAGAAATGAGAAGAATTAATTAAATGAGAGATCTAAATTAGCAACAAAAAAACCTAATGAAATTATTTAACAAAATGTTAACAAAATCAATGAAAAGAAATTATCAACATTTAACAACATCTAACATGTATTAACAAAAAAAAATATTGATTAAAACAATAAAAAACAAAAACCAAGTAATTAACCAAAACTACACAATTTAACAAAATGATTAATACATGGAGGTGTGGCGCTGGCCCTTTCTGGGCAGGGGTGTGTTTAGCGAATTCACTAAGCCCGAGCCCATGATGAAAATGAAATTGTAAAAAGGAGACGCAGCAAATGAAAAGAAACAACCCATGTACAAGTTGTATGTGGAACATTATCAATCGGTCATGTATCATTTAAGTGGTAAAACAACGAAAACAGTGTCCCTGCCACTCACAATCTGCCACACTTGCTTCTTCTTCATGCATCATGCAAGAAATTTGAGAACCATCGTGAACTAGAAGGAAATGACATGGTTCCAACTCTACTTGCTCTCTCATTTTCACCAACAAATCTCAACCATTTTTAGTGAAATAAAACATCAAAACATAGTGCTCAGAGGGTAGAATAACACTAGTCCCTCGTAATCTCAAGATGACAACGGGATCTTGGTAGGGATGGACATGAAGATCATACTTCTAAACTGGAACGGAACCAAGACTTTACTAAAGTGCCTAAACAAAAGCTCATGTTACTATGTGAACACGACACAACAATCATATTCATTCCAATTTGTACATAGAAGCATGAGAATATGAGTATGAAAAAAAATCACGAGAATATATGTTCAAAACTGGCAGAGATTAACAAGACAAAGATACGCAAAGCAAGCTTAGGAACCACTCCTGTTATTACTCAGAATTAATTCAAGCACACAACATGGACATGGCAGGAGTATTGAGTACAAGCATGATGTCAAGAACGTGGAGGAGAAAAACTTACCTGATGGAAAGTCTGCTACCTATTTATTTCAAGAGCCTGAAGCTTTGACCCGCTGGACCCCCCTTTCTCAAAGATGACGATATGCCAGATTATGAAGATACAACTTCCTTTTGACTACTCACAACTTTCCCTCCTTTTGTGATATGTTTGTTGCAAGCGATGAGAATCGTGTTGATGACTCTCGAGTTTTATATTGGTGGTATTGTTCTGATGTGGTAGTGTTATGGTTTCACTTGTTCATTGTAACACCAAGAGAAACAAGTGCATGGCACTTCTTGCGAAAGGAAATGGTTGAGCGTGCCATCATTAAAAAACAACAGGCCATATGTTTTTGTTTGATAACAGTCTGGTACCGTTTTCGCGTGAGGAAAGTAATGGTGCTTTTTTGTTGGCTGGTTCATGGCTTGGAGAACAACAGATTTTTCTTAAGTAGAAACTTCATCAGCGCACCATGCACATAGTTTTTCTTTCTCTTTCTCCATCGAGCCAAGTGAAACTTATAGGTGATGTCTTGGTTGCTTGAGTCAGGAAATAATATGAGTGAGAACCATAGGATTGAAGTGCACAAAGCTTTACACAATGGTCCTTTTCTTTACAGTATGGGAACCTGCCTTTTACTAGCTTGTTAAGTACAACCAGTTGCACTTTAGGGGGCTCCTTTTGCGCGGGTTAATGGGAAAGGTCGTGTAGCGAGCGATTTTGGACGCGGTTCTTAAGCGATGGTCGCTCTCTGCGGTCTGAGTTTGAACTACAGGTCGATTCATTTTTTATCCTATTGTGAGCTGAATAAGGAAGGGAAATAGATGTCTCCAATTAACCCTGCTTGCATACTGAGTTTAAACAGCGGTCTGTTAAGTTACGGATGCTATCAATGTGGGGGGCCTTTGTACTGGTTATTTGTATTTTCGCCAATACTGCTTTCTTTCTTTTTATCTAAGCAGAAGGTTTCTGGCGGGGAACAAGGCTTAGGATGTTAGGACTGATGCTTTTGAAATACTGCTTTTGATTGATGGAGATATGGGATTTGGGTTTTTTGTTGATTGCGCTCGCTAAGATCTTTTCTTTCGATCTTATGCCTACGTATTCCCGTTTACCGAAACAGGGAAATCAGAGCGTTCGTAGTTCCTCCTATTCTATGGGAGGAAATGGGTGTTTTGGTGTCTTGTTCAAAGCCCAAGACGTGAAGCGAAAGGTAGTTTGTATCTTGTTTAAAGCCCAAGATGTGAAGCTGAAAGGTCTATTTGTGTCTTGTTCAAAGCCCAAGACGTGAAACTGAATGACCTTGACTTTAGAGAGAATTTATCATCTCTAAAGAGGGGAGAAGGAGAATTACTTTAACTGGGATACGTGGATCCGAGCAATGCCATAATTTCCGAAGAAATGGTTTTAACCTGAAGGAGAAGACTTTAACTCAGTGTAGAGCAGTGCCATCTTTCCTTAGGAATTTCTCATGCTAAAAGAGGGACAGTGGCATGGATGTAGATGATCCAGAGGCTTGCCGCTTACAGCGATTAGATGAAGGGGAAGGAGTTGTTGATGTTTGTGTACTGTGAACGAGGCACAGCTTTGATGCTAAAAGGTTAATTGGATTAACCAGTGGTTTTCTTATACAAAGCCTAAGAGGAGGCTAATTTCCGCTAGGAAAATCATTATACAAAGCCTAAGAGGAGGCTATTTTGTGTCTCGTACAAAGCCCGAGAGAGAGGCTAAAAGGGTTGATCCTACAAGAGAATCTTTTATACTCAACAAGAGAGTGATTTTGTATCTCGTATGAAGCCCGAGATGGAGGCTGTTGTTTGTTTGGCTCTATAAGAACCTTTTTGTATCTCGTACAAAGCCCGAGATGGAGGCGAAAGGGGGATTGACTCAACGAGGGAGTCTCTTATGTGTCTCGTACAAAGCCCGAGAGAGAGGCTGAAACGTTGTTTGACTCCACTGGGGAGAATTTTGGTATCTCGTACGAAGCCCGAGATGGAGGCTATTGTAACTGTTTCAGTTGAGTGACAGATCCAATATACTGATTTTAAATGAGTAACACTGTACACAGGGATTTGATTCGAGGATCAGGGATATTTCCTTCTCTTTGAGGAAACGGGAAATCCAAAGGGTATTGAGACTGTCCGAGTCTGCGGGTTTCCTTCCTATTTAACGAAGGGTGCTTGAGAATGTCTTTGAGACTCAAGGAAGTTAGACTGTCCAAGTCTAGAGTTTTATCTTTTGTGCTACGCTATGAGAAACAGTAGTAGACTCTATGAAAGGACTGTTCTATGAGGATGACTAGGTTCTGTTCCTATACCTCTAGGAGGTCGTCGGGATAATTTGTACGAAGCCCAAGAGGAGGCTGGAAACTTCTAAGAAGCCGACGGGTCCTTGTACGAAGCCCAAGAGGAGGCTATCATTCCCGGGGGAAGAGATCATTATACGAAGCCTAAGAGGAGGCTGTGAATACTTCTAAGAAGCCGTAGTGTCCTTGTACGAAGCCCAAGAGGAGGCGGGATTGCTTTTAGGAAGCCGGTGGGTCCTTGTATAATGCCCAAGAGGAGGCCGATGCTTTTAAGAAGCCCGTGGGTCTATCATCTCCCTTCCATTAGGAGAGATAACTCTTTTAAAGATAAAAACCACTGGTAAACGTGCGAGGTTTACTATCCAGCGACTTTTAGCTTTTAAAGAGGGTTCCTTAGTTAAGGTCCAAGATTATGACCGTAGTGGGTACCCAAATTCCGAGACATCCAAGGCAAGCTATCCACAAGGAATAGATCAAGTCAGGAAAGTTCGAGAATTGGGAAGAAACTCAAAGATGCCATTCACGGAGAATACATTCATCTTGGGGAGTAGAGCTTCTTGACGATTCCTAAGGAGGACAGCCGAAGAGAAGATTGTATCTGGTGCTCCTATTGGGGATCTAGGCGTCTATTTCTACGAATAAGTGAAATGGCGTCACCTAGTTCTAGACATAGTTGCCGGGGAAACTCGAGATATCTATACTATTATTACACAGTAGATATGAGTTTATGAAAGGAGACTTACAGTGAGCAGCCCCACAATACAGTTTATAATATGAAAGCAGTAAATGAAAGCGATAACCACTTACTCGGTTGTAGTGCGTCCATGGTGTTTGGTTAGTTGTTCAACAAAGAAAGATTGAAAACAACAGTATATTCAAAATCAAAGGAGAAAGTGCTTTTGAAAAAGAAAGATCTGGGGCTTACAGCTCAAGGAGAGGCCCAGGGTTTTATCAGTGAGCGCACTGTTTGAATTTGTACAGAGGGACTTATACAAGTGACTGGGGCCCAAAAAATGGTTTTCTGTACAAAGGGATGGGTCTTACACTCTCTCAAGAGGCCCAAAAAAGGTTTAAAGAAAAGAGTGGAGCTTATAACACGAGGGTAGGCCCGAATGATTTTTCGTTTAAAAATGGCGATCGCGCCGAGGTTTTCTTTTAACGCAGAGGGACTTATACAGTAAGTGAGGCCCAAAATGTTTTGGTTAAAAAAGGGGGTTGGGTCTTACACTCTAATAGAGGCCCAAAAAGGTTTTGAATGGGTCTTATAGCTCAAGGAGAGGCCCAAGGGTTTTTTTTTAAAAGGCGACGATCGCGCCGTTTGTTTTTGACGGTATCGGGACTTATACAATGTACTGAGGCCCAAAAATGATTTGGTCAAAAAAGTATTGGGTCTTACACTCTATTAGAGACCCAAAGAGTTTTAAGAAAAAAAGAAATGGGTCTTACTACTCGAGGGTAGGCCCAGATGGTTTTTATTTTTTAAACGGGCGACGATCGTGCCGTTTACTTGTACAGAGGGACTTATACAATGGATGAGGCCCAAAAAGTTTTTGTACAAGGGGGGATGGGTCTTACACTCTCTCAAGAGGCCCAAAGAGGTTTGAAAATGATTTATGAGGGTTGAATTAATCCAAAACCCTAATTTGTTTTCAAAATGTATTTAATTGAATAAAAATTCAATTAAAATGATCAAAAATTGTTTAACACATGGAAAACAAATTGTGATCTTGGATTATTGCTTCAAAAATTAAGTATTGACCTACAAAATAATTAGAAAGCATTAAAAGTTGCAAAATCAATGTAGAAAAATTATTTAAAATGCCAAAAAAATTAAAATATTAATTCTTTGCAAAAATATCAATTATATGAAATAAATAATATTTTTGGGATTTTTTGTGAAAATAAAATATTTTGACATTTTTGTGAATTATTAAAAAAAGAATCAACTCAAAATCATTAAAACTCAGAGAGAAATTAATTTTTGAATCAATTAAACAAAATCACAAAATTCAAATATTTGAATTATTCAAAAATGGCGCCAAGAACAGCTGAAGAACACGCACGTGTTCTTGGTTTCTCAGATTTGCATTTTCTATCCAATCTCCATGAATACGTAATCATATCATGCAATCCACATATCATTATGCCCGTCTCAACCTCACGATCATGTCTATGTATTTTAATTTCATTTAAATTAAACATACAACAAGAAATCACGAAGAAACCTCAAGAACCCTAAATTCTGCATGAAGGCTGGGATTTTTAATACACGATTCAAACAATGCAATTAATTGAGGGAAAACATTCCATGCATGATTATGAACATATGGCCAAATTATTGTGCGAGGAAATATGCATAGATTGAGAGATGACCAAGTATGTGCTTACCTCCAAGTCGTGACAGCAAGTTCAAAGTGATTTTTGATTTGGAGGTGTTACAGATGGCTTGTGATGATCTGAACAGCTTCCCTACACCCTATGGATTGTGTTTGGATGGTTGAACTTGATTGAAATTGGCTGGATCATTTTGTGGTACCTCAGCTGCAACTTGTTTGAAATTTTGAGCAACCAGCTGGTGATTTTGTGAAATTGATGTTTCAGAAGTAATCCAAGTGTTTGATCAGCTCATATGTGATGTATGTGAGGTGTGTGAGTGATTGGTTTGATTGGAATTGCTCTCAAACTCAAAACCCGATAGTGGCTTGCCTTAAAAGGCAAAATTGGAGTGAAAGAAGAGATTTTGAGGAAAGCATCTGTTAGATGGCTTTGGTGTACTCAAACTGACCACAATTGAGCTCTATTTATAGTAGAGCAAGTTTGTTTTGCAAGGAATAGTGCATGGCAGCTGGTAAGTAGGTTTGGCCAATGTTGGCAAATGAAAATCCAAGTCTCCTCTAGCCATTGACTAGAGGTTAGGGCACAGAGCTTTGGTCCCCTTGGTCTTGGATAAGTCTTGACTGATTTCAGATGAGAATGGCTCAGTCCATGCCACCTTGATGGTTCCATTGAATGCCTCATTCCAAATTTGAAGTCTTGTCCCTATTTTGGCCATTCTAGGTTCAACATACTATTTCTTATTCCATGGACTTTGGAGGCTTGGCTCAGTGATTGTCCCCTTTAGATTCAATCCTCTGAGGTGTCCAAGTGGATAGGAGCAATTGAATTTGGCTGATTTTGGCAAATCGACCAAAGTTGCAAATTCTGCCTTGCCTTGACAGATTTCAGCAAGGCAACTTGGCAATGTTGTATTTCATGGTGTAGGTTGAATTTGGCAATGTTCTTGGCCATTTTGGAAAGCTCTTACATGATACAACAACTGTTTGAACAAGTTTGGTTTTGATCTCTTTTGATTCCAAGTGAAAAATCCCCCTACATTTGGCAAAAAGTGAGGCAGAATCTGACTTAGTGAAAATTTCACTAAGTGTTGGAAAAAGTGACATTTTCACTTTTCAGCCACTTTGATCACTCCATAACTCAAAATCCTTAATGAATTGGAATGACTTGTAGTTGAAGTTTTTGTAGTTGATAATGAGGGCTACAAATCCATCTTTGAATGAGAAAAAATGGCCTTGTGGTTTAGGAGTTATGGTCCTCCAAAGTTGGTACCTTTGCCACTTTATTTTTAACTTAGAAAAATTTCTAAGTTTTATGGTTACCCCTTTTACAAGTTATCTCACTTTTCTTGATTTTTCTTGATGAATGATGATTCAAATCATACATTAACATCATTTTAGGGTTAAAAATCCATTTTGGTGAAAAATCTCAAAAAGTCAAAGTTGACTTTTGTGCACAGTTGACTTTTTATCAGATGAATTCCAAACTGTGCAATTCTTCAGGAAATCATGTCCTTGACCTAAATCAAACTTAATGGACATGTTCCATGGGTGTCATAGGGTATATTCAATCATGTATTAGGGTTTGGGAGCATGTCCTGGTCAAAAGTCAAAGTTACAGTTGACTTTTCCCTTAAAACCCTAATTGTGGTGCAGATGAAATTGAGACTTGTTGCTCAAACTTCTTGGATCAATCCATTGTTCCAAATGGATCAATATGGTATATTAGAGACCCTCAAATCATCTCTTGAGGTCTTGGCTCATGGTTTGTCCCAAAAGTCAACTTAGGGGTGAATTAGGTCAAGAAACCCTAATTCCTGATTTTTGATGAATGCATCCCCTGAGGCAAAATTGACTTGATGCATGGGTTCATGAGGTTCCATGAAGTATATTAGGTTATGTTTTGGATCATTGCCTTGTGCCCAAATGAAAATTTCCATCTAGAGGCCCTGGTCGACCAAAACCCTAATTTGGTGACACTGTCGATCTTGAGACTTGATCCACCTAGAAGGGAGCAACCTTGTGCTTAATCCTTGAAGTGGGAGTCCTTTTTGATCCATTGTGGATGTTTGAGAGATTAGACAAGTTGAAGATCATGTCATTTCTTGATTGATCCTTTGTCTAAGCACTCAGAGAGGGCTTGAAACCCTAATTTTGATTGTAGTGGATGCTCACCCATCCTTGGGAGACTGATAAAGTATGATGGTTCTTCCATATTGTGATGATGATTTTCACAATGATGGGAAATCTAAGTGGTCAAAATTTGGGGTATTACAGGTGGGCGTTGGGAAGTGATGGAAGGAAAATCAGTAGTGTACTTGTGTGTTGGTTTAAGTTTTAGTTCAACATGAAAGGTAGTTTGTGTGATGAAAATTCAAAGTTATGGAACTTTCTTTTGGCATACGACACACTTCACATAATAGGCCAAAATGATACTACCCTTGATCCTTTAGAGTGAATGGCATGAGGACGCATCATTTTGATGTTATTGATGGATAAAAATGGTGTTTAAACCTTATGAAAAGTCAAGGCAAAGTTTGGTGCATCAAGGAATTTGAATTTGAATTGGAAATAAATTAAATTAAATGCAAATTATAAAATAAACTAAATTATAAAAATCTAATTGAAACAAAATATATATAAAAATTAACTTTGAGAAAATAGACTAAATTAATTTTAAATAACCTAAAAAACAATAATAATGAAAAAAATGCATGATTAATGATATGGAAAGTTTTAGCTAAAATGCGAAAAAAAACTGATTGACTCATGATGATATGAAAATGTTCAGAATCTAAGGGTAAAATTTGGGGTACAACAGTTGCCCCTATTTAAATATCTTCACCGGATGACAAGGGATATGGAAAGATGGTGAAAGATATTTAAATATAGATAACCAAAAATTTAACCCTTAGATACGCTGATATGCAATGATATAAACCAAACTAGTCTAGGATGCGGACGTGCCATGAACTACTAGTATGATGGTATGATGCCATGATGGTGCAAAAATGCAATCAACAATGAAAGCAAACACACACAGGTGGATAACATCGGGGAAGGATGAAGGTTAGTATTCATGAGGTAAACTCACTGGGGATACAAGCTAACAGACAAAAGAGACTTACTGGAGAGCCTCCAAGGAAACACTGGGGATAGAGAAACTGAGGGGAAACCCTACAAGTTCTTGCTGGAGATAGGACATCAAAGAGGTGTTCTCCACTGGGGAAAGATCCAGGGAGGTAGACGACACGGTTCAAAAGTAACCGGACGATACTGGGGAAAAGACACATTCTTACTGGGCATGAAACCAGAAAGAAGACATGATCACCATAGGGGATCAGTTTGAAATAAAAGGATAGACATCCTACAAAGATTTTTTGGGGATTTCCTATACTGAAGAGTTCAAACGGGATCTTCAAGAAAAGCCAGAAAAGACAGAGGTAAACTCTACGTCAGATGATGAAAGGTGACTGGACCTTTTGGCTGTGAATGAGGTTAATGAATAAAAAATGCACCAGAACTGGTGGAGATAAAAAATATGATTCCGTTTATGGAGGATGCCAGCGATGACTGGACTTTAGGTTCAAGCGTGACACGATTCAAGTAGGAACAAACTGAAATAAAAGCCTAAGGTGACTCGATTCAAACTAAAGACGGTGCCAACGATAATTGGACTTTGGGTTCAAGTTTGACACGATTCAAACAGGAACGGGATCTTAAGACAAGAGACAATGTCCGACACGATTCGAACAAGGACTCGGTTTGAGTTTGACACGATTCAAACAAGAACAAGATCTTAAAACAAGAGACAATGTCCGACACGATTCGAACAAGGACTCGATTCAAGTTTGACACAATTTAAACAAGAACAAGATCTTAAAACAAGATACAATGTCCGACACGATTCGAATAAGGACTCGGTTCAGGTTTGACACGATTCAAACAAGAACAAGATCTTAAAACAAGAGACAATGTCCGACACGATTCGAGCAAGGACTTGGTTCAGGTTTGACACGATTCAAACAAGAACAAGATCTTAAAACAAGAGACAATGTCCGACACGATTCGAACAAGGACTCGGTTCAGGTTTGACACGATTCAAACAAGAACAAGATCTTAAAAGCCTAAGGTGACTCGATTTAAACTAAAGACGGTGCCAATGATAATTAGACTTTAGGTTCTTATGAGACCTAAAAAAGAAAAGATGCCAGTGATGACTGGACTTTAGGTTCTTATGAGACCTGAAAAAGAAAAGATGCCAGCGATGACTGGACTTTAGGTTCTTATGAGACCTGAAAAAGAAAAGATGCCAGTGATGACTGGACTTTGAAAAAGGTTCAAACAACGGGTTCATATTTGACTCGAAGTTTAGGTTCATATTTGACCTGGTTAAACAATGCCAGTGATTACTGGACTTTAGATATCCAAATGAGGTGATTGAGTATCAGCTAGATTGGTACATGGGCTGCATCAATGAAGATTAGACTTCCTGGGGAATACCCTTTATGGTTGCAAAGAGGATGAATAGAACTAGAGCTACATAAGTTTCTCATAAGAGAATGCCACTTATTGCCATGAAAGAACAAGCTTCTCCAAGAGAATGATACTTGTTGTTGGGTATAAATTCCAAAGAGATGTTGATATTACAACACTACTGGAGAAATAATTGTCTTCAATGAGGATCTGTAGAAGATTCTTCTTGCGAGACACAGTGCAAAATAAATGCACGTTTAAGATGGGCTCAGAAACCACACCTGCCAGGGATCAAAGTTCAATCTAGGAACAAGCTAGAAAGAACGGTTAAACAAGACTCTAATTGAGGAATGAACTCAAATGGGAACTTATCTTATCCACATGTGGAAAAGATAACTGAACCAACCATCATCCACGAGAATCGAACTCTGTGGGGAATTCAGAAAAGAATGGGCACTTTATGCCTAGGGCTGACAACTCTATTGGAGAGGATAGACACACCCAGTCACTTGGGGAGATAAATGCCAAAGTGAACAAAATAGGTAAACACTAGAAAGAGAAAGCAAAAAAAGCTAAGATGTTATGCATATGCCATGCTTATGCTTATGCTGACAAAATAGATGAGAAGCGAGACTGGAGATGAAATAAACATCTCGACAAGGATACCCAGCCAAACTCATCAGATTGGACCATTACTGGGGATGAACTTTGCAGATGAAGCAGCTCTACTTCAAGGTTATGGCCTTCTCTGGGGAAAGAGTACTCCACTTAGTATAGCATCATGACTTCACTAGGATTGTCATCATGAGCTTGATTTCTTCACTGGAGATAAGAGATCCATTGAGAATTGCCAAGATTAGCTGAAGAGACAACTTTCTGGGGAGCTAGCAGGGACGCCACAAAAGCTGAGTAGTTCTGCATAACTCATCTGCCCCAGGGTACATGGTCTGTCAAGAGAATGCATCAAGAGGATTTTATAGAAGAATTGGCATACAAGGTGTTTTAATATCTTCAAACTCTTGGAGAGATTTACCGAATCTCGACATAACTGCCCATGATTGACTGCCTTCGAGTGACGAAGTCCTTGAACTAGTTGCGCGTCTTGATTGAAGCCCAAGATTGAAGCTAAGAGGTTGATT
Source organism: Lathyrus tuberosus (assembly GCA_022829125.1). Classification (NCBI taxonomy): domain Eukaryota; kingdom Viridiplantae; phylum Streptophyta; class Magnoliopsida; order Fabales; family Fabaceae; genus Lathyrus; species Lathyrus tuberosus. The sequence continues at coordinate 6,667,389 of JALAZF010000306.1, read as the reverse complement.
GGATTTTGCTGGGGAAAATCATTATACAAAGCCTAAGAGGAGGCTGGATTCCACTTGGGGAAATCATTATACAAAGCTTAAGAGGAGGCTATCTGTTGACTGACTGACTCCGCATGGAAGAATCCTTATACAAAGCCTAAGAGGAGGCTGACGGATAGTTTATACTCATCACGGAGTATTTTGGTATCTTGTACAAAGCCTAGATTAACAGCGTCTACATAACAAAATCCTTGAGTTAATTATCCAATCTGGTTGTTGACAACTGGGGAATAAACTTGCCCCTGTCAGCTTGGTTAATCTGTGAAGAAGATGTCCCAGACTAGTTGACCTTTGAGAGGTTTGTCGAATCTCGACTTAACTGCTTCTGATTAACTGGTCTTGTGATGATAAGTCACCAAGAGGATTTTACAGAAGAATTGAAATGCCAGATGCTTCAACGTCTTCAAACTCTTGAAGAGATCCATGAGTTTTAACATAACTCCCCCAGTTCAACCGTATTCGCAATACCAAGCCCTTTAGACTGTGGAAGAAGCAACTAGGGAACAAACTTGCCCCTGCTAACGGGTCACTAGGGTCCAAACTTGTCGTAAGATGACCTCAAAAAGACTTGCCTCAATATTCTAAACTTTGAAGAGTTCTGCCCCTGATTCTTGGCTATTGGGATGGTGGATTGGCAAATCCTTCCACTTGGTTGCCCCTGATTGAGCTTCCTCTATCAAGTCCAATTCCCTAGCTGGCTGCATTTGTTGGGATTTCTTTAACATTGAATCAGTTTGGCAAACAAGTATTGTTCATTTAAAATTGGTAATTTCAATGCAAAATTCATGCAAGCTTTTGAAAACAAAGTTTTATTGATGAAACACACACGGTGGGATGATTAAATAATAAAAAACAAAGGTGGATCTAGTCATTTACAGAATGACAGATAAAGTGATCAACACACACAACTAGCAAAGATCATTAGGAGTCAGGTTAATCAACCTTGTTGTAGTATGCTTTCGAAACAACCTTTCCTCAATTAGGTCTTTTAAGGGTTGTAACGTGGCTTGGTTCATGGTTTTATGAAACAAAGATAAAGGCTCAAAGTTTGTTTGGTACCCACCCCATCTTCGTGACGAACTTCCAATCCTGCACTCAGTTAACTCAAGTTGTACATTCAAGTTCCTATAGACTAGGAATGAACTGATGATAGTTGATGATGATTCAGACACCTTGGATAGTCATTACTCCCTTGTAACATTTGGTTATCCTTTGTTGATAAGGTTTTGAGTCTTCTTCTTGTCTTTGCTGGTTGAGGTCATGATACCTCTTCTTTTGATTTGATTGAGGTCACGATACCTCTCTTTGTTTGCGGTTAGGACCTCCTTTTTGTTTGATTGTTGCTTTGAAACTCCTTTTTTGGCTGTTGTACAAGTTCTTTTTGTATAAGGCAAAGTTCTAGGCTTCCCGTCTTTCTTGGCTTTTGCCTTGAAAGGGACTCGGCTCATCCTTTGATTAAGGATTTTTCTGCTATCCTTCCTTATAGTTGCTTGGATGAACAACTTGTATAACGCTAACTCATTTGATTTGAGAGAGCTGACTGGTGTATTGCATGAAGCGCTTGCGTTCGAATGCGTGACCAAGTTAAACTGAGAACTACCCTCCCCAAGGTTGAGATTTAAGGGTTTTTTTAAAAGAAAGAAAACTCCTACTTCTAGGCTCGAAGGGTTAACGAGGGATTATCTTCCTTATTTTTCCGGTGTTTGGGAATTGAAACAATGCCTTACACCCTCGGCGAGGTTTAATTGAAAGCATACCACAACAATTATGGATACTATTTTCATCATCCTCCCCAATCTTTGCTTGAACAAAAGGATTGATATGGGAAAAAAATTTGTCTGTTTTTTTGTTTTTTTTTTGTCTTTATGAACACAAAAGTAAATGAGTGAAACGAATGGACTTAATCAAAATATGCACAAACATTTCATTAATCTTGCCAATTTGATAGTACAACAATGCTTATAAGCAAATATAATTCAAACATGCAAAGAAAATACAACAAAAATACTAAATAACCAAATGATTGCCAACTTCGGGGAACTGGAATTTCCTTCTTGATTTGCCAAGCTGGTCTCAACAGGAATCTACACAGGTTGAGCTTGGGCAACGTCGTTCACAGAAGTCCTTTGAATGCTGTCGTGTTTCTTTGCCAAGGCTATCACAATCTGACCCAACTGGTTACTCAACAAGTCAAAATTCGTTCTGGTCACAAACTAGTTCTGTTCCTCTGAGTTCATGATCCTCCAAAATCTACTTCAAGTCCAATGATGGCCTCGGGAAGTCAAGCTGGGTTACAGACAGAGGGTGGATGAGACTCAAGGTTGAGAAATGCAAATGCAATGCAAATGCAAATGTGATGCAATGCTAATGCAAGCCAAATGGTTTCACGGAACTCAAAGGCAAGTTGCAAAAATTTTGTGGAAAAACTGAAGTGTTTTGTTTCAAAAATCCGTGATCTCTTTTGATTTTGCAAAGGAAAGATCATCCGAGTTCCTTGAAATCATTAATGAATGCGAGGAGATGTATGCAGTGCACAAACACGGGCACACAAAACATAGATATATGCACACGCAAAAGCACACAAGCACAAACATACGTACACCGGTATTCACAGATATGCACAAACAAACATATACAGATATTCACAGATATGCACACACAAACAAGAGAGGACCTAAGTTTGAAGATAACAAGCATGGAGTCATGGTCTACCCATCCCAAAAGGTGTGTACTATGGGTTTTCATTTGTAGAACAGGGTTCTAAAAAGTTCCCAGAGTCTACGTAAATCCTTCGGATATTATCGGCCCATGTAACTACTTACACGGGTTAATAATATTCTCAAGATAAACTCGTCTGAGTGTAGTATCGCGTGACAACTGCTCGGGACTGGCTCCCTCATAGTCACCGCACTACATCCTAAAAGGCCAAGTGGGGTAAAGGTAACTACGATCCTCAGAATCCCTGGCACTCAATTGAAAAAGTAATATCAATGTGATTGCTCACATCAGACATCAACAATCCCAAAAGGCCTCATCTGAGTGTGGTCATCATGATCCTATCATATTTGTGCTCTCAAGTCTGGGTTAGGACTTATCTCACCACTCAATAGTAGCACCCTGCACACAGAAGATCTCAAACAAAGCATGTATACATGTAATAATACAGATATGTAAAAATATAGCAAGCAAGCATGAATAACACAAGAAAAAGCAAGGTGGGTTTAACCCTCAAAAGTAAGTGTCCCCAGTGAAGTCGCCATTTCTGTTGTGGTGAAAATCGGATAACAAGCTATTAATTAACCTGCATCATTTTCTTTTACAACCGACTTTGATTTTTCCAAAGGAAAAGTTCAAGATCGTTAGAAAAACCTAAATAGGGAGATCTAAGGTTCGGGGGTTGGTTATACTAAGGGAAGGTATTAGCACCCTAAGTATCTGTAGTACTCTACAGGAACCTCTTGTTAATGTTTGTGTTAAGTTATGTTTGCTTGCTAAGGAATATATGTACTAAGACTAAGGTAAAGACCTAAATGCTAAAGGTAAAGACCTAAGGGTATATACACTAAGTTTTGCTCATCAAGACGTCGCATCTTGTGCCTACGTATCTGACTAAAAAATTAGAGCAACCGTAGTTCACCTAACTAAGGGTGAAAGAAAAGGAAACATTGACTATGGCCAACGTTCCAAAGGGAATGAGCATAAGCTCACGTAGAGTCCATGATAACTCTCTAAGTCTATGTTATGAAGGGAGGAAGTGAATTCTCATGATAGTGAGAACCACACAGAGTTCATGATAACTCTGTAAGTCTGAGTAAAAGGTAAAGTGAGTTCTCATGATAGTGAGAATCACATGGAGTTCATGATAACTCCATCCTATTACTAAACTATGAGGGAAACGGCTCTTATGAGGCCAAGGATGAAATGGGAAAGGTTTGTGACTTAGGAGTCAAAGTAAAGATCTTTCCTTTGGAAGGAGGGTCAAGAATCAAGCATGAATATGATATAAACAGTATGAATATGAACAAAGATATAATCCAGATAATATGAACAGGATATGAACATGAATATGATCAAGATAGAATGAACAAGATATGAACATGGTAATAATCAAAACATCAAAATCAAATGATAATAAATCAAAGAATGATGGTAACCACATAGTATCATGTTTATCATGCTAACATGCTATGAAACAATGTCAAGCAGACATCCAGAGATAAAAATGCATCAATATAAATGAGCAAGAGATAGAAAGATCTAACCCAAAATAGAGTGCATGCTGGTGAGCCACTGACAAACCAAGATCAAAACCTCCACTCCAGGAGCATAGGTTAAAAGTCCTAAATCTAAGTCCTCAGTCCAAAACTCGGAATAGTAACCACAGTCCGGTCAATTGAATTTTTTAGGGTTTCGATATTTATTAGTGTGTTTTAAATGAACAAATAAAATGAACAATATACACAATATAACTATGAACAATGATAATATTAGCAAGGATAATAATCGACATAAAGAATAAATCAAGATATATATATATATATATATATATATATTGACTGAAAGTAAATTTAGTGATTGTTGATTAATTTATTGGATCGATGAATCGGGTCCAATGTAGTGTTGAACTGTAGTAGCACGGTCTATGAGGAAGACCATACTATAGGGGGATGCACAAATCGATCTTTGTGTTAAGACACGATAGAGAAATGATATAGAAGATCATTCTCCGATGAAATCGTGCCACACGAAAAGAAAAGGTGGAAACCTCGTCTTGAGTCACAAACTCTTGTTGATTAGTCGAAGGTAACCTACACGATCTCAAAGTATAGAAAGAAATCTCAATGATCACTCACTACAGATTTGAAATAATGAAGGTTCGTCGCTTCGCTAACAACGTTCGAGAATAGAAAGACTTCATCGGTCAAAAATGAAAATGAAGACATAAGAAAATACAGAATGAAGTAGAAATAAAGTCGGTCTCATCTTAATCATGAAGGTGCCTCATACATATCACAACTTTTAGTAATTTGATAAATCGACTAAGTCGTGATTTCTGTAATATCATTGGCCCAAAAAAAAATAAAGAAAATGGGCTCAAAGTGAAAATAGAGCCGGTTTCATCTAAATAAGGATTTTAGATCGATAAATCGAATACCTTTTTAATTAGATTTTCATTGACCAATAAAAATAAATTGAAAAATGGCCTCATATGAATCATTATATTTGTGACTTGAATGAATCAACAAAATCAAGAAGTTCTTTATGTCATAGGCCCAAAAGAGAATTAAGATCGAAATAGAAATGAGACGAATTAATTAAATGAGAGATCTAAATTAGCAACAAAAAAACCTAATGAAAATATTTAACAAAATGTTAACAAAATCAATGAAAAGAAATTATCAACATTTAACAACATCTAACATGTATTAAAAAAAAATTTGATTAAAACAATAAAAAACAAAAACCAAGTAATTAACCAAAACTAAACAATTTAACAAAATGATTAATACATGGAGGTGTGGCGCTGGCCCTTTCTGGGCAGGGGTGTGTTTAGCGAATTCACTAAGCCCGAGCCCATGATGAAAATGAAATAGTAAAAAGGAGACGCAGCAAATGAAAAGAAACAACCCATGTACAAGTTGTATGTGGAACATTATCAATCGGTCATGTATCATTTAAGTGGCAAAACAACGAAAACAGTGTCCCTGCCACTCACAATCTGCCACGCTTGCTTCTTCTTCATGCATCATGCAAGAAATTTGAGAACCATCGTGAACCAGAAGGAAATGACATGGTTCCAACTCTACTTGCTCTCTCATTTTCACCAACAAATCTCAACCATTTTTAGTGAAATAAAACATCAAAACATAGTGCTCAGAGGGTAGAATAACACTAGTCCCTCGTAATCTTAAGATGACAACGGGATCTTGGTAGGGATGGACATGAAGATCATACTTCTAAACTGGAACGGAACCAAGACTTTACTAAAGTGCCTAAATAAAAGCTCCTGTTACTATGTGAACATGACACAGCAATCATATTCATTCCAATTTGTACATAGAAGCATGAGAATATGAGTATGAAAAAAAATCACGAGAACATATGTTCAAAACTGGCAGAGATTAACAAGACAAAGATACGCAAAGCAAGCTTAGGAACCACTCCTGTTATTACTCAAAATTAATTCAAGCACACAATATGGACATGGCAGGAGTATTGAGTACAAGCATGATGTCAAGAACATGGAGGAGAAAAACTTACCTGATGGAAAGTCTGCTACCTATTTATTTCAAGAGCCTGAAGCTTTGACCCGCTGGACCCCCCTTTCTCAAAGATGACGATATGCCAGATTATGAAGATACAACTTCCTTTTGACTACTCACAACTTTCCCTCCTTTTGTGATATGTTTGTTGCAAGCGATGAGAATCGTGTTGATGACTCTCGAGTGTTATATTGGTGGTATTGTTCTGATGTGGTAGTGTTATGGTTTCACTTGTTCATTGTAACACCAAGAGAAACAAGTGCATGGCACTTCTTGCGAAAGGAAATGGTTAAGCGTGCCATCATTCGAAAACAACTTGCCATATGTTTTTGTTTGATAACAGTCTGGTACCGTTTTCGCGTGAGGAAAGTAATGGTGCTTTTTTGTTGGCTGGTTCATGGCTTGGAGAACAACATATTTTTCTTAAGTAGAAACATCATCAGCGCACCATGCACATAGTTTTTCTTTCTCTTTCTCCATCGAGCCAAGTGAAACTTATAGGTGATGTCTTGGTTGCTTGAGTCAGAAAATAATATGAGTGAGAACCATAGGATTGAAGTGCACAAAGCTTTACACAATGGTCCTTTTCTTTACAGTATGGGAACCTGCCTTTTACTAGCTTGTTAAGTACCACCAGTTGCACTTTAGGGGGACTCCTTTTGCGCGGGTTAATGGGAAAGGTGGGTGTTGGGAAGTGATGGAAGGAAAATCAGTAGTGTACTTGTGTGCTGGTTTAAGTTTTAGTTCAACATGAAAGGTAGTTTGTGTGATGAAAAGTCAAAGTTATGGAACTTTCTTTTGGCATACGGCACACTTCACATAATAGGCCAAAATGATACTACTCTTGATCCTTTAGAGTGAATGGCATGAGGACGCATCATTTTGATGTTATTGATGGATAAAAATGGTGTTTAAAACTTATGATAAGTCAAGGCAAAGTTTGGTGCATCAAAGAATTTGAATTTGAATTGGAAATAAATTAAATTAAATGCAAATTATAAAATAAACTAAATTAAATTAAGCTAAAGATAAAAATCTAATTGAAACAAAATATATATAAAAATTAACTTTGAGAAAATAGACTAAATTAATTTTAAATAATCTAAAAAACAATAATAATTAAAAAAATGCATGATTAATGATATGGAAAGTTTTAGCTAAAATGCGAAAAAAAACTGATTGACTCATGATGATATGAAAATGTTCAGAATCTAAGGGTAAAATTTGGGGTACAACAGACGTCTTCATTTTATCCTGAATCATCTTAATCTTCTCCGTTGTCTCCTGAACAATCTCAGGTCCAAGTACAGAACTCTCTCCCGACTCATACCAACACAACGGAGTTCGACAACGTCTGCCATACAACGCCTCATATGGAGCCATCCCAATACTAGCATGAAAATTGTTGTTGTATGTAAACTCGATCAAGGGCAAGTGACTATCCCAAGATCCTCCTTGATCCAGCACGCAAGCTCTCAACAAATCTTCTAAAGATTGGATTTTTCTTTCCGTCTGACCATCTGTCTGCGGGTGATAAGAAGAACTCATCCTCAACTTAGTACCTAAAGCATCTTGTAGACTCATCCAAAACCTTGACGTAAACCGCGGATCTCTATCCGATACAATACTCGAAGGCGTCCCATGCAACTTCACAATTTCGTCAATATAAATTTCAGCTAACTTCTGCATAGAGTAATTGATTCTCATCGGCAAGAAATGCGCCGACTTAGTTAACCTATCCACAATCACCCATATCGAGTCATTACCTCTTGCAGTCTTCGGTAACCCAGTCACAAAATCCATGGAAATGCTATCCCATTTCCATTCAGGAACATTCAACGGCTGCATCATACCTGAAGGCTTCTGATGTTCAATCTTGGACTTCTGGCAAGTCAAACATGAATACACAAATTCAGCAATATCTCTTTTCATACCTGGCCACCAAAACAATCTACGCAGATCTTGATACATCTTCATAGCACCAGGATGAATACTCAATCGACTTCTATGTCCTTCCTCTAAAATACTCTTTTTGATTCCAGAAATATCTGAAATACACACTCTATCTCGAAATCTCAAAACTCCATCTTCATTAATTCGGAACTCATCTCCATTACCTTGATTAATCTTCATTAACTGATCAACCAATTTCAACCCCGAATTTCCTCCAAAATCCCACTAGTCAGCTTTAGCACGCCCAATTTCACACTATCAGCAGTCGTCTCACACAACAAACTCATGTCTCTGAATTGCTCAATCATTTCAAGTTCTCTCACCATAAGCATCGAAATATGCAATGACTTCCTACTCAAAGCATCAACCACTACATTTGCTTTACCAGGATGATAATTCAAATCGAACTCAAAATCCTTTAACAATTCTAGCCACCTTCTCTGCCTCATGTTTAACTCTTTCTGATCGAACAAGTATTTCAAACTTTTATGATCACTGAATACCTCAAATTTCGAACCAAAAAGATAATGCCTCCAAATCTTCAGCACAAATACTACAGCAGCCAACTCTAAGTCGTGTGTAGGGTAATTCCTCTCATGGACTCTTAATTGCCTAGAACCACAAGTGACCACTTTACCATTTTGCATCAAAACTCCACCAAGGCCCATCTTTGAAGCATCACAATAAACCAAAAAGGACTCATTCAGGTCAGGTAAAACCAACACCGGGGCAGTTGTCAACTTTTTCTTTAGTTCCACAAAACTTTCTTCACAAGCGACATCCCATACGTACGCTTGTCCCTTTCGAGTCAATTGCGTCAACGGAAAAGCCAACTTAGAAAAACCTTCAATGAATTTATGATAATAACCAGCCAATCCAAGAAAACTACGAATCTCCATAGCAGACTTCGGAGTCTCCCACTGCAACACCGCATCAATCTTTGAGGGATCCACAAAAATCCCACCACTTGAAATCACATGACCTAGGAAACTCACTTCCTTCAACCAGAACTCACACTTTGACAACTTAGCATACAATTTCTTTTCCCTCAACACTTGCAACACAATCTTCAAATGTTCCGCATGTTCTTCTTCTGATTTAGAATATACCAAGATGTCATCTATGATAACCACCACAAACTTATCAAGATATTTATGAAAGATCTTGTTCATATATTTCATGAACATACCAGGCGCATTAGAAACTCCAAATGGCATCACCGTATATTCATAATGACCATACCTCGTTCTGAAAGCTATTTTCGGAATATCATCAGCCTTAACTCTAATCTGATGATAACCAGACCTCAGATCAATCTTACAAAACACACAAGCACCTACGAGTTGATCCATCAAATCATCGATTCTCGGAAGTGGGTACTTATTCTTGATGGTCATCTTATTCAACTGCCGATAATCGACACACAATCTCATACTACCATCTTTCTTCTTAACGAGCAACACCGGAGCACCCCACAGAGAAACACTAGGTCGAATGAACTTCTTTTCTAACAATTCTTTTAGCTGTTTCTTCAGCTCACTTAATTCCGAAGCAGACATCCGATAAGGAGCCATCGACACTGGACTCATACCTGGTATTAAGTCCACAGTAAACTCAACTTCATGTTCCAGAGGTAAATCGCTTATATCCTCAGGAAACACATCTTGAAATTCACAAACCACAGGCAACTCAACACTGACGGCTTCACCATCAACTTGCAACGATGCAAACACTGCGAACATCAATGCTTCATCTAATAAGAGTTCATCCACTTGTTTAGCAGATAAGAACATCAGTTCGCCATCCTCCCCTAACTCTGGAAACCTCACAGTCTTACTATAACAATTAATATGAATGTAGTTGAACTCCAACCAGTTCATACCAAGGATAACATCGATTTGGTGCAAAGGTAAGCACACCATATCCATCACAAAATCCTTCTCAAAGATTGTCAAAGGACACTTCAAACAAACAAGCATGGTAGTCACCGAACCATTAGCCGGAGTCTCTATTATCATACTACCATTCATGTTAGACAAATTCAAACCCAATCTAGTAGCACACTTAAGAGAGATAAATGAATGCGTAGCTCCAGTATCAATAATAGCAATCAACTCAACATTATTAATAAAACAAGTACCTCGAATCAAGTTGTCCTTCTTGGGAACTTCTGAGCCAGCCAAAGCAAACACTCTTCCAGTAGTCTGGGCAGCAATAGCAGTCTTCTTCAGTTTCTGGCATTGAGTACTGATATGCCCCTGTTCACCACAGTTGAAACAGGTCGGACCCTTATTCGGACAATCACCAATTCTATGCCCAGTCTTACCACAATGGTAACATCTCAAAACTTTGTTAGTACACCCATCAGCTTTGTGACCTGACTCTCCACACTTATAGCACTTAGTAGGTGTATTAACGGCTCCCTTACTCGACTTATTCTCATCTGATATCCTCTGTTTCCCTTTATCACCTGGGGTCGCATAAGGTTTTCCCCTAAACTGACCCTTATCTTTCTTTTCACTTAGCTGTTTGTAGTGAGCAGATCGAGCTGGACTATCTTCATCATAGATCCTACTCTTATCCACCAGTTTCGCATACCTGTGAATCTGTTGGCATCTAATCCCCTGCTTAATCTCTGGTCTCAGCCCATTCTCAAACTTGAGACACTTAGAAAGTTCAGCATCTGCACGGTTGTAATGAGGACAAAACTTCACAAGCCTCTCAAATTTGGCAGCATACTCCGCCACAATCATATTTCCTTGTTTCAATTCAATGAATTCCACTTCCATCTTACCACGAGCATCTTCAGGAAAATACTTGCCCATAAATTCTTGCTTGAACACATTCTAAGTCACCACAGTGCCAACATCTTCCAGCCTCTGACGGGTGTTATCCCACCAGTCCTCGGCCTCTTCTTCCAGCATATGCGTTCCAAACTGCACTTGATGTGCATCAGAGCACCCCATCACTCTAAATATCTTCTCAATCGCCTTGAGCAACTTTTGTGCGCTCGCCGGGTCATGAGATCCTTCAAACTTCGGTGGATTGTTCCTCTGAAACTTCTCCAACGCACGAAACTCATCAGGAGCATGGTTCCGAGCAAGAGCTGCAATAGCATCAGCAAAAACACGCGTGTTGTTTCCAGCCATTCTGTACAACACTCACCACGTCAAAAAAAAACAAATAATCGTTAACAAGTAACGACTGACAACAGACTGACCACACAAAACTTGGCCGGACAGACCGATCTGCTCTGATACCACTAATGTAACACCCTTCTACCCCACATACAATTTCTAATAAAACATTTCATATTATCAGAGTAAAAACAACATAAGGGTGTCACACATAATATTCAAAACATCATGTAAACAATCATTGTCCTGTCCCGTAACACAGGTTACTCATTCATCAATATCAAAATTTAACAACTACGCAGCAGAAATCAATTTTTTGGTTTTAATTCCATAAAACACTTCATAATAAATATGTCCAAATCAAACACCATCATCAACCTTATAAAAATTTAGTCATAAACTAAAAGAAACGAGGTTCACAACAATTTCCCAACCCGATGTTACATGACACAGAGCAGGACACCTCTAACTAGACAGCAATAACGAAACACTCCAAATGCTACTTCCTTCGTCACCTCGTAGCTATTCTTGGTTATCTGCAAGTTACCCACATAAGAGGCAACATTTCCATGCAGGCAGGGTGAGAAAACATAATTCATTATAGTAATACAAAGACATGGAAAATAAATAAATAAGCAACAACAACATCAGAATCATCATCAATAATTATTCACAACACAAATCTCAACTACTTCACAAAATGCTATGTCAAACATAATGGTATGCAAAGGATGCATGTGGTACCGATTTTCCTCCATGTGATGGACACTGGCCATCAACCCTCCACAAGGGAGCACAACATAACAACATATCACTCCAATCCGCACTATGGGATTGAAGCTACCATTAGGCCGAAGCCCCAACATAAATTGCCATGAAATGCAATGATGCTAAGCTCCTCATTTCATCCAAATATCGACATGTGCATCATTCATTTCATTTTCAACAATATTCATCATAGAAATCATGTTTTATCATCCATACAGCGACAAAGCAACAAGATAGCAAAAATCAGCACGAAAAACGTCAAAACAGCAAAAACGGAAAATACTCAGTGGCCTGACACGGCCGCCCGTGTCCAGTGACACAGCCCGTGTCAGCAGGCCTCCACGTAAAACCCAAAACAGAAAAAAATTTCAGCAGGAACAGAGGCCTGACACGGCCTCCCGTGTCCTGTGACGCGGCCCGTGTCAGAAGCTCTGTAACAAAATTATTTATTTTCCCCAACCAGTAGGCTGACACGGGTGCCCATGTTGTGTGACACGACCCGTGTCAGGATGCGACAAAACCCAATTTTTCCAGAAAAGTGCTTTTCTGCGTTTTTGACTTCGATTACCCCAAAAATCAGTTTCTCCCACGAAATTTGATCAAAAATACTCACAAAACACACAAATAGCAATACATATCAATCATATCCATCATACTTTCATCAATTTACTCATTCTACATCAACAATCATAAAAATTAACACAATTCATACAATCCTTAATCTATTTATCTCTAATTCCTATAAAACTATAAGAAATTATGAACTCTCCCCATACCTTAGAGTAATCCGAAGCTTTTTCCTTCTTTCTTCAAGATCCCTCTAGCAATCCTCAAGCCCTAGCTCTCCTTCTTCCCTTTTCTTCAGTGTTCTTCACAAAAGATACGACAAAATGAGAAAATGATCGTTCTCCTTCTTTGGCTAACAAATCCCAACTTATGAACTTCCCATCCTATCCTTACTTACTTTCCAATAAGACCACATTGCCCTTTCTCATTTTATTTTTAATAATAATAAAAATATAAATAACACATGCTCATTTACTTTATTAAAATTATTCAAAAACACTCTTTTACTCCAAAATTCTCCAAAATTATCAAAAACCTCTTAATTCTTTCTAAATTAATTAAATAAATAATTAAATAATTGATTTAGATTTTCGGGACGTTACATTTTTCACTTGGATCAAAAAAGTATCAAGACAAATTATGATCACACATGTGTTATATCATATAAGGGCTTTCCAAAATGGCCAAGAACTCCATCAAATTCCATTTGAGCCATGAGATATGACAATGGTAATGTGCCTTGCTGCAAACTATCATGGTGTAACACCCCAATTTCCATCGCGGATAAATAATACATAATTAAATCAGAGTGAATAAAAAAAATTTTTGATAGAAATAAGGATGCCACATTTGAGAAAAACATAATCCACCTGCTCATAACTTTGATACATAACACAAAATGGAATAAATAATAACAGGAAGCTTTTTCCAACAAAAGGAAAATTCAATTATGGAATAAAGCGGAAGGATCCATAATTGACTGGTTTTACAAAATAAGTTGTTTCATAACTTCAAAATATTCATACAAAGGTAATACAAAATAGATCCAACAAATGTATACATATATAACAAAAGCGTTCCCCGACTCCCGTGTTACATATCAGAGGAGACAGATCGACAAAAGGTTGGAGAACTAATCTTCACAAAAGCCTCGAAGATACTAATCTGCAATTGCCTCACAGAGCATCAAACCACAGCAGAAGGGTGAGAAATAACAACTAAATCAAGATTGCATAATAATATGCAAACACATATAAATTCACATGCATAATTATTCTCACCATAAACATCACATACTAATACATATAGCATGCCGCAGATACATAACATATTTCTAATAATCCAACCACATAGCATATATCAATTATACCAACATAATAACATATTCACACATAATGCATACCGAAGTTATGACATATGGAAACACACCACCACATCACATATATTCATATATAGCATATCATAAATAATTAATACAATCATTGTAATGTACAACATCCCCACAAAACATAGCATATGTCTATACATAAAACATATCATCCATAACCAATGCATTTATCACAAATGCATATCAATTCACCAATCCAATCATAATTCTCAACACATAATCATTTATGTAATGACTTATCCAAATGCACAGAGACCGAAACAACGACTCTATGCATGCGGTACCATTACATCCATCATTCTCATCATCATTAATTCACTCAAGAATTATTGGAACCATCGCTTGTTACTTAGTGTAACTCCCCGTCGGGAAAACGATGTCCCCCGTCGCTTTAGGTCCTCTTGGTATAAGGCTCACGACGTTTATGGGTCGCTTTAGGTCCTCTTTGTATAAGGCTCATGATCCGATCGCTTTAGGTCCTCTTTGTATAAGGCTCACAATCGTCTATAACATCGCTTTAGGTCCTCTTTGTATAAGGCTCACGACCGTTACAGCAAATTCCTTCTGGAATCGTTTCGTCGCTCACACCCCACAAGGGCACACGACAGCACATAGTGCATATCATGATGCATGTCATATCAACGCCTCATGACAATCAAATTCACATTCACAAATCAACAATATGAATTATCTCATCATTATTATTCATGCATTGGAAATCAATTCAAACAATGTCTTTACTTGCCATAAGGCCACCAAATAACACACATTGAATTTCACATAAACAATGAATTTCATCATAATCCACAAACCACAACAATTAGCATTTTAGCATATACACTCATATCAATTCACAACAAGAATTACTCACCATCAACCACAACAATCCTGCCATCATACAATGATACTCACAACACTAGGATTCACGCCACGAAGGCTACCCACAACAACATACATTAATACCATACTTTTGTATTCAAGTCAACAAAGTATTTTGCCATAAGGCCACAACAATTACAATAACTTATCACATGCTTCAACATCATATAAACCACATAAAATCTCCATGTCATATAACAATAGCACAACACACTGTAAAACACCGACCGCACGCATTTAACGCGATAAGAACATCCGACAGCACGACTAATTCTCAAAAACACGAATTAATTAATCATCTTTTACCCTCCAGACCAATTTTAATAGAAAGAATATTTCATTATCTTTCCAACGCTTCGAACGGCGGCCAAAACGGACTTACGGTTTGAAAGTTATGAAGAAAACAAAATCTGACATTTTGGAAAATTTTGTGACCATGAGCCGACGCATGGTTCTATGAGTCGACGCATAAACTTGGAGATTTCGCCCGGGTCAGCGCACGCAGATCATGAGTAGACGCATAATCCTGGGGGGTCAGCGCATAATGCGCAGATTATGCTAAAAACTCAGTTTTCGACCGTTAAATTCCTTCCGGACCTCCGATTTCGATTCCGTAAAAAGCCCCGGTCTCAGAATTCAACATACTACAATATTTTCACCATTAAAAAGCCATCCAACACATTTTCCATTTTTTAAATATTTTGAAACATAGTTGTATCAATTTATCCCAATTCCAAACTCGATCAAAACCACTCGAAAACACACAAACAACCATTCCCGATTAATTCCTATCCTCACCCGACTATACTACACAACTTATTCCGCATTCCAACCGTGAAAACATCAATTTCTCACTATTTCATCATTATTGCCCTAACTCTCACAAACTATGTAACTCAATCCAAAATTCCCTAAATCATACCAACAAGTATTCCTGATTAAACCCAAACATTACTCGACTATTCTACACAATCTATTCGAAATTCTAACCGTTAAAACATCGATTATATCGAAATAATCACAATCCCAATCAAGTGGAAAACAGATATTTTTCAACCAAATATTCAAACAAATACATACATATATATATACAAGCAAGATATAATCGAAACTTCTCACCCTTACCCGATTAATCGAAGATCAAGCTTTGTTTTGATGGTTTTCTCTTCTTCCCCTTCTTCTCTCTTTTCTTTCTCTTCTTTCTCTTTTCTTTCTCTTCTTTCTCCTTTTCTCTCTATTTCTCTCTATTCCCTTTTTATAACAAAATATCTAACTACCCAAAATGACCATTTTGCCCTTACGCTCAAATATCTCCCAAACGCTCTCAAAAGACAATAAAACATAAACAGCGATGAAATATATTTCGGGAAATAAAAGTTGAAAAGAAATTATAATTTATTGTAAATATTTTACCTATCAGAGAAATTAACCAATTAACTCAATTAGCAGGTAAAATACAATAAATTTACACATTTCACAAAATTCACATAAATGAAATAAATAAATACAATTAAACAAATCGGGGCGTTACACATGGCAAGGCAGATTTGTGCATTTTGCTCGATTTGAGCAAATTTTGCATATGACAAACAAGTTTATCCATCTGAACACCTCAGGGGGAGACCAAGGAGGGACAAACACTGATCCATCAGCCTCCCAAGTCCTTGGAACCAAAAGTAGCATGCCAAACCTAGAAATGCCTAAAAGAGGGACAAGACTCCAATTTTGGTTTGGAGCATTTAATGGATGCACCAAGGTGGCATGGACTGAGCCCTTTATTCAGTCAAGACTTATCCAAGAACTAGGGAACCAGCAGCCTGTGCTCTAACCTCTAGTCAATGACTAGAGGAGACTTGGATTCCTATTTATCAACATTTGCCAAACTTCTGCAGCAGTTGCCATTCACTATTGCTTGCAAAACAAACTTGCTCTACTATAAATAGAGCTCATTTATGCTCAGTTTGAGTACACCAAAGCCATCAAACAGATGCTTTCCTCAAAATCTCTTCCTTCACTCCAAAATTACCTTCCAAAGCAAGTCACTATCGGGTTTTAAGTTTGAAAGCAATTCCAACCAAACCAATCACACACACACCTCATAAACATCATATAGAAGTGATCCAAACACTTAAACAACATCTGGAACACTGATTTCTCAAAATCACCATCCAACTGCTCAAGCTTTTAGCAGACTTGCAGTTGGGGTACCATCTTCAGTTCTAGCTTGTTTCAAACCACTCCAAGCATTCAGACACATCACTTGGCACCTAAGGAAGCTGTGCAAATCATTGGAACCAGCTTGCAACACCTCTTACACAAAACACTATCACCAGCTGCAAGAGGTAGGCCTGAGCTCTTCTAACTCTATGATCTATGCATTTTTTGCTGCACAATAATTTGGCCATAGGTTCATAATCATGCATAGAGTGTTTACCCTCAATCAATTACTTTGTTTGAATCATGTATGGAATTTCTGAGCCTTCATGCAAATTTTAGGGTTCTTCAGGTTTCTCTTTGATTTCTTACTCCATGCTTAAAATAAATGAAATTAAAGACCATAGACATGACCGTGAGGTGAAAACGAGTAGATTGATATGTAGATTGCATGATATCATCAAGTATTCAGTGAGATAGGATAGAAAATGCAAATCTGTAGAAACAGAGGGTGGCGCGTGTTCTTGACGCCATTTTTTGAATATTTGAATATTTGAATTTTGAGATTTTATTTAATTGATTCAAAAAATAATTTCTCTTTGAGTTTTAATGATTTTGAGTTGATTCTTTTTTTAATAATTCGGAAAAATGCTAAAATATTTTATTTTACCAAAAAATACTAAAAATATTAATTATTTCATATACTTGATATTTTTACAAAGAATTAATATTTTATTTGTTTTTCAACATTTAAAATGTTTTTTCTCCCTTGATTTTCCAAACTTAATTGATTTCTAATCATTTTGTGGATAGAAACATATTTTTTTGAAACATTTATCCAAGATCACAATTTGTTTTCACACATGTTTAACAATTTTGATCATTTTAATTGAATTTTTATTCAATTAAAATATATTTTGAAAACAAATTAGGGTTTTGATTAATTCAACCCTCATCAAACTTTTTAAAACTCTTTGGGCCTCTAATAAAGTGTAAGACCCAACCCTTTTTTAAAACAATTTTGAGCCTCAGTGTATTGTATAAGTCCCGATACCGTCAAAAGGTTCGGCACGATCGTCGCCTTTTTAACAAAAATCATTTGGGCATCTCCTTGAGCTGTAAGCCCCACCACTTGTACAAAAATAAATTATTGGGCCTCTAATAGAGTGTAAGACCCAACCCCTTTGTAAATACACCACCTTATGGGTCTCAGTCATTGTATAAGTCCCATTGTATTTTCAAAAACCACGGCGCGATCGTCGCCTTTTTAACAAAATCAACTGGGCCTCTCCTCGAGCTATAAGTCTCAATTCTTTTTCTTAAAACTCTTCGGGCCTCTAATAGAGTGTAAGACCCAATACCCTTTTAACCAAAACTTTTTTGGGCCTCAGACATTGTATAAGTCCCTCTGCGTTAAAAGAAAAACCTCGGCGCGATCGCCATTGCCAAACAAATCATCTGGACCTACCCTCGTGTTGTAAGCCCCATTTCTTTTCTTTTCAAAATTTTTGGGCCTCTAATAAAGTGCAAGACCCATCCCCTTGTACATAAAAACTTTTTGGGCCTCACATATTGTATAAGTCCCTCTGTACAGTTTTTTAAACAATGGTGCAATCATCGTTAAAACTTGGGCCTCTCCTCGAGCTGTAAGCCCCGACAATCTTTTCAAACCCCTTTCTCCTTTGATTTTGAATTCAAATATACGTTGTTATCAAAACTTTCTTTGTTGAACAACTAACCAAACAGCATGGAAGCTCTACAACGGGTAAGTGTTTATTCGCTTTCATTTACCGCTTTCATATGTACATTACTGTATTGTGGGGCTGCTTCACTGTAAGTCTTCTTTCACATCCTTTTATATATTTGTCACATATCCACTGTGTAATACTAGTATAGTTATTTAGAGTTTTCCCCGGCAACTACGTCTAGAACTAGGTAAAGCCATGTTGGTCACTCTTAAATACAAACAAAACTAGATCCCCCGTAGGATTCCAGATACAGTCTTCCCTCCTCTTGGGGTTAAACAATATGGAACAAAGAGAAATGCAGTATTCTCGGTGAACCTTTTCTCAGACTGTCACCCTTAGAAATTGTCAAAGAAACTCTAACTCCCCAGAGATGATCTTTTCTCCGTGAGTGGCATCTCTTGAGTTTCTTCCAAATTCTCAAACTTTCCTGGAATGATCTCTTCTCGGTTAATTGAATTTCTTGAACTTCTCTTGGTTTGGGGACCCACAGGCTTCCTAAAAGCTTCCCCGCCTCCTCTTGGGCGTTGTACAAGGACCCTTCGGCTTCTTAGAAGTTCTCATGCATTCTCTTGGGCTTAATACAAGGACCCTGACAACCTCTTAAAGGTATAAGACAGAACTTAGTCATCCTTTGCTAGAGCAGTCTTTCTCGCTTCAAAACTCTGGCCACTTTAGGGTTGACACTCATCCCTTAATGCCCGGGCCTCCTCTTGGGCATTGTACAAAAGATAAAACTCTAGACTTGGACAGTCTAAGACCCTTGAGTCTCAAATACATTCTCAAGTTCCTTTCAAACATAGGAAGAAACCCCGGTCTCTTCCATGAGAGTTCCCCATACTTGGACCCGCTTCAGGATCTCCAGAATCCACAGTGGTAAGGCAGCCTCCTCTTGGGCTTTGTACAAGTGATTCTCCCTAGCAGAGCTAACCTTTTTAGACTCTCTTGTTGAGTCAATCACTTTTTAGCCTCCATCTTGGGCTTTGTATAAGACATATAAAAAACCACTCTCTTGTTGAGTATAAAAGACTCTCTTGTTGAATCAATCCACCTTTAGCCTCCGTCTTGGGCTTTGTACAAGACATATAAAACACTCTCTTGTTGAGTATAAAAGACTCTCGTATTGAGTCAACCTCCTTTTAGCCTCCATCTCGGGCTTCGTACGAGATAGAAAAACACTCTCTTGTTGAGTATAAAAGACTCTCTTGTTGAGTCAACCACTTTTAGCTTCCGTCTTGGGCTTTGTACAAGACATATAAAACACTCTCTTGTTGAGTATAAAAGACTCTCTTGTTGAGTCAACCACTTTTAGCCTCTATCTTGGGCTTTGTACAAGACATATAAAACACTCTCTTGTTGAGTATAAAAGACTCTCTTGTTGAGTCAATCTCCTTTTAGCCTCAATCTCGGGCTTCGTACGAGACAACAAATCACTCTCTTGTTGAGTATAAAAGACTCTCTTGTTGAGTCAATCAACCTTCGGACTCTCTTATTGAGTCAACCTTTTTTAGTCTCCGTCTTGGGCTTTATACAAGACAGATAAAAGTACTCTCTTGTTGAGTCAAACCCTTTCAGCCTCCATCTTGGGCTTTATACAAGATACATTCTTCTCAACGGAGTCAAAATCCCTTTTAGCCTCAACCTTGGGCTTTGTACAAGATAGAAAGAACATTTTCCTCCAGAAAAGTCAAACTTTCCGCCTCGTCTTAGGCTTTGTATAAAGAAAACTTCGGTTGAGTCAATAAACCTTTTACCATCAAAGTTGTGTCGTGCTCACAGCATACAAACATCAACAACTCCTCTTTAGAGATGACAAATTCTCTCTCAGCCAAAACCCTTTAGCTTCACATCTTGGGCTTTGAACAAGATACAAACCACCTTTAGCTTCACATCTTGGGCTTTGAACAAGACACCAAAACACCTCTTTCCTCCCATAGAATAGGCGGAACTATGATCGTTGTGATTTCCCTGTTTCGGGAATACGTAGGCATAAGATTGTAAAATCTTAGCGAGCATACTAATCAAAAACCCAAAATCCCGTACCTTCAGACATCCATCGAAAAGCATCAGACCTAACATCTTACCAATAGCCTAGACACTGTTTTTAAGCGAATAACCCTAAAGACGAACCCCTTCTTGATAGCATCTGTGAACCAACAGTTTTGACTGTTTAATCTCAGTTTGCAAGCAGGGTTAATTAGAGACATCTATTTCCCTTTCTTAATCAGCTCAACAGGATAAAAAATGAATCGAACTGTAGTAACAAAGAAATAGTGATCCGGAACCACAAAAAGCGCGCTACATGACTCAGTGGTAATCGGTTACTCAAAAGTGAGTAATCGGTTACTTCAAGCCAACGTTAAGAAATATTTAAATTTTCTACAGAGTAATCAGTTACTTCAAGCCAACGTTAAGAAATATTTAAATTTTCTACAGAGTAATCGGTTACCCTATATTGAGTAATAGGTTACTCTGTTCCAGAATGCAAAAAATACTTTGAAAAATGACTTGAAAAGATTTTTTAAATGCACAAAATTATTTCAAAGAGTATGAATAATATGAGTATGATTTTGAACACTTGTATAGACTATATAATGATGGAATGTTATACCTTTTCTTTAATCTATGAGAATTCTTCAAGACTTGAAATAATATGAAATTTGTACTAGCTTTGATGTCTTTGAATCAATTCCTTTTGAACACAGAGTCTTCATCAAAACTATTGAGAAGCTAAGTCTTCACAATCTGGTCTCACAATCAGTAAATTTCTTGCTCAAGTAATAGATGGCATGCTCTTTTCTGTGCATTTCATTGTGTTAGCCTAGCACACACACCAAAGATTCATCGAGCACTGTTAGGTACATTATGAATGGCCTTCTTGGAACTGGTGGTATGAGGATCGGTGGTAAATATTGTTTGATTTTATCAAATGCCCCTTGACAATCTTCGTTCCACTTTATCACTTGGTGTTTTCTTAACAACTTGAATATCGGTCTGCAGGTTACTGTTAAATGTGAGATGAATCTAGAGATGTAGTTCAGTCTTCCCAGAAAGCCACAAACTTTTTTTTTCGTTCTAAGAGCTAGCATGTTTTGAATAGCTCTAACTTTATCGGGATCGATCTCAATCCCCCACTGGCTAACAATGAATCCAAGTAGCTTACCAAATTTAACCCTAAAGGTACAATTTGTCGAGTTCAATCGTAGTTTGTACTTCATCAGTCATGTAAACAACTTTCTTAAATGAGTAAGGTGCTCACCCTAAGTATGGGATTTAGTAATCATATCGTCCACGTAGACTTCGAGATCTTTATGAATCATGTCATGAAAGAGTGTCACTATGGCTCTTTTACATGTTGCCCCTGCATTCTTTAGGCCGTAAGGCAATACCTTATAACAGAATGTGCCCCAAGGGATGATGAAAGTCGTTTTCTCCATGCATTCAAGAGACAGCTTTATTTGATTATATCTAGAGAAACCATCCATAAATGAGAAGACATAGAATTGTGCGGTATTATCGAACAACACATCAATGTAAGGCAAAAGGAAGTCATCATTTGGTCTTGCCTTGTTTAAGTTTCTATAGTTTACACACATTCGTACTTTACCATCCTTCTTAAGGGTTGGTACCATGTTTACGACCCACTGTGGGTAGTCTGACACAATTAAGAAACCTGCATCAAACTGTTTCTTTTACTTCTTCCTTAATTTTAAGGGTCATATCAGGTGTTATCCTTCTTAGCTTTTTCTTGACAGATGGGCATTCTGGCTTAAGTGGCAATTTATGCACAACAATGTTTGTGTCCAACCCTGGCATATCTTGGTATGACTAGGCAAAGACATCCACATACTCTTGCAATAAGTTGACAAGTTCTTCCTACACATTCTTTTTTAGAGATGCCGCAATTTTAAATTCTTTTATGGATTCCTCTATCGCTAAGTTGATGACTTTGATTGGCTCTTAATTGAATCTCTTTCTTTTCTTAGTCAAATAGCCTGGCTAGTTCTTCCTGAACTTCACAATCTTCCTCACTGTCTTCTTCGGCGCGGTTAATTGAGAACTCGAGGTCATAAGGGATTATAGTCGTGTTATGTTCAATGGATTTGTTTATTCTACATGATTATTATGGTTTATTTTAGGAAATATGCTATGGAAGCTTGCAAATATAAACTACAAAAGAATCTTTTGCCATTTTAAAAGAAAATACAAAAATAAATGAATGGAAAGGAACACCATTTTGAATACAAAAATGCATTTTATTAATTGACAAATAAGGTCATCAAACAAAGAGTAGCCCTACAAATCTATCTGCTTGCCTTGGGCATGGCAATGGATTTTTTTTAGAAAAATAATGAATTACTTTGATATTATAAAGACTTCAGGGATTACAAACCTTGTCCAGTTGTTGAGTACAATTACAGGTGAGCATCGACGTACTAGACTGGGCATCTCTTCATTTACATCTTTGATCGCCACTATCTGATCGTCTGATCTAAATCCCGCACTGCTGAAGATCTCCTGGATATTGTAGAGCTTTCTTTGATCATCTCAGTCAATTTCTTGTAAAGATGGTTGATAACCGAGTCCAAATTGGTTCTTTTTTTCCGTTACGTTCAGTATTTGTCCCCAACCTACAGGACTTCCTTTTTTCAAGGCTTCTTTTGCATTCTTCCACAAGGACATCGATAACTTTGGTGTCTTGACATTATTAGGCTTCAAGCTCATAGTTGTCACACTCTTCACTTCTAGTACTAGGAATGGGACTTCCATAGTTCCTTCATTAGCTTCTATGTATCAGAAGGATGATAGGTGGCTTACTAACAAGTCTTTTTTACCAAAAACAATAAATTGTTTTTCACCGACTATGAATTTGAGCTTTTGATGTAATGTTGAAGTAACTTCCCCAGCGACATGAATCCAAGATCTTCTTAGAAGACAACTATATGTAGGATTGATGTCCATCACTTGAAAGGTAACGATGAAGATATGAGGACCTACTAAGATGGAGATCGATTTCTCCAATCAATTCTCTTCTCGAACAATCGAAGGCTTTCACTATTAAAGCACTTGCTCTCATATTGTAGCGAGCGATTTTGGACTTAGTTCTTAAGCACTGTCGCTCTGGGGTACTATAGGTCGATTCATTTTTTATCCTATTGAAGCTGATGAAGGAAGGGAAATAAATGTCTCCAATTAACCCTGCTTGCATACTGAGTTTGAACAACGGTCTGTTAGGTTACAGATGCTATATGGAAGTGGGGCCCAATCTTCGGTTATTTCGCTTGAGAACACGATGTTTAGACTATTAGTGAAGTTTTTGATACTGTGTTTAGATTTGATGCTTCTGGGTTGGTTAGGTGGAGATACTGGATTTTGGGGTTTTGATTAGTGTGCTCGCTAAGATTTTTTCAATCTTATGCCTACGTATTCCCGTTTAACGAAAGAGGGAAATCAGAGCGATCGCAGTTCCTCCTATTCTATGGGAGGAAAAAGGTTGTTTTGGTGTCTTGATCAAAGCCCAAGACGTGAAGCTAAAGGTGGTTTGAATATTGTTCAAAGCCTAAGATGTGAAGCTAAAAGGTCTATTTGTATCTTGTTCGAAGCCCAAGATATGAAGCTAAAGGGTTTTGACTTTAGAGAGAATTTGTCATCTCTAAAGGGGGGTATTTGGTCTGTTTGTCACAACTGTTGGGTGACCGATTATAAAGGAGAATTACTTTAACTGGGATATGTGAATCCAGTAATGCCATAATTTCCTTTATAGGGGATTTTCAACCTGAAGGAGAAGACTTTAACTCAGTGTAGAGTAATGCCATCTTTCCTTAGGAATTTCTTATGCTAAAAGAGGGACGGTGGCGTGGATGTAAATAATCCAGAGGCTTGCGCTTACGGCAATTAGATGGGGGGGAAAAGGATTTATTGTTGTTTGTATACTATGAATGAGGCACAACTTTTGATGCTAAAAGGTTGATTGACTCAACCGAGGTTTCCTTATATAAAGCCTAAGAGGAGGCTATTGACCCAACAAGAGGGTGATTTTATGTGTCTCGTACGAAGCCCGAGAGAGAGGCTAAAAGGGTTGACTCAACAAGAGAGTGCTTTTGTATGTGTCTTGTACGAAACCCAAGACGGAGGCTAAAGGTGTTTTGACTCAACAAGAGAGTCTTTGTACCTCATGCTAGCAGCCACTTCACAAATAAAACAAGCCAAGCCTATTACACACTTGAAGTCGTGCCAAGTCCTCATGGAAACAAGCTCACACAAGCTGTTAATTGCAAACCGCAAGCCATCACGCTCCAATAAATTTTAATCCGAGCCATGCGAACAATCTAAACATCATAAAGCAAATACAAGCTGCAAACAAATTGAAAAGCAAAACGACATGAGAAGTGCAGCAACATGTCACGCAACTCGCAAGAATCAAAACGCAATGAAAAATAAAAAACATTCCACTTCAGCCGAGCCAAACGCGGCCTTCCACTTTCTACATCACAACAAGCTCCAGCCGAGTCCAAATACAAATGCACATGCTGCTACACGATCACATGAAACGCAGATAACATGAGAGAAAAACGCAACGCACTGCAACCATAAGTGACTCACGCACCAGCTCAATTCAAAACGACTTCAACAAGGAGCAAACGACAACCGCTAATTTAATTTCAATTCATCCCTTCCATCTATAAATAAAGCCACAATTCTCACAATTTCTCAAGCTTGGAAAGCCAAATACATCCTACCAAAATTACTTCAAGCTTCTACCTCACCAATTTTCACCCACCAAGTCATTCCATAAATCTCCTTCTTCAACATTCCAAGAAAAAAACTCAAACAAATATTACCTTCAAATCATTCACCTGCAAATTATCCACAACTCATTACAAAAACCTCCAATAAACTTCATCAATTCTAACCTGCAACACAAATTCAATCCAATTTTTTCATCTTCAAAACTCAACAAAACTTCGACCAAATTCATCAACAATCAACAACACCGCTCACATCACAACAAATCCGCACCATCTTCATACAACAACAACACGAGTTCAGAAGAGGAAGAAGAAGATTCAATTCGCTCATACCTGAACATTGAAGGTAGTCTGAGGAATTTTCACCTACTCCAATTCGCATCTGTGGTCGAATCTTCGTTCAAAATTGATTACATATTCGAGATGTGCACTTGAATCCGATCGAAACTGTGTGTTTTCTTCATCCCGTCGCAACCGTAAGCACGGCCGCCGAGCTGCCCTCTCCACCGGTGAACAGTGGATGCGTTCAAGAAGAAGATGATACCATCACTTTTTTGTTTTTTTTTCTTTTAACACTTTAACACTTCATTTGTTTTCCTTTTTTCTATTTTATTATTACTAGTCTTTTTTTTTTATTTTTGCTAAAACATACTCATGCGTTTTGGGCCTAGCCCGTGTGTGAATCACATCTACACACCACCACCGTTTTTTTAACACTTCCCTCCTTTTGTTTTTTTTTAATTTGTTTTTTCTTTCATATCTTTTAATAAAAATCTCTTACTAATTTTCTCTTTTTTTTAATGATTTCAAATTTTGAATTTAATTTTTCTCTCCTATTTTGTTCCTTAATGTCTTTTAACTTTCTTTTCACTTTTAATGAATTTCATCTAGAAAAATCATCAAAAAGTATTTTAGTGGTCATTTTAATTTTTTATGGCTTTTTATTGTTGGTTGTGTGGATCATAAATGTTAGATCCAATTCTCTTCATCTTAATTCTATTTTCTATTTGATCGATGAAAGTCGAAGTGATCTTGAAATTCCTTTGTTGAATTTCGATCGAGACGAGATCATTACCACCTTTTCTTTTCGTGTGGCATCGCTTTAGGATAACGATCCATATATCGTTCATCTCGCGTGCATTAACACATACATCTCATGGCCGGCCTCATTCGTAGGGTAATTGCTCGAACAAATTACTCGGCGTGCGCTTAACATAGACCAAAATTTGTCCCGCCTCGGAAAACTATCAAGAATAGTTGATTATTTGTATTTTGGTTCAAAACTTATGAAACTTGTTGTTAGGAGGCTTTGGTCTTATCAATCCTCTAATGAGTTTTCATTAATCTTGACCTAAGTGCAATTATTCAATTATAATTGATCACTAACTTTAACTACTAATCACTAACTTACTAACATTACTATTGTACTAATCATTTACAATTCCTTCTCGCTCCTTATCTCTTTTACTTTTATGCTTCATTTTTATCATTTCATATCATGTTTATGCTTCCGCAATTTTGTTCTTTGTCCGTTGGACATATATTTATGTTTCCGCAATTTTTCCTTTGTCCGTTGGACACATGTTTATGCTTATGCCTTTTTCTCTTTGTCCACTTGGACCAAAAACATTAATAAAGGCTAAAACCTCTAAAAAACTTGTGCTTCTAATCTTGGAC
Organism: Lathyrus tuberosus; assembly: GCA_022829125.1. Classification (NCBI taxonomy): domain Eukaryota; kingdom Viridiplantae; phylum Streptophyta; class Magnoliopsida; order Fabales; family Fabaceae; genus Lathyrus; species Lathyrus tuberosus. The sequence continues at coordinate 6,640,071 of JALAZF010000306.1, read as the reverse complement.
TATGGTTACTATCCTTTGCAATGGACATGGAGTTTTGCACCTAGACCTTGGACTTCAATGCTATTCTTGAATCCTTGAACATAGACCTTGGACATCCAATGCAATTCTTGGAACCTTGGACGTAGAACTTAGGACCTTTCTCCCTTTGCTTTGGAATTATGGTTAGAAGACTATGGAGCTTACTTGTGTGGTTAGCCTATTCTTATCCTTAGCTTTTACTTTATGCTTTAGGATAGTCACTTCTTCTCCTCCCCATTCTTCAATTTTCAAAACTTTCTCCCTTTTTCAAAACCTTCTTGATTTCAAACTATCATCTCTTTCATAAACAAACCTTGACTTTGTCAAGTGATTTTTACTCTTTTCTTTTCATTTCTTAACAAATGCTAAACTACATAAGCATATTGACACCTTTTTCAAAAGACTTTAAAAAACACCAAACTCATTCAAACTCTCCTTTTGTGCCCTCGTGCACTTTTTCTCTTTCAAAACTTTTTCATAAGTTTAGACATGATTCATTTCTTTAAGCGGAATTATTCGCTTGGAAATGATGACTTGTCTTTACATTTAAAATCAACCAAAACAAACAAATTTCATTCTTTGTACCACAAACTACGAGGTTTTGATCCTACATTGCACATCGTGGGTACGTAGGCATGAGGCGACAAGTCTCTCCAAACACAAAAATCTTAAAAAACAATTTCTCTTCTCATCTCCTCAATCACTTTTCAAGCAAACTTTTTCAGACCAAAAGCGGTAGATATTTCAAAGGGCTCCTATAGAGTACTATAGACGTTTTGGGTGCTAACACCTTCCCTTAACGTAACCAACCCCCTTACCCGGACTCTCTTCACTTGTTCTTGTTTAGAGCTTGTGTAGGTTTTGTTCGCTCTTTTTCCTTTCCTTTTTTAGGATAAAATAAAAGTGCGGTGGCGACTCTTGCTTTTTGAGTTAAGTTAATGAATAGCTTACACTCACGATTTTGCCGCTACAGAAAAGTGGCGACTCTGCTGGGGACAGATTGACCTCTTGCTGGTCCATCCCTTGAGGGGTTTAGCCTACTTTGATTTATTTACTGCTTTTTGTCTATGTTGTGCTGGCTGGATTTTCTGTTTGGCAGGTTGGGATGTTCTGAGAGATAAGCCCAATACCCAGGCTTGAGTATACACCTAGGACTAGAGTGGAAAGTAGTGGGACCTACGCGCCGTCTTGGTACGTTTGGTGTTCACGAAATTCACATCCAAATGAGGTTTTCTTGGGAGATATTCTGACGTGCGTGTCTTGCGCATTTCGGGGTGTTGATCTAGATAGCTGTCGACTCTGGCGACCATTTCCCCGAGAACTCAGCAACGCCTCTCCTCCCGATAACGACAATGGCAGACCAGAAATGGCAAACCCATTGCGATTCTCGATCCGAGGACCCAATGCTGGGAACTTGCTATAGGATATCCTTTTTGGGGGAATCAGTGGACGACCTCTTTGTTTGGCGATAGTATTGTGCCCCGAGGGATGAATGTACTATTGCTTCTCAATTTGAGAATCTGAAACTGAGGATCCCGACTTTTTAGTACCCACATGTGAGAATGGGCGGGTGTTTACAGGTTTGTAGGAAACCCTTACTTCCAACATGCCTGGTACTTTAGATTTCTTATCAGTGTGGACTTATCAACCTGGTATTCCGGTGTTCTCTTTAGAGCGAACCTTTGAATCTGTGTGCTTTGAGTGATCTTGTTTGTGGTTGTTGCATTCATGCATTCTTGCATCCATGAGCATACATATGCATTTCTTCCGAGTTGTCTCAGAAACTCATTTCAGATGTCTCCTTCTTTAGTTACCTATTCACCGTCAAGTTGTTTTCTCAACATAACTACGGAACTAGAGCTGCCATCAGATTGAGAATGGAAAACCAAGAACAACACAACGCCGAAGTCAGAATGGAAATTGATGAGTTGAAGGCCGGTATGACCAAGCTCACAGAAATGCTGCAAGTTCTGATTGCTAGAGGTGAACCACCTCAAAGGACTGTGATTGTTGAAACTTCACCTGCTGCTGTTGACCCTCTACTGACTTAGCAACCAGCTTCTACTTGGCCAGAATTTGGGTTACCTCCGAATTACTCGCCACCCTTTACAACTACTCCCGTGTTTATCTCGCCAATATCTTCAGCTCCGTTGTTCACTGAACCTCAGCCTGTTGTGCTTTCTATTGCTCAAGCTATTCCTGAGAATCCTTTCGTGTACCATGCTGCTGGTCCACAATCTGAAAGTCAGGGAGAACCTGGATACATTGAAGAAGTAATAGAGCAATGGCAAACTCTAGACAAAAGGATAAGAGCCGTGGAAGGAAGTGATGTCTTTAATGCTGCCGCAATGGACATGTGCTTGGTTTCCGACTTGGTTATTCCTCCAAAATTCAAGACTCCTAATTTTGAAAAATACCAGGGGCACACCTGTCCCAGAACCCACTTGGTGATGTATTACCGCAAGATGGCTGCTCATGCCAAAAATGACAAACTGCTCATTCACTGTTTCCAAGATAGCTTGAGTGGGGCTTCAATGAAATGGTATATCGGACTTGAGAAGAACCGTATCCAAAGCTGGATGGACTTGTCTGATGCTTTCTTAAAGCAATATAAGTACAACTTGGACATGGCACCTGACCACCGTCAATTTCAGAATATGTCTCAGAAAGAAAAAGAATCCTTCAAAGAGTACGCTCAGCGATGGAGAGAGCTGGCTGCTCAAGTGGAGCCACCCTTAGCAGAAAAAGAATTGACTGGATTGTTCATGGACACTCTTCAGCCACTCTATTGGGAAAAGATGATAGGCAGTGTATCATCTGGTTTTGCTGACCTAGTCACTATTGGAGAAAGACTAGAAGAAGGTATCAAGAAAGGAAGGATTGCTAATGCTGAAGCCTTCAGTGGTGCTAGAAAGTATGCTGGGAATTTTCAAAAGAAAAAGGATGGTGATACCCATACTGTTTCAGTTGAGAGGAAACCTCGTCAGAGACAACAATATGTAGCTGCAGTTGCTCCAGTTGTTAATGCTCAACCAGCTCAAGCTCCTCGTCAGGCTGTCAGACAGAATCAGACTCGCAATAGGGTTAACTTTGATCCTATCTCGATGTCCTATACTTTGCTGTATCCATGTCTTGTAAAGAAAGGTTTGATTACAACAAGGACTCTACCTCCTCCTCCAAATCCTCTTTCGGCCGGCTATAGGGCTAATCTTCACTGCGAGTTCCATCAAGGTGGGGCAGGTCATAACTTAGAAGGTTGTTTTGCACTGAAAGCTAGAGTACAAGAGTTGGTGAACTTAAAAATTCTGGACTTTATTGATAATAATCCCAATGTTGTCAACAATCCTTTGCCAGAGCATGCCAATTGAAGTTTGAGTTAGTTCAGACAGATCATCACCTAAAGCCAGTGTTTCAGACAGGACAGCTCATCCTTGTTGCTGATTAGTCACTAGGCCTTGTTTCTTTCTGTTTGCATTTTCCTTTGATTGTATTGACTATTTGCTTTCAAATTTTATTTGTACTTTCATGGTAATTTCAATGAAATGAGCATTGCAACTTTTGATTCAATTCATTTATATCCACTATGTGCATCTTTATGCTTTCTTTTTCACAAAAATATATCTCCTGTTCAATTTCTTTATCAAGCTTTTGTTTATACAAAGATTGGAGGGAGGATGATGAAAGCGAAATACCCAAAATTGCTAAACTGTATGCTTTCAATTAAAACTTGGCTGATGATGTACAGGCATTGTTTCAACTCCCAAACACTGGAGAAATAAGGAAGTTAATCCTTTGTCAACCCCTTCGAGCCTAGAAGTTGGAGTTTCCTTCTGTACGAAAAAACCCGCAATTTTAACCTGGGGATGGATAGTTCTCAGTTAATTTGACTGTGCATGCAAGACGCCTTCCAATAAAAGTTGCAATCACAAGCTTTCCTTCGCACACATCAAAGAAGTGTCGAAGATGTCTTTCAAGTCAAAAGCCAATGATGGTTCACCGTAATCATTAAGCCAGGCAGTCACTATCTTTAAAAAAAAAGAATAAAAAATTCAAAAGAAAAGCCCGCTAAGTCAAAACCTATGAAGGAGACTTAGGAAAAAATTGGGGCATCACGCTGACTGTAAAGTCAAATGACACAGTTTAGGAAAAAGTTAGGGATAACAAAAGAAAAATCAAGAGGTTACCAAAATCCTCAAAGACAAAACGAGTTGACTAAGGTCCTCATCAAAAACAACAAAATATTGTAAGAAAGAGTGACTGCCATCTCAAAAATCCCTCGAGTCATCATCATAACTGTGTTGCAATTCCAAAATCATTTGGAACCTGAACGCATAGTTTGAATTAACTGAGCATAGGACTGAAGGTCATCATGAAGAATGGGTTGGGTACAAATAAACTTTGAGCCTATATCCTTTGTTTCAAAAACCGTGAACCAGACCACGTTACAACATTCAAAAGACCTAATTGAAGCCAGGTTTCTTTTGAAAGCATACTACAGCAAGGTTGCGTAAATTGACTCCTATGTTTGTTGCCAATAATTTGCTTTGATGTCAAACCTTTGCTTTCTCTTTCACTTTGCATGTCTAAACCGCCGTGTTTTAACAAGTGATTGCTTTACATCAATAATATCATTCCAAAAATGACTTTTGATTTCAAAATTGCATGAGCTTTGCATTAAAATTACCATGTTTGTTTGAATGATCTTATTTGCAGGCAAACTTTCCTCATCAATAATTTTCGAACAGTTGAGAAACTTGGTCAATGATTCTATCAGGGGCACATTACTTCCGGATCCTGTTGTGAATTAATTCAAGATTTGTTGCTCAGTGTAAGACATTCTCATAATTGGTTAACTAGAATATCTCCTTCAAGACCATGCTGAGTTTAGCCTTCTCAACAGTTATTTCAAGAACTGAAGCCATGATCAGTTCATCCCCAACAATAGTCAAGCTGAAGCCATGATCAGTTTATCCTCAGCAATTATTTCAAGAATTGAAGCCATGATCCGTTCATTCTTCCCATGCAGCAGTCAAACTGAAGCTATGATCAGTCTATTTTCATCAGTCAATCAATCTGGGGCAATCTTCTTCAAGAATCCTTAAGATGTCTTTCCTCAAAAGACCATCAGCCTGATATAATTCATAAGTGTGACAAAGATGTGTTCAACATTTTCTCTCTAAGCAGAATGGGTAGTGTTCCCTGTGTTGAGGAATCAGAGTTCCATTCTTCCCTCACAAAAGAGTCTATCTCGGTTGTCCTTATCATTTGCATTGCATACATAAATCATTCATATATCATTTCATAGAAAATATTTTCATAGCTTGAAGCATTCTTCGTGCTCATATGCATTTTTCCGAGGACCCGTTGCTGTCAGCATCTTACCTTGTGATCAAAGTCCAACTTACTTGGCACCTACCAAAACTTTTACCTGCCTTTTCATTCAGTGTCATTCCTGAATGTTATCGTTTACCTGTCTTTTCACCCAGTGCTATTCCTGGATGTCTTGTTTATCTCCTTTCTTTCCAGTGCTATTCCTGGATGTTGTTGTTTCCTTGTGCATCTATTGTTGTTGTTAGATGTTTGTTCCATTCCAGTGCTATTCCTGGATCTTTGCTTTTCTTTCACTCCAGTGCCATTCCTGGATGTCTGTCTCTTTTAATCTCCAGTGCCATTCCTGGATGCCTGTCTCTTTTGATCTCCAGTGCCATTCCTGGATATCTTGTTCCTCTTGTTTCTCCTAGTGCTATTCCTGGAAATTTTGCCTCTCTTCTGTAATCCCCATTATATTTGCTTGGATATCTTTCAGTGTCATTCCTGAAAGTTTTATTTGTTCATTTAGTGTCATTCCTGAATGAGATTTTACCTTTACTTTCAGTTCCATTCCTGAAAGTTTTACCTGTTCATTCAGTGCCATTCCTGAATGAGTTTTCTCCTTTGCATTCAGTGTCATTCCTGGATGTCTTTCTCACTATCATTCAATGCCATTCTTGAATGTAGTGGTTTACCTTTACCTTTCACTGCCATTCCTGAAAGTCCCTGCTCACTTTATCCAATGCCATTCTTGGATATCGTGAACCTTTTTATCCAATGCCATTCTTGGATATTTCTAATGTATTTTCCAGAACTTTTCTCACTTCATTCAATGCCATTCTTGGATGTTGAAATTTCTTTTGTCCAATGCCATTCTTGGACACCTTTTTTCCCCAGCCTAGTCCAATACCATTCTTGGATATCTCTGATGTTAACCTGGTCATCCAATGCCATTCTTGGATGTCCCCCAGTGAAGTTTTCAAATGGAATTTTGTTTATATCCAATGCTATTCTTGGATGATTCTGATGTTTGTTGTTGCCTCATTCAATGTTATTCTTGAATGTTGTGGTTCTTTTTATCCAATGCCATTCTTGGATATTTTACCCCAATAGATTGTTTTTCACCTCCATCCAATGCTATTCTTGGATGATGCTGCTGTTTTTAACAGAAACTTTCTTGTTGTTGTCCAATGCCGCTCTTGGACATCTTTTGACATACCTTTTGTCTCGTTTGTAGTTTCCATCCAATGCTATTCTTGGATGTCACTATTCGTCTTCTAAGGTCTTATCCCTCTCTTTCCAACTATTGATGGATACTTCTTGTCACCTTGACAGATCTCCAGAAATAGCTTGTGTTCCCCGGCGTGTCTTTTCGCGTCGTCTCTCTCAATTTACCGTATCTTTTGTTTCAAGTTACCCCGCAGTCTATTTCATCCTTTGCATTCATATCATCTTGTGACATCTTATGGCTAAAAATTCGGTTTTCTGTATTTAAGTATCTTCAATCTTGTCGAGACGAAGTTTTCAACCTTCATATCTCCTGATAGAAGAAACTTAAATAGGGGCAGCTGTAAGACCCTAATTTTTACCCCTAAGATTTCACACATTTCTTTTGCATCTCATACCACAAACAATATCACAATCTGTGTTTCTTCTGAGTATCTGTATACTTTTCTTACTTGCTTATGTTTATCTAACCTCTAACCAAAAATACCAAAAAAATTTGCTGCAGTTTCTCCCTCTATGTGTTGTGTAGGTTTGTCAAAGACAATGAAGTGATTTCAAGTCACATGTGGTTGTTCAAAAGCAAAATGTCTCGTGCTGAGATTCTTCGGTTTATCAAGCAGTGGTTCATTTGAGTTTTGGGTTCAGAAAATCAGATTCAAATGGCTGTTGTTCAGTGGTAGCTGTGTGCACTTTATCAGTGGCTTGTGAGAAAGTTTGGTTATCCATATTTTTTATCCATTTCTTAAATCCATATCCATTATCTTCAATTATCCATTTTTACCTATCCATGATTCATTTTATCCATTTTTATATCCATTTAAAAATCCATTTTTTTTCTAAATCCACTTTTCTTTTAATTTCATTTTCCAATAACCACTTTTCATATCCAATTCCAATTTCATTTTTTTTCTAATATCCAATTATCCATTTTTTTATCAAATCCATATCTCTAATCCAATTTCTATCCATCATATTCCAATTATCCACTTTGCCTCATTTATACCAATTTTTATCCATTCTTTTCATAAACCATAACCATTTAAATCCAATTCCAACATCCATAATCCATTTATCCATATTTTAGAGTTATCCATTATATCCAAAAATTCTAAATATCCATTTTTTAATCCATTTTTTTTTCCTAAACTTTTCATATCCATTTTCTTTTCAATAATCCGTTTTTTTTTACCATATTCATTTTTTTCTTCAACCAATTTTCAATTCTTCATTTTCTAAGCTTGAGAAGTTCAGCCGTTCCATATTGAAACTACCCCAAGAAACTCATGCTAGCAGCCACTTCACAAATAAAACAAGCCAAGCCTATTACACACTTGAAGTCGTGCCAAGTCCTCATGGAAACAAGCTCACACAAGCTGTTAATTGCAAACCGCAAGCCATCACGCTCCAATAAATTTTAATCTGAGCCATGCGAACAATCTAAACATCATAAAGCAAATACAAGCTGCAAACAAATTGAAAAGCAAAACGACATGAGAAGTGCAGCAACATGTCACGCAACTCGCAAGAATCAAAACGCAATGAAAAATAAAAAACATTCCACTTCAGCCAAGCCAAACGCGGCCTTCCACTTTCTACATCACAACAAGCTCCAGCCGAGTCCAAATACAAATGCACATGCTGCTACACGATCACATGAAACGCAGATAACATGAGAGAAAAACGCAACGCACTGCAACCATAAGTGACTCACGCACCAGCTCAATTCAAAACGACTTCAACAAGGAGCAAACGACAACCGCTAATTTAATTTCAATTCATCCCTTCCATCTATAAATAAAGCCACAATTCTCACAATTTCTCAAGCTTGGAAAGCCAAATACATCCTACCAAAATTACTTCAAGCTTCTACCTCACCAATTTTCACCCACCAACTCATTCCATAAATCTCCTTCTTCAACATTCCAAGAAAAAAACTCAAACAAATATTACCTTCAAATCATTCACCTGCAAATTATCCACAGCTCATTACAAAAACCTCCAATAAACTTCATCAATTCTAACCTGCAACACAAATTCAATCCAATTTTTTCATCTTCAAAACTCAACAAAACTTCGACCAAATTCATCAACAATCAACAACACCGCTCACATCACAACAAATCCGCACCATCTTCATACAACAACAACACGAGTTAAGAAGAGGAAGAAGAAGATTCAATTCGCTCATACCTGAACATTGAAGGTAGTCTGAGGAATTTTCACCTACTCCAATTCGCATCTGTGGTCGAATCTTCGTTCAAAATTGATTACATATTCGAGATGTGCACTTGAATCCGATCGAAACTGTGTGTTTTCTTCATCCCGTCGCAACCGTAAGCACGGCCGCCGAGCTGCCCTCTCCACCGGTGAACAGTGGATGCGTTCAAGAAGAAGATGATACCATCACTTTTCTGTTTTTTTTTCTTTTAACACTTTAACACTTCATTTGTTTTCCTTTTTTCTATTTTATTATTACTAGTCTTTTTTTTTTATTTTTGCTAAAACATACTCATGCGTTTTGGGCCTAGCCCGTGTGTGAATCACATCTACACACCACCACCGTTTTTTTAACACTTCCCTCCTTTTGTTTTTTTTTAATTTGTTTTTTCTTTCATATCTTTGAATAAAAATCTCTTACTAATTTTCTCTTTTTTTTAATGATTTCAAATTTTGAATTTAATTTTTCTCTCCTATTTTGTTCCTTAATGTCTTTTAACTTTCTTTTCACTTTTAATGAATTTCATCTAGAAAAAATCATTAAAAAGTATTTTAGTGGTCATTTTAATTTTTTATGGCTTTTTATTGTTGGTTGTGTGGATCATAAATGTTAGATCCAATTCTCTTCATCTTAATTCTATTTTCTTTTTTATAGATGAAAGTCGAAGTGATCTTGGAATTCCTTTGTTGAATTTCGATCGAGACGAGATCATTACCACCTTTTCTTTTCGTGTGGCATCACTTTAGGATAACGATCCATATATCGTTCATCTCGCGTGCATTAACACATACATCTCATGGCCGGCCTCATTCGTAGGGTAATTGCTCGAACAAATTACTCGGTGTGCGCTTAACATAGACCAAAATTTGTCCCGCCTCGGAAAACTATCAAGAATAGTTGATTATTTGTCTTTTGGTTCAAAACTTATGAAACTTGTTGTTAGAAGGCTTTGGTCTTATCAATCCTCTAATGAGTTTTCATTAATCTTGACCTAAGTGCAATTATTCAATTATAATTGATCACTAACTTTGACTACTAATCACTAACTTACTAACATTACTATTGTACTAATCATTTACAATTCCTTCTCACTCCTTATCTCTTTTACTTTTATGCTTCATTTTTATCATTTCATATCATGTTTATGCTTCCGCAATTTTGTGCTTTGTCCGTTGGACATATGTTTATGTTTCCGCAATTTTTTCTTTGTCCGTTGGACACATGTTTATGCTTATGCCTTTTTCTCTTTGTCCACTTGGACCAAAAACATTAATAAAGGCTAAAACCTCTAAAAAACTTGTGCTTCTAATCTTGGACTATGGTTACTATCCTTTGCAATGGACATGGAGTTTTGCACCTAGACCTTGGACTTCAATGCTATTCTTGAATCCTTGAACATAGACGTTGGACATCCAATGCAATTCTTGGAACCTTGGACGTAGAACTTAGGACCTTTCTCCCTTTGCTTTGGAATTATGGTTCGAAGACTATGGAGCTTACTTGTGTGGTTAGCCTATTCTTATCCTTAGCTTTTACTTTATGCTTTAGGATAGTCACTTCTTCTCCTCCCCATTCTTCAATTTTCAAAACTTTCTCCCTTTTTCAAAACCTTCTTGATTTCAAACTATCATCTCTTTCATAAACAAACCTTGACTTTGTCAAGTGATTTTTACTCTTTTCTTCTCATTTCTTAACAAATGCTAAACTACATAAGCATATTGACACCTTTTTCAAAAGACTTTCAAAAACACTAAACTCATTCAAACTCTCCTTTTGTGCCCTCGTGCACTTTTTCTCTTTCAAAACTTTTTCATAAGTTTAGACATGATTCATTTCTTTAAGCGGAATTATTCGCTTGGAAATGACGACTTGTCTTTACATTTAAAATCAACCAAAACAAACAAATTTCATTCTTTGTACCACGAACTACGAGGTTTTGATCCTACATTGCACATCGTGGGTACGTAGGCATGAGGCGACAAGTCTCTCCAAACACAAAAATCTTAAAAAACAATTTCTCTTCTCATCTCCTCAATCACTTTTCAAGCAAACTTTTTCAGACCAAAAGCGGTAGATATTTCAAAGGGCTCCTATAGAGTACTATAGACGTTTTGGGTGCTAACACCTTCCCTTAACGTAACCAACCCCCTTACCCGAACTCTCTTCACTTGTTCTTGTTTAGAGCTTGTGAAGGTTTTGTTCGCTCTTTTTCCTTTCCTTTTTTAGGATAAAATAAAAGTGCGGTGGCGACTCTTGCTTTTCGAGTTAAGTTAATGAATAGCTTACACTCACGATTTTGCCGCTACACGGAGGATCAGGGTTATTTCCTGTTTCTTTAAGGAAATGGGAAATCCAAAAAGGTATGGAGACTGTCCAAGTCTACGGGTGTTTTGAGAAATTGATTCTCAGGTAATGAATGATCTTTGTATGATGCCCAAGAGAAGGATGGTATGTTAAGGGATGAAGGTCAACCTATTAACAGGTCTGACACTTGACTCAGAAAGACAGCTCTAGCAAATTGATGACTAGGTTATGGTCCTATACCTGTAGAGGCCTCTGGGTCCTTGTACTAAGCCCAAGAGAAGGCATGAGAGCTTTTAAGAAGCCGAAGGGTCCTTGTACAACGCCCAAGAGGAGGCGGGGATGCTTTTAAGAAGCCTGTGGGTCCCCAAACCTTGACAAGTTCAAGACATGCCATTCACTGAGAATAGATCAAGCCAAGAAAGTCCGAGAATTTGGAAGAAACTCAAGAGATGCCATTCACGGAAAAAAGATCATCTCTGGGGAGTAGAGTCTCTTTGATGATTTCTAAGAGTGGCAGTCTGAGAAAGGGTTCACCGAGAATACTGCCTTTCACGTCTCCATATTGTTTAACCCCAAGAGGAGGGAAGACTGTGTCTGGTAATCCTATGGGGATCTAGTTTTGTTTGTATTTAAGAGTGACCAACAGGACTTTACCTAGTGCTAGACGTAGTTGTCGGGGAAAACTCTAAATAACTATACTAGTATTACACAGTTTGATATTTGACAAGTATATAAAAGTTTGTGAAAGAAGACTTACAGTGAGCACCCCCACAATACAGTTATATATATATATATATATATATATATGAAAGCGGATAAAGAAAGCGGGTAAACAATTACTCGGTTGTAGAGCTTCCATGCTGTTTGGTTAGTTTGTTCAACAAAGAAAACTTTGATAACAATATTATATTCAAAATCAAAGAAGAAAGTGCTTTGAAAAGATTGTTGGGGTTTTATCAGTGATTGCACTGTTGTTTTGAATTTGTACAGAGGGACTTATACAAGTGACTGAGCCCCAAAATTGTTTTCTGTACAAAGAGATGGGTCTTACACTCTCTCAAGAGGCCCAAAGGTTTATTTTTATACAAGTGGTGGAGCTTACAGCTCAAGGAGAAGCCCAAAGTTTTCGTTTGAAAACGACGATCGCGCCGTTATTTAAAAATGTACATAGGGACTTATGCAATAAGTGAGAACCAAATCATTTTGGTTTCAAAAAGGGGTTGGGTCTTACACTCTATTAGAGGCCTAATGATTTTTTAAAGAATGAGGCTTATAACACGAGGGTATGCCCAAGGGTTTGATTTTTCAACTAGCGATCGCGCCGAGGTTTTCTTTTAACGCAGAGGGACTTATACAATATCTGAGGCCCAAAAAGGTTTTGGTTAAAAGGAGATTGGGTCTTACACTCTATTAGAGGCCCAAAGTGTTTGAAAAAAGTTTGATGAGGGTTGAATTAATCAAAAACCCTAATTTGTTTCCAAAATGTATTTTAATTGAATAAAAATTCAATTAAAATGATCAAAATTTTTAAACATGTGGAAAACAAATTGTGATCTTGGATTAATGTTTCAAAAAATCAGGTTTTGATCCACAAAATGATTGGAAATCACTAAAATTTGAAAAATCAAGAAAGAGAAAATATTTTAAATGTAAAAAACAATTAAAATATTAATTCTTTACAAAAATATAAAGTATATGAAATAAATAATATTTTTGGGATTTTTTGGGAAAATAAAATATTTTAACATTTTTGTGAATTATTAAAAAAAGAATCAACTCAAAATCATTAAAAGTCAGAGAGAAATTAATTTTTGAATAAATTAAATAAAATCACAAAATTCAAATATTTGAATTTTTGAAAAAGGACGCCAAGAACATGGCAAGAACATGCGCCCTTCCTCTGTTTCTGCAGATTTACATTTTCTATCCAATCTCACTGAATACTTGATTATATCATACAATCTACATATCAATCTACTCGTTTTAACCTCACGATCATGTCTATGGTCTTTAATTTCATTTATTTTAAGCATGGAATAAGAAATCAGAGAGAAACCTCAAGAACCCTAAAATTTGTATGAAGGCTCAGAAATTCCATACACGATTCAAACAAAGCAATTGATTGAGGGAAAACACTTCATGCATGATTATGAACATATGGCCAAATTATTGTGCAGCAAAAAATGCATGGATCATAGAGTTAGAAGAGCTCAAGCTTACCTCTTGCAGCTGGTGATCGTGTTTTGTGTTAGAGGTGTTACAGCTCCAAGGTTATGGACAACTTCCCTAGGTGCTATGGAGTGTGTCTGGGTGCTTGGAGTGGATTAAATTGAGCTGGAACTTGATTTGGCACCTCAACTGCAAATCTGTCAAAGGCTTGAGCAGTTAGCTGGTGATTTTGTGATTTTGATGTTCCAGATGTTGTGTGAGTGTTTGGATCACTTCTATATGATGTTTATGAGGGGTGTGTGTGTGATTGGTTTGGTTGGAATAGCTCTCAAACCCAAAACCAGATAGTGACTTGCTTTGGAAGGCAATTTTGGAATGAAGAAAGAGATTTTGAGGAAAGCATCTGTTTGATGGCTTTGATGTACTCAAACTGATCACAAATGAGCTCTACTTATAGTAGAGCAAGTTTATTTTGTAAGGAATAGTGAATGGCAACTACTGCAAAGGTTTGGCCAATGTTGATCAATGAGAATCCAAGTCTCCTCTAGCCATTGACTAGAGGTTAGGGCACAGGCTGCTGGTTCCCTTGGTCTTGGATAAGTCTTGACTGAATTCAGTTGGAAATGGCTCAGTCCATGCCGCCTTGTTGTATGCATTGAATGCTCCAATCCAAAATTGGAGTCTTGTCCCTCTTTTAGGCATTTCTAGGTTTGGCATGCTATTTTTGTTTCCAAAGACTTAGGAGGCTTGGGATCAGAGTTGGTTCCTCCTTGGCCCCCCCTTGAGGTGTTCAGATGGATAGAGTTACTTGCCCTTTTCAAAATTTGAGTAAATCGAGCAAAACTCCAAAATCTGCCTTGCCATGACAGTTTGCAGCAAGGCATATTGGCATTGTCATATCTCATGGCTCAAGTGGACTTTGATAGAGTTCTTGGCCATTTTGGAAAGCCCTCATATGATACAACAACTGTTTGATCATAATTGGTTTTGATACTTTTTGGATCCAAGTGAAAAATGCCCCTACATTTGGAAAAATGTAAGGCAGATTCTGACTTAGTGAAAATTTCACTAAGTGTTGGAAAAAAGTGACATTTTCACTTTTTGTGATTTTGATAATTCCATAACTCAAAATCCATGATGAATTGGAATGAGGTGTAGTTGAAGCTTTTGTAGAGTGCCATGAGAGCTACAAATCTAGATTTGGATGGGAAAAAATGGCCTTATGGTTTAGGAGTTATGATCCTCCAAAGTTGGTACCCTAGCCACTTTGTTCCATAACTTAGAAAATTTATAAGTTTTTTATGGTTACCCCTTTTACAAGTTATCTCACTTTTCTTGATTTTTCTTGATGAATGTTGATTCAAATCACACATTAACATCATTTTAGGGTAAAAGAACCATAATTGTGAAAAATCTCAAAAAGTCAAAGTTGACTTTTGTGCACAGTTGACTTTTTGTCAAATGAATTCCAAACTGTGCGATCCTTTATGAAATCAAGTCCTTGACCTAAATCAAACTTGATGGATTGATTTCATAGGTGTTATAGGGTGTATTGAATCATGTCCTAGGGTTTGGGAGCATGCCTGGGTCAAAAGTCAAAGGTACAGTTGACTTTTCCCACGAAACCCTAATTGTGGTTCTAATGAAATTGAAACTTGTTGCTCAAGCTTCTTGGATTAATCCATTGTTGCAAATGGATAAATTTGGTTTATTAGAGACCCTCAAATCCTCTCTTGAGGTCTTGGCTCATGTTTTGTCCCAAAAGTCAACTTAGGGGTGAATTAGGTCAAGAAACCCTAATTCCTGATTTTTGGTGAATGCATCCCCTGAGGCTAAATTGACTTGATGATTGGGTCCATGATGTCCCTTGGAGCATAATAGGTTATGCTTTGAAGCATTGGCTCATGCCCAGAGGAAAATTTCCATCTGGAGGCCCTGGTCGACCAAAACCCTTATTTGGTGACACTGGCGATCTTGAGGCTTGATCCACTCAGAAAGTTGTAGCTTTGTGCTTAATCCTTGAAGTGGGAGTCCCCTTGATCATTTTTGGATGTTTGAGAGGTTAGACAAGTTGAAGATCATGTCATTCCTTGATTAATCCTTTGTCTAAGCACTCAGAGAGGGCTTGAAACCCTAATTTTGATTGTAGTGGATGCTCACCCATCTTTGGGGAGACTGATGAGGCATAATGATTCATCCATATTATGATGTTGATTTGCATAATGATGGGAAATCTTTGTGGTCAAAATTTGGGTTATGACACATATGTACGTCTTTGACCATCAAATTGTTTGGTGTAGACTTGGGCATCACATTCAGAAAAGACCCGATATCTACTAGCATTCTTGATAAGATGGTATCCATGCAGTTCACCGAAATATGCGAAGCTTTATTATGAGAGGAACCTTATGTTGGTAATTCTACATTATTCAACCCTAGGTACCTTCTAGCAGTGATGTTACCAACTACTCCATCGAACTGGTCGACAGTAATATCCTTCATCACATGTGCCTTATTAAGTACTCACGTTAAAGGTGCTCGATGAGCCTCTGAGCTCAGAAGTAGCAACAAAATCAAGATCTTTGAATGAGTCTGACCCAACTGGTCAACTATCTTGTAATCACTTTTACTAATAAATCTTAGAAACTCTTATGTTTCATCTTGAGAAGTTGTCTCCTTTGATGGTTATACTTCTGCTTCAACATCTACTATGTTCTTTCCTTTGGAATGTATGGTAGGAACTACCACATCAATCTTTTTTTATTAGTTCGAGGCGAACACTCGACCACTCCGGATTATGCCTCGTGTGCCTTCTATGTTGGTAACCTCGGGCTTTGGAATTACCAAAAGTTTTCCTCTCACATAAGCAATTGTTTCATAACTCCAAGGTATTGCATTGGTGCTTTTGAAGGGAAAAGGTGCAACAACACACATGTTTATGGACTGTAATCGTTTTACCGCCACTTGTATTACCTTTCTTTAGTATAAAACTCAATGGGTTCTAGGCATCCTCTGTTATTAGGATATGGCTTCAGGGTTGCTACCTATTCATTGGTCATTGACCTAGTTAATTAGACTATGCATTGGTCCATTAAATTTTGTAAACAGACCTTCAAATTCTCACATTGATCTGGTTTTGTCAACCAGATTTCATGGTCATCGTATAAATATGTCAAGAAACCATTGTCATGTAGCTTCTTTCTGACTACCGCCATTGAGGTTTTCATTTTGCTCACTTCCTTTATTAGTGCAAAGTGCTCAGATTCTTCTATAGCATTGACTGTTGGTCCATTATGACCAGGTAGAGGATTAGTATTCACATTTGGTTTCTCTTATGTGAAATTTAAATTGAAATAGTAATACATGTAGAAGATAAAATATAAACAACAAAATTATGAATAATATGATTAGAAATAAAAACTATTAAAACTTGTATTAGATAAATCAGTTGTTCTCATTTTTTTTTACAAATAAGTCAATCATGCTAGAAGTTAATACAATTTTAAAATATCTACTCAATCTTATTTAATAAACTCCCTTAATATTTTTCACATATTTATAAAAAAATAATTGATAAATTTCTATTATTCAATATTTGGATCAATAGTAAAGTTGTTCTCGTTTATAACAATAGTATTTTTTTTCTATACATCAAAATATTTGAATCATCAGTGTATTTTTTCGGTATATAAATTTATTTATTTGATATTATTTATAAAAATATTCGAATCAATAGTAAAGTTGTTCTCATATATAAAAATATTTAAATCAACAATATATATATATATATTGTTAGTTCTTGGATTGGCTGGAATTTTGGTAAAACAAAGTATATTCAATGTTGATGTCAAGGTGTTGATGTTGCAACATTGAGTCTTAACACTGGGCTGTGTTAAGTATTTAAATTGCTGAAGTTGGATGTCTGATGTCACATGGCGATGTTGTGACATTAGATCTGCAGAATTTGTAACATCAGGTTGTGATGTTGTTAGGGTTTGCGTGTTAGCTGGAATTGTGGAGAGCAAGCTGTCTCATTGGTTGCGAATATCTTGGGATAGATATTTTCTGCTGCATAGGAGATCTGGTGTAGATTTGTAGGAGATTTAAATGGTTGAAGATTTAAAAATATTTTAGGAGAAAATCTATTTTAAATAACAAATCAGGTCAGATATTGTAGCAGGTCCAAGTCCAATTCAGGTTGCTATTTAAAGCGCACAAGACCAAAGGAAAAGGTACATAAATACAGAGAGAAGAGCAAGAGCATAGGCTGAGTGTCTTGAGTATTTTGTACGAATTTTATATACAGAATTCTAGGTTGAATTGCTGAGTCGTTTTCTGTCCTCTCTTAGAAGCTGTGAAGCAATAGAGAGTTATTACTTGATCAAAGCTGTGAAGTAAGATCAAGGTTGCTCAAAGAGGTTGTTCCTTGAGTATTGTTTTAGGGATTGAGTAGTGTTCTCATATCTAAGTGGTTTCTTAGGTAGAAAGTCACTAGTAGGAATTAAGTTTAGGAAATTGTCAACTGGGTTGTTGAGTCTGTAAATTAATTCTACAAGTAGTGAATTTCATCCCTGGCTTGGTAGCCCCCATACTAGGTAGTTAGACCGAACTGGGTGAACAATTTGGTGTGTTATTTTGCTGTTTATTCTGTCCATTGTGCAGAGTGTGTTGTTGTGACATCGCACCTTAACATCACACGTCTGATACCAGAATTTCAATTGGTATCAAAGCAGGCATCCTGTCTGTCTCTGGGTGAGATCTAGGGAAGTTACTTTCTGGTGTAAAGATGGACAAAGAAGTTGGAGGATTCGTCAACAGACCCCCCTATTTTGGATGGATCCAATTATGACTATTGGAAGCCAAGGATGACCACTTTCTTAAAATCCTTGGACAGCAGGGCTTGGAAGGCCATTATTAAAGAATGGAAAGCACCTGTTGTGTGTGAAAAAGATGATGCTGGCAAAGATAAAGAAGGCACCTCAAAGCCAAAGCCTGAAGAAGAATGGACCAAGGAAGAAGATGAGCTTGCCCTTGGAAATTCCAAAGCTCTAAATGCAATTTTCAATGGAGTGGATAAGAATATCTTCAGGTTAATCAATACCTGTGAAGTTGCTAAGAAAGCGTGGGATATTTTGAAGGCTACACATGAAGGAACGTCTAGAGTGAAGATGTCTAGACTTCAGATTCTAACATCAAAATTTAAAAGCCTGAAGATGAAGGAAGATGAGACTATTCATGACTTCCACATGAATGTTCTGGAACTGGCTAATGCATCCAGTGCTCTTGGTGAAAAAATGTCAGATGAAAAGCTTGTAAGAAAGATCCTTAGGTCCCTTCCTAAGAAGTATAAGATGAAGGTAACTGCCATTGAAGAATCACAAGACATCAGCAAGATGAGAGTTGATGAGCTCATTGGATCTCTTCAAACTTTTGAGCTTGGGTTGAATGAGGAAGAACCAGAAAAGAAGCTAAAGAGTATAGCCGTGGTGTCAAATGATCAAGAAGAGAAAGGAAATAGCTCTGAATCCCAGGAGGATCTATCTCAGGCCATAGTTATGTTGGGAAGACAGTTCAACAAAGTGTTCAAGAGAATGAATAATAACTCCAGGCCTAATGTCAAGAACATATCTTCTGACATCAGCAAGTCAAAAGAGAAGGATGAAGAGAAAACTGCCCAAGATAAAGGAGTTTAGTGCTTTGAGTGTGAAGGGTATGGACATGTCAAGAAAGAGTGTCCCACCTTCTTGAAAAAGCAGAAGAAGGGCATGACAGTTTCCTGGTCTGACTCTGATAGTGAAAGTGAAGGTGAGTCAGCAAAGCATGTTAGAGCTTTAACAGGAACTGTTGTTTCTGATGATGATTCTAGTGATGGAGAAATAACCTTTGAGGAGCTAGCTTCTACTTATCAAGAGCTTTGTTTAAAAAGTGCTGAGGTTTGTCAAGAAAACAAGTGTCACAAGCAACAGATTGCTCAGCTTGAGAATAAAAAAGCTGATCTGGAAAATGAAGTTGTACTAGTTAAATCTCAACTTGATCAGATGACAAAATCGGCCAGGATGATGAACAGTGGTACAGCCACTCTTGATAAGATCCTTCAGTCAGAGAAAGTTGTTGGAGATAAATCAGGTATAGGATACGTGGTTGAGGAAAAGGGTTCTATAAAAGCAAGCACTTCAGGAACAAAGAAGGAAGTGTCCCAACAAATGTCTCAACATCAAAAAAAGAGACAGGATCCTACACCTAGGAAGGGTGCTTATTCAAAACCTCATAATGTTAAGAAGAAGAATGGCCCTCATCAGAGGAAGATGCAGCCTCAAGGAGCTAGTCAGTATATGCCTCCCCAATATCACCAGAGCATGCAAGCTGCCAGGTTCAAAGAGAACATATCTCATCAGTTGTCTCAAAATCAGGGAGGTTGGTATGGATATGAATACAACAATGTTGTGCCTCAATACTATGGAAGAAGGAAGCCTCATCACCATAGGAGACAGCCTAGAAGACAGCATCCTCAGTTCAGGAGATAGTCTACCTATGGTAAAAGACAGACCAACTCCGGAAGTAGGAGACAACATTATGGGTGGAACCCACAGCAATATCATCATAATGGTAGAAGATATAACCAATTCAGAGATGACAGAGTTAGATGCTTCTATTGTGGAAGGTTTGGACATATGCAGGCCTTTTGTTTTAAATTGCATGGTTATCCAAGCAAACCAAAGGAGGTCATACCTAAATTTGCTAAACAATGGGTTCCTAAGGAGAAGGTGAAATGTCTTTTAGCCCACACCTCAGATAGCCAGGTTGATAAGGATACATGGTACTTTGACAGTGGATGCTCAAAGCATATGACTGGATTCAGAACTCTGATAGTTGAAGTCAGTCATTGTCCCTCTCATGAGGTTATGTTTGGCAATGGCGAAAAAGGTGTAGTTGCAGGAGTTGGAAAAGTGAAAGGTGATGGTAGACCTGAACTTGACAATGTTCTGTTTGTCAATGGTTTAAATGCAAATTTGATCAGCATAAGTCAATTGTGTGATGAAGGGTACAAAGTTAACTACACCAAAGATGAGTGTATGGTATCTGGTGAGCATAATCAAGTTGTTATGAAGGGTGCCAGAACCAAAGATAACTGCTATCAGTGGATTTCCCTTGAAGGTAATTTAACTAATGATGTTATTACATCAGACTATGACGTCAGGAAGCTGAAAGGTCACTCAGAGTTAATGAGTTATGATGTGAATCCTTTTAAATTTTTAAAAGGAAAATCTTTATGGAGGGAGAAAATTAGTGATTGGTCTTTCAGAGGTACTCAAAATCAGGCGCCTTACCATATTGATTCTACATCAAGATTTATCAAAGGGTTCTCGTCTCAACGGTTCATCTCCCTCAACAGAATAGAAAAATCTTCTCTAAACCTAGTCTGTTACAAAGGAACGATGTCTTCCCCATCCAAGAACTCTGATTCTCAAAGACCTGCACATATACGAACTAGGGTTTCTTCGAAAAAAGAGCTTGTTGACAAAGAACACATTCCTATAGCACTTCCTGAGTCTGGTAACTCTAAACCTTCAACCAAGTTGAATAGAACTGAAACTAGGTCATCATCCTCTCAAGCGGTTGAGGAGAAGTATGATGTAGACATGCATTTGGAGCAGATTGCCACCAAAATTCTTGAGAAGGGAATACGTGTGAAAGGGATTTCTGTCCCTTTAAGGCAAATGCCTGCTGAACAGGTGGACTCTCGAAGTGAGGACACAAATCTTCAAAGACAGGCCTTATCTGTGATTCAAGACGCTGAAGAAGAAGATCTTGAAGATACTAATATCATCTTTGATGTCAGAACATCGTCTCCTAGGAATGAAAGTCACAGGTGTAAAGGGAAAGATCAGGTTAAGGTTATAGATGTTGAGGACTCATCTGATAGTGATATCATTGGTAATACAAGAAGAAGGGAGGATAGGAAAGGGAAAGGAGTGGAGTCACTTCCTAATGAAAATATGGTTAAGGATAAGAAAAGGACTTCAGTTGCAGACTCTCTCAAGTCGTGGAGCAAAGTTGCCAGGTCTGGCAAGAAGAGGAGAATCAGGGAAGAATCAGATTCAGAGTGTGATGTTCAAGACATCAACCCTGTGATGAACAAAGCTGCTGATCAAGTGCCAGATAACATCTCATTTCACTGTGCCAGAAGTGCATCCATGTGGAATTGTGTGAGCCAAAGAAGGATAGCTCTGGAAAGAGAGCTAGTAGCAGATGACTTAGAGTCTACTGGAATCATAGATCTAATTAAGTTTGCTGGTCTCATAAGGACTGTGTCAGGATTGTCTAGTTGCTATGATAGACTGGTCAGAGAATTTATAGTGAATATCCCTGAGTCTATTGATAACAGCAAAAGCCTAACCTTCAGAAGAGTTACCGTCAGCGGTAAGTGTGTCTGGTTCTCTCCTAAGGTGATCAATGCCTACTTAGGAAGAAGTGAGGAAAATGATGGAAAATTAGAAGTTTCTAATAATGTTATCTGCAAAGAAATCACAGCTGGTCAGGTAGAAGTTTGGCCTTCAAGAGGAAAGTTATCAGCAAGTTTATTAAGTATGAAATATGCTCTTCTTCATAGAATAGGTGCGGTTAACTGGGTTCCTACTAACCACAAGACCTCTGTTTCTGCTGGGTTGGGAAAATTAGTTTATGCCATTGGAAGAAAGAAACAAATTGATTATGGCTCTTACATCTATAATCAGACTATCAAGCACGCTGCAACAAGAGCTGTGAAATTGCCTATTGCATTTCCATCCCTCATTTGTGGGATAATATTGTCTCAGCATCCTGGGATTCTTAACCAGGATGATAGTGTGTGTAGAAGGAAGCCTGGATTATCTTTTCATCAGAAGTTGTTTAAAGGAAAACATGTTGCTGATAATGTCAAGGCATCTGCCTCAACATCTACTAATCATACTCATGTCAAGATTGATATGATTTCTAAACTGGAGGAAGTCTGTAAAGAACTAGATGAAGTTATCAGAGTAAACATTGAAAGGAAGGACAAGTTTAAAAAATTACTTATGACTCTGAAGATGAAGGAAAAAGAAAGTGAGAAAGTAGTTGCTGATAAGGAAGATGAGTCTGATAATGACAGTCCAAAAGAAGATGAAGAAGATGATGATCTCAGCTCAGATGATTATACCTTTTAATGTTTCTCTAAATTAGTATCTTTAGTTTTATTTTATGTCTTTGTTTCAGCACCTAATGTGCTTGGTTATGTAATTTGAATTTTGTGCTGTTATATGCACCGTTTATGTTTTTCGATTCTATGATTTGTTTTGCCTGGTTACTAACTGTGAGGCTACCAATGAGAGCTAGGGTAGTACTAACTGAAGTTAATAGAGCTTCTGATTGAAGACTGTCTAATTGTGGCTAAAAAGGGGGAGAAGTAGCCAAAGAAAGAAAGCCTAAAGTACAAATGTCAAATGATTGTCTAATGCTATCAAAGGAGTTGTGGTGCTGTCAAAAGAATATGTTAGTTGTCAAAGGAGTTGTGGTGCTGTCAAAGGAATATGTTAGCTATAGTACAGTGCAACAGAAATTAAGGGGGAGTAATGAGGAATTACTGAACTGCTTGATAAGCTGTTTTTGCTGGTTCATGATTAAGGGGGAGCAACATTGTTGGAGTGCTCATTGCTGCTAATAATGAAATATGTGCAACTGGTTGAATGTTTGAAGAGTGTAGCTGTTGAACTTGGTGATGCAGCAGAGTTTTGTGAAGGATGCAGCAGAGTTTTATGAAGTGAATTGAAGATGCTGCTAATGTTGAAATATGTGCAGCTCTGGTTGAAGATTGTAGCTGCTTTGCTGATGCTGCTTGGAGTTTCAATATCATTGAAGTTTGTTCCGCTGCTGAAGTCTCTGAAGGTGCTGAGTGTAGAGATTGTTTTAGCCAAAATTAGCCAAAGGGGGAGATTGTTAGTTCTTGGATTGGCTGGAATTTTGGTAAAACAAAGTATATTCAATGTTGATGTCAAGGTGCTGATGTTGCAACATTGAGTCTTAACACTGGGTTGTGTTAAGTATTTAAATTGTTGAAGTTGGATGTCTGATGTCACATGGCGATGTTGTGACATTAGATCTGCAGAATTTGTAACATCAGGTTGTGATGTTGCTAGGGTTTGCGTGTTAGCTGGAATTATGGAGAGCAAGCTGTCTCATTGGTTGCGAATATCTTGGGATAGATATTTTCTGCTGCATAAGAGATCTGGTGCAGATTTGTAGGAGATTTAAAAGGTTGAAGATTTAAAAAGATTTTAGGAGAAAATCTATTTTAAATATTCAGTTTTAAATAACAAATCAGGCCAGATATTGTAGCAGGTCCAAGTCCAATTCAGGTTGCTATTTAAAGCGCACAAGACCAAAGGAAAAGGTACAGAAATACAAAGAGAAGAGCAAGAGCATAGGCTGAGTGTCTTGAGTATTTTGTACGAATTTTATATACAGAATTCTAGGTTGAATTACTGAGTCGTTTTCTGTCCTCTCTTAGAAGCTGTGAAGCAATAGAGAGTTATTACTTGATCAAAGCTGTGAAGTAAGATCAAGGTTGCTCAAAGAGGTTGTTCCTTGAGTATTGTTCTCATATCTAAGTGGTTTCTTAGGTAGAAATTCACTAGTAGGAATTAAGTTTAAGAGATTGTCAACTGAGTTGTTGAGTCTGTAAATTAATTCTACAAGTAGTGAATTTCATCCCTGGCTTAGTAGCCCCCAGACGTAGGTAGTTAGATCGAACTAGGTGAACAATTTGGTGTGTTATTTTGCTGTTTATTCTGTCCATTGTGCAGAGTGTGTTGTTGTGACATCGCACCTTAACATCACACGTCTGATACCAGAATTTCATATATATATATATATATATATATATATATATATATATATTTAGTATATAAATATTATTTGTTTTGACAATATTTATAAAGTTATTTGAATCAATAGTAAAGTTGTTCTTATTTATAATAATATCAATGTTTAGTAAAATTATAATAAGTATAATATTGTCAATTATAATAAATATAAAACTTTATAAGATTTATAATAGCATATAAATGTAAGGTTCAGTAACTTGAAAATCATTTTACTGCACGACTTGAGATTTGTTTTCCTTCGTACCATATTCATACAGTACTCGAAAAATATCCTCAAGAACAAAATTTTTCAAGCCTTCTACAGTAAGCAATGAATGTATTTGGTAAAATGAGAAGTAAGCAATAGAAAATAGTACAAAATAGACTCAATGACAAAAGTTTGATAGCCATCACCTTGCTATTAGTCACTTGGATGTTAACAATATTAACTTGAGTGATGATGCGATGATACCAAAGGAACACCAGATTGTGTATGTTGATGTGGTGGATGAAACTTTCACCCATGCTCTTGGCATTTGCATGAATGATTAGGTCTTGAAAAATAAGCCTTAAACTAATGCAAAATGGAATAAATTTATTAAAGTGAAAAGATTGGAATCAATGAACTCGCAATTAATTCACAAAGTAAGGACACATAATCATTAAATTTTTCAACAATGTTCATCCTCCATATTTGAGAATCTACTGCATAATTTTATCAAACACTTGACGGGCATGCTTGAAACTTGAATTCAAAAATTTATATTCTGAAGTAGCAACACAATTTTCTGCTCAATATTCATAAAATTAAATATCTACAATCAATATACCAAAATATATGCAAAATTTCCAAAATACAGAACAATCATAGTAAGGATTTTCAAGCATAAGCAGAATACACAGGTTATAATAGAAAGTGAAGATTGAAAATGATAAAAAAAATTGAGTACATATAGTAATGCTATTTAAGTTGAAACTTGAATAGGATAACATGATACAAATCATAATGGCTACAGGATGTCAAATACAAGAGAAAAGAATCACAATATATTATTAAGATAAAAATTGACATATCATGTCAACAATTGCCGAGACCATGATATTTTTTTTTTGAAAAACTTACATAATCATTATAATTTTTAAAATTTATTGTAGTTTTAAAAAGATTTTACTCTTTAAAAAACATTATAGTAAATTGACCCATATTCGAAACAAAAGTAAACTTTTAAATTATATATATAGCCTAGTAAACTATAGTTATAAGTAAAAAACAATGATGTGAAGGATAACCTATTTCTGTCGTAAATCTAAAGAATCTAGGCCCAATAACTTCACTTTTGCAATCATTGAGAACATCTACAACCTAAAGCTTAAAAGTCACCATAGTAAAATTAATGGCAAAAAGTTATGATGTAGTTTTAGCAGGGGAAAAAAGAAAGAAAGAATGCTTGTATCCTGGTCGTCCATAGCTCTACAAATCAAAGCATGTTGATTTCTCTAGATAAGAAATATGGCTACCTGCATGGTAATTCAACACAATATTGAACAAAAGAGATACCAAACGGTTGGGAACATTTTCTCTCTGGGATTATACATGGCATTTCCGCTATAGTGCACTTCCACCAATGATGCCCCAACAATATCAAGGGCAGTTACTGCAGCACCATCCTACATAATTTGAAATTATTAAGAATAAATACAATGGAAGAATCTGAATTTGAATCCATTACTAAAGGAGTTTACCAACTAAAAACTAAAAAGGAAAACAAAATCTCGTCGCACACTGTCCTCTACAACCCCTACCTACCATCCTCACAGTCTCTCATGATTTTTATCTCCCTCTCTCTTCATCGTCTCCCTATTTACTATCCATCTTTTCTCTTCCCTTAATCATTTTTGCTGCTACAGAGAGTGCAACACTGTTGAGAATCCAAGTTCACCTATGTCATTACTGTAACAAATTTAGGATCACGTCCACGCCAAATATAGTCTCTTAATTTCATTCCCTCTATAAAGGGTGCAACACTGTTGAGAATCCAAGCTCACCTCTTTTATTCCCTTTTCAAGCTTAATTTTCAAATCCTTACCTATTAATTTACATTACAATATGATCCTCCTATCGATTCCCTACAATTAAAAAGAGCATTTAGTGTGTGGTTTTCCAATAAATATGCTTTGACAATTTCAACAAAGTGGTGCATCATATATATATACCTTCCTAGATCCCTCTTGGGAATCTGAGCTTTGAAGTCTGCCATGACCATGATGAGCTCCCAAAAACAACAACAAAAATCACCACCAAAGTTTATGTCATATCATGAATCAATTCCTAATAGTAGACTAAGTTTAAATGAAAATCAAAAGGAGCATAGTAGCTAAATTATCGTCAAACAACAGCCTGACCTTATGAATTGCAATGATCAAACTACCACATGACTCACACAAATAGATTAGATTTATGACTTACCAACATGTGAACCACCGTAAATAAAATTTAGGTCAACAGAGACATCTCCACCAGACGCATTAGCACTGTGTCTATCCGTTATTGGACTGGTAACAACAAATTTTGTATCACACCAAACACCAGCAACAGTGTCCATAAAATTAGAGTATGCACAAAGACAAAATTAGCTTGATATAATTGAGCTATTTTAAACTATGGGTCATACAACAACGATAATAGAAACTATGCGCTCCAAAAATTTCATGGTTTGGTATCTTAAAGAAAAAAATTTCATCTTCTCCGTTCAGGTAGCTCGAGGTGATAAGAGTGGAGAATCACTAGCTTTTATTACAATTATAGTGTCACGAATGTATGAATGCTAGAACAATACAACAAAATTGTCATGCACTAATCTTCTAACCAATTTTTCGGTCTTGCGTTAGAATACTTTGATACCATTCTTCTTGTCTGATTTAATCTTTATGCAACTGTTATTTAGGTGAAGAATTTGATGGGTGGATTGGAGATAAACTGTGGCTTTGTTTTGGACAGGTTTGTTGATGTCAAATATTTCCTGGATGATGGTATCTGGATGGATTCAAGACCTTGAGTATTGAATTTACCTGATACACTAGCATGATTCATGGACAGATCGATATCAACATGTACAGCCTCCTTTGTGTCAGAAACATGATGAGAGTAAATAAGAACCGGATGATCAACGTGATTATCATGAACTTTAGATGTCTCAATGAGATTTAGATCACAAGTTCTAAACGAACTTGGCAATGGTGGCTTCGTCTCTGAACTTTGGAATAATGGTCTATCTTCCTCAACCGCGAACTGAGAACTACTCATAATGTTCCCTTGATCAGATGTCAAACTCATTTTGTCAACATGTGAAATTCGAATTACATCTTCCTCTGGGCTATCTTTAACCTCAATTGGAGTGTTATGTAAAAAGTATGCCAAACTATAAGGTTCTGTACTGCTACTGTTTACATTTCTCTTGTATTGTCTTCAAGTGTGATCAATCATATTTTACAGCTCTTTTAGATTAATTCATGATTTAATGTCAGCCATAACTTCAACAATTCTAACTTTCTCCTTTATTCATTGTAAGCAGTCAGCTGCACGGAAAATCTTTGCTTGAGGAATATTTTCCTTGAAAAACATGAAGGTTTATACTCGATATGCCATGAACATTTGTCTGTGAATCTGTGATTCATGTTTTAATTTTGATTTTGAAGGTTTATTGTGTTTTTCCCATTTTGTTTGCATGTTCTTTGATGCATAGAGTTGCTGTTTGTGAAATGTTGTACATTTTAGATCCCATTAGAAGATCTGAGGCTGACAAGTTGATTGAAGGGTCAACAAATAACCTTGTGTCAAGGTAATGTTATTGTAACATCTTTTGCTTCATCATGCTATGAAAAACATCTACTTGGTATATTCTGCCTATATGTCTTTAAACTTATATGACACTGGCATGTGATGCAAAATATTTTGGACTAGTAAGGTTTCATATATCATGGTTTGGCTATGTTATGGATCAGCTTTCTAATTTCGTTTTGCTGACTAGATGTGGTACTAAGCCTTCCTTTTCACATGAGTCTCCCAACAATGAGTGAAACACGACAAAATAGTTTCATTCATACATAGATAAAAAAATACATGCCAGATACTTATAGAGAATGACTGTAGGTGAGATAATTCAGTGTTTTGGAGATAAAGTGGTGATAAAGTGGCAGAAGCGGAGGAATAGGCAACTACAACCCCTGGTGGTGTTTATAAGAATTTGTTGTTTTTTCCAACTATTCAGTTGATTAATGATATGTACCCTGGTGTTCAAATTGATGTTGTGGGTTCTGAGATAGGGAAACAGTGTTATGAGTTGAATAAGAATGTTAGATGGGCTAATTTTTTTTATCCTTATGGCAAGTTTCCTGAGCCTGCTGAGTATTCTGATTGTGTTAGAGTTCTAAGGGTGAGTCTGCAAGTATTCTGAATTTTGATCCTTACATATTTTTCTATAACATTGTATTGCTAATAAGGTTTTAGGAAGAAACAATAATTTAGGCTCTAGCAGGCCTGTTTTTGTTATATGTTGTTTTGTACATAAGCAATTTTTACGTCTTTAGGGAAATCAGAGCAAGCTTCTCTGTAAGTAACATGTAAATCATGTTTAAACTACTAAAGTAGAGTACTTTATCTGTGAATGATAGCAAGTTGATTCTTTAGTGAGAAAAGAAAGCTGACCTCAAGCCTTTTGCTACCCTTTAGCCTATTGTCTAAAAATTGTGTAAATCGTTGAGATTCTTTTCTATGATTTTAGCTTCAAGGGCATGTTAATAGTTCAGAACTTTTACATGATAATTATTGTAGATTGGATATGAATTTGACTTCATGAGGGAGGCCAGTGCAATGGGAAGGATTAGAAAGTTCTTGTATAAAATTAACAGAAGGACTCCTGTTTTGGAGCCAAGAGTAATACGAGATATGGTTACTAGGTATTCAGCACAGCGTCTTACATAATCTGGATAAGATAGTATTAATAATGTACCAAGAAGTAGCTGCTTCTTATGTACTATTTTGTTAATAAATAATAATAATTTTATTAAATATTAAGGTATAAAAACTATTAAAGAATGAATTGATTACATAAATTTGTATACATTCAATGTTATAAACCACTATTATTCTTTTCAATAAAATTAAAATAGTATAACTCTTAATTTAAAAGGTCATAATCAAATATTTTAGTATCAAATAAAAACAATATATAACTTAATAAATTCAAAGATATTTTAGTATAAAATAGAAACAATATATATCCTAATGAATTCAAAGATTAACTATATTTATTAGTTAATTGAGAATATTTGGTCTTTTGTCAAAATTATTTTAAGTATTTAATTTATTCATACCCTTTATCGAACTAAAAACCTAACATTTAATTAGAATGAATATTTTTTCAATATTTTTTTAATTACAACTATATGAATATTTGGTCTCTATGATGTCAACCAACTATATTTAAGACATCATAGAGGTATTTTTTAAATATAGAGTTACTATTCAAACATCAATTCAATGATTTAAAATTTTATTGGTAGATAAATTGAAGATTGATAAATAAATATTTATTAATAATAAAAAAAAGTATATTATCTTTAAAAAAATTTAATAAAGTTTTATTGTAAAGACTAATTTTTATTATATATTGTTAAGTTTACATTTAATGTGAATTTAATTTTTTTATGACATATTTAATCAATTCTATTTGTTTATTATTACTAAAAATATTTATTGTTTTTTAATTTTTTAAATAAAATTAATAATTTATTTTGTCAAATTGAATAATATTCTATATTCGTGCACACAATTATACCCGTGCACACAATTTTTCATGTCACAGGTCATTATCAGTCCAATATCTATTTTATTTTAATCAACAAAAATCTGATATTCTCACAGGACACTATCACCACAATGATTATTCAAATCCTTACGGGTCACTACCATAACAATACCTATTTGTTTTTAAGTATTTCTTTTCAAATTTACACATCCATTTAAATATATTTTATATCATATAAGATAAATTTATCTGTGCGGATGCATATGTATGCTGGATCATTACTATAGCCAAATAATTATTTTTGAGATGATTACTCTTGATATTTTTTTAATTCAAACTTTATCAATTATTGTTAATACATGTAAAGATGTATTAAAAAAGAGCCACAAACATTTAGATTTTTTATTGAATGATATAAGATAGAAATCAATTTACCCGTGCGGACGCACGGGTCTTCTACTAGTTTATACAAAAATAATTGATAAATTTCTATTATTCAACATTTGGATCAATAATAAAGTTGTTCCCATTTATAACAATAGTACTTTTTCCATACATAAAAATATTTGAATCAGCAATGTATTTTTTCCGTATATAAATTTATTTATTTGATATTATTTATAAAAATATTCGAATCAATAGTAAAGTTGTTCCCATATATAAAAATATTTAAACCAACAATATATATATTTTTAGTATATAAATATTATTTGTTTTGACAATATTTATAAAATTATTTGAATCAATAGTAAAGTTGTTCTTATTTATAATAATAACAAAATTTAGTAAAATTATAATAAATATAATATTGTCAATTATAATAAATCTAAAACTTTATAAGATTTGTAATAGCATATAAATGTAAGGTTCAGTAACTTGAAAATCATTTTACTACACGACTTAAAATTTGTTTTCCTTCGTACCATATTCATACAGTACTCGAAAAATATCCTCAAGAACAAACAATTTCCAGCCTTCTACAGTAAGCAATGAATGTATTTGGTAAAATGAGAAGTAAGCAATAGAAAAGAGTACAAAATAGACTCAATGACAAAAGTTTGATAGCCATCACCTTGCTATTAGTCACTTGGATGTTAACAATATTAACTTGAGTGATGATGCGATGATACCAAAGGAACACCAAATTGTGTATGTTGATGTGGTGGATGAAACTTTCACCCATGCTCTTGGCATTTGCATGAGTGATTAGGTCTTAAAAAATAAGCCTTAAACTAATGCAAAATGGAACAAATTTATTAAAGTGAAAAGATTGGAATCAATGAACTCACAATTAATTCACAAAGCAAAGACACATAATCATTAAATTTTTCAACAATGTTCATCCTCC
Source organism: Lathyrus tuberosus (assembly GCA_022829125.1). Taxonomy (NCBI): domain Eukaryota; kingdom Viridiplantae; phylum Streptophyta; class Magnoliopsida; order Fabales; family Fabaceae; genus Lathyrus; species Lathyrus tuberosus. The sequence continues at coordinate 6,608,790 of JALAZF010000306.1, read as the reverse complement.
ATATTTGAGAATCTACTGCATAATTTTATCAAACACTTGATGGGCATGCTTGAAACTTGAATACAAAAATTTATATTCTGAAGTAGCAACACAATTTTCTGCTTAATAATTCAAAGGGTACATTCATAAAATTAAATATCTACAATCAATATACCAAAATATATGCAAAATTTCCAAAATACAGAACAATCATAGTAAGGATTTTCAAGCACAAGCACAGTGTCATACCCCAAATTTTGACCACTAAGATTTCTCATCATTGTGCAAATCATCATCACAATATGGATGTACTTTCATGCCTTATCAATCTCCTCAAAGATGATTGATCATTCACCACAATCAAAGATTAGGGTTTCAAGCCCTCTCAGAGCCTTAAACAAAGGATCAATCAAGAAATGACATGATCTTCAACTTTTTAAAACCTATCAAACATTCATAAAGGAATCAAGAGGACTCCCACATCAAGAATCAAGCACAAGGTTGCAACATTCCAAGTGGATTAAGCCTCAAGATCGTCAGTGTCACTAAATTAGGGTTTTGGTCGACCAAGGCCTCCAGGTGGAACACACTCAAAGATTAGGGGTGAATTAGTGATACTTGATCCAAAGGTCAACTTAGGGGTGAATTAGTGACACTTGATCCAAAGGTTTGCAGAGTGTTCCAAAGCTTGCAACACACTCCACAACATCCATTGAAGCTGTAGGATCATCAAATCGCATCTGGAACACCATCTGTGCAGAGTTCCATTTCAGCTTGCATCAAGGTAAGCCTCAAAACTACATCTTTATGATCCATGCATATTTCCTCGCATGATATTTTTGCCAATTGCTTGCCATCATATGTTGAGTGTTTTCCCTCAAAAAATTGGATCATAGCCCTTATAACCATGTCTGCACGACTGCTTTTGCAAAATTAGGGTTCATACGGTTGTGATGATATAACTTGCTATACACTGAAAATAAATGAAATCAAGTATTGCCATCTTGTTCCTTGTGAAAAAATGCATGAGTTTGGTGTTTGAATCATGTCAAATGGTTGAGAGATGAGTGAGATAGGGGGCTTCATGCACGAGCTCGAGGAAGAAGATGGCCATGGCGCCATTCTTCAGGTTTTCCAACCAAGTTCTCTATATATTTTTCATTTGCCATACTATATTTGAATTGGCATTGTGCCCCAGTGGTTGATCAGCTGGTTTTGTGTGTATTGGCAAGCGAGAGGTCTGGGGTTCGAATCCCCCTCGCCCCAGATCTCTTTTTTACCACTTTTTCTTATTTTTTTTTTGTTATTTTTCATATTTATTTTAAATGATTTGAAAAATTAATAACTCACTCAATTTTAATTATTTTTTATTGGTTCTTGTTGAAAAAAATCCCAAAAATGTTGAAATATTTTATTCCACAAAAAAATTAGATTTATATTATTTATTTAATATAATTAGTATTTTTATGAATAAATTCATTTTTATTATTTTTAAACCTTTTAAAAATAAATATTCATGTTGGAAAATCAACACCAAATAGGTTTTAATTCATCTTGTGATTAAAACCTCATTTTTTCAAACCTAAAACCAAAATCACAAGTTGTTTATTCAAACTTATTTGGAATTTGTATCATTTTAATTAATTTTCTTTGAATAATTACTTTAAAAATGATGAAATTAGGGTTTTATTGATTTTCACCCTAACAAACTTTTCTAAACACTCATGGGATTCTAATAGAGTGTAAGACCTAAGCTTTTTTGTAAAATAAACCCATTTTGGGCCTCACTTATTGTATAAGTCCCTCTGTGTATTTTCAAAAACTTCGGCGAGATCATCGCTTTCAAACAAATAACCCTGGACCTACCCTCGAGTAATAAGACCCATTTCTTTTCCTAAAACTCACTTGGGCCTCTAATAGAGTGTAAGACCCAATCCTTTTTTGAAACCAAAGACTTTTGGGCCTCAGTCATTGTATAAGACCCACGGTGTTTTCAGAACATCGACGCGATCGTTGCCCTTTTTAAAATTAACCATGGGCTTCTCCTTGAGCTATAAGACCCATTTAAAAATCATTTTTGGGCCTCTTGAGAGAGTGTAAGACCCACACCTTTGTACAAAAAACCTTTCTCGGGCCTCAGTCACTTGTATAAGTCCCTGTACAAAACGACAGTGCAATCACTGATGAAACCATGGGCCTCTCCTTGAGTTGTAAGCCCTAATTTTCCTATCAGAGCACTTTCTCCTTTGATTTTGTAATATACTATTTTCAACTTTTCTTTGTTGAACAACTAACAATACAACATGGAAGCTCTACAACCGAGTAAGTGTTTACCCCGCTTTCATTTGTATATAACTGTACTGTGGGGCTGTTTCACTGTAAGTCTTCTTTCATAAACTCATATGAACTATGTAATAATAGTATAGATATTTAGAGTTTCCCCCGGAAACTACGTCTTGAACTAGACAAAACCTCGTCTCCTTACAACAATTTTAGATAACTGGATCTAAGAAATTCCCCCTTTGAACAATTCATATACAGAAGGCCAATGTTCCAAGTGAAACCCCTTCTGGAACTGTTCATCAGCCTCCTCTTGGGCTTAGTGCAAGGACCCAAAGGCTTCCTAAAAGCATCCCCGCCTCCTCTTGGGCGTTGTACAAGGACCCGTCAGCTTCTTAGAAGTTTTCACAGCCTCCTCTTAGGCTTTCTATAATGATTCTTCCTCCGAGAAGATAGCCTCCTCTTGGGCTTCATACAAATTGTCCCTCGACTTCTTAAAATTTCCAACCTCCTCTTGGGCTTTGTACAAATTGTCCCGACGACCTCTTAAAGGTATAGGAACAGAGATTAGTCATCTTAATAGAACAGTCTTTCAAAGAGTCTAGATCTTTCTACCGCGAACGTATTGTTCCATAATTTCTCTTATGCTTAGTACAAAAGATAAAACTCTAGACTTGGACAGTCTAAGACCCTTGAGTCTCAAAGACATTCTCAAGCCCCTTTCAAGAATGGGAAGAACACCCGTAGACTTGGACGGTCTAAAACCCTTTGGATTCCCCATTTCCTTAGAGAACGGGAAATAATCCCAACCCTCAGATCAAGTCCGTGAGTACAACATTACTCATATAAGAACTGATTTTCTCGTTTAACCAACCTACTGGACCTGTCACTCAATTGAAACAGTTACAATAGCCTCCTCTTGGGCTTTGTACGATGATTCTCCCCAGCAAAGTTAACCCTTTTAGCCTCCATCTCGGGCTTCGTACGAGATACAAAAACACTCTCTTGTTGAGTATAAAAGACTCTCTTACTGAGTCACCCATCCTTCAGCCTCCGTCTTGGGCATCTTACAAGACACAAAACACTCTCTTGTTGAGTATAAAAGATTCTCTTGTTGAATCACCCCTTAGCCTCCATCTCGGGCTTCGTACAAGATACCAAAACACTTTCTTGTTGAGTACAAAAGATTCTCTTGTTGAGTCAAACAACTTTTAGCCTCCGTCTCGGGCTTCATACGAGACACCAAATGACTCTCTTGTTGAGTATAAAAGACTCTCTTGTTGAGTCAAACAACTTTTAGCCTCCATCTCGGGCTTCATACGAGACACCAAATCACTCTCTTGTTGAGTATAAAAGACTCTCTTGTTGAGTCAAACCCCTTTGGTTTCCGTCTTGGGCTTCGTACAAGACACACAAAAAGACCCTCTTGTTGAGTCAAACCCTTTTAGCCTAAATCTCGGGCTTTGTACAAAAAGCACATTTTCCCTGGAAAAGTCAGCCTTTTAGCCTCCTCTTAGGCTTTGTATAAGGAAACCCCGGTTGAGACAATCAACCTTTTAGCATCAAATCATGCCTTGCTCACAACATGTAAACATCAACAACTCCCCATTTAGAGATGACAAATTCTCTCTAAAGTCAAAACCTCTTTAGCTTCATACCTTGGGCTTTGAACAAGATACAAATAGACCTTTCAACTTCACATCTTGGGCTTTGAACAAGATACAAATAAATCACATTTAGCTTCACGTCTTGGGCTTTAAACAAGACATCAAAACGACCATTTTCCTCCCATAGAATAGGAGGAACTACGATCGCTCTGATTTCCCTGTTTCGGTAAACGGGAATACGTAGGCATAAGATTGAAAGAAAAATCTTAGCGAGCAAAAACCCAAAATCCTGTACCTTCACATATCAATCGAAAAGCAACAGTCCTAACATCCTACCAATAGCATAGTCCCGTCATTTCAGCCTTAACAAAGTAAGCAGAAAGAGCCCCCACTTCCATATAGCATCCGTAACCTAACAGACCGCTGTTTAAACTCAGTATGCAAGCAGGGTTAGTTGGAGACATCTATTTCCCTTCCTTCATCAGCTTCAATAGGATAAAAAATGAATCGACCTGTAGTACCCCCAAAGAGCGACAGTGCTTAAGAACCACGTCCAAAGTCGCTCGCTACAGAAAAATGGCGCCCACCGTGGGGCCCTTCTTTCTTTCTTACAAGCTAGGGTAAAAACCTTGGACAAGTTATTTTCATGACGGTTTCATCGGGGAATGTCACTATTGCTAGGATCGGCCCTCACTAGGATCGTAGGTCAAAACCTTTAAGTTGGGAAAGTGCCACACCGGGGAGCCATTTTCTGTCAGGAGCATAGGATTCATAGCTCTTAAAAGTCTAGGACATTAGGACAAATATATATACTGCTTTTCCTAATTGATATCTGTGTTTATTTTTCTGCTAATGGGAATGCGTGTGATGCCGCATGTGGAAAGATTGAGTATACACCTAGGAAAAACCTCTTTCAGTAGTGCGGAAGCTATCGGAAATAGTTGTCATGCAATACTACCCTCTTCTGAGGTTCTTCAAAATAACATCACCTAGCACGGTTCCTGGCCCGCTGATGTTATCTCGACAAGAATCAATGATTTTGAGAGGCAGGTACAAAAATCACTACTATAAACCTTTGGGATGGGTAGAGCCTTGACTTCATGAACCGACCCTTTGACCTCATGTTTTTTCTATGTTTTTGTGTGCTGCATTCATGCATTCATTTAAAAAACATTAAGCAAAGAAAATTTTCTCTTCTAGTCTCTCTTTTTCAAAATTAAACTAAGACAATGATTGCAAATGTCAGAGAAATGAGATTGCGCTAATGGATTTCGGTAGAAGGAGAACTCATAAGTACACCTTCAAGGTTCCAAAGTTAGAGGATTTGAGAGGATTGGCAAGGATGATCACAAACCATGAGGCTTTCAGAGCTAAGTACGGAGGTCTGCTACCTCTGTTAAGGGTCCATGTGATTGAAAGAATCATGGAGGCACTCATTCAATTTTACGATCCAGTCTATCACTATTTTACATTCCCGGATTACCAGCTCGCACCAATGCTGGAGGAGTATTCTCACCTGACTGGTTTACATATTACTGATCAAGCTCCCTTTCCTAGACTGGAAGAAATTCCCAAGGATCAAATCATTGCAAGAGCAATTTATTTCGATGAGTCAGAAATCAAGACTCACATGACCACCAAGGGAGGAATCCCAGGTTTACCAGCAAAGTTCCTGGTAAAGAAAGCTCTGTACTTTGCTAGTATAGGGAATGTGACTGCTTTTGAAAGCATCTTTGTTTTACTCACCTACGGGTTATTTTTGTTTCCCAACATCGATAACTTTGTAGATATCAACGCCATTAAGGTTTTTCTCATTGGAAACCCTGTACCGACTTTGCTCGCAGATGCGTATCATTCTGTACACTTAAGGAATTTATACAGCGGGGGAATGATCACGTGATGTGTGCCCCTGCTATATAAGTGGTTTATTTCCCATTTGCCTAAATCTGCCGCTTTTTGGGATCATAAGAGTGCCTTACGTTGGTCGCATAAAATAATGTCTCTTACCAACTCTGACATAGATTGGTACAATCGAATCTATGACGGGATCAGGATCATTGACCGTCGTGGAAACTTCCCCAACGTACCCCTTATAGGAACTAAAGGGGGAATCAATTACCATCCAGTCTTAGTTCGTCATCAATTTGGATACCCGATGAGGTATGTCCCGCGTAACGCTCATCTGGAAGGTCTTTTCTTCAAGGAAGGAGAAAATGATAGGGCACTAAAGATGGAAATAGTGCACGCTTGGAAACATGTTCATAAGAAAGGACGGGAGTCTTTAGGAAAATCGGACTGTGTCTCGGTGGAGCCTTATCTCCACTGGGTACAAACTAGAGCTCTCAAGCTAAAGATGCCTTATCCTCGTCACTGAGTTCTTCTGCCAAGGGAATCTGTCATGTACTTCATGACTGAAATGGAAAAACTTCAGGTTACTCTCAACAAAGTTCAACAGGAGAGGAGGTCTTAGAAGAACAAGTACCGCATTCTCAATGTGAAATGTACCAAAATACAGCAACTGCTGAAAGATAAGGATGCTCTAATTGAGATTTTGGAGCAACATGCTGTAGAGAATCAGGATTACCAGAGGAATTTGCTCGCTCCTTTCACTTGGCAAAGGAATGACGACCCAACAATGGATCAAAAGCCCCGGTCCAAGAAAAGGAAAGTACCAGAATCAGCACCTGAGTTCTCCTTAGAGAGGACTCGAGACCCATTAGCTTAGGTTTCTGTTTCCAACACCTTGTAAATTACTATATTTCCATTTCCGTAATCCTTTGAATTCAATAAAACGGGGGTTTCCCCACTGTTTGATATTTGCAATCTAATTGTCGAAGTTTATTTTGATTAAACAAAATAAAAAAACACAATTAATATAATCATTGCATTCATCATTCTCACCTCACGTATTCTTCTTACCTACGAATCTCACGTTTGTGTCTCGGTTCTAGAGTCAAACTGTCTCATTCGTACAATACTCGGGCCAATCGTCAGAAAAAGATGGATGATCTCGAGGAAGAGAACAGAGGGTTGAAAGAAGAGATCGACGCTCTGAGAGAAGATATGAGAAAGCTTCGTAACGACATGCAAGCCATGGCAGAAGCGCAGCTACAGGAACTGTGATCTCAGAGATCACCTCAATGCCCATAGTAGAGAAGTATGATCCTAGGTATCAAATGCCGAAAGATCGTCCCTGGGGCATGCCTGTTAACTATATCCCGGAAGGATATGTTCCGCCGATCACTGAAGATCAGGGAATCATAGCAGAAGCCGATGGGCCTGAAGGTTACAAACTTCAGGAAAGCGAGGATGCCAGAGGCATATTAAGGACTCCTGAAGGTTACAAACTTCGAGAAATGCCAAGATTCACTGCCATAGTAACGGTACCACCCCCTGTGGTGCACACTGCCCCGAAAGGACAGATTCCACAGATACCTTCTGGTAGAAAGGAAAGTATTTTCGATAGAATGGTTGAATTCTAGGAGCAGTTCCTGGAAATGCAGAAGGAACTACAGGCCCTTCGCTGTCAGGATTTGTTTGGAAAGGACGCCGCGGACCTCTGCTTGGTCCCCAATGTGAAAGTCCCGCACAAGTTCCAAGTACCCGATTTTGAAAAATACAAGGGTAACTCTTGCCATCAGAGCCACTTGGTGATGTACGCTCGGCGAATGTCAGCTCAGACAGAGAACCAGGATCTGCTGATTCACTACTTTCAGGATAGTTTAACCGGTGCCGCATTAAAATGGTACATGGGTTTAAACCGTACTACGATTAGCACTTTCAGAGATCTTGGCACTGTCTTCGTCCAACAATATAAATACAATTTGGACATGGCACCAGACCGAGATAAACTCAGATCAATGTCGCAAAAGGACAAGGAAACCTTTAAGGAATACGATCAGAGATGGCGTGAAATTGCCGCTCAAATTTGTCCACCTCTTGAGGAAAAAGAGATGACAAAGATCTTCTTAAAGACCTTAAGCTCATTTTACTACGACCGAATGGTTTCCAGTGCACCCAACGACTTCACCAAAATGGTCGGTATGGGAGTGCGTCTCGAGGAAGCTGTTCGAGAAGGACGTCTAGTCAAAGACACTGGGTCGACAAGCGCTACTAAAAAATATGGTAGTGCTCTCCCTAAGAAAAAGGAGCAAGATATTGGGAATATCTCTCTCAGAAAGCAAAGGCGTCGGTACCAACCAGTAGCAGCTGTAACTCATGCTATCAACCCTGCGCCTGTTTCTACGTATCAACCTTAGGTTGCTTAAAGCCAACCGCATTCGCAGCAATTTCAGCAAAGGACACAACAGCCTCTTCAGTAGGCTCGTCCTCAATACAACAACAACCATGCAACGCGGCCACCAGGATTTGATCCTATACCCGTATCGTACGCAGAACTATTTCCGTTACTGCTGGTCAAAGGGCACGTCCAGACCAAGGCTCCTCTTACAGTACCGGAAAATCTGCCTTTTTGGTTTAAGGTGGATCAGACTTGCCATTACCATCAAGGAGGACCAGGGCATAACATAGAGAACTGTCTCAGTTTCAAATCCGACGTGAAAAAGCTTGTTAGGAGCGGAGTCTTATCTTTCAAATATACGAATCCGAATGTTCTCACAAACCCGCTGCCTCAACACGAGATAGCTGCAGTTAATTTGATAGAGGGAGAGTCTAACAACATCTATCAAATTCACGATGTACTCTTATTGAGGGCCAACTTGGTTAAGATGCATTGTAGACAGAGTGGATATGGCCATGTGCCACCTCATAATTATCACCAGTGTGATATCTGATCTAAAAGCAATCAAGGATGTTCTGTGATGCAATAAGCTCTACAGGAACAATTGGATCTCGGATGGATCCAAGAACATCGAGTTCGTGGAGTTAACATGGTTTATACGAATTCCAACATCATTCAAAACCACGATATCCGTGCAATGAATGTCAACCTAGTGGTAATGCATTCAAGGCAAAGCCAGTATCATAATCTGTCGCGTCACGATTACAATTCCTGTCTGACTTGCTCGGTAAACAAACAGGGATGCTCTTTTGTACAAGAGGCCCTCCAGCGTCAGATGGATCTTGGATGGATCCAAGACTACCATGATAGGAATCATTATCAAATCAACATGATTCAAATCTTCGATATTCGCTTGATGAATATCAGCTTGGTGGAGTTACACGATACGCAAGTCCAACTCGGTTTTCTCCCTTCACATGATTATCAGAGTTGTAAAGTGGGTTGCGAAAACGATCAAGGCTGTGTCCTTGTCCAGGAAACACTTCAGCACTTATTGAACCACTAGTGGCTGACAATCTATATGGACGAAGACACCCAGCAAATTAGTATCACTAACGGAAATCCTACTAGATATCAAAGTCAGGATGTTCGGTCGATGGAAACAGACCTCGTCAGGTTACACTGTATTCAAAGCGGACGTGGCCAGGTGCCACTACACAACTATGAGCAGTGTGGAGTTTTCTCAGTGGATAATCAAGGATGCTACCTCGTGCAAGCAGCCCTTCAAAGTCAGTTGGACCACAAAGAGATTCAACCATGCTCAAGTTCTGGATCAGTCAAATACCTTGTTGATCAAATCAAGGACATTGTCGTAATCTCTGATCATCAGAGGACTAGGGATATTTGTGCCATCATCCCCCTACTTGAAGAATCGAGAGTTCCCAACCAGGAACAGATTGAAATTACGTACGATGGTCAGAAAAATCAAAAGGTTCCCATAGTCATCTATCTACCGGGACCACTACCATATGAATCAACTAAGGCTATCCCTTACAAGTACGGTGCAACAACAGTCGAGAATGGAAAGGAAAATCCATTACCCTCTGTCGTGAATATTGCAGACATCAGTCGAGTAACATGGAGAGGTCGAATCTTCAACAGGGGAGTTGGAGAACCCATCAAAGAAAAGGAACCTCAAACGAAAGTTCCCAATCCACCAGTCGGTCAGTCCAGTAATCCCGACCTTTCGAAAAACAATGATGAGATGCTGAAGCTCATCCAGAGGAGTGAATACAACATTGTTGATCAACTGTTATAGACTCCTTCAAATATCTCTGTGTTATCACTATTACTTAGTTCAGAAGCGCACAGGGAGGCTCTACAGAAAGTCTTAGAGCAAGCTTTTGTGGAACAGGATGTAACAATTAGACAATTCGATAGCATTGTCTCTAACATCACTTCCTGCAATAACTTAGGATTTAGTGATGAGGAATTACATGAAGAGGGTCACGTCATAACATGGCACTCAGTATTACAGTCAACTGCCAGGACGATGCTTTAGCCAGCGTACTGGTAGGCACAGGGTCAGCCATGAATTTTATGCCAAAGTCCACTTTGATGCAATTATCATTCAAAGGACCTCCGATTAGAACCAGCGAGGTCGTTGTCAAAGCATTTGACGGATCCAGAAAAACGGTTATCGGCGAAGTCGACCTTCCCATAACTATCGGTCCTCACACTTTCCAAGTCACTTTCCAGGTCATGGACATCCGGGCAACATACAGTTGTTTATTAGGAAGACCTTGGATACATCAGGCTGGGGCGGTCACTTCAACCCTCCAACAAAAGCTAAAGTTCGTCCAGAACAACCAACTCGTCACAGTCTGTGGAGAACAGGCCTTGCTCGTAAGCAATTTATCGTCATCCACTTATGTAGAACCGGAGGGGGTAATTGGAACTCAGTTCCAAGCGCTTTCGCTACACAAGGACAATCAATCCGAAGGGGGAACTTCGATTTCCTCATACAGAGATGCTCTCGAAGTGATAAAAAATAACAATGCTAAAGGATGGGGATAACTTGTCATTCCTACTGATAATAAAACAAAGAAGGGTCTTGGTTTTTCTGCAACCTGTACCCAGACAGATGCTAACGATGAAAGTCTTCGTCCCATTGAGAACTCCTTCCACAGCGGAGGCTTTCTTCAACCAGTGACTCAAGAAGTGCATACCATCAATAAAGATGATTCATCCGATACGGAGGAAGAATGGAAGTCCTATCTCAACGAGGACAGTTATATGTCTCAGGACGAAACGCAGATCCCTTTTGCTTTCCTACACAGAGCCCGAGATTTATACCCCGGTCAGATGTCGAAATGATATATGGAGATTGTAATCCGGAAGGATGTCGTGCTCCGCCAAATTCGTTAGAGGAGGACACTCTGATGAAAGACAACTTTGACCACAGCTATCATGGCCCGATGGATGGCATGCCAATGTGGCAGCCTTACCCAGGAGACTTGGGGCACGAAAATCAGCCGAATAATGAAAATCAGCTGAGCATCATTGAACAGAATACCTGTGTCCCCACCATATCATGGGATCAACACCCAGGTTATCCTTAAAATACCCGACACGACGATGAATTCGCAACGTTTGCAGGACTAGAATTCATTAACTATGCTTTTCCCGAGGTCAACGTCATCGAGAGGGATTACTCCTCCAGTTCCAAAGAAGTGTGGGACACCTTGAGACAACTGAGTGGAAAGTACGACTTCATGGTCAAATACACCGCTTCTGAAAGCTCTCGTATCAGGTTCGAAGACATCCAGCCAACTGGATGGGGAGATACAGCTGAGAGTACAAATACTATGCAAAATACAACAGAGGAATCCTCCTACAACAACTCTGCCTGGGAGACAGATTCCAATGATCCTGCTCCACCAGAAATCAGTGTCATTTCTGAAGACAAATCAAGGAAGGTACCAAACTTTGTGATTCACCGAGGAGTTCGCCGCCAATGGGTCACAGTCGATGTTCCGAAGATTGTTCATAAGTCAAAGTAATTGCCATCTTTACTTTAACCTTTCACCTTGCCCAGGTGAAACGGATGTTTTGATAGGGCTCGCTTTCTATAAATTTCCCTCTTTGCTTTGCCCAAAGCGACAGAGTTTTGTTTTATAGGGCTGTAGTTTTAAGAATCGACTTGTTCATTAATAAAATAACGTCGTTCTATAAATTCCGCATTAATTGTTGTTTTCTCTTTTTGCTTTTCTTAGAAAATGGTAATCCTAAAAAACAACTCAATAATAAAAACAAGCAGTAAAAGAAATACACTGCACACACTTGCATTCTCTCCATCTCATCTAAACACAAATCATCACGTCATGCAGATTGCTTATTTTAAACCCAGTTGAAACATACGATCCAATGCCTTCTCCCAACTTTGAGTTCCCGGTATTTGAGGCTGGAGAAGAAAATTACGACGAAATTCCAGAGGAGATCTCCCGACTACTCAAACAAGAGGAAAGGTCCATCGAACCTCATAAAGAGCCGTTGGAAACGGTAAACTTAGGTTTAGAGGAGGAGAGAAAAGAAATCAGGATTGGGGCACTGCTCAGTCCAACTGATAACGAGAAATTGTATCATATAAACACCGCATTTTTAGTCCATTTTCATAGTGCATTAATCCGTTTAACTCCCGATTGTTTCGAGTTTTTATGTTTTTCCAGAGGTACAATGGTTCTCTACTCAAAAGTGTGCAAAAAGATCATATGAAGAAATTCAACATGAAAAGATAGAAGAAACCAACAATCTGCCAAAGTCTGCATATTTTGTAGCTCTGACGGTCGTAACAGCTCTCTTACGATCGTAACACACTTCTAGCGCGTGACGACCGTCACATATTGCTTACGACCGTAACACGCTACTTAATGTGAAAAATGCCCGTCACCAAGTTCTTACGATCGTGACAAGCCTAATTTAGTTTTATGAAGAATGTGAAGACGTGGCCAACGAAAGGTGGAAGAGTCTTCAGTGATTCCTACTTTCTCTCAACCTCAACGACCAACTAAGCTGCCCAGTCTCCTGATTTCTCTCAACAAACAGCATGCTGAAGCCCACGAACTTTCTCCATCTGACAAACACAAATGCTTATAAATACCAAAGAATCAGATGAAGAGAAGGACGGAGTTTTTGATATAATTTTCTTGCGGAAGCTCTGCCGAACTTGCAACCTAAATTTCCAGTTTTATTTCAGTTTTTTTTATTTCTGTTCTTCATTTCCTGTTTTTCCCTTTACCGTTAAATAGCAATTTCCAACATCAGGAAATTGCTATCGTAGCTAGGATTTATTTGTTTTAGCCTCAGAACTTGTTAAATTTCAATTCCAAGAGTTCCAAACTTGCCGTCATCTGTGGAAGAGGGAGCTTGAGGAATAGTGCATTGTATCAGGTTCTGAACCGTATTAATATAATTGTCATTTGTTTTATGCTAAATTATCGTTATTTAATTACTATGAGTATTCTACTGCATCTAGATTATATCGTTTGTTTATCTATTTTGATTAGTATGTCTAGCTAATTTTCTAGAGTCGGTATGTATAAGAGTAACTGAACGGGTAAAACCGATCCTAAGCTAAAATCCTAAATAACTTAATTTCTGGCTGTGACTTTTTATTATAAAACCAGGCTTTTTGTTATGAGAGTAAGAAAAGTAGAATATGTTAGGATCGAGACCACGAGAGTGTGAGGTTTTAACCGGATAGCTAAAGTTAGGCATTTGATTTAAATACAGCGAGAGCGCTTTAAAATGAATTAGACTTTATTAAGTTTTCAAAGAGTATTTTCTAAACACTTATGGGCTAGCGAGAGCAGGCATAGGGCTTTAGGAGTATAATCTAATACAAGACCACGAGAGTGTGAGTTGAGGGTTTTTAAACTGATAATTTCTACAGAATAACTTAAGTGAAATATTTTCAGATGCTTAGTTTCGATTAAATCCGCATAGGTTCACTATACTACATACCGACTGCTTTATTAATATTTCTTAACCCAATTTAGTTTCCCGCTTTAATTCTTTAGAAATTAAAACCGTGACATTATCCGCCTTAGCTAAACATAGTAACTATAGGTAGCACTAGATTGATTATCAAGTCCTTGTGGGTTCGATATCTTTTAAAACTACGCGATAGGACTGTGCACTTGCAGTCAGAATCTATAGACGTACTAAGTCGCGATCAAGTTTTTGGCGCCGTTGCCGGGGACTTCGATTTAGTCAATAGTGCAATTCCATTGTTGCGCCGTATAGACTAAGGCACCAACCATATTTCCCTTTCATTTGTCGATTGTATGCCAAGTACCCGCTCTCAAGGCGGCATCTTGCAATAACCAATCGACGAATTAGAACGTTTCTTACGTTTAAGACGCAGAATAGTAGAGTATCAACGCAAGCATAACATTCCCGATCTTCTTGCTTATCCTCCTGAACCAGACAACAAACAAGACATGGCCGAAGGACCTCAGGACAGACCGCTGAAGTACTACGCTACTCCGTCTCAACAGGAGCCTCATACTAGCATTGCTACTCCCGCTATCAACCGAAACGATTTCGAGTTGAAACCTTCATTGCTGTCAGCCGTACAACAACACCAATTTTCTGGAAATCCGACAGACGATCCTAATGAACACTTGACCAAGTTTGTGCAGTATGCTGACACAGTGAAAGCAAATGGTGTGACTCCAGACGCGATAAGACTACATCTTTTTCCTTTCTCTCTAAGAGATAGAGCTTGGGCTTGGTTGCAATCCTTGCCATCTAACTCTATTACTACGTGGGAAGAGTTAAAGAAAGTTTTCTTAGCAAGATATTTTCCACCGAGTAAAACCGCTATGCTAAGGGCTCAAATCAACGGATTTAAACAAAAAGATTCAGAATCTCTCTACGAAGTGTGGGAGAGATACAAAGACATGATGAGACTTTGTCCACATCACGGTCTTGAAAACTGGGTAACCATTCATACCTTCTACAATGGGTTTCTATACAACACCAGATTGACAATAGACGCTGCCGCGGGCGGTGCACTTATGGACAAGCCATACAATGAAGCCTATACCCTCATTGAAAATATGGCTCAAAACCATTGTCAATGGGGAGGTGAGAGAACTGCTGTGGAGAAACCCCAGACGAAAGGTGGAATGTATGAAGTAAGCAGCCTAGATCACGTCCACGCGAAGGTAGATGCCCTTGCCCAAAAGATTGATAACTTGACCATAACACCCCCAGCCACCGTGGCTGCTGTAAGTCCAAATTGCGAAATATGCGGAACTCCAGGACACACTGCCCCAGAATGTCAAATTTTAGCTGGAATGACCACAGACCAGGTGAATTAAGCTCAAGGAAATCCGTACTCAAATACCTATAACCCAGGCTGGAAAAATCATCAGAACTTTTCCTATAAGAACAATAATGCCTTGTATGCACCTAACCAAGCACCTGCTGTACCACCGGGATATCAAAAACCAGCCATAGCCGCTCCAAACGTTCCTAGAAAATCCAACCTTGAATTGATGATGGAAAATTTCATAGCTACCCAAACTCAAACGAACAAAGAATTCCTAAATCAAAACATACACACTAGTGAACAGATTAAGCAATTAGCGAGCAAAGTAGACGCTTTAGCCACCCACAATAAAATGCTTGAAACTCAGATTTCACAAGTGGCTCAACAACAAGCATCTACTGCTGCTCCAGCTGGCACATTTCCAAGACAGCCACAACCAAATCCAAAAGGTCATGCAAACACAGTTATATTAAGAAGTGGAAAAGAATTAGACGGACCTATTGATCCTAGGATTGAAAACCCAGCTATGTACCAGAAACCAGATAAACCAACTGAAAAGGAGAATGAACCAGAAGAGAAGGAAGACAAAAATCAAGAGGCTGTGGAGAATGAGAAGCCTTATGTGCCTCCACCACCTTATAAACCACCAATTCCGTACCCTCAGAGATTAACCAAGTCCAAAACGATGGGCTAGTTTAAAAAGTTTGTTGAACTTCTGAAACAGTTGAATATTACTATTCCGTTTACAGAAGCTATCACTCAGATGCCCTCGTATGCTAAATTTCTCAAGGAAATCCTATCTAACAAGAAAAAGATAGAGGACAATGGAACAGTTACACTTACTGCTGAGTGTAGCGCTATTATTCAAAACAATATGCCCCCTAAGTTAAAAGATCCAGGTAGTTTCTCTATACCTTGTAACATTGGAAAGTTCGTCATAGACAAAGCTCTATGCGACTTGGGAGAAAGTATCAGTGTCATGCCCCTATCTATTTGCAAAAAGCTGGAGATGGGAGAACTTAGACCCACCAAAATGTCCGTTCAACTAGCTGACCGATCAGTTAAATACCCTGTAGGTATACTGGAAAACGTTCCAGTAAGAATAGGTCAATTCTATATCCCGACCGATTTCATAATCATGGACATTACAGAGGACTCAGTTACCCCAATCATATTAGGAAGACCTTTCCTAGCCACAGCTGGAGCCATAATCGACGTGAAAAAGGGCAGACTAACATTCGAAGTCGGAGAAGAAAAAGTGGAGTTCATCCTCACTCAATTCTTACAAGCACCAGCCATGGATGACACATGTTATCTGATTGACGTGATAGACGAGTGCGTAAGAGAGATGGAAGCAGAACAAACCACATATTTGGATATAATGAAAATCCAAATCCCCCCGATTTTCGAAGATGACGATTGGCGCGAACCGTATCAAGATGATAGTCTAAGCGTAAGTTTAGCACTTACACCGGATCATATGCCAAGTCCAAAGGAATCATACTCATAACTGAAAACCTTACCCAGAAACCTAAGATATGAATTCCTAGACACCGAATGTAAGCGACCAGTAATAGTCAATTCCAATTTAGGAACACTCGAAACTAAGAAATTATTAGACGTCCTAAGGAAGTACCCGACTGCACTAGGTTACAACATTTCTGATCTAAAAGGAATATGTCCTTCAATCTGCATGCACCGTATTATGCTAGAAGAAGATCGCAAAACCTCTAGAGAACCTCAGAGAAGAATTAACCCAATCCTCAGCACTGTAGTCAGAGATGAAGTTAAGAAGCTACTGGAAGCAGGAATTATATATCCGATCTCCGACAGTCAATGGGTTAGCCCAGTGCATGTCGTACCAAAGAAAGGAGGTATCACTGTTGTGAAGAACACAAAAGGCGAATCTATAACTCAAAGAGTTGTGACTGGAAGTAGAATGTGCATCGACTATCGAAAACTAAATAAAGCTACTCGAAAAGATCATTTCCCTCTACCTTTCATAGATCAAATGTTAGAACGATTAGCCAAACACTCGTATTTCTGCTATCTAGATGGTTACTCCGGATTTTTACAAATCCCTATTCACCCTGATGATCAAGAGAAGACTACATTCACGTGACCCTATGGAACGTTCGCTTATAGACGAATGCCCTTCGGATTGTGTAATGCCCCTGCAACCTTTCAACGATGCATGATGTCAATCTTCGCAGATTTCATAGATAACATCATGGAAGTGTTCATGGACGACTTCTCTGTATGCGGGCAAAGTTTTGAAGGATGCTTATCAAACCTAGAAAAGGTACTAGAAAGATGTGTGAAAGTAAACCTCGTGCTTAACTGGGAAAAATGCCATTTCATGGTCAGAGAAGGAATCGTGCTAGGACATGTTATATCAGAAAAGGGAATTGAAGTTGATAAAGCTAAGATAGAAGTCATAAAAGACCTTCAACCCCCAAAGACCGTACGAGAAATACGAAGCTTTTTAGGCCACGCCGGTTTCTACCGACGTTTCATTAAAGATTTCTCAAAAATCACTAAACCCCTTACCGGTCTGTTAATGAAAGACGCTGAGTTCATATTCGATGAAAAGTGTCTTAACGCTTTTGAGACTCTAAAAACAGCTCTTATCACCGCACCAATCATGCAACCACCCGATTGGAGATTACCCTTTGAGATCATGTGCGATGCGAGTGATTATGTCGTAGGCGCAGTTCTAGGACAAAGGAAGGACAAGAAACTTCACGCAATCTACTATGCTAGTAGAACCTTAGATTCCGCTCAGATGAACTACGCCACGACTGAGAAAGAACTGTTAGCATTTGTCTTCGCCCTTGACAAATTTCGTTCCTATCTAGTAGGAGCTAAGATAATCATTTACACGGACCACGCTGCTATCAGATACTTACTAACCAAGAAGGATGCCAAACCAAGACTCCTAAGATGGATCCTACTATTGCAAGAGTTTGATCTGGAGATCAAAGATAAGAAAGGTACTGAGAACGTCGTAGTAGACCACTTGTCAAGAATAGAAAGTATTAAACCCGAACAAGTGCCTATTAACGACGATTTTCCATACGAACAGCTGATAGCGCAAATAAGAAGCGATCTAGCTCGACTAGATCCAAACAAACCAGAACCTAAAGAAGCCGTGGAAGCAATCCATACGGACGAAAGACTGCCATGGTATGCTGACATAGTCAACTACTTAGCTGCAGGCGTACTTCCACCGGATTTGACATATCAGCAGAAAAAGAAATTCTTCCATGATCTCAAGTACTATTATTGGGATGAACCCTTATTATTTAAGAGAGGACCAGATGGAATCTTCCATCGATGCATACCCGAAGAAGAAATAGAAGATGTCATTTCTCATTGTCATTCATCTCCATATGGCGGACATGCAAGCACTTCGAAAACTTGTGCCAAGATCTTACAAGCCGGCCTATTCTGGCCTAATCTATGGAAAGACGTCCACATCGCTGTGATCAACTGTGATCGGTGTCAACGCACTGGTAATATCTCAAGACGCGATGAAATGCCTCAAAGAGGAATATTAGAGGTGGAAGTTTTCGATGTGTGGGGAATCGATTTCATGGGACCCTTCCCATCTTCTTTCGGAAACAAGTACATACTCGTAGCTGTTGATTATGTTTCAAAATGGATCGAGGCTATAGCTTCTCCTACAAATGACACACGAGTAGTAATTAAGCTCTTCAAGAATGTAATATTTCCAAGATTTGGTGTGCCTAGACTTGTCATTAGTGACGGTGGCTCTCATTTCATCTCGAAAATATTCGACAAATTACTGTCTAAGTATGGAGTCAGACACCGTGTAGCAACACCTTATCACCCACAAACCAGTGGACATGTTGAAGTCTCAAACAGAGAAATAAAACAAATTCTAGAAAAGACTGTCGCCATATCTAGGAAAGATTGGTCATCCAAGCTTAACGAAGCTTTATGGGCTTATAAGACCGCCTACAAGACACCTATAGGAACTACACCCTTCAAACTTGTGTACGAAAAGTCTTGTCACCTCCCGGTAGAACTAGAACACAAAGCATATTGGGTGATTAAAATGCTGAATATAAACTACACTGCCGCAGGAGAAAAGCGAGTCCTTGATATAAACGAACTGGAAGAATTAAGATTAGACGCTTATGAGAATGCTAAGATATATAAAGAAAGAACCAAAAGATGGCACGACAAGCGTTTATCTAGGAAAGAATTCAGTGTGGGAGACGTTGTACTCCTTTTCAACTCTAGACTTAGGCTCTTTCCTGGGAAATTGAAATCTAGATGGTCAGGCCCCTTTGAAATTACGAAAGTGTTCCCTAGTGGAGCGATAGAAATTAAGGGTAGGAATAGTGAACCGTTCACAGTAAACGGACAACGATTAAAACATTACCATCACATAGAAAATAGAGACTATGCGAATAGTCTAAAACTCTTAGAGTTGTCCACTAATTCCCCTGACTAATCTACCATTAAGCACTACGTCAGGCTTATGACGGTAAAAACAGCGCTTAGTGGGAGGCAACCCACCTTATTGCTTTCTTTGTTTTATTTTTATTTGTTTCTCTTCATCATTATTGATTTTATCTTATTTTCCACTTTCTGCATTTTCGTTTCTTTTAAAGCTTTGTTTTCATTATTTTCTTTCGTTTTGTTTTCAAACATTTTTATAAAACTGCTGTACTGATTTAAAAATTCTACATGCTACAGGATTTAAAAAAAAAAGCCTTTTCTACCTTACCCTTTTTTTCCTGATTTGTTTCTCCTTCTCTAACATTCACTATGGAACCAAAACCACATAACTTTATGGAAACCACTTTTATAGGAAGAAACCAAATGAGGAAGTTTGAAGAGTTGTCACAGAGGAACATTGGTATGACTCTGTATTATGATGAACCAACTATGGACATCCTAGGTATCTCTGACAGTATCCTTTACCTGTATAACCAACTTGGATGGGAAAAAGCCCACATTAAGTCTAGATTTGTCACCTACCGCGAGCTTACCTTTGAATTCTTGAGCTCCCTAGTTCATATACCTGAGTGCGGTTTCGGACCTAGAAAAGGATTTATCGGTTTCAGACTATTCGGTATTGAATTCGTTTATAACCATAAGGAATTAGCTGACCTCCTAGGATTCCCTAGCGGACCTTTTGCTTTTACTGAAACCCAGGTAGAACTGATGGATATTGAGCTGGATTTCTTTTGGGGAACCTTAACCGGAAATTATCACCCTGAGCCGAATAACATGGATAACAATGAAATACATAATCCCGCTATTCGCTATTTCCATAAGATCCTAGCCCATACCATATTCGGAAAGGAAGAAAACCGAACCGAGGTGTCTAAGGATGAGATATTTTTACTGTACTGTATGACCCAAGGCCGCCCTGTCAATGTTGTGCCCTTCATGATGAAAACCTTTTGCCGCATTCTTCAGGACCCTGATGCGCCGATCATCATAGGAGGCCTTGTCACTATGATTGCTAACGCACTTGGACTTAGATACCAGCTGCATAAGTGTACACCCTTTGGTTCCATTCGTCCTATGAATATAGATTTCTGTTTTGACCGACGCCTAATAGGAAATATAGGACCTGCACCTTTTGAATATCTGATAAGGGACGAAGTTGTCACCTTATTCACCCTTCCGAACCATGCAAAAGTGAGTGTCCACAATCGTGACAATTGGCTTTATGAGCTGAACCCACCTGACCATCCATCAACACCTGAGACACCACAATCTTATCAAGTCATTGATGAAAAGATGTCTGATTATGAGAATGATCCTGAGACCCCTCCTGGTTATTATGAAATTAACAACATTGTTGAGGATACTGATGCCCCTGAAATAAACAAAGGAGAGTACACTGAGAGTTTGAACAAAATCTTAACCACTCTGGAAGTTTATCGGACTGAGATTAATGGAGTTAAGGATGAATTGAAAAGCATGTGTCTCGATATAATAGGCTTAACTGACATTACAGTGGACCAGTTTTATCATATGAATTCAGCCTTGGAAGAATTAAAGAAGAGACTTGGATGATGCAGCAGTGATCAACATTTTTATTTTTCTTTCTGTTTTTGTTTCTAGGTAGTTTCCCTTTTTGCAATTTATATTTCAGTTTGATTCAATTCTGCACAATTTTACTTTCTGCAAATTTTAAATTTCTGTTCAAAAACAAGTATTAATTTCAATGCAAATTTTATTTAGTTTTCTTATTTACAAGTTTCGTTCAAATTAAATTTACTGCATATTTATTACTTTTCTGCTCATTAAATTACTATCAGTAAATTCTAATACTGATATTTCTAAATTTCAATTTTTGATTGTTGGTTTTATAATGATTGGGATGTGTATTCACCTTAACTGATATTGTGTTCATTCTATATATATTATAATGTTGCAAAGCTGTGTTGGAATTAAGTTGAAGTGATCAAGAAATTCAAATTTTTGTTGTTGTAACGGTCGTAATAGACCCTTGACGAGCGTAAAACGTTCTTACCCGTGTTACGATCGTAACCCATACATGACGATCGTCACGCCCTTCTGAATCACGCACTCTGTAATTAGAGAGGCGTTTCCTCTTCTTCCTCCCCCTCATTTTTCTGCTCCCACGACCGTCCAACCTCCACACCTCTTTTTCTTTAACCGCCCATTATCACCACTTAATTCCCATAACTTCACTCCATTACCCCATTCACATTCAAACTTCCCACATTCCTTTTTCCTCATCTATATATTCAACCCATTTCTTCATAAATCTCCACATCTCTCAAACCCAAACCTTTCAATCTCAAAACTTGTTGCATGCTATGGCTAACAACCAACAACAAATCCCCAACATCATTCTCAGAGAAGGAAACCAAGGTGAAACCCAAAGAACCAAGTATCAAAAATTCCAACGCCGCGGTCTCCAACCGACTCGGTATGTCGACCATGACTGCCTGAGGACATTGGGACTGTTTGAGAGTGTTCAACATCTTTTGCAGAATGTCAACTTATGGCATCTGTGCAGCCAGCCTCAACCTATTTACGAAGCCCTCACGTTGTAGTTCCTGAGTTCATTTGTTTACATAACTCCATCAGGATCTACCAGCCAACTCACTGGCGTGGCCACATTCCGCATGTTTGGCGTAGAGTATCAGTACACACAAAATGATATCGCGCACTTGCTTGGTTTTAGTTATGGTGAGGGAGTTCATCACCGTGTGCCCGATAATTTCAATGAGGAACCCTTTAATTTATGGCACAGATTGTCCAACAATCGTGCAGCATCATTCGAGAGCCTCAACGCCACTCTCATTCATAACCCCGCCATCCGGTACTTCCACCGCATCCTGTGCAACACTATTTTCGCCAGAGATAGCAACCACAAGCTCAACTCCAAGGAGCTTTTCTTCCTGCATTGTGCATTGACCAGCCAGCAAATAAACGCCGCTCCATTTCTCTTGGCTCATATTCACTCCATTTGCACAAGAGGTCGCCAACCCTTCTATTTCGGAGGGATTATCACTTCTATTGCCTTAGCTTTGAATCTTGGTGCCGCTCTCACTGATATGCCTTCTATGGCACCGGCTTTGCTTACCCTGGATCACTGCAAGTCTACACACCTCATCCATGAGCGAGAAGATGGCAAATTCAATCCGGTGATCCGAGGTGTCATTTATCACAACATTATTTTGCCTTGCAGGAACCGAATTGATCCACAAAACCCAGCCAATTGGCTATTTGATCCAGCAGCTCCCGAGGACCACATTCCTATTCATGAAGAGCAGCCTAATGCCCCCGTGGATGAGATAGAAGAAGAGATGGACCGTACTGCCCCCGTTCACGACATACCTGAGAATTCATCCAGGCAGCCTCCAGCCGATGTCACTCTTGAAGAAATTCTCCGTGCCATCCACCAACAGAACCAACTTGCCGCCGCACTTGAAAGGAAGCAACAAGAGCAATATGATAGCCTCTTTGCACAAAATGTTCAGATCTTAAGCAGGCAACAGGCAATGGACGAGACGCTCGCAGAAGCTTTAAGTGAGATAGGCACCTTGAGAGCGGAAGTCAACACTCTTAGCGTCCATGACTCCGACAGCGAAGCCACACCTACTAGACGTGCACACACCAGGAGCAGAGGACGTAGTCATCAGTAGTCTAGTTTTATTTTAGATCGCATTTTCCCTTTCGTTTTGTTTTTATATTGTATTTCCCTGCTATTATATCACAACATTGAGGACAATGTCTGATATAGTGTGGGCGACATACCTTTCCTTTCCTTGTATTTCCCTTCCGCATTTTCACTTAAGCATGAATTTCTATATGATATCTCTCATTTTCAATTTTCCCCGCTTTATTTAGCCATACCGAAAATTTTTGCTTTATCTTCGCATAGCTCGACATATCTACCTTAATGGAATCTTAGATAGGAAGCCGAGAAAGATTCAACAAGATCGATACAGTTATGACACCTTTGACTTCTTACTTACGCAATCCCTTTCAATAACTGTTATACCTATATCTTAAGTTTTAGTTCTAGAGTAACCCCCAGTAGTTTATACTAGCAGTCAGCACCGTTTAGACACAAACCACGTCGGGAGCCAATGAATATAAGTGTTTGATGCCTAATCAATGAAATATCCTTCTTATCTCGCTGCTAAGAAAGGAAGATTTGCACTAAAATTATACGGTCGCATACAAGAGATGAGCAAATAATGAAGGAATCCATTGTTGGTTGGTTCAGAGGTATCTGGTTCTGAACTCGGTAAGGCGTGCTTCGGCTCGATCCCCCACAACCTCCAATTTGGATAATATGTAAAGGGTTGCCACACTCGTGTACCAGACCCCGTGCTAAAAAGGATCAAAGTCACTAACCGGCTACTCCACTACGTGCGCGAAAAGACAAAGGGCTTAATGTGATTGCGCTAGAACGAAATCGGGTGAAATAAGAACAAGAGGCTCTAGGCAGAATTATAACAGATACATTAAACAGCTTGTTTAAAATGGAAGTCCACGACTCAGCTTGTTGCTTGTGTCATTAGTGTATCGTTAGTGTTTTACTTAAGTATCGGTCGAACTAACAAATGGTTTCCCGTAATTGTTTCGAAAACCGAAGATATGTTATGCATGTGCATCTGATAAAACTTGTCCAATTTTCTAATTGATTATTTGCTTGAGGACAAGCAAAGGTTTAAGTATGGGGGTGTTTGATAACGAGAAATCGTATCATATAAACACCGCATTTTTAGTCCATTTTCATAGTGCATTAATCCGTTTAACTCCCGATTGTTTCGAGTTTTTATGTTTTTCCAGAGGTACAATGGTTCTCTACTCAAAAGTGTGCAAAAAGATCATATGAAGAAATTCAACATGAAAAGATAGAAGAAACCAACAATCTTCCAAAGTCTGCATATTTTGTAGCTCTGACGGTCGTAACAGCTCTCTTACGATCGTAACACACTTCTAGCGCGTGACGACCGTCACATATTGCTTACGACCGTAACACGCTACTTAATGTGAAAAATGCCCGTCACCAAGTTCTTACGATCGTGACAAGCCCAATTTAGTTTTATGAAGAATGTGAAGACGTGGCCAACGAAAGGTGGAAGAGTCTTCAGTGATTCCTACTTTCTCTCAACCTCAACGACCAACTAAGCTGCCCAGTCTCCTGATTTCTCTCAACAAACAGCATGCTGAAGCCCACGAACTTTCTCCAACTGACAAACACAAATGCTTATAAATACCAAAGAATCAGATGAAGAGAAGGACGGAGTTTTTGATATAATTTTCTTGCGGAAGCTCTGCCGAACTTGCAACCTAAATTTCCAGTTTTATTTCAGTTTTTTTTATTTCTGTTCTTCATTTCCTGTTTTTCCCTTTACCGTTAAATAGCAATTTCCAACATCAGGAAATTGCTATCGTAGCTAGGATTTATTTGTTTTATCCTCAGAACTTGTTAAATTTCAATTCCAAGAGTTCCAAACTTGCCGTCATCTGTGGAAGAGGGAGCTTGAGGAATAGTGCATTGTATCAGGTTCTGAACCGTATTAATATAATTGTCATTTGTTTTATGCTAAATTATCGTTATTTAATTACTATGAGTATTCTACTGCATCTAGATTATATCGTTTGTTTATCTGTTTTGATTAGTATGTCTAGCTAATTTTTTAGAGTCGGTATGTATAAGAGTAACTGAACGGGTAAAACCGATCCTAAGCTAAAATCCTAAATAACTTAATTTCTGGCTGTGACTTTTTATTATAAAACCAGGCTTTTTGTTACGAGAGTAAGAAAAGTAGAATAGGTTAGGATCGAGACCACGAGAGTGTGAGGTTTTAACCGGATAGCTAAAGTTAGGCATTTGATTTAAATACAGCGAGAGCGCTTTAAAATGAATTAGACTTTATTAAGTTTTCAAAGAGTATTTTCTAAACACTTATGGGCTAGTGAGAGCAGGCATAGGGCTCTAGGAGTATAATCTAATACAAGACCACGAGAGTGTGAGTTGAGGGTTTTTAAACTGATAATTTCTACAGAATAACTTAAGTGAAATATTTTCAGATGCTTAGTTTCGATTAAATCCGCATAGGTTCACTATACTACATACCGACTGCTTTATTAATATTTCTTAACCCAATTTAGTTTCCCGCTTTAATTCTTTAGAAATTAAAACCGTGACATTATCCGCCTTAGCTAAACATAGTAACTATAGGTAGCACTAGATTGATTATCAAGTCCTTGTGGGTTCGATATCTTTTAAAACTACGCGATAGGACTGTGCACTTGCAGTCAGAATCTATAGACGTACTAAGTCGCGATTAATAACTGCCAGAGAGGGTTTGATAAAGCTTCTCAAAGAGTTTCCCGATGTATTCGCTTGGTCCTATCAGGATATGCCAGGGTTGGATACCAGCATCGTGGAGCATCACTTACCGTTGAGATCATAATGTCCGCCGGTGAAACAAAGGTTGAGACGGACTCATCCAGACATGGCTGTCAAAATCAAAGAGGAGGTACAAAAACAGATTGACGCGGGTTTTCTCGCCACGTCAGAATATCCTTAATGGTTAGCCAACATCGTACCCGTTCCAAAAAAGGACGAAAATGTCAGAATGTGTGTAGACTACAGAGATCTAAACAAGGCTAGTCCAAAGGACGACTTTCCTTTACCACACATTGACATGCTGGTAGACAGTACAGCAAAGTTCAAAGTTTTCTCCGTCATGGATGGATTCTCGGGCTATAATCAGATCAAAATGGCGCCGAAAGACATGGAGAAAACTTCGTTCATTACCCCATGGGGTACCTTTTATTACAAGGTAATGCCGTTCGGTTTGAAGAATGTCGGGGCAACCTATCAAAGGGCCATGACTACTCTGTTTCATGACATGATACACAAGGAAATCGAGGTATATGTCGATGATATGATTGCCAAATCTAAGACAGAGGAGGAGCATGTGACCCACCTGTCAAAACTATTCGAGCGGCTGAGAAAGTACAAACTCCGCTTGAATCCCAACAAGTGCACATTTGGTGTTCGTTCGGGGAAACTCTTAGGGTTCATCGTCAGCCAGAAAGGAATTGAGGTTGATCCTGACAAGGTCAAGGCCATTCAAAAAATTCCTTCTCTGAAAACTGAAAAACAAGTTAGAGGATTCCTGGGACGTTTGAAATATATTTCCAGATTCATACTCCTCATGACCGCGACATGCACGCCGATTTTCAAATTACTGAAAAAGAACAAGGACTTCGTTTGGACAGAAGACTGCCAAACCGCCTTCGACAGTATCAAGGAATACCTGTCGAACCCGCCAATTCTATCACCTCCAGTGGAAGGAAGACCACTGATCATCTACCTCACAGTCTTGGAAAACTCAATGGGTTGTGTACTTGGCCAACAAGACGAAACCAAAAGGAAAGAGTCTGCCATCTACTATCTGAGTAAGAAATTCACCGACTACGAGACTCGGTACACTATGCTTAAGAAAACTTGTTGCGCTTTGGCTTGGGAAGCCAAACGTCTTCGCCAGTACATGATTCGTCACACCACTTGGTTGGTCTCCGAAATGGATCCAATCAAGTAGGTATTTGAAAAGTCTGCTCTCACAGGAAGGATTGCCCGTTGGCAGATGTTGTCATCAGAATATGACATAGAGTACCATGCTCAGAAAGTCGTTAAAGGAAGTGTTTTAGCCGATCATTTGGCTCATCAACCGATCCACGATCAAGAATCGGTCAAATTTGACTTCCCAGACGAAGATGTCATGTATCTAAAATTGAAAGACTGCGATGAATCGTTACCCAGTGAAGGGCCAGAACCAGGTTCCCAATGGGGACTTATCTTTGACGGAGCTGTCAATCATTATGGAAATGGAATTGGGGCAATCATTGTCACCCCTCAGGGTACCCACATTCCTTTCACCGTCAGACTGACATTCAAGTGCACAAACAACGAGGTCGAATACGAAGCTTGTATCATGGGTCTCGAAGAAGCGATCGACTTAAGGATTAAGAACTTGGATGTATACGGCGATTTAGCCCTAGTTATCAATCAGGTCAAAGGAGATTGGAACACATACCAATCAGGATTGATTCCTTACAAAGATTACGCGAGAAGGTTGTTACCATTCTTCAACAGAATTGAGTTTCATCATATCCCTCGTGAAGAGAATCACATGGCTGATGCATTAGCCACTCTCTCTTCCATGATTAGCGTGGGTCAATGGAATGACCTACCTAAGATCGACATAATGCGCCTTGAGCGGCCCGCTTACATCTTCACGATTGAAGCGGTCATAGACTACAAACCTTGGTATCATGATATCAAATGCTTCCTTCAGAAACAGGAGTACCCACTTGGGGCATCCAGAAAAGATAGAAAAACCCTCAGAAGGCTGGCAGGCAGTTTCTTCCTGAGCGGTGATACCCTCTATAAGAGAAACTTTGACATGGTCCTACTCCGATGTGTAGACAGACCAAAAGCAAACATGCTAATAAAAGAAATTCACAAAGGATCCTTTGGCACTCATGCCAACGGATACACGATGGCAAGAAAAATTCTGAGAGCAGGGTACTACTGGTCGACCATGGAATCCGACTGCTACACGTACATGAGGAGGTGTCATAAGTGTCAGATATACTCCGACAAGATCCATGTACCGCCAACGCATCTCAAAGTTCTTTCTTCCCCATGGCCTTTTTCCATACGGGGAATCGACATGATTGGCATAATTGAGCCCAAGGCTTCAAACGGACATTGGTTCATTCTGGTAGCCATTGACTACTTCACCAAGTGGGTCGAAGCAGCGTCATACGCTAATGTAACCCGACAAGTGGTGGTCCGATTTATCAAAAACAATATCATTTGTCGTTATGGTGTTCCAAGCCAGATCATTACTGATAATGGATCTAAATTGAACAATAAGATGATGAAGGAGTTGTGCGCTGAGTTCAAGATTAAACACCATAACTCATCTCCCTACCGACCCAAGATGAACGGAGCGGTAGAAGCGACTAACAAGAACATCAAGAAGATCGTTCAAAAGATGGTTATAACCTATAAAGACTGGCACGAGATGCTACCCTTTGCTCTTCACGGTTATCGCACATCTGTCTGCACTTCAACAGGGGTAACCCCTTTCTCTCTAGTATATGGCATGGAAGCAGTGCTCCCCATAGAAGTAGAGATCCCATCAATTCGGGTATTGATGGAAGCTAAGCTAACAGAAGTCGAATGGTGTCAAATTCGACACGATGAATTGAATCTGATCGAAGAAAAATGGATGACGGTACTATGCCATGGTCAGTTGTATCAACAAAGAATGAAGACGACGTTTGACAAAAAGGTCCGACCTCGCGTCTTCAGGAAAGGAGACCTCGTGCTCAAGAATATACAGTCATTTCTCACTGATTCCCGGGGAAAATGGACTCCGAATTATGACGGCCTCTATGTGGTCAAGAAAGCTTTCTCAGGCGGCGCCTTGAGACTTGCAACCATGGACGGAGAGGAATTTGCCTACCCCACGAATGTTGATGTAGTCAAGAAATACTTCGCCTAAACTAAAAAAAACGTCTCGGTGGATTGAAAACTCGAAAGGGCGATCCAGGCAAAAATTAGAGACAAAAAAATCATCCCGGTGGATTGGAAACATAACAGTACAATCCTGGCAAAAATTAGGGATAATGGCAAGTAACTATGTCCAACAGAGGCAAGTCCCTCAGCAACAGTTACGTCGTCCATCAGAAAAACTCCAGTCAAGGTCATCTTTGACAGAAGCTCAGGATGCCCAGAATTCAAAGTTGGTAGAAGGATATTGGTCGTTATGTTTCGATGTAGCCCTTTTCCCTGTAAATTACCATTTTCTAACTTTGTATATACTCTTTGGGATCACGCGTTTGGCTGATTTCCATCATATCAATAAAATTTGAGCCCTTATGCTTTTGTTTGCAATTCTTATTTGTTTTAGCTTTATAGAACGACGTTTTTAACATGATCAACGATTCTTGAAATAAAACAAAAATGAATTTACTTGTAAAACTTTTTCTGCTTTTACAATAAAATGATGGCAATTTCTTTTGACTGTTAAACATTGAAAGAACATCGATCGCTACTCCAGAAGTAATCGAGCTTCAAAGTGCAGAATCAAAATACTCCTTCTAAACCAGTACGTCTGAACGAAGGATCAACTGTGTCAGAGACCTTGTTTCGTCTGACACGCCCCGACAGAGTTCTCATCTCCTAAGCCCGATCAAAGTAGCTCCCCGCAGGGACTATCTCTCCTAAGCAAGGCAGAATTACAATCTTGAACCAGGGATACCTTTTCATCTCCCACCTTGGCCGAGTATCCAGTCGTGCTCCTTAAGTCTGTATGTGGTGTCAGTTTTGTCAGCATATACATACATGCCTCATGCATTATTGATTTATATTCATATTCATGTTGCATCACTATCACTCTAGTCGGTCTTATCCCCTAGTGATAAACTTCCTCCTGTCAATCGAGTTGTCAGTTCTTTCGTTGTCAGGAAACGTCGTGTTTGAACAACCGCTTCTCCACTTTGCTGCTGAACTAAAGTTGGTTCTTTGACCACTTTGATAACTTGAACCTCTGAAAAGGAAAGAAAACCCTCAGCCGATGTCACTCTTCGCCATTGAAGATGATATCTTCGTTTTCCCGAATTAAGGAAAATCCCCAGAGAAAGCCTCTCAGCTAAAAAACTTCCAGCAACGCATTGATTTTGCTCTCCGGAGAGTCGATGTCAACAAGGTCATCGGCACCTCAAAATTGGATCACATCATATGGTATTTCTCCGAGAAGATCTCCGAGAAAAGTATGATGTAATATCCCCAAACGACAGTAGTCTCTCAAGAGATTCGCTCTCCCTAGTAGACTCGACAAATGGCATCTCCAACAGAGAAGTTTGTGCCTCTCTACCATCAAAACTTTTTCCATCAAATGGCATCTCCCCAGGAAAATCCGGCGAGAAGTTTGAGGAAAACCGCTACAAATAGCGTCCCGTGTCAATAAAGTTTATTGACAAAAGAAACTAAGACCAGTTCCTCGGTAAGAAACCAAGATCAAAGGGAAGTTTATTTCAGCAACTGAGGCCAGTTCCTTGGTAGGAAACCAGGATCGAGGGGAAGTTCATTTCAGCAACTGAGACCAGTTCCTCGGTAGGAAACCAGGATCGAGGGGAAGTTTATTTCAAAAACTGAGACCAGTTCCTTGGCTGAGGACCAGGATCGAGGGGAAGTTTCAACCTTTTCTAAGCATCATCGCTTAGCAAAAGAAGATGAATGCGCAAGCTGCCGTTCATAGCAAACCATCAAAATTCGGGTATTCCAATATTTAATCCTCTTGCACCCCGAATGCCCGAATACCTTCGTCATTCACACCTTTAGGTCCAAGAAGATTAAATAGGGGCATCTGTCATACCCCAAATTTTGACCACTAAGATTCCCATCATTGTGCAAATCATCATCACAATATGGATGAACCATCATACCTCATTAGTCTCGCCAAAGATGGGTGAGCATCCACTACAATCAAAATTAGGGTTTCAAGCCCTCTCAGAGCTCTTAGACAAAGGATCAATCAAGGAATGACATGATCTTCAACTTGTCTAACCTCTCAAACATCTACAAAGGATCAAGAGGACTCCCATATCAAGGATCAAGCACAAGGCTGCTCCCTTCTAAGTGGATTAAGCCTCAAGATCGCCAGTGTCACCAAATTAGGGTTTTGGTCGACCAGGGCCTCCAGATGGAAATTCTCGTCTGGGCATGAGCCAATGCTTCAAGGCATAACCTATGATGCTCCAAGGAACATCATGAACCCCATCATCAAGTCAATTTAGCCTCAGGGGATGCATTCACCAAAAATCAGGAATTAGGGTTTCTTGACCTAATTCACCCCTAAGTTGACTTTTGGGACAAAACATGAGCCAAGACCTCAAGAGAGGATTTGAGGGTCTCTAATACACTACATTGATCCATTTGCAACAATGGATTGATCCAAGAAGCTTGATTCACAAGTTTCAATTTCATCTGAACCACAGTTAGGGTTTTGCAAGAAAAGTCAATTGTATCTTTGACTTTTGACCAGGACATGCTCCTAAACCCTAGGACATGAATCAATATACCCTATAACACCCATGGAACATGTCCATCAAGTTTGATTTAGGTCAAGGACATGATTTCCTAAAGGATTGCACAGTTTGGAATTCATCTGATAAAAAGTCAACTGTGCACAAAAGTCAAACTTTGACTTTTTGAGATTTTTCATAAAAATGGTTTTTTAACCCTAAAATGATGTTAATATATGATTGGAATCATCATTCATCAAGAAAAATCAAGAAAAGTGGGATAACTTGCAAAAGGGGTAACCATAAAAACTTAGAAATTTTTCTAAGTTTTGAAACAAAGTAGTTAGGGTACCAACTTTAAAGGATCATAACTCCTAAACCACAAGGCCATTTTTCCCCATCCAAAGCTGGATTTGTAGCTCTCATTACCCTCTACAAAAGCTCCAACTACACCTCACTCCAATTCATTGTGGATTCTGAGTTATGATTGGGCCAAAATGGTTAAAACATGAAAATACATCATTTTCCAACACTTAGAAAAATTCTGGCCAAGGCAGATTTTGTTGAAAACACCAAAACTTGTGAGATCTTTTCACATAGTTGAAAGCTGAATCAAGTCTAAAGGTAAACACCAATGTTGTTGCATATGTTTCTAAGGATCCAAAGAACCTCTCAGCATGAATTGATTCAACTTGAGCCAAGAAAAATCCATGCCCAAAGTCATGCTGCTGCAAGCTGTTTTGGAAAAATCAGTTTGCATGTTTGCTTGCCATACACGATTTCTGAATCAAAACCAAGGATCATTATGCCACATGTACTCAAACCAATCACAATGCATCTGATCCAACCTATAAAGCTGAGTCACAAAGCCAAGGAATCTTCCAACTTGAAGTTCATGCATTTTGGCACATTTTGCCTTGAATTCAAAGGCCATTAATGTGGAATAGTGCATTGTCAAGATTCTCACTCTCCTCAGTCAAGTTCTCTGATTAAACAACAATTAAAATGACTGAGGAATGTGATTTCAGTCAAGGCATAGCTGATCTATTTGGAGCAGCTATTACACCTAATGCAAGAGGCATTTATGTCCAACCAATCCCTTTGAAGGTGATCTGATCCAGCAGCCATTCACTATTCCTCCAAGACAAGAGTTGATCACCTATAAATAGAGGTTCCAATGGATCATTCAAGGCACACCAAAGCACCTT
Source organism: Lathyrus tuberosus (assembly GCA_022829125.1). Lineage (NCBI taxonomy): Eukaryota > Viridiplantae > Streptophyta > Magnoliopsida > Fabales > Fabaceae > Lathyrus > Lathyrus tuberosus. The sequence goes on along the minus strand of JALAZF010000306.1, from coordinate 6,576,045 downwards.
ATAGCACTGCTTTCTCTCATTCTCTCTTAAGTGCCAATTTTCTTTGTTTTTGAGCAACCACCATCGGGTTTTGAGTTGCAGCCCTAAGCAATCCATTCCAATTGCTCAGACACATCACATATGATGTATTTGAGGTGTCCAAACACTTAAACACCAACTGTAACACCCCTAGCTCAAAATCACCCTTCAACCAAGCCATTATGCCTCAATTATGCAGTTGGAGTTCTCCAACTTGATCCAAAGGTTTGTAGAGTGTTCTAAAGCTTGCAACACACTCCACAACATCCATTGAAGCTGCAGGGATCATCAAATCGCACCTTGAACACCATCTGTGCAGAGTTCCATTTCATCTTGCATTAAGGTAAGCCTCAAAACTACATCTTCATGATCCATGCATATTTCCTCGCATGATATTTTTGCCAATTGCTTGCAATCATATGTTGAGTGTTTTCCCTCAAAAAATTGGATCATAGCCCTCATAACCATATCTGCACGACTGCTTTTGCAAAATTAGGGTTCATACGGTTGTGATGATATAACTTGTTATACACTGAAAATAAATGAAATCAAGTATTGCCATCTTGTTCCTTGTGTAAAACGCACGAGTTTGGTGTTTGAATCATGTAAAATGGTTGAGAGATGAGTGAGATAGGGGGCTTCATGCACGAGCTCGAGGAAGAAGATGGCCATGGCGCCATTCTTCAAGTTTTCCAACCAAGTTCTCTATATATTTTTCATTTGTCATACTATATTTAAATTGGCATTGCGCCCCAGTGGTTGATCAGCTGGTTTTGTGTGTATTGGCAAGCGAGAGATCTGGGGTTCGAATCCCCCTCGCCCCAGATCTCTTTTTTACCACTTTTTCTTAATTTTTTTTTTGTTATTTTTCATATTTATTTTAAATGATTTGAAAAATTAATAACTCACTCAATTTTAATTATTTTTTATTGGTTCATTTTGCAAAAAATCACAAAAATGTTGAAATATTTTATTCCACAAAAAAATTAGTTTTATATTATTTATTTAATATAATTAGTATTTTTGTGAATAAATTCATTTTTATTGTTTTTAAACCTTTTAAAACTAAATATTCATGTTGGAAAATCAACACCAAATAGGTTTTAATTCATATTTTGATTAAAACCTCATTTTTTCAAACTTAAAACCAAAATCACAAGTTGTTTATTCAAACTTATTTGGAATTTGTATCATTTTAATTAATTTTCTTTGAATAATTACTTTAAAATGATGAAATTAGGGTTTTATTGATTTTCACCCTAACAAACTTTTCTAAACACTCATGGGCCTCTAATAGAGTGTAATACCCAAGCCTTTTTGTAAAATAAACCCATTTAGGGCCTCACTTATTGTATAAGTCCCTCTGTGTATTTTCAAAAACTTCGGCGAGATCGTCGCTTTCAAACAAATAACCCTGGGCCTACCCTCGAGTAATAAGACTCATTTCTTTTCCTAAAACTCACTTGGGCCTCTAATAGAGTGTAAGACCCAATCCCTTTTTGAAACCAAAAACTTTTGGGCCTCAGTCATTGTATAAGACCCACGGTGTTTTCAAAACCTCGGCGCGATCGTCGCCCTTTTTAAAATTAACCATGGGCTTCTCCTTGAGCTATAAGACCCATTCAAAAATCATTTTTGGGCCTCTTGAGAGAGTGTAAGACCCACACCTTTGTACAGAAAACCTTTCTCGAGCCTCAGTCACTTGTATAAGTCCCTGTACAAAATGACAGTGCAATCACTGATGAAACCATGGGCCTCTCCTTGAGCTGTAAGCCCCAATTTTCCTTTCAGAGCACTTTCTCCTTTGATTTTGTAATATACTGTTTTCAACTTTTCTTTTTTGAACAACTAACAATACATCATGGAAGCTCTACAACCGAGTAAGTGTTTACCCTCTTTCATTTACCGCTTTCATATGTATATAACTGTACTGTGGGGCTGTTTCACTGTAAGTCTTCTTTCATAAACTCATATCAACTGTGTAATAATAGTATAGATATTTAGAGTTTCCCCGGAAACTACATCTAGAACTAGACAAAACCTCGTCTCCTTACAATAACTAGATATAAGAAATTCCCCCTTTGAACAGTTCATATACAGAAGGCCAATGTTCCAAGTGAAACCCCTTCTGGAACTGTTCATCAGCCTCCTCTTGGGCTTAGTGCAAGGACCCAAAGGCTTCCTAAAAGCATCCCCGCCTCCTCTTGGGCATTGTACAAGGACCTGTCGGCTTCTTAGAAGTTTTCACAGCCTCCTCTTAGGCTTTGTATAATGATTCTTCCTCCGGGAAGATAACCTCCTCTTGGGCTTCATACAAATTGTCCCTCGGCTTCTTAAAAGTTTCCAGCCTCCTCTTGGGCTTCGTACAAATTATCCCGACGACCTCTTAAAGGTATAGGAACAGAGATTAGTCATCTTAAAAGAACTGTCTTTCAAAGAGTCTAGATCTTTCTACCGCAAACGTACTGTTCCTTAATTTCTCTTAAGCATAGTACAAAAGATAAAACTCTAGACTTGGACAGTCTAAGACACTTGAGTCTCAAAGACATTCTCAAGCCCCTTTCAAGAATGGGAAGAACACCCGTAGACTTGGACGGTCTAAAACCCTTTGGATTCCCCATTTCCTTAGAGAACAGGAAATAATCCCAACCCTCAGATCAAGTTCGTGAGTACAACATTACTCATATAAGAACTGATTTTCTCTTTTAACCAACCTACTGGACATGTCACTCAACTGAAACAGTTACAATAGCCTCCTCTTGGTCTTTGTACGATGATTCTCCCCAGCGGAGTTAACCCTTTTAGCCTCCATATCGGGCTTCGTACGAGATACAAAAACACTCTCTTGTTGAGTATAAAAGACTCTCTTGTTGAGTCACCCATCCTTCAGCCTCCGTCTTGGGCATCGTACAAGACACAAAACACTCTCTTGTTGAGTATAAAAGATTCTCTTGTTGAATCACCCCTTAGCCTCCATCTCGGGCTTCGTACGAGATACCAAAACACTCTCTTGTTGAGTACAAAAGACTCTCTTGTTGAGTCAAACAACTTTTAGCCTCCGTCTCGGGCTTCATACGAGACACCAAATCACTCTCTTGTTGGGTATAAAAGACTCTCTTGTTGAGTCAAACAAATTTTAGCCTCCGTCTCGGGCTTCATACGAGACACCAAATCACTCTCTTGTTGAGTATAAAAGACTCTCTTGTTGAGTCAAACCCCTTTGGCTTCCGTCTTGGGTTTCGTACAAGACACACAAAAAGACCCTCTTGTTGAGTCAAACCCTTTTAGCCTAAATCTCGGGCTTTGTACAAAAAGCACATTTTCCCCGGAAAAGTCAGCCTTTTAGCCTCCCCTTAGGCTTTGTATAAGGAAACCCTGGTTGAGACAATCAACCTTTTAGCATCAAATCATGCCTTGCTCACAACATGCAAACATCAATAACTCCCCCTTTAGAGATGGCAAATTCTCTCTAAAGTCAAAACCTCTTTAGCTTCATACCTTGGGCTTTGAACAAGATACAAATAGACCTTTCAACTTCACATCTTGGGCTTTGAACAAGATACAAATAAATCACATTTAGCTTCACGTCTTGGGATTTGAACAAGACATCAAAACGACCATTTTCCTCCCATAGAATAGGAGGAACTACGATCGCTCTGATTTCCCTATTTCGGTAAACGGGAATACGTAGGCATAAGATTGAAAGAAAAATCTTAGCGAGCACACTAATCATAAACCCAAAATCTCGTACCTTCACACATCAATCGAAAAGAATCAGTCCTAACATCCTACCAATAGCATAGTCCCGTCATTTCAGCCTTAACAAAGTAAGCAGAAAGAGCCCCCACTTCCATATAGCATCCGTAACCTAACAGGCCGCTGTTTAAACTCAGTATGCAAGCAGGGTTAGTTGGAGACATCTATTTCCATTCCTTCATCAGCTTCAATAGGATAAAAAATGAATCGACCTGTTGTATCCCCAAAGAGCGACAGTGCTTAAGAACCACGTCCAAAATCGCTCGCTACAGTGCAGATTTGACCTAAAATTGGCATATCTTTCTTTGTACTTTTTCTACTCTTTTCTCATGTTTTCATGGATTTTATCCAAGATTGTTGTTATTCTTCTAACAATAAGAATATACCTTTGGTGCATGTAATGTGTGTGTTATTGTGCAGGAAAAGGCATAAATTGATCAAAGTGGTAAGACACAAGAGATGGTGTAAGCTATCAAAGAAAAGAGGAGAATAGCAGAAGGTTCGCTTTGCGAACTCTGGCGAAGTGCTAGCGAATGTTCGCTTTGCGAACAGCTAGCGAGGTCCCTACGAATGGTCCCGGATTTGGACAGAGGAGAAAAGAGCTAAAATTCGCTTTGCAAATGGGAAAGCGAGTGTTCGCTTTGCGAACTTATCCTTCGCAGTGCGAAGTAACGAGAATTTCTTGGGCGATTTAACTGTTTAGAGGCACTTTAAGTGCCATTTTTCACCATTCGCTGTGCGAATGAATGGTTCGCAGTGAAAATGAATGGTTCGCAGTGCGAACGTGTAAATTCCTGAATTGTATAAATAGATTTTCACACTTTTTAGGTTATGAGTTTTTGGATTTTGAAGATAGAAACTTGTAAATAAACAGATTAGAGCTTATATCTTCTCATTTCCAAGGGAGAAAAGGTAGGATCTTTGATTTCTTGTTGGAGAGGGATGTAATCTTTTGATACCTTATGTATTTCCTCTAATGTATGTTTGTGAATGAATTCTGATTTTCTATTGTTGTTGTCTTGGATTGATTATTTGTGGTCTTGACAAAACCTTTACGAATCTTTGGTCTTAGATTTTCTTCTATCAATGAGCAAGCTTTTGACATGGTTTTGTGAGTTGATATTCATTTTATCTTTTGTTGTATTGTGTTGATTAAGTAGCATGGGTAGCATGAGTATGATCGATACGGTATCACGAGGATGCGTGATAATAGTGATGAAGAAGGATATTCACATTCATTAGGCAAATTAGTTGAATACATGTAAAAAAAGGGTTAAGCGTGTGTACGTATTCTGACCTAGGTTTAATACGAAGCAATCATTTATTTGATATGGATATTATAGTAATATCTGTTTTGTCCTGAACTCTAGACATAGATTTAGGCCTAACACTTGCATGAGTATCAGCTCCTAATGCTTTGTGTTTGTTTTGTTGCGTGAGACATCACTGATGAGACAATATAGTTGTCCTCTCGATTTTGCGTTAGACATAACCTCTATTGTGAGTGATACGTGAGGATATTAGGCGAATGATTGATTTGTGTTTACTTGATTAGAAGAATGCATGTGTTATTAATTGATGAGATCCAATTCCAACAAGGCTCCGTTTATAATTTTGTCTTTACTTTATATTTTCCGTCTTTACATTTTCCGCATTTGCTTTTGGTTCGCTTTAAACCAGAACTTTTGACTCAGGAGCTTAAGAATATAGATACGGTCGAATGGCATTCTTTCCTTCGCAGTGATCCCTGAGGAGACGATAAAACTTGGTCCTTACTTACTATAAAATTTTGTTGCTTGCTGCTATATTATAGTTCAACAGTATTTTAGCCGATCATTTGGCTCATTAACCGATTGACGATCCAGAATCAATTAGATTTGACTTCCCAGACGAAGATGTCATGTATTTAAAAATGAAAGATTGCGATGAACCGCTACCCAGTGAAGGGCCAGAACCAGGTTCCCAATGGGGACTTATCTTTGACGGAGTTGTCAACCATTACGAAAACGGAATTGGGGCAATCATCATAACACCTCAGGGTACCCATATTCCTTTCACTTCCAGATTAACATTCAAGTGTACAAACAACGAGGCCGAATACGAAGCTTTTATCATGGGTCTCGAAGGTGCGATCGACTTAAGGATCAAGAACTTGGACGTATATGGATACTCAGCCCTGGTTATCAATCAGATCAAAGGAGATTGGAACACATACCAATCAGGACTGATTCCTTACAAAGACTATGCAAGAAGGTTGTTACCATTCTTCAACAAAATCGAGTTTCATCATATCCGTCGTGAAGAGAATCACATGACTGATGCATTAGCCACTCTCTCTTCCATGATTAGTGTAGGTCAATGGAATGACATACCTAAGATTGACACAATGCGCCTTGAACGTCCCGCCTACATTTTCACGATTGAAGCAGTCATAGATGACAAACCTTGGTATCACGATATCAAATGCTTCCTTCAAAAACAAGAGTACCCACCTGGGGCATCAAGAAAAGACAGAAAGACCCTCAGAAGACTGTCTGTCAGCTTCTTCTTGAGCAGTGATACACTCTATAAGAGAAACTTTGACATGGTCTTGCTCCGATGCATAGACAGACCAGAAGCAAACATACTGATAAAAGAAATTCATGAAGGACCCTTTGGCACTCATGCCAACGGGCACACAATGGCGAGAAAAATTCTAAGAGCAGGGTACTACTGGTTGACCATGAAATCCGATTGCTACAAGTACATGAGAAAGTGTCACAAGTGTCAGATATTCGCAGACAAAATCCATGTACCGCCAACGCATCTCAAAGTTCTTTCTTCTCCATGGCCTTTTTCTATATGGGGAATCGACATGATTGGCATGATTGAACCAAAGGTTTCAAACGGACATCGGTTCATCCTAGTCGCCATTGACTACTTCACCAAGTGGGTCAAAGCAGCATCGTACCCCAATGTAACCCGACAAGTGGTGATCCGATTTATCAAAAATAATATCATTTGCCGTTATGGTGTTCCAAGCCAAATCATTACCGATAATGGATCTAACTTGAACAACAAGATAATGAAAGAGTTGTGCGCTGAGTTCAAGATCGAACACCATAACTCATCTCCCTACCGACCCAAGATGAACGGAGCGGTAGAAGCGGCTAACAAGAACATCAAGAAGATCGTTCAAAAGATGGTTGTAACCTATAAAGACTGGCACGAGATGCTACCCTTTGCTCTTTAAGGTTATCGCACATCTGTCCGCACGTCAACATGGGTAACCCCTTTCTCTCTAGTATATGGCATGGAGGCAGTGCTCCCTATAGAAGTAGAGATCCCATCAATCCGGGTATTGATGGAAGCTAAGTTAACAGAGGCTGAATGGTGTCAAAGTCGACACGATGAACTGAACCTGATCGAAGAAAAGCGAATAACGGCTTTATGCCATGGTCAGTTGTATCAGCAGAGAATGAAGAAGGCGTTTGACAAAAAGGTCTGAACTTGTGTCTTCAGAAAAGGAGACCTTGTGCTCAAGAAGATACAATCATTTCTCACCGATTCCCGAGGCAAATGGACTCTGAATTATGACGGCCCCTATGTGGTCAAGAAAGCTTTCTCAGGCGGTGCCTTAAAACTCGCAACCATGGACGGAGAGGAATTTTCCTACCCCACAAATGTTGACATAGTCAAGAAATACTTCGCCTAAATAAAAAAATTTAAAAAAAAACATCTCGGTGGATTGAAAACCTGAAAGGGCGGTCCAGGCAAAAATTAGAGACATGATCAAAAATCATCCCGATGGATTGGAAATCTCAAAAGTACAATCCAGGAAAAAGTTAAGGATAATGGCAGGTAACTACGTTCAACAAAAGGGGAAAATCCCTCAACAGCAGTGATGTCATCCATCAGGAAAACTCCAGTCAAGGTCATCTTCGACGGAAGCTCAGGATGTCCAGAATTCAAAGTTGGTAGAAGGATAGCGGTCGTTATGTTTCAATGTAGCCCTTTTCCCTTAAATTACCATTTTCTAACTTTGTAAATACTGTATGGAATCACGCGCTTGGCTGATTTCCATCCTATCAATAAAATTTGAGCCCTAGTGCTTTTACTTGCAATTCTTATTTGTTTTAGCTTTACAGAACGACATTTATAACATGATTAATGATTCATGAGATAAAACAAAAATGAATTTACTTGTCAACTAAATTTTTTCTGCTTTTAAAGTAAAGATGGCAATTTCTTTTGACTGTTGAACATCGATTGCTTCTCCAGAAGTAATCAAACCTCAAAATGCAGAATCAAAGTACTCCTTCTTAACCAGTACGCCTGAATGAAGGATCAACTATGTCAGAGACCATGTTTTATCTGACATCCTCGGCAGAGTTCTTATCTCCTAAGCCCGACCAACGTTGTTCCCCACAAGGACTATCTCTCCTAAGCAAGGCAGAATTGCTACTTTTGGACCAGTGATACTTTTCATCCCCCACAGTGGCCGAGTATCCAGTCATGTTCATCTATTAGTCTGTATGTCGTGTCAGTTTTGTCAGCATAAACATACATACATCATGCATTATTGATTTACATTCATATTCATATTGCATCACTATCACGCTAGTCGGTCTTATCCCTTAGTGATAAAAGTCCTCTCAATCGAGTTGTCAGTGCTTTCCTCGTCGGGAAGCAAATCATCTGAGCGATCTCTCCTCTAGTTTATTTCTGGATTGAAGCTGGTCCCTTGACCAATTTGATAACTTGAACCTCTGAAAAGCAAGAAAACTCGACAAATATCACTCTTCGCCATTGAAGATGATATCTTCGCTTTCCCGGATTAAGGAAAATCCCTAGAGAAAGCCTCTTAACCAAAGATTCGGCAATACGACAGTTCTTCTTTCGAAAATTCGCTAACAAAAAGGTCACTAGCACCTCAAAATTGGATTACATCACATGGCATTTCGCCGAGAAGATCTCGAGAAAAGTATGATGTAAGATCCCCAAACAGGAAGCAGTCTCTCAAGAGACTCGTTTTCCCCAGTAGAGTCAACAAATGGCGTCTCCAATAGAGAAGTTTGAACTCCTCTACAACTCAGACGGATGGGTTTTCCCACCAAGTCTGACATCAAAACTTTTTCCCATCCAATGGCATCTCCCATGAAAATTCGGTGAGAAGTTTGAGGAAAACCACTACGAATAGCGTCCCTTGTCAAGAAAGTTTATTGACAAAAAAAACTAAGACCAGGTCCTTGGTAGGAAACCAAGATCGAGGGGAAGTTTATATCAAAAACTGAGACCAGTTCCTTGGTAGGAAACAAGGATCGAGGGGAAGTTTTTATCAGAAACTTAGACCAGTTCCTTGTTAGGAAACTAGGATCGAGGGGAAGTTTATTTCAGAAAACTGAGACCAGTTCCTTGGATGGAGACCAGGATCGAGGGGAAGTTTCTACCTTTTCTAAGCATTATTGCTTAGCAAAAGAAGATGGATGAGCAAAAAGATATTCATAACCACCTTCAAAATTTTGGGCATTCCGATATTTAATCCTCTTGCACCCCGAATGCCCGAATATCTTCGCCATTCACACCTTCGGGTCCAAGAAAATTAAATAGAGGCATCTGTCATACCCCAAATTTTGACCACTAAGATTTCCCATCATTGTGCAAATCATCATCACAATATGGATGTACTTTCATGCCTCATCAATCTCCTCAAAGATGATTAAGCATTCACCACAATCAAAGATTAGGGTTTCAAGCCCTCTCAGAGCCTTAAACAAAGGATCAATCAAGAAATTACATGATCTTCAACTTGTTTAAACCTCTCAAACATTCATAAAGGAATTAAGAGGACTCCTACATCAAGAATCAAGCACAAGGTTGCAACATTCCAAGTGGATTAAGCCTCAAGATCGCCAGTGTCACCAAATTAGGGTTTTGGTCGACCAAGGCCTCCAGGTGGAAATTTTCATCTGGGCATGAGCCAATGCTTCAAAACACAACCCAGTCATCAATTCAATTTAGCCTCAGGGGATGCATTCACCAAAAATCAGGAATTAGGGTTTCTTGACCTAATTCCCCCCTAAGTTGACTTTTGGGACAAAACATGAGTCAAGACCTCAAGGCATGATTTGAGGGTCTCCAATACACTACATTAATCCATTTGCAACAGTGGATTGATTCAAGAAGCTTGACTCACAAGTTTCATTTTCATCAGGACCACAATTAGGGTTTCGAGGGAAAAGTCAACTGTACCTTTGACTTTTGACCCAGACATGCTCCCAAACCTTGGGACATGATTCAATATACCCTATAACACCTATGGAACATATCCATTAGGTTTGATTTAGGTCAAGGACTTGATTTCACAAAGGATCGCACAGTTTGGATTTCATCCGATAAAAAGTCAACTGTGCACAAAATCAAATTTGAGTTTTTGAGATTTTTCACAATTATGGTTCTTTGACCCTAAAACAATGGTAATATGTGGTTGGAATCATCATTCACCAATAAAAATCAAAGAAAGTGAGGTAACTTGTAAAAGAGGTAACCATAAAAACTTAGAATTTTTCTAAGTTATGGAACAAATTGGCTAGAGTGCCAACTTCCAAGGATCATAACTTGAGATCCAAGCAACCATTTTGGATGATTCAAAGATGGATTTGTAGATCTCATGGCATACTTTAAAAGTGTAAACTACAGCTCATTCCAATTCCTCATGGATTTTTAGTTATGGAGTGATCAAAATGACTGAAAACACAAAAGTGACATTTTTCCAACACTTAGTGAAATTTTCACTAAGTCAGAATCTGCCTTATTTTTCTCCAAATGTAGAGGCATTTTTCATTATAATTCAGGTTGACTCAAAATAAAAGTTGGACATCATGTAGAAATAGGATATGTCAGCTTTCCAAAATGTCCAAGAACTCCATCAAATTCCATCTGAGCTAAGAGTTATGACAGCTGTAACATGCCTTGCTGCAAACTGTCTTGGCAAGTCAGATTTGTGCATTAGTGCTCGAATTACTCAAATTGTGCAACTTCAAGCATGGTTATCCATCTACGCACCTCAAGGGGGAACAACCAAGGGACAAGCACTGATCCATAAGCCTCCCAAGTCTTTGGAACTACATATAGGTTTGGCACCCCTAAAAGCTAAAGATGCCTCAAGACTCCAATTTTGTTTTGAGACATTCAATGGATGCTTAGAGGTGGCATGTATCAGAGTAATGATGAACACTTCAGTCAAGCCTTATCCTTGAATCAAAGAACCATAGGCCTGTGCTCTAATCTCAAGTCAATGGCTAGAGGAGACTTGAGATTCCAAAGTGATCCAATTGGCCAAAGGCCTGCTGCAGTTGCCATTCCCTATTCCTTGCAAAACAAACTTGACACACTATAAATAGACCTCATTTCTGATCAGTTTGAGTACACCAAAGGCACATAACACTTGCCTTTCTCAAAATCACACTCTCACTTTTAAAAATCCCTTCTAATGCAAGCTACTATCAGGTTTTGAATTAGAAAGTGTTTCCAACCAAACCAATCACACACACACCTCATAAATATCATATGTGAGCTGATCAAACACTAAACCAACAACTGGAACACCAATTTCATAAAATCACCAGCCATCTGCACAAGCTTTTGACAAATTTTCAGTTGAGGTGCCAAATCAAGTTCCAACTCAATTCAATCCACTCCAAGCATTCAGACACACTCCATAGCACCTAAGGAAGTTGTCCATATCATTGGAACCGAGTTGCAACACCTCCAAGTCAAAACATGATCACCAGCTGCAAAAGGTAAGCGTCAACTTTGTCATCTCATGATTCATGCATATTTCCTCGCACAATACTTTTGCCATATGTTCATAATCATGTATGGAGTGTTTTCCCTCAATTAATTGCTTTGTATGAATCGTGTATGGAATTTCTTAGCCTTCATGCAGAAATTAGGGTTCTTGAGGTTTCTCTTTGATTTCTTATTCCATGCTTAAAATAAATGAAATTAAAGACCATAGACATGATCGTGAGGTGAAAACGAGTAGATTGATATATGGATTGTGTGATTTCATCAAGTATTCAATGAGATTGATGAGAAAATGCAAATATGGGCAAAACAGAGCACGCGGGCAAAACCAAGGTGTTCTTGGCGCCCTTTTTCAAACTTTCAAATATTTGAATTTTTGTGATTTTATTTAATTGATTCAAAAATTAATTTCTCTCTGAATTTTAATGATTTTGAGTTGATTCTTTTTTTTAATAATTCACAAAAATGTTAAAATATTTTATTTTACAAAAATTTCCCAAAAACATTATTTATTTCATATACTTGATATTTTTGCAAAGAATTAATTTTTATTTGTTTTTTTAACATTTAAAATATTGTTTCCTTCTTGATTTTCCAAACTTAAATGATTTCCAATCATTTTGTGTATAAAAACATGATTTTTGAAACATTGATCCAAGATTACCACTCGTTTTTTACATGTTTTCAATAATTTTTATTAATTTTTAAACAAAATTAATTCCATTTTTAAACAAAATTAATTCCATTTTTAAACAAAATTAGGGTTTTGATTGATTCCACCCTCATCGATCTTGTTCAAACACTCATGGGCCTCTAATAGAGTGTAAGATCCAACCCCTTTGTAAATAAAAAATCTTGGGCCTCACACATTGTATAAGTCCCTCTGTATATTTTCAAAAGTTCGGCGCGATCGTCGCCTTTTTAACAAAATCAACTGGGCTTCTCCTTGAGCTATAAGACCCATCTTTATTCATTTTCAAATTCTTTGGGCCTCCCTGAGTTGTAAGACCTAACCCTTGTTGTACATAAACCTTTTTGGGCCTTAGTCGTTGTATAAGTCCCGGTACGATATTCAAAACAACGATGCGATCACTGTTAAACCTTGGGCCTCTCCTTGAGTATAAGCCCCACCAATCTTTTCAAAATAATTCCCTTTTGATTTAGATTCAAATATATATATATATATATATATATATATATATATATATATATATATATATTGTTATCAAAACTTTCTTTAATTTATTTGAACAACTAACATACAGCATGGAAGCTTGCTCGCCTGTAAGTTTTGTTGGCTTTCTTTTACTCACTTTCATATATAAATAAGTGTATTATGGGAAGCTGCGCATGGTTAGTCTTCTTTCATACCCTTTTAAAATACTTGTCATATATCAACTGTATATATACTAGTATAGTTACTTAGAGTTTTCCGCGACAACTAGGTCTAGAACTAGGTAAAGCCAATTTGGTCACTCTTAAATACAGACAAAACTAGATCCTCATAGGATTTCTAGATACAGTCTTGCCTTCTCTTGGGCTTAAACAATATGGAACAAAGAGAAAGACAGTATTCTTCGTGAACCTTTTCTCAGACTGTCACCCCTAGAAATTGTCAAAGGAATTCTACTCCCCGGAGTTGATCTATTCTCGGTAGCATCTCTTGAGTTTCTTCAAATCACAGAACTTTCACTAAATGATCTATTCTCGGTGAATAGTATTTCTTGAACTTTTCTTGGTTTGGGACCCACATGCTTCCTAAAAGCATCCCCGCCTCCTCTTGGACTTTGTACAAGGACCCTCCGGCTTCTTAGAAGTTCTCATGCATTCTCTTGGGCTTAATACAAGGACCCTGACGACCTCTTAAAGGTATAAGACAGAACTTAGTCATCCTTTGCTAGAGCAGTTTTTCCAATGTCAAACCTCAGGCCACTTTAGGGTTGATTCTCATCCCTTAAGTTTTGTGCCTCCTCTTGGGCATCATACAAAAGATAAAACTTTCCACCAGTAGACTTGGACAGTCTAACCTTGAGTATCAAAGACATTCTCAAACATAGGAGAAACCCCGGTCAATCTGGATCAATCTCCAGCAGAGATAAAACTCAGTCTCTCTCCTAAAAATCCCAAATCAGAACCTCAAGGCATCTGATACCTTAACTTTTCTGCAATCCTCAGCAATAGTTCATTCCCCTCTTGGACCTGCCTAGGGATCAATAATCCCCAGCAGAAAGATAGCCTCCTCTTAGACTTTGTATAATGATCCTTCCTCAGCAAAGCTAGCCTCCTCTTGGGCTTTGTACAAATGATTCTCCCCAGCGGAGCTAACCTTTTCAGACTCTCTTGTTGAGTCAATCACTTTTCAGACTCTCTTGTTGAGTCAATCACTTTTCAGACTCTCAAGTTGAGTCAATCACTTTTCAGGCTCTCTTGTTGAGTCAATCACCTTTGAGCACTCTCTTGTTGAGTCAACCATTTTAGCCTCAATCTTGGGCTTTGTACAAGACAGATAAATACTTTCTTATTGAGTCAGTCTTTTTCCAGCCTCACCTAAGGCTTGGCACAAAGATTTCCCTCTAGCAGGAGCTAGCCTCCTCTCAAGTTGCGTAGAATAATTTCTCCAGCTTGTTCAGCCACAATCCTGGGCTTTATACAGGACAGATAAAAACACTCTCTTGTTGAGCCAAACCATTTTAGCCTCAATCTTGAGCTTTGTACAAGACACAAACACTCCTCTCTTAAAGCTTGGGGCAAATATTTTCCCAAGCAAAGTCAAACTCATTTTAGCCTCAATCTTGGGCTTTGTATAAGACAGATAGAATATTTTCCCCGGAAAGTCAAACTTCCAGCCTCCTCTTAGGCTTTGTATAATGATATCCCCAAAGTGTCAGTCTCTATTTTGCCTCAATCTTGGGCTTTGTACAAGACACCGATATATACACTCTCCTGTTGAGTCGGCCATATTTAGCCTCCTCTCAGGCTTTACATAAGGAAATCCCCTAGCCGAGTCAATTAACCTTTTAGTATCAACCTTGTGCTTTGATCAAGGCACACAAAAAGTCCAATCCCTCTTTAGAAATGACAAATTCTCTCTCAATCAAACCTTTTAGCTTCAATCTTGGGCTTTAAACAAGACACCAAACATATTTTCCTCCCTTAGAATAGGAGGAACTACGATTGCTCTGATTTCCCTATTTCATTTAAATGGGAATACGTAGGCATAAGATTGAAAAATCTTAGCGAGCATACTAATCAAAAACTCTAGGTCCAATACCTTACCAAAAACATCGAAAAACCCGAACATCAACAAAAACTCACTCACTCATACTTCCCAAGAAACTTTCCCAACCCATTAACAGATAAACACTATCAATTACAAAGCGAGACCAAAAGCTGATATCCTGTGGATAACCACATATAGGATGGGTAATTGACAACTCCCCATTGTATAACCTGACCCCGAACCCTCCAATCTCTTTTAAGCGTTTGTTCAGTTAAATATCCGCGTGTAAGGTTAGTTTTAGATAGCTTCCCTTTCCCTTCCAACTTCATGGGATAAATAAGAAATCAGAAAGTAGCACCCCCTCCTCCTCATTGCAGTGAGGAAAACCCAGCGATAAGGTGGTCGCGTCACCGACAAAAATCGCTCGCTACACACAGTACACAGGTTATAATAGAAAGTGAAGATTGAAAATGGTAAAAAGAATTGAGTACATATAGTAATGCTATTTAAGTTGAAACTTGAATAGGATAACATGATACAAACCATAATGGCTATAGGATGTCAAATACAAGAGAAAAGAATCACAATATATTATTAAGATAAAAATTGACATATCATGTCAACAATTGCAGAGACCATGATATTTTTTTTTTTTGAAAAACTTACATAATCATTATAATTTTTTAAAATTTATTTTAGTTTTAAAATTTTTGTACTCTTTAAAAAAACATTATAGTAAATTGACCCATATTCAAAATAAAGGTAAACTTTTAAATTATATCCATAGCCTAGTAAACTATAGTTATAAGGAAAAAAACAATGATGTGAAGGATAACCTATTTCTGCCTTAAATCTAAAGAATCTAGGCCCAATAACTTCACTTTTGTAAACATTGAGAACATGTACAACCTAAAGCATAAAAGTCACCTTAGTAAAATTAATGGCAAAAAGTTATGATGTAGTTTTAGCAGGGAAAAAAGAAAGAAAGAATGCTTGTATCGTGGTCGTCCATTGCTCTACAAATCAAAGCATGTCGATTTCTCTAGATAAGAAATATGTCTACCTGCTTGGTAATTCAGCACAATATTGAACAAAAGAGATACCAAATGGCTGGGAACATTTTCTGTCTATGGGATCATACATGGCATTTCCACTATAGTGCACTTCCCCCAATGATGCCCCGGCAATAGCAAGGGCAGTTACTGCAACACCATCCTGCATAATTTGAAATTATTAAGAATAAATACAAAGGAATAATCTGAATTTAAATCCATTACTAAAGGAGTTTACCAACTAAAAACTAAAAAGGCAAACAAAATATCGTCGCATACCACCCTCTACAACCCCTACCTACCAACCTCATAGTCTCTCATGATTTTTATCTCCCTCTCTCTTCATCATCTCCCCGTTTAATATCCATCTTTTCTCTTCCCTTAATCATTTTTGCTGCTACAGAGGGTGCAACACTGTTGAGAATCCAAGCTCACCTATGTCATTACTGAAATAAATGTAGGATCACGTCCACGGCAAACATAGTCTCTTAATTTCATTCCCTCTACAAAGGGTGCAACACTGTTGAGAATCCAAGCTCGCCTCTTTTATTCCCTCTTCAAGCTTAATTTTCAAATCCTCACCTGTCAATTTACATTACAATATGATCCTCTTATCGATTTCCTACAATTAAAAAGAGAATTTAGTGTGTGGTTTGCCAATAAAGATGCTTTAACAATTTCAAAAAAGTGGTGCATTATGTATATACCTTCTTAGATCCCTCCCGGGAATCTGAGCTTTGAAGTATGCCATGACCATGATGAGCTCCCAAAAATAACAACAAAAATCACCACCAATGTTTATGTCATATCATGAATCAATTCCCAATAGTAGACTAATTAAGTTTAAATGAAAATCAAAAGGAGCATAGTAGCTAAATTATCGTCAAACAACAGCCTGACCTTATGAATTGCAATGATCAAACTACCACATGACTCACACAAATAGATTAGATTTATGACTTACCAACATGTAAACCACCGTAAATAAAATTTAGGTCAACAGAGACATCTCCACCAAACGCATTAGCACTGTGTCTACCCATTATTGGACTGGGAACAACAAATTTTGTATCACACCAAACACCAGCAACAGTGTCCACAAAATTAGACTATGCACAAAGACCAAATTAGCTTGATATAACTGATTTATTTTAAACTATGGGCCATGCAACAACGATAATAGAAACTATGCGCTCCAAAAATTTCATGGTTTGGTATCTTAAAGAAAAAAATCAGATTCAAAGATCTTTTACTTACCAAACACAGACCACAACAATTAATTGAAGATACCTCTCTAATGATGTAACTTCTGCCTCAAACTAAGTAGTCCTCTCCTTGGCTGCTTTAAAGGCATTAATGAACCCAATTTGAATTCACTATCTTGAAGCTGATTTCTTGTTTCCTTATTCTGCAACTATTTTTTTCAAAAGTAAAAATGAAAAAAAAACATGATTATTGTAGATATAATAAAACTAAATTGTTGTTATCACGTCTCTCTCTCAAATATTACAGTGAGTGATGCAACATGTTGAAATTGCAAACAAAAGGTAAAATATAATTTGAAGTAATCAAAGAAATAGTTAGGAGGAAGATAATATAAGAATTTGACATTAATGATCTCAGCCTTCTTTCAGCACATTGTTTATATAGAGCAATCTCTTTTTGAAAGAATGGTTAAATGTCATTGATTTGTAAGCCTAAAAGATATGAATCAAGCTTATAAGACATTAGAATATGACAATGTTATAATAGATATTTAAGGTGAATATTTTGAACAAACAACAAAAATCATGCAATGTCATTTTTCTTATTTATCAGTGGGTTGAACCTAGCTTGCCTAAGTTTAATACCTTAACCTCTCCACTATGTTCAGACCCATTTCTGGTATTTTTCAGCTTCAAATCTAAAAGTAGATTAACTTCCCAAAATCACAAAATCTAAAGGTTGATCCTCTAGGATGATTACTTTATACAATTTATGTTATTATTTTATACAAAGTCTTGAGAACACGGTCGTCATCACACTAATATAACCTTTTAACCAATAAAAAAGTAGATTAACTTCCCAAAATCAGCCTACCCAATAAATTAAATTAAAAATCAAACTTTCTTTTCTTCTTTTTTATATCAACTATCATTGTCTTGATATGTTATTGACCACAAAGCATAAAAATAAAACTTAATTTAAAATATACTTAAGGAAAAATTAAGGGAGTACATACATTGGGTTTACTATCAACTTTGAAATGATGAGTATTATTTTTGTGCTTAATTTGAGTAGCAACATCAACATCTTCTGAGAAAAGTTACTCTTCAATAAAGTTGACTTCAAATCCTAAAATTATGATAAATTAATAATTATTAATAAAAAATCATGAATACTACTACTAAAATAATTATCGTTGATGCAGTGCAGTAGATAGGAGATCCTTATATCTAACTATAACTCTGCTATGTAAATATTGCCTCTCTTAATCCGAGGGGGAAAGAATGTGATCAAAGTTAGCAAGACATATTAGGGTATGAAACTCAAAACTTAAAAACATGTAAACACGTAAAACTGAAATGCTTTTGTAGAGAAGACAACTGATCTGCATCTTCATCAACCTGTGAAAAAGTCACAACAACCATTTCAAATCCGACCCCCATAACACTTGCCACCGGAAACTTGTTGCCGCCACCATAGATATACCACCGCGAAACTGCACACCGCCTAAAATACCATAGTCGTCGTCTTGTCGATTAGGAAGAACTGCAAAGAATGTTCAAACTAATAGAGCGAACCTAATGATAGTTCCTGGATTGGCTGGAATTTTGGTAAAACAAAGGTTATTCAATGTTGATGTCAAGGTGCTGATGTTGTAACATTGAAGTCTTAACACTGGGCTGTGTTAAGTAGTTAAGTGCTGAAGTTGGATGTCTGATGTCACACAGGTGATGTTGTAACATCAGACCTGCAGAATTAATAACAACAACAGGTTGTTAGGGCACGCGTATTAGCTGGAATTGTGGAGAGTGGTTGACTCATTGGATGAGAATATCTTGGGGTAGATATTTTCTGTTACATGGGAGATTTGATTGCAGATCTGTTGGAGAATTAAAAGGTTGAAGATTTAAAAAGATTTTAGGGATAAAATCTGTTTTGAAGATTCAGTTTTAATTAACAAATCTGATCAAATATTGTGACAAGTCCAAGCCCAATTCAGGAGCTATATAAAGCGCACAAGACCAAAGGAAAAAGTACAGATTGAAGATCAAGAGCAGAGGCTGAGTGTCTTAGATAATTGTACGAATCGTGAGTAAACCATTCAAGGGTGAATTGGTGATCTGTCCTCTCTAAAGCTGTGAAGCAAAGAGAGTTGTTTGATTTGATCGAAACTGTGAAGTAAGATCAAGGGTACTCAAAGTGGGTTCTTTGAGTGTTTGTAAGGGATTGAGTGGTGTTCTCATACCTAAGTGGTTTCTTAGGTAGGAAGTCATTAGTAGAGTATAAGTTTAGGAGATTGTCAACGGGTTGTTGAGTCTGTAAATTATATCTACAAGTAGTGAATTCCATCCCTGGCTTGGTAGCCCCCAGAGTAGGTTGGTTGTAACCGAACTGGGTCAATAATTCTTGGTGTTATTTTACTGTTATTGCTGTCCATAATGCAGAGTGTGTTGTTGTGACATCACACCTTAACATCACACGTCTGATACCAGAATTTCAATTGGTATCAGAGCAGGCATCCTGTCTGTCTCTGGGTGAGATCTAGGGAAGTTACTTTCTGGTGTAAAGATGGACAAAGAAGTTGGAGGATTCGTCAACAGACCCCCTATTTTGGATGGATTCAATTATGACTATTGGAAGCCAAGGATGACCACCTTCTTAAAATCCTTGGACAGTAGGGCTTGGAAGGCTGTTATTAAATAGTGGAAAGCACCTATCATGTGTGAGAAGGATGATGCTGGCAAAGATAAAGAAGGCACCTCTAAGCTAAAGCTTGAAGAAGACTGGACCAAGGAGGAAGATGAGCTCGCCCTTGGAAATTCCAAAGCTCTAAATGCTATCTTCAATGGAGTGGATAAGAATATCTTCAGGTTAATCAATACCTGTGAAGTTGCTAAAGAAGCGTGGGATATCTTGCAGGCTACACATGAAGGAACATCTAGAGTCAAGATGTCACGACTTCAGATTTTAACATCAAAATTTGAAAGCCTGAAGATAAAGGATGATGAGACCATCCATGACTTCCACATGAATGTTCTGGAGCTGGCTAATGCATCCAGTGCTCTTGGTGAGAAGATGTCAGAGGAAAAGCTCGTGAGGAAGATCCTTAGGTCCCTACCTAAGAGGTACAAGATGAAAGTGACTACTATTGAAGAAGCTCAAGACATCAGCAAGATGAGAGTAGATGAGCTCATTGGATCTCTTCAGACTTTTGAACTTGGTTTAAATGAAGAAGAACCAGAAAAGAAGCCCAAGAGTATTGCTTTGGTCTCCACTCCTGTAGAAGATAAGGTAGTCAAAGATTCTCAGGAAGATTTGTCACAAGCCATTGCAATGTTGGGAAGACAGTTCAATAAAGTGTTAAAAAGATGGAACAATAACTACAAGCCTAGTGTCAAGAACAGTTCCTCTGACATCACCAATTTAAAAGAGAAAGATGAAGAGAAAACTGCTCAGGATAGAGGTGTTCAGTGCTTTGAATGTGAAGGGTATGGACATGTCAAGAAAGAATGTCCCACATTCTTGAAGAAGCAGAAGAAGGGCATGTCAGTTTCCTGGTCTGAATCTAATAGTGAAAGTGATGGTGAGTCAGCAAAGCATGCTAGAGCCTTAACAGGAACTGTTGTGGCTGATGATGATAGTGATGAAGAAATAACTTATGAGGAGCTAGCTTCTACTTATCGGGAGCTATGTTTGAAAAGTGCTGAGATCTATCTAGAAAATAAGTATCATAAGCAACAGATTGCTCAGCTTGAAAATGAAAAAGCTGATCGGGAAAACGAAGTTGTGCTAGTTAAGTCCCAACTGGATCAGATGACTAAATTCATTAGGATGATGAACAGTGGTACTGCTGATCTTGATAAGATTCTTCAGTTGGAGAAATCTGCTGGAGATAAATCAGGCATAGGATATGTGGCTAGCACTTCAGGAACAAAAAGGGAGATGTCTCAACCGTTGTCTCAACATCAATCTACGAAACAGGGCCCTTCCCCAAAGAAGGTTGTTCAGCCCCAGAATGCTGAGAAGAAGAATGGTCCTCATCAGAGGAAGATATAGCCCCAAGGAGCTAGTCAGTATATGCCTCCCCAATATCACCAGAAATTGCAAGCTGTCAAGTTCAAGCAGAACATGTCTCAGCAGAGGTTTCGACATCAGGAAAAAAGGTATGGTTATGCATACAACAATGCTGTGACTTATGGAAGAAGGAAACCTCATCACCATGGGAGACAATCTAGGAAACAGCATTCTCAGCCGACTTATGGGAGAAGATATCAACAGAATAGATGGCAGGGCAGTTATGGTAGGAGGAGACCACATCATGGATGGCAGCATAGGCAATCTCATCATGGCAGAAGATTCAGAGATGGAAGGGTGAGATGCTATTATTGTGGAAGATTTGGACATATGCAGTACTCTTGCTACAAGCTGCATGGATACCCTCAGCCTCAAAACAGATGGAGAGAGCACAGGCCCAAAGTTGTTAAACAATGGGTACCTAAGGAGAAGGTGATGTGCTTATTGGCTCACTTGGATGACAAAGAGGCTAAAGAAGGAACATGGTATTTTGACAGTGGGTGTTCCAAGCACATGTCTGGATGTAGATCCATGTTTGATGATCTTAGACCTTGTCCCTCTCATGAAGTCATCTTTGGCAATGGAGGAAAAGGTGTTGTTGCAGGAGTTGGGAAAGTGCAAGGTGATGATAGACCTGAACTTGACAATGTTATGTTTGTCAATGGATTAAGTGCAAATTTGATCAGCATAAGCCAGTTGTGTGATGAAGGATACATGGTAAACTACACTAAGCATGAGTGTGTGGTTTCTGATGAGCAGAATTAGATTGTTATGAAGGGTGCCAGAACCAAAGACAACTGCTATCAGTGAACCTCTCTTGAAGGGAATTCAACTAATGATGTTGATGTCATAACATCAGACTATGACATCAGGATGCTGAAAGGACACTCAGAGTTAACAAGTTCTAATGTGAGTGTTTTAAAAGGAAAGTTTTTATGGAGGGAGAAAATTAGTA
Source organism: Lathyrus tuberosus (assembly GCA_022829125.1). Classification (NCBI taxonomy): domain Eukaryota; kingdom Viridiplantae; phylum Streptophyta; class Magnoliopsida; order Fabales; family Fabaceae; genus Lathyrus; species Lathyrus tuberosus. The sequence goes on along the minus strand of JALAZF010000306.1, from coordinate 6,553,976 downwards.
ATTGGTCTTTAAAGAGTTTTCAAAATCAGGCGCCTTACTATATTGAGACTACATCAAGACTTACCAAAGCAATCTCATCGCAACGCTTCATCTCCCTAAATCTCAACAGAATAGAAAGCTCTCCTTCGAACCTAGTTTGTCACAAAGGAACGATGTCTGTCCCTTCCAAGAAATCTGAGCAGGTTCGAACTAGGGTTTCTTCCAAAGAACTCATTTCCGAGTCAAGTAACCCAAAACCCTCAACCACGGTTAACAAACCTGAAGCTAGGTCATCATCCTCTCAAGTTGTTGAGGAGAAGTTTGATGTAGACGAGCATTTCGAACAGCTTGCCACCAAAATCCTTGAAAAGGGGATACGGGTGAAAGGGATTTTCGTCCCTCTAAGGCAAATGCCTGCTGAACAAGTCGACTCTCAAGGAGAGGACAAAAATCTTCAAAGCCAGTCCCTTAGTCAAGAAGCTGAAGGTGAAGATTCTGATGACACTGGTGTCAGTCTTGATGTCAGAACATCATCCCCTAGGAATGAAAGCCACGGGGATAAAGGGAAGGAGCAGGTTGAGGTTATAGAGATTGAGGACTCATCTGATGATGATAGAATTAGAAGAGGGAAGGATAAGAAAAGGACTTCATCTACAGACTGTCCCAAGTCATGGAGCAAAGGTGCCAGGTCTGGCAAGAAGAGGAGAATCAGGGAGGAGGCAGATTCTGAGAGTGATGCTCAAGACATCAACCCGACTAAACATCAAGTGCCTGATAACACCTCATCTCACAGTGCCAGAAGTGCCTCCTTGTGGAAGTGTGTGAGCCTAAGAAAAGTAGCTCTGGAAAGAGAGGTTGTAGCAAAGGACTTAGAATCTACTGAAATTATTGACCTAATTAAGCTTGCTGGTCTCATAAGGACTGTGTCGGGGTTGGCTGATTGCTATGATAGACTGGTCAGGGAGTTCATAGTGAATATACCTGAATCAATAAATGACAGTAAGAGCCGAACTTTCAGAAGAGTTACCCTCAGGGGTAAGTGTGTCTGGTTTTCTCCTGAGATGATCAATGCCTACTTAGGAAGAAATGAGGAAGATTATGGGGAATTAGAAGCCTTCAACAATGTTATATGCAGAGAAATCACTGCTGGTCGAGTAGATTTTTGGCCCGTAGAAGGAAAGCTGTTAGCCAGTTTGTTGAGTGTCAAGTATGCTTTTCTGCACAGAATAGGTATTGCCAACTGGGTTCCTACTAGTCACAATACCACAATTTCTGTTAAATTGGGGAAGATAATCTATGCAGTTGGGACAAAGCAAAGAATTGACTATGGCTCCTACATCTATGATCATACTATTAAGCATGCTGCTACAAATGCTGTGAAGATGCACATTGCTTTTCCCTCTCTCATTTGTGGGATTATCGTGTCTCAACATCCTGGAATTCTACAGCGTTCAGATGTAGTGAGCAAAAGGAAGCCTGCCCTGTTACTTCATTACAAGTTGAAACATGTTCCTAACAATGTCAAGACATCTGCTTCAACATCACAACAATCACCAGCCAAGACTGGGGTGATTACAGAACTAGAGGAGGCTTGCAAGGAGTTAGATGAAGTCATAAGAGTTAGTACTGAAAGGAAACAAAAATTTGAAAGACTGGTCATGGCTCTGAGATTGGCAACGAAGGAAGGTGAAGCTGTCAACACAAGGAAGGATGCTGATCTCAGCTCAGAAGATTCAAGCTTTTAATGATTGCCTTCTATTTTAGTAGGGTTAGCTTTATTTTCTGTATTTGTTTAGCACTTAATGTGCTTGGTTTTGTAAGTTGAATATTGTGCTGTTTTGTGCACGGTTTATGTTTTTAGTTTCCTTCTATGATTTGTTTTGCCTGTCTACTAACTGAGAGGCTAACAATGAGAGCTAGGGTTTACTGACTATAGTTAATAGGGCTTCTAACTGAAGTTTGCCTAATTATGGCTAAAAAGGGGGAGAAGATAGCCAAGATAGTCAAGAGGATTATTGCCATATGCTGCTGATGTGATGCAGAGATTAAGGGGGAGATAGATTGATGCTGCACATTGTGAGCTACTGAACAGCTGTGATGCTGGGTCATGTTTTAGAGGGGGAGCACCAATTGGCTGTTGTCAATAATGAAGATGGTGCTGCAGCAGATCAAGTGATGAAGACTTTTAAGATTATCAAACTGCTGCTGATTAATGAGCTTCAAATTGATTGAAGATTATTCCGCTGCTGAAATCTCTGAAGGTGCAGAGTGCAGAAGTTGTTTGCAGAGTGCAGAGATTGTTTTAGCCAAAATTAGCCAAAGGGGGAGATTGATAGTTCCTGGACTGGCTGGAATTTTGGTAAAACAAAGGTTATTCAATGTTGATGTCAAGGTGCTGATGTTGTAACATTGAAGTCTTAACACTGGGTTGTGTTAAGTAGTTAAGTGCTGAAGTTGGATGTCTGATGTCACACAGGTGATGTTGTAACATCAGACCTGCAGAATTAATAACAACAGCAGGTTGTTAGGGCACGCGTATTAGCTGGAATTGTGGAGAGTGGTTGACTCATTGGATGAGAATATTTTGGGATAGATATTTTCTGTTACATGGGAGATTTGATTGCAGATCTGTTGGAGAATTAAAAGGTTGAAGATTTAAAAAGATTTTGGGGATAAAATCTGTTTTGAAGATTCAGTTTTAATTAACAAGTCTGATCAAATATTGTGACAAGTCCAAGCCCAATTCAGGAGCTATATAAAGCGCACAAGACCAAAGGAAAAAGTACAGATTGAAGATCAAGAGCAGAGGCTGAGTGTCTTAGATAATTGTACGAATCGTGAGTAAACCATTCAAGGGTGAATTGGTGATCTGTCCTTTCTAAAGCTGTGAAGCAAAGAGAGTTGTTTGATTTGATCGAAACTGTGAAGTAAGATCAAGGGTACTCAAAGTGGGTTTTTTGAGTGTTTGTAAGGGATTGAGTGGTGTTCTCATACCTAAGTGGTTTCTTAGGTAGGAAGTCATTAGTAGAGTATAAGTTTAGGAGATTGTCAACGGGTTGTTAAGTCTGTAAATTATATCTACAAGTAGTGAATTCCATCCCTGGCTTGGTAGCCCCCAGAGTAGGTTGGTTGTAACCGAACTGGGTCAACAATTCTTGGTGTTATTTTACTGTTATTGCTGTCCATAGTGCAGAGTGTGTTGTTGTGACATCACACCTTAACATCACACGTCTGATACCAGAATTTCACCTAACATGAAACCCGAGTGAATATTAGACTAATTATGGGAAGGAAAAACAAACAGTAAAGGCCATACCTATTAACAGATAGGGAGGAAGAAATCTGGAGAATGAAGAAATCCTTTGGAGAATAAGAAATGTAGAACCAAGAAATGAAGAGAGACATAGGGTTTCGAAAACCCTATTGAATATGTGTGTGTGTGTGTGTGTGTGTGTGTGTGTGAGAGAGAGAGAGAGAGAGAGAGAAGAAAGAGAGAGAGAATAATTGTAATGAAAGAGAAACCATATTCAAGTATAACAGTGATGTGATGACACATAATAGAAAAGTTGAAAAAGTTGGATTCGATAGGTTGGATTGGAACTAAATAGACTAAAATTAGATTCTCATCATTGCAAAAATGAAAGAAAGTAGAAGAAATAAAAACCAAATCGATTCAAATTGCTAGTTTTGTTCAAAAATGAAATTTTTGGACCAAATTTGCCCCCATTTTGAGGATGTGTCAAAATTAGAGGGAAGGACGTACATTTTATTCCACAACATGTCATTAAATCGAAAAAGATCATAATGATTAGACCGTAAAACAAACAAAACATTGAACTGTAGAAACCATTAAAATGATTTCAGACAAAAAGCATTGACATAAAAAATTGGATCTTTAAAACCACAGTGAGAACTATGAAAATTATAAACAACATTAATTTGATTATGTGGTATTTGGATCGAACTCTAGTGTTGACAAGGGTAGTTTCATGGTTCGACAGGAGTTGTGTATGCTGTAGTTGAAGTTTGTTCGAGCATAATGTCAAAATATATTAACTTGTAATTTAAGTTAGTATGTCGAATTGGGCCTTGCTTATAAGCCCAATTGTTTAAGTTAGCTTGTGTAATGGGCATGTGTGTAAAAACCCATTAGGTTAGTATGTTAGTTTTCTGGTAAATAACATGCTAGTATTTCATCTTCGAAGAGCGGTGCAAATCCTAATTAGGGTGAGAGAGGTTAATTGTTGGTATTCACTTATAATCTTTGAACCCTTATTGAGAAAGAGAATAGTAAAACAGTTTTAACCAATTCTCTATTCTTCTTCTTCTTCCTTATTCTCTCCCTTTTGTAAAACCTAATAGGGTTTCTTGTGTTTGTTCAAGAAACTCAATTATTTTTCTCATATTTTGGTTTGTTCTTGATGACATCAATTCACAACAAACTGGTGCGGTGAGCGTGGAGGAGAAGATGGCATCAACAAAGTATGAGATTGAGAAATTCACCAGTGTGAATGATTTCAGTTTATGGCACTTGAAGATGTAAGCCCTTCTTATTCAACAGGATTTGTTAGAAGTGTTGAAAGGATCAGAGAAGATGGACGAAGCACTATTGGAGAAGGATAAGACAACGATGGTCAAAAAAGCCCAAAGTGCCATTGTATTGAGCCTTGGTGATAAGGTTTTTCGACAGGTTTCAAAGGAGAAAACTGCAGCGGGTGTGTGGAAAAAACTTGAAGGTTTGTACATGATGAAATCGTTGGTTAATCGTATCTACCTAAAGCAAGCTTTGTATTTATTCAAGATGAATGAAGACAAAGCCTTGGTTGAGCAGCTGAATATGTTCAACAAGTTAATTCTTGATCTTGAAATATTGAGGTCAAGATTGATGATGAAGATCAAGTGTTACTGTTGTTGTGCTATTTACCTAAGTCTCATGCTCACTTCAAAGAAACTCTCTTGTATGGAAGAGAGTCGTTGACCTTTGAAGATGTTTAATATGTCTTATACTCTAAGGATTTGAACGTACAAAATGAGCACAAGTCATCTTCTGTTGGTGAAGGTTTGTCTGTTAAGGGGAAATTCTTGAAGAAATATGGTATGTTTGAGAAGAAGAAGAAGAAGGGTAAAGTTCTACAAAATTCTTATGGTAGTAATGCTCATACTATTAAGTGTTATCACTGTAAGAAGGAGGGTCATACAAGAAAAGTAATCCCTTATTGACTAAACAATCATAGTGGAAAGGATAATGGTAATGCAGCCATTGAGCAAGATGGTTATGAATCATCTTATGTCCTGGTGGTTTCAAGCAGTGACTCTAGCAAGGAGTGGATTATGGATTCAGGGTGTACTTGGCACATGAATCCAATCAAAGACGTGTTAGAAGAATTGTATGATAAGGATGGTAGATCAGTGCTGCTGGAAAATAACAAAGCTTGCAAAATTGTAGGTATTGGATTTGTGAGATTTAAGCTCCATGATGAGTCAATAAGACTATTGACTGATGTAGGTATGTACCTGATCTTAAGAGGAATTTGATTTCTCTTGGTGAATTCGACAAGAAAGGATATGTTTTCAAAGGAGAGCAACTCATCCTAAGGGTAATGGGGGGTCGAAGGAAGTCTTGAGAGGCGTGAAGAAACAAGGCTTGTATACCATTGAGGCTGAGGTTGTAAGTGGTTTAGCAGATGTGGCATCCACAAAACTTCTGTCAAAGACTAAACTATGGCACAAGAGACTTGGACATGTCAGTGAAAGAGGCCTGGTCGAATTGTCGAAACAAAATTTGCTGGGTGGTGATAAGGTTAAAAAATTGGAGTTTTGTGAACCTTATGTATTTGGTAAATCCTGTAGAATAAGGTTTAACAAAGGTAAACAATGAACACATGGATCCCTTTATTACATTCATGTTGATCTTTGGGGGCCTGCAAGGAATCCTTCACACTCAGGTGCATAGTATTTTCTATCTATTGTTGATGATTACTCCAGAAAGTTATGGGTATTTATCCAGAAGACTAAGGATGAAACTTTTGAAAAGTTCAAAAGTTGGAAGACTCTGGTCGAAAACCAAACTGGCAAGAAGGTCAAGAGGTTGAGGACCGACAATGGTCTTGAATTTTACAATAAGGCTTTCGATAGCTATTGTGTTCCGTATGGTATTGTAAGGCACAGAACTACTGCAGGGACTCCCCAATAAAATGTTTTGGCTGAAAGGTTTAACCAAACCATTTTGGAAAGGGTGAGGTGCATGTTGGTAAGTGTGAGATTGAAGAATGTGTTTTGGGCAGAAGTTGTTGTGACTGCAACATACTTGATAAATAGGTGTCCTTCGACAACCTTGGAAATGAAAACACCTGAAGAAGTCTGGTCGTGACATCCACCTAGTCTCGACAGACTTAGAGTATTTAGTTGTTTAGCCTATGCTCATATTAGTCAAGACAAGGCCGAACTTAGAGGTCTGGGATGTATGCTCCTTGGATGCCCAAAAGGAGTCAAAGCTTATAGGATGTGGTGCCTAGAGGCAGGTCACAAGAGGTGTATCATAAGTCGATATGTATTTTTCAATGAAACTGAGATGGCTTTCAAGAAAATTGATGACATTGGTCGAAGTTCGAAGATCTTTGAAGAAGTGCGGGAACCAGAAGATATTTTTGTTGAGGTGGAGCATAGCGATGCTGAATTGCATAACCCATATGAAGTCAAATAAGAATCTCAAGTTGCTAATGAAGATGAGGAGACTGATAATGACTACCTGTTGGCAAGAGATAGGTCAAGAAGAGTCATCAAGCCACCTCAAAGACTTGGTTATGCAGATCTTATAACTTATGCCTTAATCTCTGCATGTGAGGTTTTGGACAAAGAACCTAAAGACTATAAAAAAGTTATGAGGAGTCGAGACAAAACTGAATGACTGAAAAGCCATGAATGATGAAAGCTATTTTGTTACCTTGTTTGTGTATAGTTCGTTCCAAGGTGGAGATTTGTCGTATTTGGATCGAAATCTAGTGTCGACAAGGGTAGTTTCACGGTCCAATAGAAGTTGTAAGCCCAACTGTTTAAGATAGCTTGTTCCCTAAGTTAACTTGTGTAATGGGTATGTGTGTACAAGCCCATTAGGTTAGTATGTTACTTTTCTTATAAATAGCATGTTAGTCTCTCATCTTTGGGGAGTGGTACGAATCCTAATTAGGGTGAGAGAGGTTAATTGTTGGTATTCACTTGTAATCTTTGAACCCATATTGAGAAAGTGAATAGTAAAACAGTTTTAACCAATTCTTTATTCTTCTTCTTCCTTCTTCTCTATCTTTTGTAAAACCTAATAGGGTTTCTTGTGTTTGTTCAAGAAAGACAATCTTTTTCTCATAACTTTGTTATGTTATTGACGACATTATTTCACAACATATTATATGAAAATTGTTAGAATGTTTAAAACAAATACATAAAATTTTCACTAACCAGGTGTATAAAACTTGGCAAACTTGTCGATCAATCTCTGTGTGTTGGTTTTGTTGTTCTAAGCCTCTTCGACTAACTTTTCCATTTTCACAACCACAAAGTCTTGAGAACACATTCCTCATTACACTAATATAACCTTTTAACCAATAAAAAATTATATTAACTTACCAAAAATCAGCTTACCCAATAAATTAAATTAAAAATCAAACTTTCTTTTATTCTTTTTTATATCAGTTATCACTGTGTTGAGATGTAATTGACAACAAAGCAGAAAAATATAACTTAATTTAAAATCTACTTAAGGAAAAATTAAAGGAGTACATACACTGGATTCACTGTCAACTTTGAAATGAAGAGTATTGTTTTTATGCTTAATTTGAGCAGCAACATCAACATCTTCAGAGAAAAGTAACTCTTCAACAACGTTGACTTCAATTCCTAAAATTATGATAAATCAATAATAATTAATAAAAAATTATGAATACTACTGAAGGTGAGAAAAATACACAAGAAGGGGGGTTGAATTGTGTTTTTCGTTTTCTTAGTTTGCATTTGATTAGAGTTCAGAATCTAAACTGGTGTTCAGATTCTGGTTAATTCTTAGCAGCGGATGTTAACAGAAGCAAATAAATAATAGCAGGAGACACAAAAGTTTATACCGGTTCCTCCCCTAACGGAGATTAGTCTCGTTCCCTTGCTTCACAAGAGATTTTTACTATAATTAAATCATGATTGCAATCGCTTATGCATCCTGCATAAAACTTTTGCAAATGCTCAGACTCAAGGTCCAAGACTTTTACTCAAGCTCCTCACTCGAGACTTCCTGCTAAGGTTCCATGAACCCAAGACTTCCTTGCTCAGGCTCTCAGCCCAAGACTTCTGCTCCTAGTCCCATGGACCGAGCCTTCTCTGCTTGCACCCCACTGGTCAAGACTCGCTGCTCCAAATTTCATGTACTGAGCATTCCTGCTCAAGCCCCTCAGGCTCAAAACTTCTGCTCTAAGTTCCATGAAACGAGCCTCCGCTTGCACCCCATCGGTCAAGATTTACTGCTCCAAATTTCATGAATCGAGATATCCTGCTTAAGCCACACTGGTTCAAGACTTTCCTACTCAATCAATCTACTTGATTAAGACTTTCACTGCTCAAGCACATAGCAAGAGACTTACGTGGCTCAAGCATCTTAGCTTAATACTTCCTTGCATGTATCCCAATGATACAAGACTTCTGCTCAATCAATCCACTTGATTAAAACTTTCACACCTCAAGCACATAGTAAGAGACTTACGTGGCTCAAGCATCTTGGCTCGAGACTTCCTTGCTTGTATCCCAATGACACAAGACTTTTATCTAAATTGTTGACAAGCTCATCAAAATAGAGAACAAGGTGTACATGATACAAGTATCAGAGGTATGGGAAATCACCATAAAAATACCTAAAGAACTTAAGATTTCTAAGGTATTTAATATGTAAGAAATCTTAAGGCTTTTACAATTACAACCTACATCACAAAAATCTGCATATACAATGAGTTGATAATTGTTGATCTAGTTACTCCTTCTTCTAGTTGATCCTTGTTAAAGATTCAGTTTGAACCTTCAGCCATATTTATAGCCTTTTCAGAAACTAGCCGTTCAAGAGGTAACTTGATCAAAAGTCTTTGTTGTTACTCCATCGTACAAGAGCCGTTGAAGATAGATACACCAGAAGATCTTAATCCAATATGTAACATGTTTAACCTTTGAATCTTCAAGAGATTCTGTACTATTAGAGTCGTTGAGAGTAGATATCCATAAAACATCTCAACCTTTCTTGAGCATTGCAATCTGTAGACTCTAGCTGATAAACTGATTTAACAATACAACTTGCTTTCTGCAGTACAGACGACTTCAGCTTTATCACCAACTCTGAATGGTACCAGAAGCCAATTTGCATTCACTAAGTGTATAAACAATAATGCTGCTTCTTCTGATGTTGAGGCCTTCAGCTTCAGAGTCTTCGTCAGACATCACTTAGCAACTATTCTTCATATTCTTCCACCAGAAGCTAGCAATTCAGCAACTCTCAAAGTGTGCTTAATGTAGAACAGATTCTGACAATAATATTTACACGTATTAGAACATGCACACATGTAACACACATCAAATAAACCATTATTCTTTTAATACTTTGTTATCATCAAAACACAAATAAAATATGTCATGAACAAATCTTGTTCTAACAACTACTACTAAAATAATTGACATTGATGTAGTATAGTAGATAGGAGATCCTTATATATAACTATAACTATGCTATGTCGATATTGCTTCTCCTAATTTGAGGGGTAAAAAATATGATCAAAGTCGGCAAGACATATTAGGGGAAGAACTGCAAAGAATGCTCAAACCAATAGAGTGAGCCTAACATGAAATCTAAGTGAATATTGGAGTGATTGTAGGAAGGAAAAACAAATAGTAAAGGCCATACCTATTAACAGAGAGGAAGGAAGAAATCTAGAGAATGAAGAAATCCTTTAGAGAATAAGAAATGTAGAGCCAAGAAATGGAGAGAGACAGAGGGTTTCGAAAACCCTATTGAATATGAGTGAGTGAGTGAGTAAGTGAGTGAGAGAGAGAGAGAGAACTAATTGTAATGAAAGAGAAACCCTATTCAAGTACAATAGTGATATGATGGCACATAAGATGAAAGTTGAAAAAGTTGGATTGGATATGTTCGTTTGGAATCAAATAGACTAAAATCTGGTTATACTCATTGCAAAAGTGAAAGAAAGTAGAAGGAATAGAAATCAAATCGATTCAATTTTCTAGTCTGGTTCAAAAATGAAAGGTTTGGATCAAATTTGCCCCCATTTTGGAGATGTGTCAAAATTAGAGGGAAAGGCATACATCATATTTCCACATGTTATTTTCTTATATTGTAGATGTCAAAAGGGGGAGAAGATAAATGGTTATTTTTGTTATTTTACATGATACCAAAGACATCATAGGATAAATTGCAAAAGAAATGGGGAAATATGCTAGATAGCAGGAGAAATTCAAGATATGGGGAGAAATTAAGTGTCAAGCAAAAATTTCGCATCCATATTGTTGTGGTGAGAATCGGATATTAAGCTATTGATTAACTTGAATCACACATATTTGAAATTCACCACCGAGCTTTAAGGGAAAAGATCGAAGGAAACCCTAGTGCGCTATGTTAAGACACAGCTAAGAGATCGGGGGTTCGGGGGTTGGTTATACTAAGGGAAGGTATTAGCACCCTAAGTATCTGTAGTACTCTACAGGAACCTTTTGTTTGTGTTTGTGTTATGCTAATGTTTGCTTGCTAAGGGAATCTGCCAAGGGTAAGGTAAAGACCTATGGTAAAGACCAAAGTACTAAAGGTAAAGACCAAAGTACTAAAGGTAAAGACCTAAGGGTATATAAACTAAGTATGCTCGCCAAGACGTCGCATCTTGTGCCTACGTATCCTGACTAAAGAATCAGAGCAACCGTAGTTCACCTAAATAAAGGTGAGGAACCAATGACTAGGGCCAAAGTTCCAAGGGGAATGAGTGTGATACTCCTATAGAGTTAAAGAACTCTCTAAGTCTAAGTTGTAAAGGAGAAGTGAATACTCATGATGATGAGAATCACATAGAGTTTAAGAACTCTAACTTAATTATAAGTTGTGAAGTGAATGGCTCTAACAAGGCCAAGGGGAAAGGAATATCATAATGATGATGCTCACATGGAGTTGAAGAACTCTAGGTGAAATCCTAGGTCATGAGGTAAGTGGCTCTAATGAAGCCAAGGAGGGGAGTGAGCAACTATGATGATAATGCTTACAAGAGGGGAACCTAAATAGGTTAGAGGGAGAAATGGCTATAATGAGGCTAAGGAGAGATGGTTCTAATGAGGCCAAGATGGTATACGAGCTATATATGACTCTGAGGTCAATAGGGAGTCTTTCCTTTGGAAGGAGGGGAACAGAGAGGGTTAAGGAGGAGATCTAAAGAGCTATCCTCACTTGGGGGGAACTTAAAGAAGTTCAAGGTAACAGATATATGAAACAAGATTAAAACATGATCATGGTAAAAACCAAAGCAAAGCATATGAATGTAACAACACTCAAGATCAAGGTCTAGTTAAAAAAAGAGTTTATGGTAAAGATCAAAACTTCACATGGGGATGAACATATTATGGTGACAACTAAGGAATATGTGAAACAAAGATGTTACAACACATAAGCAAACAATGACTAAGTTCTTATGGAAAAAGTTCAACAAGGGGGAGGTAACAAATAACAAGCCCGTAAGCATACATGTGTAACAACAATCATGTAAACATACACAAACATGTATCAAAGGTATCATATGAACAAGTTTGAACATGTGGACAAGTAGGTAACAACCATACAAGAGTGTTGGGTGTTTAACATGCATTTGAGAGGGTGACAACATCACAAGGTACATGCATTCAAGGTTACAATCCAAGGCATATAAACACTTAAGAACAACTTAAACATGGTATCAAAGATTCAAGGCATACATGTGCACATGTTTGGTCAAACAATTTCATGTCACAAGGGTAAATGATCTAACAAGATCTCATGGTATGAACAAGGTATTTGCAAAGACATTTACATGTAAACAACACATAAAACATCATGGGATCAAAGTGAATCAAGTGACATACAATGTTATAACATCATACAAGGTTCAAACAACATGCATTATGTTTCATTTTATCAAGACAAACCAAGAAATCATGGCAAAAGAACCAAAAGAACAGAGATGTTTTCATATAAAAAAACCCTAAAAAGATCCCTCACTTTCAACCTGTACCAATGCCTCAAAAATAACTATTTTGGACAATTTCTTTTTACCATAAAAAAATAGACATTTCAATGAACAATTTGCAAAAAGAATGGGTCAAAAAGGATAAAAAAAATTAACAAGTTATGATCAATTGAAATTAAGGCACAAACCATAGAAATTAAATGAAACATGTATTAAAAAAGAAAGGAAGTGTCTCATGTGGGTGTTGAACCCACGCCCTTGGAAACTCAATCACAAAACATACACCATCTGAGCTATGTGCGCGTAGTGAATAAATGATGCAAACACACAATAATATAACAAAACACGCGAAAAATTAGAAAAATGCAAAAGGGTTGATCCGAAGGATCGAACCTAGGCAAGGCAGACGAAAGGGAAAGGCATAGCAAGGTTTCTACCACTGGGTGGCTATTACATCCAAACATATAACGCCTTTAGTTATTTTTATTTTAAAGACCAACCAAAATGGCCACCTCTGCGCCACGTTATCATACCCCAAATATTGATCACTAAGATTTCCCATCATTGTGCAAATCACCATCACAATATGGGTGTATCATTATGCCTCGTTAGTCTCCCGAAAGATGGTTGAGCTTCCACTACAATCAACTTATGGTTTCAAGCCCTCTCGGAGCTCTTAGACAAAGGATCAATCAAGAAATGACATGATCTTCAACTTGTCTAAACCTCTCAAACATCCACAAAGGATCAAGAGGACTCCCACTTCAAGGATTAAGCACAAGGCTTCTCCCTTCTAGGTGGATCAAGCCTTAAGATCGCCAGTGTCACCAAATTAGGGTTTGGTCGACCAGGGCCTCCAGATGGAAATTTTCCTCTGGTCATGAGCCAATGCTTCAAATCATAACATATGATGCTCCAAGGGATATCATGAACCCAATCATCAAGTCAATTTGGCTTTAGGGGATGCATTCATAAAAAATCAGGAATTAGGGTTTCTTGACCTAATTCACCCCTAAGTTGACTTTTGGGACAAAACATGAGCCAAGACCTCAAGAGGGGATTTGAGGGTCTCAAATACATCACATTGATCCATTTGCAACAATGGATTGATCCAAGAAGCTTGAGTAACAAGTTTCAAATTCATCTGAACCACAGTTAGGGTTTCGTGAGAAAAGTCAACTGTATCTTTGACTTTTGACCAGGACATGCTCCCAAACCCTAGGAAATGATTCAATACACCCTATAACACCTATGAAATCAATCCATCAAGTTTGATTTAGGTCAAGGACTTGATTTCATAGAGGATCGCACAGTTTGGAATTCATTTGACAAAAAGTCAACTGTGCACAAAAGTCAAACTTTGACTTTTTGAGATTTTTCACAATTATGGTTCTTTGACCCTAAAATGATGTTAATGTATGATTTGAATCATCATTCATCAAGAAAAATCAAGAAAAGTGGGATAACTTGTAAAAGGGGTAACCATAAAAAACTTAGAAATTTTTCTAAGTTATGGAATAAAGTGGCTAGGGTACCAACTTTGGAGGACTATAACTCCTAAAACACAAGGCCATTTTTCCCCATCCAAAGCTGGATTTGTAGCTCTTATTACCCTCTACAAAAGCTTCAACTACACCTCATTCCAAATCATCATGGATTTTGAGTTATGGAATGATCAAAATCACAAAAAGTGAAAATGTCACTTTTTTCCAACACTTAGTGAAATTTTCACTAAGTCAGAATCTGCCTTCACTTTTTTCCAAATGTAGGGGGATTTTTCAATTGGATCCAAAAAGGATCAAAACCAATTATGATCTAACAGTTATTGTATCATATGAGGGCTTTCCAAAATGGTCAAGAACTCCATTAAATTCCACTTGAGCCATGAGATATGACAATGGCAATATGCTTTGCTGAAAACTGCCAAGGCAAGGAAGATTTTGGAGTTTTGCTCGATTTGCCCAAATTTTGCAAAGGGTAAGCAACTCTATCCATCTGAACACCTCAAAGGGGGACCTAGGAGGAACCAACTCTGATCCCAAGCCTCCCAAGTCTTTGGAACAAGAAGTAGCATACCAAACCTAGAATTGCCTAAAAGAGGGACAAGACTCCAATTTTGGATTGGAGCATTCAATGCATACACCAAGGTGGCATGGACTGAGCCATTTGTAACTGAATTCAGTCAAGAATGATCCAACAACTAGGGAACCACAGCTCTGTGCCCTAACCTCTAGTCAATGGTTAGAGGAGACTTGGATTTTCATTTGCCAACATTGGCCAAACCTCTGCAGCAGTTGCCATTCACTATTCCTTGCAAAACAAACTTGCTCTACTATAAATAGAGCTCATTTGTGATGAGTTTGAGTACACCAAAGCCATCAAACAGATGCTTTCCTCAAAATCACCTTCTCACTTCCAATTTTGCCTTCTAAGGCAATTCACCATCGGGTTTTGAGTTTGAGAACTATTCCAACCAAACCAATCACACACACACACCTCATAAACATCATATAGAAGTGATCCAAACACTCACATAACATCTGGAACATCAAAATCAAAAAATCACTAGCCAATTACTCAAGCCTTTGACAGATTTGCAGTTGGGGTACCATCTCAAGTTCCATATCATTTCAATCCATTCCAAGCATCCAGACACACTCCATGGCACCTAGGGAAGCTATCCAGATCATTGGAACCTAGCTGTAACACCTCTAACCCAAAACACGATCACCAGCTGCAAGAGGTGAGCATGAGCTCTTCTAACTCTATGATCCATGCAATTTTTGCTGCACAATAATTTGGCCATATGTTCATAATCATGCATAGAGTGTTCACCCTCAATCAATTGCTTTGTATGAATCGTGTATGGAATTTCTGAACCTTCATGCAGAATTTAGGGTTCTTGAGGTTTCTCTTTGATTTCTTATTCCATGCTTAAAATAAATGAAATTAAAGACCATATACATGATCGTGAGGTTGAAACGAGTAGATTGATATGTAGATTGCATGATATAATCAAGTATTCAGTGAGATTGGATAGAAAACGCAAATCTGCAGAAATAGAGGGTGGCGCGTGTTCTTGCCCTTGTTCTTGGCGCCCTTTTTGAAAATTCAAATATTTAAATTTTGTGATTTTATTTAATTGATTCAAAAATTAATTTCTCTCTGATTTTTAATGATTTTGAGTTGATTTTTTTTTAATAATTCAAAAAAATGTTAAAATATTTTATTTTACCAAAAAATCCCAAAAATATTATTTATTTCATATAATTGATATTTTTGCCAAGAATTAATATTTTAATTGTTTTTGACATTTAAAATATTTTTTCCTTCTTGATTTTGCAAATTTTTATGATTTCTAATCATTTTGTAGGTCAAAACATGATTTTTGAAACATTAATCTAAGATCACAATTTGTTTTCCACATGTTAAACAATTTTGATCATTTTAATTGAATTTTTTATTCAATTAAAATACATTTTGGAAACAAATTAGGGTTTTGATTAATTCAACCCTCATCAAACCTTTTAAAAACATTTTGGGTCTCTAATAGAGTGTAAGACTCAATCCTTTGTAAATACAAACCTATTTTGGGCCTCAAATATTGTATAAGTCCCATTGTATTTCAAAAGTTCGGCGCGATCATCGCCTGTTTAAAACAAACCATTTGGGTCTCTCCTCGAGCTATAAGACCCATTCAAAACCATTTTGGGCCTCTAATATAGTGTAAGACCCAATACCCTTTTGAAACCAAAAATAGTTTGGGCTTCAGTCATTGTATAAGACCCACGGTGTTTCCAAAACCTCGGTGCGATTGTCGCCCTTTTCAAAATTAACCATTGGGCTTCTCCTTGAGCTATAAGACCCATCTTTGTTCACTTTCAATCATTTTGGGCCTCTTGAGAGAGTGTAAGACCCATCCCCTTGTACAGAAAACCTTTCTCGGGACTCAGTCACTTGTATAAGTCCCTGTACAAAATGAAAGTGCGATCACTGATAAAACCATGGGCCGCTCCTTGAGACATAAGCCCCAATTTTCCTTTCAAAAGCACTTTCTCCTTTGATTTTGTAATATACTGTTGTCATACCCCAAAATTTGCCCCCTCACTTCTTCATATCATTTAGCATGAGTTTTCATTTCATGGCAGTGCATTCAAGCATAGAAAAATGAAACATTAAGCATTGCATTGCATATTGCATAAGGACATGTGATCAAGGCATCTTTCCTTGGTTTGAGCTTTCCGTATTCAGAAGATTATCATTATACATCAAGAGCCTAGGGTTTTCTTATTTTAGGGGATCCATCAGAGGCGTTGGGTCAGGTTTTCTTGGGTGTGAATCAGGGTTTGGTTCCTTCTTTGTTCAGGATATTTGTGTGCATGCAAGGTGAACCAAGGTTCCTCATTCAGGGTTGAAATTATGGAGCCATTAAGGACACGGGTTTGTATTGGATCTGAAGTTTGAGGTGGATTGAATGTGTTGAGATTGATCAGGTGACTTACTTGGAATTCGACATACATGGATCCTTGTTGCTAACCCATAACCATTCTGATACCATTTCCATAATATCCAAATATCTACTTCCTCTTCTTATGTTTTGTCCACTTTTATCCATTCTTTTTCATGTCCGTGTTAAATCCATTAGACCATTTTTACCATTTTGTCCAAATCCATTTTCCATTCAATTCCAAACTAAATCTCCATTCCATTTTAAATCCATTTCCTAAATCCACGGTTATATATATCCATTCTCATAACCTTTAATATCCATATCCGCTTATTTCAATTCTATATCCGTAAAAAATTTCCTTACCATTTTCAAATCCAATTTTTACCTTTTATATTATCCATTTTATCACAAGTAACCATATTTCATCCATACCAAAGTTCAAAAACCACTATCCATTTAAATCCATTTGAAGTCCATGTCCATTAAAGACCAAAATCCAATTAAGATCCAATTTCATGACCAAACCATTTTTTTTGTCAACCCAAACTTTATTCAACTGGAATGATACAAAATTGTACACCAGGAAGAATTCAAAAACATTTTCCTTCATAACAAGTTACAGGAAAAACAAAGAAGAGAGAACAGTTTCCATCTTTTGCTCCTAACGATCACATCAATTCACACCAGAAAAACCAACCAAAAAAAACTACAAAGAAAAATCTCATAACATAGAACCTCTAACCATCTTCTAACAATCTAACAGAAGTAACTAACAGTTTCCAATTCCATCTTCCCTAACCATTTTTCTAACCAACTTTCAATCTTCAATTCATCAATCTTCTTTAACTTTCAATCACGAATTCAAGTTCCTTACGATAGCCTTCAACAAAGTTTGGCGGTTTTCGTCGTTTTTCACCATAGCTCCCAAATTCCTTACGAAACCACAGAAAACCAATTCTTCACTTCTTCATCAAGACTCCACTTCAATCTCCCTCTCTCCCAGATTCGATTTCCGCCATCATCTTCAATCGTCAAGCTTCAACAACTCCATAGCTTCATCTTCAATCTTCATCATTCTCTAACCTTCAATCATCTTCTCCACCTGTAAAGTCACACAAAAAACCACAAACAGAAGAATGAGAGAAGAAGATCTAAGAGATTTTCTAACTAAATCGTAACCGAATTTCTAACTCCATAACCAACTTCTAACGGAATCAACCAACATCTTCTTCCTTCTTCAACGATCTTCTTCAACCATCTTTTGCGATCATCTTCAAGGAGACTCCAAAATCTCCGTCATCACCAATTCACAACCTGCAAAATTCCACAAAATCACAACATAATTCAATGATCGCGCAACAACAATTCGATGTGAAATTCATAGAAAGAGTAGAAGAATTCAACGACCGATTCTCCAATCACCAAGTCCGTACAACGCATCAAAAGCTACATCTCCGGCCATCGCATCTCCTCCGCATCGTACAAGACTAAGCAGCGCCGACGCTGCAATTCTTCTCGTCCTCATACCAGACCGGTCGCAAGATCGAGTAGATCCGCGAGTACTCCGACACCATAAACCCATCGGAGAGCTTCGATGCTTTCTTCGCAACCGGCAACCTGCGCGATGATGACGGCTACGCCTCCAACAATCCCTACTCTATTGCCGTTAATGATGAGAGAGAACCACGTCGGAACAACACCAAACTGAACCATGGTACCACAGTTTAACGGATGAAGCGATTGCGAAAAGTGCTTTCAACGCGTCTTTAACCGTTCGAGGCAGTCATGAACGAGGACAACGGAGGATGTCAACAAGAGTGTAACGATCTCGCAGTGGTATGATAATCATCGACAGAAGAAAGAAGAGCTCGAAAAGCGACGGGAATGATGAATAAGAAACCGAAACGGAGGGAGTTGGAAGCAAGACGGAGAGTGTGGAGAGGATAGACGAGAAGAAGAAGGCGACGAAATTTGTGAAGCGTGAAGCTGTGTGGTTGATTAGATGATGAAGAAGATGAAATGACGGTGAGGGAGAGCATGGAGGCGGTTCAACGCAGTGTAATAGGGGAGATGTTTGTAATTAGGTTTTTCCATCTGTTATAGGGTTTGAACCGGACCGGACCAAAAGCCATTGGTCTCTGAACTCTATTCATGCGCAGTGATATTCACACCATTGAAACAAACTCTGCACCCCTTTTCACTGTAGGTACGTTTCTTAGAGTTTTTTAAGTTAGTTTTGATCTTTAGATTTTAGTTCTAGAATTTATTTCTAGAGTAATTGATTTAGGTTAATTAGATTTTAACTTGGAATTAGATGTTAGTTTAGGATTAGATTTAGGTTTATACCTTGGTAATTGGATTTGAATAATTGTTTTGCTTAATTGTTCAATATTTGTTTTGCTTAATTGGCTTAATTGATCTTTTGCTTAATCTCACTAATCGTTGTTTTGTGCTTAATTGCATTACGTCATTTTTAGTTTAATTGCTCAATAATTGATTTTTGGTTGAATCATATCATAATTGATTTTTTTTTGCTTACTAGTCCACTAACGGTTTTTAGCTTAATTGCTCACTAATTGTTTTTAGCTTAATAGACCACTAATTGTCTACTAATTGTTCATTAGAATTAACTTTGAACTAATTGGTCATTGATATAGTTTGGTTCGATTTTGTTCTAACGTAGAATGTACTTAGATTTTAATGCTAACTTTGACTAATCATTTTAATAGTTTCATTTGGTAACTTTGTTAATAGTCTTTAATATGTTTTGCATAGATTTTTGACTAATTGGTGTTTACATTTAGTATTGATTTCAATTACTTCTTATTGACATTTCCTTTTGATCTTAGTTGCTCCCTTTGGTTATTTCCATTTGAAGTTGGACTAACCTTTGAGTTTGTTTTGTAGTGTTTTACACTTGATTAGCTAAATGTAGAAGCTGCTGTGAACAAAGAGTGCTGTAGAATGTTGTTATCCTGGCTGGCTGCATATACACCCATTCTGTTCTAGAAATAGTAGCTGTTATAGATGGTTTTTACTTGTTGCTAGTTTTTACAGCTATGCAGGTGCAGGAGCGCTATTGTTGCTGCTGCGAATGATTTATTGCCTTATTTTGTCTTAAGGACTTAAACTTGTTTTACCGTAGCCATTGGTGGATATTCATAAGATGTGTGTACCTTTCTAGCATGAGTTCAATTCTGGTTTTGGTTTACTTTCATAATCCTTTTAGGTCTTTCACTTTGACTAGTGTGATTCAGATGTACATAGTCATTAGACTTAGGTTTTCATATTGTGCATACCCTTTCTTGTTATTACTAATGTCTTTGGTTCACATGTGCAAGGTACATAAAGGAGACATTCCAAAGGTGGTGTAACCATTTCATTTTGTAAATAAAAGCTTCTTTCTAACTTGGTTTGCTATTTGTTTATAGGTGCTTTCGTGACTTGCTTTCGTTGCGCTTTCGTTGCTTTGCTACGGATTCGTATCCATTTAGTAAGACCTCTTATCTCTTCACTTCTCTTTAATGCTTTCGAATGCCACGAGAAGTAGGGATAGACGATGCCATGATAAGTAGGATTGTATGGAAAGCCCTCAAGTGAGGCCATGATTGTGCTTGTTTGATATTGTGTTGAAGACCTCTAAAGAGGAAATTGACGGAAGTTAGGGTTCGCAATCGACCCCCGTTATTCTAGTCGAGTCGTTCTTAGCTCTCATTACATGATTGAAGCTTTGAACATTACCTGCTCCTGTTATCGAGTCGGTCAGGTGGAAGATAGGGTTCGTAACCAACCCCCACGCTTTGTCTTTAGCTCGCATTGACCAATGTTGATGCTTATGTGATCTGATTCACATCTTCCCCTTTCTTATTCTGCTCTCCATGGTTCTTGATACCATTGGAGGAGTACCTATTTCCCACACCTAGCTTGTTTGCCTCGGTTGATATGACCCCTTGGCTAAAGCTTCCCCTTTTTACTTTGATTGTTTGACATGACTATTTATTGACACTGCTTACTCTTTCATTGCTTTTAGTTCATTTTGTGATTGATTTATCCAGTGTTTACTTGTCTGATGACATGATCCCTTAGGATTCCTCGCTCCACTTAATTTTTGATTAAGTCGGCGGTAGGAGAGGCATTAGGATAGCAATCCATGCCTGACAAAATTAGGTAGACTTCCCTTGATCCTGACCTTAGGACCATCATTGCATGCTGACTTGTAGGACCGAGTTTCCCCTTAGACTTTCTGTGTGTCATTCCCTTTTGTTCTCTCGCACCCATGCGATCGAGACCGTTTCCTATCCGCCCGTAGTACTGTGAACTACAGATGCTCTAATTCCTCATTCCCTAATGAGGATACGTAGGCACGAGGATCCCTATCCTTGGCGAGCACACTAACAACTAACTTCCATTTTCTCTTACACTTTGAGTCTATTCTTCCTTCTTTAGACTTTAGGTTTTGCAACCTCACAAACCATTAGGATCACTCCCTTGACTAATCAATTAGGATTGAGTCTTAGTTCACCTAGATTTTTACCTTTGATCCGCTCTTGAGTCTTTCATCTTCTCATCTCAAAGAAAATTCAAAATATCTAATAAAGGTAGGCATTTATTGCATTTAGGCCTTTCATATAAAGAAAAGATTATAAAGGGTCTTCTCTTATAATCTTAGAATGTGTAGCATATAGCCCATCTTGGGTCAATGTGTTAAACATTTGATCTTGTGTAAGGGACTTAAATGCAATACTTGTTGAAGATACAAATAATTAAAACACTTCTTCATTTCATAATCAACAAAACACTTAATAAATACAAGTATGCTAGTGTGTTTGAACCTTAATAATTGGAACTAAGTGTGAGGGTCCTCTTCACCCTTAGTGTATTTTCTTACTCATTCCATCTTGGAATGTGAGGATGTATACATTCCAATGATTAAGATTTAGATACACTATCATATGCAAACAAATAACAAAACACTTCTTAAAAGCCAAAAACAAACAATAACGTATTTCCTTCGGGAATTCTTTTCTCACCTCATTCACTCTCAACGCATGAACGCGCTTCTACTCGTTCTTTTGCAAGATGGTAACGCACTCGGACCAGCGAGCCTGCAACACCTGAGCTAGAACGTTAGCCGTTCCTAAAAAACACAAACAATCCATCCCTAGTGAGGGGAACTACGTCGCTCTGATTCTCATGTTCCCGATGAGATACGTAGGCAGTGGGGTAGGGCCCATGCGAGCACTTATTTTATTTTCCCTACATTTGTTTCTCTTTCTCTTTCCATTCCTTTTCCAATTCTTTTTCCAGCATCTTTCCTTACACCCTTTGATTGAGACAAGCAAGCGTGGATCCCATCGGGTACGATGGACGCGAGGGGGTGCTAATACCTTCCTCTCGCATAACCGACTCCCGAATCCAATTCTCTTGGTCGCAAGACCATGCTTTTCCTTCCCTCAGGTTTATGCAGTGTTTCCTTTCCCTCTCGTGGGATAAATACACATTGCTGGCGACTCTGTTTCGGTGCCACTTTCGCGTTTGTACTTGGATGAAAATCCCGGGAGCGACAACTGTTATTTTCAATTTCTTTGTTGAACAACTAACCAAACAACATGGAAGCTCTACAACCGAGTAAGTGTTTACCCGCTTTCATTTACCGCTTTCATATGTATATAACTGTATTATGGGGCTGTTTCACTGTAAGTCTTCTTTCATAAACTCATATCGACTGTCTAGTACTAGTATAGATATTTAGAGTTTCCCCGGCAACTACGTCTAGAACTAGACAAAACCTCGTCTCCTTACATCCGACGTTCTCCCGGATATTTCAAACATAACCTAAACCATGAGAATTTTCTTTTACAACAATGTTAGATAACTAGATCTAAGAAATCTCCCCCTTTGAACAGTTCATATACAGAAGGCTAATGTTCCAAGTGAAACCCCTTCTGGAACTGCCCATCAGCCTCCTCTTGGGCATTGTGCAAGGACCCACAGGCTTCCTAAAAGCATCCCCTCCTCCTCTTGGGCGTTGTACAAGGACCCGTCGGCTTCTTAGAAGTTTTCACAGCCTCCTCTTAGGCTTCTTATAATGATTCTTCCTCCGGGAAGATAGCCTCCTCTTGGGCTTCGTACAAATTGTCCCTTCGGCTTCTTAAAAGTTTTTCTCGCCTCCTCTTGGGCTTCGTACAAATTGTCCCGACGACCTCTTAAAGGTATAGGAACAGAAATTAGTCATCTTAATAGAACAGTCTTTCAAAGAGTCTAGATCTTTCTACCGCGAACGTACTGTCCCTTGATCTCTCTCAAGCATAGTACAAAAGATAAAACTCTAGACTTGGATAGTATAATCTCCTTGAGTCTCGAAGACATTCTCAAGTTCCTTTCAAAAATAGGAAAAAGAACCCGTAGAATTAGGCAGTCTCAATACCCTTCAGATTCCCCGTTTCCTTAAAGAACAGGAAATAATCCCGCTCCTCAGATCAAATCCATGAGTACAACATTACCCATATAAGAACTGATTTTCTCTTTTAACCAACATACTGGACCTGTCACTCAACTGAAACAGTAACCATAGCATCCTCTTGGGCTTTGTACAATGATCCTCCCCAGCAGAGTAAACCTTTGCAGCCTCCATCTCGGGCTTCGTACGAGATACAAAAAGACTCTCTTATTGAGTCAAACATCTTTTAGCCTCCATCTCGGGCTTCGTACGAGATACAAATCACTCTCTTGGTGAGTATAAAAGACTCTCTTGTTGAGTCAAACATCTTTTAGCCTCCATCTCGGGCTTTGTACGAGATACAAATCACTCTCTTGGTGAGAATAAAAGACTCTCTTGTTGAGTCAAACCCTTTTATCCTCCGTCTTGGGCTTCGTACAAGACACATATAAAAACACTCTCTTGTTAAGTCAACCCTTTTAGCCTCTATCTCGGGCTGCGAACGAGACACAAAAGCATCCTCTTGTTGGGTAAATAGCCTCCTCTTAGGCTTTGTATAAGGAAACCTCGTTCGATTCAATCAACCTTTTAGCATCAAATCATGCTTTGGTCACAGCATACAAACATCAACAACTCCTTTTCCCTCGTCTAATTTGCTGTAAGCGGCAAGCCTCTGGATTATTTACATCCACGCCATTGTCCCTCTTTTAGCATGAGAAGTTCCTAAGGAAAGATGGCATTGCTCTAAACTGAGTTAAAGTCTTCTCCTTCAGGTTAAAAATCCCCTATAAAGGAAATTATGGCATTGCTGGATTCGCATATCCCAATTAAAGCAATTCTCCTTTATAATCAGTCACCCAACAACTATGACAAACAGACTCCTTTAGAGATGACAAATTCTCTCTAAAGTCAACACCCTTTTAGCTTCACATCTTGGGCTTCGAACAAGATACAAATAGACCCTTCAGCTTCACATCTTGGGCTTTGAACATGACACCAAAACATCATTTCCTCCCATAGAATAGGAGGAACTACGATCGCTCTGATTTCCCTATCTCGGGAATACGTAGGCATAAGATTGAAAAAAAAATCTTAGCGAGCACACTAATAAAAAAAACCCCAAAGTCCCCTACCTCCAACCAATCTAGCACAGTATCCCAACAAATTCCCCATGAACAGTCCCAGTATTTCGTTCTAAACAAAATAAGCAGAGAGAGGCCCACGAACACGAACCGCATCTGTAAACCAACAGTTTTGACTGTTTAACCTCAGTTTGCAAGCAGGGTTAGTTGGAGACATTTATTTCCCTTTCATCATCAACCTCAATAGGATAAAAAATGAATCGACCTGTAGACCCCAGAGCGACAGTGCTTAAGAACCACGTCCAAAAATCGCTCGCTATAGAAAAATGGCGCCCACCGTGGGGGCAAACAAAGGAATCTTGTCTCTCTTATCTCTCTGGTTGAAACCTTCTCTTGGGACAAGTCCTTGGGTTCACAAGGTATCACCGAATGACAGTTCCATCGGGGAATGTCATCATTATTAGGATCGGCCCTCACTAGGATCTTAGGTCAAAAACCTTTAAGTTGGGAAGGTACCACAGAATGGCGACTCCGCCGGGGAGCCATTTTCTATTAGGATCATAGGATTCATAGCTCTTAAAAAGTCTAGGACATTAGGACAAATATATATACTGCTTTTCCTAATTAATATCTGTGTTTATTTTTCTGCTAATGGGAATGCGTGTGATGCCGCATGTGGAAAGATTGAGTATACACCTAGGAAAAACCTCTTTCAGTAGTGCGGAAGCTATCAGAAATAGTTGTCACGCGATACTACCCTCTTCTGAGATTCTTCGAAATACATCACCTAGCACGGTTCCCGGCCTGCTAATGTTATCTCGACAAGAATCAATGATTTTGAGAGACAGGTACAAAAATCACTAGTATAAACCTTTGGGATGGGTAGAGCCTTGACTTCATGACACCGACCCTTTGACTCCATGTTTTTTCTATGTTTTTTTGTGCTGCATTCATGCATTCATTTTAAAAACATCAAGCAAAAAATTTTCTCTTCTAGTCTCTCTTTTTCAAATTAAACTAAGACAATGATTGCAAATGTCAGAGAGAAAAGGATTGCGCTAATGGATTTCAGTAGAAGAAAAACTCACAAGTATACCTTCAAGTTCCAAAACTAGAGGATTTGAGAGGATTAGCAAGGATGATCAATAACCCTGACGCTTTCAGAGCCAAGTACGGAGGTATGCTACCTCTGTTAAGGGTCCATGTAATTAAGGGAATCTTGGAGGCACTCATTTAGTTTTACGATCTGGTCTATCACTGTTTCACGGTCCCGGATTACCAGCTCGCACCAACGCTGGAGGAGTATTCTCATCTGATTGATCTACCCATTACTAATCAAGCTCCCTTTTCTGGACTGGAAGAAATTCCAAAGGATCAGACCATTTCAAAAGCAATCTATTTGGTTGAGTCAAAAGTCAAGACTCACATGACCACCAAGCGAGGAATCCCAGGTTTACCAGCCAAGTTTCTGGTAAAGAAAGCTCTATACTTTGCTAGTATAAGGAACATGGCCACTTTCGAGAGCATCTTTATTTTGGTCACCTACGGGTTATTTTTGTTTCTCAACATTAATAACTTCGTCGATATCAACGCCATTAAGGTTTTTCTCATTGGAAACGCCGTACCAACCTTGCTCGCAGATGCATATCATTCTGTACACTTAAGGAATTTATACAGCTGAGGAATGATCATGTGCTGTATACCCCTGCTATATAAGTGGTTTATCTCCCATTTGCCTAAGTCTGCCTCTTTTTGGGATCATAAGAGTGCCTTACGTTGGTCGTAGAAAATCATGTCTCTTACCAACTCTGACATCGATTGGTACAATAGGATTTATGACGGGATCAGGATCATTGACCATTGTGGAAACTTCCCCAACGTGCCCCTCATAGGAACTAAGGGAGGAATCAATTACCATCCAGTTTTAGTTCGTCGTCAATTTGGATACCCGATGAGGCATGTCCCGCGTAATGCTCATCTGGAAGGTCTTTTCTTCAAGGAAGGAGAAAATGACAGGGCACTAAAGATGGAAATAGTGCACGCTTGGAAACATGTTCATAAGAAAGGACGGGAGTCTCTAGGAAAACCG
The DNA here is from genome assembly GCA_022829125.1 of Lathyrus tuberosus. Taxonomy (NCBI): domain Eukaryota; kingdom Viridiplantae; phylum Streptophyta; class Magnoliopsida; order Fabales; family Fabaceae; genus Lathyrus; species Lathyrus tuberosus. The sequence goes on along the minus strand of JALAZF010000306.1, from coordinate 6,527,701 downwards.
GACTGTGTCTCGGTGGAGCCTTATCTCCACTGGGTACAAACTAGAGCTCTCAAGCTAAAGATGCCTTATCCTCGTCACGGAATTCTTCCGCCAAGGGAATCTGTCATGTACTTCATGACTGAAACGGAAAAACTTCAGGTTTCTCTCAACAAAGTTCAACAGGAGTGGAGATCTTGGTAGAACAAATACCGCATTCTCAATGTGGAGTGTACCAAAATACAGCAACTGCTGAAAGATAAGGATGCTCTAATTGAGATTTTGGAGCAACATGCTGTAGAAAATCAGGATGACCAAAGGAATTTACTCGCTCCTTTCACTTGGCAAAGGAATGACAACCCGACAACGGCCCAAGAGCCCCAGTCCAAAAAAAGGAAAGTACCAGAATCAGCACCCGAGTTCTTCTCAGAGAGGACTCGGGACCCATTAGCTTAGGTTTCCGTTTCCGCACCTTGTAATTTACTGTATTTCCATTCCCACAATCCTTTGAATTCAATAAAACGGGGGTGTCCCCACTGCTTGATATTTGCAATCTAATTGTCGATGTTTATTTTGATTAAACCAAAAAACAATTAATATAATCATTGCATTCATCATTCTCACGTCACGTGTTCTTCTTACCTACGAATCTCACGTTTGTGTCTCAGTTCTAGAGTTAAACTGTCTCATTCGTACAATACTCGGGCCAATCGTCAGAAAAAGAGGGATGATCTCGAGGAAAAGAACAGAGAGTTGAAAGAAGAGATCGACGCTCTGAGAGAGGATATGAGAAAGCTTCGTAACGACATGCAAGCCATGGCAGAAGCTCGGCTACAAAGAACTATGATCTCAGAGATCACCTCAACGCCCATAGGGGAGAAGTATGATCCTAGGTATCAAATGCCGAAAGATCGTCCCTGGGGCATGCCTGTTAACTATATCCCGGAAGGATATGTTCCGCCGATCACTGAAGATCAGGGAATCATAGCAGAAGCCGCTGGGCCTGAAGGTTACAAACTTCGGGAAAGCGAGGATGCCAGAGGCATAATGAGGACTCCTGAAGGTTACAAACTTCGAGAAACGCCAAGATTCACTGCCGTAGTAACGGTACCACCCCCTGTGGTGCACGCTGTCCCGGAAGGACAGATTCCACAGATACCTTCTAGTGGAAAGGAAAGTATGTTCGATAAAATGGATGAATTTTGGGAGCAGTTCCTGGAAATTCAGAAGGAATTGCAGGCTATTCGCGGTCAGGATTTATTTGGAAAGACGCCGCAGACCTTTGCTTGGTCCCCAATGTGAAAGTCCCGCACAAGTTCCAAGTACCCGATTTTGAAAAGTACAAGGGTAACTCTTTCCCTCAAAGCCATTTGGTGATGTACGCTCGACGAATGTCAGCTCAGACAGAGAACCAGGATCTACTGATTCACTACTTTCAGGATAGTTTAACCGGTGCTGCATTAAAATGGTACATGGGTTTAAACCGCTCTACGATTAGAACTTTCAGAGATCTTGGCACTGCCTTCGTCCAACAATATAAATACAATTTGGACACGGCACCAGACAGAGATCAACTCAGATCAATGTCGCAAAAGGACAAGGAAACCTTTAAGGAGTACGCTCAGAGATGGCGTGAAATTGCCGCTCAAATTTTTCCACCTCTTGAGGAAAAGGAGATGACAAAGATCTTCTTAAAGACCTTGAGCTTATTTTACTACGACAGAATGGTCGCCAGTGCGCCCAGTGACTTCACCGAGATGGTAGGCATGGGAGTTCGTCTTGAGGAAGCCGTCCGAGAAGAACGTTTAGTTAAAGACGCTAAATCGACAAGTGGTACTAAAAAATACAGTAGTGCTCTCCTTAAGAAAAAAGAGCAGGATATTGGGAATATCTCTCTCGGAAAGCAAAGGCGACGGTACCAACCAGTAGCAGCTGTAACTCCTGCTATCAACCCCGCGCCTGTTGCTACGTATCAACCTCAGGTTTCTCAAAGCTAACCGCAGTCGCAACAATTTCAGCAAAGGACACAACAGCCTCTTCAGCAGGCTCTTCCTCAATACAACAACAATCGTACAATACGGCCACCAGGATTTGATCCTATACCCGTATCGTTCGCAGAACTATTTCCGTTACTACTGGCCAAGGGGCATGTCCAGACTAAGTCTCCTCTTACAGTACCAGAAAATCCGCCTTTTTGGTTTAAGGTGGATCAGGCTTGCCCTTACCATCAAGGAGGACCAGGGCATAACATAGAAAACTGTCTCAGTTTCAAATCTGACGTGCAAAAGCTTGTTAGGAGCGGGGTCTTATCTTTCAAGGATACGAATCCGAATGTTCTCACGAACCCGCTGCCTCAGCACGAGAAGGCTACAGTCAATTTGATAGAGGGAGAGTCTAATAACACCTATCAAATTCACGATGTACTCTTGTTAAGGGCCAACTTGGTCAAGATGCATTGTAGACAGAGTGGATATGGGCATATACCATCTCATAATTATCACCAGTGTGATATCTGCTCTAAAAGCAATCAAGGATGTTCTGTGGTGCAATCAGCTCTACAGGAACAGATGGATCTCGGATGGATCCAAGAGCACCGAGTTCGTGGAGTTAACATGGTTTATACGAATTCCAACATCATTCAAAACCACGATATCTGTGCGATGAATATCAACTTGGTGGAAATGCATTCAAGGCAAAGCCAGTATCATAATCTGCCGTGTCACGATTATAATTCTTGTCTGACTTGCTCGATAAACAAACAGGGATGCTCTTTCATACAGGAGGCCCTCCATCGTCAGATGTATCTTGGATGGATTCAAGACTACCATGATAGGAATCATTATCAAATCAACATGGTTCAAATCTTCGATATTCGCTTGATGAATACCAGCCTGGTGGAGTTACATGCTAAATAGGTCTGCCTCGGGTTCCTGGTATCACATGATTATCAGCATTGTAAAGCGGGTTGCGAAGACAATCAGGGTTGTGCCCTTGTCCAGGAAACACTTCAGCACTTGTTGAACCACTGGTGGCTTCCAATCTATATGGATGAAGACACCCAACAAATTTGTATCACTAACGGGAATCCTACTAGATATCAAAGTCAAGATGTTCGGTCGATGGAAACAAATCTAGTAAGGTTACATTGTATTCAAAGCGGACGTGGCCAGGTGCCACTACACAACTATGAGCGGTGCGGAGTTTGCTCAGTGGATAATCAAGGATGCTACCTCGTGCGAGCAGCCCTTCAAAGTCAGTTGGACCGCAAAGAGATTCAACCATGGTCAAATTCTGGATCAGTCAACTATTTCGCTGATCAAATCAAGGACGTTGTCGTAATATCTGATCATCAGAGGGCTAGGGATGTTTGTACTATTATCCCTCTACTTGATGAATCGAGAGTTCCCAACCAGGAACGGATCGAAATTACTTACGATGGTCAGAAAAATTAGAAGGCTCCCATAGTCATCTATCTATCGGGACCACTACCGTATGAATCAACTAAGGTTATCCCTTACAAATACGGTGCAATAACAATTGAGAATGGAAAGGAAATTCCGTTGCCCCCCGTCGTGAATATTACAGACATCAGTCGAGTAACACGGAGTGGTAGAATCTTCAACAGAGGAGTTGGAGAACCCAGCAAAGAAAAGGAACCTCAGACAGAAGTTCCTGATCCACCAGTCGGTCAATCTAGTAATCCCGACCTTTCGAAAAACAATGATGAGATGCTGAAGCTCATCCAAAGGAGTGAATACAACATTGTTGATAAGCTGATACAAACTCCTTCAAATATCTCAGTATTATCATTGTTACTTAGTTCAGAAGCGCACAGGGAGGCTCTACAGAAAGTCTTGGAGCAAGCCTTTGTGGAACAGGATGTAACAATTAGACAGTTCGATAGCATTGTCTCTAACATCACTTCCTGCAATAACTTGGGATTTAGTGATGAGGAATTACTTGAGGAAGGTCGCCGTCATAACATGGCGCTCAACATTACAGTCAACTGCCAGGACGATGCTTTAGCTAACATACTGGTAGAAACAGGGTCAGCCCTGAATGTTATGCCGAAGTCCACTTTGATGCAATTATCATTCAAAGGACCTCCGATGAGAACCAGCGAGGTCGTCGTCAAAGCCTTTGACGAATCCAAAAAAATGGTTATCGGCGAAGTCGACCTTCCCATAACTATTGGTCCTCATACTTTCCAAGTCACATTCCAGGTCATGGACATCTGGGCAACATACAGTTGTTTATTAGGAAGACCTTGGATACATCAGGCTGGGCGGTCACTTCGACCCTCCACCAAAAGCTAAAGTTCATCCAGAACGGCCAACTCGTCACAGTCTGTGGAGAACAAGCCTTGCTAGTGAGTAACTTGTCATTATCTACTTGTGTAGAACCCGAGGAGGTTGTTGGAACGCAGTTCCAGGCACTTTCGGTGAGCGATGAGAATCAGTCAGAGAAAGGAACCTCGATTTCCTCATATAGAGACACTCTCGAAGTGATCAAAAGTAACAATACCAAGGGACGGGGACATCTCGTCATTCCTACTGATAACAAAACAAAGAAGGGTCTTGGCTTTTCCTCAACCTGTACTCAGACGGCTGCGAACAATAAAAGTCTTCATCCAATTCATAACTTCTTCCACAGTGGAGGCTTCCTCCAACCAGTGACTCAAGAAGTGCATACCATCAATAAAGATGATTCCTCTGAAACGAAGGAAGAATGGAAGTCTTATCTCAACGAGGACGGTTATATATCGCAGAAAGAAGTGCCTACGCCATTTTGCTATCCCGCACAGAGTCTGAGATTTATACCGAGGTCAGATGTCGAAATGATATACCGAGATTGTGATCCTGAAGGATGTCATGCTCTGCCAAATTCATTAGAGGAAGACACTCCGATGAAATACAACTTTGACCACGACTACTATGGCCCGATGGATGGCCTGCCAATCTGGCAGCCGTATCCCGGAAACTTGGGGCAAGAAAATATGCCGAACAATGAAAATCAGCTGAGCATCATTGAATAGAATACCTGTGTCCCCGCCATGTCATGGGATCAACACTCAGGTCATTCCGAACTTATCCAGTATGATGATGAATTGGCAAAGCTTGTCGGACTAGAATTTATCAACTATGCTTTTCCCAAGGTCAACGTCATCGAGAGGGACGACTCATCCAATTCCAAAGAAGTGTGGGATACCCTGGGACAACCGAGTGGAAAATACGACTTCAAGGTCAAATACACCACTCTTGAAAGCTCTTGTATCAGGCTCAAAGACATCCAGCCAACTGGATGGGGAGATACAGCTGAGAGTACAAATACTACGGAAAATACAACTGAGGAATCCTCCTACGACAACTCTGCTTGGGAGACAGATTCTAATGATCCTGCTCCGTCAGAAATCAGTGTCATTTCTGAAGACAAATCAAGGAAGGTACCAGACTTTGTGATTCACCGAGGAGTTTGCCGCCAATGGGTCGCAGTCGATGTTCCGAAGATCGTTCATAAGTCAAAGTAATTGCCGTCTTTAACCTTTCACCCTGCCCAGGTGAAACGGGTGTTTTGATAGGGCTCACTTTCTGTAAATTTCCCTCTTCGCTTCTCCCAAAGCGATAGAGTTTTGTTTTATAGGACTGTAGTTTCAAGAATCGACTTTTTCATTAATAAAATAACGTCGTTCTATAATTTCCGCATTAATTGCTGTTTTCTCTTTTCGTTTTTCAGAAAATGGTAATCCTAAAAAACAACTCAATAATAAAAACAAGTAGTAAAAGAAATACACTACACACACTTTTGCATTTTCCCTCTATCTCTTCTAAACACAAATCATCACGTCATGCAGATTGCTTGTTTTAAACCCCGTTGAAACATACGATCCGATGCATTCTCCCGACTTTGAGTTCCCGGTATTTGGGGCTGAAGAAGAAGATAACGACGAAATTCCAGAGGAGATCTCCCGACTACTCAGACAAGAGAAAAGGTCCATTAAACCTCACAAAGAGCCGTTGGAAATGATCAACGTGGGTTCAGAAAAAGAGAGAAAAGAAGTCAAGATTGGGGCACTGTAACACCCCCAATCTATTCCCCCAATTAATTAAAGCAATAAAAAATAATCAGAGTATAATTAAAGCATTCATGGCATAGACGGAGGCATCACATCAATTGAAACAAAATACCATAACCTGCTCATATAGATATGCAACAATCAGGTAGCACATAACAGAGGAACTCGGTTCCTAACACCCACAATTCAGATACATAATAAAAGCGAAAAATCTGCAATTGAATCTCATATATATATAACATAAAGGTTTGTCTGTCATACACAGAGTCATACATGTACAATCCCAAAAAGAACTTATACATATACACATAACCACAAACGATCTCCCCGACTACCCGGTGCTACATATCAGAGCCGACCGACAAAAGAATGAAGACCTAAGCTTCACAAAAAGACCTCCAGCATCTAATCTGCAATGCCTCATAGAGCATTCAAAACAGCAGAAGGGTGAGAAACACAATTATAATATAATTGCATACAATTATATAATAACACAAAAATACACATGTCAAACATTCTCACCACAATTTACGCCATAATTCAAATACAAAACAACACAATGCATATCTCATATATCCATCACCAAGGTATATCAATAGCATCAATTCCATTCACAATTCCACACAAAATCAATCCATTCATGATTTATGGAAATGCACAGAGACTGACACAACGACTCTATGCAATGCAATGTGGTACCGTTCCATCCATCATTATCATCATCAGTCCACTCAGGAACTATTGGAATCATCGCTTGTTACTTAGTGTAACTCCCCGTCGGGCAAACTATGTTCCCCATCGCTCACACCTCTTTGTATAAGGCACACGACGTTTATGGATCGCTCACACCTCTTTGTATAAGGCACATGACCCGATCGCTCACACCTCTTTGTATAAGGCACACGATCGTCTATAATCATCGCTCACACCTCTCTGTATAAGGCACACGATGTCATAGCGGATTCCCTCTAGAACCGTTTCGTCGTTCACACCCACTAGGGCACACGACATCATAAGAATTCATATCATGATGCTTGGCATACAATGACTCATGACATTCAAATGCACACATATACACATCCATAATCATGCATATACAATCAAACACAACACAATGCATTTTCTTGCCCTTAGGCCACAAACCATCATCACAACATTTCATCACATGCATTCACATCATATAACCTCACACAAGTCATACGATATATATCAAAAGCATATTGCATGATAACACATCAAATACACACCATTAAAACGGTAAAAGTCGACAAAATGACACATTCCCAAATTCCCGACATAATTAAATCGGCCACAAATCTCAAAACCATTTTAATAAGAAAGAACATTTCAATAGCTTTCTAACGGTACCAAGAATGCCTCGATCCTAGTTACGGATCAAAAGTTAGGCATCGGACGCAAAATCGGGAACCATTCTACACCCTCTCTAGTCATACGCGTATTGCCTTAGGCCATACGCGTACTGCCCAGCTCGCTCGCCCATACCATACGCGTAATGCCTAAAGTGCTACGCGTATGGGCAGAGACTGAATTCTCCCCAAAATTCCACTAAAATTCCATACGCGTAATGCCTCACTTGTTACGCGTAATGCCTTGCCAAGTACGCGTACCATTACGCAAATCAGCAGAAGGCCGTGAAAAATGTGTTCCATACGCGTATTGCCCTCATTTCCCCCTTGCCATACGCGTATTGCCCAAACTAATACGCGTAATGCCAAGCCTGATACGCGTATGGGCAGCGAAACCCAGAATTTTTCCTGCAGAATTTCTGCTGCGAAATTCAACCAAATTCACTCCCAAATCTCATCTAAACACCAGAAAATTACCAATTGAATGCACAACAACATCTATCTAACATGTCTCAGCAATTAGGAACATTAAAACATGATTTCAGACACAATTTGAATCCAATTCTAACAATCTCAACATATTAATGGTTTTGGTTCTATATCCAATTTCAACCAAATATCACACAAATACATACATACATAATCATACACAAGTATAGGATAATCGAGTTTCACACCCTTACCCGATTAATCGTGTTTTCAATAGTCGGTTGGATCGTTTTCTTACTCTCCAAGTTTTTCCCCTTTTTCTTCTTTTCTTTCTCTTTTCCTTCTTCTCTTTTTCTTTCTCTCTATTTTTCTCTCTTTCTAACTTCTAAGTTCTATTTTAAGAAAAATAAGTAAAATGACCAAAATACCCCTACACTCAAATATCTCGCAAACGCTCTCAAAACGCGATAAAACATAATCAAGATGAAAAATAATATATTGCCAAATAAAAGTCAAGAATAAAATAATATAATAATAAAATAATTAAATCGAATCGATTAAATAAATCTAACAAAACTGGGGCGTTACAACTCTCCCCCACTTAGAGATTTCCGTCCTCGAAAATATTACCTGAGACGAACAACTCCAGATACGACTCCCGCATCCGACTCTCCAACTCCCAAGTAAAATTGCCCTCAGCAGCGCCTCCCCACGCTACTTTCACAAGCGCAATATCCTTGCCCCTTAACCGCTTTAACTCGCAGTCCAAAATTCTCACTGGTAATGCCTCAACCGTAAGGTTATCCCTTACCTCAACCTCAGCCATCGGAATCACATGCGACGGATCCGAAACATACTTCCGAAGCTGTGAAACATGGAACACATCATGCAAATTCGAAAGATTTGGCGGCAACGCCACCCGATAAGCCACAGCACCCACTCTCACGGATATCTGATAAGGACCAATAAACCGAGAAGTAAGCTTCTTCGACTTCAATGCACGACTAACACCCGTCACCGGTGTAACCCTCAAAAATACATGATCGCCTTCTTGAAAATCAAGATCTTTCCTCCTTCGATCATGATAACTCTTCTGCCTACTCTGAGAAGCCTTCATTTTCTCATGAATAAGTTTCACCTTTTCCGTAGTTTGTTGCACTAACTCCGGTCCAACCACCAAACTCTCACCAGATTCATGCCAACACAAAGGTGTTCGACATCTCCTTCCATACAACGCTTCAAAAGGTGCCATTCCAATACTCGAATGGAAACTGTTGTTATACGTGAATTCAACCAACGAAAGATAATTATCCTAAGCACCACCTTGCTTAAGAACACAAGCTCTCAACAAATCTTCCAATGAATGAATAGTTCTCTCGGTCTGACCATCCGTCTGAGGATGATAAGCCGAACTCAATCTCAACTTGGAACCTAACGCCTTTTGCAAACTTTCCCAAAATCTGGAAGTAAACCACGGATCTCGATCTGAAACAATACACAACAGAACACCATGTAGCTTCACAATCACACGGATATAAATCTCAGCCAACCTCTCCAAAGAAAAATTGATGTCAATCGGAATGAAATGCGTCGATTTAGTCAGCCTATCCACAATCACCCAAATGGTATTATGTCCCCTCTGTGTATTCGGCAACCCTGTCACAAAATCCATAGAAATGTTGTCCCATTTCCACTCGGGAATATCCAACGGTTGCAATAATCCACTAGGCTTTTGATGTTCTACCTTTTGGCTTCTGACACGTCAAACACGCATAAACAAACTGAGCCACATCCCTCTTCAATCCGGACCACCAAAAGATCTTCTTTAAATCTTGATACATCTTATTAGCTCCTGGATGTATACTCAAACTACTCCGGTGTCCTTCCTCTAAAATCATCTTTTTCAAGTTCGAATCATCAGGAATACAAATTCTACCACAGAATCTCAAAACACCCTTATCATCCACTTTAAAGTCACCATTCACACGTTGATCCCCAACCGTCATCAAATCAACAAATTTCACATCCAACTTCTGTTTCTCGCTAACGGTTAACAGAAAATCATTAGTGACCTTTAACCTACCAAGCCTCACGCCGTCAGATGTCAATTCACACACCAAACTCAAATCTCTAAATGCTTCCAAAAGTTCCCACTCTTTAACCATCAAAGCGGACATATGCAAAGATTTCCGGCTTAACGCATCGGCTACCACATTAGCTTTACCGAGATGGTAATTCAAGCCAAAATCATAGTCCTTCAAAAATTCCAACCATCTCCGTTGCCTCATATTCAACTCTTTCTGATCAAACAAGTATTTCAAACTTTTATGATCACTAAAGACTTCGAATCTTGCACCGTAGAGATAATGCCTCCAAATTTTCAACACAAAAACCACAGCCGCTAATTCCAAATCATGAGTAGGGTAATTCTTCTCATGTATCCTTAATTTCCTCGAAGCATAAGCCACAACCTTACCTTCTTGCATCAACACTCCACCTAAACCAATCAAAGACGCATCGCAATACACCACAAACGGTTCACTAGGATTCGGTAAGACCAAAATCGGAGCTGTAGTCAATCTTCTCTTCAGCTCACTAAAACTTTCCTCACACTGAATATCTCAAATGAACGCTTTACCTTTACAAGTCAGCTGGGTCAAAGGAAGTGCTAACTTGGAAAAGCCTTCAATGAATCTTCGATAATATCCAGCTAAACCCAAAAAGCTTCTAATTTCCGTAACAGATCCAGGAGCCTCCCATTGTAGAACTACATCTACTTTGGATGGATCCACAGCAATACCATTACTTGAAATCACATGCCCAGGAAAACTCACTTCTGAAAACCAGAACTCACACTTGGACAACTTGGCAAAAAGTCTCCTTTCCTTCAAAATTTGCAATACAATACGCAAATGTTCCGCATGATCCTCCCTGGACTTAGAATAAATCAAGATGTCATCAATAAACACAACAACAAATCGATCCAAATGCTCATGGAAAATACGATTCATATACTCCATAAACACTTCTTACGCATTAGAAACCCCGAACGGCATCATAGAATATTCGTAATGTCTGTAGCGTGTCCTAAAAGCCGTCTTCTAAATATCTTCCTCTTTCACTCTAATCTGATGATACCCCGACCTTAAATCAATTTTACTAAACACACACACACCTACCAACTGGTCCATCAGATCATCAATTCTCAAAAGAGGATACTAATTCTTAATCGTCACCTTATTCAGCTGGCAATAATCAATACACAATCGCATACTTCCATCTTTCTTTTTCACCAAAAGAATTAGAGCACCCCAAGGCGATACGCTCGGCCTCACAAACCTCTTTTCTAACAATTCATTCAACTGCTTCTTCAACTCAACCAACTCAGATGCCGACATACGATATGGTGCCATAGACACAGATCTAGTACCAGGAACTAGATCTATAGAAAACTCCACCTCTCTTTCTGGCGGCACATCTGAAATATGCTCTGGAAACACCTCTGGAAAATCACACACAATAGGAAACACACCAATTGCAACTTGACTATCCACGGTCAACGATGCAAACAATCCGAACAATTGAGCTTCATCCGCCAAAAGTTTCTTCAACTCTTTGGTAGATAAGAAACTCGACTCCTCGTCTTCTTCAAGAGAAGGAAATCTTACCAGCTTATGATAACAATCAATATGCACTCGATTGAACTGCAACCAATTCATTCCCAGAACCACATCTAAACCCTCCAACGGCAGACACACCAAATCCATCTCAAAATCTTTACCATAAATGGTCAAAGGACAACTTAAACAAACCAAGGAAGTAGTTACCGACCCCATTGCTGGAGTATCAATAACCATCTCTCCACCCATCGAAGACAACAAAAGATTCAAACGCTTCGCGTACTCAGACGAAATAAACGAATGAGTCGCTCCGGTATCAATAATAGCAACTAAAGGCATACTATTAATAAAACAAATACCTCTAATCAGACGGTCTGTACTAGTAGTCTGAGTTCCTGCCAATGCAAATACTTTCCCTCCAGTTGGAGCTTGCTTTGGTTTCGGACACTTCGTACTAACATGACCAGGTTCACCACCGTTGAAACACTTCACCACATTCTTCTTACAATCAGCTACGACATGTCCTATACCTCCACAATTTGAACACTTCCTTATATCTTTTCTACATTCAAACTGACGATGTCCTAAGTCACCACACCTAAAACATCTCAGAGGATTAGACATACCTCCCCCACTTGGCCTTTTATCAAAACTACCCCTTTGCTTACCCTTGTCAGCTGGTGACACATAAGGACCACCACGAAACGGTTGCTTCCCTTTCCTTTCGTTCACACTCTTATAGTGAGTAAAACAAGCTTTACTATCCTCCTCATAAATTCTACAACAATCCACTAAATCTGAAAACCTTCTAATCCTTTGATAACCAATTTCCTGCTTGATCTCAGGACGCAATTCGTTCTCAAACTTCACACATTTGGAGAACTCCGCAGTAGCTTCAGCATAATGTGGATAAAACTGAACAAGCTCCACAAACTTAGTACTGTAATCCACAACAGACATGTTACCTTGTTTCAACTCCAAGAACTCTATCTCTTTCTTTCCTCTAACATCTTCAGGAAAATACTTCCTCAAAAACTCCCTGCTAAACAAAGTCCAAGTGACCTCCTCACCTGTAGCTTCCCACACATGACGCGCACTAACTCACCAATCGTCAGCCTCCTCCTGCAACATGTGAGTACCCAGTCTCACCTTATGTTCCTCAGCACAGTCCATCACTCGAAAGATTCTTTCAATCTCCTTAAGCCAAATCTGAGCACCATCAGGATCATGTCTCCCTTTGAAGACAGACGGTTTGTTCTTCCGGAACTCATCATTCCCACCAGCATTAGGTGCACCCCGCACAGCCTGAGCCATAGCTTGCATAGCAGCAGCAAGAGAAACGTCATTCCTACCAGCCATATTCTGTTTATATCCAATAACAGCAACTATGGTTAAACAAACAGCCCACCCCAAACACAAAGACCAACACGGACTGGCACGAACTGACACAAGCTGACAAAACTGGCTCTGATACCACTTAATGTAACACCCCTAATCTATTCCCCCAATTAATTAAAGCGATAACAAATAATCAGAGTATAATTAAAGCATTCATGGCATAGACGGAGGCGTCACATCAATTGAAACAAAATACCACAAACTGCTCATATAGATATGCAACAATCAGGTAGCACATAACAGAGGAACTCAGTTCCTAACACCCATAATTCAGATACAGAATAAAAGCGGAAAATCTGCAACTGAATCTCATATATATATATATATATAACATAAAGGTTTGTCTGTCATACACAGAGTCATACATGTACAATCCCAAAAAGAACTTATACATATACACATAACCACAAACGATCTCCCCGACTACCCGGTGCTACATATCAGAGCCGACCGACAAAAGAATGAAGACCTAAGCTTCACAAAAAGACCTCCAGCATCTAATCTGCAATGCCTCATAGAGCATTCGAAACAGCAGAAGGGTGAGAAACACAATTATAATATAATTGCATACAATTATATAATAACACAAAAATACACATGTCAAACATTCTCACCACAATTGACGCCATAATTCAAATACAAAACAACATAATGCATATCTCATATATCCATCACCAAGGTATATCAACCATGCTCAATTCATGTATCACCAACATATATATATATATCAACAACATCAATTCCATTCACAATTCCACACAAAATCAATCCATTCATGATTTATGCAAATGCATAGAGACCGACACAAGACCCTATGCAATGCAATGCGGTACCGTTCCATCCATCATTATCATCATCAGTCCATTCAGGAACTATTGGAATCATCGCTTGTTACTTAGTGTAACTCCCCGTCGGGCAAACGATGTTCCCCGTCGCTCACACCTCTTTGTATAAGGCACACGACGTTTATGGATCGCTCACACCTCTTTGTATAAGGCACACGACCTGACCGCTCACACCTCTTTGTATAAGGCACACGATCGTCTATAATCATCGCTCACACCTCTTTGTATAAGGCACACGATGTTATAGCGGATTCCCTCTGGAATCGTTTTGTCGCTCACACCCACTAGGGCACACGACATCACAAGAATGGATATAATGATGCTTGGCATACAATGACTCATGACATTCAAATGCACACATATACACATCCATAATCATGCATATACAATCAAACTCAACACAATGTATTTTCTTGCCCTTAGGCCACAAACCATCTTCACAACATTGCATCACATGCATTCACATCATATAACCTCACACAAGTCATACGATATATATCAAAAGCATATTGCATGATAACACATCAAATACACACCATTAAAACGGTAAAAGTCGACAAAACGACACATTCCCAAATTCCCGACATAATTAAATCGTCCAAAAATCTCAAAACCATTTTAATAAGAAAGAACATTTCAATAGCTTTCTAACGGTACCAAGAATACCTCGATCCGAGTTACAGATCAAAAGTTACGGCATCGGACGCAAAATCGGGAACCATTCTACACCCTCTCTGGTCATACGCGTATTGCCTTAGGCCATACGCGTACTGCCCAGCTCGCTCGCCCATACCATACGCGTAATGCCCAAAGTGCTACGCGTATGGGCAGAGACTGATTTCTCCCCAAAATTCCACTAAAACTCCATACGCGTAATGCCTCACTTGTTACGCGTAATGCCTTGCCAAGTACGCGTACCATTACGCAAATCAGCAGAAGGCCGTGAAAAATATGTTCCATACGCGTATTGCCCTCATTTCCCCCTTGCCATACGCGTATTGCCCAAACCAATACGCGTAATGCCAAGCCTGATACGCGTATGGGCAGCGAAACCCATAATTTTTCCTGCAGAATTTCTGCTGCGAAATTCAGCCAAATTCACTCCCAAATCTCATCTAAACACCAAAAAATTACCAATTGAATGCACAACAACATCTATCTAACATGTCTCAACAATTAGGAACATTAAAACATGATTTCAGACACAATTTGAATCCAATTCTAACAATCTCAACATATTAATTGTTTTGGTTCTATATCCAATTTCAACCAAATTTCACACAAATACATACATACATAATCATACACAAGTATAGGATAATCGTTTCACACCCTTATCCGATTAATCGTGTTTTCAATAGTCGGTTGGATCGTTTTCTTACTCTCCAAGTTTTTCCCCATTTTCTTCTTTCTTTCTCTTTTCCTTCTTCTCTTTTTCTTTCTCTCTATTTTTCTCTCTTTCTAACTTCTAAGTTCTATTTTAAGAAAAATAAGTAAAATGACCAAAATACTCCTACACTCAAATATCTCGCAAACGCTCTCAAAACGCGATAAAACATAATCACGATGAAAAATAATATATTGCCAAATAAAAGTCAAGAATAAAATAATATAATAATAAAAATAATTAAATCGACTCGATTAAATAAATCTAACAAAACTGGGGCGTTACAGGCACTGCTCAGTCCAACTGTCAAAGAAAGTTTGACAAAACTTCTCAAAGAGTTTCCCGATGTATTCGCTTGGTCCTATCAGGATATGCCAGGGTTGGATACCAGCATCGTGGAACACCATCTACTGTTGAGATCAGAATGTCCGCCGGTAAAACAAAGGTTGAGACGGACTCATCTAGACATGGTTGTCAAAATCAAAGAGGAGGTACAGAAACAGATTGACGCGGGTTTCCTCGCTACGTCAGAATATCCTCAATGGTTAGCCAACATAGTACCAGTTCCGATAAAGGACGGAAAAGTCAGAATGTGTGTCGACTACCGAGATCTGAACAAGGCAAGTCCAAAGAACGACTTTCCATTACCACACATTGACATTCTGGTAGACAGTACAACAAAGTTCAAAGTTTTCTCCTTCATGGATGGATTCTCGGGCTATAATCAAATCAGAATGGCGCCGAAAGACATGGAGAAAACTTCGTTCATTACCCCATGGGGTAATTTTTGTTACAAGGTAATGTCGTTCGGCTTGAAGAACGCCGGGGCAACCTATCAGAGGGCCATGACTACTCTGTTTCATGACATGATACATAAAGAAATTGAAGTATATGTCGGTGATATGATTGCAAAATCTAAAACAGAACAGGAGCATGTGACCCACCTGTCAAAACTATTCGAGCGTTTGCGAAAGTACAAACTCCACTTGAATCCCAATAAATGCACCTTCGGTGTCTGTTCAGGGAAACTCTTAGGGTTCATCGTCAGCCAGAAAGGAATTGAGATTGATCCTGACAAGGTCAAGGCCATTCAAGAAATGCCTTCTCCGAAAACTGAAAAACAAGTCAGAGGATTCCTGGGACGTTTGAACTACATCTCCAGATTCATATTCCTCATGACCGCGACATGTGCGCCGATTTTCAAATTACTCAAAAAGAATCAGGACTGCGTTTGGACAAAAGACTGCCAAACCGCCTTCGACAGTATCAAGGAATACCTATCGAACCCGCCGATTTTATCACCTCCAGTGGAAGGAAGACCACTGATCATCTATTTAACAGTCTTGGAAGACTCAATGGGGTGTGTACTTGGCCAACAAGACGAAACCACAAGGAAAGAGTCTGCCATCTACTATTTGAGCAAGAAATTCACCGACTGCGAGACTCGGTACACTATGCTCGAGAAAACTTGTTGCGCTCTGGCTTGGGCAGCCAAACGTCTTCGCCAGTACATGATTCGTCACACCACTTGGTTAATCTCCGAAATGGATCCCATCAAGTACGTCTTTGAAAAGCCTGCTCTCACGGGAAGGATAGCCCGTTGGCAGATGTTGTTATCAGAATACGACATCGAGTACCATGCTCAGAAAGCCGTTAAGCGAAGTGTTTTAGCCGATCATTTGGCTCATCAATCAATTGACGATCAGTAATCAGTCGGATTTGACTTCCCAGACGAAGATGTCATGTATTTGAAAATGAAAGATTCCGATGAACCGCTACCCAGTGAAGGGCCAGAACTAGATTCCCAATGGGGACTTATCTTTGACGGAGCAGTCAATCATTACGTAAACGGAATTGGAGAAATTATCATAACACCTCATGGTACCCATATTCCTTTCACTGCCCGACTTACATTCAAGTGTACAAACAATGAGGCCGAATATGAAGCTTGTATCATGGGTCTCGAAGAAGCGATCGACTTAAGGATCAAGAACTTGGATGTATATGGCGACTCAGCTTTGGTCGTCAATCAGATCAAAGGGGATTAGAACACATACCAATCATGACTGATTCCGTACAAAGATTACGCAAGAAGTTTGTTACCCTTCTTCAACAGAGTCGAGTTTCATCATATCCCTTGTGAGGAGAATCACATGGCTGATGCATTAGCCACTCTTTCTTCTATGATTAGTGTAGGTTAATGGAGTGACTTACCTAAGATCGACATAATGCGCCTTGAACGGCCATCTTACATCTTCACGATTGAAGCAGTCATAGACGACAAACCTTGGTATCACGATATCAAGTGCTTCCTTCAGAAACAAGAGTACCCACTTGGGGCATCCAGGAAAGATAGAAAAACCCTCAGAAGGCTAGCAGGCAGTTTCTTCCTGAGCGGTGATACACTCTATAAGAGGAACTTTGACATGGTCTTGCTTCGATGCGTCGACAGACCAGAAGCAGACATGCTGATAAAAGAAATTCACGAAGGGTCCTTTGGCACTCATGCCAATGGACACACAATGGCCAGAAAAATTCTTAGGGCCGGGTACTACTGGTTGACCATGGAATCCGATTACTACAAGTACATGAGGAGGTGTCACAAGTGTCAGATATACTCAGAAAAAATCCATGTACCGCCAATGCATCTCAAAGTTCTCTCTTCCCCATGGCCTTTTTCCATTTGGGGAATCGACATGATTGGCGTGATTGAGCCCAAAGCTTCAAACGGACATCGGTTCATTCTGGTAGCCATTGATTACTTCACCAAGTGGGTCGAAGCAGCATCCTACGCTAATGTAACCTGACAAGTGGTAGTCCGATTTATCAAAAACAATATCATTTGTCGTTATGGTGTTCCAAGCCAGATCATTACCGATAATGGATCCAACTTGAACAATAAGATAATGAAAGAGTTGTGTGCTGAGTTCAAAATCGAACACCATAACTCATCTCCTTACTGACCCAAGATGAACGGAGTGGTAGAGGCAGCTAACAAGAATATCAAAAAGATTGTTCAAAAGATGGTTGTAACCTACAAAGATTTGCACGAGATGCTACCCTTTGCTCTTCACGGTTATCGCACATCTGTCCGCACTTCAACAGGGGCAACCCCTTTCTCTCTAGTATATGGCATGGAGGCAGTGCTTCCCATAGAAGTAGAGATCCCATCAATCCAGGTATTGATGGAAGCTAAGCTAACAGAAGCTGAATGGTGTCAAAGTCGACACGATGAGCTGAATCTGATTGAAGAGAAATGAATAACGGCACTATGCCATGGTCAGTTGTATCAACAAAGAATGAAGAAGGCGTTTGACAAAAAGTTCTGACCTCACGTCTTCAGGAAAGGAGACCTTGTGCTTAAAAAGATACAATCATTTCTCACTGATTCTCTGGGCAAATGGACTCCGAATTATGACGGCCCCTATGTGGTCAAGAAAGCTTTCTCAGGCGGTGCCCTGAGACTTGCAACCATGGACGGAGAGGAATTTTCCTACAACATTGACGTAGTCAAGAAATACTTCGTCTAAATAAAATAAAAAGAAAAAAAACATCTCGGTGGATTGAAAACCCGAAAGGGCGGTCCAGGCAAAAATTAGAGACATGATCAAAAATCATCCCGGTGGATTGGAAACACCACAGTACAATCCAGGCAAAAATTAGGGATAATGGCAAGTAACTATGTTCGACAAAGGGGCAAGTCCCTCGACAGCAGTTACATCATCCGTCAGGAAAACTCCGATTAAGGTCATCTTCGATAGAAGCTCAGGATGCCCCGAAGTCAAAGTTGGTAGAAGGATAGTGGTCGTTATGTTTCAATATAGCCTTTTTCCCTTAAATTACCATTTTCTAACTTTGTAAATACTCTTTGGAATCACGCGTTTGGCTTATTTCCATCCTATCAATAAAATTTGAGCCCTCGTGCTTTTGTTTGCAATTCTTATTTGTTTTAGATTTACAGAACGGCATTTTAACATGATCAACGAGTCTTGAAATAAAATAAAAATGAATTTACTTGTAAAATTTTTCTGCTTAAAATAAAGATGGCAATTTCTTTTGACGGTTGAACATCGAAAGAACATAGACCGCTTCTCCCAAAGGCGGTTAAGCTTCAAAGTGCAGAATCAAAGTACTCCTTCTAAACTAGTGCACCTGAATGAAGGATCAGCTGTGTCAGAGACCATTGTTTCATCTGACACCCTCGGCAGGGTTCTTATCTCCTAAGCCCGACCAACGATTTTCCCCGCGTGGACTATCTCTCCTAAGCAAGGTGGAATTGCTATCGTGAACCAGTGGTACTTTTTATCCCCCACTGTAGCCGAGTATCCAGTCGTGTTCATCTATTAATTTGTATGTCATGTCAGTTTTGTCAGCATATACACACATACATCATGCATTATTGATTTGCATTCACATTCATGTTGCATCACTATCACTCTGGTCGGTCTTATCCCCTAGTGATAACAGTCCTCTCAATCGAGTCGTCAGTTCTTTCCTCGTCAGGAAATGAATCATCTAAGCGATCTCTCCTCCAGTTTATTTCTGGATTGAAGGTGGTTCTTTGACCACTTTGATAACTTAAACCTTTGAAGAGCCAGAGAGCTTCCGAAAAACATCACTCTTCGCCATTGAAGATGATATATTCGCTTTCCCGGATTAAGGAAAATCCCCAGAGAAAGCCTCTTAATCAGAGAATCGGAAGTACCGCAGTTTTTCTCCAAAAAATTCACTGACGAAAAGGTCATCGGCACCTCAAAATTGGATCACATCATATGGCATTTCTCCGAGAAGATCCCGAGAAAAGTATGATGTGGTAACCCCAAGCAAAAGCAGTCTCTCAAGAGACTCATTTTCCCCAGATAGAGTCAACAAATGGCATCTCCAACAGAGAAGTTTGTACCCCTCTACAATTCAGACAGATGGGTTCCCCAGCAAGTCTGATATCGAAACTTTTTCCATCAAATGGCATCTCCCCAGGAAAATTCGGCGAGAAGTTTGAGGAGAACCGCTACAAATAGCGTCCCTTGTCAATAAAGTTTATTGACAAAAGAAACCAAGACCAGATCCTTGGTAGGAAACTAGGATCGAGGGGAGGTTTATATCGGAAACTGAGACCAGTTCCTTGGTAGGAAACCAGGATCGAGGGGAAGTTTAATTCGGAAACTGAGACCAGTTCCTCGGTAGGAAACCAGGATCGAGGGGAAGTTTATTTCAGAAACCTAGATCAGTTCCTCGGTAGGAAACCAGGATCGAGGGGAAGTTTATTTCAGAAACCTAGACCAGTTCCTCGATAGGAAACCAGGATCGAGGGGAAGTTTATTATAGAAACCTAGACCAGTTCCTTGGTAGGAAACCAGGATCGAGGGGAAGTTTTACCTTTTCTAAGCATCATCGCTTAGCAATAGAAGATGAATGCGTAAGCTACCATTCATAACCACTGTCAAAATTTCGGGTATTCCGATATTTAATCCTCTTGCACCCCGAATGCCTGAATACCTTCGTCATTCACACCTTCGGGTCCAAGAAGATTAAATAGGGGCATCTGTCATACCCTAAATTTTTACCACTAAGATTTCCCATAATTGTGCAAATCATCATCACAATATGGGTGTATCATTATGCCTCATTAGTCTCCCCAAAGATGGGTGAGCTTCCACTACAATCAACTTAGGGTTTCAAGCCCTCTCAGAGCTCTTAGACAAAGGATCAATCAAGAAATGACATGATCTTCAACTTGTCTAAACCTATCAAACATCCACAAAGGATCAAGAGGACTCCCACTTCAAGGATTAAGCACAAGGCTTCTCCCTTCTAGGTGGATCAAGCCTTAAGATCGCCAGTGTCACCAAATTAGGTTTTGGTCGACCAGGGCCTCCAGATGGAAATTTTCCTCTGGGCATGAGCCAATGCTTCAAAGCATAACCTATGATGCTCCAAGGGACATCATGAACCCAATCATCAAGTCAATTTGGCTTTAGGGGATGCATTCATAAAAAATCAGGAATTAGGGTTTCTTGACCTAATTCACCCCTAAGTTAAATTTTGGGACAAAACATGAGCCAAGACCTCAAGAGGGGATTTGAGGGTATAAAATACATCACATTGATCCATTTACAACAATGGATTGATCCAAGAAGCTTGAGCAACAAGTTTCAAATTCATCTGAACCACAGTTAGGGTTTCGCGAGAAAAGTCAACTGTATCTTTGACTTTTGACCAGGACATACTCCCAAACCCTAGGACATGATTCAATACACCCTATAACACCTATGAAATCAATCCATCAAGTTTGATTTAGGTCAAGGACTTGATTTCATAGAGGATCGCACAGTTAGGAATTCATTTGACAAAAAGTCAACTATGCACAAAAGTCAAACTTTGACTTTTTGAGATTTTTCACAATTATGGTTCTTTGACCCTAAAATGATGTTAATGTATGATTTGAATCATCATACATCAAGAAAAATCAAGAAAAGTGGGATAACTTGTAAAAGGGGTAACCATAAAAAACTTAGAAATTTTTCTAAGTTATGGAATAAAGTGGCTAGGGTACCAACTTTAGAGGACCATAACTCCTAAACCACAAGGCCATTTTTCCCCATCCAAAGCTGGATTTGTAGCTCTCATTACCCTCTACAAAAGCTTCAAATACACCTCATTCTAATTCATCATGGAGTTTGAGCTATGGAATGATCAAAATCACAAAAAGTGAAAATGTCACTTTTTTCCAACACTTAGTGAAATTTTCACTAAGTTAGAATCTGCCTTCACTTTTTTCCAAATGTAGGGGGATTTTTCACTTCGATCCAGAAAGTATCAAAACCAATTATGATCTAACAGTTATTGTATCATATAAGGGCTTTCCAAAATGGCCAAGAACTCCATTAAATTCCACTTGAGCCATGAGATATGACAATGGCAATATGCCTTGCTGAAAACTGCCAAGGCAAGGCAGATTTTGGAGTTTTCCTCGATTTTCCCAAATTTTGCAAAGGGCAAGCAACTCTATCCATCTGAACACCTCAAGGGGGGACTAAGGAGGAACCAACTCTGATCCCAAGCCTCCCAAGTCTTTGGAACAAGAAGTAGTATGCCAAACCTAGAATTGCCTAAAAGAGGGACAAGACTCCAATTTTGGATTGGAGCATTCAATGCATACACCAAGGTGGCATGGAATGAGCCATTTACAACTGAATTCAGTCAATAATGATCCAACAACTAGGGAACCACAACTCTGTGCCCTAACCTCTAGTCAATGGCTAGAGGAGACTTAGATTTTCATTTGCCAACATTGGCCAAACCTCTGCAGCAGTTGCCATTCATTATTCCTTGCGAAACAAACTTGCTCTACTATAAATAGAGCTCATTTGTGATCAGTTTTAGTGCACCAAAGCCATTAAACAGATGCTTTCCTCAAAATCACCTTCTCACTTCCAATTTTGCCTTCTAAGGCAAGTCACCATCGGGTTTTGAGTTTGAGATCTATTCCAACCAAACCAATCACACATACACACACCTCATAAACATCATATAGAAGTGATCCAAACACTCACATAACATCTGGAACATCAAAATCACAAAATCACTAGCCAATTGCTCAAGCATTTGACAGATTTGCAATTGGGGTACCATCTCAAGTTCCAGATCATTTCAATCCATTCCAAGCATCCAGGCACACTCTATGGCACCTAGGGAAGCTATCCAGATCATTGGAACCTAGCTGTAACACCTCTAACTCAAAACACGATCACCAGCTGCAAGAGGTTAGCATGAGCTCTTCTAACTCTATGATTCATGAAATTTTTGCTGCACAATAATTTGGCCATATGTTCATAATCATGCATAGAGTGTTTACCCTCAATCAATTGCTTTGTATGAATTGTGTATGGAATTTCTGAACCTTCATGCAGAATTTAGGGTTCTTGAGGTTTCTCTTTGATTTCTTATTTCATGCTTAAAATAAATGAAATTAAAGACCATAGACATGATCGTGAGGTTAAAACGAGTAGATTGATATGTAGATTGCATGATATAATCAAGTATTCAGTGAGATTGGATAGAAAACGCAAATCTGCAGAAACAGAGGGTGGCGCGTGTTCTTGCCCTTGTTCTTGGCACCCTTTTTGAAAATTCAAATATTTGAATTTTATGATTTTATTTAATTGATTCAAAAATTAATTTCTCTCTGAGTTTTAATGATTTTGAGTTGATTCTTTTTTTAATAATTCACAAAAATGTTAAAATATTTTATTTTACCAAAAAATCCCAAAAATATTATTTATTTCATATAATTGATATGTTTGCTAAGAATTAATATTTTAATTGTTTTTGACATTTAAAATATTTTTTTCCTTTTTGATTTTACAAATTTTTATGATTTCTAATCATTTTGTAGGTCAAAACATGATTTTTGAAACATTAATCTAAGATCACAATTTGTTTTCCACATGTTAAACAATTTTGATCATTTTAATTGAATTTTTTATTCAATTAAAATACATTTTGGAAACAAATTAGGGTTTTGATTAATTCAACCCTCATCAAACCTTTTAAAAACATTTTGGGCCTCTAATAGAGTGTAAGACCCAATCCTTTGTAAATACAAACCTATTTTGGGCCTCAAATGTTGTATAAGTCCCGTTGTATTTCAAAAGTTCGGCGCGATCATCGCCCGTTTAAAACAAACCATTTGGGCCTCTCCTCGAGCTATAAGACCCATTCAAAATCATTTTGGGCCTCTAATAGAGTGTAAGACCCAATCCCCTTTTGAAACCAAAAATAGTTTGGGCCTCGGTCATTGTATAAGACCCACGGTGTTTCCAAAACCTCGGCGCGATTGTCGCCCTTTTCAAAATTAACCATTGGGCTTCTTCTTGAGCTATAAGACCCATCTTTGTTCACTTTCAATCATTTTGGGCCTCTTGAGAGAGTGTAAGACCCATCCCCTTGTACAGAAAACCTTTCTCGGGCTTCAGTCACTTGTATAAGTCCCTGTACAAAACGACAGTGCGATCACTGATAAAACCATGGGCCTCTTCTTGAGCTGTAAGCCCCAATTTTCCTTTCAAAAGCACTTTCTCCTTTGATTTTGTAATATACTGTTATTTTCAATTTCTTTGTTGAACAACTAACCAAACAGCATGGAAGCTCTACAACCGAGTAAGTGTTTACCCGCTTTCATTTACCACTTTCATATGTATATAACTGTATTATGGGGCTGTTTCACTGTAAGTCTTCTTTCATAAACTCATATCGACTGTGTAATACTAGTATAGATATTTAATGTTTCCCCGACAACTACGTCTAGAACTAGACAAAACCTCTTCTCCTTACATCCGACGTTCTCCCGGATATTTCAAACATAACCTAAAGCATGAGAATTTTCTTTTACAACAATGTTAGATAACTAGATCTAAGAAATCTCCCCCTTTGAACAGTTCATATACAGAAGGCCAGTGTTCCAAGTGAAACCCCTTCTGGAACTGTTCATCAGCCTCCTCTTGGGTGTTGTGCAAGGACCCACAGGATTCCTAAAAGCATCCCCGCCTCCTCTTGGGCGTTGTACAAGGACCCGTCGGCTTCTTAGAAGTTTTCACAGCCTCCTCTTAGGCTTTGTATAATGATTCTTCCTCCGGGAAGATTGCCTCCTCTTGGGCTTCGTACAAATTATCCCTTCGGATTCTTAAAAGTTTTTCTCGCCTCCTCTTGGGCTTCGTACAAATTGTTCCGACGACCTCTTAAAGGTATAGGAACAGAAATTAGTCATCTTAATAGAACAGTCTTTCAAAGAGTTTAGATCTTTCTACCGCGAACGTACTGTCCCTTAATCTCTCTCAAGCATAGTACAAAAGATAAAACTCTAGACTTGGACAGTCTAATCTCCTTGAGTCTCGAAGACATTCTCAAGTTCCTTTCAAAAATAGGAAAAAGCACCTGTAGAATTGGGCAGTCTCAATACCCTTCGGATTCCCCGTTTCCTTAAAGAACAGGAAATAATCCCGGTCCTCAGATCAAATCCATGAGTACAACATTACCCATATAAGAACTGATTTTCTCTTTTAACCAACTTACTGGACCTGTCACTCAACTGAAACAGTAACCATAGCCTCCTCTTGGGCTTTGTAAAATGATCCTCCCCAGCAGAGTAAACCTTTGCAGCCTCCATCTCGGGCTTCGTACGAGATACAAAAAGACTCTCTTATTGAGTCAAACATCTTTTAGCCTCCATCTCGGGCTTCGTACGAGATACAACTCACTCTCTTGGTGAGTATAAAAGACTCTCTTGTTGAGTCAAACATCTTTTAGCCTCCATCTCGGGCTTCGTACGAGATACAAATCACTTTCTTGGTGAGTATAAAAGACTCTCTTATTGAGTCAAACCCTTTTAGCCTCTGTCTTGGGCTTCGTACAAGACACATATAAAAACACTCTCTTGTTGAGTCAACCCTTTTAGCCTCTATCTCGGGTTGCGTACGAGACACAAAAGCATCCTCTTGTTGGGTCAATAGCCTCCTCTTAGGCTTTGTATAAGGAAACCCCGTTCAATTCAATCAACCTTTTAGCATCAAATCATGCTTTGGTCACAGCATACAAGCATCAACAACTCCTTTTCCCTCGTCTAATTTGCTGTAAGCGGCAAGCCTCTGGATTATTTACATCCACTCCACTGTCCCTCTTTTAGCATGAGAAATTCCTAAGGAAAGATGGAATTGCTCTAAACTGAGTTAAAGTCTTCTCCTTCAGGTTAAAAATCCCCTATAAAGGAAATTATGGCATTGTTGGATTCGCATATCCCAGTTAAAGTAATTCTCCTTTATAATCAGTCACCCAACAATTGTGACAAACAGACCCCTTTAGAGATGACAAATTCTCTCTAAAGTCAACACCCTTTTAGCTTCACATCTTGGGCTTCGAACAAGATACAAATAGACCCTTCAGCTTCACATCTTGGGCTTTGAACAAGACACCAAAACACCATTTCCTCCCATAGAATAGGAGGAACTACGATCGCTCTGATTTCCCTATCTCGGGAATACGTAGGCATAAGATTGAAAAAAAAATAAAATCTTAGCGAGCACACTAATAAAAAAAACCCCAAATTCCCCTACCTCCAGCCAATCTAGCACAGTATCCCAACAAATTCCTCATGAACAGTCCCGGTATTTCGTTCTGAACAAAATAAGCAGAGAGAGGCCCACGAACACGAACCACGTCTGTAAACCAACAGTTTTGACTGTTTAATCACCGTTTGCAAGCAGGGATAGTTAGAGACATCTATTTCCCTTCCTTCATCAGCTTCAATAGGATAAAAAATGAATCGACCTGTAGTACCCCAGAGCGACAGTGCTTAAAAACCACGTCCAAAAATCGCTCGCTACACACGTTGAGCTGACTGGGTGCCATATCATCATCATCTTCTTCGCCCTCTCCCTCTCACTCGTGCCCTATCTTTCATTTCAAGCCCAGATTTTCAAGCAAATATATCTCACTCGTTACCCAACCATTTATCATGAAGTAAAGATCAAAGTTGGAGTACTTATCACGAGGAATCAAAATATCACCTCGTCTCACAATAAAAATGAACACACGATTCACAAATCAACACTCAACAATGCAATATCAAATTTATTCAGCAAGTTATATCATGTGATATTCAAACAAAACAAAGCAGACATACATTCAGAACAACAAAGCACAAAGCATACTACATTTTAACAATCAAATGAGCATAGAACAATGCATGAACATGCGAGTTTCAAAAGTTGAAAAACCTTACCTCTTGGAGAAATTTCAAGGCTTCTTTTCAGCTACTACAGATACAAGAAAACCCTCTTCTCAACTTCCTTGAGTCTTTTAGAACTTGTTTGGATACCTGGATCAGTTGGAAACACACTGGAACACAGGTCACGATTCTTCTTGCAATAATGGAGGTTTAAAATGGCAGATGATGTATATGGTGTTACAAATTTGTTTCAGTGGTATTTATGAACTTTATGAAGTGTTTAGAGGTGGTTTATGGAGTTAGTTTATGAAATGCATGAGCGAATTGATATAGAACAGTGTTCTTGCAAATTTGCAAGAATGAGTGAGTGAGAGAATGCAGAGAGTAATCAACCTAATCTTGGGGTGATTCTAGTGTGTTTTGGAATGAGGATTGATCCTCTATTTATAGGAGAAGTTGAGGAGTGAAGGCGTGGTCAGAAATCACAACTTGCTAAAAACACCATTTCTCCAAATTTCCATCGTGCAAGCGATTATGCTGAGTCAAGGGCACTCCCACACTCTAGCAAATGGTCAGGAATAGGGTTTGCACAGTTGAGGTGTGCTGATGGGATTGGACCAAGGCTTCAAGCTGTAAGAACAAAGAAGTGACCATGTGTTTTGGAAAAGTTTCTCTCTCCTTGCATAAACTTGCATGAACTTGACATAAACTAATACATTTTAATGTTGCAACTTGTGTAGCTCATGGAAGAGGTCCAAAATACACTAACCTTGCTTATAAACATCAGAAAGATGAGGCATTTGGTGATTAAGAGTGATTATGCATCATTATGCATATGTTGGTAACTTGAAATTCAAGAAATAGACACCAAACTTCCCTTCTACGAATCTCTCAACTCACTCAATGGATTGGGGAGTTCTAGTACTTTTTGGAAAGCCCCAGATGTCCTCGATAACTTTCATGCTCACTCCAAGTTCTAGATCCAAAGGGATCTTGATGAAAAATGGAGATGAAGTTAGCTGATTTTTAGGACAAAATGTAGCGAAATTTCACTAAGTCTTTAAGTGCCTTGAACTTCCAAGCCTCCTAACTTAAAAACCAAGCCTCATTTGGATAAGGAACCTCTAATATGTTTTGAAATTCATGATGAGAGCTTCAATTAGAGCTTTGAGCCACAAAAAAAAGGATGTATGGTTTGAAAGTTATGACTTTCCCAATTTTGCATAAGGAGTGAATTCTTCCACACAGAAAAATTTAAGAACCAAACCTTGCCCTTTTTGCAAGAAACCTTTCAAATGGTGATTTCTCATGCTCTAACTTAAGAATTAAACATGTCTTGATGTAATATAGCTTGAATGCTTCATCTTGGGTCAAGATTTCAAAAGTCAAAGGGTTGACTTTATCAGGTGAAAATTAGGTCAGGTGAATTTCTCAGTACAATCCTCAATGAACATGTAACCTTGGACTTCTCCAATACCTTATATGAGTTCCAAGGATGTTTTTGAATACAATGGATCGTGTCTCATGGCTTGGGATCATACTTGGACCATGAATTAGGGCACATTCGACTTTCTCCTGAAGAAAACCCTAATCTGGGGCTAGATGAACTTTGAGGTTCATTGCACTTGTGATAGGAGTCAAACACTCTTAATTTCTTATTGAATCAGATCTCTTGGATGTATGTAAGCTTAATTGGTTGATGAACCAATCAAAGCATTGACTAATCACACCAAGATTCCTGGTGATTCCTCAGGTTAAGACCCTAATTCCACAACTCTTGATCTGACAATCTCTTCTTGATTTCTCTTGATCCAAACATAAGAGGTCATGGAATATGACTTGAGAACTTCATGATTAGCTTGCAAGAAAAAATGGTTGAACCTTGGAAGCTCAGTTGTCTTTCTTGAACAGATGATTTCAATTATCAATCTCAATCAACTGGTGAACACTTGCGATGGTTGTATGGAGCTAAGGAGTGTCTTAGGAGACTTTGAAATATGTGAGAACTTGGCTAAATGACCTTGTCATCTTTCTTGTGCAAACCCTAGCTTTCATATAAAAGAACAAAACTAGCAAGATATTGGTTAGTTAACAATGCATAGATGATTGGAACTTAAATGCATGTGCAAGATGTTATGACATCTAAGGGGTAAAATTTGGGGTATAACAGTTGCCCCTATTTGAATAACATTACCGAATGACACTGATGACACTGAATTTCACCGTATTTTTGACTCCGATTTCGCATGCATTCTTAGTCTTTTAATGTCATTTTATCATGTTATTATTATGTTTTTCTTTGTTTTCAGGTTTTTAGTCTAATCGGAGCCCCGAGCGAGAAAAGGAGCGAAAAAGGAGCCGAAATGAGCTAAAATAGAGAAAATCAGCATTTTACACTTATGGCATCCACTATGGCGGCCGCCACAGGGTCTTCCATGACGTGGCCATGTCTCAAACTCCTCCCAACTGTTTTTCCCCACGATCTCCAACTGCCCAAGCAAGTTTACACTCATGGCGGGCGCCATGGTGTTGTGGCGGGCGCCACAAGAACAAAACGAGTTCCCTCCCAAATTCAAATGCTAGGGGCATCCTTGTCTTTTCCACATGTTTCCTTGCCTATAAATAGGACTTTAGATTTTCGTTTTTCTTCATCCAAGCTTAGTTGTACATAAGCATATATCAGTGTAATAGTGGTAATCGCTTCACATCGAGGTGTTACTACATTCGAGAGATCGAGTCTGTAAGAGCCTGTGAGATTGAGTCTTGGAGCACTCTGGAAGGAAGTTAATCCTGCCGCCATTTTACTTTCAGTTCGCATTTTATTCAACCACTCCGATTGGAGCAGGTTTTATTACTTTACCTTTTGTCAACTTTATTTCTTGCATTGTCTTTTAATTTCGTTTATTTTCCGCACTCGCATTACTTTCGTTTATTTTCCGCACTCGCACTACTTTCGTTTACTTTCCGCACTCGCACTACTTTCATTTACTTTCCGCACTCGCACTTAAATACTTTTTTATGAAAAATCTAAAAATGAACTTTTACTTTACCATGTCTGGCTAATTTTATAAAGGTTAGAATGTGAAGATCATAACCGAACCGATAATCTGTACAATTGTTAGTAGAAACACTTAAGGGCTATTTTAACTTTCAATATAAGTTTTCCTGTTCTTAAATTCCGTTGGGTAAGATCGAAAGCCGTCCAACGCCTATCTAAACTTAATTGTTTTTAAACTATTTCAAAAACAGCGAAAGCGCTTTGTTTAGTTTATTAGGAGTTTTTAATTTAAAAGGAAAAGAGATTTTAAAACCATTTTCGGACGCGTTAAGAAGTTTAAAGTCTGGTTCGTAAGAACCTCTCTTTTTTTAGAAAATCCAGGTTAAAATACTTTTCAACTTGGTCAAGATACTATATTTCTTAAAAATAGGTTTACTACTCTAACGCAATGCGCGCCTTTTTATCCGTGACAATAAGAGGGTTTGATTAGGGGGTACAACTCGGTTCTGAGTAAGCGAAAGCGACAGTTCCTGTCAAATTAGTTCTTTTCAAAGTAGAAAACATTGCCCGTAAGTAGTTCTATTAGCAAGTACTTGGATTATCGATTGGTTATGTGAATTGCATTCGAACCTGTCTTTATCAATTAATTTTAATTACTTTATTTACTACCGTGCACTCTTCAAAACTAATATTTTCAATCACCTTAGATACACACCTTAACAATAGATAGCGATAGATTGACACTTGGTCTCTGTGGATACGATAATCTTTTATATTACTCTGACGCGTTCGTACACTTGCGAAAAAAATACGCATCAAGTTTTTGGCGCCGTTGCCGGGGACCAATTTCGTCAAATTTTGTACCCTGTTGTTATACCGTTTAGACTAAGGAAGTTACCCGCCGGTCAATGCGAAAAACTCGTAGTACCGGTAGTTTAGTAGACCCTCTAGCTGAACCAGAACGTTACGCTCGCGCACGTTTATATTTCCGTAAACTTAGGAAAGCTATGGCCGAAGATCAAAATCAAAGACCTCTTAAGGATTTCGCCCAACCATCCAACGAGGAACCTAGTTCTAGTATAGTAAATCCAGCCATACCAGCTAACAATTTTGAACTCAAACCATCCCTGCTGCAGTTAGTACAGCAGAGACAATTCGCAGGTCTTGCTACAGAGAACCCAAACCAACATTTGAAAAACTTTCTCCAACTAGCAGACACCTTTAAAACCAATGAAGCCCCTCCTGAGGCGATTCGCTTAAGATTATTTCCTTTTCCCCTCAGGGATAAGGCCCTATCTTGGTTAGATTCCCTTCCACCAAATTCCATAACAAGTTGGGAAGACCTTAGAAAAGTATTCCTTGCCAGATATTTTCCCCCGAGTAAGACCGTTGTTCTTCGAAACCAAATAACTAGATTTACCCAAAACCAAGGAGAATCGTTGTTCGAAGCCTGGGAGAGATATAAAGAGCTATTAAGAGCATGCCTACATCATGGTTTAGAAAATTGGTTAATCATTCAAACCTTCTATAATGGACTTCATTATAAAACTAAGATGACCATCGACGCCGCCGCAGGTGGCGCACTGATGAACAAACCTTACCCTGAAGCTAGTGCCCTTATCGAAGATATGGCCCAAAACCATCAATCATGGGGAGTAGAATGAGCGACAGTGGAAAAGAAGGAAGCCCAAGGAGGAATACATGAGTTAAGCTCTATAGACATGATGTAAGCTAAAATGGACGCATTAGCCCTAAGAGTTGAGCATATGTGTACAACCCCGAATACTGCCGCCGCAGTTTCGTCAGATTGTGAGATATGTGGGACGAAAGGACACCAATCTGCAGAATGCAGTCTGTTAAACGAGACCAGCTCTGAACAAGTGAACTACACCCAAGGGAACCCATTTTCAAATACCTATAACCCTGGATGGAAGAATCACCCAAACTTTTCCTATAAGAATAATAACCCTATCCAAAATACTGCCCCTCCGAGACAATCAAGTTATCAAGCCCCAAGATCAAATCAACCTATGCAACCTGTACCACCAAAACCGAGCCTTGAGAAAATCGTGGATAATTTTGTCGCTGCTCAAATCCAACAAAACAAGGAGTTCATGAACCAAAACGTTCATGTTAACGAACTAATTACCCAGTTAGGAACCAAGGTTGACCAAATAATCACTCACAATAAGATGCTTGAAACCCAAATCTCGCAGGTAGCTTTAAACCAAGCCCCTCAGACCACACCTGGAGGACAATTCCCTGGACAACCTCAACAAAACCCGAAAGGACAAGCAAATGCCATTACCCTACGAAGTGGGACCGCTTATGATGAACCTTGTAACCCAAGGTTGAGTGATCCCAAAACTTCTAAGGAAGATGACAACATCCCAGATAAAAAGAAGAAACCAGAGGAATCTGTAAACCAGGAAAGTCAAGAAAAAGGAGAAGAACCCAAAGACAAAACCTATATACCACCCCCGCCATACAAACCACCAATATCATATCCGCAAAGACTTAAACAAACCCAGATCAATAATCAGTATCAGAAATTCATTAAAGTTATAGAAAAACTTCACGTAGAAATCCCGTTCACAGAAGCCATTACCCAAATACCATCCTACGCAAAGTTTCTCAAAGACATCCTTACCAATAAACGTAGACTTGATGATCCGAAACCCTTGGAATGTAATTCTATTGCCGAAAATAAATTAGAAAAAAAGGATAAAGATCCTGGAAACTTTTCCATTCCTTGTATTTTGGGGAGTCATGTCATCGAAAAAGCTTTTCTAGACTTAGGAGCTAGTGTGAGCTTAATGCCCTTAGCGGTTTGCGAAAGGTTAAACTTAGGAGAGTTGCAACCTACCAAGATGTCACTTCAATTAGCCGATAGATCTGTTAAATATCCAATAGGCATACTTGAAGACGTCCCTGTTAGGATAGGTCAGCTGTTTATCCCTACTGATTTTGTTGTCATGGACATTAAAGAAGATGATGACATACCAATTCTTCTAGGTAGACCATTCTTATCGACTGCTGGAGCCATAATAGATGTCAAAAAGGGGAAGCTAACCTTTGAGGTAGGGAACGAGAAGATAGAATTTATACTTTCAAAATTTCTTATGGCACCTGTGATAGGAGACGCGTGTTATGCAATAGATATCATTGATGAATGTGTTAGGGAGTT
The DNA here is from genome assembly GCA_022829125.1 of Lathyrus tuberosus. Taxonomy (NCBI): domain Eukaryota; kingdom Viridiplantae; phylum Streptophyta; class Magnoliopsida; order Fabales; family Fabaceae; genus Lathyrus; species Lathyrus tuberosus. The sequence continues at coordinate 6,494,699 of JALAZF010000306.1, read as the reverse complement.
AGAGCAAGAAGAAGTCATTGAAACAATTAAGCTGCCATCAACTCTTATTTTGGAAGATGACACTTATAAGAAACCCTACATCGATGATAACCTTTACGAATGTTTATCCCTTACCCCAGATCCTATACCTTGCCCTATTAAACCAGCCTTGGAACTTAAGGAACTGCCTAAGAACCTGAGATATGAGTTTCTTGATGAAGAAATGAATCGTCCGGTTATAGTTAGTGCTGCCTTGAGACAAAAAGAAACAGAGCAACTCTTGGACGTTTTACGAAGATATCCCTCAGCCTTAGGGTATAATATCTCTGATCTGAAAGGTATAAGTCCATCCGTATGCATGCATCGGATTTCGCTCGAAGTAGATTCAAAACCTTCCAGAGAGCACCAGAGAAGGATAAACCCTATACTGAGTGATGTAGTCAAGACGGAAGTTCTGAAGTTGCTAGAAGCAGGTATAATATATCAGATCTCGGACAGTAAGTGGGTGAGCCCTGTGCATGTGGTACCCAAGAAGGGAGGCATCACAGTTATGCAAAATGAGAAAGGTGAACAAATAGCAAAGCGGATAGAAGGAGGTTGGCGTATGTGCATAGACTATAGAAAGTTAAATAAAGCAACTAGGAAGGATCATTTCCCTTTACCGTTCATAGACCAGATGTTAGAACGTCTTGCCAGACATTCTTACTTCTGCTATCTAGACGGGTATTCGGGATTCTTCCAAATACCTATACATCCAGAAGATCAAGAAAAAACTACCTTTACATGCCCTTTTGGAACTTTTGCCTACAGACAAATGCCTTTTGGACTCTGTAATGCCCCTGCTACTTTCCAACGTTGCATGATGTCAATCTTTGCAGATTATCTGGATGGAATCATGGAAGTATTTATGGATGATTTCTCGGTTTGCGGTTTTGATTTCCAAAATTGTCTTATCAACCTTGAGAAAATCCTGGAAAGATGTGTGGAGGTGAACCTTGTGCTGAATTGGGAAAAATGCCATTTCATGGTGACTGAAGGAATTGTTTTAGGACATATAATCTCCGAAAGAGGTATAGAGGTAGATAAAGCAAAAATAGAAGTTATAGAGAACCTAAAACCACCCAAGACTATCAGGGAAGTTTGAAGTTTCCTTGGACACGCTGGATTCTACCGCCGTTTCATCAAGGACTTCTCCAAAATAACAAAACCTTTAACTGGCCTGTTAATGAAAGATGCTGAATTCATCTTTGATGAAAAATGCAATGAAGCATTCAACCTTTTGAAGCAAGCATTGATTTCAGCACCCATTATGAAACCCCCTGATTGGTCTGAACCGTTTGAGATAATGTGTGACGCCAGTGATTATGCTGTAGGAGCCGTTCTAGGTCAGAGAAAAGATAAAAGATTACATGTAATATATTATGCCAGTAGAACCCTAGACGCCGCCCAGCTCAATTACGCAACAACCGAGAAAGAACTCCTAGCGGTAGTTTTTGCTATAGACAAATTTAGATCATATCTAGTAGGAGCCAAAATTATAGTTTACACCGATCATGCTGCCATCCGTTACCTACTAAGTAAAAAAGATGCTAAACCCAGGTTACTTCGATGGATTTTGTTGCTACAAGAGTTCGACTTAGATATCCGAGATAAAAAGGGCACAGAAAATGTAGTAGCCGATCACCTATCTAGGCTAGAATACCTGAATCCTAAATTAGTACCCATAAATGATGATTTTGCCTATGATAGACTGATAGCCCAGTTGGAAACCATTGAAGATAAAAAACCAGACCCTCATGAGCACTTTCAAAAATCCTTAGCTGTAAGTAACGTGCCCTGGTACGCTGATTTTGTTAATTACCTAGCTGCTGATATAATACCCCCTGATCTCGATTACCACAAGAAGAAGAAGTTCTTAAGTGATGTTAGAAACTTCTATTGGGACGAGCCACTTCTTTTCAAGAGAGGTAAAGATGGCATTTTCCGCCGTTGCGTTCTAGAAGACGAGGTAGAAAGTATAATTCAACATTGTCACTCTGCGCCTTATGGTGGACATGCAAGCACCTCTAAGACCTACGCCAAGATTCTTCAAGCTGGCCTATTCTGGCCTACCATGTGGCGTGATGTCCATGCTTAAATTGTCAAATGTGATAGATGCCAACGCACAGGAAATATTTCAAGACGCGACGAAATGCCTTTAAGAAACATCCAAGAAGTAGAACTCTTCGACGTATGGGGTATAGATTTCATGGGACCATTCCCACCATCTTTAGGAAACAAGTATATCTTAGTTGCAGTAGACTATGTGTCTAAATGGATTGAAGCAATAGCTGCACCCACAAACGACACTAGGGTAGTGATTAAATTATTTAAAAATTATATATTCCCCAGATTTGGAACACGCCGTTTAGTTATAAGTGATGGAGGATCTCACTTCATATCAAGAATTTTTTATAAGCTTTTAAGCAAGTATGGAGTTAAGCATAGAGTAGCAACACCATATCACCCACAGACTAGTGGCCAAGTGGAAGTATCTAATAGGGAGATTAAACAAATTTTAGAAAAAACTGTCTCTGTATCCAAAAAAGATTGGTCGCAAAAGCTTCAAGAGGCTTTATGGGCCTACAGGACCGCTTTCAAAACCCCTATAGGAACAACCCCCTACCAACTAGTCTATGGAAAATCTTGTCATTTACCTTTTGAGTTAGAGCATAAGGCCTATTGGGCCATTAAAACTTTGAATTTGGATTACCTAACTGCTGGTGAGAAACGTATCCTGGACATCCACAAATTGGAAGAACTCAGACAGCAAGCCTACGAGAATGCCATAATATACAAAGAAAGAACAAAAGCTTGGCACGACAAAAGAATCGTAAGAAAAGACTTCAACTTAGGCGACCCTGTTCTCCTGTTCAATTCTAGGCTACGGCTCTTCCCAAGAAAGCTCCGTTCAAGATGGACCGGCCCCTTCAAAGTATCAAAAATTCTGAGGTCTGGAGCTGTTGAAATAAAAAACGAGACATGTAAACCATTCATCGTCAATGGACAAAGACTGAAGCTCTACGAAGGAGGAGACATTCCAACAACCTACTCCATCCATACTCTAAGCGATCCACCAATCCCGACAAGAGATGTATAAGTTCCAGTCGTCAAGCTAACGACGTTAAACAAGCGCTGCATGGGAGGCAACCCATGATTTTCTTACCTTATTTACTTTTTCTACATCTTGTTTTATTTTATTTCTTGTTATATTTTGTCAGGACTAATGTTTGAAATGTTTGTGTTTTACAGGACCTTCTTCCTAACTCTGTGCAGAATGCAGAATTTTGACGACATGCATGTGACTTTCAGGAATGACGCCCAGAGAGAGCGTTACTTTGTCCACTTCAGGCGTCCTATGGCACCTACGAGGTACCCAGATCAGGCTTGCATGGAGGCTTTAGGCATTGAGCCTAGTGTCAGATTCTTATGCCACCAGCTTCAATGGGACCAGTTCGACGACCTGAACAACACCTATAGGAACCTCACTTTGGAGTTCCTCAGCTCATTTTCTTATGACCCCTGGGCCGGACCAGATGGATGTGCTATTTTCAGGTTATTTGGGACTGAGTACTCCTTCACTCATAAGGAGTTTGGTGATTTATTAGGTTTTCAGACGACCCCTGATGCTATTCTTGAGACACCTATGGGATACTTTCTGAGTAGGGAAGTGGAGAAGTTCTGGAGTGATATCTCTGGTGGAGGGAGTCAGGATCCTTCCACCCAGTTCTCACATGTTATCCACAACCCTGCATTGAGGTATTTTCAGATGATCATAGCACACTCTTTCTTTGGATTGCCAGATGCTGAGACCTTGCTTATTGAGGAGGAGATCTTTCTACTATTTTGTGCGACCCAGTCACGTCCTGTGGCTTGTGGGAACTTTCTGCTGAAAGGTCTTAGCAGTATTGCCAGGTCATCAGTAGGTATTATTCATGTGGGAGGTATTGTTACCCAGATTGCTGCTGCTTTAGGCCTATCACGTAAGTTGTTACATCTCAGGGTTTTCAGTGAATACACCACCATGGACGTTGATTTCTGCCTAGACAGAGGGTTGATAAGGAGAGCCTCTGCAAACCCCAACCAGTTCAGATTGCTGATCGACAACGAGGCTGTTCATTACTTTTTGCTGCCTGATACGATGATGACCAGTGTTCATGACCCAGCTAATTGGAGATATGCTTTGGAGGGTTATGGAGAGACTATTGAGGAGCCTAGATCGCCTCCTATTGCTGAGTACACCCCTTCACCTCCGTCTCCCAAAATCACTGTTTTATCTAATAATTTGTCTTTGCAGCCACCCGATTTATACACCCAGGTTGTTGAGCTCCGCAGAGAGACTGCCAAGCTCAAACAGGAGGTAGCTGATCTTGCTTTGCAGATTGAGGTATCTGATCTCACTCATGCTACTGAGGCAGACTCTTTATACCAGGAGATCGGAGAGCTTCGTCGCGAGATCGCTGAGCTTCGTGGATCCAGCCAGGCAGAGGAGCCAGCTGATTGATCATATTGCCCTGACTTACTACTCTATTATTTAGTATTCAGTATTTCTGCGTTTTCTTTACTTTTTAGCTTATCTGGACACATTTCGTATTTTCGCATTTCCTACATTTCCTATGTACTTTGATTTTATATATATATATATATTATGTGTGTTTTTATTTTTCCTTTTATATATATATATATATATCCAATAATAATTTTATTTCTTAATATTTGATTTTTATTTCCACAAAAATTGTGCAAGTCCCGTGTTGAAGAGGAAAACCAATGAGAACGCTATCGGGACCCCCAAGACGCAAAAGGTAAGAGAGGCCCATTCCAAAATTCAAAATTTTGGCCCAAGTCCGAAAATGACCTTATGGCGCCCGCCATAGCCTTATGGCGCCCGCCACGGCGTCCTGGTAAATACGGGGGAGAACTTCATCTTCCACCATTTTTGAACCTCTAAACTCCCAAAACCCATTTTTCTCCTCTTCCAAAACTCCATTAAAACCCATAAAAGCTCCCACCTTTATTTAATACCCACTATCCATTAACCCTTTCAAACTTCCATTTGAAATTCCACCAATTAAATTCCATAAAAATCTCACCTTTACCAACTTATATTTAAACCCATCTTCACTATCTTCAAATCAATTCAAGGAGCAAGCTATGGAGTTCGAAGGATTTATTTTACGAGAAGGAAAACCCGGGGATAGGCAGAAGAGGAATATTCAAAGGCTTCAAGGTCGAGAAATTCTCTCGACGAGGTACGTGGACGACAACTGTCTCTATACTTTGGGTATTTACCATAGTGTCTATCATTTACTTGATTTTTTGGGACTGCACGCTATTTTTGAAAACCAAGAACCAACCTTTGAGAAACTGACAATTGAGTTTTTAAGTTCTTTGATCTACACTGTCCACCCTAACACTGCTAGCACAGTCGATACTGTCCAATTTAGAATGTTTGGAATAGAATATAAGTACAGTACTGACGAACTAACAAGTCTGTTAGGGATTCCTCTTTGGGAAGGTGCTATTTGTGAGACCCCTTTGGATGACGGATGGTCGGTCGATGCATTTTCTTTTTGGCAGAGATTGTCGAATAATTTAATAACTTCTTTTGAAGGAATTCTCGCATCGACCATCCACAACCCGGCCATCAGAGTTTTTAGATACCTGTTGGCATGTACTATTTTTGGCCGGGATAATCCAAATAAGGTTAATGCTAAAGAGCTTCAGTTTTTACAAGGAAGTCTCACAAATAGAAGAATCAATCCGGTCCCGTTTATGCTTTCTCACATGTCTGTTACTATTAATAAAGCAGGACCGATTGTTTTTGGAGGACTGATTACGTCTATTGCTCGGGCCCTTAACCTGAACAATGAGATAGCCACACTAGAGCCCTTAACTCCTCGCACAATCAACCTAAAATTTCTCAAAGATATGAAATTGTGCCGAGCGAGAAGAGAGGGTGGTTTTGTATTGATGATCCATGGTGTAGCTATCCCATCTGTTGCCTTGCCCTGCAGTAGACGTACCGACGTACGTAATGAAAGGAACTGGACCTATGATTTAAATGCTCCACCTGTTCTAGGTCCACTTCCTCCTAATATTCCTGATGCGGAGGGACACGACACTGACGAAGAATTTGAGCGGAGAGATCAGTCTCCCATACCTCATGTGTCCCCCCATCATCCTTCACCACCACACACCGCACCCTCTTCCTCTAACCCTTTTGCAGGTTCGGTCCCTGGATCCTATGTCACTGAGGAGATGTGGCGTGACCTTATGGCTAGAGAAGAAAGGCGAGATAACCTTCTCTCTACCATTCAACAACAACTGACGGGTAATATGAGCTTCATGGAAGAATCACGACGGAGGACAGATCGATCCTTCGAGTCCGTTTCTCACACCTTGCTTGCGATAGCAAACGAGCAATCCCGTCAGCAAGACTTCAACCGCCGGCATTACGAGCTTATGGAGGCTACTCAAGGTTCCGTTCTAGGTAACCTTCGACAGGTCAGAGATGCCCAGGCAGCCTTATCAGCCCGATTGGACCGGAGAGACCAGCATCGCAGCAGATCCCGTCGTCCCAAGCATTCCCAGCAGGACGACGAGGGCACCAGTGGTTCACATCAGTAGTTTTACAGGTTACTCTCCTTATCTTATTTCGAAACATTGGGGACAATGTTCGATTTAAGTGTGGGAGGGGATTTTATTGCTTTCTATTTCCATTTTTAGTTAGTTGTTTATTTCTTGTTTTTGTCTATGTCTTTTTTCTAGAAAATGCATGAGTCTGACGAGTCACCAGTACAGTGTATCCCTAGTGCACCCTCATTTTTCCCCATTTCTTTAGCCCTACAAAAAATTTTTTGCAAAAAGAAAACATTGTTGTTCTACACGTTTTTTGGGCTTTAAGACAGGTTTGGATTAGGATGTGGTGACTTAGGTGAACTTTTTGAAACATTAGTATCGTTTTGGCACCGTAGACTTCACGAATATAGGAATCATTCCAAAACCCCATGTACCATGGCCTTAATTATCATTTCCAAATTTGTCCTAAGTAGTTTATTTCAGCAGTCAGCTCCGGCCTAAGCATGTTCTACGTAGGGGACCGATGAACATAAGTGAATGATCCAGTAAATTAAATAAAGAAAAAGGCAAAGCTCCGGATAGATGACCCTCACAAGGTCGTTTAAACCAAAAAGTTGAATTGTTGCCAAAAAAAAAAAAAAAAAAAAAAAAAAAAATATATATATATATATATATATATATATATATATATATATATATATAATTTTAGCTCACCCATTGTTAGTTGGTTCAGAGGTATCTGGCGCTAAACTCGGTAGGGCGGATTACGATCCGATCCCCCACAACTGCATCTGGGTTAAATAAAAGGGTTTACACAGTCTTATGTGCCAGAAACCCTATGTTTTGGATCAGAATCACTAACAGGTCACTCTACTATGAAACATGTACAGATAACGGGCTTAATGTGATTGCGCCTGAATGAAAAGGACCCAAAAAGAGATGAAGAGGTAGGCCTAGTTATTGTGGGATGATACGGTTGATTAATATAAGAATGAAGTTTATGTCCGCCTCTGCGGATAAGTGTCATTACGATACCCTTGGTTCACTTAGTACCTGTCACTGCATCCTGACTTGAACTTAGAAGCCCTTTTTGCCCGAATCACGTGTCCGCACTAGTTTTCTTACTTTGAGCTTTAAATGTTTTGCTTGAGGACAAGCAAAGGTCTAAGTGTGGGAGAATTTGATGACACTGAATTTCACCGTATTTTTGACTCCGATTTCGCATGCATTCTTAGTCTTTTAATGTCATTTTATCATGTTATTATTATGTTTTTCTTTGTTTTCAGGTTTTTAGTCTAATCGGAGCCCCGAGCGAGAAAAGGAGCGAAAAAGGAGCCGAAATGAGCTAAAATAGAGAAAATCAGCATTTTACACTTATGGTATCCATGGCGGCCGCCACAGGGTCTTCCATGACGTGGCCATGTCTCAAACTCCTCCCAACTGTTTTTCCCCACGATCTCCAACTGCCCAAGCAAGTTTACACTCATGGCGGGCGCCATGGTGTTGTGGCGGGCGCCACAAGAACAAAACGAGTTCCCTCCCAAATTCAAATGCTAGGGGCATCCTTGTCTTTTCCACATGTTTCCTTGCCTATAAATAGGACTTTAGATTTTCGTTTTTCTTCATCCAAGCTTAGGTGTTCATAAGCATATATCAGTGTAATAGTGGTAATCGCTTCACATCGAGGTGTTATTACATTCGAGAGATCGAGTCTGTAAGAGCCTGTGAGATTGAGTCTTGGAGCACTCTGGAAGGAAGTTAATCCTGCCGCCATTTTACTTTCAGTTCGCATTTTATTCAACCACTCCGATTGGAGCAGGTTTTATTACTTTACCTTTTGTCAACTTTATTTCTTGCATTGTCTTTTAATTTCGTTTATTTTCCGCACTCGCATTACTTTCGTTTATTTTCCGCACTCGTACTACTTTCGTTTACTTTCCGCACTCGCACTACTTTCATTTACTTTCCGCACTCGCACTTAAATACTGTTTTATGAAAAATCTAAAAATGAACTTTTACTTTACCATGTCTGGCTAATTTTATAAAGGTTAGAATGTGAAGATCATAACCGAACCGATAATCTGTACAATTGTTAGTAGAAACACTTAAGGGCTATTTTAACTTTCAATATAAGTTTTCCTGTTCTTAAATTCCGTTGGGTAAGATCGAAAGCCGTCCAACGCCTATCTAAACTTAATTGTTTTTAAACTATTTCAAAAACAGCGAAAGCGCTTTGTTTAGTTTATTAGGAGTTTTTAATTTAAAAGGAAAAGAGATTTTAAAACCATTTTCGGACGCGTTAAGAAGTTTAAAGTCTGGTTCGTAAGAACCTCTCTTTTTTTAGAAAATCCAGGTTAAAATACTTTTCAACTTGGTCAAGATACTATATTTCTTAAAAATAGGTTTACTACTCTAACGCAATGCGCGCCTTTTTATCCGTGACAATAAGAGGGTTTGATTAGGGGGTACAACTCGGTTCTGAGTAAGCGAAAGCGACAGTTCCTGTCAAATTAGTTCTTTTCAAAGTAGAAAACATTGCCCGTAAGTAGTTCTATTAGCAAGTACTTGGATTATCGATTGGTTATGTGAATTGCATTCGAACCTGTCTTTATCAATTAATTTTAATTACTTTATTTACTACCGTGCACTCTTCAAAACTAATATTTTCAATCACCTTAGATACACACCTTAGCAATAGATAGCGATAGATTGACACTTGGTCTCTGTGGATACGATAATCTTTTATATTACTCTGACGCGTTCGTACACTTGCGAAAAAAATACGCATCAGACACGAGAGATGATAATCCTCGGGAAATCAGGGTGAAAGGTATTTAAATATAATAAACCGGAAATTTTGCCCTTAGATGGAATGCATATGCTAAGGACAGACGATAGACACGCAAATGCTGATGTGCCATGAACTTCTGGTATGATGATATGATCTCATGATGGGGTAAAAGTGCAGACAAAACAAGACACCAAAGGGAAAAGGACAAACATCCACCGGTGGGCCTCACTGGGGAGGAACAAAGGTTTGGTATCCACAAGCAAGACTCACTGGGGGAGTGACTAGGAAAACACTGGGGATAGAAAATAAAAATATGGGGAGCCCCACAGATCCTCATTGGAGATAGAAGTCAGAGAGATGTTCTCCACTGGGGAAAGATCCAGGGAGATGGACGACAGGTTCAAATATGACCGGACGACATCGGAGATAAATAAAAGGGGAAGACATACTCTTTACTGGGGATGAAACCAGAAAGAAGACATGATCTCCACTGGGGTTCAATTTGATCAAAAGGATAGACACATAACAAATGACTTTCTGGGAATTTCTTATACGGAAGAGTTCAAATGGGATCTTCAAGAAAAAAACCAGAAAGGACAAAGACAAACACAAACTCTGCATGCGCTAAATGATGATAATCATAAGGACTTTCAAAAGATATTAGTAATAAACAACCTGAGATGCCAATAATGATTGGACTTAGAAAACTTACCAGTAATTACTGGACTTAGGATGCTGATAATGATCAAACTTTCAACAAATGCCAGTGAATACTGGACTTCCACGGGGATATTGGTGATGACCAAAACCTCTGCTGGGGAATAAGATTAGAGTGCCAATAATGATTGGACTTGGAAAACATGTCAGTAAACACTGGACTTTTACTATACCGATAATGACTGATATTGAAACAATGCCAGTGAATAATGGACTTATACACCAATGATGATTGGATTAAAAAAACAAGCACGCCAGTGAATACTGGACTTCACGACACCGATGATGATCGATATTATAACAATGCCAATAAATACGAAACTTCCCGATACCGATGATGATCGATATTGAAATAGTGCCAGTGAATACTAGACTTAGACACCAATTATGATTGGATTAAAAAAATAAGCACGCCAGTGAATACTGGACTTCACGACACCGATGATGATCGATATTATAACAATGCAAGTAAATATTGGACTTCACGATACCGATGATAATTGATATTGAAACAATTCCAGTGAATACTGGACTTAGACACCAATTATGATTGGAATAAAAAAACAAGCACACCAGTGAATACTGGACTTCACGACACCGATGATGATCGATATTATAATAATGCCAGTAAATACTGGACTTCACGATACCGATGATGGTCGATATTTAAACAATGCCAGTAAATACTGGACTTAGACACCAATTATGATTGGATTAAGAAAACAAGCACGCCAGTGAATACTGGACTTCACGACACCGATGATGATCGATATTATAACAAAGCCAGTAAATACTGGACTTTACGATACCAATGATGATCGATATTTAAGACAATGCCAGTAAATACTGGACTTAGAATTTACAGTTAAAACTGACCAATTAAGATTGGATTTAAAGACGGTGCTAGTGAATACTGGACCTCACGATACCGATGATGATCGATATTTAAGACAATGCCAGTAAATACAGGACTTTAACAAACACTAATAACGATTGGCCCGCGAACAGAGATTATATATCAGGTAGGACATTACTGAGGTTGCATAGTGATGACAAGACTTCCTGGGGAATATGGATAATAATCAAATTTGACGCATGCAGGTGAAAACCAGACACAAACAGGACACGGATAATGACCTACGAACTCAAAAGGATACATAACTTGAGTAAATTAAAGGTAACGGAGGTAAAGACCCATAAGAAAGACACACCTAATGCAAAAATGCACGATGATATGGTATGATGCGAATGCTCAATGATATGCAAGAGACGACTCTGATGAGAGACGACAGACTGGGGAAAAGGGATGGATGAATAACACATCCATTGTTAGGAGTCACACTGAATCTGAATAGAACAGCCACTCCGGGGATTGAATAGGGAACAATCTTTCTGTTACTGGAGAAGGTAAATCTTTCCACTTTCAATATACATTTGTGGAAAATGTTGGGGGAGACATCCTTTGGGTCATGGTTGTCAGTTATTACTAAAGTTTCCAATCCAGAAAACATTGTTGATTGAACTTGTATTACTGGGGAAACATACACCAGATGGCTTAACAGTGCTTTCGTCACAACAAGAGTCACCGGGAAGGCAAGTGATTTCATTAAATCGTCCCAAGAGCCGAAGTAGATTATGTTTCCATTGTGTTTTCTCAAAAATATTTGTTTTTATTTTGAAATTTTCCACTTTCAAAACCAATATTAAAAAATAAGTGAAGTTTTGCATAACAAAGAAAAATTAGAGACATGATAAATATCAAACGAAGAATGGTCTAAAATATGATTTCATTAAAATGATAACTTGCCAATGACGAAGTTCCATGGAATATTACAATTGGAAAACATGGCAATAGGAAAAGGGTTACATCGTATTCAATGACCACTACTATCCTTAATGACTAAAAATCCTTCAAGATCTTGCTGCTGATGAGAGCGATGAAGCTTGAACTTCGTCTTGAACTCCTTGGTATGGGTGACAACCCTTTTTGACTCAGTGAAACACCTTTTGTCCCTAACTTTTGCCTGGACCGCCCTTTTGGGTTTTCAGTCCACCGGGACGCTCTTTATTGCCTAGGCCGCCCTTTCGGGTTTTCAACCTAGCGAGCTTTTTTCTTTTTATTTAATCCCTAACTTTTGACTGAGTCTTCTTCATAGGTTATGACCCATCGGGATACCCTTTTTTGCCTAAGTCGCCATTTCTGGTTTTCAACTTAGCGGGTTTTTAGGCGTAATATTTTCTTACTGAGTCAACATTCACAGGGTGTGAGAGTTGTTCACCATCCATCGTTGTAAGAATTAGGGAACCTCCTGAGAACACTGTTTTCACGACAAATGGGCCTTCATAATTGGGCGCCCATTTTCCACGTACATCCCTTTGAGATGGTAAGATCTTTCTGAGTACGAGTTCTCCTTCACGGAATTCACGAACACGAACCTTCTTATCAAATGCTCTCTTCATTCTCCTCTGATACAAATGACCATGACACATGGCAGTCAGTCGTTTCTCATCAATGAGGTTCAGTTGACCATATCTTTCTTGGACCCACTCTGCTTCATCAAGCTTAGTTTCCATCAAAATTCTCAAAGACGGTATCTCTACTTCAATGGGGAGCACTGCGTCCATCCCATATACTAGGGAAAAGGGAGTTACCCCTGTCGAAGTTCGAACCGAAGTTCGGTATCCATGTAAAGCAAACAGTAACATCTCATGCTAATCCTTATAAGTCTTTACCATTTTCTGCAGGATCTTTTTGATGTTTTTGTTGGCAGCTTCGACAGCTTCATTCATCTTTGGACGATAAGGTGAAAATTTATGGTGTTCAATCTTAAAATTGTCACACAACTCCTTCATTGTTTTGTTGTTCAAATTGGTTCCATTATCCGTTATGATTCTATTTGGAATTCCATAATGACAGATGATCTAATTCTTGATAAAACGAGTAACCACTTGTTTGGTCACGTTGGTGTAGAAGGCAGCTTCAACCCATTTCGTGAAATAGTCAATGGCCACCAAGATGAACCGATGACCGTTGGAAGCTTTTGGCTTAATAGCCTCAATCATATCAATGCCCCACATAGAGAATGGCCAAGGTGATGACAAAACATTCAACAATGTTGGAGGTACGTGCACCTTGTCAGCATAGATCAGGCATTTGTGACATTTTCTGGCGTATTGGATGCAGTCAGTCTCCATAGTCAACCAATAATACCCAGCCCTCAAGATTTTCTTAACTATGGCATACCCATTGGCGTGAGTACCAAAGGCTCCTTCGTGAATGTCATGAATCAATAGGTCTGCTTCTCGTTTATCAACACATCTTAGCTACACCATGTCATGATTCCTTTTGTAGAGTACATCACTGCTGAGGAAGAACTTGGATGATAACCTTCTCAAAGTTTTCTTGTCGAGAGTGGAAGCATTGGCAAGATACTCTTGATTTTTCATATAGTTCATGATGTCGTGAAACCATGGTTTCCCATCCACATCTTCTTCAACCAATTGGCAGTAGGCGGGTTCAGTCATGCGCTCGATACTGATGAGTGGCACTTCATTGACAAAATTAACCTTCCACATTGAAGCTAACATGGCTAAAGCGTCAGCTATGTGGTTCTCTGATCGTGGAACATAACGGAAACTGATCTCATCGAAATACTGGATCATCTCCACAATGTAAGCATGGTATGGGACCAACTTCTTGTCTTTAGTTTCCCATTCACCTTTGACTTGGTAGATAACTAGGGCAGAATCTCCGCTGACTTCCAAAATCTTAATTATGAGATCAATGACCGCTTCCAACCCTAGAATACACGCTTCATATTCAGCGATGTTGTTTGTGCATTTAAAACAGAGTCTTGTTGTAAACGGCGTATAACCATCATCAGGGTTTATCAACACAACACCTACACCATCTCCATTGTAGTTAGAAGAACCATCAAACATCATTTTCCATCGCGAACCAGGTTTGGGACCTTCATCAGGGCCTGGCTCTTCACAATCCTTCACAGCCATAATGTCTTCGTCTGGCAAATCAAACTTGAGAGGTTCATAGTCTTCTACATGCTGATCTGTGAGGTAATCTGCTAATACACTTCCCTTGATGGACTTCTGAGTGACATACTGAATATCGTATTCTGATAAGAGCATGTGCCAAAAGGCAAGTCTTCCTGTTTGAGCAGGCTTTTCAAAGATATACTTTACTGAATCCATTTTTTAGATTAATAAAGTAATATGACATAACAGATACTGCCTCAGACGTCTGGCGGCCCATGCTAGAGCACATCAAGTCTTTTCTAGCAGTGAGTAACGGCTTTCGCAATCAGTAAACTTTTTGATCAAGTAATAGATGGCATGCTCTTTGCGCCCAGATTCATCATGTTGGCCCAAAACACAGCCCATTGATCCTTCTAATACAGTCATATACATGAAGATGGGTCTCCCTGGAACAGGTGGGACTAAAATCGGTGGTTCTTGCAAGTAACTCTTGAGTTTGTCAAAGGCCTGTTGGCAGTCAGAATTCCACTTTACAGTTTGGTCTTTGCGAAGTAACTTGAAGATCGGTTCACAAGTGGGAGTCATGTTGGAGATAAACCTGGAGATATAATTTAAGCGACCAAGAAAACCTCTTACTTGAGTCTCAGTCTGTGGAGCTCGCATCTCTTGAATAGCTCGCACTTTATCGGGGTCCACTCAATTCCTCGTTGACTAACGATAAAATGGAGTAACTTTCCTAATCTGACACCGAAGGTAAATTTAGCAGGATTCAATCTCAATTGATATTTCCGAAGTCTTTTGAACAGTTTCAGAAGGTGATCCAAATGGTCTTCCTCACTCTGGGAAGATAGCAATCATATCATTAACATATACCTCAATTACCTTATGTATCATGTCATGGAACAGAGTCACCATAGCTCTCTGATAAGTTGCCCCTGCGTTTTTCAAACCAATGGGCGTGACTTTGTAGCAATAGGTTCCCCAAGGAGTAATGAACGTAGTCTTGTCCATGTCAGCAAGGTTCATTCTGATCTGGTTGTAACCGGAGAAACCGTCCATAAAGGAAAAAACTGCAAAACTGGTTGTGTTATCCACAAGAGTGTCGATATGTGGCAAAGGGAAATCGTCCTTTGGACTTGCTTTGTTGAGATCCCTATAATCTACACACATTCGCACTTTATCATTCTTTTTCATTACTGGCACAATGTTAGCCACCCATTCGGGGTACTTTGAGACTGCCAGAAATCCTGCATCAAGTTGTCGCTTGACCTCATCTCTGATCTTGAGAGCCATATCAGGTCTACTTCTTCTGAGTTTCTATTTCACTGGCTGGCATTCAGGCTTGAGTGGTAGTTTATGAACTACTATATCTGTATCCAAACCAGGGATGTCCTTATAAGACCATGCAAACACATCCACATATTCTTCAAGAAGCTCAACTAACCATTGTCTGACTTCTGCCCCAAGCATTGCCCCAATCTTGACTTCCTTTTTCTCTTCGTTGGTACTGATGCGTGTTATCCGCAAGTATACGGATTGCGTCAGAGTAATATAAAAGATTTATCGATCCCACAGAGACCAATGTCAATCTATCGATTATTATTGTTACGTTGTTTATCTAAGGCTAATTGATATCAAGGTAAATGTTTTCTATAGAACGAAAATAGAAATAAATCAAATAAATACTATACTGGAATGTAATTCACATCAATCAAACAATACTCCTATCATCTAAATAGTAACACTTACGGGGCAATGTTTTCTTCTTTGAAAAAGAGTTAATTAAAAAGGATCAGCCGCGTTAGCGTGATCGGAAACAGACCTAACATTTAATCTATACCAGCCGCTCACGCTGCACCGGTCGCTCCTTGCGTTAAAGTGATAAAGTCCTTTTTATGTAATTACCTCTAAAACTTAGTAAAAAAGTGCTTTCGATTGAAAATATTTTATACCAAAGGGTTTCCGGCATATGCTCGGCCAACCGGATCCTAAATCTATAAACGTGTCCGAAAATAGTTTTAAAACCTCTTTCTAATAATATAAAACTTTCCTAGTTAATCAATAAAGTGCTTCCGCTGTATTTATCAATTAACAACTAACAAACTCTTTTCTAAAATGCCGGACGGCTTTCGATCTTACCCGATCTAGTCACAGTCATTACGCAAACAAAAACACGGTCTCATTTACGTAATGACCGGTCAATTGAAGTTCAGAAGAGTTTAATTAAAATCAAAAATAGCCCCTAAAGTATTTCTAAAGAGATGTCATGTGAAGCACCGTCAGATTGACGATCCTCACATCCCAGCACAAGGGATTTAGCTAGACATAGTAATTGAGGACATAAAGATAAATTTATTTGCAAAGTAAGGCATATTTAAGATGAAAACGTGCGAAGTGTGAGAGTGTATTTTGAGAGAGTGAACACAAGTGTCACGCTTAAGTTCAGTTCCAAGAGACACAGATCACACAGATAAATAAAATAATAAGGTAATGGCAGAGACGGAAAATAAACGAATATAAAGCAGTGCAGGAAAATAAATAATATAAAAGCGATGTGGATAAAATAAATTATAATTTATAAAAGAAACCTGCTCCAGAGCGGAGACTGAATCTGGTACAGATGCTGGAAAATAAATTGCGGGAAAGTAAATAGCTCCTAACTATGATTGCTCCAATCCAACTAACAACTATAGTGCAACAACCCCTCGATATGACGGATTATTGCTTTACAAAGTGAACTCTATGCCTATGTTGAAAACTAAGATTGGATATCTAAAAAGTGAAAATGCAAGGCCTATTTATAAGAAATTCGAAATTGCAACTGCCCCTAATCATTATGAAAAAATTTTAGAAACTAATCTCTTCAGGTGTAACTGCCTTGAACGTTTCAGGCCGTTTCCTCTTTATAACTGTCGGCGCCCGCCGACCCCTGCTCCGCATCCGCCGAGTGTACTTTGGAAGGTGAAACGTCTTTTGTGACCGTTGGCGTGTGAGTGAAGTTATTATGCAAACGGCGTCTCCTTGGCGTCCACTGAGTGAAATGGCTAGTATACAGTTTACACAAGAAATCTTCATTTTAGCTCTGTTTTGCTTCGTTTTCTTACTGTAGGCTCGAATCAGGCAATATATCTGAAAGTAAAACAAAATACCATAATAGCAAAGGAAAATAACAAATAAACAACTAAAAACATGTGAAATCATAGTCAAATATACAGTGTAATTTGGTGCTATCAAATTCTCCCACACTTAAACCTTTGGTTGTCCTCAAACAAACTTTCATAAACTGAAAGAGGAAAAACAGCAAACATACGAGTATCTAATCCGGGCTAAGAACTTAAGTTTGATCAATGATACATTGGTAAGTACTAACTCATGAACCAAGGGTATCGTAATCACACCTATTTCTTTACTAACTCTTGCAAAAATATTTTCTAAAGATACTTTAGTATCTTCTTGGATTTTTCTTTTTTTTTTCTTTTTGAAGGATTTTACCTATTTGCATCGGTTTGTCACTTAGCGGTGGCTAAGATGGTGCTGACTGCTAGGATAAACTATTTAAGGGTAAGTGATGAAGGGTGAGATTTTAAGGCCATAGTATAAAAAAAACTGGATATAGGCTCCTATATTTGAGAAACATACGGTGTAAAAAACGATATCGATTTTTCAAAAAGGTTTTCCCAAGCCCTTGCAAATGATCTTACTTGTCCTAATAGCCCAAATTTTCAAAATAAATGTTGTTTTCTTTGTTAAAAATTTTTTGTTAAGGCTCAAGAATTGGAAGAATAGATAAACTACACAAAATGACTCGTTAAGCACATTTTAAAACAAACTAAACTATACTAGATAGCATAAAAATAAAGACAACTAAAAATAGTAAATATCTCCTCCCACACTTAAATCGAACATTGTCCTCAATGTTTCTATAAAAGTAAGAAGGGGATAGGTAAAACCTGGCAATCAATCATGCCGGCCACTAGGGCCCTCTCTATCATGCTCTGAACGTTTGGGACGACGGCTCTTACTGCGGTGTCGGGCGGTATGTGACAGCTTCATCTGCTCAATCCTCTCTATTAGAGAGGCATTTTGATCTCTAAGTGCTTGGAAACTCTCAAGAGTGGATTGCTGTGACACCCGCATAAAATCCATCATCTCTTGCTGCTGTTGGTACATGGCATAGAATAGGCCATCACGCTCTTCTTCTCTGACTTGCTGTGCTTGCCACATTTCTTGAGTGATATAAAATCCGGAAGAAGTACCTGCAGGATGATCAGTAACAGGTGGGGTGTGTGCAGGTGATACGCGAATAAGGGACTGCTCCATATGGTCATATTCATCATATGTCTCATTTCCTTCGTCCTCGGGGACGTTTGGAAGTAATGGGCCTAAAATAGGAGCAACCTTCAAATCATAGATCCAGTTTTCTCTTTTACGCACTTCAGTGCGTGTTGAACAAGGTAAGGCGACACTCGGGATGGCAGCATTACGAACCATGAGGATATAGCCTCCTTCCGGCCTTGTTTTGCATAAACGCATATCTCACAGAAATTTTAAATCAATGGTATGGGGAGGAAGTGGTTCCAATGTGGCCAACTCAGCGTCTAGGTGGAGGGCTCGTGCAATGAAGGTAATCAACCCTCCAAATGATACAGGATTTAATCTTCTTCTAAGTAAAGCATCCTGTAAAAATATAAATTCTTTGGAATTCATCTTGTTAGAGTTTTCACAAGCAAAAATAGTATCAGCTAATAAAAGGCGGAATACCCGTATGGCCGGGTTATGAATGTCAGAAGCTAAATTTCCATCAAAGGAGCAAGTGGTTTGGCCTCAGATGTTTCTCCACAGTTGAAAGGCCTCAGTTGACCAATTTGTGTCTATGGGTGCCTCACAGGCTGCACCATTCCCAAAATGGAATCCTAATAACTCAACAAGTGCATCAGTGGTATAAATGTATTCAACATTGAACATCCTAAATCTCACTGTGCCTACGGTGCTGGCAGTGTTTTCTCTGACAGTGTACTCCAAAGAACTCAAAAATTCGCGGGTTAGCCTTTCGTAGGTAGGCTCCTTGCGAATAAAAATATTCTCTAATTTCAAATTTTTTAACAGATAAAATACGCTAAATCTTATACCAAGGTTATACAGACAAATATCATTAATGTACCTCGTCGCAAGAATGTTGTGTGTCCAAAGTCTCTCCCATTTTTCCTATTGCTTGACTCCGTCATCTCCATCTCGAAAAATGATGTTTTCTTGGTTCTCCGCTGCCATTGCTGAAGTGAAATGAAGGTTTGGTGATGGAAAAATGGGTAAGTAGGGTTTTTGTAGATTTGGGTGAAATCTACGGTTTTTATAGGGATAGTGTGTGATGGAAGGTGTAATGGTAAGGGGGAAGTTATGAAATAAGGGATTTTAATGGTTTAATGGGGTTTTATGGTGATTAAAGTCGGAATTTTTGGAGGCAGAAGATGAAGAGAGTGGCAAAAATGGTGGTTTTCTTATTCTGGCCTGTTTAAATCCCAGGACGCCTCCGCGTCCGAAGACTGTGTTAACTGGGCTGGCACGGGTTTGGGCTTTGATTGGCTGATGAATTTCTCCTTGGGGTGTCTATAGCATATTGGTACATGTAAGAAACATAGAGAATATTTTGTTCATCTATTTTTTTTTTTAATTTTTTTTTATTATATATATATATATATATATATATATATATATATATATATATATATATATTTATTAATAATAAAAAATGAAAAAAATTAAATATAACCAATAATAAAAATGAAAAAATTAAATATAACCAATAGATTGTAATGATGTAGATATTTATTATAACTTGAAATATAACACTTGCAAAAAACATAGGTTAGTACTAATGACGATGGAAAATAAAATCTACTAATAGTCTGATAATAACGATAATAAAAACAAAGATAAGATTTCGGTAAAGGTAAAGATAAACAATCATAACAAGCATGTGGTGTGTCTCTCCCACACAAAGTGTGAGCTATGTGTCATACCCCAAATTTTGACCACTAAGATTTCCCATCATTGTGCAAATCATCATCACAATATGGAGGAACCATCATACTTCATCAGTCTCCCCAAAGATGGGTGAGCATCCACTACAATCAAAATTAGGGTTTCAAGCCCTCTCTGAGTGCTTAGACAAAGGATCAATCAAGGAATGACATGATCTTCAACTTGTCTAACCTCTCAAACATCCACAATGGATCAAAAGGACTCCCACTTCAAGGATTAAGCACAAGGCTGCTCCCTTCTAGGTGGATCAAGTCTCAAGATTGAAAGTGTCACCAAATTAGGGTTTTGGTCGACCAGGGCCTCCAGATGGAAATTTTTCATCTGGGCACAAGCCAATGATCCAAAACCTAACCTAATATACTCCATGGAACCTCATGGACCCAATCATCAAGTCAATTCTGTCTCAGGGGATGCCTTCATCAAAAATCAGGAATTAGGGTTTCTTGACCTAATTCACCCCTAACTTGACTTTTGGGACAAACCATGAGCCAAGACCTCAAGAAAGGGTTTGAGGGTCTCTAATGAATTATATTGATCCATTTGGAACAATGGATTAATCCAAGAAGCTTGAGCAACAAGTCTCAATTTCATCTGCACCATAATTAGGGTTTTAAGGGAAAAGTCAACTGTAACTTTGACTTTTGACTAGGACATGCTCCCAAGCCCCTAAGACATGATTCAATATACCCTATAACACCCATGGAACATGTCCATCAAGTTTGATTTAGGTCAAGGACATGATTTCCTGAAGAATTGCACAGTTTGGAATTCATCTGATAAAAAGTCAACTGTGCACAAAAGTCAACTTTGACTTTTTGAGATTTTTCACCAAAATGGATTTTTAACCCTAAAATGATGTTAATGTATGATTTGAATCATCATTCATCAAGAAAAATCAAGAAAAATTGGATAACTTGTAAAAGGGGTAACCATAAAACTTAGAAATTTTTCTAAGTCATAAAAAAGTGCCACTAATGCACCAACTTTGGAGGACCATAACTCCTAAACCACGAGGCCATTGTTCCCCATTCAAAGCTTGATTTGTAGATCTCATTGTCCTCTACAAAAGCTTCATACTGACCTATGTCCAAATTCCTCATGGATTTTGAATTATGGAGTGATCAAAATCAAGAGAAAACACTTTGTTCCAACACTTAGTGAAGATTTCACTAAGTCAGATTTTGCCTTACTTTTTGCCAAATGTAGGGGGATTTTTCACTTGGATTCAAAAGAGATCAAAACCAAACATGTTCAAACAGTTGTTGTATCATGTAAGGGCTTTCCAAAATGGTCAAGAACATTACCAAATTCAACTTACACCATGAGATATGACATTGGCAAGTTGCCTTGCTGAAATCTGTCAAAGGCAAGGCAGAATTTGCAATTTTGCTCGATTTGCCAAAATCAGCCAAATTCAAATGCTCCTATCCACTTGGACACATCTGAGGATTGAATCTAAAGGGGACAATCACTGAGCCAAGCCTCCAAAGTCCATGGAATAAGAAATAGCATGTTGAACCTAGAATGGCCAAAATAGGGACAAAACTCCAAATTTGGATTGAAGCATTCAATGGAAGCATCAAGGTGGCATAGACTGAGCCATTCTCATCTGAAATCAGTCAAGACTTGTCCAAGACCAAGGGAACCAAAGCTCTGTGCCCTAACCTCTAGTCAATGGCTAGAGGAGACTTGGATTTTCATTTTCCAACATTGGCCAAACCTACTTAGCAGTTGCTCTACTATAAATAGAGCTCAATTGTGTTCAGTTTAAGTACACCAAAGGCCTACAACACTTGCCTTTCTCAAAATCTCTTTCTCTTGGCAAAAATGCCTTTCTTAGCAAGGTAACTATCGGGTTTTGAGCTAGAGGTCAATTCCACTCAAACCAATCACTCACACACCTCATATACATCACATATGAGCTGATCAAACACTTAAACAACAACTGGAACATTGATTTCTCAGAATCACCAGTCAATTGCTCAATGTTTTAACCAAAGTGCAGTTGAGATGCCATGAAGTGATCCAGCCAATTTCCATCAAGTCCAAGCATTCAAACACACTCCATAGCACCTAGGGAAGCTGTTCAGATCATCACAACACAACTGTAACACCTCCTACACAAATCACGATCACCAGCTGCAAGTGGTAAGCATGAGCTCTTCTAACTCTATGATCCATGCAATTTTTGCTGCACAATAATTTGGCCATATGTTCATAATCATGCATGGAATGTTTTCCCTCAATTAATTGCTTTGTTTGAATCGTGTATCAAAAATCCTAGCCTTCATGCAGAAATTAGGGTTCTTGAGGTTTCTTCGTGATTTCATGTTTTATGTTTAATTTAAATGAAATTAAGTGTTATAGACATGATCGTGAGGTTGAAACGAGTTGATTGGTATGTGGATTGCATGATATGGTTAAGTATTCAGTGAGATTGGATGGAAAACGCAAATCTGGGAAACTCAGAACACGCGCGTGTTCCTGGTGTGTTCTTGGCGCCATTTTCAGAAATTTGAATATTTGAATTTTGTGATTTTTGTTTAATTGATTCAAAAATTAATTTCTCTCTGAGTTTTAATGATTTTGAGTTGATTCTTTTTTTAATAATTCACAAAATTTTTAAAATATTTTATTTTATCAAAAAATCCCAAAAATATTATTTATTTCATATAATTGATATTTTTGCAAAGAATTAATATTTTAATTGTTTTTGACATTTTAAATATTTTTTCCACATTGATTTTGCAACTTTTAATGCTTTCTAATTATTTTGTAGGTCAATACTAAATTTTTGAAGCATTAATCCAAGATCACAATTTGTTTTCCATATGTTAAACAATTTTGATCATTTTAATTGAATTTTTATTCAATTAAATACATTTTTGAAAACAAATTAGGGTTTTTGGATTAATTCAACACTCATAAATCATTTTCAAAACACTTTGGGCCTCTAATAGAGTGTAAGACCCAATCCTTTTTTGACCAAATCATTTTTGGGCCTCAGTGCATTGTATAAGTCCCGATACCGTAAAAAACAAACGGCGCGATCGTCGCCTTTTTAACCTTTTGGGCCTCTCCTTGAGCTATAAGACCCATTCAAAACTTTTGGGCCTCTAATAGAGTGTAAGACCCAACCCCCTTTTAACCAAAATCACTTTGGGCCTCAGATATTGTATAAGCCCCTCTGCGTTAAAAGAAAACCTCGGCGCGATCGCCATTTCAAATGGAAAAATCATCTGGGCCTACCCTCGTGTTATAAGCCCCAATCTTTTTCTTTAAACTTTTGGGCCCCTATTAGAGTGTAAGACCCATCCCTTTGTACAGAAAACAACTTTTGGGCCACAGTCACTTGTATAAGTCCCTCTGTATAAATTCAAACAGTGCGCTCACTGATAAAACCTTGGGCCTCTCCTTGAGCTGTAAGCCCCAAATCTTTCTTTTTTCAAAGCAATTTCTCCTTTGATTTTGAATATACTGTTGTTTTCAATCTTTCTTTGTTGAACAACTAACCAAACAGCATGGAAGCTCTACAACCGAGTAAGTGGTTATTGCTTTCGTTTACCGCTTTCATATACATATAACTGTATTGTGGGGCTGTTTCACTGTAAGTCTTCTTTCATAAACTCATATCAACTGTGTAATAATAGTATAGATATTTCGAGTTTCCCCGGCAACTACGTCTAGAACTAGGTGACGCCGTTTTGTTTATTCGTAGAAATAGACAACTAGATCCCCAATAGGATCACCAGATACAGTCTTCTCTTCGGCTGTCCTCATTAGGAATTGTCAAGAAACTCTATTCCCAGAGATGAATGTATTCTACGTGAATGGCATCTTTGAGTTTCTTCCAAATTCTCGAACTTTCCTGACTTGATCTATTCCTTGTGAATAGCTTACCTTGAATTTCTTGGGGTTTGGGGACCCACGGGCTTCTTAAAAGCATCGGCCTCCTCTTGGGCATCATACAAGGACCCACTGGCTTCCTAAAAGCAACCCCGCCTCCTCTTGGGCTTAGTACAAGGACTTTACGGCTGCTTAGAAGTATTCCTCAGCCTCCTCTTAGGCTTCGTATAATGATTTCTTCCCCCGGGAATGATAGCCTCCTCTTGGGCTTTATACAAGGACCCATCGGCTTCTTAAAAGTTTCCAGCCTCCTCTTGGGCTTCGTACAAATTGTCCCGACGACCTCCTAGAGGTATAGGAATAGAACTTAACAATCTGCATAGAACTGTCCTTTCGTAGAGTCTACTACTGTTTCTCAAAGCGTGGTACAAAAGATGACACTCTAGACTCGGACAGTCTAATCTCCTTGAGTCTCAGAGACATTCTCAAGTGACCCCTTCGTTAAAATAGGAAGGAAACCCGTAGACTCGGGCAGTCTCAATACCCTTCGGATTTCCCGCTTCCTTAAAGAACAGGAATAACCTGGATCCTTGAATCAAATCCTCGAGTACACTGTTGCTCATATAAGAACTGATTTTCTCTTTCAAAATAAGCATACTGGACCTGTCACTCAACTAAAACAGTAACCATAGCCTCCTCTTAGGCTTTGTATAATGATCCTTCTCCAGTGAAGTTTCCAGCCTCCTCTTGGGCTTTGTACAAATGATTCTCCCCAGCGAAGTCAAACAACGTTTAGCCTCTCTCTCGGGCTTTGTACGAGACACATAAGAGACTCCCTCGTTGAGTCAATCACCTTTTTTGCCTCCACCACGGGCTTCATACGAGATACAAAAAAAACTCTCTTGTTGAGTAAATTAGCCTCTACCTCGGGCTTCGTACGAGATACCAAAAGATTCCCTCGTTGAGTCAAAACCTTTTAGCCTCTCTCTCGGGCTTTGTACGAGACACATATTAGCCTCCTCTTAGGCTTTATATAAGAAAACCACTGGTTAATCCAATTAACCTTTTAGCATCAAAGCTGTGCCTTGTTCACAGTACACAAACATCAACAACTCCTTCCCCTCCATCTAACCGCTGTAAGCGGCAAGCCTCTGGATCATCTACATCCATGTCACTGTCCCTCTTTTAGCATGAGAAATTCCTAAGGAAAGATGGCATTGCTCTACACTGAGTTAAAGTCTTCTCCTTCAGGTTAAAATCCCCTATAAAGGAAATTATGGCATTGCCGGATTCACATATCCCGGTTAAAGTAATTCTCCTTTATAAAACAGTTGTGATATACAACCCCCCCTTTAGAGATGACAAATTCTCTCTAAAGTCAACATTTTTAGCTTCACATCTTGGGCTTTGAACAAGATACAAACCACCTTTTCGCTTCACGTCTTGGGCTTTGAACAAGACACCAAAACACCATTTCCTCCCATAGAATAGGAGGAACTACGAACGCTCTGATTTCCCTGTTTCGGTAAACGGGAATACGTAGGCATAAGATTGAAAGAAAAATCTTAGCGAGCACACTAAACAAAAACCCAAAATCCCATACTCTCATGTATCTATCAAAAGCATCAGTACTAACATCCTAATCCTTGTTCCCCGCTATAAAGTCCTAGAAAGAGAAAAGAAAACCGTATTGGCGAAAATACAAATAACCAGTACAAAGGCCCCCCCACATTGATAGCATTTGTAACCTAACAAACCGCTGTTTAAACTCAGTATGCAAAGCAGGTTTAATTGGAGACATCTATTTCCCTTCCTTCATCAGCTTTAATAAGATAAAAAAATGAATCGACCTATAGTAAACTCAACCGCAGAGAGCGACCAGCGCTTAAGAACCGCGTCCAAAATCGCTCGCTACACTATGCCCCAGAGCTCCTGAATATCTTCTAGGAAGACTGACGACGGACACCCTGAGTCATGTGAGGACAAGGTGCCCGTGCCTCTGCAAGCTGGCGTCTGAGATTGCAAATCTCCTGCTCCAAAAGATCATATGATGAAGTGTTTGTTGCGTCTGAGATCTGTATCTGTAAGGTAAGCTCGGCGCATTCTTCGCGAAGAGAAATGATCTCCTTGCGCATAGCATCAAACTCTGAATATATGTCCCTGCGTTGCAGATTAACGTTAGAGGAATAAATAGTAGTCCTTTCAGGATAGGGTGTAGGGTGGTACTCAGGCACAGGGTGGTTCCTAGGTCTGATGGGTGTCTCGTCTTGGCCTTCCAAAGCGTATGACCAGTTAGCTCTATCACGGACACTTATTCGGGTATGGTTTGGCAAACCAAAGTAGTGAATGACTTCGTTGTCTATTATGAGCTTAAAGTTATCTGCACTAAAGAATGCTCTCCTGATAAGACCACGGTCAAGGCAATGATGAATGTCAATTAAGGTGTAGCCACAATGGGAGGTAAGATGAGTTAGCTTGTTGGCTAGACCTAGGGCATAAGCTATGTGTGTAATAGTACCGCCCACATGGATGGGTCCTCTGGAAGATGCAACATTCAAATATAGGTTATATATCAGAAAATTACCACTGGCTAATGGTCGTGACTCAGCAGTACAAAAAAGCATCAGAATCTCTTCTGCAGTTACTTGGTTCTCGGTTTCACTTCTACCAAAGAAAGTCTCAGCTAGGATCATTTGGAAATAACGGAAAGCTGGGTTGTGGATTTTGTTTGCTAATTGGGTGGAAGGATCAGGTCCTCCTCCACCGGTGATTTTGCTCCAGAATAGGTCAAGCTCATCTTGCATAACATTGGTTTCATGCATAAAATGGATTGCATCCAAGCCACATTGAAAACCAAGTATTCTAGCAAAATCTCTGTGGTTAAGGGCATACTCATTTCCAAATAGTCTGAATCTTATGCTTCCACTTGTGTAACCTCTTCCACTATAAGGGTCATAAATGAGTGAACTGAGGAACTCTAAGGTTAGGTGCTTATAGGTTACATTCATTGCTTCAGAATACTCATCCCACTGGAGTTGGTGACAAAGGTACCTCACACTAGCCTCAATACCTAAAGTCGTTAGACAGTTTAGGTTAGGGTACCTAGTGGGTAGGATTGGTCTCTCAGAAAGGACTACGTATTTCTTCCTCTGTTCGTCATCTCTGAACACAATGTGCATGTCATCATAGCTATGCATCCTGCAAAGAAAGTTAGTGTGGAATGTCTGAGATGATGTGATCTGTAACCTGTAAACATAGACATTGCATAAGTCAATCACGTTAGAAAAAATAATAATATAAATAATAAATCTTTTTCTTTTTCTAAAATAAATTCTATGCATAAATAAGAAAGATAACAAAAAGAAAATCGTGGGTTGCCTCCCACGCAGCGCTTGTTTAACGTCGTTAGCTTGACGACTGAAGAACTTACGTTGTGGATGTTGCTATAGGTGGGGCTATCAGAGTGTGACCAGAGTAGTAAGTAGGTATGTCACCTCCATAGTAGGGTTTCAATCTTTGTCCATTCACTAGAAAGGGACTACATGAATGATTTTCAATTTCAAATGCTCCAGATTTCAGGACTTTGGTGACCTCATAGGGTCCAGTCCATCTTGAGCGTAACTTTCCTGGAAACAATCGTAACCTAGAATTGAAAAGAAGAACAGGATCGCCTACGTTGAACTCTTTTTTTATAATCCTTTTGTCATGCCATGCTTTGGTTCTCTCTTTATATATTACGGCATTTTCATAAGCATTTCGGCGTAACTCTTCTAATTTATGAATATCTAGAATTCGTTTATCTCCGGCTGTTAAGTAATCCATATTAAGGGCTTTTATGGCCCAGTAGGCCTTATGTTCAAGCTCAAAGGGTAAATGGCAAGATTTTCCGTAGACTAATTGATATGGGGTTGTTCCTATAGGGGTTTTGAAAGCGGTCCTATAAGCCCACAAGGCTTCTTGTAGTTTTTAGGACCAATCTTTTCTAGAGATTGATACGGTTTTCTCTAAGATTTGTTTTATTTCCCTATTAGAGACTTCCACTTGTCCACTAGTCTGTGGGTGGTAAGGTGTGGCTACTCGGTGTTTCACTCCGTATTTCTTTAATAGGTTCTCAAATATCCTAGATATGAAATGCGAGCCTCCATCGCTTATAACCAATCGAGGTACTCCAAACCTAGAGAAAATATAGTTTTTAAATAGTTTAATGACTACACGAGTATCGTTGATGGGTGCAGCTATGGCCTCAATCCATTTGGATACATAATCAACGGCTACTAAGATATACTTATTTCCCATCGAAGATGGAAAAGGTCCCATAAAATCTATACTCCAAACATCGAAGAGTTCTACCTCCTGAATATTTTTCAAAGGCATTTCATCTCTTCTTGAGATGTTCCCAGTGCGTTGGCATCTGTCACATCTTACAATGTAGGCATGAACATCGCGCCATAACGTTGGCCAGAAAAGACCTGCTTGAAGTATTTTAGCGCATGTTTTGGACGAGCCTAGATGTCCACCATATGGTGAAGAGTGACAATGTTTAATTATAGTTTCTACTTCTTCTTCAGGGACACAGCGACGAAAAATGCCATCTGCGCCTCTCTTGAATAGAAGGGGTTCGTCCCAATAGAAGTGTTTTACGTCATGAAAGAACTTCTTCTTCTGTTGGTAATTTAGATCAGGGGGTATGATATCAGCTGCTAGATAATTAACAAAATCTGCATACCAAGGTACGGTTGTCACTGCGAGTGCTTTTTCAATGTCTACTTCTAAATAAGGGTCAGGATCATCATCGTGGATGGTTCTAACTGCTCTTACTAATCTATCGTATGCGAAATCATCATTGATAGGAACAAGATCTGGTTTTAGATATTCAAGCCTTGAGAGGTGGTCAGCGACCACATTTTCAGTGCCTTTCTTATCTCGGATTTCCAAATCGAATTCTTGAAGTAAAAGGATCTAGCGTAGTAATCTAGGCTTAGCGTCCTTTTTGCTTAATAGATATCTTATCGCAGCATGATCAGTGTAGACTATGATTTTTGCTCCTACTAAATAGAATCGGAATTTGTCGATTGCAAAGACTACTGCCAGGAGTTCCTTCTCGGTTGTGGCATAATTCAGCTGAGCCGCATCCAAAGTTCTACTGGCGTAGTAAATTACATGGAGTTTCTTATCCTTCTTTTGTCCTAAAACAGCGCCTATAGCGTAATCGCTAGCATCGCACATAATTTCAAAAGGTTGATTCCAATCAGTTGGTTGAATTATAGGTGCGAAAATCAATGCTTGTTTTAGGTATTTAAAGGCGTCAAGACATTTATCATCGAATTTGAATTCGGCGTCTTTCATAAGTAAGTTGGTTAATGGTTTAGTTATTTTGGAGAAGTCTTTAATGAAGCGTCGGTAGAAACCGGCGTCTCCAAGAAAACTTCGGATTTATCTAATGGTTTTGGGTGGTTGAAGGTTTTCTATTACTTCTATTTTAGCTTTATCAACCTCAATGCCTCTTTCGGACACTATGTGTCCTTGTACTATGCCTTCAGTCACCATAAAATGGCATTTTTCCCAGTTTAGAACAAGGTTGACTTCTACGCATCTTTCCAGGATTTTCTCGAGGTTTGTTAAATAGTTTTTAAAACTGGATCCACATACCGAGAAATCGTCCATAAATACTTCCATGATCTCATCAAGGAAATCTGCGAAGATTGACATCATACAGTGTTGGAAGGTAGCTGGGGCATTGCATAGTCCAAATGGCATTCGTCTGTAAGCAAATGTTCCATAGGGACATGTAAAGGTTATTTTCTACTGATCATCAGGGTGAATGGGTATTTGGAAAAATCCTGAGTATCCATCTAAATAACAAAAGTAAGAATGCCTAGCTAAACGTTCGAGCATTTGATCAATGAATGGAAGTGGGAAGTGATTTTTCCTAGTTACCTTATTGAGCTTTCTGTAATCGATACACATCCGCCAACCATTTTCTACACGTTTGGCTATTTGTTCTCCTTTTTCGTTTTGTACAACGGTGACACCTCCTTTCTTAGGTACCACATGTACGGGGCTTACCCATTTACTATCAGATATTTGGTATATTATTCCAGCCTCTAACAACTTTAACACTTCCTTCCTTACTACGTCGCTCATTATAGGATTTATCCTTTGTTGATGTTCTCTGGAGGGTTTAGTGTCTTCCTCCAGCATAATTCGGTGCATACACACAGAAGGACTTATTCCTTTGAGATCGGAAATTTTATAACCCAGAGCTGAGGGATATCTTCTTAAAACATCTAAGAGTTGATTAGTTTCAGGACCATCTAACGTGGCACTGACTATGACTGGGCGATTTAATTCTTCATCTAAGAACTCATATCTTAAATTCTTAGGTAGCTCCTTAAGCTCTATTGATGGTTTTTTCGGACATGGCATATGATCTGGGGTAAGTGCCAAGCATTCATAAAGACTGTTATCTATATAAGGTTCAGGTAAGCGTTCGAATTCGTCGTCGTCCATTATGGGGATCGAAGGTAGTTTGATGGTTTCTACTGGATCTTCTTTATCTAATTCTCTTATGCATTCATCAATTATATCAATGACATAACATGAGTCATCTATGGCTGTTGCATTTAAGAATTGGGATAGTATAAATTCTACTTTCTCATTACCTACCTCGAATGTCATTTTTCCTTTTTTGACATCAATTATAGCTCCAGCTGTTGATAAGAAGGGTCTACCTAGAAGGATTGGGATCTCATCGTCTTCTTTAATGTCCATTACTACGAAATCTGTTGGAATATAAAGTTGACCAAGTCTAACTGGGACGTCTTCCAAAATGCCAATCGGATATTTAACTGATCTGTCGGCTAATTGGAGAGACATCCTAGTTAGTTGTATTTCTCCTAGGTTTAACCTTTTACAAACGGCTAAAGGCATTAAGCTTACACTTGCTCCTAAGTCCAGAAATGCTTTATCTATAACTTGGTTTCCCAAAACACAAGGTATAGAAAAACTTCCTGGGTCTTTCTCTTTCTTAGCAAGCTTATTCTCAGCGATTGAATTACATTCTATGGGTTTAGGATCTTCTAATCTTCGTTTATTGGTGTTGTACCCCAAATTTTACCCTCCGATATTTTGATCGTTTGCATATCTTTTTCATTTGTCTCTGTTTTCGCATTTTAGTAAACATATCAATAATCATGCATTTTTTGTTAGAATTTAATTTGTTTTATTTCTTTTTTTCACTAACTATTTTCAATTATCTTTTTTTTAATTATTTTTAGTTTTATTATTATTATTTATTTTTTATTATTATTATTATTAATTTTATTATTATTAGTTTTATTATCATTATTAGTTTTATTATTATTAGTTTTATTATTACTAAGCTTTATTATTATTATTATTATTACTTTTATTTTGTTTATCTTCATGGTAAGTGGGGACCACTCAATCATTCTAACACTTCACATGGATTGCCAACTTGGATTTATCAATGACCAAAAATCATTCTCACACTTCACTCATCAATGGCCAAGAATCATTCTCATAAAGTCACATGGATTGCCACATCAACACTCCCACTTTATTCACACTATAAATAAGATCTCTCTTTCTCTCATTTGACACACTAGATTCACCCCACACAAAGGCTGAATACTCTCTTAATTTTCTCCCTCAATTATTCTTGCAAATTTTCTGGAGAGAAGGCTCGTCTTCATTTTTCCATAACTCGTGTCATTGAAGAGGCAGTGGACCGTCTCCACTAGGTAACATTCACCTCTTTTATTTCTCCGTTTTCAAAGTACCATGATCATTTATCTATGCTGTTATTAAGTTCATTAGCATGTTAATATTTTTCTAGAAAAAGTATTGTAATATCCTATAATTTTTGTTTAGTTTTATTATGAATGATGTTTAAAAGATAAGATAAAAATTCAAAAAGACAAAAAACATGTTTCATCACCACCCTTTTATTATTTCATACTATTTTTATTTTATTTTCCATTTATTTCTTAATTTTGTTTCTCTAGTTTTTATTTTAGGAGCACTTTGAATTTTTAGTTTCAATTTATCATGTTATTTCTTGAATTCATAACTTTTTCTTTCGAATTTTGTTTTGATTTTTATTTTTCGCTTACGATCTTTATTTCGATTTTTAGGGCCAATGATATTACAAAATCATGACTTAGTTGATTTATGCAAAATGACTAAAAAGTCTTGATATGTATGAGGCTCATTTCTTTATTTTTGTTGGTCAATGAAAGTCGAATATCAAAAGATTATCGATCCTCCGATTAAATCTTGATCAAGACGAGACTAACTTTATTCTTCATTTCGAGTCCATTTTCTTTACTTTAGGCCGATGACATTGCACAAATCTTGACTTTGATTATTTCAAATCAATAAAGTCTTGATAAATATGAGGCCACTTTTACTTATTTTTATTAGTCGATGAAAGTCAAAAATCTAAGATTATCGATTTATCGATTTAAATCTTGATTAAGACGAGACCAACCTTATTTTTTCATTCCGGTTTCATTATCTTTATTTTGGTCAATGACATAACAAACTTCATGGTTTGGTTGACTTCATTGAATCAACAAAACTTTAACCAATATGAGACCGCTTTCTCTTTATTTCAGTTTCATTCACTTTTTTAGTCGATGAAAGTCAAGAATCATTGATTATCGATTCCTCGATTAAATCATGATTAGGACGAGATTAATTCTATTTCGTGTTCTTAGCAAGCAAACATAAAATAACACAAACTTAGCAAGAGGTTCCTGTAGAGTACTACAGATACTTAGGGTGCTAATACCTTCCCTTTGTATAACCAACCCCCGAACCTTAGATCTCCCCCCTTTAGGTTTTTTTAACGATCTTGAACCTTTCCTTTGGATAAATCAAAGTCGGTTGTAAAAGAAAATGATGCAAGTTAAGTAATAGCTTGTTATCCGATTTTCACCGCAACAGAAATGGCGACTTCACTGGGGAGACTCTAGACCTATTGCTGGTCCTTTCCTAAGAGGGTTAAGCCAATCTTGTTTTTATGTTATTCATGTTTGCTTATTTACTTGTATATGCTTATGTATGTCATATTTGCTTATATACTTGTATCTTTGTTCTTGCTTTATTATCCTGTTTATTTTGGGTTATCATGGTATCTATGAGTGAGATAAGTCCTAACCCGGACTTGAGAGAACACATATGTTTAGGAACCATGGACATAGTCAAGGGAACTTCGAGGGAGAAATCCCAAAGGAGTTGACTTGAAGTTCCACACTCAGTTGAGGCCCTCTTGAGGGTGGTATATGCTGAATGAGCAATCGTGAATGCGTTGCCACTTTCGACCTAGGTGCCATGGATACTGATGACCATGAGTTACCCTTTACCCCACCTGGCCTATTTAGGATGTAGTGCGATAATTATGAGGGAGTAATCCTAAATAATTGCTACGCGATACTACGCTCAGACGAGACTCTCTTGAGGATTTTATCGATCACCGAGCAATTGGGAAGTTCATAAAATCCGAAAGATGGGTTGTCGACTCTGGGAACTTCTTAGAACCATGTTCTACAGTTTATGAACCCTAGTACACACCCTGTGGTTGGTTCTTTACCCAGACTCCATGTTGTGATCTCGAACCCTTGATCTTGTTGCATGTGTTTCGCTTCCTGTTTGCATCGCATTGCATATCATTTGCATCTTTACATGATTCATTGCATGCGTCTGTTTACCCAGCAACTCATTTCCAGTGGTCTCTATCTTCCAGTGTTTGTCTGTTAGTCGTCAAGTTGATTCCTCGACACCGATACCGGACTAGAGCTAATTACAGATGCGAGATGTCAGAGCAAGAGATACACAATGTTGAGGTCCGAATGGAGATCGATGACCTTAAGTCGAGCATGACTAAACTCACTGAGATGCTCCAAGTTTTGATTGCTAGGGGAGAGCCACCCCAAAGGACTGTCATCCAGGAAGTTTCAAGTGCTGATCCTCAAGAAATCCTTACCCAAAGAATGAGCCGAGTCCATTTCGAGGCAAAAGCTAAGAAAGGTAGGAAGCTCAAGACCTTACTTTATACAACAACAAAAAAAGAAAAGAAAAGAAGAAAGAACAAGCTTGTATGACAACCAAAAGTTGTAAGGAAGCAGTGATCGCCATCTCAAGTCCATTGAATTTTGAACCATCATCGTTATCATCATTGCAATTCCTAACTCATGGGAATTTGAGTGCATAGTTTGAGTTAACTGGGCATAGGACTGAAGTTCATCACGTAGATTGGGTGGGTCACAAATAAACTTTGAGCCTTTATCCTTTGTTTCTTAAACCGTGAACCAGACCACGTTATAACCCTCAAAAGACCTAATTGAAGCGAGGTTATTTTGAAAGCATACTACAGCAAGGTTGCGTAAACTGACTCCAAAAGATCTTTGCAGATCATTTGTTTTGGTATCACACCTTGTGCTTTACTTTTCACTCCTAAATGTCTTGAACGGCCGTGTTCAGACCAGTGATTCATTTGTTTTGCAATTTGATTTTGATTTCAAAATTTGTTTGAACTTTGCATTTACCACGTTTGTACAAATACTTTTGTTTGCAAACTAGCTTTCTTCTTAAGGAATTTTCAAACATTTGAGAAACTTGGTCGGTGATCCAATCAGGGACAAGTTCCTTTCATATCCTGTTGAGAATCAGTTTAAGATTTGTAGTTTAATGGCGACTTCTCAGATTTGGTTTATCCAGAAAACCTTTCAAGACGCAGGTTGGGGCAAGCTTTCCCAGTGTACAGTAAAACAATCATTTTCAAGACCCAGACTGCGGCAAGCTTTCCAAGAGCACCATGAAACAGTCATTTCCATAATCAATCAAGCCGAAGCAATGATCAACTCATCTACAATAATT
This sequence comes from Lathyrus tuberosus, assembly GCA_022829125.1. NCBI lineage: Eukaryota > Viridiplantae > Streptophyta > Magnoliopsida > Fabales > Fabaceae > Lathyrus > Lathyrus tuberosus. The sequence goes on along the minus strand of JALAZF010000306.1, from coordinate 6,459,811 downwards.
AGCTAATATGGGGCAGTTTACTTGAAGAATCCCCAAGCAGCTCTCCATCCTTCTTTACAAGGATCATCACTAGATACAGTTTATTAGTGTGGCAAAGATGTGTTCAGCAGAAGCTTCTCTAGTCCCAAGCAGAATGCCAGTGATCTCCATGTAGAGGAATCAGTCTTCCAGTCTTGTCTTCCCAGAGAGTCGAGCCATGTCGTCGACATCTGCATTCGCATTTGATCATATATCATCTGCATAATTTATACCATATGCATAACATGAGTGTTTTACCCTCATTTGCATTTCTCCCGAGGTCGTGTCGTTATCCACGTCTTACCAAAACGTTACCTGTCCTTTTCATTCAGTGCCATTCCTGAATGTTGTCATTCTCTTGCGCATCTAATTTTGCTGATAGATGTTGGTCTTCTCTCATTCCAATGCTATTCCTGGATCTTTATATTCTCTCACTTCAGTTCCATTCCTGGATGTCAGTCTCTTTTTCACTCCAGTGCCATTCCTGGATGTTCGTCTCTTGTGATATCCGGTGCCATTCCTGGATATCTTATTCCTCTTGTTTCTCCCAGTGCTATTCCTGGAAGTTTTGCCTACCTTCTGTAACCACCATCAAATTTGCTTGGATGTCTTTTAGTGTTATTCCTGAAAGTCTTATCTGTTCATTCAGTGCCATTCCTGAATGTCTTTCTCACTATCATTCAATACCATCCCTGAATATAGTGATTTACCTTTACTTTCAGTGCCATTCCTGAAAGTTCACAGTCATTTAATGCTGTCTTGAATACTGTGATTCCTCTTATCCAATGCTTTCTTGGATCTCTACCTTTCTCATGTTTATCTGATGCTTTCTCAGATGTCGTGATTCATACCTCTCATTCAAAGCCATTATTGGATGTCTGGTTTCTCTACCATCCGATGCCTTTCCGGATGTGTCTCTCTTTCTGATATTTTACCAGATCGAGTCTTTGTTCACTTTATCTAAAGTCGTTATTAAATATTGTGATCTATACCTTTCATTCAAAGCCAGTATTGGATGTCCGATTTCTCTACCATCTGATGCCTATCCGGATGTGTCTCTCTTTCTGATATTTTTCAGATAGAGTCTTTGTTCACTTTATCTAAAGCCGTTATTAGATATTGTGATTTATACCTTTTGTTCAAAGCCATTATTGGATGACTGGTTTCTTTGCATTCAAAACCATTCTTGAATGTGGTCTCTGTTCACATTCATCTAAAGCCATTATTAGATATTATGATTTGCACCCTTCATTCACAACCATTATTGGATGACTGGTTTTTTTTGCCATCTGATGTTTTTCCGGATGTGTCTTTCTCTGTCTTTTTTGGTTTTTCTTGAAGATCCCGTTTGAACTCTTCAGTATAAGAAAATCCCAGAAAATCTTTTGTTGGTGTCTATCCTTTTATTCCAAATTGATCCCCAGGGGAGATCATGTCTTCTTTCTGGTTCCATGCCCAGTAAAGAGTGTACTTTCATTTCCCCAGTGTCGTCCGGCCACCTATAAACCTATCGTCCATCTCCTTGGACTTTTCCCTAGTGGAGAGCCCCTCTCTGGCTCCCATCCCCAGTGAGGGCCTGTAGGATTTCCTCTTTATTTTTCTATCCCCGGTGCATCCTTAGAGTCTCCCCAGTGAGTCTATCGTTGGACAGTCTGTATCCCCAGTGAGTCTTTCTCGTGAATGCTAACCTTATCCTTCCCCAGTAAGCTCGCCTGTGGTGGATTGCCCTTCATCCTTGGTGTTTTGTTTGTCTGCCCCTTTGCATTTAGCATTCCATCATTTTCATCGTATTAGAGTTCATTGCATGTCAGCATTTTTGTCCATAGCATTGCATGTCAGTGCGTCTGAGGGCAAAATTTTCGGTTATCTATATTTAAATACCTTCCACCATGATTTCATGAAGACTATCATCACTCATGTCATCCGGTGAAGATATTTAAATAGGGGCAACTGTTGTACCCCAAATTTTACCCTCTGATATTATGATCGTTTGCATATCCTTTTCATTGGTCTCTATTTTCGTATTTTAGTAAACATATTAATAATCATGCATTTTTTGTTAGAATTTAATTTGTTTTATTTCTTTTTTTCACTAACTATTTTCAATCATCTTTATTTTATTATTTTTAGTTTTATTATTATTATTTCTTTTTTATTATTATTATTATTATTATTAATTTTATTATTATTAGTTTTATTATCATTATTAGTTTTATTATTACTAAGCTTTATTATTATTATTATTATTATTACTTTTATTTTGTTTATCTTCATGGTAAGTGGGGAGCACTCAATCATTCTAACACTTCACATGGATTGCCAACTTGGATTTATCAATGACCAAAAATCATTCTCACACTTCACTCATCAATGGCCAAGAATCATTCTCATAAAGTCACATAGATTGCCACATCAACACTCCCACTTTATTCACACTATAAATAAGATCTCTCTTTCTCTCATTTGACACACCAGATTCACCCCACACAAAGGCTGAATACTCTCTTAATTTTCTCCTTCAATTATTCTTGCAAATTTTCTGGAGAGAAGGCTCGTCTTCATTTTTTCATAACTCGTTTCATTGAAGAGGCAGTGGACCGTCTCCACTAGGTAACATTCACCTCTTTTATTTCTCCGTTTTCAAAGTACCATGATCATTTATCTATGCTGTTATCAAGTTCATTAGCATGTTAATATTTTTCTGGAAAAAGTATTGTAATATCCTATAATTTTTATTTAGTTTTATTATGAATGATGTTTAAAAGATAAGATAAAAATTCAAAAAGACAAAAAAACATGCTTCATCACCACCCTTTTATTATTTCATACTATTTTTATTTTATTTTCCATTTATTTCTTAATTTTGTTTCTCTAGTTTTTATTTTAGGAGCACTTTGAATTGTTTGTTTCAATTTATCATGTTATTTCTTGAATTCATAACTTTTTCTTTCGAATTTTGTTTTGATTTTTATTTTTCGCTTACGATCTTTATTTCGATTTTTAGGGCCAATGATATTACAAAATCATGACTTAGTTGATTTATGCAAAATGACTAAAAAGTCTTGATATGTATGAGGCTCATTTCTTTATTTTTGTTGGTCAATGAAAGTCGAATATCAAAAGATTATCGATCCTCCGATTAAATCTTGATCAAGACGAGACTAACTTTATTCTTCATTTCGAGTCCATTTTCTTTACTTTAGGCCGATGACATTGCACAAATCTTGACTTTGATTATTTCAAATCAATAAAGTCTTGATAAATATGAGGCCACTTTTACTTATTTTTATTGGTCGATGAAAGTCAAAAATCTAAGATTATCGATTTATCGATTTAAATCTTGATTAAGACGAGACCAACCTTATTTTTTCATTCCGGTTTCATTATCTTTATTTTGGTCGATGACATAACAAACTTCATGGTTTGGTTGACTTCATTGAATTAACAAAACTTTGACCAATATGAGACCGCTTTCTCTTTATTTCAGTTTCATTCACTTTTTTAGTCGATGAAAGTCAAGAATCATTGATTATCGATTCCTAGATTAAATCATGATTAGGACGAGATTAATTCTATTTTGTGTTCTTAGCAAGCAAACATAACATAACACAAACTTAGCAAGAGGTTCCTGTAGAGTACTACAAATACTTAGGGTGCTAATACCTTCCCTTTGTATAACCAACTCCCGAACCTTAGATCTCCCCCCTTTAGGTTTTTTTAACGATCTTGAACCTTTCCTTTGGATAAATCAAAGTCGGTTGTAAAAGAAAATGATGCAAGTTAAGTAATAGCTTGTTATCCGATTTTCACCGCAACAATTAGTTAGAATGTCTTTAAGGAATTTGGAATAAGATGGTATTTGGGTAATAGCTTCGGTGAATGGAATCTCTACATGGAGTTTCTCAATCACTTTTATGAATTTCTTATATTGGTTATCCAATTTGGTTTGTTTAAGTCTTTGTGGGTATGGAATTGGAGGTTTGTAAGGAGGAGGTGGTACATAAACTTTTTCATTCTCTTCTTTTTCCTTCTCCTTAACTTCCCTATCTTTAGATTTCTCAGGTTCCACCGATTTCTCAACTTCTTTCTCAGGTGTGGTCACAACCTTTTTTCTATGAGGTTCTGGATTATTCAACCTAGGGTTTATAGGCCCATCGTAAGTGGTCCCGCTCCTTAGGGCTATAGCATTAGCATGCCCTTTAGTGTTAGGTTGAGGTTGTCCAGGAAATTGCCCTCCTGGTGTAGCATGAGTAGATTATTGTTGTGCTACTTGAGAGATTTGGGTTTCAAGCATTTTGTTATGGGTAATTACATAATCGAGTTTAGTACCCAACTGAGTAATTAGTCCATTTATGTGAACGTTTTGGTTCATGAACTCCTTGTTCTGTTGTAATTGAGCTGAGATGAATTCGTCCATCTTTTTCTCAAAGTTTGATTTCTGAGGGGCATATGTTGCAGATTGGTTGGGTCTTTGAGTTTGTAAACCGGGTGGTCTTTGAGGTGTTGAATTTTGAGTGGGGTTATTATTCTTATTGGAAAGATTTGGGTGATTCCTCCATCCAGGGTTATATGTGTTTGAATAAGGGTTTCCTTGGGCGTAATTTACCTGATCTGTGGGACTTTCGGCTAGCAGGTTGCATTCAGCCATGGTATGTCCTAGGGTTCCACAGATTTCACATCCGGGTTATATTGCTGCTACAGTTGCTGTGGGGTTGATAGTCAGGTTTTCTACCTTTTGAGCTAGAGCATCCATCTTTGCGTTCATATGGTCAAAACAACTCACTTCATACACACCTCCTTTGGTCTCTTTCTTCTCCACCGGTGCTCGTTCGGTTCCCCATTGGTAATGGTTTTGTGCCATATCCTCAATGAGAGCGCAAGCCTCGGGGTAGGTTTTGTTCATTAGAGCGCCACCAGCGGCAACGTCTATGGTCATCTTTGTGTTGTACATGAGTCCATTATAAAAGGTATGGATTATGAGCCATTGTTCTAAGCCATGATGTGGACATGCTCTTAATAGCTCCTTATATCTTTCCCAAGCGTCGAAAAGTGATTCTCCCTCGCTTTGGGTAAATCGGGTTATTTGGTTTCGCAAGACAGCAGTTTTACTCGGTGGAAAGTATCTAGCAAGGAATACTTTCTTTAGGTCATTCCAAGTGGTTATAGAGTTGGCTGGAAGGGAATCTAACCATGATCGGGCTCTATCTCTGAGAGAAAATGGAAATAGTCTTAGACGTATTGCCTCAGGAAGAGCTCCGTTCACTTTTAAGGTATCGGCTAGTTGAATAAAGACTTTAAGATGTTGGTTCGGGTTTTCCATAGGAAGACCTGCGAACTGGTTTTGTTGAACTAATTGTAACAGAGATGGTTTTAATTCGAAGTTATTGGCTGGTATAGCTGGGTTAACTATACTAGAATGAGTTTCTTCGTTAGAGGGTAAGGCGAAATCCTTAAGAGGTTTAGCGTTTTCTTCTTCTGCCATTACTCTTTTAAGTTTTCGAAGTAAAAGACAAGCTCGGGCGTAACGTTCAGGCTCTTCTAAAGGATCAACTAAGTTTCCGGTACTGCGAGTTCTTCGCATTTACCGGCTAAGGGATGCCTTAGTCTAGACGGTGTAACAATAGGGTACGAAATTTTGACGTAATTGGTCCCCGGCAACGGCGCCAAAAACTTGATGCGTGTTATCCGCAAGTATACGGATTGCGTCAGAGTAATATAAAAGATTTATCGATCCCACAGAGACCAATGTCAATCTATCGATTACTATTGTTACGTTGTTTATCTAAGGCTAATTGATATCAGGGTAAAGGTTTTCTATAGAACGAAAATAGAAATAAATCAAATAAATACTATACTGGAATGTAATTCACATCAATCAAACAATACTCCTATCATCTAAATAGTAACACTTACGGGGTAATGTTTTCTTCTTTGAAAAATAGTTAATTAAAAAGGATCTGCCGCGTTAGCGTGATCGGAAACAGACCTAACCTTTAATCTATACCAGCCGCTCACGCTGCACCGGTCGCTCCTTGCGTTAAAGTGATAAAGTCCTTTTTTATGTAATTACCTCTAAAACTTAGTAAAAAAAAGTGCTTTCGATTGAAAATATTTTATACCAAAGGGTTTCCGGCATATGCTCGGCCAACCGGATCCTAAATCTATAAACGCGTCCGAAAATAGTTTTAAAACCTCTTTCTAATAATATAAAACTTTCCTAGTTAATCAATAAAGTGCTTCTGCTGTATTTATCAATTAACAACTAACAAACTCTTTTCTAAAATGCCGGACGGCTTTCGATCTTACCCGATCTAGTCACAGTCATTACGCAAACAAAAACACTGTCTCATTTACGTAATGACCGATCAATTGAAGTTCAGAAGAGTTTAATTAAAATTAAAAATAGCCCCTAAAGTATTTCTAAAGAGATGTCATGTGGAGCACCGTTAGATCGACGATCCTCACATCCCAGCACAAGGGATTTAGCTAGACATAGTAATTGAGGACATAAAGATAAATTTATTTGCAAAGTAAGGCATATTTAAGATAAAAACGTGCGAAGTGTGAGAGTGTATTTTGAGAGAGTGAACACAAGTGTCACGCTTAAGTTCAGTTCCAAGAGACACAGATCACACAGATAAATAAAATAATAAGGTAATGGCAGAGACGGAAAATAAACGAATATAAAGCAGTGCAGGAAAATAAATAATATAAAAGCGATGTGGATAAAATAAATTGTAATTTATAAAAGAAACCTGCTCCAGAGCGGAGACTGAATCTGGTACAGATGCTGGAAAATAAATTGCGGGAAAGTAAATAGCTCCTAACTATGATTGCTCCAATCCAACTAACAACTATAGTGCAACAACCCCTCGATATGACGGATTATTGCTTTACAAAGTGAACTCTATGCCTATGTTGAAAACTAAGATTGGATATCTAAAAAGTGAAAATGCAAGGCCTATTTATAGGAAATTCGAAATTGCAACTGCCCCTAATCATTATGAAAAACGTTTTAGAAACTAATTTCTTCAGGTGTAACTGCCTTGAACGTTTCAGGCCGTTTCCTCTTTATAACTGTCGGCGCCCGCCGACCCCTGCTCCGCGTCCGCCGAGTGTACTTTGGAAGGTGAAACGTCTTTTGTGACCGTTGGCGTGTGAGTGAAGTTATTATGCAAACGGCGTCCTCCTTGGCGTCCGCTGAGTGAAATGGCTAGTATACAGTTTACACAAGAAATCTTCATTTTAGCTCTGTTTTGCTTCGTTTTCTTACTGTAGGCTCGAATCAGGCAATATATCTGAAAGTAAAACAAAATACCATAATAGCAAAGGAAAATAACAAATAAATAACTAAAAACATGTGAAATTAGAGTTAAATATACAGTGTAATTTGGTGCTATCAGGTACCAAGATTGATGGTGTCAATTTCTTCCTCATGCGGCTGGAGAGCCGTGTACTCGTACTCACACATTTTTGCCAACTCATCCGGGACTTCATAATCTTCCTCTTCCTCATCCTCAACTTGATAGATGGGTGAATCAAAGTCAATAGTGAAAGTAGGGTCATTGAACACAACAGGTTCGTGGATTACTCTGCATGATGGAGGGACTTATTTTATTAAAATGCACAAAATTGAATGCAAAAAGAAAATGGTTTTGGTAGTTTTGAAAAGATTTCCATTTTTCTTTAAGAGTAAAAATAGTAAATAAAGACAAAAGAGTTTAACAAAACGACATCTTCATTGATTAATAAAATTTGAAAGCGGTGGCCCATACAAAATAGTCCGATAGCCTTGGGCACGACTATGGAATTGAAAACAAACAAATGAAAATAAACATATTATTCTGGCTCAGGGAACAATATAGGGATCTCAATAGCTTCCCAATTGTCTAGTGCGGCGTCACACTGAAAAACCAGATGATTGATGTCTTTGTCCTCTTCTGTCCCAATCATGGTGTTGACTTGATGTCCTTTGCTGATAAACATTCTTGGATAGTCCTTGGTCGTGTTGTTGAAGCATCTGCTTGGCCACGAGTTGGTTTGTAACCCAACCTTTGGTATTTCTTCCTCTCTTAAATCTCAATGACCTTTCCCCAACCTTCAGGGACACCTTCTTTCAGGGCAGATTGCATACTTTTAAAGGAAGCAAAAGATGGAATACTTGGGACCACCGATTCTTCAACGTCTAGCATAACAACATTGGCTATCTCAAGAGTTTGGAAAGAAGTCTCCAAGGCATCTTCATCAGCCTCAATGTAACGGAAAAAGGATAAGTTACTGACCATCAGATCTTCTTCACCGTGTATAATCACCAGTTTTTCACCAACCACAAATTTCATCTTTTGATGCAAGGTTGAAGTCACAGCACCCGCCCCATGGATCCAAGGCCTTCCAAGTAGGCAACTATATGCAGGATTAATATCGAACACTTGAAAAATGATATTGAAAACATGGGGGTCAATCAGAATTGGTAACTCAATCTCCCCCATCACAGACCTTCTTGAGCCATCAAAAGCTTTGACGATTAAAGAGGTAGGCTTTATTTCGGCCCCCTTGTAAGCCAACTTTTCAAGAGTTCTTTTTGGTAAAACATTCAAAGAGGAGCCTGTGTCCACAAGAACTCTTGCCAAAGTGTCTTCTTGGCATTTTACTGATACATGCAAAGCAAGGTTGTGCTCTCGACCCCCCCTTCGGCAATTCTTCGTTACTGAAGTTGAGAGTATTGCAGGCCGTGATATTTGCGATGACGCTGTCGAATTGACCGGCAGTAATGTCTCGAGCAACATGGGCTTGAGCCAGTATTTTTTGTAATGCAGCCTTGTGAGTAGGCGAGTTCAACAACAGAGATAATATGGATATTTTTGAGGGAGTTTGGTGAAGTTGATCCACCACCCTATAGTCACTTCTCTTAATGATTCTCAAGAATTCAGCATCCTCTTCATTAGTAATAACTTCTTTTTCTTTATCCTTAGCAGGCACCGGAGTAACAGTCTCTTTAGGCACAGTCCCTTTGAAGATAGGGGTATAAACTCAACCACTTCGGGTCATCTTCCCAGTCCCAGCAATATTTGTCGCATCTTTATCAGTGGTTCCCACCTCTTTCCTTGGAACCACCTCTTCATATCTCTTGTTAACCATAGTGTCTTCATACCTCCATGGCACAGCTTTGGAATTCCTGAATTGGAACGGAATAGGTTGTCTGATGTTTCTCGGTCTTGACTGATTAGCAGTGGGAGCAATAACAGGTTCTGATGTACTGAAAACTGGCATTGGTTTATTGAAGACAGGGACAACAGAACCAGACTTTGGCATATTGAAAACAGACACTTTCTCTTTTGATTCAGGCAAGTTAAATACGGGCTCTATCACTGCAACTTCCTCTTTTCTTGTCTTACTGAAAACATGTAAGAAACCTTCATTAATTAAAATCTGAATATCATTTTGAACCAACTGGCACCCTCCGATACTGGCCTCACACTCCTCACATTTGTCATGGTTAACTTTCACTAACCCAACTTCAAATAGTTTGGAATGGAAAATCCTGACAGGAGTTTTAATCTTCGATGCATTCATTATCAATACTTCATCATTATCATCTTCAATAGCATTGGTAGACCCATGCGTAAGTAACTGATTACTTTTCACATTTGGTTGATTATCTGCAAAGGATAGAACCTTCTTTTCCAACAAGCTCGTCACAATATATTTCAATGCAAGGCAACCTTCTAGGTCATGACCGGTAGTGCCTTGGTGAAATGCACAGTTGACATTAGGATTATGGAATTGCATGACTTTTTCTGAAGGTAGGCCCATAGGTCTCGTGACAATCAAACATTGTTGAACCAAAGAGGGATAAAGCTCTGTGTAGGTCATTGGAATGGATGGAAATAAAGGTTTGACACCTTGTCTTCTATAGGGAGCATTAGAGGGAGAAGCTTGTGGCCTCTGTTGTGGTTATTGGAAAATTGGAGCACTTGGTGCTTGCTGATAACTGGGCAGTTGTTGGAATATCGGCGCCTGCTGCGTGGACTGATGATTAAAAGTTGGTGTTACAGCTGCCACATAATGTTGTGGGGCAAACTACATTGGATTGATTGGTTGTTGAGCAAAATTTGGATTTGACGGCTATTGATAAAACGGTTGTCTCCAAACTGAATTCTTTTTCCTACCTGTCATAACGGCATTGGTTTCTCCTTCCTTCTTCTTATGGAAGTTGCTGGGAGGTTTCTTGAAATTGGTACTGCTTGAATTGTTCGAAGAACTGATCACCTTTCCACTTTTCAAACCAGCCTCTACTTTTACACCCACGGCAACAATGTCAGCGAAGTTGGCGCTAACTGTAACACCCCAATTCCCATCTAGCGTATAATTAATACATAATTAAATCAGAGTGAATAAAAAATATTTCGACGGAAATAAGGATGCCACATTTGAGAAAACATAATCCACCTGCTCAAAACTTTGATACATAACACATAATGGAATACACAATAATAAGAAACTTTTTCCAACAAAAGGGAAATTCAATTATGGACTAAAGTGGAACGATCCATAATTGACTCGTTTTACAAAATAAGTTGTTTCATAACATCAAAATCCACGTATAAGTTATCCAAAATATATATACATATATCTATTCACATATATAAACATCAATAACAAAACGTTTCCCCCCGACTCTTGTGTTACGTATCAGAGCAGACACCAACGAGCTAAGCAAAGAGAAGATCTACCTCTCCCACTAGCCTCCACGCCTCTACAGCGGCTAATCTGCACTATGCCATAAAAGCATATTCCAGCAGAAGGGTGAGAAATAACAACATAATCAAGATTGCATAATAATATGTAATCAGATAATTCACATATATTTTCAACTCACCCACACCCCACCTGCTAACACATATAGCATACAACGGTATCATATATTCATATACACAAGTTATGATATATATATATATATATATATATATATATATATATATATATATATATATATATATATATATATATATATATAAACACACCAACACATCACATATATTCATATACACAGATATGACATATATGTCTCACATCAAACCACCACATACATCCATATCCACAGATATGACATAAAAATAACATATCAAAAGTGGTTCTTCAATAACCCACCAATTCCCAAAGGAAACACAGATACATCGTTATTCTCCCCACTGGGCTCACGATGATCCTACACAACCAAACATAATAATGCAATGCAACTCAATGCAAGTGGTACCACACAACATGGTTCATTCAATCGAACCCGGTTCATAATCGAATCCGAATAGACCACATACACCTCTACTTGGCAATTGTTTATCATCAAAACAACTCCACATTGGAGTATGGAATAAATCACATACACTCCTCCTGAGCAATGATTTATCCCCACCACACACCACAATAGAGTTCGGATGAATCACATACACTCTTCCTGAGAAATGATTCATCACCACCTGACACGTCATGAAATGCACGACACAAAATATGCATACAACACACATGTATAATAAAATTACACATTCTTACGATCCTCCTAATCACACATAAAATAATCATTCACCACAACACAAATTACACACAAAACACATGTATAATAACAATTATACATATACACGATCCTCCTGATCACACGTGAGATACACACTCACCGTAATACACATTAGTATTACCATAACTGTCTAATCGATTCAACCTAACGCAAAATAACAAGAATTATGCACCAAACACATATATATCAATCAGTTATACATATACACGATCCTCCCGATCACACTAGTATTACTACCACTGTCAAGTTAATTCACTGCAATACACAAAAGTAAGGAAAATACCTCACGAGGCCTTAATTAGTTAATTATCTAATTAATCCACCTAAATTCAATTTTTGATTATTTCCACCACCAATCCAAGGTTCAACAAGTTCTGACCCCACCTCAACCTCTCTGACCAAAAGGAACCGCATCGGACGCGAAGTCGGGAAAGAATTCGCAAAACGGCAAAGTTCTGCCCTCACGCTGGCCATACGCGTATTGCCCTCACCCATACGCATATTGCCCAGATCGCTCGCCCACCATACGCGTATTTACCAAAGTATTACGCGTATGAGCAGAGACTGATTTCTCTCAAAAATTCCATCTTGATTCCATATTAAATCCATTACGCGTAATGCCTACATCCTTACGCGTAATGCCTTGCCCCTTACGCGTACCATTACGTGTTTCAACAGAAGGCCGTGTCAAATGGGATCCATACGAGTAATGCCCTCATTTTGCCCTTGCCATACGTGTATTGCCCTACCCAATACGCGTATTGCCCTGCCCGTTACGCGTATGGGCAGCGAAAACCCAGAATTTTCCTGCATAATTTCTGCTATGGGTTTTCCCTCAATTCCCCTCCAAATCTCATCTAAACATCACCATATTACAATTTACATACAAAGCAACCTATATCTATCATGCAATCAACAATTAGGCACCTTAAATCATGATTTCCACTCAATTTACCATTTCTAACAAACATTAGAACTCTAACATTTCACCCAAAATTCCAACCAAACAAACACATGCATATACATATACAATCAAGTTATAATTGGAACTTTTCACCCTTACCTGATTAATCGCGATTGAAACAGAGATTTCTTCAATTCTCCTCTTCCTCCTCTTCTCCCTTTTCCTTCTCCTCTTTTCCTTCTTCTTCTATCCCTTCTTTTCTTTCTTTTCTAACAAATATATATATAATACTTATTATATAATATAATCCAACAGGGTAAAATATCTCCAATTAATATTTTGTCATTTTAACCCAATTGATCAATTATTAGTGTTACCTTAAAATACTCTCTTGGACTAATAATTATTGATATGTCTCTTTCATTTAACAATAGATCTCTTCAGAGTTCTCCAGTTACTCTATTGATCCTAATCCGTTAAGGACACTACATCTCCGCGCCCAACTACACACACCTTAAACAGGCCAAACAATTAAAATAACCCACGACGATTAAATAAATTAAAATGGGGTGTTACAACTCTCCCCCACTTAAAATATTTTCGTCCTCGAAAATGTAGTTGAGACGAATAACTCCAGATATGACTCTCGCATCAGACTAACCAACTATTATGCCAACACTAGGCACACCACAAATAACACAAACTGACGAGCCACCTTGCTAACAGCAACAACAACAACAACGACAAGATGCAATGCCCATACACTGCATTTGACGATTAACTCACGACTCAAAGAATACCCAAGTTACAAACACATAGGTTCCCTCTAGAACTAGAATACAATAAGATCGTTACCCTCACCATAGGTAACACTCTCCTAATTCCCCACATAGGAATTAGCCACTCGCAGTCGAACCATCACAATGGAAACGAGGCAACAACAAAAACAAGAACATAAAGTTCCACGACACCACATCGCTTCAACAGCCTCTACATAACCATAATACCCACATCCTTGTCACCCAACAATATTACCACAATGCTACGATTCACCAATCGAACATACAACCAAAACATTCATCTACCTAGTAGCCCAAGAATAATATTTAAACCTTTCACCTACATGTTTCCCATGTTCAACCTATGAACTCTTACAAGTCACACACGCATATACGAAATGTACCACATCACGCTTCCGTTGCGCACTCTGATTACTCGCAACAATCAAATCTACCAACTTCATATCTAACTTCTGACTCTCTCTAGTATTCACCAGCAAAATCATAGTTCCTTTCTAACATACCCAACCTCCCACTCTACAGTGTTATCTCACACCCCAGACACAAGTCTTCGAACCGCCCAATTAATTCTAATCCTCTGACCATCAACACAGACATGCAGAAAAACTTTCGACTTAACTCATCAGGAATTCCAACCATCCTCGTTGTCTCATACTCTCTTATTCCCGACCCAACAGGTACTCGATATTCTTTTGATTTACTAAACGCCTCAAACTCAAAACCAAAAAAATAATATCTCCAGATTCTCAACACAAAAGTAACCGCAGTCATCTTGAAATCATGAATCCTCAATTGTCGTAAAGCATAAGCCACGAATTTACCATCTTACGTTAACACACTGACCGAACTCATCAAAGACGCATCCCAATACGTCACAAACGGTGTATTAGGATCACGCAGAACTAAAACTGAAGCCGTAGGCAAATTCTACTTTAGCCCTCTCAAACTTTCCTCACAATGAACATCCAAAGCAACCGACTTACCCTTTGCAAGTCAACTGAAGTAACGAAATTGCTAACTTGGAAAAGCCTTCCATAACCTCCGGTAATAACCAAATAAAGCCCAAAAAGCTTCTAATAACCCCAGGTAGTGGGAATGCATTGAACGTGGTACTTATCCCAAGGTACGCGGTTCGATTCCCACGGGAGGCAAAAACACTAGTAGTGAAGGGGGCTAGTGATTTGGCTTGTGAGTAATAGTGTATGTGGTGTCTGTGGGGGAGTCTCGGCCCGGCTGTTACATTAACACTGCTAATCATTCTTTCATAGAACTCTAGTTTCACGGTGTCTGCGAACCAGTCAGTCAGTTCTTTTTCAGATAATGGAGGTTCTACTTGGGAAGCAGTCTCCCTCCATCGTTGAGCGTATTCTTTGAAAGACTCATAATTGTTTTGGGACATGCTCAAAAGTTGTCTTTGGTCAGGGGCCAAATCCATATTGTACTTATAATGCTTCACAAAATCGTCCGATAAGTCTTGAAAATTGTGGATTCTGGATTGGTCTAAGCTCATATACCACTTTGCAGAAGCTCCCTTCAAACTATCTTGGAAACAATGGATCATTAATTTGTCTTTGTCCACATACACAGCCATTCTTCGGTAATACATGATCAAATGCGACTTTGGGCATGTCGCACCTGAGTATAGGTCAAAGCTTGGAGTTTTAAGCTTTGGAGGAATCACTAAGCTAGAAACCAAACACATATCTCTAGCGTCGGTACTAAAGACATTGCTTCCTTCCATCACCCTCATTTTTCTCTGGATAGTCTCAACACTTTCTTTCAATCTTTCGTGTCGTTCATCCCCTTCCTCAGACATCTCGGGGTAGTCATAAACTGGTTGTGGGTTGTGAAAAATAGGATGTACTTGAGTATGCACCACTGGTGGAGCAAAAGTTATGATAACTTGGGGATTCTCATTACTCATAGGAACAGCTTATTGTGTAGTGGTAGGAATTGGCGGTGGTACAAAACCATAAGGCATACCCAATGGAGGAAAGGGATTAGTGTTGACATTAGTAGCGAGCTCCATGGCTGGAGTGACAATTTTAGAGACCACGATGGTCTGAGTATCCATCTTCGCTCTAATAACCTGTAAAGCTTCCATAATCTTCCCCATACCTCCTCGTAGATCATTCAACTCGTTGTTGACTCTTCCATTTCAAAGTCGTGTTCAGAGATTCTCTGGCGAGCTCGGGCTCATGTGTTGTATTGGCGTTGAAGACTCAGTGTGATGGTTTTTCTGAAGAGAAGACCATGGAATGAGACACGACAGGAAAGAAAACACATGTTATGACATGACATGATGCAAAAATGCAAATGTGGATGCAAGCAAAACCATCAAGGAACTAAAAGTTTGCAAACACTGTAGATAAAATGATATTTTCTCAAAACAAACTCTTTCATTAACAGATTGGCAAATATTACAACATAGGCAGTACACCTTCAAAGTTCATTACATAGGTAAAATAGAAAATACAACATAAAAGGAAACTAGAGATCAAATTCACTGGCAGACGATCCCTCTCCTCCATTGAGCTCCCTCATAAGTTTGTTGATTTGCTCTTGCATCTTTGTTTTATCAAGGGTCAACTCCTCCATCGCCTTCTTCAGTTTTAGCTCTTTATTTGTGGGAGGCTTATGACGTGGATAAGGCATCCTCATCATAAGAGCTTTCTCACGGGACCATTCTAAACAAGCCTTGGTGACGGTACAGTCAGAATTCCCTATCGTAGTCCATCTTTGTCTGTTTATGCAATGCCAGGCGCGTGTAACTCTAAGCATGAACTCGGGATTCTCTCATTCTTCAAGAAAAAGCCTTTGCAAATTGCCAAGATTAGGTATCTACTCCATTGGGTGACCTAGCAGTCGACGAGCGAGAACAGGATTATAGTTGATGCATCCTCTTCTGCCCATAAGAGGTACATTAGGGAAATCCCCACAGCTATGAATCATGAGAATTTCTCCATAGATTGGGTCATACCACTTGATGTCAACATGAGTGAGCTCCATTAGCTTTTTGGACCAAATAGTACAGTCTTCCACATCCCAAAAGGTTGCGGTCCTTGGTAGGTGCAAAATAAACCACCTATACAGGAGAGCAACACAACAGACAATATGTCCTCCATCTCGCATGTATGTTGAGTGAATGGCATGATAAGTATCAGCCAACAGAGTAGGAATGGGATTCCTGAGCATAAAGATTTGAATAGCATTGACGTCGACAAAGTCTTTGGCGTTGTAAAATAGAAACAATCCATAAGCTAGCAAAGCGAAAGTGGACTCAAAGAGTACATTATTCTTCCTATCAGCAAAGTAACGGGCTATCTCGAACAAAAACTGAGCGGGTAATCCAGCAAGTCCCCCTTTGACAGTCATGTGGACTTGAATATCAGACAGCCTGAGCTTTGTTCCTTTGGCAATGTCCTTCGCACTGAGCTCGTCTTCCAATCTAGAGAATGGAGGAGAATCATTGATAGGGAGACCCATAAAAACGGAGTATTCTTCCAAGGTTGGTGTCAGTTGGTAATCTGGAAACACAAAGCAGTGATCAAGGGGATGGTAAAGTTGAACCAAAGTCTCTAGCAGTCCTTAGCCACATCAGTGGGAGAATTCTTCCATACTTCAATGAAAAAGCCACTGGATCTTCAATCAATCTTCCCAGTTCCTTCAGCTGCTCAACATCAGGAACCATGAAGGTGTACGACCAAGTTCCTTTCCTTCCAAAATCCATCTCTACAAAAGTCTGCAAAACACAATTAGTTCCTTGATAGGTTTAACAAAAGATGCAAGACGTAATGCGTATGCAATTGGTTTTAAGGAACTCAAGAGACAATTTTTTAAAATAAGCTTCACTTCATTAAATATTGAGAAAAGTTACAACTTTCAAAGTACATTCAAGAAGCTCAAAATACAAAGAGATAAAAAAAGCAACAGCTAGGCCTAAAAAGTAATCCTATCTAGGGATGCTCCACTTCACGCCTCCTCTTCTGTCTCTTCAGCTTGTCATTCTCCAAGATCAACTTGTCAACAATCCCTTTCCAAGCACCAGATGTCGGTGGAATACTTAAATACTCATGAGTGCTAGGAGTGGGTTGCATGCTAGAGAAAAATAAATTCTCTGGCGCCACTGGTCTATCAATCACACGTCTCTCAAGCCATTCAATCAAATCATCTTTCTCTTTCATTTGTTTCTTCATCTCCATCTTTTCAGCATAGACGGCGTGGTATTTCCCTTCCCACGTGTCTCTCTCAAGTTTCATCCTTGCTAGATTTTCTTGATACTCCTCCATGCGCTCAATAGGAATGATAGAGGGAGATACAACAGTAGGCTGTAGAGGTCTCTCAGGGAGATATGGCATCTTAAGATCACGAGCTCGAGATCGAACCCAACGAAGGAAAGGTTCCAAGGCCACACAGTTTCTCTTTCCCAAGTCATTCTTAGTTCTCTTGTGGAGCTTTCCTCAAGCATGCAAAACACTGCTCTTGGTTTCTGCACTGGCTTCCTCATTAAGATAAAAGAAACCAGACAAAAGGATGCTCTTAGGCTTTTCTTCCATAGGGAATCCAAACTGGCATCTAGCAAGAATAGGGTTGTAGTTAATCCCACCTCTGACATCAAGAAGTGGTACATCGGGGAACGGGCCACAACTATCAATGATGACTCCTTTGTCGTAGGCAGAATCGTACCAAAAGATATCAGTATGGGTGAGAGATATAATTCTATGAGACTAACGAAGCTTGTCTGGATTATCATTGAAGCGCGTTGTTCGAGGCAAATGAGTAACAAACCACTTGTATAGCAACGTGCACAACATGAAATGGTACCCTTTCCTTGGAGAGTCCTATGATGGATTGAGTGATAAGTATCACCAAGCAGAGTGGGTACAGGGTTTCCACTTAAGAAGATCCGAATGGCGTTAATATCAACAAACTCCTCAATATTAGCAAACAAGACCAAGCCATATACAAGGAGTGCAAAGGTTACTTCGAAGGCCCTGATACTATTCATCTTAGCTAAGTAGAAGGCTTTATCAAACAAGAACTTGGAAGATAGACCCTTGATCCCATTCTTGGTGGTGAGGTAAGGTTTGACTTTAGATATTTCTAAGTGAATAGAGTCAGCAATCTCCTTTGGTGAAGGAATCTTCTCTTGACCACTGAAAGGCTCTTGTTCTTTCACAGGTAGACCAAACCAATAGGAATATTCGTCCAATGTCGAAATAAGTTGGTAGTCGGGAAAGGTGAAGCAATGGTAAAGAGGATCATAAAACTGCACCAACGTGTCAAGAATGCCATCTTCCATCTTGGTTCTGAGGATACCAATCAATCTTCCATAACGCTTTCTGAAGTCTTCGGGGCAAGACACCAAAGCTGCTAGCTTTTTCAACTCTATCAAATTGGGCTTCTTGAAATTGTACTTCTTAGTGTTCCTTTTCTCAATATCCATGATACCTCTGACTTACAAAGGAAAAGGCGACTAAGTTCCTTAAAACCAACAAATGGATGCAATGAGATGTATGCAATGCACAAAACACACATGCACAAACACAAACACATGTACACACAAACACATGTACACACAAACACATGTACACACAAACAAAAGCACACAAGTCCTAGGTTTAGGGGCCTTATGCGTGGAGTCATGGTTTACCCATCCCAATAGGTGCGTACTATGGGTTTATCAACTGTAGAACAGGGTTCTAAAAAGTTATCAGAGTCATAGGTAAAACTTTCGGATATTGTCGGCCTACGTGACTACTCACGCGGGTTAATAATATACTCAAGATAAACTCGTCTGAGTGTAGTATCGCGTATCAACTATTTGGGACTACTCCCTCATAGCCATTGCACTACGTCCTAAAAAGGCCAAGTGGAGTAAAGGTAACTACGGTCCTCAGTCTCACGGACTCCCAGGTCAGAAAGAGTGACATCAATGCGACTACTCACATCAGACATCAATAATCCCAAAGGGGCCTCAACTGAGTGTGGTTATCATATGCCAAACTTGTTAGGACTACTCCCAACAGCCGACGATTGATTACACCACAATCCTATCATATGTATGCTCTCAAGTCCGGGTTAAGACCTATCTCGCCACTCAAAAGTAGCAACCCTGCCAAACAGAAGAACCCAAACAAATATACAAATATATACAGGCATACAAGCAAAACATAAATAACACAAACAAAACAAGGTGGGCTTAACCCTCTTGCCAAGTCCCCAGTGAAGTCGCCATTTCTGTTGCGGTGAGAATTGGATATCAAGCTATTGATTAACTTGAATCACACATCTTTGAAATTCACCAGCGAGCTTTGATTTATCCAAAGGAAAGGGTAAAGATCGAAGGAAACCCTAGTACGCTATGTTAAGACACATCTAAGAGATCGGGGGTTCGGGGGTTGGTTATACTAAGGGAATGTATTAACACCCTAAGTATTTGTAGTACTCTACAGGAACCTTTTGTTTGTGTTTGTGTTATGCTAATGTTTGCTTGCTAAGGGAATCTGCCAAGGGTAAGGTAAAGACCAAAGTACTAAAGGTAAACACCTAATGGTATATACACTAAGTATGCTCGCCAAGACGTCGCATCTTGTGCCTACGTATCCTGACTAAAGAATTAGAGCAACCGTAGTTCACCTAAATAAGGGTGAGGAACCAATGACTAGGGCCAAAGTTCCAAGGGGAATGAGTGTGATACTCCTATAGAGTTAAAGAACTCTTTAAGTCTAAGTTGTAAAGGAGAAGTGAATACTCATGATGATGAGAATCACATAGAGTTTAAGAACTCTAACTTAATTCTAAGTTGTGAAGTGAATGGATCTAACAA
Source organism: Lathyrus tuberosus (assembly GCA_022829125.1). Lineage (NCBI taxonomy): Eukaryota > Viridiplantae > Streptophyta > Magnoliopsida > Fabales > Fabaceae > Lathyrus > Lathyrus tuberosus. The sequence goes on along the minus strand of JALAZF010000306.1, from coordinate 6,439,688 downwards.
GGCCAGGGGGAAAGGAACATCATAATGATGATGTTTACATAGAGTTGAAGAACTCTAGGTGAAATCCTAGGTCATGAGGTAAGTGGATCTAATGAGGCCAAAGAGGGGAGTGAGCAACTATGATGATAGTGCTTACAAGAGGGGAACCTAAATAGGTTAGAGGGAGAAATGGCTCTAATGAGGCCAAGGAGAGATGGCTCTAATGAGGCCAAAATGGTATATGAGCTATCTATGACTTTGAGGTCAATAGAGAGTCTTTCCTTTGGAAGGGGGGAACAGAGAGGGTTAAGGAGGAGAGTTAAAGAGCTAGCCTCACTTGGGGGGAACTTAAAGAAGTTCAAGGTAACAGACATATGAAACAAGATGAAAACATGATCATGGTAAAAACCAAAGCAAAGCATATGAATGTAACAACACTCAAGATCAAGGTCTAGTTAAAAAAAGAGTTTATGGTAAAGATCAAAACATCACATGGAGATGAACATATTATGGTGACAACCAAGGAATATGTGAAACAAAAATGTTACAACACATAAGCAAACACTGACTAAGTTCTTATGGCAAAAGTTCAACAAGGGGGAGGTAACAAACAACAAGCTCATAAGCATACATGTGTAACAACAATCATGTAAACATACACAAACATGTATCAAAGGTATCATATGAACAAGTTTTAACATGTGGACAAGTAGGTAACAACCATTCAAGAGTGTTGGGTTTTAAACATGCATTTGAGAGGGTGACAACATCACAAGGTTCATGCATTAAAGGTTACGATCCAAGGCATATAAACACTTAAAAACAACTTAAACATGGTATCAAAGATTCAAGGCATACATGTGCACATGTTTGGTCAAACAATTTCATGTCACAAGGGTAAATGATCTAACAAGATCTCATGGTATGAACAAAATATTTGGAAAGACATTTACATGTAAACAACATATAAAACATCATGGAATCAAAGTGAATCAAGTGACATACAATGTTATAACATCATACAAGGTTCAAACAACAAGCATTAGGTTTCATCTTATCAAGACAAACCAATAAATCATGGCAAAAGAACCAAAAGAACAAAGATGTTTTCATATAAAAAAACCCTAAAAAGATGCCTCACTTTCAACCTGTACCAATGCCTGAAAAATAACTATTTTGGACAATTTCTTTTTACCATCAAAAAATAGACATTTCAATGAATAATTTGTAAAAAGAATGGGTCAAAAAGGATAAAAAATTAACAAGTTATGATTAATTGAAATTAAGGCACAAACCATAGAAATTAAATGAAACATGTATTAAAATAGAAAGGAAATGTCTCATGTGGGTGTTGAACCCACGCCCTTGGAGACTCAATCACAAAACATACACCATCTGAACTATGTGTGCGTAGTGAATAAATGATGCAAACACACAATAATATAACAAAACAAGCGAAAAATCAGAAAAATGCAAAAGGGTTGATTCGCAGGATCGAACCCAGACAAGGCAGGCGAAAGGGAAAGGCATGGAAAGGTTTCTACCACTGAGGTGGCTATTACATCCAAACATATAACGCCTTCAGTTATTTTTATTTTAAAGACCAACCAAAATGGCCACCTCAGCGCCACGTTGGACTAACTGGGTGCCATATCATCATCATCTTCTTCGCTCTCTTCCTCTCACTCGTACCCTAGCTTTCATTTCAAACCCAGATTTTTAAACAAATATATCTCACTTGTTTCCCAACCATTTATCATGAAGTAAAGGTCAAAGTTGGAGTACTTTTCACGAGGAATCAGAATACCACCTCATCTCACAATAAAAATGAACACACGATTCACAAATCAACACTCAACAGTGCAACATCAAATTTATTCAGCAAGCTATATCATGTGATATTCAAACAAAATAAAGTAGGCATACATTCAGAACAACAAAGCACAAAGCATACTACATTTTAACAATCAAATGAGCAGAGAACAGTGCATGAACATGCGAGTTTCAAAAGTTGAAAAACCTTACCTCTTGGAGAAAGTCCAAGGCTTCTTTTCAGCTACTACAGATACAAGAAAACCCTCTTCTCAGCTTCCTTGAGTCTTTTAGAACTTGTCTGGATAGCTGGATCAGTTGGAAACACACTGGAACACAGGTTACGATTCTTCTTGCAACAATAGAGGTTAAAAATAGCAGATGATGTATATGGTGTTACAGATTTGTTTCAGTGGTATTTAATGAACTTTATGAAGTGTTTAGAGGTGGTTTATGGAGTTAGTTTATGAAATGCACGAGCGGATTGATCTAGAACAATGTTCTTACAAATTTGCAAGAATGAGTGAGTGAGAGAATGCAGAGAGTAATCGGCCTAATATTGGGGTGATTCTGGTGTGTTTTGGAATGAGGAATGATCCTCTATTTATAGGAGAAGTGGAGGAGTGAAGGCATGGTCAGAAATCACAACTTGCCAAAAACACCCTTTCTCCAAATTTCCATCGTGCAAGCGGTTATGCTGAGTCAAGGGCACTCCCACACTCTAGGAAATGGTCAGGAATAGGGTTTACACTGTTGAGGTGTGTTGATGGGATTGGACCAAGGCTCCAAATTGTAAGAACAAAGAAGTGACCACGTGTCTTGGAAAAGTTTTTCTCTCCTTGCATAAACTTGCATGAACTTGCCATAAACTAATACATTTTAATGTTGCAGCTTGTGTAGCTCGTGGAAGAGGTCCAAAATACACTAACCTTGCTTCTAAACATCAGAAAGATGAGGCATTTGGTGATTAAGAGTGATTATGCAGCATTATGCATATGTTGGTAACTTGAAATTCAAGAAATGGACACCAAACTTCCCTTCTTCAAATATCTCAACCCACTCAATGGATTGGGGAGTTCTAGTACTTTTTGGAAAGCCCCAAATGTCCTCTATAACTTTCATGTTCACTCCAAGTTCTAGATCCAAAGGGATCATGATGAAAAATGGAGATGAAGTTGGCTGATTTTTAGGACAAAATGTAGTGAAATTTCACTAAGTCTTTAAGTGCCTTGAACTTCCAAGCCTCCTAACTTAAAAACCAAGCCTCATTTGGATAAGGACCCTGTAATATGTTTTTAAGTTCATGACGAGAGCTTTAATTTGAGCTTTAAGTCACAAAAATTGGATGTGTGGTTTGAAAGTTATGACTTTTCCAATTTTGCACAAGGAGTGAATACTTCCACACTTAGAAAAAATTATGAACCAAACCTTGCCCTTTTTGCAAGAAACCTTTCAAATGGTGATTTCTCATGCTCTAACTCAAGAATTAAACATGTCTTGATGGAATATAGCTTGAATGCTTCATCTTGGGTCAAGATTTCAAAAGTCAAAGGGTTGACTTTGTCAGGTGAAAATTAGGCCAGATGAATTTCTCAGTACAATCCTCAATGAACTTGTAACTTTGGACTTCTCCAATATCTTAGATGAGTTCCAAGGATGTTTGTGAATACAATGGATCATGTCTCATGACTTGGGATCATGCTTGGACCAAGAATTAGGGCACAATCGACTTTCTCCTGAAGAAAACCCTAATCTGGGGCTAGATGAACTTTGAGGTTCATTGCACTTGTGATAGGAGTCAAAAACTCTTAATTTATTATTGAATCAGATATCTTGGATGTATGTAAGCTTAATTTGTTGATGAACCAATCAAAGCATTGACTGATCACACCAAGATTCCTGGTGATTCCTCAGGTTAAGACCCTAATTCCACAGCTCTTGATCTAACAATCTCTTCTTGATTTCTCTTGATCCAAACATAAGAGGTCATGGCATATGACTTGAGAACTTCATGATTAGCTTGCAAGAACAAATGGTTGAACCTTAGAAGCTCAATTGCCTTTCTTGAATAGATGACTTCAATTATCAATCTCAATCAACTAGTGAACACTTGTGATGGTTGTATGGAGCCAAGGACTGTCTTAGGTGACTTTGAAATATGTGAGAACTTGGCTAAATGACCTTGTCATCTTTCTTGTGCAAACCCTAGCTTTCACATAAAAGAACAAAATTAGCAAGATATTGGTTAGTTAACAATGCATAGATGATTGGAACTTAAATGCAGGTGCAAGATGTTATGACATCTAAGGGGTAAAATTTGGGGTATAACACATATGTTTTTTCATCATCAAAAAGGGGAAGATTGTGAATAATATATTCATCATCTATCTTAGCTTAATTTTGACTAGGACAAAAGTTTATCATAGAAGAAAGATCAAAGAAGAAAAAGATTATAATCAAGTATCAAGTTTTCATAGCTTTGGAAACCAAAGGATTGAATCATGAAGATTAAGTTACAATGGTAATTCATGTGTATATAAGCTTTAGGTGCTCAATTCTTTTCATCTAAACCATTATATGATTATTAAACATATGTGTGCGGTTTCCATTCAAAGCACATATTTTGAAAAGAAAAATATCTTTTTTATTTAATTATGGTAGTTGGAAACCACCGTAATTTAGGTATTTTTGAACTAGTATTTAAATTTGAGTTTAATTTTTTTTTTTTGTTGTTGTAAATTATGGCATCTGAAATCGCCATACTCACCTTTTCAGAACCGCCGCAATTTTTTTTATTTTTGTGTAATTGTCTACCAAGTTTTCAAAATCTTCAATTTTTTACCATGGTTATGTGGTAATCAATTACCACATATTGGTAATTGATTACCAGATTTATAAATTTTAAAATTATAGTTGTTATACAATGGTAATTAATTACCCTCTTTTGGTAATCGATTACCTAGCAAAATTCTGCATTTTCCATCAAGCAATGACACCTTTTAAGATGGCAAAGCTTCATGGAACCCATCCATTCTTATACACATATTCATAGGGGTTTCATAACATGTATTTAAAGTTTTCTACATTAGAATTCAAACTCATCTCTTTCATACATCATTTTTCATATAATTCAAACAAGTTTTTCCAAGTGTTCATATATCCATTATAATGAAACTTTATGCATACCTTTTCATTTCATTCAAAAAAAGTTTCATTCAATTATTTTTTAGCACTTAAGTATATATATGTTTGGAATGTGATCAAGAGAAAGAGAAGATCGATTTGATTGTCTTGGAACTCAAGTCAAGTCAAATATTACTCAAAATTTTATGCACCAAGGTTGTATTGTTTGTTCACCATTGTTATTTGGTGTGATCATCACAAGTTGTTGGTGATTGTTGTAAAAGGTTCTTTTATTCGGTGACATTCAAAGTCCACCACAGTTTTGGTGTTTGTTGTAAAAGAAAGTGGTGTAGCTTTCTTGTGTTGGTTTGTGTTAGAAGATTATAGGATATAGGTCTTGGTGTATGACTTGTACAAAGACCTAACATATTGGAAAATCTCTCACATGTTGTGAGGGTTCTAGATGTACCTTTGGTTTGAAAGGAGACTAGGATACATACTTGTGTTGTTTATATTATTCATTTTATTTCATAAGTTTCATCGAAAATAAGAACATAAGAATCATCTATTAAAAATGAGAAAAAGACTTAAAACCTAATTCACCTCCCCCCCCCCCCCTTCATCTTAGGTTGCACTCTTATACTTAAAATTGGCATCAGAGCGAGTTAAGGTAACTTACTTCTAGATCTGGGTAAAAATGTATTCCGTTAATCCGGTTTTTATAGATGGTGGCAGTAGCAACAAACCTCCATATTTGTCGGTGAATATTATGACTTTTAGAAAATTCGCATGCAAACGTATCTAGAAGCACAAGGAGAAGAAATATGGGATGTTTTTTAAAATGGTCCTTAGATTCCTAAGACGGTAATTAATGAAATAGAACATGTAAAAGTTAAAGACTCATGGAATGAATATGACAAGAAGAAAGTGCTATTTGACAAAAAGGCAAAGAACATGCTTCAATCAACCCTAGGTATAGATGAATTATTTTGTATATCTCATTGTAAAACAGAAAAAGAGATTTGGAATACTCTAGAAGTTACACTTGAAGGCACAATAGAGGTAAAAATATTTAAACTAAACACTTTATCACAAGAATATGAAATGTTTAAAATGAAACCATGTGAATCAATTCTTGATTTGCAAAAGAGATTTTCTCACTTAAAAAATCACTTGACAACTCTTGGAAAAACCTCACAAATGATGATTAAATCTCAAGGTCCTTATATCTTTAATAAAGGCATGGGAACCAAAGGTGACAACAATATAAAAAAAAAAGAGTCTTTCTAAAATGTCTTATGCAGTATTGTTCGGTAAATTACAAGAACATGAGATATAACTTGAAAGATTAGAGAAGCATGAAGAGAATTAAAATAACTCAAAAACTATTTCACTAAATACTAAAATAAAAAGTTATGATAGTAATAAAGAGGATGAATCTCAATCCACTAGTGATGAATATGATTCTATAGTGAAGAAATTCGAAAAGTTCTTAAAAAAGGAAAATACAGAAGAAATGAGTCCAAAAGAAGCATCGAGAAGGAAAGTTACTTACTCTGAATGTGGAAAAAGAGGACATGTCAAAAGTGAATGTTTGACACTTAAAAAGAAGAATAAATTCAAAAGCAAGAAGAACAAAAGGCCAAAGAAAGAATATGTAGCATGGGATGACAATGAAATAAGTTCATTTTCAGATGAAAATCATGTAAATAAGGCATTTATGGCATCGCATCATTCAAGTGATGAAGAGCATGAGGTTAGTGATTCTGAAATTGATGATATACCTTCATATGATGAATTACAAAATGTTTTTCATGAATTACATGAACAATTTTTGAAACTTTCTAGACAATGCTCAAAACAAAAGAAAATTATTTTAAATCTAGAAAGTGTTACTAATGACGCAAAAAAAAAAGAATTAGAAAAAGTAAAATATTCTACATGCAATAAATGTCAATATCATGAATCCAAAATTGTTGAACTAAACTAAGTGATCAAAAAATATGAAAAAGGTCAAATTGGTTTAGAAAATGCGTTAAGTTGTCAATGATATTCAGATAATAATTGTGGACTTGGCTTTTTTAATTTTGATAAACCTAGTAAAAGTCAAACCTAATTTCGAAAACTTTATGATAAAATAAAAACATAAGAACCATCTCTTAAAAATAAGAAAATTTATTAAAACCAAATAACCCCTATTAGGTTGCACTCTTATACTTACAACGTTTACTCCTCTATGGGCCTCTAACCTACTCGTGAGGTTCACTTATTTGAGGGCCTCAAACCTACTCGTGATGTTCACTCCTCTATGAGCCTATAATCCACTTATTAGGTTCACTCTTTTATGGGCCTATAACCAATTTATGAGGTTCACTCCTATACGGGTCACTAACCCACACATTAGGTTCACTCCTCTATAGGCCTCTAACTCGCTCGTGTGGTTCACTCCTCTATGGCATCTAAGCCACTCACGAGGTTCACTCCTCTATAGGCCTCTGACCCACTCGCGGGGTCCACTCCTCTATGCGCCTCTAAACCAGTGGTGAGTTCATGCTACCATGGTAATTTAACCCACTGATAAAATAATACCTTTATGGGAATTCAATCCACTAATGAGATAATGGCGCTATGAGACTTCAACCCACTAACAAAATAACATCTCTATGGGCCTTCAACCCACTAAAGACCTAAATGTAAGTTTCTAACACCACTTACAGGGTCTTACAATTTGATTATACATCTTGAAATGACACTGCACTTCCTAACTATGATTGGTTAACACGGTCGTCCCCTACAATCGGGTAAGAATACCCATATAGTAAATGTATAGGTTTTTGCGAAGGATAGGTCAATGATTTTTCATAATGTTTGGATCTAAGACCACCCTGAATACCCTTTAACAAATTATACAACGTAATCCCTTTCGCAACCAATGTTTAGTCCCATACTAAATATTGGATCACATTTGATTACCCATCACTTATTTGTATTCCTCCACTTGATCCTACATACTTACACACTTGATTGAAATGAACGAATGGGATGCCTACAACCAAAAGGAAAAAAAAGGGTTTGTTATGCATGTATCATGCACCTGTTATCCAGGCACTGCTACTCTGGTCTTTCTTGGCGTCCAAAGTATAAACCCCCGCCTTTTTCACCTGGTACTCCCTTTGATGCTCCTTGAATTTCATGCTCGGGGTAATTTCTCGACATGTGGCCTAACTCATGGCATTAATAACACTTTATCAGTCCAACTCTGTAATCTTCAAAGTGAAATTTTCTGTTGTTGGTGCATTGGGGCTTCTTACTATGCCTAGTGTCTTGGTTTTGATTTCCCTTGAATGGAGATGCTTTTGGTTTAAATTTTTTTATCGTATCTATTACAATCCTCTTGATGTTAGTTCACTTGACCCATTTCTAGTTGGATTTTCTTCAGGTTGTTCTAAAAAATGTAACATTTTTGCAATAGATAGACATAGGTGGAAAATCGTCATTATGCAATACTATGCTCAATCTCTCCTTAGAGCCCAGACATAAACTGATTTATCTTTCATCCATTATTTAATAAATGGCTTGGTTTGAATGGGCAGCCATATCTTCGAATTTTTCGGCATACTCAGCAATTGACATATTTTCTTGTCAGAGTTGTTGAAACTCGAACTCCATTTGAGCCCTCGAGTTGTACATAAAGTATTTATCCAAGAACACAACCTTGAAAAGTTCACAATATTTCTATATACCTTGAGTTACCATGCGGTTAGCAGCATTAACCCACCGCTGAGCCGGTGAACCCTTAAGCATGTGATCGACATAAGTCACCTTGTCTTCCTCACTACATGGCACCACTTGGAAAACTCTTTCCATTATGGTCAACCAATCATGAACCCGGAGAGGATCAAAACTCCCTTAAAACTCTAGGGGATTCATTATGTAGAACTCCCAAAAGCCTTCGCTTCCCACATTCTATGGAGCGAGTTGAAGTTGTGAATGACCCTACATCTACTGTAGCATAAATTTTTGTTATTATTACTACATTTATTGCATGAATTAACATAATTGGTTATCGTCATCTCCCATTCCTTGCTCTGGTTATATATTATAGGCTAGAGTGGTTATGGGTCTCCCACGACCTCAGCATTGCTAAACCATGATCCTATCAGTCACACATATAGAAGTCAAGTTAATCAAGCCTAACACTACACAATATGACAGTAAAGATTATGACAGAAAAACACACATGAGGTAGAAAGGAATTTTTACTTATGATTCATGGTTGGGTTGAGAATCAACTTGGCTTTGATAGGAATAGTAACACCCAAATGTAACACATGTCTAGAATAATATTATACGAAGCATTAAATGGTATTGAAATTATACATAACTGTCTAACTAACTTTGTGAAATCATGTATATTACAAAAATAATATAAATTGAGTACATGAGTTACAACAAATATCCAAATACAACTATGAAATGCATCAGGTACAACGGAAATCAAAATATGAAACACCATCAATCTTCGGTCTTCAGGCTACTTTGCCTTTACCTTTCTACTGCCTTAAGCTACTTCAAATATACAACATAATCGGGTGAGATATTATATTTCAGTGGAGTTCCCTATCTTATGGGTCCACTCGACTCTACATGTTCTTCTATCCTTAGTTTTTCTTTACTAGCATCGCACTCACGTACTTGTTACTATGCGAAAAATGCACAGAGTCACCACCGAATTTTATTTATTCCGAAGAAAGGGAAAATAACTATAAAACCCCCTAAAGGTGAAGAAAATGGTCTCACAACCAAATTCAAGTTCGGGAGTCGGTTATGCAAGGGGAATGTGTTAGCACCCCTCAACCATCTAGGTTGTATAAGCGAGAATGAATGTCGTTTATCTAAAGGTATACTTGCTAAAGGGGAAAAGAGTTGATTTTTTATTAGTGTGCTCGCCAAGGATTGGGGCCCTCGTACCTACGTATTCTCATAATGAAATGAGGAATCAAAGCTCTGTAGTTCGAAGAGCTAAGGAGGAAAAAAGAAAAAGGTTGCTCGTTAGGATCTTGCAATCCTGTGCCTACGTATCCTCATAGTGCAATAAGGAAATCAGAGCTCCGTGGTTCGTGGAAATACGAATTTGTTCGTTGTTTTTATGGGATGATGTTGATGTTCGCGTTTTAGCAGTTAAACGTTGATTGTATGCTCGCGCATGGGAAGCTCAAGCGTTTGTTTGTGGTAGAATGAATGCACTTGTATCGCATTCTAGTAGTTAAACGTAGCTTGTATGCTCGCGCATGGGAGACTTAAGCGTTGTTTGTATTGCGGTAGAACGAAAGTAACATGCCATTTCTGAAAAAGGTTTTGAAAGTGATGTCCTAAGGTGGAAAATTGAATTTGATGAGTTTGATGCTAGTTTTAGGGTTTTGATAAGAGGTTTTTTTATTCGAATTGCACTAAAGACTATGGGTAGAAGTGAATATTTCAAATAACGAAGTTAAGCGTCTTGTGTCCAAAATACTCATAGTGAGGGTAGGAAAGCTTTAATCTCACTCTTTCTCCACCAACTAAGGCTCGTGGATCGCAATTCTTATCGTATTTTAACATGTTCTTAGGTTTATTTGAGAAAATGCCACTAGATGTTGGATCAAGGATTTTTTATTGTAGTTTTAAGAAATGGTGATGAAAATGGTCTGGGATTGAAATGAGATGGAATGAGTTTGGTTTGAAAATGATTATTGAAGTGATATTGAAATTGTTTTATTTGGGAAAATTACTCGACGTTGGATCAAACTTATTTTTGTTCTTTTTGAATATGGTTGATTTTATTCTTGAGTTAGGAAAACGGTAAAATTATTACACTTCATGGGAATGAGGGTACTTTTGTCGAATGGAGATATAATAAGGCGATTAAAATAATCCAATCAAACAAGTACATATAAATAAAAAGTGCTCGTTGTAAGAAGGCCCAAGAGTAAGCCACGAGACTGGAAATCGACTAAAATTGAAAGCAAATTGAATTTATCTCTAACCTAACTTAGAATGGATTCATGTAAGAACTACTCTATAAGAAGCCGAGCAAAAATCTACTCGCCTAAGCGTTTTTTGAAAGTTAATTTGGATTTTAACTCCGAAATCGCAACACAATGAAAGGTAGCAACAACCAAAATATTATTATAGCAGTGTTACAACTTTTTTTATCAACTCAAAGTAATTGAAAAATAGAAAGTTAAACACAACACACACACGCTATCAACAATGAATCCGCATTGCTACATTATCGAAATAAAATAAAATGGAATATGAAAAAAATATTAACACACTACAAATACACACATATATATATATATATATATATATATATATATATATATATATATATATATATATATATATATATATATATATATATATATATATATATATATATATATATATAACATAATTGTATTCAGTGCATTAACTAAAGTATCCTTTAATTCTTCAGATATATTCAAATTACTTAATTGTTTTATTTTATCTTTAACTTTACAATCGTTAGCATAGTGACCGAATCTTCCACACTTGTAACATTTTATATCTTTATTTTTGTTCTTATCAAATTTCTTTTTCTTTTGGGAAAAAGGTTTTTTATAAGGCTTTTTACTTTTTTTGGTAATAATCCGGTTTAGAATGTTTTTGTTTTTCATAATTTTTATAGTTCCTTCTACCTTTACTAATATTCTTTTTATGTTTAGGGTTACTAGGAGCCCTTAAAGGAGCAGCTCCATATTGTTCGCAAAACGTTCCCATTTCACGTTTACTATTAGCTTGCTCATTCTTAATTTTGTTTTGAATTTTATAATCCGTACAGATTTAAATTCCACTTTCTATAATGTAATTAGAAAGTTCACCTATAGTTAACCTATCATAAGGAATTTCTCCTTGGTAATTTTGTTGTATGTTAATTTTGACCTTTTCCGAAAAAAGTCTGGGTAATCCACTAATAAATCGTTCTTTCCAAAAAGTTGCAGAGCCATCAGCTCTGAAGCATAACTTAGAGAGGAACATATCTCTGTACCATCTATAATCAGACATAGTCGGACAATAAAGATTCATTAATTGATCTGAAGCTCTTTTCTGGAGCTTTAAAGGTTCTCCTACAAAAAATTTGGTAATGGCGTAGAGCAATGCGGTAACACTGGCTGGTTCATTATTTTTTGACTTAACTGCTATGTCTATAAGATTTTTATCTTCAGGACTAAGAAGGTTATCCCACCAACCTTTCAGCTGGCCGGTAAAACCCATTATTAACATTTCTCTAGACTTCTTGTCTGAGTTTTTTCTTAACATAAAGGCGGTTGCTGCCATGGTCATATTTTGAATTGTGTCTAATATTTGCTGTTCAGAAGCTCCATCTATGTTCCATTCTACAATGGCTTCTCCTGAATAGCTATTCTCTACAAAACTAGATCTTTCCTCAAACTGAACGTCAGCAAAGGAATGCCTAGGATAATAATTCCTGGTAGGGTTTCTAGGAGGTCTTCCTAATTTATTTACTACATTCTCGAATTCCTCTTCTTTCGATAAAGTGTTAACCTGGGGGTCAGGTTTTAAATCTAAAGTTTTTAGTCTTTCCACTAATTCTTCTATTTTATCATGCGTTGAATTTCCTAGTTTTATTTTCTGTAATTCTGAGGAGGAGGGAATGTCATAATGATATATAGGTCTAGTAGGATCTGGTTTTTCTACGGGTTCCATAAGTTTAAACCCAGAAGTTTCTATCCTTTCTAGTTGTTGCGACATTGTGTATAATATTTGATTTGAGTAATTGAGTTGACTATGTATATTATTTAAATCTCTTCTTTCTGGTGTAGGGGTAATAATTGCTTTAAAGGGTGTAGCCTCTATTTCTAAATCCTTTTCTGGGGAAATTTTTATAGATTCCAAAGGTGGATGAACCGACTCTATTATATCTCTTTTTAGTGTTTTCCATCAGACACTGATTCTTTTATTCACTTTTATCAATAATGTCGTAGAAAACGGGTTTTTAATATCTTCCTCCAAACAGAGTAATTCAAACCAAGTGAAAAAATAAATATTAATTTCGTGGGTTTCTAGAAATTGGTAAAATTGATTCAAATAATCCTGTGTTTGATTTTTAGAGAAAGTTTCAAAATACCACTTTCTTTTTTCTTTATTGTAATCTGCTTCAAAGTCATCTCTTATCCAGGCTTTATCTATGGTAAAGGGTTCTTCCCTAATAATGGTGCTTACTATCTGTGATTCAGTTGGAGAAGGGGACCTTGAAGTCCTTTCTTCGTAAAAGCATTGAGTGACATTAGGGTTAAAGTTAACTCCAGCTAGGTTTACCCTGATAGTAGAATCTACTGAATGTCTAGCGCTTGAAGCTTGACTAATACTAGGAGAGTTGTGGTACCTATAGGATTGGCTTCTGTTCATTCTAATGGCCACCGTTCCATCAGCACTTTGTATAACATTTCTAATTGATCTAGACTCTATTTTCTCAGGTTTTATTACATCTTTTAATATCCATTCTTCTAGGATTTTATCCATAATTTCAGATGCAGTTAGTATTTTTGGAGTAATTACATTTGAACGTCTTAAGTTAGCCTCTAAAAGACAAACTTGGTTTTTAGGAGTACTTCTTATAGATTTAAAATCACAATTAACCGTTGAAACCTTATAGGTTACTCTACTAATCATACTCAGGTCGAAGCACCTTGAACGAAGGTATCTCCTAACCCATCAATCATAACCACTAATGAGCTTTTGGTAAATTCATCAGCTAAACTCATCGAGTAATTAGGATGGCAGTTAAAGTAAACTGGCTCATCATTTAGATTAGATTCTATAACCGCAATTGTTGAATTATGAAAATCTTTAATTCTGGTATCCCTTAAAACAAGTAATATAGGGGTGTTAAGTCCTAACTTGTGTAAAGGTTTTATAGCAATTTGTATCAATCCTAGATGTATATATTTGAAATTTTCACGGTAATGTGATTCTAATAAGTTTTTGTCTAATAATTCTATAGTTTCTTGTTTATTACTAGTAGACCTTGCATTTTCAATTGTATGTATGATCTTTTTAGCATTGTAATCGAATGTTCCTACTTTATATATTTCTTTTAATTTAACCTCGGGCATAGACCAATTTAGTAACCTATTTTCCATTTCTTGAATTTCTAATTCTTTATTTTGAAATGTATCTTGATCTAGCAAGTTACTAGGTTCAGACATACTAGCTATATCGTTCTGGTGACGCTGGTGTCTCCTACTACTTCCTAGTGAACTCAAAGCCCTAACGATGCTTGACATGATTACTTCAGAAATTTTCAAACAAACTAAGATATTTTCTCTGCACTATCTCTCTCCCCCCCCCCCCCCCTTATAGTTTGTTCTAAGAGTGATTACCTCAACAAGCTGACCAACCGATTTACTACCCTTCTCTCTGCGGGTTTTACTACGTGGACCACCTGATACTTTTACTTCTGCAACTACTTCTCGATCCTTTATAGGTGCTGATACGTGATTATTAAGTTATTTTTACAAATTGTTTTATTTTCTCCAAAATTATCTTAAACCTTACCCTGACCTTCTGAGTCTGAACATGAAGAATGCTTAGGAATTGATTTCTGTGATTGCAGAAATTGTAATAGGAAAATTGTTAATGTTATATCCAATAGCCAAGCTAACACATTAATAACCATTTTAGATAAAATGGAACCATCCGAAACTAGGGATGCCTTCATGAGGCAAATAAAAAATACAAAGGTATTAGCTTGGCATCAATTATATTTGCCTCATGAAGGCATCCCTAGTTTCGGATGGTTCCATTTTATCTAAAATGGTTATTAATGTGTTAGCTTGGCTATTGGATATAACATTAACAATTTTCCTATTATAATTTCTGCAATCACAGAAATCAATTCCTAAGCATTCTTCATGTTCAGACTCAGAAGGTCAGGGTAAGGTTTAAGATAATTTTGGAGAAAATAAAACAATTTGTAAAAATAACTTAATAATCACGTATCAGCACCTATAAAGGATCGAGAAGTAGTTGCAGAAGTAAAAGTATCGGGTGGTCCACGTAGTAAAACCCGCAGAGAGAATGGTAGTAAATCGGTTGGTCAGCTTGTTGAGGTAATCACTCTTAGAACAAACTATAAGGGGGGGAGAGAGATAGTGAAGAGAAAATATCTTAGTTTGTTTGAAAATTTCTGAAGTAATCATGTCAAGCATCGTTAGGGCTTTGAGTTCACTAGGACGTACGAGGAGACACCATCGTCACCAGAACGATATAGCTAGTACGTCTGAACCTAGTAACCTGCTAGATCAAGATACATTTCAGAATAAACAATTAGAAATTCAAGAAATGGAAAATAGGTTACTAAATTGGTCTATGCCCGAGGTTAAATTAAAATAAATATATAAAGTAGGAACATTCGATTACAATGCTAAAAAGATCATACATACAATTGAAAATGCAAGGTCTATTAGTAATAAACAAGAAACTATAGAATTATTAAACAGAAACTTATTAGAATCACATTACCGTGAAAATTTCAAATATATACATCTAGGATTGATACAAATTGCTATAAAACCTTTACACAAGTTAGGACTTAACACCCCTATATTACTAGTTTTAAGGGATACCAGAATTAAAGATTTTCATAATTCAACAATTGCGGTTATAGAATCTAATCTAAATGACGGGTGATGCTCCGCAAGCGCACGGATTTATCGAAGTAATATAAAAGATTGTCGAACCCACAGAGACCAATGTCAACCTAGCGTTATCTATCGATGCGTTGTAAAGCTAAGGCTAATGATAATTGATAAAAGGGAAACTAAGACTAGAACTAAAATAAAACTAAGAGAATATGATAAAGAAAGAGAGACCGGAATATGGATTCCGCGCTCCTAAGGGACTTTGTAGAATTCGGGTACTAATTTCGACTATAACTTAGTTTCGTAGAATATACCAACTTAAAGACTCTGCCTCACGCTCTCGCGGTATTAACTAAAGCCATACTTCCTAATCCCAAGATTTTGCTCCCGCTCGCCCGGTAACTAAGAAATACGTTTTGAAAGCCAATAATATCCTAACCAACATCTAAAGCGCTCCCGCTGTATTTAGATATGGTGCCTAATTTCCACTATCCGGTTCGATCCCCACGCTCTCGCAGTACCGGCTCTAACCTTAATTAATTTCTCACTCTCATGACAAAATCGTGTTAAATAACCTCTCACTCTCGTGACAAAGTTATTTAAATTATACTTGGAAATTAAAACCAAAACAGGATTTTTAATCATAAATTCGCACCTATTATTTTTTACCGCGGCCCGTCGGAACGACGGTCCTCACAAACCGGACTCAAGACTATTTAGCTAGACATGGATAGGGAAATAAACATGCAGATATGATAACAAACTAAAATTGGAAACATGTTTTGGGAATTAAATGAGAAAACGATAAGATAAATAACAATAAATAAAACCTGGAATAAAGAGCTTTGAAATAATATACTGAAAATCTTGAATGCGACTCCGGTTGCAGGAAATAAAAGGACAGAAAATAGAATCCTAAAACTAATATTGGTAATAGTCCTCCGATGTGGAGAACTATTACTTTTACATTAATAATTTAAAACTGGCTAAAAACTAAACAAGGAAATCTAGCTCTGAACATGAAACTTGGAAAAAGAATGGACGACGCCCCCTTGGCTTTCGAATCCGTCTCATATATATAGCCTCAGCATTTGCAATTGTTGGAGAGAATATAGGAGCACCACTTAGTTGGTTGTAAGAGTTGGAGACCTAGGAATTCTCGAAAGAAATGTGATCGTGTGAAAACTGCTTCCTTTCATGGCCACGTCTGTGTTGTGAACGTTATGACCTTTTTAGTGCACGTGACGATCGTGGTGTTCTGTGACGCTCGTGATGCATTTTGAAGCTGCCACGGTCGTGGCGTACCTGTGACGATCGTCACATCAGCAAAGTTTGGTTTCTGCAATTTTTCTTCTCTTTTCTGATCTTTTCTTGCATGTTTTGCTTCTTTTCCACACTTAGCATACTTTGACTTGGAAAATGGGATTACCTGCAAAAACACTTAAATAATCTCGAGAAAATTGGATATTAGACGAAACGATATAATAATTGAATGTAAATCAAGGCCAAAATACGATATATTTTCGTGTTATCAAACACCCCCACACTTAAACCTTTGCTTGTCCTCAAGCAAACCATGACTCGTAAGAAAAATAGTGCATACGGATACTCATCCTAGGCTACCAACTCTACTTCGGTTAAGTTTGTGTCGATAGGTACTTGCTCACACACTAAGGATATCGTAACAACACAATTCCGCTTTTACGGTCATCAACCTCCCTCCTATACAAACCAATCCGAATCATGTCATTATACCTAAACCTAACTAACTCATCCTTCTTTCATCCCTTTTCATTCTGGCGCAATCACATTAAGCCCGTTATCCTTTCACACTCATGGTAGGATAACCTGTTAGTGACTATGATCTCATTATTATTATCAATTTTTTTTTCTTTTTTTTTTTCTTTTGCACATTGGCTTAAATATCAATAAAATAAAGAAGTTTGCACCGTTGGGCTAAATGATCGGGTGAGGATCACCTAACTTAGAAGGAGCATTTATTTTCATTAATATTTTTTTTTCTTTTCAATTTACCATTTAAACATGAGATCATACATTTATTTGCATCGGCTTCCTACTTAGTGCGTGCTTAGGATGGTGCTGACTGCTAAATAAACTAATTAGGGACTACTAAAGGGGTGAGAACTTAAGGATACGGCATAACAAGTACTCAAATCGATTTCCATAATAGGGAGGCTCACGGTGTTAAGACGATATCGATTTTGCGGAATTTTTCCCACGACTCACAATCTAACCTTAATTTCGTCTATAACCTAAGATTTTCAAAAGAAACCCTATTTTTAACGCAAAAATGTTCAAAATATTTGGTGTGGCTCAAGGGAGTGAGAAATCGATAAACACAAAATCGCATATAAAGACTTGACAGCACATGCAAAGACGCAACGAAAATAGAAAAAAAAATTTAAAATCATGCTAGAAAGCAATAAATCTAACTAAAATGCGTTAAAATGAAAGCGGTATAGTTCCTCCCCCACACTTAAACCAAACATTGTCCTCAATGTTTTGACAAAAGGTGGTAAAGGAAAGATAGAACCTGTATGAATGCCATTGCATGCTACCACGACCAAATTTGCGCTGATTCTTCCCTTGTTGTCCCTGTCTTCGCTGGCCACTTCTACTCCGGCGTCTTGTACTGAATTTGCTGAAACTTCATTTTCTTGAAGCCGGTCCTTATATTGTCTATTTCCGAGGGAAGTATCTGCAAAAATTGTTAGAAAAATACGGTGTGGTGTGTGCAGGTGGAACCTGACCATGCAAAGAACAAGGAGGATGTAAGTTACGAATGGGAGAGACATGTTGTCTCCTATCATACTCGTCATTGGTGTCACCACCAGCAGCGACATTTGCAGGAATGTGCGAGGGCACCAGGTCATCTCAAGGGATTGTCATCTAAAGATCTTTTGCCTAAATGTAGCTGAGACGTGACAAGCGATACAATTCTTTATTTTCTGTAAACACAAACAATAAAAGGAAAACATTAAATTAAAAACTCGTGGGTTACCACCCACACAGAGTTTTGTTTAACGTTGATAGCTCGACGGTTAGGATTATTAATCTGAGGTTTCCATGGCCATTTATCAAGCCATCTCACATATCCTTCACCTTTTCTTTTCTTTCTTATGTGGGGTGGTTCATTCTTTTGAACTTGTGGTGGTGGTTCTGGATCTATGCTAAGTATCAGCTTTTCAAGTTTTGGCTTAGTTATGTCATCCACCACATCAAAGTTTAACCTTATCCTCTTAACACTAATGATTTCCTTAGTTTGGTCTTCAAATTTTCTCTTTTTATGCAAGACCTCAGACAAGGGTGCGTGGATAATTTTCCATACATGCACATATGTTTTGGAGTCTGCAAACTTATACGGGAAAGGATATGGTGGGGTATATGGAGGGTGATCAACAATTCGTGCTTCATTCTCTACCTCTTCGATAACCTCGTTTGTGGATAGTGTTGGTGAATTTTTCTCAATCTCTACTCTTTCCTCACCATAACTCTCATCAACCTCATTATCACTCTCCTCAGGATTTTCGATTTGTTCTTCACTACTGGTTGTTATAACATATGCATTCTCCTCAGGGGAGGGACCTATAGGTGTCAGTGCAAGCAATAAGGTTTGGGTCTCCAATGCCTCAGTGTGAGTCACAAGGGACTCGACCACGGTGTTCAGCCGCCTAAGGGTCTCATGATTATCGAGATGTTGTCTTTTAAGCTCTTCATTCTGGATAGTTTGTGCGTCCACAAAGTGCTCCATCATAGATTCTAGTCTAGCATTGGTTGATGTTTCAATGAAATCCTCCATTAATGTTTCGAGGTTGGACTGAACGAATTCTTGCGGTTCTTCAAAATATTGAGAGTGGTGATTTGGGCGGAAATGAGATAGCGTCACGTGGAAATCTTCCATTAGTATTGCGAGATTGGAATTATGTGATTCTTGCGGTTCCTCAAAATTTTGGGAATGGTAATCATAGGAAAATTTTGGTTGCGGTTCCTCAAAATTTTGGGAATGGTATTCATAGGAAAATTTTGGTTGCGGTTCCTCAAAATATTGGGAGTATTGTGGTTGATAATTGTAGAAAAAATTTGGGTGCGGCTCCTCAAGATATTGTGAGTGGTTATCATAGAGAAAATTTGGGTGATACATAGTTTTTAACTTTTTTTTTTTAAAAAAAAATTATTATTATATTTTTTTATAGGAGTGCCTTAGTCTATACGGTGCAACAACGGAATCACAATATTGACTGTTGGTCCCTGGCAACGGCGCCAAAAA
This sequence comes from Lathyrus tuberosus, assembly GCA_022829125.1. Classification (NCBI taxonomy): domain Eukaryota; kingdom Viridiplantae; phylum Streptophyta; class Magnoliopsida; order Fabales; family Fabaceae; genus Lathyrus; species Lathyrus tuberosus. The sequence continues at coordinate 6,419,816 of JALAZF010000306.1, read as the reverse complement.
CTTGATGCTCCGCAAGCGCACGGATTTATCGAAGTAATATAAAAGATTGTCGAACCCACAGAGACCAATGTCAACCTACCGTTATCTATCGTTGCGTTGTAAAGCTAAGGCTAATGATAATTGATAAAAGGGAAACTAAGACTAGAACTAAAATAAAACTAAGAGAATATGATAAAGAAAGAGAGACCGGAATATGGATTCCGCGCTCCTAAGGGACTTTTTAGAATTCAGGTACTAATTTCGACTATAACTTAGTTCCGTAGAATATACCAACTTAAAGACTCTGCCTCACGCTCTCGCGGTATTAACTAAAGCCATACTTCCTAATCCCAAGATTTTGCTCCCGCTCGCCCGGTAACTAAGAAATACGTTTTGAAAGCCAATAATATCCTAACCAACATCTAAAGCGCTCCCGCTGTATTTAGATATGGTGCCTAATTTCCACTATCCGGTTCGATCCCCACGCTCTCGCAGTGTCGGCTCTAACCTTAATTAATTTCTCACTCTCGTGACAAAATCGTGTTAAATAACCTCTCACTCTCGTGACAAAGTTATTTAAATTATACTTGGAAATTAAAACCAAAACAGGATTTTTAATCATAAATTCGCACCTATTATTTTCTACCGCGGCCCGTAGGAACGACGGTCCTCACAAACCGGACTCAAGACTATTTAGCTAGACATGGATAGGGAAATAAACATGCAGATATGATAACAAACTAAAATTGGAAACATGTTTTGGGAATTAAATAAGAAAACGATAAGATAAATAACAATAAATAAAACCTGGAATAAAGAGCTTTGAAATAATATACTGAAAATCTTGAATGCGACTCCGGTTGCAGGAAATAAAAGGACAGAAAATAGAATCCTAAAACTAATATTGGTAATAGTCCTCCGATGTGGAGAACTATTATTTTTACATTAATAATTTAAAACTGGCTAAAAACTAAACAAGGAAATCTGGCTCTGAACATGAAACTTGGAAAAAGAATGGACGACGCCCCCTTGGCTTTCGAATCCGTCTCATATATATAGCCTCAGCATTTGCAATTGTTGGAGAGAATATAGGAGCACCACTTAGTTGGTTGTAAGAGTTGGAGACCTAGGAATTCTCGGAAGAAATGTGATCGTGTGAAAACTGCTTCCTTTCATGGCCACGTCTGTGTTGTGAACGTTATGACCTTTTTAGTGCGCGTGACGATCGTGGTGTTCTGTGACGCTCGTGATGCATTTTGAAGCTGCCACGGTCGTGGCGTACCTGTGACGATCGTCACATCAGCAAAGTTTGGTTTCTGCAATTTTTCTTCTCTTTTCTGCTCTTTTCTTGCATGTTTTGCTTCTTTTCCACACTTAGCGTACTTTGACTTGGAAAATGGGATTACCTGCAAAAACACTTAAATAATCTCGAGAAAATTGGATATTAGACGAAACGATATAATAATTGAATGTAAATCAAGGCCAAAATACGATATATTTTCGTGTTATCAACGGGCCAGTTTACTTTAACTGCCATCCTAATTACTCGATGAGTTTAGCTGATGAATTTACCAAAAGCTCATTAGTGGTTATGATTGCTGGGTTATGAGATACCTTCGTTCAAGGTGCTTCGAACCTGAGTATGATTAGTAGAGTAACCTATAAGGTTTCAACGATTAATTATGATTTTAAATCTATAAGAAGTACTCTTAAAAACCAAGTTTGTCTTTTAGAGGCTAACTTAAGACGTTCAAATGTAATTACTCCAAAAATACTAACTGCATCTGAAATTATGGATAAAATCCCAGAAGAATGGATATTAAAAGATGTAATAAAACCTGAGAAAATAGAGTCTAGATCAATTAGAAATGTTATACAAAGTGCTGATGGAACGGTGGCCATTAGAATGAACAGAAGCCAATCCTATAGGTACCACAACTCTCCTAGTATTAGTCAAGCTTCAAGCGCTAGACATTCAGTAGATTCTACTATCAGGGTAAACCTAGCTGGAGTTAACTTTAACCCTAATGTCCCTCAATGCTTTTACGAAGAAAGGACTTCAAGGTCCCCTTCTCCAACTGAATCACAGATAGTAAGCACCATTATTAGGGAAGAACCCTTTACCATAGATAAAGCCTGGATAAGAGAAGACTTTGAAGCAGATTACAATAAAGAAAAAAGAAAGTGGTATTTTGAAACTTTCTCTAAAAATCAAACACAGGATTATTTGAATCAATTTTACCAATTTCTAGAAACCCACGAAATTAATATTTATTTTTTCACTTGGTTTGAATTACTCTGTTTGGAGGAAGATATTAAAAACCCGTTTTCTACGACATTATTGATAGAAGTGAATAAAAGAATCAGTGTCCGATGGAAAACACTAAAAAGAGATATAATATAGTCGGTTCATCCACCTTTGGAATCTATAAAAATTTCCCCAGAAAAGAATTTAGAAATAGAGGCTACACCCTTTAAAGCAATTATTACCCCTACACCAGAAAGAAGAGATTTAAATAATATACATAGTCAACTCAATTACTCAAATCAAATATTATACACAATGTCGCAACAACTAGAAATGATAGAAACTTCTGAGTTTAAACTTACAGAACCCGTAGAAAAACCAGATCCTACTAGACCTATATATCATTATGACATTCCCTCCTCCTCAGAATTACAGAAAATAAAACTAGGAAATTCAACGCATGATAAAATAGGAATTAGTGGAAAGACTAACAATTTTAGATTTAAAACCTGACCCTCGGGTTAACACTTTATCGAAAGAAGAGGAATTCGAGAATGTAGTAAATAAATTAGGAAGACCTCCTAGAAACCCTACCAGGAATTATTATCCTAGGCATTCCTTTGCTGACGTTCAGTTTGAGGAAAGATCTAGTTTTATAGAGAATAGTTATTCAGGAGAAGCCATTGTAGAATGGAACATAGATGGAGCGTCTTAATAGCAAATATTAGACACAATTCAAAATATGACCATGGCAGCAACTGCCTCTATGTTAAGAAAAAACTCAGATAAGAAGTCTAGAGAAATGTTAATAATGGGTTTTACCGGCCAGCTGAAAGGTTGGTGGGATAACCTTCTTAGTCCTGAAGATAAAAATCTTATAGACATAGCAGTTAAGTCTGAAAATAATGAACCAGCCAGTGTTACCACGTTGCTCTACGCCATTACCAAATTTTTTGTAGGAGAACCTTTAAAGCTCCAGAAAAGAACTTCAGATCAATTAATGAATCTTTATTGTATGACTATGTTTGATTATAGATGGTACAGAGATATGTTCCTCTCTAAGTTATGCTTAAGAGCTGATGGCTCTGCAGCTTTTTGGAAAGAACGATTTATTAGTGGATTACCCAGACTTTTTTCGGAAAAGGTCAAAATTAACATACAACAAAATTACCAAGGAGAAATTCCTTATGATAGGTTAACTATAGGTGAACTTTCTAATTACATTATAGAAAGTGGAATTTAAATCTGTACGGATTATAAATATAGGTCAATATATATATATATATATATATATATATATATATATATATATATATATATATATATATATATATATATATCGTATCCTACAAAAATGTCATTTTTACGTGAGAACATTAGAATAAATCTGAATTATTAGATTTAAAATAAATGGCTTATAGGAGAGAGAATATTAATTGTCAAAAATATAATATTTTAATTTAATTCATTTATTTTAATAATAGAGTAGAGATAAAATAAAAATTGCACATAATCCCACCTATTTATTTTAAATATAATGATTTAGATTCATTCACACGTTCTCACATAAAAATGACATTCTCATATATATATATATATATATATATATATATATATATATATATATATATATATATATATACTATTTCTTCATCTATATACATTACTTTTACTTTTGCAACTACTTCTCGATCCTTTACTTCTGTACGGATTATAAAATTCAAAACAAAATTAAGAATGAGCAAGCTAATAGTAAACGCGAAATGGGAACGTTTTGCGAACAGTATGGAGTTGCTCCTTAAAGGGCTCCTAGTAACCCTAAACATAAAAAGAATATTAGTAAAGGTAGAAGGAACTATAAAAATTATGAAAAACAAAAACATTCTAAACGGGATTATTACCAAAAAAGTAAAAAGCCTTATAAAAAACCTTTTTCCCAAAAGAAAAAGAAATTTGATAAGAACAAAAATAAAGATATAAAATGTTACAAGTGTGGAAGATTTGGTCACTATGCTAACGATTGTAAAGTTAAAGATAAAATAAAACAATTAAGTAATTTAAATATATCTGAAGAATTAAAGGATACTTTAGTTAATGCACTGAATAAAATTATGTTAAATTCAGATTACGAAGAAACGACCTCCTCTGAAGAATCTTCTTATGAATATTTAAACCAAATTAATAGCTCAGAAGATTCTGAGTCTGAACATGAAGAATGCTTAGGAATTGATTTATGTGATTGCAGAAATTGTAATAGGAAAATTGTTAATGTTATATCCAATAGCCAAGCTAACACATTAATAACCATTTTAGATAAAATGGAACCATCCAAAACTAGGGATGCCTTCATGAGGCAAATAAAAGATATAATTGATGATAACGATCTTACTAAACATCACGTCAATAAAATTGAAGTTAAAGATGTTATGAATATGTTCAAAAAACCCCTAGATAAACCCCTATCCATAAATGATCTCTATGAAGAAATTAGATTATTAAAAAGAGAGATACAAACTTTAAAAACCCGGGAGGATGAATTAGAAGTTAAATATTTAGAATTGCAAGGAACCATGTTAATACAAAATCAAAGTTTTGAACATAGGCTAAAGGTAAAAAGTACCCAACAACAATTAAGAGATAATGCCACCAAAATAGATGATAAAAAATTCATTGACGCACTAAAATCTTTAGCCACTAACCCAGAAGGAGAAGAGAAAACACAAGAAGAACCTTATATCTTTAACATGGAAAGAATAATCTCTCACAAATGGTACACCATGATAGACTTAACTATTCAAAATAAAACATTCAAATTAGTTGCCCTGATAGACTCAGGAGCCGGCCTTAATTATGTACAAGAAGAATTGATACCAACCCAATATTACAAAAAGGCAAAAGAAAGAATTAGAGGAGCTAATGGAAGTAGATTACAAGTTACTTACAAACTACCCAATGTAAAAATCTGCAAAGGAAAAGTTTGTTACAAAACCTCCTTTCTTTTAGTTAAAAACCTTCAAGAAGTTATTATCTTAGGAACCCCATTTTTATCTTTACTTTATCCTTTTAATGTTAATGATCAAACCATTACTATTGAAGCCCTGAGACATTCAGTTAGTTTTGAATTTTTAGACAAACCTAAAATAAGAGATCTTAATTCAGTTCAAAGTAAAAATATTACCGTAATTAATCTCATAACCAATAAGAAAAAACAGATTAATTTTATCAATAAAGAAATACACTACAAAAGAATAATTGAACAACTACAAGCCCCTATTATTAAAGAGAAAATTAATACTCTCCAAAACAAATTTATTAAAAATTTATGTTCTGAACAACCCAATGCGTTTTGGACTAGGAAAACTCATGAGATATCCTTACCATACCATCCTGACTTTAAAGAATCAAATATACCTACAAAAGCTAGACCTATACAGATGAATAAACAACATTTAAAGTATTGTAAGAAAGAAATACAATAATTTTTGGATAAAGGATTAATCAGGCCCAGTAAATCTCCTTGGAGTTGCTCAGCCTTCTATGTAGTTAATGCTGCGGAATTAGAACGAGGTAGTCCTAGATTAGTTATAAATTACAAACCCTTAAACACGGCCTTACAATGGATTAGATATCCTATACCTAATAAAAAGACCTAATTAATAGATTACATAATAAGAGTATTTTTTCTAAGTTTGATTTAAAATCAGGATATTATCAAATCCAAGTTAAAGAAGAAGATAAGTATAAAACTGCTTTCACAGTCCCCTTTGGACATTACGAATGGAATGTTATGCCCCTAGGATTAAAAAATGCACCATCAGAGTTTCAGAATATAATGAACGATATCTTTTATCAATATTCAAACTTTACTATAGTTTACCTAGATGATATTCTAGTTTTCTCATATTCTATTAATCAGCACTTTCAGCATTTAGAACAATTCTTTGAAATCATTAGAGAAAATGGTTTGGTCTTGTCTGAAAGTAAATTAAAACTTTTTCAACCTAAAATCAGATTTCTAGGGTTTGACATTAGTCAAGGAGAGTACACCCCAATTACCAGATCTTTAGAATTCGTCAGTAAATTCCCTAACGAAATTAAAGATAAAACACAATTACAAAGGTTCTTAGGTTGTCTCAATTATGTGTCAAACTTTATCCACAGCCTTAGAACTATATGTATACCCTTATTTAGGAGATTAAGAAAAAATCCACCACCTTGGGACGAAACCATGACCCAAAGTGTTATCCAGTTAAAACAAGTTGTTAAAAAATTACCGTGTCTAGGAATCCCAGACCCAGAAGCCAATCTCATTGTAGAAACAGATGCTTCTGACATTGGTTTTGGAGGTATTTTAAAACAAAAATTACCGGGTACTGAAAAGGAACAAGTAGTCAGATTTTATTCTGGAACTTGGTCTTCAGCCCAATTGAATTATAGTACTATTAAGAAAGAAATTTTATCTATTGTTCTTTGTATTACAAAATTTCAAGACGATTTGTTTTCAAAACCATTTTTGCTAAAAACAGATTGTAAATCAGCCAAAAACGTTTTACAAAAGGATGTCAAGAATTTAGTGTCAAAACACATATTTGCCAGATGGCAGTCATTACTTGCATGTTTTGATTTTGAAATTACGCATATTGAAGGTATTAAAAATGCATTACCAGATTTTTTAACTAGAGAATTTTTGCAGGGAAAATCATGAGTAATAAATCTACTTCGAAAGATTCTTACGGACCTCAATTACATAAACCAGAAAACCAAAAACAATTGATATTAGGATCACCTTCCTACATATCAAAAATTACTTCTCCCGTTTCCTCTTTAAAGGGAATATGAGCCAACCCTGCGTTGGTTTCACCTTCGCAGTTTGTTCAGGATATTACGTCATCTTCCAAGATGACCCCCATTAAAAGTAAATTGGCTTATTACACTCCTCCTCAGGGAGTAAAATCAAAATTTATTACCAAAGAATTATCTGTTCCCATTATTACTCTGGAAGACTCTTATTGTTCTAATGAAGGATCATTACTCCAGACTATCAGCAAGATATTTCCTCAGGGAACCCATTTTGTTAACCCAGATGTTAATAAGACAAGGTCTTTTTATGAATTTATTTTGGTAGATACAGATTCTATTACTCTGACCCATGTTAAAGATGAAGCTACTGGAAACATTAAATTCTCCAAGTTCAAGATTAATAAAGTTCTCTCTCCATCTGACTGGGGAGCTCATCCTTACCACACAGAAAGTTTTACAAGAATTTACAACCCTCAACAGTACTCTTATCTGGATTATGTGGACGCTTGGTCTTATTTCCTTACAGTTAGACCTTATGACCATACCTGGTTTATTTGGTTTAACAAAAATATATCTTTAAAATTTCCTAATTGGTTTATTAAGTGGTTTGAAATATTTGGTTTGGACACTTGCATCCTTCCAGGATTAGCGTCCAAAGCTTACCAAGAGTTTTGTGATCTTACTACTTGCCCTAAGCATAAAAGATTAATATCCTTTACAGCTACCTTTGGAATTACTTGGATTATGTCTTGGTCATTCACCACTGAACAGATCTGGACCGATGCTACTGCCTCCCAATTAATCAGGAAGATATCCATTAAATGGTGGGATGCGTTCAATCCAGCCCTCCTTTCTCCAGAAGTTAGAAATGCTTGGTACGCTAAGCATCCTCAATGAATTTTTTATCATCTATTTTGGTGGCATTATCTCTTAATTGTTGTTGGGTAGTTTTTACCTTTAGCCTATCTTCAAAACTTTGATTTTGTATTATCATGGTTCCTTGCAATTCTAAATATTTAACTTCTAATTCATCCTCCCGGGTTTTTAAAGTTTGTATCTCTCTTTTTAATAATCTAATTTCTTCATAGAGATCATCTATGGATAGGGGTTTATCTAGGGGTTTTTTGAACATATTCATAATATCTTTAAATTCAATTTTATTGACGTGATGTTTAGTAAGATCGTTATCATCAATTATATCTTTTATTTGCCTCATGAAGGCATCCCTAGTTTCGGATGGTTCCATTTTATCTAAAATGGTTATTAATGTGTTAGCTTGGCTATTGGATATAACATTAACAATTTTCCTATTACAATTTCTGCAATCACAGAAATCAATTCCTAAGCATTCTTCATGTTCAGACTCAGAATCTTCTGAGCTATAAATTTGGTTTAAATCTTCATAAGAAGATTCTTCAGAGGAGGTCGTTTCTTCGTAATCTGAATTTAACACAATTTTATTCAGTGCATTAACTAAAGTATCCTTTAATTCTTCAGATATATTTAAATTACTTAATTGTTTTATTTTATCTTTAACTTTACAATCGTTAGCATAGTGACCGAATCTTCCACACTTGTAACATTTTATATCTTTATTTTTGTTCTTATCAAATTTCTTTTTCTTTTGGGAAAAAGGTTTTTTATAAGGCTTTTTACTTTTTTGGTAATAATCCGGTTTAGATTTTTTTTTGTTTTTCATAATTTTTATAGTTCCTTCTACCTTTACTAATATTCTTTTTATGTTTAGGGTTACTAGGAGCCCTTAAAGGAGCAGCTCCATACTGTTCGCAAAACGTTCCCATTTCGCGTTTACTATTAGCTTGCTCATTCTTAATTTTGTTTTGAATTTTATAATCCGTACAGAAGTAAAGGATCGAGAAGTAGTTGCAAAAGTAAAAGTAATGTATATAGATGAAGAAATAGTGTATATATATATATATATATATATATATATATATATATATGAGAATGTCATTTTTATGTGAGAACGTGTGAATGAATCTAAATCATTATATTTAAAATAAATAGGTGGGATTATGTGCAATTTTTATTTTATCTCTACTCTATTATTAAAATAAATGAATTAAATTAAAATATTATATTTTTGACAATTAATATTCTCTCTCCTATAAGCCATTTATTTTAAATCTAATAATTCAGATTTATTCTAATGTTCTCACATAAAAATGACATTTTTGTAGGATACGATATATATATATATATATATATATATATATATATATATATATATATATATATATAATTTTTTTTTTTTGTGGACTGGGCAGACGCTTGGCCCACAGTAGGGCAAGGCCCAATCCAGTCCAACTCTTGGCAAGACCTAATAACTGGATTCAACCAATCTAACCGTTGGGCACAATCTAACCGTTGGGCACAACATAGCCGTTGGACGCAATATGATCTTTGGGGACGTCCACCTCACGCGCTTGACAGTTCACACGACCAACTGCCTCTCCGGATCTCACGGGGATAGTTGGACCAGGTCAAAAGGTCACGTGTTTGACCCTCCACCTGGCAGTCTCCCATTGGCCGACCAAATATTTTGGCCACATGGGAGACCTTGGCCCCGCGCTGGGGGTTACTTCTATAAATACCCTCTGACTTGAGAGGGTCAGGTTTAATCACTATTCAATACTCTAAATCATACCTAGACTCTTTGTACTTGCTTTCTCTCTAGCCCAAACTTACTTTGGAATCAGAGTACCTTGCAGTTACACCCCCTTCTCTCCTACAACCATCATCTCTGCCCTACACTAAAGGCCACGACGATCCAGTCTGATCACACCAGATCAGTGGCGCCATATATGGGAAAAATCGCTTCACCGTCTTTTTGAACCAAAATACCTATTATTTTCACCCAAAAAACCAACACTTACTCTCCAAAATCACTTGATCATCATGGCCTCCAACAGAAACGATGATGCCCATCAAGAACCTGTTGTCGCATTACCATGGATAATGTCTACCACCATAACCTCAAAGTTGCGGTCCATGAGACCGATCACAGGGACGGAAGGACTGTGTCTCCTTCTTCCGACGATGTGAAGCCACGCGTACAGGATGTCGGTCACGTCTTTGAGCATATATCTGTTCCTTGAAACCCTGACCCCGACACTGCTGCCCTCATTGCCTCTTTCAACAGGTCCAACCTTCTGATCTTCCAACAGGACGAGAATATCAACATGCTCGAGCACGTCCTCCGGGAGCGACTTCCTTCGTAAAAGCCCCGCAGTCCCTCACTGCGCCCACAGTCTCCTCCTCAGAAATGTCGGCGAGACAAATCCAGGAGTATTTCTCCCATCAGGGGACGATTAAGATCGAAAGAACCTGAGTCAGAAGTCGCCAGAAAACGACACCGTACTCCTACGCGGAGATCCAGACATTCTCCTGCCCCGAAGAGGACCAGGCCCTCGAAAAAGCATCATGAACATCGTTGGTCGCGCAGACATTCTCCTCGATGCAGCAGAAGTCGCTGACGTAGCCACTCCCCCTGTCGGTCATCGAGCACGAGCAATGATGATGACTTCCATGGAACTCTATCTCAGGAGATCATGGACACCCGTATGCCTCGCTGGATGGAGAAGCCTCCTCCTCTGGTAACTTATGATGGGACCACTGACCCAGGCGAGCATATAGAAAATATCGAAGCAATGCTCCACTACCACAATGTGAGTGGAGCCATTAAGTGCAGGTTGTTCCCCATCACCCTCAGGAATGGGGCCATGACCTAGTATAAGCGGCTTCCCCGAGGTTCGGTCACTTCGTAAAGGGATCTGAAGAACCAATTCGTCCGACACTTCAATGCTTCTAGACGCCATCCCAAGTCAGAAGCCACTCTCGAAGCCATTATACAGGGCAAGGATGAGCCCCTGCACGCATACATCAAGAGGTTCAACAAGGAAGCTGTAGAGGTCCGCACAACGGGCCATATGTAGAAATACCTCCTCGAGAAGGGGCTGAGACCGAAGAGCGAGTTTCGCAAAGCAGTGGGCATCGAGGCCCCTCGTACCTTGGTCGAACTTCTCCGTAAGGCCCAAGCTTATATACAGTACGAGGAGAAAGAAGCCCCATACAAGGCTTGGGACTCAAGGGATCAATAGAGTTCCCGGGCAACAAAAAAAGACGAATCCGAGGCTCCCAGGCGCAATAAGAAGAGACGACGAGACGATTGTCCTCGCGAGAGTAAGGGACCTGCTGGTCGCTTCACAAAATACACCCTGCTGTCACCTCTCCACGAGCGCATTCTCTCTGAATGCATTAACGCGGAGTTCAAGCAAGGGTGTGTCCGATTCCCCAAGCCAACAACGTCAAAGGGCAACACGGAGTTCAAGCAAGGGGGTGACCGAAGAACGCGTTCATCTGAAGGACGCTATTTAGATCCTCATCAAGGAGGGTCACTTGAAATAGTATACGAAAAAGGGTGAAGCTTACCGATGAGAGACCTCGGAGTTCAAGAAGGAAATAGAGTCTTCACCGCCCAGTCCTCCCCCGTAAGTCGCCATGTCTATCACACGGCCAGAGGACTTCATCATCCCTGACTACCTCAAAGATCCTCCCCATATATCCGCACACAGTACTTGGGAGACCTTCCCCACGGTAATTGTTATCTCATGTGGCGGATACAACGAGCTCACTGTAGGGTCGGTCAAAATAAAATTCTACCAGCTAATCGACTGCAGCCCCGACCAACTATCCACGCTCGAGAAATTCTGGGGATGTTCTCATCCTATCACATTCTACTGTGAAGAACTGCCTGGGGGCTCCCCGAACTCACACATTCCTCTGCTCATCAGGGCAAGATTGGACAACACTGATGTCCGACGGATCCTGGTCGACTAGGGAAGTTCGGTGGATATCATGTACACCAGTTTGTTCCGCGCCTTGAAGCTCGACCAGAAGAATCTGGCACCATACGTGGGATCAGATCTGCAAGGATTCAACGGAGCTACCGCCAGGCCTTAGGGGTACGTGGAGCTCCTAGTCACGTTCGGGGAGGAGGATGCCTCTAAGTCGATCAAAACTCAATTTCTGGTAATCGACTGTCCATCGTTGTACCAATGTATCCTGGGGAGACCAACCCTCGCAGAGCTGATCGCTATCCCTTCAACAGTTCATCTCAAGATGAAATATTACACGGAGAAAGGCCACGTCGCGACTTTGCATGGAGATATAGAGGTTGTGAGGAGATGCTTCGAATCAGCGACCAGAGGGCAAAGCTTAATCCGTGCAGCACAAAAATGCCTCCAAACGAGCAAGGGATAAAGATCTTCCCAGCAAGGAAAGTCAGCCCAACAAAAAGCCAGCTCTCCCAGTGCACACAATCGACCTCGACAGCCGGATTTTTGAAGAAGGCGAGGAAGACAGCAATGAAGATACTTCAGCAGTAACAAGCATCTCCCTTGCATCAACCATCATGCATCCGATACCAGATAGGGAATACGAAGTGATCACCTTCATAGACAACCTGAACAGAGGGGTAAAAATAGGCGCAGGGCTGCCCGAAGAGGTAAAGCAGTAATTGAAGAATGCCTAGAAGATAATGCAGACTTTTTTGTTTGGAGCGCCACAGACATGCCCGACATCGACCATGAGACTGCCTGCTATCAACTCACCATCGACCCAACTGCTCGAGCGCTAGCGCAGCGCAGACGCAAGCAATCTGCTGAAAAACTTGTAAAAGACCTCTTAGAGGCAAAATTTATCTTGGAGGCCAGGTATACAACTTGGTTATCCAATATTGTACTAGTCAAAAAAACATAATGGAAAATGGTGCATGTGCATTGATTATACTGATCTCAACCAGGCTTGCCCGAATGACGTTTATCCTCTGCCCAGCATAGATAAGCTGGTAGACAATTCTGGAGGTTTCAAACTCTTGTCCTTCATGGACGCCTACTCGGGATACAACCAAATTCTCATGACCGAAAAGGACAAGAAATACAACGCGTTCATGACCTCGTCGGGGAACTATTACTACAACGTAATGCCCTTCGGTCTGAAAAACGTTGGGGCTACGTACAAGCGTATGATGAACAAGGTATTTCTATCAGAAATCAGAGACATGCTCGAAATATACATGGATGACATGATCGTGAAGTCCCAAGAGGAATTCGATCACACGGTCCACTTGCAAAAGGTCTTCGACCAAACGAGAAAATGTAAAATGTGTTTTAACCCAGAAAAATGCACCTTTCGTGTGCGGGCAGGTAAATTCCTTGGATTCTACCTCACCGAGAAGGGGATAGAAGCCAATCCCGACAAATGTCGGGCATTTGCTGAATTTCCCACGCCAAGGTCGAAGAAATCCATACAGTCCCTCAACGGGATGCTCGCTTCACTTTCTCGCTTCGTGGCCAAGTCTACCCAACACGCTCTGCCCTTCTTTAACCTTTTGCGAAAAGAAACCACGTTCGAATGGAAGGAGGAATACGAGCAGGCTGTGCTCCACCTCAAGCGATCCTTATTTGAACCCCCAGTTCTGTCCGGCCGGATAGCGGGGAGGCGTTGTACCTGTATCTCTCCGTCACCAGTGAAGCCATTGGCACCGCCCTCATTTGTGAAACACTCGACGGGTAAAAACCCATATATTTCACGAGCAAGGCTTTGTAAGGGCCAGAACTCAAGTACCAGCAGATCGAGAAGGTCGACCTCGCCCTCATCAATGCAGCGATGAGATTAAGGCATTACTTCCTAGCCCATTTGATAGTGGTGCGAACAGACCGGCCCATAAGACAGCTGCTTAGTCGGCCAGACATGGCCGATAGAATGCTCAAATGGTCTTTGAAGCTGTTAGAGTTTGACATCCACTACGAGGGCAGGAAGACCCTCAAGGCGCAAGTCATGGCCGATTTTGTGGCTGAAATGACGCCCCCAGCATCTTCATTTAGCGGGGAACACAAATGGACCATCTTCGTCGATGAAGCATCCAGCTCCACAGACAGTGGTGCCGGTATCATCCTTGAGAACGAAGAAGGAATCTTAATTGAAGTATCTCTAGTCATGTCCTTCCCCACATCGAACAATCAAGCCGAGTACGAGGCATTCCTCACAGGCTTACGGTTGGCCGAAGACTTGGGCGCCAAGGAAGTGAAGATCTTCACAGATTCCTAGCTCGTAGCGTCCCAAGGACGAGGAGAGTACCAAGCCAAAAATGATCACCTGGTCGAGTACCTAACACTGGTGAAAGAGAGGATATCTAAGTTCGACGCGTGGGAATTCCAGCATATCCCCCGCGAACGAAACACTCGAGCAGATGTCCTATCAAAACTGGCTAGCACCAGAAAGAAAGGTGGCAATGAATCTGTCATACAAGAGATACTCTCCCTCCCAAGTATTGAAAAGTCATCAGGGTTACTCGACGTCAACGCCATTAGCGACAGCAGCTGCTGGATGACCCCGATATATAATTACCTCACCACAGGGGAATTTCCCGAGGACAACAAGGAGGTCAGCGTGACCAAGCAGAGAGCCTGCTCATACGTCCTGGTCGATGACGAGCTCTACCGACGAGGATTCTCCATACCCCTTCTAAAATGTGTTGAGGAAAACAAGGTCCCCGAAGTTTTCTAGGAAATTCACGATGGTATCAACACACAACACTTGGGAGGGAGATCTTTAGCAAGAAAGGCCCTACGAGCAGGTTATTATTGGCCGACCATGCAGCACAACGGTAAGGAACATGTCAAGAAGTGTGATAGATGCCAGCGCCACGGGGACATGTATTTGGCACCCCCTAACGAGTTAAAGACTTCGTCATTGCCATGGTCCTTCGCCTGGTGGGGGATGGATATCCTTGGCCCCTTCAGAATGGGGTCCTACAAAAATAAATTTTTGATCATGGTCGTCGATTACTTTACAAAGTGGATCGAAGCCGAAGCTCTCGCCAAGATCACAGCCTTCAACATACTTCGTTTTTACAAAAGAAATGTCCTCGCATGCTTCGGGGTGCCTCAGGCCCTTGTGACCGACAATGGAACCCAATTCACGGACAGAAAGTTCCAAGACTTCGTCACCAAACTAGGCACGAAGTAACACTTCACTTCTGTCGAGCATCCCCAGACTAATGGGCAAGCAGAGGCCACGAACAAGGTGATCCTTTGAGGTCTAAAATGAAGGCTAGGCAAAGCCAAAAAGAGATGGATCGAAGAGCTACATAGCGTGCTCTGGGCCTATAGAACAACCCCACACTCCACCACCGGGGAAACTCCCTTCCTACTAGCCTACGGAACCGAGGCAGTGATATCGGTGGAGATCAGGGAACCTTCCAGACGAACGGAAGCTCCCCTTGACGAGGAGGTGAATGATGAGGCTTTAAGAGAAGAGCTCGACCTGGTCGAAGAGATTCGATCAGGGGCAGCTCTCCACGAAGCTACGCTGAAACAAAAAATAACCTTGCGCCACGATGCCAAAGTCGTAAAGCGCGACTTCCTAGTTGGCAGCCTGGTCCTGCGCAGAAATAGAAAAGATTCACGCGAGGACAAGCTGGCCGCAAACTGGGAATGACCATACAGGGTCAAATCAAAAACAGGCACTGGAGCCTACTACCTCGAAACGCTAAATGGAGAACCATTTGCTCGACCATGGAATGCTGAAAAG
Organism: Lathyrus tuberosus; assembly: GCA_022829125.1. Taxonomy (NCBI): domain Eukaryota; kingdom Viridiplantae; phylum Streptophyta; class Magnoliopsida; order Fabales; family Fabaceae; genus Lathyrus; species Lathyrus tuberosus. The sequence goes on along the minus strand of JALAZF010000306.1, from coordinate 6,404,173 downwards.
CTCAAACAATATTACAGTTAGGATCAGCCACCAGTACGGACTAATTGCCGACGAGATCACCCCACAGCGGGGAGACGGCTCGGCCGCAGGAGCATGCCCCGATGCAAGCATGATCCTTAATTGTACAACGCCGACTAGTTTCTGCTCATGGGACGAGCATATTATGTGCCTAACAGGGATACCTCAATCTAGCTCCACCATTGTTGCACCAGCATGGCAGGACACCCAGCTCGCGATGAGAATAGTCCAAACCCTGTGGGATCAAGACCTCGACCGAGATCCGGGTCCCACCACCGGCGAGAACACTTTGCCTCCTCGACGAGTCCCCTAAATCGTCGAGCGTAACAATAACGAGTCGAGCATAACTTCCATACTTAGCATTAAAATATTAAAGCATACACAAATAAAATGCAACGCATATAATATCAAACACAAAGATATTTATATAATATGGCCATAAGGCCAGAATTGTTAATATTACAAAATGGGCCATGCCCAATAGTCGATTACAAATCAAATGGCATGCAGGCCAACAAAATATACAAGAACAAAATTAAACTGCATCAGTGGGAAGCTCTGGAGGAACCACGTGGCCATCAACAACCGCGTTTAGAACGCCCATCCCTTCGGTCAGCAGCTGGACTTCAGAATTAAGAGCCTTCATCTGCTCCACTACAGAGTTGAATCCGAACTCAGCCTCCCCTAAGTTGTCCTACTCGAGGATGCGAATTCTCTCGATTAAGTCCCTCCGTGTCTTCAGGGCCTTCTCCTCCTCGGTCTCATCCTGACCGACCGCCGACGAGCCCTCAAGCCCGACAACCTTCTTCTTCAGAGTGACATTCTCTTCCTTCGCCCTTGTCAGCTTCTCCCTCATCTGGTTCACTTCCTTCTAAAGTTCGATCTTGGCCTCCAGGTTGCCTTCAAGATTTGTCATCTTGTTGTGTATCTCAACATTCTCCAACTCAAGATCGGTGATCTCTGCGCCCTCTTGAGATCCGCGAGCGGAACTGTCTCCGCATCCCCGAGGGTCAGCGCCGCCTCCAGCACTCTCATAACAGTGGTCGCATCCTGGCATAGGAGCTTCCTTTTCACCTTAGGGTTGGAGGACAGAATGACCGATGCCGCAAGGTCAGGGATAACAACAGAGCCTTCCCCGTCAAACAATTTTCCTTAAAGATAACACGATGGCAGTACAAATTTATCCCGACAAAGCTGCTCGAACCACCAGCTGGGGAAGAGCCGATATCATCCTGCTTCCTCTTATTTTTTGTGTCTGGGGTAGGAGGATTCGATGTGTTGCCCAAAAAGGAGGTGGTGCCGTCCACAAACTTCTCCAGTGTTGCTTGCTTCTTGGCAGCTTCGGGTTTCGGCATTGGTGCCTTCTTGAGGTTTTTGGCCGCTACGGACCTGACCAAGCGCTCCCGCATGTTCGACATTTTCCCTGCAGAAACAGAGAGAATATGGATTAGTGCATTGGACAAGAAATTAAAAGTACGGGTAAAGAGATAATCCATACTGAGGAGCTCAAACCCGACATCCTCGTTTTCACATTCAAGGAGGGCCTTGGTATTTATGTAGCGAGCTGCCCGAGCAGGCTCCCCATCCTCCCCGAGCAGAACTTTGTTGTCCTTATCCACTATGAAGGCAGGACTGAAACTCTCTACAAAGGCATGCAATGCCCGAAAAGACTCCTTGTCCCCGTCACATAGCTGGTCATGCTTAACAAGAAACTGATCAGTCTTATATCTAAAGTGGGCATACACTCATTCCAGCGGGAACTTTGAGACGGGGCTCGTCACCTCTCCGTCATCAACCTCCACGGTTTCCATAATGGCCAGAGACTCCTTGGCCGCCTCCGAGACAGGCTTCATGACCAGGAACCTATATTTGAAGTTTTAGACAGACTCTAAATACGGCCAGAATAGCCTGCTCTGTTGCTTAAAGGACACCCAGCTTTGTTTCGAACCTGCCGTACTCCTTTTAATTTGAAATATACAGAAGAAAAGATCCACTGTGGCCCAGGCCTTCAAATATCAGCAGACCAGCTCAAAGGCCCTAATAAACGCCAGAGCGTTCAGATGTAGTTAGACATGGCACAGTTCCAGATGACAGAAGATGGCCTCTTGAAAGTCAGTGAAGGGAAGACGATACCCCGCCTCCACGAAAGCAAATTCATACATGGGGAATCTCATCCCCGGATACACCGAACATATCCAGTCGTCCTCTATGGGGCAAAGAGCCTTCCAGTTTGCGGGTGCATCCTCTGCCCGATCTTCAAGGTAAGGAAACTCACGAGCCTCCTCTTCAGTGAAAGTCAATCTCGTCGACATTGGCTCTTGGGCGATCCAGTCGATATCTCTCTTATCCATATGGACATTAGCATGCTCAATGGGTTGTTCTGCTTCCTCGTTAACAGCCCCAACGTCAGGGACTACTCCCTCGTTTCTGTCAGCCATTTCACCTGAAAAGCAAAGGAAGAAAAAGTGAATTCGACGACAAAGATCAAATCCACCCTTCCACCACTAATCAAGTGAAAGGGCGAGGAATAAGTCGAGGACGCCCTTAAGCCCTAGTCGATAGTACCGGGACGCGGCGACATCCTTTTCCCTGTAAAACGGGGACGAGTCTCCATGACTCTACGAAAGGATTTCAAGAGGAAGAGTTTCCTCGACAAAATAGAACTTGTCAAACACGCGATAATCAATCCTCGTGTCGAGAAAGCCTAATGCCCGACTACAAACTTAAGCTACTCCTAACCAGAAACCTAGGAAGATCTACATAGTCCTACACTACATTCAAAGACATTCAACCTAAGTTCATCATGTTCTTCAGGATCTTCATGAATTTCCCAGGAAATTCATGTGTTCATCGAAGAACACATGAACATTCAACCGGAAAATTCATGTCACAAGAAAATGCATGCCAATTTCCAGAAAACTAAGAACATCCTAGAAATAACAATGAAAGATGAAGAACTTACTTGGATTTAGAGGTTGAAGATGAAGGTCTGGGCGTGGACGATGAAGATGGACGGCGGCGAAGATGAACTCCGACGAAAGGACGAGTTGCAGAGCAAAAGGGTTTGGGGAGAGAAATTTGCGTGAAGTGTGCCAATGAACCCTCGCTCCCCCCTTTTATAAGCAGTTGCTCGCTTGGGGAAGTGCAAAAGACATCATAGCCTAGACCCCCTAGGCCCTGACAGAAATTAATTGCACCACCATGAGTCATAAGAGAATCTTTGCTTGGCATTCCCAAAGCTAGATGTTGCATTCCCCAAGACTTCTCCAGCTCCCCGCGAGCATATCCTCCTCGACAGTCCACACGAGCCACGTCCTCTTAAGGGCAGGTTGACAGAAAAACGTCCTTCTCGCGGGCACCTTTACTAAACTTGGTCGACATAAAAATGCTGTTTTCGCGGGCATGTCCTCGCATACAAAAGGGTTGTCGGGCTTATAAGCAACCATCTGTCGACCACGCTGACCATAGGGCAGGCGAAGGGCATGTCCCCAAAAAGGTCATTCAAAGGCAACAGCCTACAAGGCTATCTTAAATTATTACTCTTCCTCAGAGCAAAGACTTTGCAGGCTCCTGTTCTGGACTGGGCAGACGCTTGGCCCACAGTAGGGCAAGGCCCAATCTAGTCCAGCTCTTGGCAAGGCCCAATAGCTGGATTCAACCAATCTAGTCGTTAGGCACAATCTAGCCGTTGGGCACAACATAGTCGTTGGACACAATATGATCGTTGGGGACGTCCACCTCACGCGCTTGACAGTTCGCGCGACCAACTGCCTCTCTGGATCTCACGGGGACAGTTGGACCAGGTCAAAGGGTCACGCACTTGACCCTCCACCTGGCAGTCTCCCATTGGCCGACCAGATATTTTGGCCACATGGGAGACCTTGGGCCCGCGCTGGGGGTTACTTCTATAAATACCCTCTTACTTGAGAGGGTCAGGTTTGATCACTGTTCAATACTCTAAATCATACCTAAACATTTTGTACTTGCTTTCTCTCTGGCCCAAACTTACTTTGGCGTCAGAGTATCTTGCAGGTACACCCCCCTCCTCTCCTACACCATCATCTCTGCCCTACACGGAAGGACACGACGATCCAGTATGATCACACCAGATCACACACACATATATATATACTTAAAACTGAAAGTGAAAAAATAAGAACGACAGAATAAGACGATGGCAATGCAATAAACTTTTACGCGACAAAATCAGTGAAGTTATGATTGACTTTGAACATTTGCAGGAAAAGCTTCGAGCTACTATTCACGGTGGGAAACAAAGGTTTAATGCTTGGATGGTTTCCATAGTTATGTTGGTGTGAGGCGGAGGAAGAATGTTTTGGTTATGGAGTTTTATGAAGGTGAAGTAACGAGTTGTTTTTGGATTGAGACTTCGACGGTTTTGTCGATTTCACAGCGAGAGAAAAAAATTGTTGTGTTTTGTGGTTGTGGAGCTCGAGCTTGATGGTAGTGGTGGCTGAATTGTGTGGCATGTATTTAGAATCTTGGTTTTGGTGTGAGAATGGATTTAATAGTGGTAAGTGAAATGTTAGACAAAAAGAGTTTTTATGGAGTTTGTTGTATGGTATATGGAGGGTGAGATGTTTAAAGAAGTTAGAAAGAAGAGTGAAGATGGTTTATAATGGTAGAACTTTAAAGGAGTTTCTCTCATCACAAGAAAGATAACTCTCTTCTTCTACATGAGAAAGAGATGATATATGGATGATTCTCCTCTTAAAATATATTGAAGAAGGTGATGGTAGTTTGGTGGAAGTTATTTTTTCAGAAAATGAAAAGGAAAATGGTTGTGTATTTTGAAAATTAGAGACAAAATAAAAAATAAAAATAAAAACCAATTATTGAAAATAAATTTAATCTAAATATCAATTAATTCTAATTAAATTAAACTAGTTGTTTTGACTAAAAAATAAAATAAAAGGATTAAAAATGAATAAAAGTCAGACGCAAAAAATGCTCGAAAAATAATACTGAATGCACCAAAAATGATCAACACGAAATAAACCTCTCGGAAAAAATACAACATTTGATCTAATTTTGAAATAAATTTTGACTGGTAAAAAGGCTTAGACTAATCAAAATGTGACTAAAAAGTCGTCGAAAATTAAAACGAGGACACCAGGTTAAACTACGTGAAACATAGATTAATATAATTGACATCTGCAAGCTCGATTTTGAAATTTTTTGTCCATTGATTTTATGCACAGTTGAGATTCAGTTTGACCGATCTGTCTGTAAATCCGACAAATTTATTCTGACCAATATTTTAGGCATTATTCAAGATGAAAGACATGTTATGCTATGGAGACGATGCAAAGTAAAAATAAAGTCAGATGAATGAAAGTTTTAAAATTCCTAGCCAATATTGGGGTATGATAGTACTATTTCGTAAACTAAGGAAAATAAAAGCATATATCAGCTTCATAGCCTCATGGGGAGATAATACCCCAAAAATATATAAGCTCATATTGTATTTTAAACATTTGGGATGAACAACTAACCTCTGTTAACGTTTTGAATGTCCTGGATGAATAGCTAACCTCTGTTAGCATTTTAAACGTCTTTGATGAACAACAATCTGTTTTATGCTTTGAATACCATGAGTGAAAATGATATCCTAATTAAACTTACCATGTAGAACATTAGAAGCTCGAATTTCTAATGTCGAAGTCTTCACAAACCTCTAGCCCAATTAGTTTTTCGAACATCCTTGACAAATGACTATCTGCTACCCATTTTATCTCAGGGTCAATACCCTCCCACGTTTCGAACTAAAAATTAGGCAAGCCATCGGAATCAAGAAATCCATTAATCGATTCAATTTTTCTCGAAATCTTTATATTAGTTTGTACCAAGGAGCGAAGTGTTATTACACTTCTGGAATTTTCTCTTTGTTGGATATTATATTGATTCTAAGGTTTACTCACTTTCTAGAAATTTTCCTTTAGGTAAGTATACATACACATACTCATCTTTAGGATTTCACATTTCTATCCTAAATGAATTAACCTAGAGACCTTGCTTTATTACCAAGGTTAATCCAATGATCAAATTCCTACACTTTACTTTAGGAGTGAGATCATATGTTCTTAAGAGTCACTCCGGTGACTGAGTTTGGTCGAGCGTTGAAGTCTCGAAAGCTTACACCTTGTTTTATTGGTCTTTATCAGATCCTTAAGAGAGTTGGCGAAGTTGCCTATCGAGTTGCCTTACCACCATATATTTTGAACCTTTATAGTGTCTTTCATGAGTCTAAACTTTGAAAGTATATTCCTGACCTGCCCCACGTGATCCAATTAGATGATGTGCAAGTGAAATGTAACTTGACCGTGGAGGCATCACCCTTATGGATTAAGGACCGAGAAGCAAAATACTTGAGAGGTAAAAAGATTCTTTTGGTGAACGTGGTGTGGGGAGGACCTAATAGAGGAAGCGAGACGTGGGAGTCAGAGAGCTAGACGAGAGAGTCTTATCCAGAGTTGTTTCCTTCAGAAAATTTTTTAGGGCAAAAATTCTTTAAGTGGAGCAGAGTTGTAACACCCTGATTTTTATTATGATATTTTTATTAATATTATATAATTTTATTTAATTTTTAGAGTGCCTTTGAGTTGAGTAGATATATTATATGGGTTAATGACTTGGTAGAATTTATTTAATTAATTTTAATAATTTACTTTGTAGAAATTGTGAGAAATATGAGTTATGGGTAATAAATATGATTTAATAAAAAATATGGATACAGGTAGAATTAATTGTGAATGAAGGGAAAATAATGAGAATTAATAGAATAAAATAAATTAGGTTTTTATCTTAAATAGAGGAGAATGAGAGAAAAGTGTCACTACGTAACTTTTTTTTTTTTTTGGAGAAATAAGGAGTTAGAGCAAAGAGCAAACCCTAGGAGAGCAAGAGTAGGAGAAGAGTTTTCATAGCTAAAGCTTCAAACTTTGCTGCAAATTCAAGGTAAGGGGGGATTGTTCATGATATGAGTGTTTAAGCATGAAGGATAGAGATGATTCCTTATCCTATTTCTTTTTTCCTTTCCTTTTTTTTTCCACCATTAATGAAGTTGTTAAATCTTGAGATGGTTTATGCAAAACCTTTATAGATTGTTGTGATATGATGTAATTTCTGTGTTCTGTTGATTGTTGATTTTCGTATGAATTTGTATGCTTAATTATGAGTTTTGATGTTCATGTTTATATGTTTTGATTTGATGAAAATAATGATGTTTTTGTGGCTAATTGATGATATAAATGGTTAATATGTGTGTTATTGATTATGTGATTTATGTATGATCATTTGTTGTGTGTATGAAGTTGTTTGGAATCGAAATAGGAGATCTGGAAGTGCAGTCATGGCAAAAATGCTAATTTTCGTGTTTTTCCCTTTTTATTTTTTGTAACTTTATTTTAATTTTTATGTGATTCAAAAATTAAAATTTGTATTTTTTTATTATTTTAAATCTATTTTTTGTTTTTTCTATTTTTGGTATTTTTTTAAATAATCATTTTTTATTTATTTCATGCAATTTTATCAAAAGAGTCATAAAAAATCATTAAAAAAATAGATTCTAATTTTGTTTGTTTATTTTTGGCAATTTTTCATTCTTAGGGAACAAACAAATTATTTTAGGAAGATTTTAAGTAGAATGGGTAAAATATAATAAAGAAATTAAAGTCAAATTATTTTTGATTTAATTACGTTAATTAATGATTAATTTTCATTCCTTTTAGAATGGACATAATGTTCCACTATAAATAGATAACAATTTTCTAACCAAAGGAAGTCATCCATAATTCACATATTCAGTCCTTAAAGTTAGTTGTTGTTCTTCACATTGAAGGATAGGGGAAAAAGCATTAAAGGAAGGGAAAGAAGAGAAAAAACACAAAGGGTAGGGAAAGAAAGGGAGTGGAAAGCAACTTAAATTGTGTCTATTTGTCTGTTTCCATAATTTTTTATAATTTATTAGCCAGTAATTATACCTTTTACTTTGATTTTTATCTCCTTGAGTTATTATCAGGTTTAGGGGTGGCAAAATGGGCCCGGCCCGTTGGGCATGCCCGTTTTACCCGCACTTTAGTGCGGAGTGGGCCAAAGGTTTAAGCTCTCACCCTCTAATGTGCCCGCCCCGCCCCGCCCCGTTTTCTTCGCGGGCTTTTGCGGGCACGAGGATTTAAATAAAATTTTGCATTTTTAGAGTTAAAAAATGCAGTGTCCGCGGGCTTTCTCCGCCCCGCCCTTACGTATTTGCGGGGTGGGCATAAGTTTTAGGCCCGCATCATCAACTATGATCACCCCGCCCCGCCCCGTTTTTTTGCGGCCATTTGCATGACGGGCCTAAACGGGGTGGGCATGCCCGTTTGCCACCCCTAATCAGGTTATTAGAAACTATAAGAAAATAATTATTATTCTATTTTTAATTCATATAATCAAAATTTTAATTTATTTTGTTTTTAAAAAAAGGGTTTAGTTAAAAAAACCATGCCAATCTATTTGCTAGAGTCATATAGAACTTTTAAGATTTTTAAAAACTTTTTTTAAAAATTACTAATATAAATCAAATTTTCTAAAAAAAAAAACTTTATAACTTTTATTTATGGCAAAAGATACAGTAAAATCATACATACAAAATTGTTGAAAAAGTTACAAAAGACGGATACACATATTAAGGGACTTAATTGCAATATTTAAACATTATTTTTAAGTTACAAAAATAAATAATACGTGCCAAGTTATTTTGTTTTTTGTGTATGGCCTTTTTATCAACACGAAAAATAATAGGAATAATATTGATGTCTTTTGTTTTGAAATATGTAAAAATAATTTAAAATAAAATACAAAAAATTATATTTTGATAATTAAATAATTTAATTGGTTAGATTCAGATTAATCTTGCTAGAAACAATTAAGGATAATTAGGGTAAATCAACATTTTATAATAATTGCTAATTAGGATTATAATTTAAAATTAATCAAATTAAATTAAGATTTAATATAATAATGAGATTACTATGAAAAAGATAATTAAATAATTATGAATAATAAACATGAAATTAAAATACTAAAATTAGGGATTAATTTTTAATGGGTTAATGATATGAGGAATAAAATATATTTGAGATTAATTATAGAGCTTAATTAAATTAGGGATAGTTAAACATAATTAATTTATTGGGTTTTAAGTAATATATTTGATAATAATTAGGGATGTAAGTAAAATATTTTATGATAATTATTAATTAAAGTTGTAATTAATTAGTTTAATTAATAATATTTTGGGATATAATTATGGGATAAACATTGGGATTTTAAGGGATAAAAATTGGGGATTAAAATAGAGGATAACAGATAAATATTTGGTTTATAATATAAAGGATTTTATGGGATATTAGGGATAAAATAGGGTAAATCATGGGAGAAAATGGGATAACTAAATAGGGATATGGGATAAACATTAGGGTTTTAAGGGATAAAAATTGAGGATGGAATAAGGGACAAGGGATAAATATTTGGCTTATAATATAAAGGATTTTATGAGATATTAGGAATAAAATGGGTTAAATCATGGGAGAAAAATGGGATAACTAAATAGGGATATGAGATAAAATATTAGGGTTTTAAGGGATAAAAATTGGGGATAGAATAAAGGACAAGGGATAAATATTTGGTTTATAATATAAAGGATTTTATGGGATACTAGGGATAAAATGAGATAAATCATGGGATAGAAATGGTATAAGTCATGTGATAGAAACGAGATAAGTCATGGAATGGAAATGGGATACATTGTTGAAATAAAACTCTTAGGGGTCCAAAGAGTATAAAATTAGGATTCACGATAGGGGGATAATACTTGGGTTTTTTAATATATATTTTTATAAACATTTTATTATAATTTAGGGTTAATGAAGTTTTTGGTCCTCTTAAATATCTCATATTTCACTTTTAGTCCCTCCAAAAATTTTCTTCAAAGAATGGTCATCATAAAATTTTTAATTTTAACTTTTGGTCCCTCCTGCCAAAATCGTCACTAAAACCGTCGCCATTTCCATTGCTAAATAAAAAACCGTCGCTAAAACCGTCGTTAATTCTGTCTCTAAGTTGTAAATATCGTCGCTAATTGGCAGGAGGGACCAAAAGTTAAAATTAAAAATTTTGTCAGGACCATTCTTTGAAGGAAATTTTTGGAGGGACTATAAGTGAAATTGAGATATTTATGAGGACCAAAAACTTCATTAACCCTATAATTTATTTATTTTCTAAATGAATTAAAGAGATATTTTCTATAATGAAATCAAGGGATATTTAAAGGGGATAAAGTTTTGAGATAAAATTTTTAGTGTCCGAAGAGTATAAAAATTAGGATTGAGATAAGGGATAAAACTTGGGCTTTTATATTATATTATAATTTGTTTATTTTCTAAACCAACTAAAGGGATATTTCTACAATAAAAGTTAATGGGATAAAACATGGAATAAGACAAGGGATAAAACATGGAATATGACAAGGGATAAATTCTGCGATAAAACTCTTAAGGTTCGAAGAGTATAAAAATTTGGATAAGGGATAAAACTTGGGATTTTTTATACATATATTATGGTAATAAATTAAAAGGGTTAATTTTACAAATAAAATAGGATAAAAAAACTTGGGGATATTTTGCGATAAATCAAAGGGATAGAATCTAAAGTTTTTTTTGGGATAAATAAAATTGGGATAAGGGACATGGGTTAGGGGTTTATATAATATAATTATAATATTATATTATTTTCACAATAAAATAAAAATGGATATTTTTACAAATTAAACAAGGGGGTAGGGGATAAAAGACTTTCAACTCACCTAAAAATCTAAGTCCTTTGCCCTTCCGCATTGAGGCATTTTTCAAAGATCAAACAATTCTCTGTCCCTGATGCGTGAGAACTTTTCAAGGGATAAAAACAACCAATAAAATAAGAGATACAAACTACGAAACTCTGATCCTTCACACTTGAGGGTACGTTGGCTTTTAAGTAAATAATTTTGTAAATAAATAATTGATTAAATATTCAAGTAACAAGCAAACATACTCTAGAATTTAAGGAGGATCATACTGAATACAATAGAGGTGAGGGGTACCTGACACCTTTCTCTCACCTAACCGACTCCCGAACCTTAGTGTATCACCCTTCACTACTACGAAAAACTCATTTAACAACGGTTGGGAATGACATATAATGACGCGGGCGAAAGCGTTGTTATGTAGATTGTTGTTGTAAGTTCGTTGTTTCTACAACGGTTTGGAAACCGTTGTTGAAAGGTAGGACGCGCGCCATATATCACAACGGTTATGATAATAAATCGTTGCGATACATACACTTAGGTTCTGGGTTTGAAACTCATCAGTAGCGAATTTATATAAAACATAAATTACTTATGATATCGGTTACAATATATAATCGTTGTTGTAAGTACCCTAAGTTTATTATATTAAATGTAGATTGCTTGTTTTCCAAACACCTCACTAAATAAATATACATGGATTAAATTTGATGAAGATGCCTATAATCTGCAAATTAAACTGTTCTTGAAAACCAACTTAAACAAACCAATGTTGTTTTCTGATTGCATTCGTCTCATCGTGCATTTCACGCTCTTTTACATATATTGTGGTTTATTAATCTGACTCCTTCGATATATCGCTATATTCGATTATAGTTAAATTTCCATAATAAGACATTGGAAAATTTGCCTCATCTTTGATTTAACTATATTGGAAGATGGCGATGCATCTAAGGAGGCAGATCATTATACCATAATCTATATATAAAAGAACGTGAGATAAATGATGAGAGACATGCAATCAGAAAACAACATTGGTTTGTTTAAGTTGGTTTTCAAATACAACTTAATTTGCATATTATAAGTATCTATGTCAAATTAACTGAATGTATTTTAAGTGAGGGTTAGTGAAACAAACAATCTACATAGAATATAATAAACTCAAACAAAATTCTATACCAGATCCAGATATTATAAACTCATATAATACGCTTGCTACCACCAGCAAACTTTAAGTGAGGGTTAGTTAAACAAACAATGTAAATAGAATATGATAAACTCAAACAACATTCTATACCAGATCCAGAAATTATAAACTGATATAATACGCTTGCTTCCACCAGCATCATCACCCTGTATCATCCCCTTAACCTGAAAGGAAACAAAGCAAACTTCAAAAATGAGCATCCTCAGTTGAAAACAAACCCTAAAACCATAATCCAGTGATGAGTAAAGAGAGGAACAGGAATAACGTACCTTTTAATGAAACTAATCACGGAACAGGAATCAATTATGATGTTGAACTAGTTTGGGAAGCCATGAAAAAGAAATATAAGGAGGAAGAAGCTTACACAAAAGCTTCATACTTCTTATACTTCTTTTCATTGCTTCTAAAACTAGATAAAGTTTGCTTACACTGTTGTTTCTTCATTTACTAACATCTTGTTCGTGATGCTATGAAAAAAAGGTACAAGGTGGATGAAGTTTCCATCATAGCTTCATGCTTCTTATACATTTTTCCATAGCAACACAAATATTATGAAGTTTCCAAAGTATGGTCTTTGTTAAGGTAGTGAAAACAAATCTGAAAAAATGAGAACAATCAACAAAAACAACATGCAACAAACGAGATAATGGGAAATATCTAACAATAGATGGAAGAAGAAGATTACCTTAATGTATGAAGCACAAGATTCACGGCTAATGGTGAAAACGAAGAGAAAAAAATGGGTTCTAGGGTTTCACTTTGAAGGCAACGGCGTTACTGTCAATTAAGTGAAAGTTATTTCGCTTATATATGGGTAAACTATTTCACAACGGTTAACAATAACAACCGTATAGATATGTATTTATTTATTATAAATATATCACTACGGTTTACCAGAATAACCGCGGTGATAACCCTTTTATCTGTGAATTTTAAAATAAATAAAAACCGTATACATAGGTATTTATTTATTATAAATATATCACTACGGTTGACCAGAAGAACCGTAGTGATAACCCTTTTATTTATGAATTTTAAAATAAATAAAAAAGAAAGGGTGCACCTTAACTTCTAACTTAATGCATCTGCAGTTTAAACATCAACAATGTAATTCACAATGCATCTACAGTTTAAACATCAACAATGTAATTCGAACCCTAATTCAACTATTACATTTCATAACAAAGTAAATATTAAACATAAAGGAGACAAAAAACATAACATCTTGATATTTCCAGAAAATATCTCTGATTTCAATTTGTTCTTCAAATTCTTGTTCTTTTTCTTTAATTCCTCATACATAACCTTCAGATAGCCCACAACTTCCAACTCTGACTTCATAATGCTCTCATCGTAATTTCCATCTCTTTCTCCCACGTCTTCATTCCATATGAACAAATTACATATTTCATCGCTCCCCCAAAATGGACATCTCCAAAAAAGTCTTCCTTTATTTTGTCCCTTCTTGCATTGATACGAAACCATACGACCATCACAACCACAAAAATTTCCAGATCGAGATTTTACACTGGAACAAGACGTAGAAACACCTTTGGATGATTTTGTCTTCAAATGTGACATTGCAACACCTTAAAGTATAACACTTTGTTGTTGTTGTTGTCTTCTTCCCGACAATGGTGACGGCGTTGGTGTTAGGGTTGTTTCAATGGATAAATTGATATATATACTTGGTGTTTAAAATACATAAAAAGAAGTTTCAATTTGTAACAACGGTTTTGAGAAATATCCGTCGTGATATCCTTATTATTTTTTAGTTAAATATTAATAAAACTTAAAAAGGGAGCATTTACATCAAAGGGATAAACTATTTGAGGGCGATGAGGTTCGAACCCATGATAGCTAGATTGTATCCCCACGGTTTTCATAAAAACCGTTATTATACCCTTGAGATTTCTAATTAAAATAATGTGCGCGCATCCAGTACGCACTATAAGAACGGTGTATAGGATGTCGTTGTAAACCTGGCGTTGTTGTTTGGCCGTTTTGTAGTAGTGCTTAATCTTTAAGTTTTATCATTATTTTCTTGTCTCTTAAGACGAATAAAAGATGATGGCGACTCTGTTATTTTGTTGTCATGACAGCTAGCGACTTTGCTGGGGAGTTCTTATACTTCCCTAAAGGAGTCCATCCTAACCTTGGGTTTTTGGGTTCTTGTTTGTTTACTGTTATATATATATATATATATATATATATATATATATATATATATATATATATATATATATATATATATATATATATATATAATGATTATTATATGTTTATGTTTCATATATTCATAAATATCATCATTTGGTTGGGATATGTTTATTTGTGAAGCTAAAACCCAAGCTTGGAGGATAACCCTGGATAAGGACGTAGAACGGAAATGTTTTGAGGAGATGTGACATCTCAACAATTCATTGATGCTACACTCGAAAGAGACCCTCCAAAGGTGTCTTCATGGTAGGGCTAGCCTCTAACATAGTTGATGATTTGGATGTGGTCCATGACCCGAGAACCTTAAGAACCACTACAAGAAAATTGGTAAGTTACGACGGTTCATTTTGTCAGGTTACGGCGGTTCCAACCGTCGTAAATTGTAAGGCACGATGGTTTATGCCTTAGAGGATAGACATGAACATCTACAGCAGCTTAAACATTACTTCCAATTAACACTTAACACCAATAAAGAAAATCACTTATGGTCTTCTAGTATCATCACGAGCCCTTCATAATCAGTTTTGTGGTCTTCCAGTTGTTGCTAATCTTTTGGCTTCACCAACACGCTCTTCCAAAAGCAAAACTTCCTCAGGTTGTGCAGGGTACTCTGGTAGTTTTTTGCCTGAAAAACACTTGTATTTGTTAAGAATAAGAATAAGAATGTTTTACTCCTTCAAATGTCACAACAAAGACCGAGAATATGCTTCCCACCTATAAGCTTCTCTATCTAAAGGAACCATTCCAACTCATATTGGTTCACAAGGGAAATGGCAACCCCAGAGCGCCATGCACAAGCAGTCCTTCCAACACCATGAATGAAATCCTATAGTAACAAAGTCAGGACTTATCAAGTGAAAACATAAATTACATTTCCGTGTTCTCAGTTAATTTAGATACATCATCCTAAAATAGCTGTGAAATTACTAATAAAATCCTACCATTACATTAATCCAACTGTGAACTTTTGATTAATTATTATTGTGTTAAACATGTAAAAAAAGTACTACAGTCTACAGAGTGCATATTACTTTGGAGTTTGAGGGAATTACATAGTTAATCACCATATCTACTGTTGGACTATCGAGTCTCCTGCTAGCTGCGTCAGTACAAAGAAGAATATTGCAATCCCCAGACTTGAACTTATTCAAGGCTCTAAGTCGCTTGGGCTGTCAAAAGATATTAGGTACAAATTAAAAGGTAAGTTTAGAACAAATTAGAATTATAATGCTGGATATCGGGGACAATTACTTGACTCATATGACCATTAATTGGGATGGCTTTCAAACCAAGATTTCTAAGAATCAAAGCAAGAAGTCGAGTTGCATCACATGTCCGAGTGAACACCATTGATGTACTTCCGGCCATTTCAGTGAGAATATACACAAGGTAGCAATCCTCGGAAAGAAGCAAGCAATTGATGAACATAATCATCAAAAGCATAAAAGATAATAGTGGTGATTCATGAAACCCAAAATGAATGAAATTTTGTTAGTTTAAATCCAAATAGGTAATTTGTGACAAAATAATGACATTTCCTTTGTAACATGAGTGTTTTCTCGTCTGCATCTAACACCATAACTCAATATTACTTTGTGTTAGAAATTACTTCTACTAAGCTAATTCTATTGCATTTGTCTATCTAACCTTGACTTGACTATGTCACCCGTCAAAAATAATGAAAAGCAACAAATATTTTCGAAAGGGAACTAATGTCAGCTTATGAAATTCTTACTTAAATAACATTCGACACACAGATAATGAACTAGATGCTCTCTCGTATGTTTTTTAAGTTCTGTTCTGATCTAAATCTAATCTACTTTGAATATATGTTAGAAATTCTGCCATCAATGTGGTTCGACTCTAGTCGCCTAATTGCAGGTAGGAATTTGATATCTGCATGCATAATGATGTTGGTTGTTATTGTTGTTATCTATACAAAATAGATTTAGGATAGCAGCGGCAAGGAAGACGCAACTATTAAAACAAGTTTTAGATATATACCAAATTTACCGATTGAGGAATTCGCAACAATGTAGTAGGACCAAAATTAGTGGCATCCTTGTAGGTTGACTTGTACCATACAGTACCATTGAATCCATTCCAGTTTGAATTTAGAAAATCAAAAGATGTTAAATGTCAAAACAATATATAAACATGAGTATCATCTTCCACACATTATGTAGGCTGAAACATAAATGATAAAAGTACCTGAAAATATTATATTGATCTGCTGTGGGAAACTTCTTTCATGGCTTTCATATAACTCATTATTGATTTTAGAAGAACTGTTACGCCACAAATTTATACCGTCGGCACGTCCAATTTCTACATGAAGGGGAAATAAATTCAACCATTAACGACACAAAACATTTCACTTCCATAAAAACACATTTCCATATAAACACATCCAGGATAACCTTAGACAACACTACACAGCTCGTGGAAACATTACAAAAATGACACAGTTGTATGAAATCACGGCAACCCCTTTTGATCATGTTATCATACATTACCATTAAAAGGTAACTAGAATGAGACCCGCGCGATGCGCAGAGCTTAGATGATTTTTTTTAATAATATTATAAAATATAGAATTTAATTTATTACAGAAAAATCCGAAGGTTTTCTGCGATTTTTCCTATGGATTTTGGTTTTAAGGACTAAAACGAACGCGAATGTGAAATATAGGGAATTGAACAAAAAAAATATTACAGTGACGAAAACCAAAAACACGCTAACTTACAGGGGCGAAAACACTATTTAAGCCAAAAAAATAATTAATATAAGAAAAATAAAATAAATTGTATCTTTATAATTGTTATTACGAAATCGTTTATCTCATTTTTGTAAGTGAATTAAGTAGTGATAATATTAACGTTTATTAAGAGACAAAAAATTGTTTTCATTTTTATAGAAATTAAATTAGTTCTCATAATTTTTTTATCTTATTTGAAAATTGATTAATTTAATTTTTGTAAGAATAGAATCAACTCTTATAGTTTTTGTTGAATTATTTAAAAAATAATTAATTTAATTTTTTTTATAAAAAATTAGTGTGCGCAATAGAAAATAAAATGAAATTTTAATAGTTTGAGTTTTGATGTATGATTGATATATAATTTATACATGTGTGTAACTTATAATAATATGTGTTTCCATATATCGTGGATGTATAATTTCTAAAAGTTTATAATATTATATATGGAATGGAAAAGAAAAAAAATAAATCAATAAGTATATCTGATTTTTAGTTAGAGTAATAGAAGGGATAAGTAATGGAATATGAAAATAGAAGTGTTTTAATTAAATGAAATTTATAAATGAAACGTTACACTTTTTTCTTAAATAAATAGTAGATATTTTGTTTGTATTTTGAAGAGTGCCACATCAGATTTTTAATGATGTGGCGATTAAGAGAATGAATTGTCAATATAATAGTGTGAGACTTAGTTTTAATATATTATAATAGATAATAGATACTACCTCCGTTCCTTTTTATAAGAGACAATTCACTTTTTAAATTCATTGAATAATCAATGTATTTGGTCAGTTTTTAGACTAGATACATTGATTATTTAATGAACCTAAAATATAAGTTGTCTCTTATAAAATAAAACGGAGGTAGTAATAGATAATAGATAATAGATTCCATATCTTTATCCACATGAAAGCCTGCTATCGTGTATGGAAATGTTTCCATATACCGATGCGCATCAGTGCCTCCTACCTGGTAAATAGGCGAGAATAAAAGCTCGTCCTGAGGGCACTTAGTTTGCATATAATAAATGGGAAGATCTTAAGTGAAAGTAGGTTCCAAAAAATTGTTGCTCTCCGGCTTTGACTCTGATCCCTATATCATTTTCACAGTTTCACCAACAAAAACTTCATACACAAAATTATAAATACTTTCAGAGTTAGCAAAAAAAAAAACCACCAGCATATTTGATGCCAAACTAGCCATGATATCAGACTAGTCTCTGAATCTGTGGCCTCTTAGGTAGAGTGTTTTTATATTCCAATAAACAGTACAAGAGTTTCTTCTCTGTTCCTTGTCGTCACATGTCTTGCTTTGTCACATCCAAGTTTCCATCCATTGTATGTTGTTGATATTTACGACTAGGTAAATTTGTATCTCTATTGCTTCCAATAAAACCTATGATTAGTTTTTACTTTTTACTCTTTCAAGTTTTTTTCTTGTTATTTCGAATGGAGATAACTTAACCGTATTCGGATATGAAACTTTGCCTAAATCTGTGGCTTTTTCTCTCCATATTGTTTGCAACTTCAACTATGTTACATAAATTATTGTGCTTCTGGTATTTGTTCATGTTTTCATCATAGTTTTACATAATGAAAATGAGTCACAGTGTGCATAAAATGATTTTAAATATAATTAGATATTAATTATCCAATATGATGAAAGTTTGTAGGATTTAATGGCAATCTCAAAAGTGTTGTGGATATGTAATTCAATTATCATTTTCTATTGAAAACTAACACTAACACTTTCTGATTATCCTATCTTGCAGTGATATTTCCTATAACCAACTCATTTCCCTTCATCTTCATAGTCGGTTTGGATTCATATACTGAATTTTCCATGTTTTAGATGGCATAGCCATGTTCTGTTCAAGACCATCTTGATGGATGAGATTTATAAACAAGAGAATTAGTGGGATAAGAATTATAACCTTAGTTAATGGATCATACCATATGATCACGTGTCACCACCTTAACAACATTTATAGCCTCAATCATGAAATTTTGCATCAGATATATCGCAAGAAATTCAGATTAATACACAAAATGGGGTGCCATGTAAAGCAAAACAAACACAAAACGGAATGTCATGTAAGCATTTAACTTAAACATAATATTCTACCTAAATAACTAGCAGGCCATAATTATGCATTGTCACGTTGTCAACTACATCGAAGACAATGAATCCATATCAGACTCTGGAATGTTTAATCCAACAGCCACCTTACATGAGTGACTCGTGACTGTACAAAGTTGTTACTACATACAATCTAAACCCAAAATACAATAAGTGTATTATTAATTGAGGTTGTAGGGACTTACATGTTTCACTCCCGCCTTTGCTCTCATCTCTTCGAGCTTTAATCGGAACTACACATCTAACTACACTTTTGGCAAACGTGAAGAGAAATAAATATATACATTATGTTCACAAGTATGCAAAACATGTAAAATTCACACATATGGTAAACATATACAAGTATCAATATAAACAAGTGAAAATAGACAATATATACGATATTTACAAAACTCAAAAATAAAGAAACTATCGCAATGTGATCCAATAAAAACACCAATTCCCGACAACGGCGCCATTTTGCTGAAGCGGTAAAGCGGCAAGCAACAAAAGTTTTTGGAAGTATTTTTCTAGGAATTTATCGTGTACACAGAGATCGGTGCTATTGAACTGTCGTTCGACAAGTCTCTGTAAGAGCAAGAGTTGTCTCTGCGAGTCATCTCTATGTTTTGATGATAACAATGAGTATTTGTGAAAGAACTATTTTATGTTCTAATGTGTGTTGTGTGCAGATCATAATCATAGAATATATCAGATCCAATAAGCACCAGCAAGATGTGCGTATATGTTCATATGCGAGTTACTATGTGTAACACAAGTCGCAAGAAGCAAGTATGCTTCTGTATCTGATCATAATTAGAAAGATCCAAGGATGTCGATATTGCTGTTGCAATGCTCTTGTGGATGTTGTTCTGAAAGTGATTATGATTCTGAAGATAGCGAAGCTTCTGATGAGATAATCTTTTGGAGAACCGAAGTGCTGAAGATTCTGATGACTTAAAGTTCTGAAGGCTGAAGGCTTTGAATACCAAGTGCAGAAAGATTCTGAAGACTTACGAGTTCTGAAGATTTTGGTTCTAAAAGTCAAGTGCTGAAGACTCTGAAGACAGATTCCTAATGGACAAGTTCTGAAGACTCTGAAGACTTGAAGCAATGAAGATAACGGGTTTCTAGACAAGTGCTGAAGCTCTGAAGACAGATTTCTAATGGACAAGTTCTGAAGACTGAAGACTTGAAGATTCAGAAGACCCAGTTATAAAGTCTCTACTCATGCTTCAATTAATTACCATCAGAAGCCTCTGAAAATTTGAAGACAAATGTTACCTTTGGCAATGACTATACACCGTATTGAAAAGATCTATCCCGTCACTTCTTTTATAGTAAAAAGAAGATATGGCAGTACAACTTTCATCATTGCATAACGACTCTTTTCAAACATCCAACAGTGCTTCAACGGCTATATTTTACTTGGCTATTTAAAGGAAATGAGAATACGCTTCTGAAGGTGTCGAAGTGATGATAGTCACAACGATTAGTTATCGTTGTTACAATAAATATTTAAAGCTATCACCATTAACACACGACCATTGTTGTTGAAGCTTAAAGATCATCATTCAACACAACAACAATTAATTGGAACAGAAGCTGTTGATGAACAAGACAACATTGCAAATCAGTCAAGTCATCAACCAACTTTATCGTCTGGGCTATATTGAAGATCTAAAGCAAGGAGTTATTGCTCAAAGCTTGCTCAACAAAGAACATGAAGAAGATCTACAAGATGTCATCAACTGTCAAATCACAATACATCTTTGTAGAATCTAAAGATAGCAAGGAGTTCTTGCTCATATCTTGCTAGAACACTGTGTGTTCATTTGTACTTAAGATTAGGAGTTATCTGCTTGTTAAGAAGCATCAATGTAATCTCCAGAACAACTAATTCTATGTGAATTAGGATTCTTCAAGTGATCAGTGTGATCGGAGACTTGAGAAGACAATGGTTGGGTGTTATTGTGGAAATCCTGAAATATGGTCAATGATAGTCATATCTCAAAGAGGACCAATTGTGGGTCATACTCTTGTGAGATCACTGATGGAACTCATTGAAAATCCTGGAAGAATGGTCAGTAAACATTATATTCGTTGAATCGGATCCCTAAACGTTTAGATGTGAAATCCTGATAGTAGATCTTGCAACATTGGAACCTATTGGGTCAATGTTCGTTATATCCATTAACTTGGATCCCTGAACGGTTCATTGTGGGTTAGTCATAGTTGTGGTTGTGCAGGTTATTAGTCACTGGTGTTCGCCCGTGCATCTGTAATCGGATTTGATTATAGTGGATTAAGTCCTTGTGTTCAAGGCAAATCACCTTGGAAGGGTGGACTGGATTAGCTTGAGAATGGCTCAAGTGAACCAGGATATATCGTGTGTTGTTTACTCTTTCTTATGCTTTGAATTATTGTTTATGTTTCTGTATCTGTTATCAGAACCTTGCATAGCAAGTCAGAACCTTGCAACTTAACTCTGATAAGCTTCCTCACTACAAGTCTGATTCAAGCATAGCTAATTCAGATTCTCCTTGTCGCTTATGCTTCATGCATTGCATAATCTGGATGACGCTTCGCATGTCAGAGTCTCTCAACACAACTCTGATGTTCTCTTAGCATGTTAACGATAAGAGGCGAAAAGTGTATAAGAGTTAAAACACAATTCAACCCCCCCCCCCCCCTTTCTTGTGTCTTTCTCGCATCTTCAATTGGTATCAGAGCTCCGATTCTGTTATTGATGAATATCAAACACTTAACAGTGTCAGAAAAAGATCCAGATATGGTGTGTAGAAATACTCTGGGTGAGATTTCAATCCACTTACAAATTCAGTATCAGTTCAGAAGATGACTGTGTACTAAATTGTAATCAAACAGATTACCGGAGCAAGTCACTGATTCTTGAAGTTTTGTAGTTGTCAACAACAGAATCTTCCTCTCTAAAACTTAGGAGAAGATTGAAGAATCAGCTGACAAGATAGATTCATCAGATAAGTAGTAGTATTTGTTGAATGCTTATCTTAGAAGATACGTTTGGATAAACAACGTATTTGCTCAAGATTGAATCATCAGAAAATAAGAAATCTTGTTTGCTGAAGTTTATTTCTTTATGAGTTTTTGAGATGTTTTCAAGAAACGGATTAGTCCACCCTTGACTTTCTCATTCAGAGCTCATTAAGAATTTCTTCATGTAAAGAAGAAAGATTGTTGTTCTATGATTTTGAACTTCAGTATGAAGTCTGCAGAAGAAACCAGAAACTGAAGAATTAAAGTTCTTAGAAGTGATTCAACATCTGAAGCTCAACTGATCAAGCAATTAAAAGATTCAAGTGAATGTTGGTTCCTTGAGAAGCTTTGCAGAAAACTGAAGAACGTTCATCGGAATCTGATTCAGGATGATTTCTGAGTCTTGGTTGAAATAACATAGACGATTAAGTTATGTTGAGATTCTATCTCAGTTGAACCCACTGTATTTGGTCAGAATGATTTCTGTTAATTCTCTCATAATTTCATGTTGTACAAATTCTGGAATCAGAAGATGCAAAGACAGAAGTAATCTACTCAAAGCTAAAAAGGATTTATGTTACTGATGTTTTTCAGAATGAAGAAATCAGTAGACATTCTTTTCAGAACCTGATATGCTGTCAATCCTTGACGGACTAACTCTAAACAAGTTAGATCAGCAATTGCAAGAACAAGAGTGTCATGCAAACTATGTCATATGTTACACACTTGTTTGATGATACTTGTATCTGAACAAACTTTGCATCAGTTCGAAGAAACACAGTCAGAGTCTCTTATGAATCACTCTGAAGAAAGCAGATACAGAACAAGGCTGACCAGAAGCTTTACAAAGGATGCTTCTTTCAGACACATGAGAAACCAGAATAAAGATAATCTGAGAAAAGTCAGAAGCCTAAACGCAAGACAGCTCATGTCAGAATGGAAAACACTCAGATATAGAATCACTGTAAAAAGACTTCAGAATCTCTAAGGTATGTTTTTCTTCATTCATGACCATCCTTATTCTCTGAATTTTAAACAGTAGCAATATTTTGAATCTTGTCATAACCACTGATCACTCACTGACACATTAGGTTTCGTAAAGATTCATTGAAAATATAGTAAGTTTCTCACGCATTTATGATTAGATGAATATTGAGAGTAAAATAAGCGGTTATGATTACTTTGTGTCAGCCACTCCCTTATGGCTCATAAATATACATCGATTCGTATCCTTATTTGTGATCTGCTCTGACAACCACTATATAGACTCTATCACATGTCTTTTCGTCTTAAAGTTGACCGCCATCGCTACTTATAGCTATTCTCGAAAATAATGAACCCTGATTGTTCCAGTTCATTAAATAGCTATTGATCCTAAGTCCTTCTCATATCATTTACTCTAAGAATCACTCTTTAACTATCTCATAGTTTAATTTCTTTCTCTCTCAAACAAAATCACTCCTGTTCAAAATGACTTCCCACAACATCAGAGGAGAAATTTATGATCTTGAACTCCTGAAGGAATACACTCTGAATATAAGTCTTCTGCATCAACTCAACAAAACAAGTATCCTCTCTGGGATTGAATTTCAGAACTGGGAAAACTAATTCAACATGCTTGTTGGACCTGTCTTTCCTGAGCTTGTAACTGAGTTTTGGGCAAATGCTCGAGTACTAGAGTATGACTATGGCAAGAATGCTATTTTGTCTATGGTTGCTGGTTGTCCAGTCTTGATTAATCCTACCATCATTGCCAAAGCCATTGGGTGTAATGAAGATGGTTTGTTGGTTGAAAGCTACATCAACAACGCTTGTTTTGACAAGCACTTGCATGTCATTTTTGAGACCGAAGGTCGTCCCACTCAACCTTGTACCCTCACTCCTATAGCTAAAGACTGGTATAAATTAATGGTAACTAATTTAAGGCCAAGAGAAAGAGGGGCAGGATGGTAATCTGACAAAGAGAGATTATTTATTTTCTTCTTAGTTTCTAGGATCAAAATAAACCTACCCCAATCCATGTATAATCATCTGAAGGAAGAAATTAATTTGTCTAGAGAAGACACAGTCTATCAAGTTCCCTACTGCAGAATTATCTCCCACATTTTTTATCTTCAATGAGTAGTTAGTCATTGCAGGAGAAATGGAATGACTGAGAAGATTCTTCCTGAGTTCTGTCAACCTATGACATTCTTAGTTTAAAATAGGAAGTTAGATTTCCTAGAGTCATTTTTTTTGGGGTCTTTGTTCGTCTGTCCTTTTGTTTTGAAATTAACTTGTATCTCTTTGATCAATTAATGAAGTAACCCTGATTATGAACTACTTATCCTTATGAATGATTAATTTTATGTTCATCTTATCACGATGCATTGTTTAATCTACACTTCATAAACTTACTATAGATTAGAATGAAATAATTAAGCATTATAATCAATTACATGCATTTATTATTAGTCACACGAAAAGCCTTAGGGTTATCAAGAAACTACAATATCTCTTTAGGTCATAATTGTGCAACGGTTACTCTCGCCACTCATAAGAGAGCAGTTATGCTTAAATGATCGGTTAATTTTCTCTCGTTAAAGAAACCAATCATTTACTCTCTTTTCCCACGTCCCTTAGCCGACCTAGGAAAGATTAAACTTTACCCTCTCAAATTCTTTTGCCTTTACTCTCTTCATTATTTTATAAATAGGCTCAACCTTAACCCACTCTTCACAGCCCTTACATCATCCAAATCTTGAGTAAACTCTGTTAGTGTGTTTCACCATCAACAATGGCCTCCTTCTGTCAAAATACATTACGCCCCATCACCACAAAAACACCAATTGAAAAACTCATTGTCAAGACTGAAACAATTGTGAATTTCAAGGATTTGAAAGCAAGCGTATGTGACGTGACTCACTCCATGAATCATCAAGGGTGGAGAAACTACTTCAAAAGGTTAGAAGGACCAACCTATGCTTGTCTGGTCAAAGACTTCTGGATTCATGCTACTGCAAGCACAACTGTCATTGTATCCTCTGTGTTTGGAAGGAAAATAGTTATATCTAAAAAGACCCTTTCAGATTTGTTGATGCATGACAATACCGGATTAAGAATCACCAAGGATCAACTAAGCAAGGAAAGAGAAGCAAAAGTCTTGGCTACTATTTTTAAAGAAGAAACTGTAGTTGATGCGGAGAACCCAATATTCTCAAGTCTGAAGGATTCCCTACAAGTGTGGTTCAGAATCCTGCAAGGAAATGTGTTTCATCATCTTCCTTCAAATCAACTCAATGAGATGCAGAAGTGTGTCCTATTCCTTATTCTAAAAGGAATCAAGATACATCTTCTAGCAATCCTTTTCAAACTTCTGAAAGAATCTATAAGGGACTCCAGAATGGGTTATGGCACGAAAATCAGACATGTTCCGTATGGGAGACTCATCTCTAATATTCTGGTAGAATCAGGAATAATTGATGACATCCTGGTCAACGAAGGAGAATCAAGCAAACTTCTAAAAAGCGCGGGAAAAATTCTCAGATTTAAGGATCTAAGGAAAAAGAAAGAAGACGCTGATCTTGATGATACGTCACTAAGGCAAGTGACGATGGCTATAAGAGTTCCTGTTAAAGGATTTCCTAACTTCAACAAAACACATGATCAAGTAGAAGTGGCAAACTATCTGCGAAAATTCAAAGATGAAGACATTGGTGTATGGATTGATCTGGAGAACATTACAGATATGCTTCAAGAACTCTCAGAATGGAAGAAAAAGGGAAAGAAGCAAAAAAGTGCTTATAGCAAATAACCTTCTTCGAAAAGATCAAAGATTGTTAATGAAGAATTAACATCCTTCAAGGATAATGCTATCAACAGAATCCAAAACTTAATAGATATATCAAGTTCCAGCTTAGATCCCACTGCTATGGGAAATATCTGGACTGAATTTCATGGATGAATGTTTGAAGAAATTGTGAAGAACAAGCAGTTAGCAATCACACAAGTTGAAGATAAAAAGATACATGCTTCAAGAACCGATGAGGCTGAAAGCTCATCTTCCACCTCCTCCCTATCCATAGGCACCTCCTAGACTATTCCCTAGGAATCTATTTTCATAGCCTATGTTTTGATCGCTCCAAACTACCTAGGATTAAGTAATCTATTTTAAATGAAATATCTTTTGAATCTATTTGAAATAGCATATTTTATGATAACTTGTTCATTATCATACTCTGAAACACTAACGATTTTTTAAATGCTCTAACTTTTTGATGATGTCAAAAAGGGGGAGAAATAGAAATATGATTTTTTATATATATGTTAAAAGAATGCAAAACTCAAACAAGTAAATTAATGGTGTAAAATACGTTTACCACTAACGTTTGTTTGATGTTTTACCGAGGAACTCTGAGCAAGTTCACTAGGCATTCTTAGAACAGGTTTAAGAAAGAAGAACTCTGTTTGTTCATATCATCGAAGTTGTACACTTCGTGAACATATGTTCAGAATCAGATTGACCCAGTACAGTTCAGAAGTTGAGAACTTTCTGAAAGTCAAAGTTATCATGATTTTGGTATCATCTTGTTCAGAAGTTGTAAACTGTCTGAGAATATGATATTTAGAACATAAGAATCAGAAGAAGAATCTTCCTGAAAGCTGTCAAGACAAAGTCTACATTCAAAGATGCTCTTCAGAAGAACTGAGCAAATCAGAAGTCAAAGACTGTCTGAAGATCTGGATAGAAGATAAAAGAAGAAGAAGTTCTGATAAACCAAGAATTCAACTCAGAAGAAAATGAATTGGTATTAGACTCAATCTACAATTGGTATCAGACTTAGTTAAGCTAAGAATTGTTCTCAAATACCTTCATTGGTATCAAACTCAGCAACTTTGGTATTAGACTAAGAATCTAGATCACATTGGTATCAGATTCAGAATCAAGCTTTGATTGATCACAAAATATCTATCAATCAGATCAAGAACCAAGCTTTGATGAACCACTGAATTGTGACAGTAACAAGGTTCTGAGATGAAGGCTTGTGTTCAAGTCAAACTCTGGATAGTCAAGATCTTAATCGTTGATCATAACCGGTATGACCAAATCAAAAATCTGAAGATCATCAAGTCTAAAACTCAGGAGGAGTTTCTTACGACAAAAGACAAGTTCAATTCTGATAAATAGCGTGGCTAAGTTATTAGAAGAGAATTGTTCTATCTCAGAGCTAAAATGGTTCTGCTGAAAAGTAGAAATTGCTTCAGAAGACTCTGAAGATTATGAGCTCTGATACGACGACCAAAGGAACTAAGTTCTAAAGATCTGAAGACAGAAGTTCTGATGAACAAGTCCAGATGCTGAAGACTTTTGTCTCCTTAAGACAGATAGGGAAGTAGTCATTCTCTATTTTATGTTCTGACAACTCAAATTGTTATTTTGTGAGTCTTTAGATCAGATAAAATAATAGACGATCACAAATAAAATTTTGGGGTTAACACATTCAGGGGGAGCTGTTGTTCCGGACTCTGAATATGTTACGATTGGTGATTACCTTGTATAAAATGTTCAATCAAAATACATGGTTTTGTCATCTTCAAAAAGGGGAAGATTGTAAGAGCAAGAGTTATCTATGCAAGTCATCTCTATGTTTTGATGATAACAATGAGTATTTGTGAAAGAACTATTTTATGTTCTAATGTGTGTTGTGTGCAGATCATAATCATAGAAGATATCAGATCCAACAAGCACCAGCAAGATGTGCGTAAATATTCATATGCGAGTTACTATGTGTAACACAAGTCGCAAGAAGCAAGTATGCTTCTGTATCTGATCATAATCTGAAAGATCCAAGGATGCCGATATTGTTGTTGCAATGCTCTTGTGGATTTTGTTCTGAAAGTGGTTATGATTCTAAAGATAGCGAAGCTTCTGAAGAGATAAACTTCTGGAGAACTAAAGTGCTGAAGATTCTGATGACTTGAAGTTCTGAAGGCTGAAGGCTCTGAAGACCAAGTGCAGAAAGATTTTGAAGACTTATGAGTTCTGAAGATTTTGGTTCTAAAAGTCAAGTGTTGAAGACTCTGAAGACAGATTCCTAATGGACAAGTTCTGAAGACTTTAAAGACTTGACGCAGTGAAGATAACGAGTTTCTAGACAAGTGCTGAAGCTCTGAAGACAGATTCCTAATAGACAAGTTCTGAAGACTGAAGACTTGAAGATTTAGAAGACCCAGTTATAAAGTCTCTACTCATGCTTCAATTAATTACCATCAGAAGCCTCTGAAGATTTGAAGACAAATGTTACTGTTGGCAATGACTGTACACAGTATTGAAAAGATCTATCCCATCACTTCTTCTACAGTAAAAAGAAGATATGGTACAACTTTCATCATTGCATAACGACTCTTTTCAAACAGCCAACAGTGCTTCAACAGCTATATTTTACTTGGATATTTAAAGGAAATGAGAATGCGCTTCTGAAGGTGTCGGAGTGATGATAGTCGCAACGATTAGTTATCGTTGTTACAATAAACATTTAAAGCTATCACCATTAACACACGACCATTGTTGTTGAAGCTTAAAGATCATCATTCAACACAACAAAAATTAATTGGAACAGAAGCTGTTGATGAACAAGAAAACATTGCAAATCAGTCAAGTCATCAACCAACTTTATCGTTTGGGCTATATTGAAGATCTAAAGCAAGGAGTTGTTGCTCGAAGCTTGCTCAACAAAGAACATGAAGAAGATCTACAAGATGTCATCAACTGTCAAATCACAATACATCTTTGTAGAATCTAAAGATAGCAAGGAGTTGTTGCTCATATCTTGCTAGAACACTGTGTGTTCATTTGTACTTAAGATTAGGAGTTATCTGCTTGTTAAGAAGCATCAATGTAATCTCCAGAACAACTAATTCTATGTGAATTAGGATTCTTCAAGTGATCAGTGTGATCGGAGACTTGAGAAGACAATGGATGGGTGTCATTGTGGAAATCTTGAAATATGGTCAATGATAGTCATATCTCAAAGAGGACCAATTGTGGGTCAGACTCTTGTGAGATCACTGATGGAACTCATTGAAAATCCTGGAAGAATGGTCAGTAAACATTATATTCGTTGAATCGGATCCCTGAACGTTTAGCTGTGAAATCCTGATAGTAGATCTTGTGAGATTGGAACCTATTGGGTCAATGTTCGTTATATCCATTAACTTGGATCCCTGAACGGTTCATTGTGCGTTAGTCACAGCTGCGGTTGTGCAGGTTGTTAGTCACCGGCGTTCGCCCGTGCATCTGTAATCGGATTTGATTATAGTGGAGTAAGTCCTTGTGTTCAAGGCGAAATCACCTTGGAAGGGTGGACTGGATTAGCTTGAGAATGACTCAAGTGAACCAGGATATATCGTGTGTTCTTTACTCTTGCTTATGCTTTGAATTATTGTATATCTTTCTGTATTTGTTATCAGAACCTTGCATAGCAAGTCAGAACCTTGCAACTTAACTCTGATAAGCTTCCTCACTGCAAGTCTAATCCAAGCATAGCTAATTCAGATTCTCCTTGTCTCTTATGCTTCATGCATTGCACAATCTGGATGACGCTTCGCATGTCAGAGTCTCTCAATGCAACTCTGATGTTCTCTTAGCATGTTAACGATAAGAGGCGAAAAGTGTATAAGAGTTAAAACACAATTCAAACCCTCCCTTTCTTGTGTCTTTCTCACACCTTCAGTCTCGCGTTTATGAGTTTGGATTAAATTGGTTAAAGTAAAAGCAGAAAAGTAAATATGAACATAAAAAGAATTCATTCTTCAGAAAGAAGAAACTTATCCGGTATGCATATAATCCACTCCTCACAAACTTAAACTTACCAACCAGTTATACTCAACCTACAATACTCCTCAATATCATCCAGCATCACTCACAACAGTGTCCATCTCTGACACACTGAGCTGAGAGAACAATCGTATTACACTCGCCGACGATCTCGCACCCGACTCAAACAACACGGAGGCATTAAGCTCCGATACCCATAAAGATTATTAGCTCTAAATTTATCTCTAGCATCCAAAAACTAACAGATAATCATCCCTAATCAAGGTTTGTGATGTTTATCTCTAACACAACCCAAACCCCGAGCATAAAGCAAAAAATCAAGGACAATCACCGATAAAGATTTGTAAAGCAAATTTTATACAACGCCATGAGCGATAAATATACATTAGATCAAAGTAAATACATATACAAAACCCAACTAAGAGAGAATACACAAAGAGGAAGAGAAATGAACCAAAAATCTCCCAGTTTGTCAGCGTCGATCGATGATCAATCCAACCTGGATGATCCATGTGCAAGCTCCATAGTTGTTTTCTAAGCTAATCCTATGGAAAAATGATGTTTTATGGAGTGGGAGCGAAAAATACTCAAACCATACCCTAAAAAATGCTGAAAAGTGACTTAAATAGGGGCTGAAAAGATGCGAACCGCGCTAAGCGCGATATGAGGGCGCTTAGCGCCATAAGCAAAATCATAATTCTTGCTTTCTTCATAACGTTTGAACTGTAACTCCGATTGACGCATCGTCTGAAGCGTTGGAAAGGTTATTCAATGCTCTATACAACAATGACAAAATATACTTGTTTGAATACCTATAAAAATGAGACAAATTAAAATTAGAAAGAATAAAATTGATTACACTTGCGCTAAGCACGCTCAGATCGCGCTAAGCGTGATCTCACCTAAAATACACTTAAACCGCCTTAAAGCGTGCTAAGCGCGGTCCTGCCTACACTAAGCGCGGTCAAGGACCCTTAGCTACTGCCTCTTCATAAAAAACGCGCTGAAAAACTCGCTTTACCGACACAAACTTCTCGAAAATAAACTTTTAGGCCTTCTTTCCTTCACCATAGGTTCCTATCATCAAATATAAGCAAAAAGACCTGTCAAAAAGCATGAAAATGATAATAATTCACAATATTTATGATAAAATCGGAAAATTACATATTTACACTAAAACTAATATATTTACTACTAAAATATCAAGGAAACCATTGAAAAGGGCCACAAAATATTATCTAAAATATGCACAATTTGACACTTAACAACTCTCCCCAACTTAATGTTGAGTACAATCAAATGTAAGTATTATATTTTATCGTATCCACTGGGATTGGAGCGATATCAAAACCGTTCAATATGTTCTATGATTCTAAGCAAAAGTTCGAGATGTTTGGTTTATAAGTTACGAAAAGTAAACGCAGATAATAAATAAAGATAAGTTTCAGAGGAATAGGCTTGTTAGGAATTTTGTTTTCATTCACTGATTCAATATGCATATCAAGAATCAGTTATACACAATTTAAGCATGTTTCAATATTATCACGTATCGCTTACAAACAAAGTTTATGTGTAAACTTTGATGAGATTTCTACCTTATGGTTTAATCGACGATTTCTCAGCCTATTAAACAATACGGCAGCATTAAGATTCGATACTTTCGTGAATATTAAACATAAATCTATGTCTAGCATTTAGGGTTTAATAGATGTTATCTTAGATCGAGATTAGAATCGTATTTGTCAATATCAATTCAATCCATGAGATAAACGATAAAATAAAGATAACATCAATAATAATTCATACATAAATTGCATATAACGCCATGATTAAAGATAATACATACTGTTTCGGTGAACTACGACCAATCCCAACAAGAGAGGGATTTAGCTACTCATGGTAGCTTGAAGCATAATGGAAGAATTGAGTTGAACGAGCATCAACGACGATTTCCCGACTCTTGATGCGTATCCAAATCCTCTTCTTCTAATCCTCACTTCTCTCTATTACAGATTATTTATGACAGAAAAAGTATTTAAGAAAACATGAGATGCCTTCTGCCATGCACTTGATCTCCTTTTATAGTGTTTTTGGCCGCCTAAGTTCGCTATGCGAAGTTCTGGTCGCTATGCGAACTTCCTTTTCTTCTCCATTAAGATTTAAACTTTCAAACCGCCTTTCAAGGACCGCCATACTTCGCTATGCAAAGTATAGTTTGCGTCGCGAACTCTGTCGCTTTCTTCCGCTTCCTGTTGTTTCAAGCGAAGATTGGTTATTTGCTTCTGTTTTGAGTTGCTGGTTCTTCGCCTTTCCTCACCTATCCTCGCGTCGCGACCTTTGCGATGTGACCCATAGCAATCTTCAAGCGACGTTTGCTCAGTTTGATTCTGTTTTGTTCAGCTGCATCTCGCTTCCTGTCGCTTTCTTTCGCATAGCGATGCTTCGCGTAGCGAAGCTGTTGGTCGCGATGCGAAAGTTGCAGGACATGGTCTTTTTTTTGTTTCAACTAGTTTTCTTCATACCTAATACCTGCAAAACCACACCCATTCAAGAGTAATATCCTTTTGTATCTTTTGTTGGTCAAATTTCATATGAAAAGTTAAAGGAAGCAAGCATTTCATTAGAGTTTTGACACAAGAAATATCAACTATTGGGCTTCCATCACGCGCTAAGCGCGGTCCTGCCCACGCTAAGCGCGGTCAAGGACCCTTAGCTACTGCCTCTTCATCAAAAACGCGTTGAACTCGCGCTAAAAAACTCGCTTAGCGCGAGTTACCGACACGAACTTCTCGAAAATCAACTTTTAGGCCTTCTTTCCTTCACCATAGATTCCTATCATCAAATATAAGCAAAAAGACCTATCAAAAAGCATGAAAATGATAATAATTCACAATATTTACAATAAAATCGGAAACTTTCATATTTACACTAAAACTAATATATTTACTACTCAAATATTAAGGAAACCATTGAAAAGGGCCACAAAATACTATCTAAAATATGCACAATTTAGAACTTAGCAACTCTCCCCAACTTAAACTTGTTTGTCCTCAAACAAAAATCAAACAACTCAAAGAAACAAACGTAACAACCAAGCAATCACAAGTCAACAAGTTTCGAAAAA
The DNA here is from genome assembly GCA_022829125.1 of Lathyrus tuberosus. Classification (NCBI taxonomy): domain Eukaryota; kingdom Viridiplantae; phylum Streptophyta; class Magnoliopsida; order Fabales; family Fabaceae; genus Lathyrus; species Lathyrus tuberosus. The sequence goes on along the minus strand of JALAZF010000306.1, from coordinate 6,371,051 downwards.
CAAAAACAAATGTATGGTTCAACACAAAAAGCGTACATGCAAAGCAAAACTTACCACTAAACTACAACGATAACATAACCACGAAACAAATGCTAAATACAAAAATCATGTCAAACATCCTAAAACAACACAAGTTCAAACCTGAATCACACCTAGTAAAAACAATCATCGGTAGATGAAAAATACAAAATGAGGTATTTTTCACTCACACAACAATCTTGTAAACAAAAGACTAAATTATACAATCATCCAAAAATCATATTGAAAACATAAAAGCAAGAATCACAAGGGCTTTCAAGGTTGTAGCATGGTCGGGTAAACAAACAAGGGGCAATTTCTAAAGGTAATTGAAACAAAAACTTGCCTAAAGGGAGTGATCAACTCACAAAGACTCAAACACAAATTTCCAATCAACTTCTTCCAAAATCCCAAGTGTTACACAAAACACAATACTTATTTAGCACAATTATTTGAACTCTTCTTGTTTCCTTTATCAAGTAATTTCTTTTTTTCTTCTTTTCTTTTTCTTTTCTTTTCTTTTTCATATTTTTCTCTTTTTTTTTCTTTTTCAGGCTCATAGAAACCAACCAATGAGTAAACAATCATTCTCTCCCCAACTTGAATTCAACCACGTCATCATGTGAATACTCCCTACTTTCTAAGGCAAGACAAAAATTCAAACAACAACACAAAGTTGAGGGTTCAAGAAAAAATAATCAATCAAAATCCATACAAAAAGTGAATTCAATACTCATAGACAAGCATTAAGTTCAAACAACATGGATAATGATAGAAAGGCACAAAGGGGTTACGAATGATTACACGCTCACAAGGTGAATGACTATTTGGCTAGGTAGTTGTGCTCAAAATGAAACAAAATGCCTCGATCCTTTTCATGCTTTCATATAATCAACACAAACAGAAGATTAAGCATAATAAAATCCAGTTAGAACAAGAATGTTGGTACTATACGCATATATGAACAATGGAAAGCTTCCTCACAAAAAGGGTGAGAACTAAAGTGATTCACATCAAGAACAAATAGTACAAAAGAATAAATGGCATGGAATTTGTAAAAAGCTTAAGTTTCATGTACATGTCATAGTCTAGAAAGCGATAAACACATACCTTGGTCGTGTACAAAACTTAACAATATCATCACCATACATTCGCAAGTTGAAACGATCAAACTTGGAAAATCACAAAATGCGTCCTCAAGCTAATCAAAAATAAACTTGAGAGCAAACACAAAATTTTATTCTAACGACCTAACAAAATTGAATTAAGACTAACTAAACACAAAGACCAAACTTGGTGCAAGCAGATGAAAAGGAGAGATTTTTCTTTGTAAAACAAGGCGCGCTAAGAGCGGGCAGGAAAATTTTGTTTTTCAAAATTGGTTCTTTCTCTCATTTACTCCATTCATTGTCAATTTATATTAACTATACTACTAAACATAAAACTGTACAAACTCAAGAATCACTGGGTTGCCTCCCAACAAACGCTTGTTTCATGTCGTTAGCTCGACGCCTTATTTACGTACAAGCTCCTCCACGTTGCTTCGAATGGGCCAAATGCTTTCACTCCCGCCTTTGTTCTCATCTCTTCGAGCTCTAACCGGAACTACACATCTAACCACACTTTTGGCAAACGTGAAGAAAAATAAATATATACACTATGTTCACAAGTATGCAAAACATGTAAAATTCACACATATGGTAAACATATACAAGTATCAATATAAATAAAGAAACTATCGCAATGCGATCCAATAAAAACACCAATCCCCAGCAACAACGCCATTTTGCTGAAGCGGTAAAGCGGTAAGCAACAAAAGTTTTTGGAAGTATTTTTCCGAGAATTTATCGTGTCCACAGAGATCGGTGTTATTGAACTGTCGTTCGAAAAGTCTCGCGTTTATGAGTTTGGATTAAATTGGTTAAAGTAAAAGCAGAAAAGTAAATATGAACATAAAAAGAATTCATTCGTCAGAGAGAAGAAACTTATCCGGTATGCATATAATCCACTCCTCACAAACTTAAACTTACCGACCAGTTATACTCAACCTACAATACTCCTCAATATCATCTAGCATCGCTCACAACATTGTCCATCTCTGACACACTGAGCTGAGAGAACAACTGTATTACTCTCGTCGACGATCTCGCACTCGACTCAAACAACACGGAGGCATTAAGCTCCGATACCCATAAAGATTGTTAGCTCTAAATTTATCTCTAGTATACAGAAACTAACAGATAATCATCCCTAATCAAGGTTTATGATGTTTATCTTTAACACAACCCAAACCCTGAGCATAAAGCAAAAAATCAAGGACAATCATCGATAAAGATATGTAAAGCAAATTTTATACAGCGCCATGAGCGATAAATATACATAAGATCAAAGTAAATACATATACAAAATCCAACTAAGAGAGAATACACAAAGAGGAAGAGAAATGAACCAAAAATCTCTCGGTTTGTCAGCGCCGATCGATGATCAATCCAACCCGGATCATCCGTGTGCAAGCTCCATAGTTGTTTTCTAAGCTAATCCTATGAAAAAATGATGTTTGATGGAGTGAGAGCAAAAAATACTCAAACCATACCCTAAAAAATGCTGAAAAGTGACTTAAATAGGGGCTGAAAAGACGCGAACCGCGCTAAGCGCGATATGAGGGCGCTTAGCGCCATAAGCAAAATCACAATTCTTGCTTTCTTCTTAACTTTCGAACCGTAACTCCGATTGACGTACCGTCGAAAGCGTTGGAAAGCTTATTCAATGCTTTATACAACAATGACAAAATATCATTGCTTGAATACCTACAAAAATGAGACAAATTAAAATTAGAAAGAATAAAATTTATTACACTTGCGCTAAGGGCGATCTCACCTAAAATACACTTAAACCGCCTTAAAGCGCGCTAAGCGCGGTCCTGCCCGCGCTAAGCGCCTTCAAGGACCCTTAGCTACTGCCTCTTCATCAAAAACGCGTTGAACCCACGCTGAAAAACTCGCTTAGCGCGAGCTACCAACACGAACTTTTTGAAAATAAACTTTTAGGCCTCATTTCCTTCACCATAGGTTCCTATCATCAAATATAAGCAAGAAGACCTGTCAAAAAGCATGAAAATGATAATAATTCACAATATTTACAATAAAATCGGAAACTTGCATATTTACACTAAAACTAATATATTTACTACTAAAATATCAAGGAAACCATTGAAAAGAGCCACAAAATACTATCTAAAATATGCATAATTTGGCACTTAACAACCAGCATACCCGAGAAGCATGAACATACAAATTCAAAGTGTTTGTTCGAAAATTCCTTTATACCTTTTTCACTCCACAAAACCACTTTATCCTATAGTATTCTTCTTAAATAAATGATTTCAGACAAAAACTGTCAAAATTGGTACCTTGTTGAACATTTTTCTAAGAAGGTGTGTCTCCACCCTTGCGTACCCACCATTCCAAAGCTCTTTGTATCAGCCTGGAACAAAATAAATTGCAAAAACATATCATAAATGTGTGAAAAAAAACAAAAAATTACAATAAAATAATCAATCAATGTAATAAAGTATTTGAATTACCCTCATCCTACAACTCATTGAGCTTTTACGTGTTGCAGAACAACATTATAGGCTTCATGCTCTTAACCGAAATTCTGGGTGCATACAAAAATTAAATAATTATAGAACCATGAAAAATAATACTCAAAAGGGGGTGAGAATTAATTCAACAAAGGTCATAAAGCAAGGCATAACACTACCAAGAAAGGGGAAATTGTTTCTTTAAAATTTGTACCTTTACAACCACACAGGAGCAGCTAATTACTTTCCTAGATTTTCCCTCGAAATCAATATTACACAACTACAAGGAAAAGGCCAACAATAATTAATACAATAAAAATGAAATAACACTAAGTAATAAATAATGATCCAGATAAGTATTTAAAGCCCTAAATAAGTCATAATTGACTAATCAAATGTGATAGCCATTACAAAGGAACAATCAATCACACTTACACCAACCCATTCTCCAAGTGCTAGGAATTGGCAATAGGCTAACATTGTGCTCAGCAGAGAGCCTTGACGTGTTTGAGTTTGGCAAGCAGAGGCTGCACTCTGCAATACTACTTTAGGCCAAATTTACAATATAAAAATGTTGCAATTGAACCAGTTTCCATTGCATCCATTCATTCCTCTTGGCTAGCTACCTCAATAGCCCTGTCTCAAATCTTCAAAGCAGGCACAATTACACTATAAATTGAAACAGGGTCACAAGTATGAAAAAAACACAAATATATAATAAACAAAAGCTTTCACGTTCAAAGACTTATGACACTACTTCAATAATCTTAAGTAAAGCTCTGCCACTAGATCAAATCTAATTTTTAGATACGAAGGTATAAAATACACAACTTTTCTTGATGATAACTCTTGAGCCCCAAATCATTTTTCATAGAAATTAAACCTTCTTGTTGATCCATGTTGCCACAATTGATTGAGAGATAAGGAGAAAGAAAGAGGGGGTCAAATTTGAGTGAGTTTTTGGGCTTTGTAATGAAGACTTAAAAGATTGAGAGAAACCATCAATTTCTATGAGAGATGATATAGAGAGAAAGAAGCTAACCTTGGTCTTGATAAAAGGGAGGACGGCGGATGGTGTGTGTAGAACTGAGTACGCTGAATGGAAGACGATGGACAGTGGACGGTGGAGGACTAGTGCGAGAGGAATAATTTGAGTTTCCTGAACGTGAAATATGATGGTTTTGAAAGTTCTTTTTTAAATATATTTGTATGTTATATTTCAATTTTTTATTGAATATGTATTGATATTGTTATTATATTACAAATACTACTAATATTAATATAATTAATAATTAGTAATTTGTATTGTAGTTATTATTATTATTATTATTATTATTATTATTATTATTAGTATTATTAATTAAATAATTAATTAATAAAAATAAAAGGTGGGAAAACAAAACAATGAAAGGAAAAAAGTGGGAAAATAAAGGAATGAAAAAAGTAGCAATAATGATTGGTCAATGTAGCGAGCGATTTTTGTCGGTGACGCGACCACCTTATCGCTGGGTTTTCCTCACCGCAATGAGGAGGAGTGAGTGCTACTTTCTGATTTCTTATTTATCCCATGAAGCTGGAAGGGAATGGGAAGCTATCTAAAACTAACCTTGCACGCGAATGTTTAACTGAATAAACGCTTAAAAGAGATTGGGGGTCCGGGGTCAGGTTATATAATGGGGATTTGTCAATTACCCATCCTATATGTGGTTATCCACAGGGTATTAGTTTTAGGTTTTGCTTTGTAATTGATGGTGTTTATCTGTTAATGGGTTGGGAAAGTTTCTTGGGAAGTATGAGTGAGTGAGTGAGTTTTTGTTGATGTTTGTGGTTTTTTTGGTAAGGTACTGGACCTAAGTTTTGATTGATATGAAGGTACTGGACCTAGAGTTTTTGATTAGTATGCTCGCTAAGATTTTGCAATCTTATGCCTACGTATTCCCATTTAAATGAAACAGGGAAATCAGAGCAATTGTAGTTCCTCCTATTCTAAGGGAGGAAAAGATGTTTTGGTGTCTTGTTCAAAGCCCAAGATTGAAGCTAAAAGGTTATTTGTGTCTTGTTCAAAGCCCAAGATTGAAGCTAAAAGTTTGACTGAGAGAGAACTTGTCATCTTTAAAGAGGGATTGTTGATTTTTGTATGCCTTGATCAAAGCCCAAGGTTGAAGCTAAAAGGTTAATTGACTCGTCTAGGGGATTTCTTTATATAAAGCCTAAGAGGAGACTGGATAAGACCGACTCAACAAGAGAGTGTAAATATTGGTGTCTTGTACAAAGCCCAAGATTGAGGCAAAAAAAGAGACTGACTCATTGGTGATATCATTATACAAAGCCTAAGAGGAGGCTAGAAGTTTGACTTTTCCGGGGAAAATGTTCTATCTGTCTTGTACAAAGCCCAAGATTGAGGCTAAAAGGGATTTTGACTCCGTTGGGGAGGGTTTGTATGTGTCTTGTACAAAGCCAAAGATTGAGGCTGAAATGAGAAATTTAACTGACTCTGGTGAGGATATTTTTATGTGTCTTGTACAAAGCCCAAGATTGAGGCTAAAAAGGGTTTGACTCTGCTTGGGAAAACATTCCTCAAAGCCTAAAAGAAGGTATGGAGGAAATGGCTCTGCTGGGGAAGATATCTGTCTCAAGCTTAAGAGATGGAGATTTATGTCTTGTACAAAGCCCAAGATTGAGGCTGAAAGGATTTGACTCAACAAGAGAGTGCTTTTATCTGTCTTGTACAAAGCCCAAGATTGAGGCTAAAAAGGGTTGACTCAACAAGAGAGTCTGAAAAGGTGATTGACTCAACAAGAGAGTCTGAAAGTTGATTGACTCAAGAAGAGAGTCTGGAAAAGTGACGGACTCAACAAAAGAGTCTGAAAAGGTTAGCTCTGCTGGGGAGAATCTTTGTACAAAGCCCAAGAGGAGGCTAACTGTGTTGAGGAAAGATCTTTATACAAAGCCTAAGAGGAGGCTATCTTTTGTCGGGGATTGTTAAGATCCCGAGGCAGATCCAAATGGGGAATCAACTCTTGCTGAGGATTACAGAAGAGTTGAGATATCAGAGACCTTGATTTGGGATAAGCTGACCCTGGTTGGGGAACTCTCAAGAGAAAGGCTGGGTTTCTGTTGGAGATTGATCCATAGAGCCTGGGGTTTCTTCCTATATTTCTAAGGAACTTGAGAATGTCTTTGAGACTCAAGGGGATTAGACTGTCCAAGTCCACTGGTGTGGAAGAGTTTTATCTTTTGTATGACGCCCAAGAGGAGGCACGGGCATTAAGGGATGAGAATCAACCCTAAAGTGGCCTGAGGTTTGACATTGGAAAGACTGCTCTAGCAAAGGATGACTAAGTTCTGTCTTATACCTTTAAGAGGTCGTCAGGGTCCTTGTATTAAGCCTAAGAGAAGGCATGAGAACTTCTAAGAAGCCGGAGGGTCCTTGTACAAAGCCCAAGAAGAGACGGGGATGCTTGTAGGAAGCTTGTGGGTCTCAAACCAAGAAAAGTTTAAGAAATGCTATTCACCGAGAATAGATCATTTATTGAAAGTTCGAGGTTTGAAGAAACTCAAGAGATGTTATTCACCGAGAATATATCAACTCCGGGGAGTAGAATTTATTTGATAATTTCTAGGAGTGACAGTCTGAGAAAAGGTTCACGAAGAATACTGCCTTTCTCTTTGTTCCATATTATTTAAGCCCAAGAGAAGGCAAGACTGTATCTGGAAATCCTATGGGGATCTAGTTTTGATTGTATTCAAGAGTGACCAACTGGCTTTACCTAGTTCTAGACCTAGTTGTCGGGGAAAACTCTAAATAACTATACTAGTATATATACAGTTGATATATGACAAGTATTTAAAAGGATATGAAAGAAGACTAACCATGCGCAGCTTCCCACAATACAGTTATATTTATATGAAAACGAGTAAATGAAAGCAGTTTAAAACTTACAGGTGAGCAAGCTTCTATGCTGTATTGTTAGTTGTTCAAAGACGTTAAAGAAAGTTTTGATAACAACATGTATATTTGAATCTAAATCAAAAGGGAATTGTTTTGAAAAGATTGGTGGGGCTTATTCTTAAGGAGAGGCCCAAGGTTTTAACAGTGATTGCGTCGTTGTTTTGAATATCGTATCGGGACTTATACAATGTCTGAGGCCCAAAAAGGTTTCTTTACAACATGGTTGGGTCTTACAACTCAAGGAGAAGCCCAAAAGGTGTTTTAAAAGAAAAGAAATGGGACTTACAACACGAGGGTAGGCCCAGATGATTTTTGTTTCGAAATGGCGATCGCGCCGAGATTTTTTTAACGCAGAGGGACTTATACAATATTTGAGGCCCAAAATAGTTTTGGTTAAAAATGGTTGGGTCTTACACTCTATTATAGGCCCAAAGAGTTTGAAAATGAATAAGGATGGGTCTTATAACTCAAGGAGAAGCCCTGTTGATTTTGTTAAAAAGGCGACAATCGCGCCGAACTTTTGAAAATATACAGAGGGACTTATACAATGTGTGAGACCCAAAATTGTTTATTTACAAAGGGATGGGACTTACACTCTATTAGAGGCCCATGAGTGTTTTGAAAAAGATTGATGAGGGTGAAATCAATCAAAACCCTAATTTTGTTAAAAAAAATGGAATTAATTTTGATTAAAAATTAATTAAATCATTGAAAACATGTGAAAAATAAGTGGTGATCTTGGATCAATGTTTCAAAAATCATGTTTTTATACACAAAATGATTGAAAATAATTTAAGTTTGGAAAATCAAGAAGGAAAAAATATTTTAAATGTTAAAAAACAAATAAAAATTAATTCTTTGCAAAAATATCAAGTATATGAAATAAATAATATTTTTGGGAAGTTTTTGTAAAATAAAATATTTTAACATTTTTATGACTTATTAAAAAAAGAATCAACTCAAAATCATTAAAATTCAGGGAGAAATTAATTTTTGACTCAATTAAATAAAATCACAAAATTCAAATATTTGAAAGTTTGAAAAAGGGCGCCAAGAACACCTTAGTTTTGCCCGCGTGCCCTGTTTTGCCCAGATTTTCATTTTCTCATTAATCTCACGGAATACTTGATGAAATCACACAATCCACATATCAATCTACTCGTTTTCACCTCACGATCATGTATATGGTCTTTAATTTCATTTATTTTAAGCATGGAATAAGAAATCAAAGAGAAACCTCAAGAACCCTAATTTCTGCATGAAGGCTAAGAAATTCCATACACGATTCAAACAAAGCAATTAATTGAGGGGAAACACTCCATACATGATTATGAACATATGGCAAAATTATTGTGCGAGGAAATATGCATGAATCATGAGGTGACCAAGTTGAGGCTTACCTCTTGCAGCTGGTGATCGAGTTCTAGGTTAGAGGTGTTACAGCTTAGTTCCAATGATGTGGACAACTTCCTTAGGTGCTATGTAGTGTGTCTAAATGCTTGGAGTGGATTGAATTGAGCTGGAACTTGATTTGGCACCTCAACTGCAAATTTGTCAAAGGCTTGTGCAGGTGGCTGGTGATTTTGAAAATCTGATGTTCCAGATGTTGTTTAAGTGTTCTGATCACTTCTATATGATGTTTATGAGGTGTGTGTGTGATTGGTTTGGTTGGAATTGCTCTCAAACTCAAAACTCGATAGTGACTTGCTTTAGAAGGCAAATTTGGAAGTGAAAGTGTGATTTTGAGGAAAGCATCAGTTTGGGTGTTTTGGTGTACTCAAATTGATCACAAATGAGCTCTATTTATAGTAGAGTAAGTTTGTTTTGCAAGGAATAGGGAATGGCAACTGGTACAGGTCTGTGACCAATTGTGATCAAATGGAATCTCAAGTCTCCTCTAGCCATTGACTTGAGGTTAGAGCACAGGCCTGTGGTTCTTTGATTCAAGGATAAGGATTGCCTGAAGTATTCATCTTTGCTCTGATACATGCCACCTCTAAGCATCCATTGAATGTCTCAAAACAAAATTGGAGTCTTGAGGCATCTTTAGCTTTTAGGGGTGTCAAACCTATATGTAGTTCCAAAGACTTGGGAGGCTTATGGATCAGTGCTTGTCCCTTGGTTGTTCCCCCTTGAGGTGTGCAGATGGATAACCATCCTTGAAGTTGCACAATTTGAGCAATTCGAGCACTAATGCACAAATCTGCCTTGCCAAGACAGTTTACAGCAAGGAATGTTGCAGCTGTCATAACTCCTAGTTCAGATGGAATTTGATGGAGTTCTTGGACATTTTGGAGAGCTGATATATCCTATTTCAACATGATGTCCAACTTTGGTTTTGAGTAAACCTGAATTATAATGAAAAATGCCTCTACATTTGGAAAAAAATAAGGCAGATTCTGACTTAGTGAAAATTTCACTAAGTATTGGAAAAATGTCACTTTTGGGTTTTCTGCCATTTTGATCACTCCATAACTAAAAATCAATGAGGAATTGGAATGAGGTGTAGTTGACACTTTTAAAGTATGCCATGAGAGATACAAATCCACCTTTGGACCATCCAAAATGGTTGCTTGGATCTCAAGTTATGGTCCTTGGAAGTTGGTACCCTAGCCACTTTGTTCCATAACTTAGAAAAATTCTAAGTTTTTTATGGTTACCCCTTTTACAAGTTAACTCACTTTCTTTGATTTTTCTTGATGAATGATGATTCTAATCACACATTAACAGCATTTTAGGGTCAAGGAACCAAAATTGTGAAAAATCTCAAAAAGTCAAACTTGACTTTTGTGCACAGTTGACTTTTTATCAGATGAATTCCAAACTGTGCGATCCTTGTTGAAATCAAGTCCTTGACCTAAATCAAACCTAATGGATACATTCCATAGGTGTTATAGGGTGTATTGAATCATGTCCCAAGGTTTGGGAGCATGTCTGGGTCAAAAGTCAAAGGTACAATTGACTTTTCCCTCGAAACCCTAATTGTGGTCCTGATGAAATTAAAACTTGTGGATCAAGCTTCTTGGATCAATTCATTGTTGCAAATGGATCAATGTGGTTTATTAGAGACCCTCAAATCATGTCTTGAGGTCTTGGCTCCTGTTTTGTCCCAAAAGTCAACTTAGGGGTGAATTAGGTCAAGAAACCCTAATTCCTGATTTTTTTTTTGTGGATGCATCCCCTGAGGTAAAATTGACTTGATGATTGGGTCCATGAGGTACCTTGGAGTATCTTGGGTTTTACATTGAATCAATGGCTCATTCCCAGAGGAAAATTTCCACCTGGAGGCCTTGGTCGACCAAAACCCTAATTTGGTGACACTGACGATCTTGAGGCTTAATCCACTTGGAATATTGCAACTTTGTGCTTGATTCTTGATGTGGGAGTCATCTTGATCCTTTATAGGTGTTTGAGAGGTTAGACAAGTTGAAGATCATGTCATTCCTTGATTGATCATTTGTCTAAGGCTCTGAGAGGCCTTAAAACCCTAATTCCTGATTGTGGTGAATGCTCAACAATCCTTGAGGAGATTGATGAGGCATATAAGTACATCCATATTGTGATGATGTTTTGCACAATGATGGGAAATCTTAGTGGTCAAAACTTGGGGTATGACAGTCAATATAATCGCGACAGTTCCTCTAACGATCACAGGTGTGGAAAAAAGGAAGTTCTTTGATAACTGTCGCAATTGTGTTATTCAACATGCTAGAAAATTTGTGACAGTTGGTCATAACTGTCGTGACAACTGTCGCAATTTAGAAATAAGGGCAATTTTGTGGGAACTATCGCGACTTATGTGTCATAAATCTCTCTTTTTTTCCTTGTAGTGAACACCCTTATCAACTCATGGTGACCTTATGTATTCAACCCACAAGGGTCGTTACTAGGGTCTCGCCTAGATGAGGCTTATCTCGAAGGATTACTGTAGGAAGACTGACTCCTTCTCATGGTAAAACAAGGGTATAGTCCGTAAGTTCTAGGGTTGCCATGCTGCCAAAAATGGTATATTCTACATGTGAGGGGATTGGGTAGTCTAAACTTAGATCTGGCATATCATAGGGAGCCTACCTTAGATAGGTCATGCTTGCATATTACCTAACCTATCCCTAAAACTGTTTGGGTTTCCCATGCCAATCTTTATCCCTATCTATAAGGAGCCCTCTTAAATAAGGTGTCCTTATATTCGGCATTACCCTAAAACTCATATGTGGGTTCTATATCCGTTTGGGTTTCTCATACCTATCATTATCCCTAGGGAACCTTCTGAGATAAGGGTTCCATATGTAAATAATTATCCAAAACTCGTAGAGGTTTCCTTGTGTTCGTCACAACCCTTAAACCCGTAAGGGTTTCCTCTTATATGTCACTATCCTAATGTGACACTTGCATTACATAAAAAAAAATTAGCATACCTTCAAAATAAATAAAACAATCACTTTTTCATACCCCATGCATTTTCATGCATCTACATACATCAAGACCATACCTCTTCTGCCTTCACCAACTTTCCTCCGACTATCATCCAGCTAGCAAACTTCCTCATACTCAAGAACAAACTCGAAGGATATCTCAAGAAGCCATCGAGGAACTCAAAAGGGGCAAGTACCATTGAAGAGAGAATGTAACCCTTCACCGTGCTAGACAGAGGCCTACTTAGAGCCTTAAATACAACAACCCTGAATGATGCCTCTGCAACAGAGTCTGTAACATATCTACTTCAGCAACAACCTCACGCACTTCATTAATCACAACAAAGGAAGCTTGGTAAGGAAATTAGATCTTATACTAACGTCTCTTGACTTACTCGGAGGTGCCTTGGTAAAGCTGTAATCACTTGATCTTATTTTGATCCTACAAGTTATGAGCACAAAGCACAAGACAAGTAGTCGACTTTAGAAGAAATAGTCCCATTGGTGAATGGTCACCCTTTATCTTTACAAGTGCAAGAACTTTGAGAAGCATCTCCTGAATTCAATGGATCAACAAGAAAGTTCATCCCAAGGATCATTAGGCTTTTATTTTCATTTGTAATTTATGTGTTGCTAAGGTGTATTTATTTTAAACTTGTACCCTTTATTGGTAATTCTAATAAAATGACCATGCATGTTTTTGGAATTAATCCATTCGTTTTCAATCATCCTTATACCATCATAAAAAACAAAAACAAAATCAATCAACGCCTTTTCTTTTCACTTATCTCCCCTTAACAAACTTAAGAGGAGAATGATGTAAATAAAAATAACTGAATTTACTAACGTATGCTTTTAATAGTAAGACCTGACTGAGGATATAAGGCATTGTTTCACTTCCCAAACACTGGAGGAATAAGGAGATAATCCGTAGTCAACCCCCTCAAGCCAAAAGTCGGTGTTTTTTTCTATTTATAAAAAACCTTAATCTTAATCATGGGCAGGGTAGATTTCAATTAATTAAATGATGCATTTTAATCTCAAGAGAATCAGTCTATCTAAGAAAGATGTTTAAGCACATCATCTTCCTCCCTCACACTAGTCAACATCGAGGAAGCAATGAAGATAAAGTACACAACAATTAACATGGCAGTCACGACCTTCCTGAATCAAAAGTAAATCACACAAGAGTTGTTCCAAAAAGAGCCCGCTAAGTAAAAAAAAAAACAAGGGAAACAACCAGAAACATTTTGACTTAGGCAAAAGTTAGGGCATCATTTTTCAAAACAAAAAAGCCCACTAAGTCAAAAACTAAAAAAGAGGTGACTTAGGCAAAAGCTAGGGCATCATTTTTCAAAACTAAAAGAGCCCGCTAAATCAAAAACCAAAAAGGAGTGAACTTAGGCCAAAGTTAAGGCATCCTGGTGGACCACAAATGCAAAAAATTGGTCCATGCAAAAATAAGGGATTAAAAGTAAAAAAAATGGAACAATCTTATAAATAGGAGTGGGTGTCTGTCACCTAAAGAATCTCATCATCAGTGCTTGAACCATTACATCTTGCTCTATCATTATCTATCAAGATTCTCTTGCGAGTTGAACGCATCTGTTGGGTTAATTGGATTTAGGAATGGAGAACATCAAGAAGAATGAGGTGGGTAAAATTAAAATTTGAGCCTCTTATCTTTGTTTCATAAACCATGAGTCAGGCCACGTTACAACCTTCAAAAGTCCTAATTGAAGCTAGGTTCACTATGAAAGCATGCTCAGCAAAATTATTGTTAAACTAACTCTGGTTGTTTGTTAACTCATCGTTAACCACATTTTCACATCTCCATTTGTGCCAACCTCATGGACAAATATCACTTGTATACACCGTATCTGTTTTCCATAACAATTTTCGATTTCAAAAACTTGCATGAACATGGCGTTAGAATTACTTTTCAAAGGGAATAATTTTACTCGCAACTCAATACTTAGTATCGAAGGAATTGCATCAAAGGGCTGATCATGAGCATACCTCTTAAAGACATTTATAGGGGCAAGTCACCTAAGGATCCTTCCAATTAAGGGGTAAATTTTAATGATCACAAGGGCACATCATCGGAAGATCTTACTAATTAAGGGTAAAACATTTCAAGTTTTGACACACCTATGTCAAAATACCTCCATGACTCTAATGATAAGGGGTAGACCTTTTCAAGAGGCTCATACTGGGACAGGCCACCTCAAGAGCACAGTAAAACCAACCACTTCGAGAGTCATTTTAATCAGGGGCACACTTTTCAAAGATTCAAAGACTGGGGCAGTCCATAACAAGATCATACCTCATCACGGTGGATCCAAGTTCCTTTTCAGGCATACCCTTCGAAATTCAATCAATCAAGGGCCATACCCTCCAAGGCTCAAATCTGGGGCAGACCACTGCAAGGCTTAATCAAAAGAAACGCTTCAAAAATGGTTAATCTGGGACATACCATTCCAAGGGGAGATTTCTCCAAGGTTAATACAATGGTTGGCCATTTCAAGAACGTAATAGAGACAAGCTGCTTCAAAACTCATATTGAGGCGAATCTTTTCAAAGACCCGACAGTTTGGGGCAAGACAAGACACAAAGGGGCAAGCTCTCTTCATACTATCACGATCCTTAGTGAAACCCTCTCCTACATCAACAATCATCAAGTTCAAAACGAGTAATGGGAGATCATGCTAGCTCAATACCCGCTACCATTTTTTTTGACAAATATCCTCATTACACAAGAAACCTCTCTTAGCCCTAACAGTCCCTAACTCACCACATGGGCACTTGTTGAAACACTTTAATCACTATCATGCATTAATCATTTCGCTACGCTCTAGCGTCATACCATGTATATTATCTCATTCACATTCCTATAACAGAAATCTAACATTTGAAAAAGTCTAATCCTACTTGGCACCACACAAAAGCTCAATCCTACTTGGCACCTCACGAAAGTCCAATACTACTTGGCACCTCATAAAAGCCCAACTTTGATTGGTATCTCATACTAGCTCAACCTTGCTTGACACTCAATACCTACAAATAGCCCAATCTTCAGTGGTACAGTCAAAGATTAATACATTGTGTGCGTCAGACATCGCATTCATACATCATATTATGCGTAGCATATCCATGAATGTGGAGCATTACGCCATACAAATTCTAAACATGCATCCGAATGAACATGCATACATAACAGAGGACTTGTGACCACTCTTAGAGGTCTAATCCCCAACTATACCAATACAATTCCCAATTAGGGATACTTATTGGCATTCCCCAGTAAGTAACTTTCCATAAACGCCTTTACAATAAAGAATTTCCCCAGCAAACTCACTCTGTGAGTCTTCGAAAGAATCTATCCAGTAATCGTCATCCTGAATGATCGTTACCAACTAGCAAGTAGGTTTCACCTCTCACCTCCCAAGCTTAGCAACATATCCTTCATAAGGGATAAGTTCCATCAAATACGAAAGGGTTTTTATCAAGGGTTCCATTAGGGGTTTCATCAGATTTTTATCAGAGGGATTCCACCAAGGTTTCATCTAAAGGTTTCATTGGGGGTTTCATCGGGAGTTTTATCAAGGATTTATCAAGGGTTTTGTCAAGGGATTTTATAAAGAGATTTTATCAAAAGGGTTTTATCAGGGGTTTCAGTTAGGGGTTCTATTAAGGGATTTTCATCACAAAGGGGTTTCATCAGAATTTTTATCAAGGGGTTCTACTGAATTTTTATCCAAGGGGTTATATCAAGGGATTTTCATGCAAATAAGGGGTTTCATCATGGGGTTTTTACCAGGGTTTTTAGCAAAGGAGTTTCATCCAAAGTGATCAGGGTATCACTAAAGTCCTACCTGATTCCAGTAGCATGATCAGAGGATGATATGAATCATAGGCAAGTTTCACCCAAAAGGGTGAAAACTAATCATCAGGGGCTAATCAAGGGGTTCCATTAGATATTTGTTAGACGATTTCGTCGAAGTATTATCATCAGGGGTTAATCAAGGGCTTCCATCAGGAATTTGTCAGACAACTTTGTTAGTGTTTTACCATCAGGGGTTCCATCAAAAGTTGTCACAGGGGTTTCATCAAGATTTCACCAAGGATTGTTATCAAGGGTTCTACCAGGGTTTATCAAACAACGGCGAGATGATCATCAGAGTCTTGCATGATTTCAATGATTATGGGGATCGTATGCAAGTTTTACCCGAATGGGTTGAGATTAATCAAAAAGTTATTATTAGGGATACATCAAAGTTGGATACTAACAGAGCATTGAGGATTGTTTAACCCTTGCTCAACTCTGGAATTTATTCACTCCACGGTCAAAATTAGGGTTCCTCTTTATCAAAAGGGTTTTATCAGGGGTTTCAGTTAGGGGTTCTATTAAGGGATTTTCATCACAAAGGGGTTTCATCAGAATTTTTATCAAGGGGTTCTACTGAATTTTTATCCAAGGGGTTATATCAAGGGATTTTCATGCAAATAAGGGGTTTCATCAAGGGGTTTTTACCAGGGTTTTTAGCAAAGGAGTTTCATCCAAAGTGATCAGGGTATCACTAAAGTCCTACCTGATTCCAGTAGCATGATCAGAGGATGATATGAATCATAGGCAAGTTCCACCCAAAAGGGTGAAAATTAATCATCAGGGGCTAATCAAGGGGTTCCATCAGAGATTTGTTAGACGATTTCGTCGAAGTATTATCATCAGGGGTTAATCAAGGGGTTCCATCAGGAATTTGTCAGACAACTTTGTTAGTGTTTTACCATCAGGGGTTCCATCAAAAGTTGTCACAGGGGTTTCATCAAGATTTCACCAAGGATTGTTATCAAGGGTTCTACCAGGGTTTATCAAACAACGACGAGAGGATCATCAGAGTCTTGCACGATTTCCATGATTATGGGAATCGTATGCAAGTTTCACCCGGATGTGTTGAGATTAATCAAAAAGTTATTATTAGGGATACATCAAAGTTAGATACTAATAGAGCATTGAGGATTGTTTAATCCTTGCTCAACTCTGGAATTTATTCACTCCACGGTCAAAATTAGGGTTCCTCTTTATATTTAATCATCTCCTCCCCGAGAGTCTTCATCTTCTCCGTCATCATCATCTCAGTTTGAAGTTGATTAAATTGGGGCACATGTCGTACCCCAAATTTTGACCACTATTTTTTTCTTGTTGTTGGCTTAAAATCTAGGTCATTGACATGCTTAGGACCCTTTATAAGGCATCTGGTTAACCCCAGTGAACTAAAAATTCAAAGTGGGGCCATTTTGACTTTTTAGTCCCTCTTAGGGATTTGTTTTAATTCAGGGATGTTGTTTGGGAACGTTATAATTTGGGGAGTTATGCTAGAGGGATATTACCATTAGTAACTAGGACATTTTACCTTATTAAAACACATTGGTAAAAAATAATAATAAGTATTAATGAGATTATTTGTTTTAATAGTAGGGGTAGAATAGATTATAATAACGTTATTATAAGTTAAATGAGATTAGATTAATATTAGTGTTTTTTAACATATTAATATTAAGTTATATTATTATTATTTAGGAATAGATTAATATTGGGATTAATTAGTGTTAAATTAATTTTTTATTAATCAAATTATTATTAATTGATATATTACGATCATAATTGGGTTATTAGAGCATAATATTAGTATTAATATTATTATTAATATTAATATTATGGTTAAATAAGTATAAGGTCCCTACAAATATCCCAACTTTCAGGTTTGGTCCCTCCAAAATTTTCCTTCAAACAATGGTCCTCTGAAAGTTTTTCGTCTCTAACTTTAATCCCTCCCGTTAGTTTACACTAAAGGTGGCTTATGTGGCATGCCGTGTGGAATTTTTTTATGACGTGGCTTACATGTGGCAATGCCAACGTGGCAAAAAAAACGCTGACATGTATGCCACGTGTCAATTGTTTCAATTTTAATTTTTTTATATTAATATCATATTTAAACCCAAAAATGGTAGTTAATCTGCATCTACTTCCTAGCTAATTTCTAGCTAATTCCTAGCTAATTTAAACACAACATTCTAATAATCAGTAGCTAATTCAATCACAACCTATAGACTCAACTGATGCATATGCAGAATCTGTGCAACAGACATTATAAGATCGCAATCAACGTACTAAATATATTCAATCACTTTTATGTTCCTAAATAATGAAAGTGAAATTTATAAACCATCATCTTTATCTTTTTTCATGATAAATTACAAAACTTAAAGTTCTTCCTAAACAAATAACACGTCATATAAGCTTTCATGTGTAAAACAGTTTGTTAAAAAATTCCAAGAAATCATCATATTCTTTCTTGATAAATTACAGAACTTTAAGTTCTTCCCAAATAAATAACATGCCACCTAAGCTTTCATGTATGAAACGATATGCTAGGAACAACCATCTCCGCTCTTCTTCTGGATCAACAGGTTTTCTAGCCATAGTATCCTAAAATATTTAGCAACATGAATAAGTTGTTATGCAAATTAGTTCATGGTTGTAAATTTCTGCCTAAATTTATGTGCCTAAATTTCTGCAATTGAAATAACCAGGATTAAGAGTGTCAAATATTTTTGATGAATTAAGATTTTATGTTTTTTTAATGAAGTATGAACTTACATGTTCTGTAAGATTCTGATATTCTTGAGCATTTATAATGCCTAACGCCGGTGCTAAATACACAAATGAGCTCCCTTGAACTAAAGGCAGTCGGGTGCCAAAGTAAACGTGAAGTATCGTTGTAATGCCAGAAAGAAACAACATTGTAGAAATTACAGTAGCAGTATCCTTCTGTTATGAGTGATTAATAATGTAAATATGAATAGATAAAAACCAGAAGAGCTATCAATTTTCGTAGAGAGTCAATCGTAAACAATAGCATACACTTACATCGGTTCCACCCATAACCGGTACCATGACTAATGGGATCAATACAAGTGAACCAACCAATGATAGATAATGTTGTAATCCATAATAGATAAGAGATACTGCAGTAGAAAATACAAAAGTGTAAGTAAAGAATATCGGAATCAAGTCGATTCAAACAAAACTACTTTCAAACCATCCAAAATTAGCATTCTAAAATATAAAACATGAGCATAAATCATGTAAGAGACAATTCAAAATTATAACCAATAGAAAAACAATGAACATAAACTAACCAAAACCCGGATTTTCCGTAAGTCCACAATTAAATTCTGATGGTCCCTTCCATCCACCACCCACATGTTCCACTTCTTCTTCATCAAACAAATTAACCTTAACTTCATCATGTACCACATTCTCCTCCTCATTCTTTTCCTCTGTCACCGGAGCAACCGCAGATACTCCATGACCATTCCCACCATTACCACCATTACCATTCCCTCTAAAACTAACTTTTCTTTCACCATCAATCTCATTCCCCTTTCTCACATTCTCTTCCAAACCAACTCCTCCATGTAAAGCTGGCTCAATCTCAACTCCCCTATTGTCTCTCATCCTCCCCAAAACCGGATCTATCTCTATCTTAGGAGAAGATGAAGACCCTGTTCCTTTATGTTGAAAAGATTCAAATTTTTCACTTCCACTAGTCCCTGTTTCACCTGAATAATCAGAAACAAAACCAGTTCTCTTGGCCCATGAACGTAAATCTCTTGGGTTGCGATCAGTTTTAGGAACAAAAGGTCCCACTTTGGGTTCAACACTGCCACCTCTTTTGTTTTATAATTCTGAGTTCAACTCAGTTTCCATTGATGCTTTTTCAAATCAACACATTGTTTTGGAATGAATAAAGATAAGATTTACAAAAATGAGAGTGATGGGTGAAGAAGGGTAAGAATGAATTTACGAAAATGTCCCTGGAGTATGGTCGTTGTTTGCAGTGATTTGTGAAATTCAAGCATGGCATAAGTATTCTCCATGCTCTTTGTTTCTCTTACCTCATCAGTATTTTACAACATTTCTGACGTGGCAAAGTAATAATACACGCATGGCATACCACATAAGCCACCGTTAGTGGAAACTAACGGGAGAGACTAAATTTGGAGACGGAAAACTTGATGAGGACCATTGTCTGAAAGAAAATTTTTTAGGGACCAAACTTGAAAGTTGGGATATTTGTAGGGACTAAAATCTTATTTAACACTTAATATTATCATGGATATATAATTAAGATTATTATTATATACTCGCTCATGCTTTTTACTTCAAATAAATGGAATGACCTAGTTGGTAGCAAAAAAAGGATAAGGAATTTGAATGCAAATGCTCGGATTCGAATCTCACCGTTCCCATTTGTGTTTTTTTCTCTTTTTATTTTTTTTAACTTTATTTTAATTTTTATGTTATTCAAAAATTACCAATTATATTTTTTATTATTTTTAATCTAATTTTTGTTTTTCTATTTTAGGTATTTTTTAAATAATCATATTTTTATTTCATGCAATAAATCATTAAAAATATATTTTAATTTTGTTAGTTTATTTTTGGCACTTTTTCATTCTTAGGGAACAAACAAATTATTTTAGGAAGATTTTAAGTAGGACTGGTAAAATATAATAAAGAAATTAAAGTCAAATTATTTTTGATTTAATTATGTTAATCAATGATTAATTTTCATTCCTTTAGAATGGACTAATGTTTCACTATAAATAGATAACATTTTTCTAACCTAAGGAGGTCATCCACAATTCACATATTCAATCCCTAAAGTGGTTGTTGGAGATCTCACACTAAAGGAGAAGGAAAAAAACAAAGAAAATGAGTGAGAAGCAGCTTAAATTGGTCACGACACTCTAATCTCTTTGATTTTGTCTGCATGTTTGTATGATCATGCTTGTGCCTATTTGTCTGTTTCCATAATATTTTTATAATTGGTTAGTTTCTAGTTATACCTTTTAGTTTCTTTTTTATCTCCTTAAGTTATTATTAGGTTATTAGAAACTATAAGAAAATAATAATCATTATATTTTTAATTCACATAATCAAATTTTTAATTTATTTTGTTTTTAAAAAAAAAGGTTTAGTTAAAAAAAATCAGTCAATCTATTTGCTAGAGTCATATAGAAATTTTAAGATCTTTAAAACCTTTTTTAAAAACTAATAGTATAAATCAAATTTTTTAAAAAAAAACTTTATAACTTTTATTAAAGTTAAAAGACACAGTATTGTAATTTACAAAAATAAATAATGCGTGCTAAGTTATATAGTTTTTTGCATGTGGCCTTTTTATCAAACATGAAAAATAATAGGAACAATATTGATGTCTTTTGTTTTGAAATATGCAAAAATAATTTAAAATAAAAAACTAAAAATTATATTTAAATAATTAAATATTTCAATTGTTTAGATTTAGATTAATCTTGCTAGAAATAATTAAGGATAATTAGGATAAATCAACGCTTTATAATAATTGCTCACTAGGATTGTAATTTAAAATGAATCAAATTAAATTAAGATTTAATATAATAATGAGATTACTACAAAAAAATAATTAAATAATTATGAATAATAAAAATGAAATTAAAATACTAAAATTAGGGATTAATTTTTAATGGATTAATGATATGAGAAATAAAATATATTTGGGATTAGTTATAAAACTTAATTAAATTAGGGATAATTAAATATAATTAATTGATTGAGTTTTAAGTAATCTTTGATAATAATTAGGGACGAATTAAAACATTTTATAATAATTATTAATTAAGGTTGTAATTAATTAGTTTAATTAATATTTAGGGATATAATTATGGGATAAACATTAGGATTTTAAGGGATAAAAATTGGGGATAAGGGATAAATATTTGATTTATAATATAAAAGATTTTATGGGATATTAGGCATAAAATGGGATAAATCATGGGAGAAAAATGGGATAACTAAATAGGGATATGTGATGGGAATAAAATTCCTAGGATTAACATTCCTAGGAATTTTATTCCCATCAATTTGTTTGGTAAATAATTAAGATTCTAAGGAATAATTTTGAAATTGATTTAATTATAATTTTAAAATTTTAAAAATATAAAATAATGTGTTGAAATAATATGAAAGTGGGTAGTTATAGTGGTTATTTCTTATTCCCATGGGAATATATGATTCCCACCCTTAAACATGGGAATAAATATTCATAAGTTCATGAGTAAATTTTATTCCTGGAAATTATTTATTCCAAGGCATTTTTTTTCTTTCCCATCTACCAAACAATGGAATAATTATTTTCAGCCTTAGATTCCCGGAAACTTTTTTTCTAGCACCGAAACAAACACACCCTAGGGTTTTAAGGGATAAAAAGTGGGGATAGAATAAGGGATAAGGGATAAATATTTGGTTTATAATATAAAGGATTTTATGGGATATTAGGGATAAAATGAGGTAAATCATGGGAGAAAAATTGGATAACTAATTAGGGATATGGGATAAAATATTAGAGTTTTAAGGGATAAAATTGGGGATAGAATAAGGGATAACAGATAAATATTTGATTTATAATATAAAGGATTTTATGAGATATTAGGGATCAAATGAGATAAGCCATGAGATAGAAATGAGATACATTGTTGAGATAAAACTCTTAGTGTTAAAAAAGTATAAAATTAGGATTCGGGATAGAGGATAATACTTGGGGTTTTTTATATATATTTTGATAAATATTTTATTATAATTAATTTATTTTCTAAATAAATTAAAAGTAAATTTTCTATAATGAAATAAAGGGATATTTAAAGGGGATAAAGTTTTGGGATAAAACTTTCAGTATATGAAGAGTATAAAAATTAGGATTGGGATAAGGGATAAAACTTGAGCTTTTATATTATATTATATTATAATTTAGTTATTTTCTAAATCAACTAAAGGGATATTTCTACAATAAAATTAATGGGATAAGACATGTGATAGAACAAGAGATAAAATTGGGATAAAAGTGATCAATTCTGGGATAAAACTCTTAGGGTTCAAACTTCAAAGAGTATAAAAATTTGGATAAGGGATAAAACTTGGAATTTTTTATACATATATTATGGAAATTAATTTATTTTCTAAATAAATTATACGGGTTAATTTTAAAAATAAAATATGATAAAAAAACTTGGGGATATTTTGAGATAAATAAAAAAGATAGAATCTAAAGTTTTTTTAGGATAAATAAAATTGGGATAAGGGATAAGGGTCAGGGGTTTACATAATATAATTATAATATTATATTATTTTAACAATAAAATTAAATAAGATATTTTTACAAATTAAATAAGGGGATAAGGGATAAAAGACTTTCAACTCACCTAAAAATCTAAGTCTTTTGCCCTTGTGCATTGAGGTATTTTTCAAAGATCAAACAATTCTCCGCCCCTGATACGTGAGAACTTTTCAAGGCATAAAAACAACCAACCAACAAAATAAGAGATACGAACTACGGAACTCTGATTCTTCAAACTTGAGGGTACGTAGACATAGAGTTGTAAACCCTAGCGAGTACAATAATAAAAAATATTTTTGGATTTCCTTGTCTTTTATGTAAATAATTCTGTAAATAAATAATCGATTAAATATTCAAGTAACAAGCAAACATACCCTAGAATTTAAGGAGGATCCTATTGAATACAATAGAGTGAGGGGTGCATAACACCTTCCTCCCACCTATGGGTGGCAAAACGGGCCCGGCCCGTTGGGCATGCCCATTTTACCCGCACTTTAGTGCGGGGTGGGCCAAGGGTTTAGGCCCCCACCCTCTAATGTGTCCGCCCCGCCCCGCCCTATTTTCTTCGCGGACTTTTGCGGGCACAATCATTTACATAAAATTTTGCTGTTTTAGGCTTAAAAGGTACAGTGCCCGTAGGCTTTCCCCGCCCCGCCCTCACTTTTTTACGGGGTGGGCCTAGGTTTTAGGCTCACATCCTCAACTATAACCGCCCCGTCCTGCCCCGTTTTTTTGTGGGCATTTGCGGGGCGGACCTAAACGGGGCGGGCATGCCCGTTTGCCACCCCTACTCTCACCTAACTGATTCCCGAACCTTAATGTCTCACCCTTAGTCTATAGGTTTTATCATTATTTTCCTGTCTCTTAAGACGAATATAAGATGATGGCGACTTGTCATTTTGTCGGCCGCGACAACAGTGTAACACTGGGAGGAACACTTTATTCTATTTTGTTTTTCTACAAGGTGTTGAATTAACTATCTTATGATTAAATGAAGTTGATTTCTATTTATGAGACAATTGAAGTTGTGTTGAAGTTTATTTTTCGCTGCTATTGTAATTTGAGAATGTTATGCTGAGAAATGTGACACCTTTTTGAGTATTTTATTTTGCATGTTTTATAAATTAAGCATTTCGGATTTAGGGTGTTACATTGGACTTCCCAGCGAAGCTCCTTGTCGCCTCTTAAGGCAATATTATGTATGTTGGACTTCATGTTAAAACTTTGTGTCGCCTCGTAAGGCAATATTATGTATGTTGGACTTCTTAACGAAACTCATTGCCGACTCTTAAGGCAATATATTTGTATGATGGACTTCCTGGCGAAGCTCTTTGTCATTTTTAAGGCAATATTATGTATGTTGGAATTCTTGGCGAATCTCCTTGCTGTAACACCCCATATTTTATTAAATTATTTTAGTTGAGTTATTTGTGATTCTTTGTGATTTTTATGTGTCTTATTTAATTACCGTCTGTGAATAGATAAATAAGTGTGACAAGGGTGTGTGACTGTGAGGGGAGAGTGTAGAGAGCGATTAAAAGTTGGTAGATTTTATTTATAATTATTTTACTAATTAAAATAATGCTCTAGTTTTATTTTTTAAATAAAATAATGAGATAAAGGGAAAATAGGAGTTTGTAAAGATATTGAGGACAAGGTGGGGGTTAAGGAAAAATGCGAGGGTAAGGTAGGAATATTCTAATGAGAGAATTAGGTTTTTATTTTAGAAATAGAGTTAAGAGGAAGGAGTTTTATCAGTACGTAGAAAAAGAGGAAAAAAGAGAGAGAAAGAGACAAGGCAAAGAGAAGAACAAGAGAAGAGCTAAAGCTTTAAGAGAGTAGACCATATAAATTGTTTGCTTTTGCTGGAATCACAAGGTAAGGAGGAGAATAACCTTAATAAAGGGTGTATAAATGAGGGGTAAGGTATATGAGTCTTTAACCTCCAATATGGTTTGTTTATCCATTGATTTTTGATGAATATATGATGATGAATCTGTTGTTATATGCATTGATTTGAATTGCAATGGTATGTTGTTGGTATAAGGTTGTGTTCTTAAGTTTTGATGCAAAATTGAGTGTTTTTAGGTATGAAATTAAGAAATTAATTCATGAGAAAATTGATATGTTTGTGTCCATTAGAGAAGGATATATGTATTGGTGTTGTTATAATGTAAATTGGTGTAATTTAGAATGTTATAATTGGGACTGGTTTAAAGGATTAGAGGTTAGTTATGGAGATGATGATCGTAATAGAGAAAACACAGATTACTGGAAAAACTTCACAAACCAATCTATTGACTACAATAACCAATCTATTGGTTCACTTTGAAAAACGATAAATTTGTATTGAACCAATCTATTGGCTATAGTAACCAATCTATTGGTTCACTTTGAAAAACTAGAATTTGTATTTGATCAATCTATTGGCTACGGTAAACAATCTACTGGCTCTTTGAGAAAATTGAAAGAATATAACACATAGGCTTGGATCAATCAATTGATCCTTGAAGCAATCAATTGGTTATCTACAAAATTCGGTAAATTTTGGTACAGGAATACAAACCAATCGGTTGACTCTCACTTTTTTTGTGGAAATTTTTGTAATAATAGCCAGGACCAATGGATTGGTCAGCGACAACAGTAGATTGGTTTGCAGGTTGTTTTGTTAATAACTTATAATCTGTAACCCAAAACAAGATATGGTTCGAAGCGTTAGAAAGATAACGTGATTTACCATCAAATGGAATTGGATTTAGGAGCTAAATGTTTTGTGATGACATGAATAATTGATGAGAATTATGTGTATTTATTTATGTTATATTGTGATGATGTTATGGTGTTTGAGAATATTAATTATAATTCGTTAACAAAGTAAATGTTGAATATTGATGATGTTGTAAGTTGTGATAAGTATGTGATGTTGTGTGAGCATGATAATTAATGATGATTATGATGTTGTTGTGTATGATTTTAATGATGATTATGATGTTGTTGTGATAATGTTAATGATGATTATGATGTTGTTGTGTGTGATGTTAATGATGATTATGATGTTGTTGTGTTATGATATTGAGAATAATATTAATGTCGTTGATGTGATTGGTGAATAATAGTTTGAGTAGGGAAGACTATTATTGTTGGGTTAATGCATGCTTTGTTTATTGTCGGAATGAGACTTTAAACATTTTATTGTTGTTGCATTAACGTGTTTTGACATGCATTAATGATGTCGTTGTTAATGATGAAAGAAGCAAGTTGCAATCCGAGCAGGGTGGATTGGTGACTTATCCCAAATCAGAGCATGGTGGATTCAGGATTCGTGTAGGGTGATCCCGGTTCGCTAAAGAACCTTTTGATGATATGGTACCACGTGCATATGCATCGAGTTGCATCATTGAGCTGCATTGCATAAATGAGTTGTATGCATGATGTTGCTTTGTATGTGATTGTTGAGATTTGGCGTGCGAATGTGTTCGTGAGATGTTGTGATGCAATTGTTGTAGAATATGTATATACGTTGATACTCTACCTTGCAGTATGTACCGATTACTTTATTAATATGATTTCTCACCCCTTTGTTGTCGTGGTTGTGGTCTATGCTCCTCTTCATAGTACAAATAAGCAGGTAACTGAGTAAATGCTCGAGTGGAGGATGGCGCGGGGTTATTCTTCTTTTATTTTCATCTGCTTCTTTAGAATTACGTGCTCTGATATGTAACACTGGGTGGGGCAAATAATTTATTTTTACTCTGTTTATGTTAAATGAAGAGTTGGATGTTATACTCTCTTATATATGATACTTATGTTGTTTGGAGGAAATTTTTATCGTATTTCATTTGAGTTTAATAAAATAGATTAATGAAACTTATATGTTTGCAGAGCATGTTTATCTTTATAATTCCGCTGCGATTTCAACTCACCTAAAAATCTAAGTCTTTTGCCCTTGTGCATTGAGGCACTTTTCAAAGATCAAACATTTCTCCGCCCCTGATGCGTGAGAACGTTTCAATGGATAAAAACAACCAACCAACAAAATAAGGGATACGAACTACGAAACTCTGATCCTTTAAACCTGAGGGTACGTAGGCATAGAGTCGTAAACCCTAGCGAGTACAGTAATAAAAAATATTTTTGGGCTTCCTTGTCTTTTATGTAAATAATTCTGTAAATAAATAATCGATTAAATATTCAAGTAACAAACAAACATACCCTAGAATTTAAGGAGAATCCTATTAAATACAATAGAGGTGAGGGGTGCATAACACCTTCCTCCCACCTAACCGACTCCCGAACCTTAATGTCTCACCCTTAGTCTATAGGTTTTATCATTATTTTCCTGTCTCTTAGGACGAATATAAGATGATGGCGACTCTGTCATTTTGTCGGCCGCGACAACTGTGTAATATTGGGAGGAACACTTTATTCTGTTTTATTTTTCTACAAGGTGTTGAATTAACTATCTTATGATTAAATGAAGTTGATTTCTATTTATGAGTCAATTGAAGTTATGTTGAAGTTTATTTTTCGCTGCTATTGTAATTTAAGAATGTTATGCTGTGAAATGTGACACCTTTTTGAGTATTTTATTTTGCATGTTTTATAAATTAAGCAT
This sequence comes from Lathyrus tuberosus, assembly GCA_022829125.1. Lineage (NCBI taxonomy): Eukaryota > Viridiplantae > Streptophyta > Magnoliopsida > Fabales > Fabaceae > Lathyrus > Lathyrus tuberosus. Next base: position 6,343,249 of record JALAZF010000306.1, on the reverse strand, counting down.
TTCGGATTTAGGGTGTTACATTGGACTTCCCAGCGAAGCTCCTTGCCGCCTCTTAAGGCAATATTATGTATGTTGGACTTCATGTTAAAAAATTTTGCCGCCTCGTAAGGCAATATTATGTATGTTGGACTTCTTAACGAAACACATTGCCGACTCTTAAGGCAATATATTTGTATGATGGACTTCCTGGCGAAGCTCTTGGTCATTTTTAAGGCAATATTATGTATGTTGGACTTCTTGGCGAATCTCCTTGCTGTAACACCCCATATTTTATTAAATTATTTTAGTTGAGTTATTTGTGAATTCTTTGGGATTTTTATGTGTCTTATTTAATTAATGTGTATGAATAGATAAATAAGTGTGACAAGGGTGTGTGACTGTGAGGGGGGAGTGTAGAGAGCGATTAAAAGTTGGTAGATTTTATTTATAATTATTTCACTAATTAAAATAATGCTCTAGTTTTATTATTTAAATAAAATAATGAGATAAAAGGAAAATAGGAGTTTGTAAAGATATTGAGGAAAAGGTGGGAGTTAAGGAAAAATGTGAGGGTAAGGTAGGAATATCCTAATGAGAGAATTAGGTTTTTATTTTAAAAATAGAGTTAAGAGGAAGGAGTTTTATCAGTACGTAGAAAAAGAGGAAAAAGGATAGAAAGAGATAAGGCAAAGAGAAGAACAATATAAGAGCTAGAGCTTTGAGATAGGAGACCATATAAATTGTTTGTTTTTGCTGGAATCACAAGGTAAGGAGGAGAATAACCTTAATAAAGGGTATATAAATGAGGGGTAAGGTATATGAGTCTTTAACCTCCCATATGGTTTGTTTATCCATTGATTCTTGATGAATATATGATGATGAATCTGTTATTATATGCATTGATTTGAATTGCAATGGTATGTTGTTGTTATAAGGTTGTGTTCTTAAGTTTTGATGCAAAATTAGGTGTTTTTAGGTATGAAATTAAGCAATTAATTCATGAGAAAATTGATATGTTTGTGTCCATTAGAGAAGGATAGATGTATTGGTGTTGTTAGAATGTAAATTGGTGTAATTTAGAATGTTATAATTGGGACTAGTTTAAAGGATTAGAGGTTAGTTATGGAGAGGATAATCGTAATAAAGAAAACACAGATTACTGGAAAAACTTCACAAACCAATCCATTGACTACAATAACCAGTCTATTGGTTCACTTTGAAAAACGAAAAATTTGTATTGAACCAATCTATTGGCTATAGTAACCAATCTATTGGTTCACTTTGAAAAACTAGAATTTGTATTGGATCAATCTATTGGCTACAGTAAATAATCTATTGGCTCTTTGAGAAAATTGAAAGAATATAACACAGAGGCTCTGATCAATCAATTGATCCTTGAAGCAATCAATTAGTTATCTACGAAATTCGGTAAATTTTGGTACAGGAATACAAACCAATTGGTTGACTCTCACTTTTTTTGTGGAAATTTTTGTAACAGTAGCCTGTAGCCAAGACTAATGGATTGGTCAGCGACAACAATAAATTGGTTTGCAGGTTGTTTTGTTCATAACTTATAATCTGTGATGACATGAATAATTGATGAGAATTATGTGTATTTATTTATGTTATATTGTGATGATGTTATAGTGTTTGAGAATATTAATTATAATTCATTAACAAAGTAAATGTTGAATATTGATGATGTTGTAAGTTATGATAAGTATGTGCTGTTGTGTGAGCATGATAGTTAATGATGTTAATGATGATTATGATGTTGTTGTGTATGATTTTGACGATGATTATGATGTTGTTGTGTATAATGTTAATGATGATTATGACGTTGTTGTGTGTGATGTTAATGATGATTATGATGTTGTTGTGTTACGATATTGAGAATAATATTAATGTCGTTGATGTGATTGGTGAATAATAGTTTGAGTAGGGAAGACTATTATTGTTGGGTCAATGCATGCTTTGTTTATTGTCGGAATGAGACTTTAAACATTTTATTGTTGTTGCATTAACGTGTTTTGACATGCATTAATGATGTCGTTGTTGTTGATGAAAGAAGCAAGTTGCAATCCGAGCAAGGTGGATTGGTGACTTGTCCCAAATCTGAGCATGGTAGATTTAGGATTCGTGTAAGGTGATCCCGGTTCGCTAAAGAACCTTTTGATGATATGGTACCACGTGCATATGCATCGAGCTGCATTGCATAAATGAGTTGTATGCATGATGTTGCTTTGTACGTGATTGTTGAGATTTGGCGTGCGAATGTGTTTGTGAGATGTTGTGATGCAATTATTGAAGAATATGTATATACGTTGATACTCTACCTTGCAGTATGTACCGATTACTTTATTAATATGATTTCTCACCCTTTTGTTGTCGTGGTTGTGGTCTATGCTCCTCTTCATAGTACAAATAAACAGGTAACTGAGTAAATGCTCGAGTGGAGGATGGCGCGGGGCTATTATTCTTTTATTTTCATCTGCTTCTTTAGAATTACATGCTCTGATATGTAACACTGGGTGGGGCGAATAATGTCTTTTTACTCTATTTATGTTAAATGAAGAGTTGGATGTTATACTCTCTTATATACGATACTTATGTTGTTTGGAGGAAATTTTTATCGTATTTCATTTGAGTTTAATAAAATAGATTAATGAGACTTATATGTTTGAAGAGCATGCTTATCATTATAATTTCGCTGCGATGATACCCTAAGTGAAGGTGAGCATGCGATGACATGTGTTGAATGTTTCATTTTGAATTCAAGTATTGCAGAGCAGACGTGTTTAATGTCGAGTAACATCCTAAGTGTGAATATGTGTTTTCTACATGTTTTATTTTATAATTATAAGCGCAAAGTTTTAGGGTGTTACACTTGCCGCCTATTAAGGCAATATTTTATATGTTGGACTTCCTAGCGAAGCTCCTTGCCGCCTCTTAAGGCAATTTTATGTATGATAAAATTCATGGCAAAGCTCATTTCCGCCTCTTAAGGAAATATTTTGTATGCTAGACTTGTGGACGAAGCTCCCTGCCACCTCTAAGGAAATATTATATAGTGAAGCTCCTTGTTGCCTCTTAAGGAAATATTATGTATGTTGGATTTCTTGGTGAAACTCCTTGCCACCTCTTACGACAATATTTCATAAGCATGATCTCCACTCTCAGATCCTTGCTGCCATTCGAGGCGATACAAATAAGTTTAACTAAACCCTTCGTCTGAGAGACTTAGAGTTTCCTCAGACGGGATCCAACATATAAATATTTCCCAGGAGACATGTATGAAGTCTAGCCTAAAAGACTTAACTTAAGTCTTGTTTGAGGGTTTTATAAAAGTCCTACCTGATAGGTCCAACACCTCGCCTGATGGACTTGGAGTTTCATCAGTCAATCTCAATACAAATTTGCCTGAGGGACTAAGAGTTCCCATTAAATAGGCTAACTAAATTCCCATCTTGAGATACTCAGAGTTTCCTCGAACGAGATTCGACATATAAATCTCGCACATGAGGCGTGATTGAAGTCTAGCCTAAGAGACTTAACTAAAGTCTTGTATGAGAGCTTGATAGAAGTCTTGCCCGAGAGGTCCAACAACACGCATGGGGGACTTGGAGTCTCATCAGTTTATACTTAATACACTTTCGCCTGAGGGACTAATAGTTCCTATCAGATAGCTATCTAAACTCCCCGCCTGAGAGACTTGGAGTTTCCTCTAGTGAGATCCAACATATAAATCTCACCCAAGAGGCGCGATTGAAGTTTAGCATAAGAGACTTAACGTAAGTCTTGTCTGAAGGCTTGGTAGAAGTCCCGCCTGAGAGGTTCAATACCTCGCTTGAGAAACTTAAAGTCTCATCATCCCGTCTCAATACACCTTCGCTAGAGGGATTAAAAGTTCCCATCAAACAGACTAACTAAACCCCTTATTGAGAAACTTGAAGTTTCCTTTGGCGGGATCTAACATATAAATATCGCCCAAGAGGCGCGACTGAAGTCTAACCTAAGACACTCAACTTAAATCTTGTCTAAGGGCTTGATAGAAGTTCTGCCTGAGAGTTCTAACGCCTCGCCTAAGGGACTTGGAGTCTCATAACCCAAACTTAACATACCTTCGTGTGAGGGACTAAGAGGTCCCATCAAATGGGATAACAAAACTCCTCGCCTGAAGGACACAAGGCCTAGCTAACCTAGTTCAACATGCCACCGAGAAACTTAGGGTCTTAGGATATCCCAATAAGTGGTAGTTCAAAAACACTTTGCCCTTTATCAAATCCCTTATGCTTGAGGGACTGTGTGGTATTATATTTGTAAAATGCCTAAAAAGGTGGTAGGACTGTTGCCCCCAGAGCGGACGATGACCACATGTCTCCCTCTAATAAGGATTACCTCGTCCTAAGTGTCTCTCACTCGCCCAATTATGGGAAACATGGGAAAATATGCTTCTTGGTCAGAGAGAAGTCAAGTTCAGTAGCTGATCCACGTCTTCCTAGGAAATAGGGATTAAAAGGTCCGCTATTGACTGGTGGGAGATTATCATTCCCAAGGAAACTTTAAGCCTTAGGCCTTTTATAAATCCTCAACCTTAGGAGATCATAACTTAACTAGTATATCACATAACGTAGAGCCTCTCACCTCACGTGAGTTGGCCTCTCTTATAATCAAAAGCATTATAATACCACCATATAGGGCCTCTCGCCAACATAGGAAGACACTAACTATTATAAAACTACTAAAGTATCTAAGTATCCTATGCCCATGTAAAGATACCATACACACATGTACTTTTTGAATACACACACATACACACGCGAAAGGACAAGATATTTTATATTTTCTCAAAACAATGTACAAATCATTCAGATCAATATCATAATTATAAAAATTTCGAGAATCGCTAATTAGAGAATCATTTTCATTACTTACCTATAATTTAGGTGATTAAAGTCATTTTTGGAGCATATCAAGTTTACTTTTACTTTGATACATTATAATTTGTCTCGAGGGTGCTGGTTCTTGCAAACCCTACTACAAAATACACATTTTAAAATAGTTTGGAAAATGATTCCACCATCGATGGTGGCCCATGGTAAAGAAGGGTGTGGTTGTATATACCTTTTTTACCACCATGAGCTACTAGTCGTGGTGAAAACACACTAGAACGTAACATACCACTACAGTTGTATAAATCAACCGTAGTAAAAAGTTGAGGTCAAGGTTTGATATCCATCATTTAGATTTTTGTAGATCTTAAAATATTTCACCACGATCCTAAATTCTAACCATTGTGAAAGATTTATAGCATAATATTTCACCACCGTCCTAGATTCTAACCGTGGTGATATGATTACTTGGGTTTATTATAACTTATGTGAAATGCTTATTTCACCAAGTGCTCACTAAACATATAACCTTTTAATCTGATTTAGAAATCAATAATATTACAAATTAAGTTATATTAAAAGAACAAGGTACATTAGTCAATGTTGTATGAGCTTTATACAACCTATTATTTGCATTTTGCTCTTCAACGATTAGAGTTTGTTTTAATGATTCTAATTCTTCTGCTAACACTTCTTTCACTTCTAGTTCATTTTGCAAAATATTATTTACTTTTTAGAAAGAAAAAACAGAGGGGAAGGAAGTTATAGCTGAAGATCTAGAAGCATTAAATCAAGTTCTAACGATTAAAGAGTAAGATATGAATAATAGGCTGCAAAAAGCTCGTAAAACATTGATAAATGTAAGTTTTTTTTATAATATAACTTAGTATCTCATATTATAAATTTTCTAATTCAATTCGAAATGTTATATATATTCAGTAAGGGGTTGGAAAAACACGCATACCATATACAATGTACTAAACTCATCTTCTATGACATGTTGACTGAACGTAATGAAAACTGCAACGTACAAGGTATAACATTAAAAATAACAAAAAAATCAATAATAACACATACATTTACAAAATATCTCAACAAAAACATCAAAAATACAACATTCACAATAACTTACCTCAAACAACCACATACCTTAACAACAACATACAATTTTTATCAACAAAATCAAAATCATCAACAACATATAACTTTTATCAACAACAACATACCTTAACAACAACATACAACTTTTATCAACAACAACATATCTTAAGAATAACATACAACTTTCATCAACAACAACATACCTTAACAACAACATACAACTTTGATCAACAACAACATACCTTAACAACAACATACAACTTTTATTAACAAAGACAAAATCATCAACAACATACAACTCATATCAATAACAACATACCTTAACCAACATACAATATAACTCAACAAAAAAATTAACATATACTAACTAAAACATAAAAAATATCACAACTCATAACATAAAAGTTGGAAACGACTCACGTACCTGAAATGTGAAAGGGAAGTAAAAAAAATGAGTTTTGTGTAACACATTTCCTTGATCCATAAGAGTTGAAGAAGATATGTTGGTGTTTTGTGAAGAAATGATAAGCAACCATTCACGGAGATTAGAATAAGGCGTGAGAGAGATATTAGGGTTTTATTTTATGAGAGAGACGGTTGTTATGTCCTGAACGAGAGAACATTTATTTAAATATATGTTATACTTTTCACCACGATTGACAAAAACAACCGTGATGAATTGTAGGTACATTTCACAACAGTTTATATTTTAGACCGTAGTGAAATGTATTTTAGTTTTTATATAAATATAAGATTATAAGTGACACGCCTATTTTATAACTAAAAAAAGGAAAATTGTTGGTGCTAGAATTCAAAGCTTGTAAGCCTTAATATATCACCAATGTTATTAGTAGAACTGTCAAAATGGGCTACTCGGTCCTAAACGGGCCGGTCCTGGCGGGCCTCTGGCTTTTTAGGGCTGAGTCAAAAAAGCCCTGTTGTAATATGCGCTCGAAAATTACTACAAGAACCCGACCCTAGACGGGCTTCAGGTTACTCGGCCCTAAACAATTTTTTTTAATAAAACAAAATAAAATGAAAACCCCATTATATTTATTATAAAAGAAATTAAAAATTATATTATTTTAAACATAATACATTTTTAAATACTATATTATCATTTATAAATACTATAATGTGTTTTTAAATATAACACATGTCTAAATTGTATAAAATAATACTCGAATATTTAACATAAGAGAAACTAATAGAATACGAAGAAAGAGCATTGATTATATTAATGTATAAGATTTAAAAGAGAAAGATTGAATATAATAGAGATAAAATTTAATGAGGTGAGAAAAATCAATGTGTTATTTTGGAGTAAAACAATATAAGTATTAATATATGTTTTTAAAATTTATAGTTATACGGGTTTAATGGGCTACCCACGACCCATATGGTCTAGCTCTAATGGGTAGCAGACTTTTTAGGACTGGGCTAAAAAAGCCCTAAAAAATATAAACTTTAATTTTAAGGCCCAAACCTTATGATTTTTGGGCCGGGTGGGTCGGCCCATATGGGCTAGCCAATTTTGACAGCTCTAGTTATTAGTATGGACCGTAGTGAAAAGTCTTTTAATAAAATAAAAAATATAGATGCGTAAATAAGATCTATTACTTCGGTTGATTGAATAGTCGAGGTAATAACGTGTTATAATAGGTGTATTTTGTAGTAGTGAAAATAAAATACAACGGAGGAATGAAAATAGGACTAGATATAGATTTAGTATTATGACTAAAAGTAGGTTCACTCACAATTAGTTATGATACCATATTAAGAATTATGGTTCAACCTAACTTATCCGTACAAAACTGACTTGTTAGGTGATGATTGTTCTCACTTATACAAATATATTAAGACATATCCTTTTCAATATGGACTTTTTAACACCCATGCCCAAAACTGAACATTTGTAACATGAATATAAATTGTGGGTGACTTGATAGCGAAAATCGATAGCATGTGGCCCAAAAAATCTTTGAAAAGTTACTCGTGATGGACTTGTGATAATTGTTCTTAAGACAATAAGAGGATTGCCATTGACTTTACTTGTCCATTATGTGTAGAGCTTATTGAAGAAAAACATGTTATGATTGGTTACCTTACAATACAAAAAGTTTGAAATAAAATAGATGGCATATTTGTTGCACTAAATTTCCCTTATGAAAATACAAATGATTGGATGCTTGAATACTCGATATCTCATTGAAATAAAGAGATTAACATGTTTTTACATCACACTAGGTATCTTTACAGAAGAATAAATAAACATATTTGTTCTCATTGTCAATTTTTTACTATAGATCAACACCACATATTTGTTACTTTGATACACAAATGAAATATATGTGTGCAACAAGTAATGCATCTAACCAAGTTTATGCTACTAGAATAAACCTAAATTAATTGTGATAATGTGAGTAATGTAATTTACAATAACATTTTGCACTTTAAACGGAGTGACATTTTCCAAAATATTAAATTAACATGTCATCATAACTTTATTAATAAGTAATTGAAATTTAATTTGCAATAATTGTGTGAGTAAAAGATGCTTTCTGATGCACCATTCATTTTGTCCAATAACCCAAGTTATAGAGATTAGTCACGAACATTAAATGATGCCACAATTATCAAAAAGCAAAATTATGTGGTAGATGCACTTGCACTCAAGTTATAATGAAGATTACTCACGAGGTTGATATGATGCGCTAAAATAATGCCACAATTTTTAAAAAAGATATTTATGCAAAAAATGCATTGTCAAATACGCGTCATCACGTCTTTTATGTTAAATGTCCACAATATTAACATGATAACGTTAAATAATATCACACATTTATGCTAGTAATATTTACTTTAAGAAAAAATTAAAAAGTAATAACCGTCAATATATACTTGCAAGAAAAACATGATCTGCCTACTAAAGTTAAATAACCTATAAACTAATTTATCTTATTTCTATTATTATTTCTATTATTAGTAATGAAAAACTAAAACTATCTTAATGGTGTACTTATTTTATTTTTATAAAATTAAAGCAACTAAATATTAAAAAAAATTAAAATCAAAATCACAAATTACTACTAGTAAACATAGAGAATAAAGAATAAAATTCAAATTGCAATTAAGACTCTTTCAATTATTTTTTTTATCCTAGTCATAAAACTCTTAAATTCAAAGTCAAAGAATCGAAAATGGAATCACAAAGTCCTTGTATGTAATTTTTTAACCGTAAATGTAAAAAAAGTCACACATTTTTCTTCTTCTTCTTTCTAAAGTCCACATTCAACTAACCTAAACGCACTTTTTAGTCAAAAAAAAAAAAAAAGATTAACACCAAAGCCCTTTTTTACGCGCTCTCTCTCTAAAATCCATTCCCAAACAAATCACTTATCTGTTCTTAATTTTTTTTGGTAATAAATCGTTTCTTCGAACACTTCTCTTCTCCATTGCTCAGTTCAAAATTCATACAAAACTATAGAAAAGCTGAAAAATCACGTTTCAACTCAATGTCGCGTTTGCTAGTAGTAGCATGCTGGTAATGCTAGAGCTTAATTGTAACAACCAAACATGGTCTTCAAAGGTAGATTCTTCTCTTCCAAAAAATCTGATACTTCTAGTCCAGATGCTTCTTCCAATAGTCCTCGATCAATCTCTTCAAACTCTCCTAGATCCGATAAGAAAAAACCTAAATCAACCGTTGCTCAAACCCTAACTTCCACCTTCAGTTCCACCTCTACCTCCGGAACCAGCGGCGGCGGCGGAAGTGGACTTGGTGGCGGACTTATCGGAGGTGCGGCTAGTCGGAAGACGACAGTTAAGGAAGGAGCTAAGAAGAAAGATGCTGTAAAGGGAAAGGAGAGTGAGGTTCTGTCGGAATCTCGCTCTCGTTCTGGTTTGAAGAAATTGACTCCGGCAACGGTGGCGGAGGTGAAGGAGTTACCGTCGACTTTGCCTTCACCGTATTCGTCGACTTCTTCTGCAGCGGCTTCTGTATCGCCGATTCTGGCGTCGTCGTTAGGGTTGAACAGAATAAAGACCAGATCGGGGCCGTTACCGCAGGAGAGTTTTTTTGGTTTTAGAGGTGATAAGGGAGGAGCTGCGGCGGCACTTGGTGCTAGTAATCTTTCGAAGCCTGGTGTTGGGAAGAAGAAGGAGGCTGGGAATCAGAATAGAGTAGGGTTTCGGGATGGTTTGGGAATTGGTGGTAGTGTTGATAATGGAAGCAATTCGGGTAGTATGTCGACGGGGAGTGGTGCGCAGACGATGGAACAGAGTCCGGTAGTGTTGCCGCGGTCGCGGTTGCAAAATGGTGAATCGTCTTTGGAAGCAGGTATCGTTAGTGCAAATCTGTCTCATATATCTTGTTCAATTATTCTTTTCATGTAATGGATTATGATGGTAGTGTGGTGATGATTGATGATATATTGTGTGATCATGGCATGGGTATGTGTTAGCCTAATTGTGAAAGAAAATCTTGGAGATACATTTAGGATTGAATTGGGATGAGGTGTAAATATTTTTTTAGGTCGTCGAGTCATTTAAAATATTTGACTCTAATTAAAATGTCTTAACAGATAGGTATCAAAATTTAACTCATACATTTTTTAAATAAAATGATTGTTTTCAATTGGTTTATTTAATCGGTCAAGTCTGTGCCCGATCTTAGTTTGGTAAGTTTTGAATAAAGTTTTAGTCGGGTGTCATTATTAACTTGTTTTGAAGATTATATATTTTTGAAGAATGACTTGTTTACTTGTTTTTTATGGGATTTATAAGGAATAGAATGGGTATTAATCCGATTTCTAGTGAGGTGGGTACAATATCTATTGGATTGAGAAATGTGATTTCTTGGTTTGAATTATAAGTTCACATGTGGAAAGAGTCACAGCTCAATATTTGAGAGGGGACGTAACAAGAGTGCATGACAACAATGGTTGTTGGAGTGTGCATGCATAAAAAAAAATGAACAATTCTTTGTTTTGAATCCAATTCAAATAGGTCCTAGTAGATAGAAACCCTAGATGTTCCCCAAATGATGTGCAAACTGATGCTTATTTTACTTTCACCTTTCTTGGCCCTGAATCGTAATTTAAATTGTCTATTATCAGAGATGTAAGTATTATGGAATTGTTATTTATTAATTCCATGAGATTGTGTCAACAGTTAGCATTAGAATTGTAATTGGGAGGTCCAGTTCTAATTCTGAGGATCAAATTCAAGTTTGATTCTATCAGGCAAACTGGACCATATAGATGCCAGTGAGCATAAGAGGTGCTTTTGAGGGAAAATCCGTTCTTCGGAGAATAGTCTTCCTCACCAATAAAATATATTAACGGAAGTTCTCTTGTAGGTGCATGGAATTTGACTTGGATTGTAACTCAGTAATACAATCTCCGTCCTTTATTATTAGCCCCTTTTGTTGTTTTCACATATATTATGAAAAATAGATAATGTGTTTAATGTGTTCATTTTGTATATGAATATACCTAAAAGCTCTTGTGTACGGTGCATTCACCTTTCAATTTTCCATCTCCCACAAAATTGACCGATTATAATTATTAAGCATAAAAAAGCTGCGCAGCTCAAATAGAAAAATTGTACTTTCCTTTTATTGCAAAATATATATTTGATCACGGATCCCTAATCGCAGCCCCAAACACCCAAACGGTCAGCCGACCCTGATCTTCCACATGCTCAAACGGCGAACCATATTCCTCGCTGATGAAAGCATATGTTCCTACTTTGCTCTTACCCTGATCACTAGGATTTTGTGCGCCCCCACATCTCCCTTTCAACTTCTTTGACGTGCAGTTCCTTCCGTGCTTTAACGAGTAACGACTACACTTGATTACTAGAATCCCAATGAAGCCTCCTTGGCAAAGGGGAAGTATGCAGTGTTGTCGATGGCGCGGATGGCGGTCCATGGCGGAGAGACAAAATCCCACCATACCGGACCCTTTGCGGCACCGTTATTGCGGATTATGGCGGAAAAACCCGCAATAGCGGATGGTATTTACCATTGCAGCAAGCCCAAAAACCGCCATGTATATCGGCCATAGTGGCCATGGCGCCGCAATTTGATAACACTGGAAGTATGACAACAAATATGGTAGGGATGGATTTGACTATGGATAGGATACAACTTTTTGCTAATGCTAACATGTTTGTTGATAGGGTTCCTGGGGTAAGTTTCCTACAAGTTCCAGTGGCTCCTAAAAATGAGATATGATTGGCCTGGTTGAGTTGAGGCCTTCCAAGCACTCAAAGGCGATGTGGTTGGTAGTTCTTATCATGCTGACCCAAAATTTCACTTTGAATTGGTTTCTTGGTAGAGTGGGGATGGATTTCTGGGGTTGAGGGTGAGACAAAAGATGTCACATCACCCCAAAAAATGTCCCACACCATTAAAATATGTGACATTACCAAGTGCCAAATGAAGCTCTGTTAGCCACGTAGGCATTTTGTAAGAGATTGACTTTTGGGACAAAATATGATGGTTCTGATTTTATAGTGAGGGAGGGAGTCCAAAAAAGGTTAAGGAACCAAAAACCAGAAAACCCCGTATTTGCGTAGACCTATATTTGCAGAGACCTAAAGTGTATTTTAACCTAGATTTTTTTCTTTTGAATAATCATATTTAGAAGGGGACCATAATACTACTAATTCATTGAATCATTCAAGGAACTAAATGGTCCTTTTTGTGAAGTTGTTGGCTTAATACACACTAACTGAAAACCCTACATTTAAAATAAAGTGAAAACACTGAAAAAATATGTCTTTTACATTAATGGGGTTTGGCTGCAATAACTGGAAACCATGGAACTCAAAATTTTGGAACTGCTATCTGAATGCATGGGACCATACGTTTGCCCTGAAAACTAGGCCGGGGACCAGGCCACTAATTTGACCACCAGTCAGGTTATCTGGTCAGCCGGTAAAATCATAATTTGCCACCAGTTTTTTCGATTTAATAAAAACCTGTTGGGTTTACAAGTTTTCAAATAATTCGAAATGGCTGGTTTCCTGGATTTTAATTGGTTTCCTCATGTTTGACTGAAAAGTAGTTTGAACTAGGCATCACACCACATAAAAGGAGATACTCCAAGTACAAACACAACAAGGAGGCTAGAATTTTGCTTTCAAAATGATTTCTTTATAGCTGTTTCATCACCTATATTAAATAGGACGAAACTTATATATTTATAGATAGGTGACAATAGTAGTTGAAGGAAAATCCCACAGAGCTATATAGTTCACAAATAAACAACTCAAAAAAGGTCAACTTGGTACCCTAAATCTCCAAGGGTTCAGAGAAGAAATACACTGCTAAATGGTAAATATGTGTTTTTTGGAAGTTATAAAATATTTTGTTACTGAAATGCTACTTTGACTAAATATGGTAATTAATCCCAATATCAACATTAAACCATCTTTGAATGTTTGACTTCTGGATTTACTGCTGCCTGCATCATACTGGTCACATCTATCACCGAGAAAGGGGAGCCAATACATCACTTTCTAGTTTTCTGCATCTATATTTTACAAGCTCATCTTTTTATCTTTTATTTTTTGTTTTGGAGTTGACAGAATGTTTGTATTGGTGAAGTGAAGTGATTGTAACTGTAAAGTTCCCTCAGTCGCCTATTTATCATGTGTTAATGCTTTGGGTATGTTTGAGTGGTAGGTTTTGGGTTGGTGCATTATTTGTCCAGTTTTATGTACTTCCAATTTGTATCGTGTGAACTGTTTCTGTTTTAAAGTGTCTTCCAAAACTATACTATTTTAATACCAGAATGTTACTTTTTCTTATCACATTACTTTAAACAGGAGAGCAGGCATCATCACAGACTCAGTCTGGAGGCTTAAGAAGTGAAGATGTTTGCACGCCAGAGGTACTGCTGGGTGTGGTGTTTGTGATATATTCTGTTTTTGCTTTGATGAAATTTGTATGCATTAGTTGTTGTATTCAACTTAATTCATTTATTATTGCAAACTAACTGTTTGTTTCTTCCAGGCCACATATGATTTTGAGAATCCGAAAGAATCTGAATCTCCTCGTTTTCAAGCTATATTACGTGTCACAAGTGCCCCTGGAAAGAGGTTTCCTGGTGATATAAAGAGTTTTTCGCACGAGTTAAATTCTAAAGGTGTCCGGCCTTTTCCGTTTTGGAAGCCTCGAAGGTTAAATAATAACCTTGAGGTACTTTACTTTCCATTTTACATTTTATTGTGGCGCTAATAATTTGTGTTGCGTAGGAAACATTTCTTGAAAATTGCTCTACTTGTTTTATATGCAGGAGATATTGGTTGTTATTAGGGCTAAATTTGATAAAGAAAAAGAAGAGGTGAACTCTGAGCTGGCTATTTTTGCAGCAGACCTGCTTGGAGTTCTTGAAAAAAATGCAGATAATCATCCGGAATGGCAAGAGACAATTGAGGACTTGCTAATTTTGGCCAGGCGCTGTGCTATGACCACATCTGGGGAGTTTTGGCTTCAGTGTGAAAGCGTAGTTCAGGACTTGGATGATAGGCGTCAAGAGCTTCCTCCGGGGACACTAAAGCAGCTTCATACTCGAATGCTCTTCATTCTTACAAGGTGTACTAGGTTGTTACAATTCCACAAGGAAAGTGCTTTGGCTGAAGATGAACACTTTGTCAATCTCCGTCAATCTAGAGTCTTACATTCTACTGGAAAATCTATTCCTTCTAGTGTGGTAAGGGATTCTAAAAGTTCTGGTGTTGCAAAGACCTCAAAGGCTTCAACAAAAAAAGCTTATAGCCAAGAGCAGAGTACCATGGGTTGGAAAAAAGGTGTCTTGAAACCAGAGATTCAGTTGCCTCCTGCTGATGATGACATTTTAAAAAACTTTGAGTCTCCTGGCAGGAATCGGATGGCTTCATGGAAAAAATTCCCATCTCCGTCAGGAAAAAGCCCAAAAGAAACTGTTCAATTGAAGGACCAAAATTATGGGACAGTTGAACCTTCAAAGACATCAGATAAGAGATTAAATTCTGATATAGATCTCTCTGGTGCCAAGCCTTCTGAGCTTCTTGCTGTCAAAGATTCCCATGACCATGCTTCCAAGCACCAACATAAAGTTTCCTGGGGCTATTGGGGAGACCAGCAGATTAATAATGAAGATAATTCAATAATTTGTCGAATATGTGAAGAGGATGTACCGACTTTACATGTTGAAGATCATTCAAGGATTTGTGCAGTTGCTGACAGATGTGATCAGAAGGGTCTGAGTGTCAATGAGCGTCTTGTAAGAATTTCTGAAACATTAGAAAAGATGATAGAATCATCTACTCAGAAGGATTCGCAACAAATGGTCGGAAGTCCTGATGTTGCAAAAGTGTCGAATTCAAGTATGACTGAAGAATCTGAAGTTCTTTCCCCTAAACTTAGTGATTGGTCACGCAGAGGCTCAGAGGATATGCTAGACTGTTTCCCTGAACCTGATAATTCCGTTTTTATGGATGAGCTAAAGGGATTGCCACTTATATCATGTAGAACTCGTTTTGGTCCAAAGTCTGACCAAGGTATGACAACATCATCTGCAGGGAGCATGACTCCTAGGTCTCCTTTACTGACACCAAGGACAAGTCAGATTGAGTTGCTCTTGGCAGGGAAGGGTGCTTATTCAGAACATGATGATCTGCCTCAGGCATGCTCTTATCTTAACCTCTTTTATAAATTACTATTATTTCTAACTTCTTGTCATATTCTATTACTCCTTACTCCATTCTTTTTAAGTGTCGTATTGGAAAAATTCTTTTGTTCTTATTTAACTGTCATTTTGATAGTTTAAGGTTATCATTTGTCAGTTATACCCTTATCCTCAATAACGCCTACTTAAAATGAGGGTAGAATGGGAAAAAATTCCAACAATTCACTACCTTGGTTGGAGAGCTTTATGCTTAAACGACACTTAAAAAGGAACGGAAGGAGTACTAATTATTCATGACATTATCCATTAAATTCAGCATTTTTTATCACATGGTCTTCCCTTATCCATTAAATTCAGCATTTTTTATCATATGCTCTTCCCTATGTGTTCAGCATTTTGTATGATGTTGATTCACGATCAGGTTAACTCTCCCTAAACACGCCAATTATATTCTTTGGATTATTGTAGATGAATGAACTTGCTGATATAGCACGATGTGCAGCCAATGTTAGTCTGGATGATGATCGTACAGCGTCGTATTTATTATCATGTCTTGATGATTTGAGGGTTGTCGTAGAACGAAGGAAGTGTGATGCACTTACCGTGGAAACCTTTGGAACACGCATTGAGAAGCTGATTCGGTTAGTACCTTTCTGTTAAATTATGTAATGCATCTGTATATTATAAAAGGTCATCCTAGTAAACATTGAAATTCAGCAAGGAATTCTTTATGAATAAGTTGTGGTGTAAATTCTAGTTAAAGATACCTTTGATGCAGATTAATCCTGTTTTTATAACCGTTTCAAATCATATAACATAATAATACTACATTTTATTTATTTATTATCTGTCCAGTGTCTTCTCTGGCATTACTAGTCAGACTTTCGTCATGCTCACCTGAAATATTTTCTATAATGGTCTGTACACTTGTGTGATAGGCAACAATCCCCAATCAAATGGGTCTATGTTAGGAGATATAAGAGAGTCTCAAAGGTTCGCAACCTTTAAGTGGCTGAGTAATAGTGACAGCTAACTGAGGTAGTTATAAGCAGAGTGAGGGCTGAGTAAGGGAAAGTCTTGTCATTCTTGGTATGGGAAAGTCATGTCATATCTTTGGAATTGTACCATTCTCGGTATGGGAAAGTCTTGTCATACCCTCACGAAAAAACCTGTGTCCTGTCATGTCCTCTCGAAAAAACCTGGATCTTCTTTGCATTCTTCAATGAAAGCAGTTCAGTTTTTTCATTATTTTCATTCTTCCAAACCTTTTTCCATCTAATTGGTATTGGAGCTGGTTGTCAGTGTCTCAGTCTCAGTAAGTGTCCTTTTACAAAGGGGCTGAACGGAAAAAGGCCAAGTGATGCGTTGT
This sequence comes from Lathyrus tuberosus, assembly GCA_022829125.1. Taxonomy (NCBI): domain Eukaryota; kingdom Viridiplantae; phylum Streptophyta; class Magnoliopsida; order Fabales; family Fabaceae; genus Lathyrus; species Lathyrus tuberosus. Next base: position 6,326,228 of record JALAZF010000306.1, on the reverse strand, counting down.
ATTGTGCAGCCATCAGGATTTCGGCTTTGAATATTGTAGATTGAAGACACATATTATCTGTGTAAAGAAACGAAAAGAATATCTGCGTGATACTGACATGTGATTAAAAATCTAAAACTTATATAAAGTTAATAAACATTACTTCAACATGTTCTAGTATATATCAAACTTTACAAAGTTCAATATAAAAGCAACTCAGAAAAAGAAAGCGTTACCTGTATGAACATAACATAATCAATGCCCTATTGTCTTAAAGAACTTAAACTGGTCTCTGAATGCATGTTGCGGAACGTTGATGAATTGACTCGGTTATGAAGTATTGTGAATAAGGAAACATACAAACAGGAGCATATTCTGCTTCTGATTTAACCATGGAGTATAATAAATATTAAAAACATCAAAAAAAAAAAGTACCTGTTTTGGTAAAGAAAAATAGAGCATCAAATAGAGGCGCAGACTTCTGTTTAGGATTTACCAGTCCAATAAAGTGAGAAAATAGGGAATTGGGTTGCAATCAAAAGAAGGAAAAAGCATTTTTCTTTTCTTTCTTATTTTTTGTTAGGCAAATGTTAGCTGTTAATTTGTAGGGGAGAGGGAATTTGTTAGTCGCAGGGATCAAACCCTAGATCTCCTTCTTAACACTCCTTTAGTGTGTCAACCCATACCACAAAGCCAAGAATATAAAAGGAATTACATGGATTGAAGTGGAAGATACCTTAGATGGAGGCTGTTGGAAACTCATTGTATATGTAGAGGGGAAACCAATTTACAACATAGATTGAAGATGCTGCCTTTCTAACTTGTGTTTTCAGACATGCAACTGCAACAATATCCATTTAAGGGCCGACAGATAGTTTCAGATGTTACTTTTCTGTATTATTTGGGGGGGGGGAGATAATGATGTTTTCTTTGTCTCTTTTAATTTTTTTTCTAATGATTAGATCAGCTGATGTTTGTATGTTAGTTGCACTTGCCTGTCAGTTCCTCTTTTACACAACCTAGTTATGTATTCTTTTACTTATAAGAAAATATTAGTTATGGATTAGATGTCTTGCACATGTTATGCATGCGGAAATTTAAACTTTGTATACTAAGTGTGCCTTTTGGTCTTGCCCGCTTCCCAAGTCAATACATGGCTCTGCTCGTGATTATATCTGAAGTCAATACATTTGGGGGAAACACTATTCCTTGGCTCCCCACTCGTCCTACCATTTCCATTATTCAACACGAACTATACAAGGTGTTCTTAGCAATTAACTGATGATTATTCTTAATAAGTTGTAATTTATTTTGCAGTGAGAAGTATTTGCAGCTTACTGAGATGGTGGATGTCGAAAAGATAGATGTAGATAGCCCTGTAATGGATGATGATGTCATCTTGGAAGATGACGTGGTTCGCAGCTTGAGAACAAGCCCAATTCATTCTTCAAAGGATCGTACCTCTATTGATGACTTTGAGATTATAAAACCTATCAGTCGTGGGGCATTTGGAAGGGTTTTCTTGGCTAAGAAGAGGACGACTGGTGATCTTTTTGCAATAAAGGTAATTATGTTTTTGATTCACTAGTTACTGTTTAAGCACCACCTTCCGTTTATTGTTTTGACTGTCATGTCATTAATTGTTTTTTCTCTTACATAAATATGAACGCCCATTTGTGCATACATTTCATTCCCAACATGTCTCCTCTTGCTTCATTCATGTAGCTTTTAGAAACGTTTGTTTAACAACATTATGTTACTGTGCTGAACTTGTGTGTTTTTTCTTAAAAGTTTATACTATATATGTCACTGAGTATTGTATCTTTAATAAAATACTGCAGGCAGTGTCTGACCATGCGTTTTTTCTTCATTATTTTGCCAATTTTGCTAATCTGCAGTGATTTTCTTGTATTGTATTGTTTATTACTTCATTATATTTATGTTTTTTAATTATACTTTTGCTTCAAATGTAATTTTAATGCAATACCTTTTTTGGTAGCTGGGAACCTTTAACTTGTGTTGTAAGTTTGTTTATATTTCTTGTTCTATGCTTTTACAATACCACATTTAACTGTTTTGTGACAGGTTCTTAAGAAAGCTGATATGATCCGTAAGAATGCTGTAGAAAGTATATTAGCAGAACGTGATATCTTAATTGCAGTGCGCAATCGTTTTGTGGTTAGTGGACGTAATTTTTAGTTACTCTATTTTGTGTTGCTTTGAGAAATGGTACCCTTATTCTAACATTTGTTTAAATTTTATCAGGTTCGATTTTTCTATTCTTTTACATGTCGTGAGAACTTGTATCTTGTCATGGAATATCTGAATGGTGGAGACTTGTATTCATTACTAAGGAATTTAGGATGTCTAGACGAGGAAGTGGCCCGTGTATATATGGCTGAAGTGGTAACTATTGGTGTTCTCTCGTCCTGTAGGTAGATATGGAAAATGATCTTTTATTACGTTGTATTATAGTTCAAACTTTTCATCCAACTGTAGGTTCTTGCATTAGAGTATTTGCATTCACTGCATGTGGTTCATCGTGACTTGAAGCCGGACAATTTATTGATTGCACATGACGGTCATGTCAAGGTAACTTTTGATTGGTGTACTTTAACATTGGCCTTTTGAGTTTTCATTTTCTTGTGTCCCGTGGCTCTCATGAGCATAGTTTATACCTTTTTACATTATGCATGCTCAGCTAGTCAGCTCAATTATTTTTTCTTTTATCTACTTTTGCAGTTGACAGACTTTGGGCTTTCAAAAGTTGGTCTCATCAACAGCACAGATGACTTGTCTGGTCCGGCAGTGAGTGGGACATCCCTACTTGAGGAGGATGAGTCTGAAACATTTACATCGGAGGATCAAAGGGAACGGAGGAAGAAGCGTTCTGCTGTTGGCACACCGGATTACTTGGCTCCTGAGATACTTTTAGGAACTGGACATGGTTCGTATAGTCCCATATTTTTATGTTTAAGGTGGTTCGTTTTCTGTTTTCTTTTGCATGTCTTAAAATGCGGATTAAATTTGTCTCTGTTATGGAAATTTTTAAGAAAAATTATTCTGCTGTTTAAATAAACTCTTAATGATGCTAAAAATTATGGAAAAGTTGTTAGTTAGAGTGCAATGATGAAAATAAACGAACCTTTTTGTTAGTATAGTAACTCTGATTTAGTGGTTTTACTTGCATTGTATACTTGTAAACGTTCTCATGTATTATTGTGTATTTTATTACAAATATACCACCAACAAAATATTTGTTCAAATTTTGCAGGGTATACTGCGGATTGGTGGTCTGTTGGTGTCATTTTATTTGAGTTGCTTGTTGGTATTCCACCCTTCAATGCTGAGCATCCTCAGGTTCATACCTTGTTTCTTTGTGTGATGAATATTTATGTTTTATTGTTCTCTTGATAGTTTATTTAATTCTCACTTCATGTTATGTAATTTTGTGTTTGTAGACTATATTTGATAATATTCTTAATCGTAAGATACCTTGGCCTGAAGTTCCTGAAGAAATGAGTCTTGAAGCACATGATCTTATTGATCGGTAATGGACATGCTATGTCTTATATGTACATCACTGTTCTTATCATATGTGTCTGGAAATTATTTGTTTTAAACTACATATTTTGTAACTTTGATTCCTTGTATTTGTTTAATTACTTGAGTGTTTTTGCTGCTTGTTAGTGCAAATATGGCCTTTGCTTACATACTGTTGTATTCGGGATGTCTTTTGACATACTAACTTGTAACTATTAACCAGCAAGTAAACTTAATTAGACATTCAATTTTCAGATTGTTGACAGAAGATCCTAATCAAAGACTAGGAGCTAGAGGGGCATCAGAGGTGATCTAATATCTTATAATCATATTTGTGTTTTCCCTGATATTTTACTATCATTTTTTAAATGACAAACTGATAGGATTTTAATAATCCAGGTGAAGCAGCATGTTTTCTTCAAGGACATTAACTGGGACACGCTTGCCAGGCAAAAGGTATGCCAAGTGCCTGGTTGGATAGAATATCCCAACTGTTGGTGTCTAGTAAATTATGTTTCAACTGTACTCCGTGTGTCTTATTTGCATTTGGGAGATTAAAAAATCAATTCTGCTGTGAGTAGAATTGATTTTGAGAAAAGTGTAACTTCTTAGATTTTTAGCTTTCCAAAGGCAAAGCTTCTAAACCCACTCTGGAAATATCATTACAACAATTCTTTCTGAATATATTCTACCAAAATCCAAACAAAGCAACCCATGATAATTCATTTGAGACATGTTTATTGTTAATTGCATTGTCAATCATTTGGTTTTGCAGGCTGCATTTGTTCCTGCTTCTGAGAGTGCTCTGGACACCAGTTACTTCACTAGTCGCTACTCATGGAATACTTCTGACGGTCTTGCTTACCAGCCAAGTGATTTTGAAGATTCAAGTGATGCCGATAGCTTAAGTGGCAGCAGCAGTTGCCTGAGCAATCGTCATGATGAAGTGGTACTGCATTTATTGACAATGCTAAATGTAAAATATGAACTATAAAATATCAATTATAAGTATTTTGGGCTGACTTCCTTTTGCAAACATATCTATCTACAAGCAGGGAGATGAATGTGGGGGTCTTGCCGAGTTTGATTCTAGTTCTTCTGCCAATTACTCTTTTAGTAATTTCTCCTTTAAGGTAATTCTCTCAAATTATATTCTATATTTATGATATCAAAATTAGAATAACTTCCATGAATGGTGCGTGGTCTATGGTTCTTTTTTTCATATCACTTCAACTTTATTTAATATGGGATGAATAGGAAGATGAATGGCTTCTCCCCTAGCCTCCTTACATTTTTGGACCTATATATGTTGATTGTTGAATTTGTGATTATGTGAAAAAAATGAGACAAATATTATTGGTAATGACTATTGACTTGATATAAAAGATTTATTGCTGATCACTAAGAATAAATAATGATATTAATAATAAGAGATACTCTAAATTAATATAAGATATTTTATAATATTCTAACATTAATATTTAGTCTGATGGTTTTTTTCTACGTTTTCTATTTGATCTCATGCTATTAAGCTATACTTTACTGATTTTTACCTATATTTTCTGATTGTGATTAATGATTCTGTTTGGTTTTCAGAATCTCTCCCAGCTTGCGTCAATCAATTATGATCTCACCAAGGGATGGAAAGATGATCCCTCAACAAATTCTAGTGCATAGATGCCTCATCTTCTGTCAAAGTTCAGAATTTTATTTTCGACCTATGATTCAAGCAATTTGGAGGCATACCAATCATTGTTGTTTGTATAACATGTACATGTATGATTCTGCGAAAGTGTTATTTCATAGTGCCATTTAGATTGTCATCGCATATAAATCGTTCATTTGTTGTTGCTGATCTAATTTGTATTGCTGAATTTTTGCAGATATTTTAGAGACTCTAAAGTGGTTCAGGATGTACATTAGGTTACAGGACAATAGTGGGGGGTTTCAATCTGTCGGTTAATTTTGTGTATGAGTTGAGGACTGTATAAATTGTAAAATGCATATAACATTAGCTCCCATTGTTCTGTGGTGTACTCCCTTTAATATGCTAGTAATGTGAATACATCCTATTTTATTCAGGCTACTGTAGTACTACTATAATACTAACTTATAGAAAATTGAAGTGTGAAGTTTGTGCTCCCTTGGAGCATTTTGGGGATCTACATTAAAAAAAAAAAAAACCAATTTAGCCATTTACAAGCTAAAGTCATTAAATTGCTGGCATGGTTTCTATTAGTGTAGTCAATTCAACATTTCTCGAGTTTTATTGATGACTTTTGGATGAATAACATTAACACCATGTGGATTTTAACCTGAACTATTAAACTCGATACACTACTCTTATCACCATTAGATCAAGTAAGACTGTATATTCTAGTAGTCTCTAGACTAATATCTTTTTTCAGCGTTCAAGAACAGACTGTTTATGAGCTGATGTTTACTATTGAACTAGTAAATACTGATATATTAATTTAGATCATTGGATCTAAATCAAACAGCTTAGGATCCATGATAGTGGGACTGCTGACTGCAGCAAATCATGGTCCCTGGTCCCATATTTATTCCACCACAACTGCCTTTATTCTACCAAATCCGGAACTTACAACTATTTAACATTAACTAGTTTTTAGGATATAGTGCCAAAAATAATCCAGAGTGTCAAGTTGTCATGAAGGAAATGACAACGGTGACAACGGTCCAATGTGATTGTGACTGTGCTATTACACAAGTTTCACAAATATTCAAAGACAATTAATTGGATAGAACAAGACAACAATGACCAAAGAGGCAAAAACATCCCATGTAGCAAAATGGTGGGATGCCAATCTTTGTTTCTCTTTATTTACTCATTTCATTATCATTCATTTTCAACCTAATTTGAATAGCTCCTCAAAACATTAACAGTATTGAAGTATCAAAGAGTGGGTTTAGATCACTCATATCAACAACAAAATGACTGCAACACAATGAGCAAACAGTAGGACCACTATCTCAGAATGCTAACTTTAATTTGCAGTGCATCCCATTTAGGTCCCACCATAAAGTTACAAATTTGATAGTTCGGTTTGTATTTACTTGAGAGAAATGATTTGGTTTTGATATTTGAATTTCAAAATCTACATTAAGGATAAGATAGCATGAATCCACATTACAAACAACACTATTAGCATGTTTCTTATCATTATGGATCTAACAAAATTACATTTTAAGCATTGCTTAGTAGACTTTTAAAGACTAAATTAGAGATAGTGATAGTTTGTGGACCAAATTGAAAATTTATTTATTTTAAAATCATTTGATTCTCATGCTACAAAGTTTATTCCTTTCTTTTTCAGTATCATTTCTGATTATCTCATTACTCCAACTATAAAGTTACATAAATCACATCAAACTTTTTGCACATGTGACAAGACAACTATTTGGCTTTAACACTTTATACATAACATATCATATATCAACTTTTTGAAAATTTATATAAATTGGCGCCAACTAAGTTTGTCATAAAAGTATCCTTTTCAAGAAAATAATTTTCTTGAAGGGAAAACTGAATTATAGGTTCTTATAAATTGATTTTCCAGACTAATTTTTTTTATAAAATTTGTTGATTTATAAATATCAACTTGTTTATATTAATGTATAAATATAAATAAATAATGTCACCGGGATCGTAACCTAAACCAACACCTTACACTCATTTAATTCAATTAGCACTTAAAAGTTGAGTTAGTCGGATCACCAAAAATATCAACATCATGACCACAGGCCAAGTCAAGAAAAAGTTAATCAAAGTTGGTTCAACATATAAATCATCCATCTCTACCAATTTGAGGGGCTCACAAGATTCAACAATTAAAGATTGTGATCCATACCAACTTTGTAACAGTAATACCAAACATGACTGCAACTACATAATCTCACTTTTAACAGAATTAAAGGTTTCACCAAAAGCAAAAGTGAATGCTAAAGCAAGAATAATAATGACTTCAACAAGAATCTACAGCAAATAACTCTAATGAAACAGATATGCATTATACACTCCCCTAAGATAGTAGTAGTTCAGTGGAAATGGTAGAGGAAAAGAAAGAAATACATCCAAGTTGAGGGTGCTAATGAAAATTGAAGGCAAAGCTAAACAAAAATTAAATTACGCTCTAGGCCCCTAAACTATTTTAAATTACGCCTCGAGACCTATAGAATAATTAAAACCTAAATAAAGTTACAACATAAGCACACATGATTTAGGAAAAAAAGATAAGGGGACTTCTGAGATACTCATCTAGCAGAGATATCATCTATGTCATTGATCAAATCAGGGTGTTGAATTTGGTCTTGAGTGACCTCTTTCAAGCTAGACTTGTGCAATTCTTCTATCTGCTGTCGCACTTGCGACATCGAAGGGCGGTTATCGGGGTATGTTGCTGCACAATCTACTGCGAGTTGCAACAGCTGAACCATTTCCTCTTCGACATTTTGGTACCTTAGGAGTTCGAGATCAAAGACCTCGGAAGTCCACTCTTCTTTAACAACTGATTGCACCCATCTCGGAAGGTCCACTCCTTCGTCGTTCATGAGGGCGTGAGTTGGGGCTTTTCCGGTAAGAAGTTCCAAGAGTAGTACACCGAAGCTGTATACATCTGCTTTCTGAGATACTTTTCGAGGATCGGTTACCTCGGGAGCACGGTAGCCGGCTACCCTGTTGGGTGTGGATGAAGGACCAACAAGATGTGCGAGACCGAAATCAGATATTCTTGCATCATAGGACTTGGTTAGAAGGATGTTAGATGATTTTATGTTTCCATGCGAAACATTAGGCCCTTGCGAATGTAGGTACTCGATACCGCGAGCCGCTCCAAGTGCAATGCCTGATCTCATTTCCCAAGTCAGAGGTGTCCTACCTCCTCCTTTGTTTCCTGTATTCAAAATATAAAAGACTTATAAGACTAAGGCATAATCGCGAATTTAACAAATGGTCTGTTGCGGTAAACATAATCCTATATCAGAAAAGAGTAAAGCAAACACTCACCATGCAAAAGTGCAGATAAGCTTCCCATATGCAAATAATCATGAACAAGAAGCTTCTCATCTCTACTATAATAGTAAGCCCTAAGAGGTGCTAAATTTTCATGAACCATCGTTCCGACTCTCTCGATCTTCTCCTTAAATTCCTTCTCAGAAATGGTCACATCTCTTAATCTCTTCACAGCCACAACCACAGGACCAACCTCCAAAACAGCCTTATAAGATGTCCCAAAAGTCCCTTTCCCTAATACCTCAGCAGAAGCCCTTAACAAATCCTCCAAACCAAACACTTTACCCCAATTCCTAAAAAACACCATTTTTTTCTCACCACCACCAACAACAACACCTTCACTCGCCGCGGTCGGCGGCACCACTAGAGTCGCGGCCGACGAATACCCATTTCCATTTCCATTTTCAACATTCTCATTATGAATCCCCTCATCAGGCTGATTATGCTTCAAAGTTGCAGCAACTTCATCAATTGAACTAGTTTTTTCACCATTTCTATTCCTGCATATAAGAATCAAAGCAAAAACTACCGACAAAAGAACTACAACTGAGCCAATAACAATTCCAGCTATAGCACCACCGGATAATTTGCTTTTCTTCTTGTTCTTCACAAGCCCTTGATTATCATCAACCACAGAAGAATTTCTATTTCCACCCCCATTTCCACTACTTGCACTTCCTTCATTAGGACAAGGGTGAAGGGGTTTTCCACATAAGAGATTATTACCCAAAAACGAATCTTTACCAAAAGTTCGTAACTTTTCAGGAACTGAACCGTTTAGCATGTTGTTTGAGACATTGAACTGAGCGAGTTCAACCCGGTTCAACTCGGTAAGAGAACCGGTGAACCGGTTGTTTTGAAGATACAACGTTTTCAACCGGGTTAGGTTTTGGAACCCAACCGGGATATTGCCGGAGAAGTTATTGGAAGCTAAATTCAGACGGACTAGACCGGTGAGTTGTAGGAGTGTCGCCGGGATTTCGCCGGAGAGAAGATTCTGCTGGAGGTAGAGGTTACGGAGGGAGGTGCAAGCGGAGAGGTCGGAGGGGAGAGGACCGGAGAGGGAATTGAAGCGGAGGCTGAGTGTGTGGAGGTTAGTGAGGTCGGAGAATACGCCGGCGGGGAGTTTGCCGGAGAGTGAGACAGCAGGGAGGTGAAGCTCGATAACGTGAGTGTGGTTTTGGTCGCATTTGACGCCGGACCAGTTACATGGAGTTGCAGAGGTCGTGTTCCAGAGAAAGGTTCTGCCACCTACGGCGGCGCGTAGGTTTAAGAGGGCGGCGCGTTCGGAAGTTAAGTCAGGTTTTACCAAAGGAAGAAGAAGAAGAAGAATAAAAAGGGAGAAGAAGAAGAGTTTCAGTTTATGAAACAACTTCATTTGCATTTGAATTTGGAGAAATTGTTGTAATGTGTTTCTGTGTTTGGTTATTTTGAAGAACACTTACATAAACCTTTTTTTTGGTTGTTTTGGTTTTTTGTGTGTGTTGTGTTGTGTATTGGTTTTTGGGAGATAGAAAAAGGGAGAGAGCGGTTATGGTTTTAGGTTTGATTTTTGTTTGGTTGTGTGAGGTTGGACTTTGGACATACACGCCAAGAGAAGTGGAGTATGAGAGTGGAGAAAAACAAAATACATGTAAATTTTGTCAATCAAATTCAATCTAATAGTAGACAAATATTTTTGTTATCACTTTTGTTTATTGAGTTCTATTTTAATATGCATTTGTACCATGGATCGGTTTGAGTAGATATCACACACCTAAAATTTAAATCAAATGTAAATTGTGATTTATTTATGTTCAATTTGGATTTTATTCACCGAATTTGTTTAAATCAATTTGTTGAATAAATAAGATGAATTTTGTCGGTTTAATATTTAAAACAACAAAAATGTCCTTTTTTTTTTTTATAAAACTCACAAATATTTATTTTAAAATATTTTTTTTTAAAAAATTATTAATAATAAAAATATTATTATAAGATAACACTTTTAATAACATTTTGAGATTAGTTTAGTCATTATCATAATTTAAACCACAAATTAAATAATACTCATATTGTATGTCTTGCATTATACAATATCTTCATTAGATTATAAAGATGATAATAATTTAACAATATTATGAATCCTATTTTTATAATCGGTTAAAAATAAATATTAGTTGAGTTCAAATTTTGATGAGTTCAAAATAATCATTCGAGATCAACCGAAACAATCATATATTATCTAAATTAAGCAATTGAATCAACTCGACTCAACCCGATCAATTTACACAAAAAAAATAGTTCGATCAATTTCAATTAGACGGTTCAAATTTGTCCACCTTAATTTAGTACATATTATTTTAGCAATGTTAATTGATTAAAAATGATAAGATGATTAACAATATTAATGATATTTTTAATTAAAAAATAATATCTAATTCGTTGTATGTCATTTTGGGTGATCTAAAAAAACAATTATAAAAAACACACATATAATAAAATAATATTTAGTTGGTCACAATCCCATTCAATAATTACTGGGGGTGACAAAACGGGTTAGGCTCGTCGGACCCGCCCGTTTAACTCATTATTTTTGGTGGGCTGGGGCGAGGTTTTCGGCTCGGTGTCTTAAGTTGACCCGCCCCGCCTAACCCACATTTAAAATGGACCGAGGGCGGAGCTGGTTGTACCCACGAATTTTTTGTTAAAAAAATTATTATTTTTTATTTGGAATTAAAACAATATTAATGTGCCCTGTAGTAGACATACTTTTAAAACAATCCTCATTTCTTAAAATTCTAATGTTAATTTTTCACATAACTACAAACACCTCATTTTAAATATATTAATTGGTCTCTACTTCTTTCTTTATTCTCACTCATAGTAGGAAAAATCTTTATTGCAAAACATAGAGAATATATTATTTTCTATTTTCTATTACTTGTTGTCATTGTAATCGGGTTCTAAAATTATAAGGTAAGTTTTGCACATAGGGGTTTGTTTCTCATTATAATAATAAAGTTTTGATTTTGATTTTATTTATTTGAGTTCTCATTTTATTTATTTTTTGACACTAAAATGCTCAATTAAGTGCTTATTATTTGTATTGATAATTTTTAAATAATGAAGCTTTGATTTTTCTTGGATTGTTTTATTTTTGAGATGCTTCCATTATTAAATATTGATAAATTTACTTAGTTATCTTTGTTTAACTTATGCTGGTTTGTTTTCTTGATTTGTGTCCCTAGATGTCCTTAACTAGGTTGTGCTTGTTGATTTCTTGAATCAAAAAGATAATTTTGGGATTTTAGTGTGCTTGTTTTAAGTTTTTGGTATTATAGTTATGTTTTTTGTTTATGTTGAAAAATATGACATTTACATTAAGACACTTGTTAAAGTTTTACTGTGCGTTGTTAAAATGTGCCGGTCTCTTTGGTAATGATTAACAATTTTGTAAATTATGTAGTAAATCAAATTGTAAAAAAAAAATTGGCAGGCCGGTCCGCCAACTCGTTAGTAAATGGGGCGGGCTTGACTTTTGAGCTCGGACGCCTAAGTTGGCTCGCTCCGCCCCGCCCCGCATTTGAACGGGTTTAAATGGAGCGGGCCTAAACGGGGTGAGCCGCCCGCTTTGCCATCCCTGGTAATCACTTAGGCACACTTACATAATTTTTTTTAGCATTTAAGTATTTTAATAATATATATTACTTAATCATTTTTATTTTTTAATTATTTTTTATAGGTGTGTGTCTAAACTTTGTGTTCAAATGTTGTGTCTGTTGTTCCTTTTGGGTTGACTGCATTAGCCAAAAGATCTAAGTTTACAAAACGGAGCAGAGTGAGACGATGAGAAAAGACAAGTGTGAGACTGTTGACCTATGATTTTCTGTCTAATAGGAAAATCAAGTCAATGTTGCATTTGGTGAAATACTAAGTGTAACAAGTGATGGACAATAGTCGACAGTAATGGCACGTTGACTAGATGGTCTCGACTGGCATCTTGAGAAGTTAATTTGGGAAAATCTTGAGATAACTTGAGATATTAGGTGAAGGAGTCTCAGGAAGGCCTAAATGATCACTTGACACCATGCCGATAGAGGGTTCTCCGATAGACTTTGGATACTTAGAAGATTGAGGAAACCAAGGAGAAGGGTGTTATGTGCTGTGACTACCTTCGACGAGCAAGCAATTACCAACCTTCTGGAGTTAGAGAACGTGGGATAATGGTTTCAGCAGTAATAGAGCCTAAAAATATGGCAAGGCATAAAGTTAAAAGTTGCATGCATTTGAATGACGTGTCAATTTCTGCAGAGTTAAAGTGTCAAAGACTGTTATTCCTAGTTAGTATTTATAGCAGACTCATATGTTGTAATAAAAGGTTCACAATTTTTCACATACAATTACCTATAGAAGTGGAGCACCCAACCCAAAGAGCGAAATAGTTTGTGAGGAATTATGTGAGTCTGCACTCCTCTTTTCTATGTATTTTTGTTGTTTCCTTAATTGAAACATCTTTATCTTTCTTGTCATTTACGACATTTTATTTGATGTTGTTTATTTCAAGTTCCTTTTACTGCAATTTAAACTTTATCGTCTTTAAAGTATATTCACGAACTGTTTGCATCAGACATTTTTAGTCACGTCTTACACATACGTCACAGTAACATTTTTTCACACAAAACCGATCCCGAGATTTTTCGATTTAATCTCAATTACTTTCAAACTTGTGATTGTTCGCTAAAAACACTTGCGAACAAATTGGCACGGCAAGTGGGACTCGCGTGTTTTTGTGAAAAAAATATATTTTTCTTGAAAAAACCATCGTAGTTTTTACTCATTTGTTTTCATTTTCGATGTCTTTTGACATATTCATTTGAGGAGTGGGATAATTTTTAATGTTCGCAGTCACACTCGTTTGAGGAGTGGTAGGATTTTAGCAGCAATGGTTAACCTAAAAAACACGTTTCGAGGTCGAAATGATGCTCCATACCCAGAACCACTAGTTACAATTGCTACTACGACATGGACAATGAATACCATAGGGGTAACAGACCCTATTTTAGAGCCGATTTTGGGTCTAGTGTTGATGCCAGGGATGGTGGTTACTTTACCGTAAATAACAAGCATACCAGTATCCCCCAGGAAAACTGCGACAATTATTGGGGATAATAACCCCCATATGTCCCAAGTTTTACCATGCCTTATGTTACTATGGACTATCCTTATGGAATGCCAACTACCATGATGACAGACTTACACACCCATGGTTCGACATTTTCGGACAACACTGCAACGATATCATCACCTTTTATTCCACATTTGGTGTCAGGATCTTCCATAAGCAATCCTGGTCGAAACGGGCAACCTCTAGGGGGATTTCGATGTGCTCCCCCCATAAAGCCAACTTTTACTACCGATTCTGTAGGAACCATGAGGCAACAAATGGACAAAATTAACCATGAAATGGTGAATATATTGACACAACAAATAGGCACGTTGTTTAATCCTTTGATTTAGAATACCACCTAGAGTTACCAGCAGTTAGCCCAAAAAATGGGCAGGATTGTTGACTTTTTTGGGCGCCCCCAGTACTTATTGCACCTTTAATAGTTAACTAAGTTCCAGTCGAGCAACCTTTACTAGAGGTGTTCGAGAGGAACTAAGCCCATAATGGGCTTGAGATAGTTATGGTGCCCATAAACTAGGATGTCGACCAAATACTTAGAACTGTCCAACAAAATATTTTTTTTTGGGGGAGGGGGGCAGAACAATATAACAAACGTGGTTGAAAATATTTTGGCCCAAAATGGCCTTAACATAGGCCTAATTATATATCTATATTATCAGAATACGCTCGACACACTAAACTCCCTAGGGGGTGGAAAGTCCCCAAATTCACTAAGTTTTCTGTTGAAACTAACGAGTTGACAGTCGAGCATGTGGCTAGGTATCAGACTGGGGCAGGGGATATAGTTAATAATAAGAATTTAAAGATGAAATATTTTCCAAATTCTCTAACAAAAAACTATTTTACTTAGTTTACAACACTTCACCCTAATTGCATACACACTCGGAATTAGTTGGAAAAAGTGTTTCTTGAGCAATTTTATATGGGTCAGTCGAAAATTAGCTTTAAGGAATTAGCCAGTGTTAGGCATAAAACTCCAAAGTCAATAGATGATTATTTGAACAGGTTCATACTTCTTAAAGCATGATGCTTTACGCAAGTCGCTGAGCATGAGTTAACTGAAATGGTTGTTGGTGGCCTAGACTATTCTATAAGGAAGAAACTATATACTCAATACCTTAGGGATATGACCCAACTAGAAGATAGGGTACGACAGGTCGAAAACCTAAAGGCTGAAAAAGGCAGATAAAGTAAATACCATAAAAATGGATTATGTAGAGATAGATGAAATAAATGGTCTATCTGACACATATATCGACTATTTTGAAGAGAATGAGGTCAATGTGGAAGAATTAAAGCCAGAACCTACTTATGTGTTTAAATCACCAAAACCTTCAAATGGGAAAAATCTCATAAAACCAAAGAACAAAAAGGTTGTCACAGAGACTTATACATTTGATGTAACTAAGTGTGACAAAATTTTCAAACTTTTAGTTACTAACGGCCAGATAGTGATTCCTAAGGGATTAAAAACTCTGGAGTTAAAAAAAAGAAAGAAAAAAGGATTATGTAAATTTCATAATTTTGTTGGACATAAAACCTCACAATGTATACTTTTCAGAGATTTAGTTCAAAATGCAATGATTAATGGAAGGCTCAAATTCGCTGAAAATTCAAAAGCTATGCCAGAAGCGGAGCCTGACCCTAAAGTGGAGAATGCATTGTTCGTCGAGCTTGTTAACGTATTTATGGTGGACATTGTTAAGGCCATGGAATTAGATGGACCTGATTATCAGGATCAAATGAAGGTTTTCTTTCCTACAACTGAGGAAGAACTTGTTGACTTCCTGAATCGGTGTAAGCTCAATGACTTTGAGGTCATGCTTTATCCTCGCTGCAATGTCATTTTCGACCGAGAGCCAGCAAAAGAGTTGGAAAATGCCAGTATTAAACACTTAGAAAATGTTGGTCATCGAGACTAGCGATAAGAATTCTTCAAGAGGGGAGGCCCTTAAAAAGCTCACAGGGCAAAGACTTATGAGCCACATGTTGAGGCCCCTGTTAGAGAATGGCCGGGACCTGTGGGAAAATCACCTACTGAAAAGGGAAAATGGAAGAAGATTGAAGTTGGTGGGGGACCCACCTACCTGGAAAACTCACAGACTTCCAAGAAATACTCATATGTGTTGAAGGACTACATGGAAAAAAACCCAATTGCTCGCACCCAATGGAGGAGGCATCATAGAAATAAGAAAGCTACCTCTGAAGCCGCAAGTGCTAGCAAAAACAATAGTGTTAAGGCTCTAGCCGATGGTCAAAAGGCAAAGAAGCCTATAAAATAAACGCTTTTTCCTCCACTAACTCTAGTGGTAGAAAGTGAGCCTAAATTTTTCATCGGGTCAGATGAAGAAATCGACAGCAATGACTTCGATTCTAGGTCAGAAAGAGAGTTGGATATCATATGCAACATGATATTTGTGTTGCCATTGGAATACGGCACAATTATTGAGGTAACTGAGGACAAGGATTGGTTTGTTGAAGAAATGGCTACCCATAAGCCTTTGTGCTATTACGTGATGCACGATGGCTCAATCAACAAAGACGCGACCATCTTTAAAAGGCCCAACATGTCGATGCAAGAACATCTAAAGCCTTTGTATATAAGGGCTAAAGTCGACGGTGTCAGGGTAAACAAGGTTCTAATTGATTGTGTAGCCTACATAAATGTTATGCCACATTATCTGCTCAAGAGGATTGGCAAGTATGACACCGACTTGAAGTCCAAAAATATGGTTTTGTCCAACTATAAAGGGAAAACCAGCAGTCATTTGGGTGTGATCCAAGTGGATGTGGTCGTGGGGACCACAACTCGACCTACATTATTTGTTGTGATCCCTACTAAGGCAAATTACAACCTCCTATTGGGTCAAGAGTGGATACATGAAGTTATGTGTGTCTCATCTTCCATGCATCAAATAATAACGATTTAGAAGCTGGACAAGATCGTTGAGCACATTGAGGCTAATCAGAGCTTCTTTCATGCAGAAGTTAACCATGTCAAAAAAAAACTTTGATTGATAGTTGGAAAATATTTCACCATGTTTATCGGCAGGAAATGACTTCGACTTTAAAGGAACCGAAGTATATTACTCAGTGAAGTTGCATCCTTTACATGGCTTCACTTGGGAGTATGAGACCATTGGTGAACATAACAGATGGTTTGGTTCAGATGATGAAGATGTCTGAGTTACTCAGATTTTGGCCTATGTGACAGAAAACATAGTATTGGAGGCCTTAGAGGCCGAATCACAAGAAATGATAGCCGTCAAAGCCACTCAATTTATAAAATTTGAATTTGGCTAAAATGGCCAAGAAACAGCTTCAGAAGGCCGCATGCTCGACTGTATTTATGATGACGAGCCTTTGGGGTTTGAGAAAGACCCGCTTACTTCGACCAAAAGGATGCAAGCCTGGGATCTTTTGCAAAAAATTGATTTGGGGGACGGTTCGATAAAAGGATAACTTATATAAGTTCCAAACACGACCCAGTCTTAAAAGCGGAAGTAATCGACATGCTGACAGAGTTCAAGGATTGCTTTGCATGTGATTACAATGAAATGTCAAGCCTTAGCCGAGAGTTAGTGGAATTGAATCTACCAATCAAGCCTGACAAGAAGCTTATGCAATAGACTCCAAAGAGGTTCGTTCCAGAGATTATGTCAAAAATCGAAGCAGAAATTGAAAGGTTGCTGCGAAACAGGATCATAAGACCTGCAAGGTATGTCGAATGGTTAGCTAACGTTGTTCCAATAATTAAAAAGAATGGAACTCTTAGAGTCTGTATTAACTTTAGGGATTTAAATGCAGCCATTCCAAAAGACAAATACCAAATGTTAGTGGCAGAGATTCTAGTCAACTCGGCAGATGGTTTTGTGTATTTAAGTCTTTTAGATGATTATTCAGGTTATAACCAGAATTTTATTGCATATTAAGATGTATCTAAGACGGCGTTTCAATGTCCCAGAGCCTCGAGCACTTACGAATGGGTAGTGATGCCTTTTGGGCTTAAGAACGCTGGCACAACCTACCAACGAGTAATGAATTCTAGAAATTTTTACCCAAATAATCCACTTTTTCAAAAAAAATCCCAAAATACCCCACTTTTAAAAAAAAATCCCAAAGTACCCCAATTAGGGTTTCTGAATGCATGTGGGCGTCATACCAATTGGCGACCCTTTGTTAAGGCTTTAAGGGAGTCACCAATTGGAATTGAGACTGTGTCTCCAATCCAATTAGCGACTTGGTAGTATACACATAAGGGAGTCGCCAATTCATTTGGAGACAGGGTGCATTTTGTAAAATTTTTACCAAAAATAAATAACATTATCATTAATTAAATAAACTATTACATAAATTAATATTGGCGACCGGGTGGGTTATACCGGCCACCGGCTCCACATCCCCTAGGCACCCTCACTCGTTGCACTTGTTCCCCTCGTTGTTGATTCATGCCAGGTGTTTGAGGAGTTGAAGTCTCAGAAACATTCCCAGATGGTTCCCTAAGAATTTCTTGCATTTCCATGAGGTCTTGTGTGTTGAAATTGAGCGTGCGCCCATGCCAGAGTAGTTTGGATGTGATGAAGAGGTCATTAGTGTGCGGCCAGAACGATTGAAGGGGGACATTGGTGTGAAGGATTCGTTGGTGAAAGGTTGAAATGGTAGTGGTGTTTGAAAGCCATAAGGTTGTTGAGATGATTGAGTGTGTAGGCTAGGGTATGATGTCAGAGCGTTTTGGATATGGAAAGATGTTTGGGCGTTATGGCTATGGTATGATGTACCCTCATTTTGGCTATATCTTGATGTTGTGTTGGGGGCATAGCCATATTGGGTTTCTTGATAGTAATCATTTTGTTGGAGATGGTATGAGGGACGCTTTTGGTATTATGGTTGGGTGTTTAGCATTTTGGATGGTTAATGGGTTGATAATTTTGTTGGGTAAGGGGTTGTGAGTAACATGGCCTTCCTGGTGGGTTAGACGTTGAAGCTTCTTGTGTGTAGGTGGTTTGGCGTGGGTCTTATAAATACCTGTCTTCAGAGAAAAACCCAGTTGCAACCATTTGTACCAAGCCGTACAATTATTAGTTGGTATAGACGGGGTTGCCATCACCGGGTCACGTAAGACATGGGCGTTGTGGTTCATCCATTTACGACGCTCAGATTTTGCAAAATCCTTCAAGTCAGGAAAGTCCCATTGATCATTAACTCTTTTTAGATGCCATGTACTGATGTCAACAGGAGGATCTGGGATGTTTTGATGCATTCTAAATTATAGTTTGACACAGTAACTGTTGTGCATCTCCACAATTGTGAATCTGATGATCGGGACGCATGCAGTCCAAACAACAACATCTTCCTCTCTGACTTCATGTAGGTGTTCCATGTTTAGATATGGATGCCAAATGAATTGAAGAAGAGAAAAATATTAGATCATAAAATAGTTGATATAAAATTTGTTTAGAGGCCTTACATCTGCAGGTGTTAGGTGATCCAACAGATTGCGGTATTGAATGATACAATGTCTAGGACATCTATTGTAACTCATACCTTTAGACGACCATCTAAACAACAAGAAGTTCAAATTCAATTAGTTAGACACAATAATTGGTAAGGTGAAATAAACTAATATTAAGTTATTAACTTACTTTTGTGCATACGGGAAGGAAAAACTGTTGTGGTTGACGGGTGCTAGGGATGGCAATCTAGACCAACCCCATGCTTGGAGCAAAACGGCGCATCCAAAAAATTAGATGTGTTATTTTTGGCGCACTAACACAAAGAGATATACAAATAAGACAGACAAGCAGAACCCAAACTATGCTATCTTGTTTTATCTAGCTCTCTCAATAAGGGTAAATACATAATGTGCATAGAAGAACCAGTGCCTTCGGGAAATAAAAATAAACCAATTAAAAGCATAAGATAACACATGGTTTTCATTATTTTCATTTCTTCTGTATAATCTTCATCTAATATAAAACCGGTGTACCATGATTTTAGGCGCGAAAGTAAGATACCTTGGCCTCTTGTGTTCTCATCTAGCAAGTCGGCACCCAAAAGTTCCTCACAAATTGATGATTCAAGGCTTGTTGGTCCATTGACCGCCTTACCATAAATACGCAAACCGAGTAACATGTACACATCCTCTAAGGTCACAGTACATTCACCAGTTGGAAAAAAGAAGGTGTGTGTCTCTGGGCGCCATCTCTCTTGCAAAGCTAATATAAACTTTGTATCAACAGAGTAACACATGATTTTTCTTACATGCCCAAAACCGGAGAGCTCAATATATAGTTTAATTAGTTCGTCTGGTGCATCGTATTCATGGGAACGAAGGCGAAACTTAAAGACATCCTACATAGTTGTCAATTTAGAAACAAAATTTATAGATACATTAAAAATTAACAGAGACAATAGAAATTAACAAAGACAATAAAAATTAACAAAGACAATAAAAATTAATAGAGACATTAAAAATTAACGCTTACATAATTCACGATATTTGCGACAGTGCCTCTATGTGTTTCACCCATTGTCAACAAAGCCATTATAACTGATTAAATTTGAATCAGATAATTGGTACTACTGATACTCTAGACTTGATATTACCTCTCTGCAACAAGTATGAATCAGATGATGTATTTACCCATACCTCTAGCTTCCTTATATAGTGAATTAGGAGTCACATGTGAGAATAATGCATTGTACCATGTCGCCAGATGAATTGGCAACTACATTCACCCATTACAAAGGGTCGCCACTCTAATTAGAGACACCTAGTATCCTGTAATGTAGTTGTGCACGTAGCTGATATTGCTTCATGCATGAATGGCATGCTGACACCCACATGGCGACACAGTGTGCTCAGAGTGCACCTTGTCTCCATGTGAGTTGGCGACTACATTTAATGCCTTTGACCATGTCGCTAATTCATGTGGCGAATCTATTACGCGTCCCATGCATATTAATATGTTCCCGTGCATGCAGACATAGATAGAAACCAAAACAAGCAAAATTAGTAAGTCTCTAACAAGTGCTTTTAGTATGTCATCTGCACTGAGATATTTTGTTAACGCCCACTACAACGGAGAGACATATGTCTCTGATGACACTGGGTTCGGTTTTCAAAACACCGATATTGTCCGATTCACAATCAATAGAAACACAAGTTTCTTGCATTTTAAAGAAAGATTGGAATCGAAATCAGGGCTTGGTCCTATAGCACAAATAATATATCAAAACTCAATTTTTTTTAAACCAACCACGCTAAATTTTATCCACTTAAAGTGCCAGATGACGAAGATGTTGAAAATATGTTCGTTAGTCACGAACATTCTGGTTTCAACTATATTGAGTTGTATACGTTCCTCCAACAAAATATTCCATCTCAACAATCTCAGATCATCGATCAATCAACAGGTGTAGACTCAGATGAAACCGAAATAGAATATTCAGATGAACCTGAACCGGAGGTCAACGTCGTTGATGAAGAAGAAAAAGGAAGCGAGACACTGGTCGATCAACTGTTAAACAACAATATTGAGGATGACGAACAAGTGCCAATACCTCCAGGTCATGTATACTGTCCGCCTCAACATATGACAAACTTGGACTTACAAGACGATGAGAGATCCGCAGATATGTTTCACAACCCGTATATACAGTCAGGGAATGAATTAAAAGAAGGAGACAAGTTTTATACCAAGGAAGATTGTGTACGCGCCATTAAAAAATATCACATGGATAACTCTGTTGATTTCAATGTACACCGAACGGATTCGAGAAGGTATGTCATTATTTGTCGTAATCTACTTTGCAAGTTTTGGCTTACTACGTCTTACAGAAAGAGAAGCGATTCTTGGAAGATAGCTTCCATAGAGCCACCTCACAGTTACACTGCCACAAATATTGTTCAGGATCACCGAAAGCTAAGCGCAAAATTGATATGTCAAGACATTTTGTCGCTTGTTAACAAGGATCCTTCAGTCATGGTGAGTATAATAATCTCTCATGTCGTGACGTGGTATAATTATACTCCCTCGTACACGAAGGCGTGGATTGCAAGGACAAAGGCTGTTGAACATGTATTTGGCAACTGGGAGGATTCATACAAGGAATTACCGCTATTTTTGGTAGCGCTAAAGATATACACACCGGGAACTGTTGCAATCATGTAGGCAGTGTCGGCATGTAGGCCAGATGGAACTATTGTTGATGGAAATGTCATCTTTCACCGTCTCTTTTGGTCGTTTCAACCATGCATAAGAGGTTTTGCATTCTACAAAACCTGTTATTCAAATTGATGGAACATGGCTCTATGGAAAATACAAGGGCACCTTGCTTATGGATGTTGCACAAGACGACAACAATAATGTCTTTCCCATAGCCTTTGCTCTGGTTGAGGGTGAGACAGCTTCTGCTTGGAGTTTCTTCCTTAAGAATCTTAGAACACATGTCGCTCCACAAGCCAATCTCTGTTTGATGTTAGACAGGCATGCTGCTATAGAGAGTGCTTACAATAACCATGATAATGGGTGGCATAATCCTTCTTCTACCCATGTATAATGCATTAGACATATTGCACAAAACTTCATGCGTGCAATCAAAGACAAGAACCTTCGCAAAAAAGTTGTGAATGCCGGATATGCTCTAACTCAACTAACATTTTAATACTACCTTAACGAAATTAGGATGTCAAATGTAGATGCAGGAAACTGGTTGGATAACATTCCATTGGAAAAGTGGACAAGGGCTTTTATGGTAGATGTCGCTGGGGCCATATGACGACAAACTTGGTGGAGTCCATGGACGGGGTATTCAAAGGAATTAGAAACCTTCCAATCACCGCTTTGGTGAGATCAACCTATTACAGGTTGGCATCACTTTTCGTAAAAAGAGGCGAAAGATGGAGTGCAGTGTTAACGTCGAGTCAAGTGTTAACGACGACCATTTCTAGACCTCCTCGGGACTGCAAACTACCCTTAAGTCATCACTCCCGTGCTCGGGAGAAACGACTTAGGCGGCTCATGTTCTAGACTGGCCCAATAACTAGGCATGGCCCAATCCACTCCTGCTCCTAGAATGGCCCAATTGCCTAAGTCCAACCAATTTGGGGCAGCATTTACCTTTCTGCCCCTCTACCGGGCAAATATGGTCGGATGACCCCATGGGTCATCTACCCCTCCTCGGTAGTTCCTGCCCGTCACACATGGTTCCACCATCCAGATATAGTCACGACGCCCGTGCCCGCAACTGGGCCTTTGCCCGTGGCAACGGCTAGTTTCAGGCACCTCTGCCCGTCCCAACGGCTAGTTTCTGGCAGTTACCTATTCTTCGGGAAACAGTTATTTCGCCCCGAAAATAGGGACTATTGGTCACACGCTGGGGGCACTATAAAACCCTCTCATTTGAGAGGGCCAGGTATTCAAAATCATCCTACGAAATACGTACTTTGTACTTGATCTCTCTCTCTCTCTCTCTCTCTCTCCCTCTCTCCTGATTCTTACTTTAGCACCGGAGTGCCTTGCAGGTACACCCTCTCCTCTTTTCTCACACCTAGCATCGCATACGTCATCTTTGGCCCACTTCAAGTTCTGATCAGCCATCAAGATCAGTGGCGCCGTCTATGGGAATCTGTCATCCCCGTCTTTCTTCCATCATATATTCAAGACCAAAACAACCCTTTTTTTCCAAGATTTCGATCATGGCAATCCAAGATCACGTTCATGATGCTCCTAACTCTGCTTTTCGCCCCGTCAGCAAGACTGATACTGACGGAGCTGCACCCTTCCATAGAGGCGACGTCCATCACCTGAGAGATGGAGCCACCGTGTCTCCATCCCTTACTCGTGCTAATCATGGTGAGGATCAGCCCTCCCTGGACCACCAGCCTATCCCTGTTCCGCCCAACGCCGACCCAGCCGTGGATGCCCTTCTTGAAGCCCTCAACAAAACCAACTTCTTGATCCTCCAACAAAACGCGAGGATTAGGGCCCTAGAGGAGTCTAACAGGCCAAGATCCTCTCCGCCAAGGAAAGAACGCAGAAAATCCCGAAGTCCACCTACCCGACGTGAAAGAGACCGTCGGGCACCACCTGAGCCAGAGTCCCATTCCATCAGGAAGTGTGACCACATCTCCCCACGGAGCCCGTACTCCCCAAGAACCAAGAGGACCAAGAGGGACTAGCGTTTGCCTCTGCCCAGATCCAAGGGTCGGGCACAAACCCCGTCTCCCCAAAGAAATCACTGTCTTATTCTTGAGCGAAGCACTCGCTCCCCATTATGGTCCAGTAACAGCAGCGACGATGAGCCTCACGGCAAGTTGTCTCAGGAAATCATGGCCATGCGCCTCCCCAAAGGACTGGAGAAACCACCGTCTGTGGGCACATATCATGGTACAATGGATCCTGACGAGCACATCGAGAATATCGATGCTTTGCTCGACTATCGTGGCATCCGAGGTGCCATCAAATGTAGACTATTCCCTACCACGCTCAGGAAGGGACCGATGACCTGGTATAAGAAACTCCCCGACGAGTCCATCACCTCGTGGAGACAATTGGGGAGAATGTTCTCCAGACACTTCACGATATCCCACCGCCACCCAAAGACCGAAGCCTCCCTTGAGGCCATAATTCAAGGGAAGGACGAGCCTCTCCGAGCCTACATCGAGAGTTTCAATAAAGAAGCAGTACAGGTCTTAACGACCAATGACATGAAGAAGTTCTTGCTCAAACGAGGACTTCGTCCCCGGACAGAATTCGCCAAAGCAGTTGGCATTGAAACTCCGCGGACCCTGGACACCTTCCTCCTCAAGGAGCAAGCATATATCCAGTATGAGGAGAAAGAAGCCGCCAGCTCCGCCCGGGACTCATGGCACCAAGAGAGTGCTCGGGCCTCCAAGCATGATGATCCCTTAACATCTCGTCGGGGAGACCGAAGACGTGAAGACCGCCCCCGGGAGTCCCGAGACAACAAAGGACCCTCCGGCTGCTTCCATGAGTATACTCCCCTTACCTCTCCAGGGAGAAAATCCTCTCCGAATGTACCAACACAGAGTTAAAACAAGCAGGGGTTCGATTCCCTAAACAGATTCTGGCCAAGCCGAATACTAACAAGTCGAAATATTGTCATTTTCACAAAAGCCACGGTCATACAACCGACGACTGCATCCACCTGAAGGATGCCATTGAAATACTGATCAGGGACAGGCACTTGAAACAGTTCACCAAGAAAAAGGAAGCTCCATGGCAGGACGCCCAGGAGTCCAAGAAAGTCGAGGAAGAGGTGCTTTCCTCGGAAGAGATGAACCTTCAGGTCGCCATGAGCATATCGCGGCCTGAGGACTTCTATATTCCTGAGTGACTCAACGCTCCCCCTACTTTGCAGCACATAGTCAGTGGGACACCTTCCTCCCCGCCATGGTCATCTTTGGAGGGGGCTTCAACAAGGTTACTGTGGGCTCCATTAAAAGGAAATTCGAGCATCTTCTCCGCATGAGCTCCAACAGGAGTACCACGCTCCACAAAGTCCGGGGAAAGTCGGTCCCCATCTCTTTCTACCGCGAGGAACTCCTCGGTGGGGCTTCCAACTCAAGCATTCTGCTGCTCATGAGAGCCCAGATGGCTAACTTTGATGTTCGTCGAATCCTAGTCGACCAAGGCAGCTTAGTCGACATCATGTACTCGCAACTATTTTCTACCCTCCAGCTAGATGAATCACACCTGACCCCCTATGTAGGCTCTGACCAACAGGGTTTCAACGGGTCGGTCACAAAGCCCTGGGGATACATGGGATTGATCGTGACTTTCAGATTTGCAGAGACGACATGGTCTAATAAAGTCCAATTCCTGGTCATCGATTGCCCTTCTCTATATCAATGCATCTTTGGGCGGCCAACTTTGGCCGAATTGGTGGCCGTACCATCAACCGTGCACCTGAAAATGAAGTATTACACTTCTAAGGGTGTGGTCGCAACTCTGCACGGGGACATCGAGGCAACAAAGAGATGTTTCAAAGCAGCCACCAAAGGACTAAACACCATCACTGCCAAGCCGAAGACTTCCAGCAAGTCGGCCCTGCCCAGCAGCTCCGAGGAGGCAAAGCCGCTGCCCCACGTCGACTCTATCGAACTTGACAACCGCTTCTCTGAGGACGACCAGAAGGAGCAGAAGAAGAAGGGGAAAGAGATCCAGACTTGTTCAAGCAGTTCCTCAGCCTCAACCAGTACCGACGGAAGCTCTCATCCGATGCGCCCAATTCCGGATGGCGAGTTCAAACATGTCCCGCTCGGTGAAGACCCCCAGCGAGAGGTGAAGATCGGGGCCGAACTCCCCGACTTAGCGAGGAAACAGCTCAAAGTTTGCCTCCAGGAAAATACAGATTTGTTCGCATGGAGCATCGCGGAAATGCCTGGCCTAGATCTTGCTGTCGTATTCCATCAGCTCACAATCAACCCCGCCGCTAGGTCTGTAGCACAACGTAGGAGAAAATAGTCTCCGGAGAAAACGGAGGTTGCCGAACAAGCTGTAAAAGACCTCCTCGAAACAAACTTTATTTCAGAGGCCAAGTACACTACTTGGCTGTCCAATGTTGTACTCGTTAAAAAGTCTAATGGAAAATGGCCTATGTGTGTTGATTATACCGATCTCAATAGGGCCTGCTCTAAAGATGCATATCCCCTCCCCAATATAGATAAACTTGTTCATAATTCTGCCGGTTTTAAATTGTTATCGTTCATGGACGCCTATTTGGGCTACAATCAAATACCTATGGAAAAAATCGACAAAAGGTACACAATATTCATGACCAAATTGGGCAACTATTACTAAACCATAATGCCCTTCAGCTTGAAAAACGATGACGCTACCTACCAAAGGATGATGAACAAGGTCTTCCGGGGAGAAATCGGGGACATGCTCCAAGTCTAGATGGACGATATGACCGTGAAATCCCACGAGGAGTCCGATCACACGACCCATTTGAGAAAAGTCTTCGAGCAGGCCAGTAAATACCGGATGCGTTTCAACCCGGAGAAGTGCACGTTCGGGGTATGAGCGGGCAAGTTCCTCAACTTCTATCTGACGGAACGAGGAATCAAAACTAACCCCGACAAGTGCAGGGCCTTCTCTGAATTTCCCACGCCAAACTCGAAGAAGTCCATTCAATCCCTCAACAGGATGCTCGCTTCGCTATCCCGTTTTATGGCGAAGTATGCTCAGCACGCACTACCCTTTTTCAAACTCCTCTGCAAGGAGGCAGCGTTCGAATGGATGGAGGAATGCGACCAGGATCTCCTCCACCTAAAGCGGGCACTATCAGAGCCCCCCATTCTTTCTCGACCAGATAACGGTGAAATCCTGTACGTCTATCTCGTCGTGGCAACCGAGGCCGTTAACACCGCCCTTATTCGTGAAACACTAGATGGGCAAAAACCCATATACTTCACGAACAAAGCACTGTAGGGGCCGAAGCTGAGATATCAACAGATAGAGAAGGTAGCTCTGGCCCTCATAAACTCTGCGAGGAGACTAAGACACTACTTTCTGGCCCACACAATAATGGTATGAACGGACCAACCCGTGAAGCAACTGTTGGGCCGACCAGACATGGCCGGCAGAATGCTCAAGTGGTTGTTAGAACTCTCTGAATTCGACATCCAATATGAGAGCAGAAAATCCCTCAAGGCCCAGGCGCTGGCCGATTTTGTCGCGGAGATGATATTCTCCGACTTCCCTACTTGCGGGGTACGCAAATGGACAATCTTCGTCGACGGGGCATCCAGCTCGGCAGGAAGCAGGGCGGGTATCATCTTGGAAAATGAGGAAGGAACTATTGTCGAAGTCTCGCTCATATTATCTTTTCCCACTTCCAACAATAAGCTTGAATACGAACCTTTCATCGCCGACCTACACCTCAGCGAAGACCTAGGAGCCGAGGAAGTCATCATCTGCACCGACTCTCAACTCGTGGCCCTCCAGGTTCGAGGAGAATACTAGGACAAGAACAAAAACCTATCTGAATACTTGACCCTGGTCAAGGAGAAGATGAAGAAATTCGCATCGGTGGAAGTAAAATACGTTCCCCGCGAACATAATGTCAGAGCAGACGTTTTGTCAAAGCTGGGGAGCACGAAGAAAAAGGGGGGAAACAAATTCGTCATCCAGGAAGTACTTCCTCAACCCAGCATTGAGAAAGCTTCCGCGATCCTCGACGTGCAAGTCATCGGCGATAACAACTGTTGGATGACCCCCGTCTACAACTATCTCGCCAAGGATGAACTACCATCCGACCCCAAGGAGGCCAGCGTAGTCAGGCGCAAAGCCTGCTCCTACGTCATGGTTGAAAATAAGCTCTACAGGTGAGGTATCTCCATCTCTTTACTCTAATGTGTCGAGGAATAGATGGTCACCCACGTCTTACACGAGATCCACGAAGGGATCAACGCCCAACATCTCGGTGGGAGATCCCTCACCAGGAAAGCTTTACGAGCAGGATACTACTGGCCGACCATGCAACATGATGCAAAAGAGCACGTGAAGAGATGCGACAAATGCCAACGGCACGGGGACATGCACTTGGCACCGCCCAATGAACTCAAAGTAATGTACTCCCCGTGGCCCTTCGCATGGTTGGGCCTGGATATCCTGGGACCATTCATCTGGGGTCAAACCAGAACAAGTACCTGATAGTGGGTGTTGACTACTACACTAAGTGAATAGAAGCAAATGATCTGGCCAAAATAATGGCCCACAACATACTTCGCTTCTACAAGCGGAATATCCTTTCTCGCTTAGGCATCCCCAAGCAATAGTCACCGACAACGGGACACAGTTTACGGATAAAAAGTTTCAGGAGTTCGTCGCCCAACTGGGCACAAAGCAACACTTCACGTTCGTCGAATATCCCCAGACTAACGGATAACCCGAGGTAGGAAACATGGTGATCCTACGAGGCCTTAAACGAAGGCTGGAAGAAACGAAGAAACAATGGGTCGAGGAGTTGTACAGCGTACTCTGGGCCTACTGTACCACGCCCCACTCTTCGACTGGGGAATCCCCTTTCCGTCTAGCTTACAGAACTGAGGCAGTGATCTCCATTGAGATACACGTGCCCTCAAGGCAGATTGAATCCCCCCTGGACGAGGAGACAAATAGCGAGGCACTAAGGGAGGAGCTCGATCTCGTCGAAGAGGTCCGGTCATGAGCAGTCCTCCGCGAAGCCTCACTAAAACAAAATATTGCAATTAGGCACAACACCAAAGTTATATGGCGAGAATTCCAAGTAGGTAGTCTCGTCTTAAGAAGAAATCACAAAGATTCTCGAGAGGGCAAACTCGCCGCAAACTGGGAGGGACCCTATCGCGTTCGGGTGAAGACAGAGAATGTGGCCTACTACCTAGAACACCTCAACGGAGAAGAGCTTGTTCGACCATGGAACGCCGAAAAGCTAAATCAGTATTATAGCTAAGGCCCTAATTGTTGGCTTACTTCATCGACACGACGAGTATAGTGTACCAACCATGAATGCATGCCCAGATACAAGCGCTGCATACAGAAACAAATCATGGCAGGCTTTCGCTCAAGAACGAGCAGAAGCCATGTCCGACAACCGTTCCTCGACCGAGCCCGCCGTCGTCCAAGTACCATGACAGGCAGAACGTCCAGCTCGCGATGGGAAGTTCAAGCCGCGAACTTAGGCCCCAAACGCGACCCAAGCTCCGCTCTCATGCCCAGAAGCTACCCAGGCCGTTCGATCAGTCCCCCTCACTGCCAAATACATCTAAATCGAGCAAACCCCTGAGAAACAAATCATTCAAAGTCACCCTTATTACCGGCACACACACACACACACATATGTATCGAGCAAAGTTCCAACACTTAGCAAAAATAAAGATAAAGCCATGCGCAAATATAGATCATGCAAAACTGACCCGATTGGTCGAAAACATATATATTACAATAATAAGGGGTCACGAGGACCACAAGTGTGCTTGTTATATTAACAAGGGGCCATGCCCCATACAGAACAATAAATTACATAAACACGGCATACATGCCGAAGATACAAAAAAAGAGAAATCACTCCTTTATCTGCTGAGGGTCCTAGTGGAGAGTTTGGGCATGCTCCTCGCCGATCTGGAGAAAGTTGGGGATGACGATCTTTCCATTCTCAACATGGTACAGGAACCCACCCCCCTCAGTGGTCAGTTTGACGGGGTACACGGGTTTCAGCTGCGCCATAGCCTCCTCCTTAGATTTATTCAACTTTTCGTCCTCGGCGTAAACCGCCGCCATCTCCAAAATCCTAATTTGGGCGGAAGCATCCTGTGCCAGTATTGCCCTTTAACTCGGGAGATCCATTGCCTCGAGCTTTAGAGACTCCGCCTGAGGAACCATCAAAGAGGAGCCTTCGAAGAACTTTTTATTATGAAGGCACAGAGGTAGCTCGAACCTACTCTTCTCCCCCCTCCTGGCTGAGGTCCACCACCTCGGTCTTCCAGAAGCGCTTGAACCTCGAGTTTACAGGCATTGGGGAAGTCTGGACGGGTAGGGCAGTTGACGAGGAGGTCCCCGACCCTGTTTACGGAGGTGTCCCCCGCTGGCTGAGCCGACTCTTCCTGATTGTTGGTCCACCTTTGCCCTTCGCATGGGCATTCTTCACCATCTGTTCATGCGCTAAAGACATTTCACCTGCAAAAACATAACGAACACGTTAGCAAACAAGGAATATAATAATCCAAAAAAGGCTAAGAGATAAAAGCTACCCAGCAGTTTAAGAGCATCATCGTGAGTCCCGCACTCAAGGAGCTCATTTGTGTTGATATAACGACTCTCCACCTTCTGCCCCCACCTTCCTCGAAGATTGGGTCCCCACTCTTAGTCTAGCACTGGGCAGGGGTAAAATCGTTGACAAAGTTCACCAGCTTCGCATAGCCGACCTTGTCATCATCATCCAACATCTCCGGCTGGGCAAGATACTGGTCAACCCCCTAGGAAAAGTGAGCCCCACTCCAGCAAAAAGGGAACTTCAGCAACCTCTGCGCCACTACTTTGCCCTCCTCGTCGAGAAGATCCTCCCTGTTCTCATCCGTCGTCACCTCCCAGACATACGTGGAGTCTTGAGCCCTCTCTGATACGGGCTCGATAATGTAAAACCTCTCCTTAAAAGTCCTAATAGACTCAGAGAACGGTTTGAACAACTTCCTCGTCTGCTTCAACGAGACCTAGCCGAATTCCTTCCCGAGACTTGTCGCTGGAGATAGAAGACTGTAAAGAATAAGGGGATGGTAGCTCCTATCTCCAGGAAAACGCACGTCAATTCAAACACCCAGATGAAGGCTAGGGAATTAGGATGCAGCTGCGAGGGGGGCCAGATCTAAGTGCATGAAGACCGACCTCTGGAAATCAGTAAAGGGCATCCTTAGCCCAATATCCTTGAAAATGTACTCGTACATTGGGAACCTCTCCCTGTAGTCCGTACAGATGCGGTCGTCTTCTCTTGGGTAATGAACTTTTCATTCCCCTTCAGCCCCCATGGTCGTGAAAGCATCCCCAGTATACAAAGCAAAAACGGAGGCATGCTCTGCAGGTTCTGCGACTGACCACTCCTCCGCGGAGGTCCTCGAAGGCAGGGTCTCATCAGAACCGCGGGGAGTAGTTGTGTCTTCTGTATCACTACTTTCTGAAGAGCTCTCCTCAGACGAGTCTTTAAGGATTTCATATTCAGTTTCGGGACCATCTTCTTCACCTGAAAAATAGAGGAAAAAAGTGAAGTTGATGACAAAATCAAATCCACCCTTCCACCGCTAGTCAAGTGAAAGTGCGCGCAAAGGCCCGAGGACGATGTCCCCGACCTAAGCCCTACTCAAATGGCACAACTATGACGTGAGGAGATGCCCGAGGAAACCCTTCCAACGCACACGGGGAGATCCTCCCCGGTTCGCTACCTAGAATACCGTTTGAAGGCCTACCGAAAAACTCATGAATTCGCCGGAAAACTCATAGGTACACCGGAAAATTCATGAGCTCCGTCAGTGACAAACGCACCCGTCGTCGCAACGGCACTAAAATCAACCTAAAGTCCTAAGTTCCTAAGCTTCCGGCAACTACGTCAACGACGAAAAATGGCCAAACCACTGCCTACCACCAACAACCACCTGAAACTGATACTGCACTACCTATATTCACCATAACAACATGCATTCTAGAGGAACAGAAAGCAAAAAAAAGCCTAAAATAGGAATCATGTCAAGTTACTTACGTGGTCGAGGAAGAGTTTAGAGGGTCGAAGAGTCTGGCCAGAGCTGGTACGACGGCTGGACGGTGGTTGACGATGGCTAGACGGCAGCAAACAGCAGAACGCAAAGCAGAGGAGCGAAAGTAGAGAGAGAAGTGAAAAGTGCAAATGAGCATCTTCTCCCTCTATTTATAGACGATCTGAAGGCACGTGCACGAGCATGCGCGACTAGGGCATCATCATGACCCTAGCCTAGCCATCATGATGCCTTTAATGAAGCACATGGCTTAAGGCACACGTGGCACTTCACCTCCTCAGATCACATCAACCGTTGGGCTCCCCATACACCGGGCACGCCATACAATGTTACGTATCCCGCGTTCACTAACTCTCTCTGGCATCGTAGAGTAGTCTCATCTCTTCGACAAGCCACGACCATTTCTAGACCTCCCTAGGACTGCGAACTACCCTTAAGTCATCACTCTCATGCTCGGGAGCAACGACTTGGGGGGCTCCTGTTTCGGATTGGCCCAATGACTAGGCATGGCCCAATCCATTCCTGCTCCCCGAACGACCCAATTGCCCAAGTCCAGCCAATTTGGGGCATCATTTACCTTTCTGCCCCTCTACCGGGCAAATATGGTTGGATGACCCCATGGGTCATCTGCCCCTCCTCGGTAGTTCCTGCCCATCACACACTGTTCCACCATCCAGAAACAGTCATGACGCCCGTCCTCGCAACTGCGCCTTTGCCCGTGGCAACGACTAGTTTCGTGCACCTCTTCCCGTCCCAACGGCTAGTTTCTGGCAGTTACTATTCTTCGGGAAACAGTTATTTCGCCCCGAAAATAGGGACTGTTGGCCACACGCTGGGGGCACTATAAAAACCCTCTCATTTGAGAGGGTCAGGTATTCAAAATCATCATACGCAATACATACTTTGTACTTGCTCTCCCTCTCTCTCTCTCTCTCTCTCTCTCTCTCCCGATTCTTACTTTAGCATCAGAGTGCCTTGCAGGTACACCCATTCCTCTTCTCTCACACTCAGCAACGTAGACGTCATCTTTGGCCCACTTCAGGTTTTGATCAACCATCAAGATCAATTATTATTACCATTATTATTTTTATTATTATTAGTATTTTTATTATTTTATTAGTAGTATTTTTATTGTTATTATTATCATTATCATTATTTATTATTAGTGTTTTTTTATTATTGTTATTGTTTTTATTATTATTAGTATTTTTAT
Source organism: Lathyrus tuberosus (assembly GCA_022829125.1). Classification (NCBI taxonomy): domain Eukaryota; kingdom Viridiplantae; phylum Streptophyta; class Magnoliopsida; order Fabales; family Fabaceae; genus Lathyrus; species Lathyrus tuberosus. The sequence continues at coordinate 6,293,020 of JALAZF010000306.1, read as the reverse complement.
CATTATTATTATTATAAGTCCACAAAATACAAAAGTCAAGTATGTAAATTACAAAAAATTAGTATTCCAACAAAGTCTTATGCTCGCACTACTTTACAAACTTCCCTACTCCAAAAAATTCACCAAACTAGACCTTACATCCAGCCTGCATTTTTCTGCAACTTTACAAGACTCCAAACAACAACAAAATTACCATCCTGCTCCAATACCCTACCCTGCTACACGCCATAAAACCAAGACAAAACTCCAACCTGCAATGCGCTACACACTTGAACCAAAACTTGCTTTCTGCATCATGACAAAACACTTATACCAATAAACTCTAAAACCTGCTACTTTGCCACCACATCCCAAAACTTGCAGCATGTCATATCTTAGTGATTCATAATTCACAAAAGAGGGAAGTTTTTAGAGTATCAGAATTATCATCAGTAAAACCTTAACATCAGTTTGAAAAAAAGACAACAGAGATTTAGGAAGGATTGTTTTAGAAGCGGACAAGCAGGGAAGAAAAGAAAAAGATTCTAAACAACTCACAACCTTGGTTTTCATCTGGCTCATCAACGATAAAAACCTCTCGGCAAAATATTTTTGAGGAAAAAAAAACACAAAGTGAGAAATTAAAAAAAAAATCTGCACGGAACTGCAACCTTAAAATTCTGAAATAAGTTCAAAAGAAATGGGGGGAAAGTTTGAAAAGAAGAAGAACTCACCTTGCCTCACTGTAAAACTAAAAATCTCCACTTTCCTCCTTCCAAACACCACAAACTCTTATCTCTTTTTTTTGGCCTCCACCATCAACCGAATTCCCCCACATCAACAGCCGGAAACCGCCACCGTGAGACGGAATCTGAAGCGAGAGGAATATAGGAAGAATTGTGTGAAATTAAGGGTCATACTTGAAGCAAATCGAGCGATTGGGATAGAAGATGAGAGTTTGAGATCGGATTTTGGAGTTGGATCGTTTTACTTCTGTGAGTTTTTTTTAGCCGTGCGTTTGTTTTGGTTTTAGGTTTTCTGCTACATGTTTTCAAGTTTGTGAAATTGGGTCTGGGTCATAATATGACCCGACCCAGTATTGGCTTCAACGCCCATGGATGGGCCTCATCCCACCAGCCTTCTTTTTCTTCGTTTATCTTTTTTTAGTTGTTAGTTTTTTAATTATTCAAGTTAATTATTATTTCTAACCTAAATATTTTTAGATTAGTTGATAATGATTTAGTGATTTTAAAAATAACAATAATTAGATTTAGTTTAGATTTAATGTAATTAAATTTAGTTAATCAGTTTTTGAATTAAATTTAGTTAATTAGCTTTTTTAGTTAGAATTAGTTCAATTAGTTTTTTATTTAGAATTAGAATTAGTTTTTAGAATTAGTTTAATTAGTTTTTTTTATTTAGAATTAGAATTATTTTTTAGAATTAGTTAGTTAATTTTTTTAATTAGACTTAATCAATTAGTTTTTAATTTAATTAGTTTAATTAGCTAATAAGCTTTTTAAGTAGATTTTGGTTTAATTAAAATTTGATTTTATTAGATTTTATTTAATTCTTAGACTAATCTTGACTGTCCTCATTTCGTTTTAGTTAATTCTTGATGTTTAATGTTGAATTTAATTCTTGATGCATTTGGTTGTGATTAATCTCCAATCTTTGTTGCCTTTCCCTTGTGGCTTTTGAAACTATTATTATTTGCCTATTTATCTCATTCCAAAGGAGGATCCCTTTTGTTAACTGTCATGTCATACTTAGCCTAACTTTAGGTCCTTACCCTTTATTCTAGCCTTAGGATTAGAGTCGCCGTACTCTATGTGAGTGTCTTGCTATGGACATTTCCTTTCTCGTTTAATCTAGCCTTAGGTTTAGAGTCGCAGTACTCTATGTTGGTGTCTCACCAAAAACATTTACTTTTCCCCTGGAGCCTTAACCATAGTTAAGAGTTCCTAATCCCTAGTGAGGGGAACTATGAATGCTCTGATTCTATTCCCGTCAGGATACGTAGGCACGAGATGCAATGTCTTGGCGAGCATACTTAGTGTATATACCCCTAGGTCTTTAACTTAGCACATTTCCCTTAGTAAGAAAACAATAACATAACACAAATTCTAACAAGTGGTTCCTGTAGAGTACTATAGATACTTAGGATGCTAACACCTTCCCTAGGTATAACCAACCCCCAAAGCCTTAGATCTCTTAGTTGTGTTGTTACATAGCGTGCTTAGGGTTTTCTTCGATCTTTACCCTTTCCTTTGGATAAATCAAAGCACGGTGGTGAACTTCATGATTTGTGATTCAAGTTAATTAATAGCTTGATATCCGATTCTCACTACAACATAAAATGACGACTTCACTTGGGATCATCCCCTAAGAGGGTAAGCCCACCTTGTTTGCATTTGTGTTATTTTATATGTTTGCTTGCTTGTATACTTGTATATTTGTAAATATCTATATATATATCTATTGTGCATGGGTTTTTCTGTGTGCAGGGTTGTTACCTTGAGTGGTGAGATAAGTCTTAACCTGGACTTGAGCGTACACCTATGATAGGGTTGTGGTATAATTAATAGTTAGCTGTTGGGAGTAGTCCTAACAAGTCTAACATATGATAACCACGCTCAGTGGAAGCCCCTTTGGGATTACTGATGTCAGATGTGAGTAATCGTATTGGCATAACTTTTTTCGACCTGGGAGTTCGTGAAGCTGAGGACCTTTAGTTACCTTTCGCCCCTTTTAGCCTTTTAGGACGTAGTGCAGTGATTATCCAGGTGTAGACCTGTGATGGTTGTCATGCGATACTACACTCAGACGAGTTTATCTTGAGAATATTATTTGCCCGCATGAGTAGTCGTGCAAGCCGATAATATCCGAAAGATTTATTGATGACTCTGGGAACTTTGTAGAACCCGTTGTGCAGGTTCTTTAACCCTAGTACACACCCTGTGGTTGGTTCTTTACCCAGACTCCATGATGTGATCTCGATCCTTTGATCATGTTGCATGTGTTTCACATCCTGTTTGCATTGCATTGTATATCATTTGCATCCTTGCATGATTCATTGCATACATCTGTTTGTCCAACAACTCATTTCCAGTTGTCTCTATCTTCCAGTGTCACCCGTCAGCCGTCAAGCTGGTTCCTCGACACAAATACCAGACTAGAGTTAACTACAAATGCAAGATGCCAGAGCAAGAGGTACACAACACTGAGATCCGAATGGAGATCGTCGACCTTAAGTCAAGCATGACAAAACTCACCAAGATGCTCCAAGTCTTGATTGCTAGAGGAGATCAACCCTAAAGGACTGTCATCCAGGAAGTTTCAAGCACTGATCCTCCATTTGTTCAGATGCCACCTTCAACTTGGCCCGAGTTTGGTTTGCCACACAACTTCTCTCCACCGACTACATCTACTGCTATGATTGGTCAGCCCTCCCTGGGGTCCATGCTGTTACCCAGACTATTTGAGCTCCCTTTGAGAATCCCCTTTTTGAGTACAATGCTGTTAGTGCTTAGGGTGAAGACCGTGAAGACCGTGAAGACTTTGTTGAACATGAAGTTGTCAGAGAACCGTTTCAAACGATAGACAAAAGACTTTGAGCCATGAAAGGCAATGATTTCTTTAATGTGGATGCAGATAACATGTGCCTAGTTTTCAATCTTGTTATGCCAGCCAAGTTCAAAATTCCCGAGTTTGTAATGTATATGGGTCACTCTTGTCCAAGGGCTCATTTGGTCACGTACTTTCGCAAGATAGCTGCTTATCCTAACAATCAGAAATTGCTTATCCACTATTTTCAAGACAGCTTGAGTAGAGCTTCACTTAAATGGTATATGAGTCTTGAGCAAAACTCTATTCACTGCTTCCAAGATCTCGCAAATGCCTTCATGAAGCAGTATAAGTATAACCTCGACATGGTTCTGGACCGTCGCTAGCTTCAAAATATGACTCAACATGAGAAAGAATCTTTTAAGGAGTATGCTTAGCGTTGGAGAGAGTTGGCTTCCCAAGTCGAACCTCCTTTGGCAGAGAAGGAATTGACTAGAGTGTTTATGGACACTCTGTCTCCATTCTATTGGGATAAGATGATTGGCAGTGTTTCCTCCAATTGCACTGATTTGGTTACTATTGGCCAAAGGCTCGATGAAGGACTCAAGAACGATATAGTGTCCAAGACTGCTGAATCTTCCAATGGTGCGAAGAAATCCTATAGGAACTTCCAGAAGAAGAGGGAAGATCAGACTAATGCTGTCATGATTGAAACAAGAAGGCCTCGTCCTAGACCTCAGTACGCTAATCCCCCTAGTGTTACTGTTGTTGTTGCTGTTACTGCTCCACGACCAACTCAAGCTCCTCAACGTCCAGCTGTTGGATAGAATCAGTACTGTAATAAGGATCAATTTGATCCTATTCTAATGACGTACATTGAACTTTATCCTAGTCTGGTTCAGTAAGGTTTGATTACCACAAGGACTTTGCCTCCTCCACCCAATCCTCTTCCAGCTAGATTTAGACCTGATCTCCATTGTGCATTCCATGAAGGTGCTGCGGGCCACGACTTGGAAAATTTCTATGCACTGAAATCTAGAGTGTGTGATTTGATTAAGACTGAAATCTTTAGCTTTCATGACAATAACCCTAATGTCCAGACCAATCCCCTGCCAGGGCATGACAAGTGAAGCTTCGGTCAACTTCAATAGACTATCTTCCTAAAAGCCAGTGTTTAAGACAAGACATCTTATCCTTATGTTGATTAGTCACTAGGCCATGTTTCTTATTGTTTGTATTTTCCTTTATCTTGTACTGGTTGTTTGCCTTCAAATTATGTTTGTACTTTCTTGATTAATGAAATGAACATTGCAACTTTTGATTCAATTCATTTTGTCCATTACTTACATCTTCATACTTTCATTTTAAAAAAAATTATTTTATCTATTTTTTCGCTTTCTTTTTTATTGGGCAAAGATTGGAGGGAGGATAACAAAAACGTTATACCCATAACTGCTGTCGGTATGCTTTCAAATAAACTTTGCTGAAGACGTAAGACATTGTTTCAATCCCCCCAAACACAAGAGAAATAAGGAAGTTATTCCCTTGTCAACCCCTTCGAGCCTAGAAGTTGGAGTTTCTTTCTATACAAAGAACCTGCAATCTTAACCTTGGGATGGGTAGTTCTCAGATAACTTGGCTGTGCGTTCATGCAAGACACCTTTCATATAAAGGTTGCACTAAAAAAATTTCCTTCACACACAGCAAGCAAGTGTCGAAGATGTCCTTCAAGTCAAATGCTAACGATGGTTCACCACAATCATTAAGCTGGTTAGTCACTTTCCTTATTCAAAGAATAAGCCTAGTCCCTTTCAAGGCAAAAGCTAAGAAAGATGGGAAGTTCATGACCTTGCCTTATACAAAAAGGTTTGTATGACAACCTAAAAGAGGAAATCTTTAAATCCTTCACCGTGAAAGTCCACAATAGCAAATAGTTTGGTAAGGAAGTAGTGACAGCCATTTCAAAAGGCCTTTGATTTCTGAACCATCATTACTATCATCAGTGAAATTTCCAACCTGTGGGAACCTGAGCGTATAGTCCGAGTTAACTGAGCATGACTGAAGATCAACATGAAGATTGGGTGGGTACAAATAAACTTTGAGCTTTATCCTTTGTTTCATAAACCGTGAACAAATCCATGTTACAACCATCAAAAGACCTAACTGAAGCAATGTTATTTTGAAAGCATACTATAACAAGTTTGCGTAAACTGACTCCAAAAGATCTTTGCAGATCATCTGTTTTGGCATCATACCTTTTGCTTTACCTTTCACTCTGAGTGTCTTGAACCACCGTGTTCTGACCAACGACTCTTTTATTTTGCATCTTCCAAAAATAATTTTGATTTCAAAAGTAGCATGACTTTGTTTTTAAATTACCATGTTCGTACAAAAACTTTTGTTTACGAACTGGCTATTCTCTCAAGGAATTTTCAAACTGTTGAGAAACTTGGTCAGTGATCCTATCAGGGGCAAGTTCTTTCCAGATCCTGTTGAGAATCAGTTCAAGATTTGTGGTTCAGTGCAAGTCCTTCTCAGAATTGGTTTATCCAGAAGATCTTTCAAGACTCAGACTGGGGAAAACTTTCTAAGAGCACGAAAAAAGCAGTCATTTACAGAATCAGACAAGCTGAAGCAATGATTAGTTCATCTACAACAGTTAGCTAATATGGGGCAATTTACTTGAAGAATCCCTAAGCAACTCTTCATCCTTCCTACAAAGATCATCAACTTGATACAATTTACCAATGTGGCAGAGACGTGCTCAACAGTAGCATCTTTAGTCCCTAAGCAGGATAACGGTGATCTCCGTGTTGAGGAATCAATCTTCTAGTCTTGTCTTCTCCCTAAATGAGTCGAGCCATGTCGTCAGCATATGCATTTGCATTTGATCATATATCATAGCATAATTCATATACCACTGCATAACATGAGTGTTTCATCCTCATTTGCATTTCATTTGAGGTCGTGTTGTTATCCAAGTCTTACCTTGTGGTCAAAGTCCAACCTACTTGGCATCTACCAAACACATATTGTCGTGTCTATCTGAATTTTTTCTAGATATGACCTCTCTTATCCGTTTACTTTTCAGGATATGTCTGTTCATCTTTTGCGTCCAATGTTATTCTTCGATTTTGTCTCTCTTTTCATCCAATGCAGTTCTTGGGTGTCATATATATTTGTCTTCTCTGATGTTTTACCAGATTGAGTCTTTTGTTCAAACATTTTGCCATAACTCTCTCTTTGTGTTATCTGGTGTTTTTCAAGATACTCTGTTGTGATTCTAATGCTTTTCCAGAATGTCATTGTCTCTCTCTCTGATGCTTTTCCAGATTGAGTCCCTTGTCCTGATGTTCTTTCATAACCTATCTAATGTTTTTCCAGATAGCCCTTTAGTGATTCTGATGCTTTTCCAGAATGTCGTTGTCTCTCTCTCTCTCTCTCTGATGCTTTTCCAGATTGAGTCCCTTGTTCTGATGTTCTTCCAGAACCTGTTAGACGATGGCTATGGATCTAGAAGGGGGGGGGGGTTGAATAGATCCCTTGAGTTTTACACGCAAATGGACTACAAAATTCTGTTTTAAAAAATTTGTTTAACGGAAGCTACCGCTTGATAGAAATGTCTACAACGAACCTTCTACCGAAAGGATCGGATATGCGCGAATATATTGTGGATGAGAACGAAAGAGAAAAATTCAGTTATGAATATAACACTTATAAACGCAGACAACAAATTATCACTTGCTTGATGTTTATACCGATCCAATGAGGTTAATTGATAAACAATTTAAAGCACTGTGTTCGAATTTTGCTTGAAAACAAATTATCAAACACGTAGTGTGCGTAAACACACTATGTGCAGAATTTCTATGGAGAATAATGTGCAGCTGCTCCAAAACACAATTCAATGAATTGTATTGATTTAACAAAAACAGTTTAACATCATACAATTATTCTATGACATAAATTACGATAGTTTGCAACGTCACAAAATTGAACACTACTGAAATGTAAAAGAGTTAAGAGAAAGAGAGAGAACACCCGAGATTTGATTAGGCAGTTCCCCAATCGTCCTCGCTTTGGGTACGTCTGCCCCCAATTCCACAAAAGGAATTGATATATATATATATATATATATATATATATATATATATATATATATATATATATATATATATATATATATATATATATATATATATATATATATATATTGTAGTTGTTGCAATGTTTATTACAAGAGAAAACTGTGAACATTCAAACCCCGAACGTCTTCGATCTTTGATGCAGAATTTTCTCTTCCCTTGATTCAAGATGAATCAAGTGCTCCAAATATGGATGATTCAATTACCGTCCCACGCTACTAAACTGAAAGAAAACTCCGTTCTTCAGTTACCTTCACTCGATCAATTGAAATCTTCCAAGAATTCGAACCCAAACCTTCTTCTACGATCCTCTGATTACAGCTACTAAACCGAAACAGTTGCGCCAATTTCCGGTTACCTTCGCCCAGCTGAATCCCTGTAGAAAGAACAGTTTGTACAAAACCCCCAAAATCTCCTCGATTCTTGGAGGACAAACCCAACTGGTTTGATTCAAGAAACACCTGCCAATCTCTCAACTCAGAAGATGAAGATCACACTTCCTAAATTCTGAACGTTATCACTTCGATCAATGGGCGACACAAACAAAAATGATTATGTGTGATTGTTTGTTTACACAGTGAAAAAGATGAAGATGAAGAGAGAACTGACATATATTTTTCACGTTTCTTGTTCTGTGAAAAATGAAGACCCAAAACTATTTATATGAAAAAATATGACCAAAAGATATAACAGGAAATAACATAAACGAATTTGAGTGAAAAAGCACAAAAAGCAGTGTCATGCGTCGACCTCTGGAGTCTATGCGTCGACGTATAGAAAAGCAATTTTGGGTTCTCAGGTTTATGCGCTTACCCGTGAATTCTGGGGGGGTCAGCGCATGATTCTTGAGGTCGGCGCATAAGATTGAGGTCAGCGCATGAAGGCCAATTTTTTGAGAAATTTCAATTTTTGAATTGTTTTTACCAGACCAAGGACAAACACACATGCTAGACACTATTAAATCACTTGTGGACATTTATTTTTGAGGAGAATAGGATCCTATGCATCTAGACACATGACCAACAACGATGAGATGTTGTATGCCCGACACATGAAGTGATACCGCTCAAATTACAATCTAATGCATTTGTTGACATCATTAAAACAAGATGGCTAGAAGGATATCCCTCACATACTCCCTCTTTTTGATGATGGCAACACTTCCTTGTTTTTCACGAGAGATGTAATTTGAGATGATCAATACTCCCCCTATCTTTAACATCTGGTTTAAACGTTTCTGTAGCTTGTATTCTTCTCCCCCTTTGACAACATCAAAAAGACGAGAAGACAATGATCAAAATAGTATACGAAAATATGTATTGGATCAACAAATATTTGTAACAATAAAACAGTTATCAGCATCCACATATGATACCGCTAATGTAAACTAGTATTGATTAAATACGGAACAACGATATTAAAGCAAAACATTCACTTCATAAAGTTTGAAACATAACAGAAAAGTGCAGCGCATGTCAAAATAACAGAAAGCAAACAACAAAACATAACTTCATGCACAACTAAAACATGATGCCCTAAGGTTTATGGTCTCCTCCCCCTAAACGAATAACCTCGTCCCCTATGGTATTGAATTGGTGGTGGAAATTCCTCGAGTTGAAGATTGAGGTCAATCAAGGTGCTGTTAAGGTTACCAAGGCTGTTAGCCAAGTTTTGATTTTGCTGAGTCAGATTGGCATCCATTTGATTGAACCTTGTCATAGCAGCATTTACAAAATTGTTGAAATTGGTGGCATGAGATGACAGTTGGTTAGACAGGTTGGTAAGCTGTTCTTGTTGAGTCAGGTATCGAGTTTTCTGCTGCGCTTGAAATTCTTGATGTTGCAGAGATAACTCAGTCAGTCTTGCCAAAATTTCATCATTGGATTGTGAATAATGCTGAGACGGTGGAGTTGGTGGAGCAGAATTTTCAGGAATCTGCCATTCAGAGTCAGCATCATAGGATGGAGGAACATATGCAGCGCCAAGGTTGGTCCAGCAGTTTTGTTGATTCCACTGACCCCAGCCTTGATTGTCATAGGATTCTGCCGGTTGATATCCCATCCATCCCTCATTGTCTTCTTGATTGTCTTCTTCTTCTTCCGCTTGATTGTCCTGCATGACAACGTCTTCCGGTATCACTACATTTTCATCATTACCAACAGGATCTGCATTACCTTCACTTCCTTCATCCTCACTTGCTTCAAGATGGACAGGTTCAGGATGGGTAGCTCTTTGTCTATGGATGAACCTTTGCTCATGAGAGTTCCAATGATAACCCATCATGGACAAAGTTCTGGCCAGAAACTGTTGTTCAGCAGTAATGTGAACATGACAAATCTCTGGAATAGGAATGTCAAAGTGATTCAGAAAATTTGCCACAGCAGATGCATATCCAAGTGCTAAAAATTTGTTAGAGCTGCGAGTTGTGAACATCCTAGAAGCAAAGTAGTAAGGCCAGTTGATTTTGATCTTTTCCCTCAGGATGTAGATAAGATGCACCTCTGCTTGTTCATCTCTTGAGAGGCCTCCTTTCTTAGGTCTCAAGATGCGAGAAACAATCCACTGAAGGATACGTTCTTTAAATTTCAGATGACCGGTGGTGACACTCTTAGGAAATGCTTCACTTGCCACATAATCAGCTGGATATGGTTCCCTCAGCATAGAATTCAAAGCAGTTTTGAATGCATAGTCTTTAACAAAGGTTTTATCAGTAACCTTTGGGAGACTCTCATCAGTATTCAAAACAAACAATGTAGACCATACATCGTTTGTCACTTTATATTATGCATTATTGATAGAGAACTTAAATTCAGCCCCACGAAATTTTCCCTTTATCCCACAGTAGAACAATCTAGTCAAGTCTTCACTGTACTTGTCATCACATTCAACAAATTCATTCATATTTTGAAAATTGATGAGTTCAGAAATTTCAGGAATGTGAAAATCTCGACCCATCAACGGATAAAAGCCATGTTGTCTGATAACAGCCCGATTAGAAAATAATTATGCAAATGGAGTGGCTAACCTTTCAGAAATTAGGGATTGAAATGTTACCCGTTGTGTGGATGATTCTCTTGTTTGAGCTTGTTGTGAAGTTGATCCTCTTCCTCCTCTTGTACCAGCATTTCTTCTGGAAGCCATTGTTGAAGAAGAGTTGAAGAGAGATTATCAAACTTGATTGTTACAGAGAGAGAAGAGAAGATGTGTGAAATCCTTTGAGTACCTTGCTGTAGATATATAGAGAAATTTCTCTCTTGGTATTCCCTTCCCTTTTTCTAATTTATTAGGGTTTTGATGAGAGTTTAGTGGGGATTAATTGAGATTGATGAGGTTTAAAGGAGTAGAATAGGGAGAGATTGACCACAAATGCTAATTAAATGACATGCAAGAATCATAGTTTAATGTGCAATAGAGAATATAGGGAAGGTGAAGCATTTATAGGTCGGCGCACGCAACCCAGAAACATAAAGAAGTCTGAACGAATCCTTTATGCGTCGACCTGTAACCTGTGCGTCGGCGCATGCTTTCAGAAAATTTTGAAAATTACCTGACCATGTTGTTATGCGCTGACCCGAGAGTTTAATAGGTCAGCGCATGAAATCATGCGTCGACGCATGGAAGTGTAAAATTGAAATTTTTGCAAAAATCTTGTTCCACGCAGATAAATACACATATATACACAGAACCAAACATTCACATGAATGATAAGTGCTCAAAATGAAATAAACATCAAGATTGGAGTAAGTAACATGGCACACAATGTTGATAAACCTCTATAAGTTGGAATGATATTACCTTGAACGTCATGACGGTGAGATCCCTCACATATGAATAAATTTCTCTTTGCATTGTTAGTTAAAGATATGAACAAGCATATATATATATATATATATATATATATATATATATATGTGTGTGTGTGAAGCTCATAATTCTCAAGGATGTTATGCACGATCCGAGATATCGAGAATGCCAAGTTCCCTACGGATGTGAAAGAAAGGCTCTGTAGCTAATGGTTTTGTGAAAATGTCAGCAAGTTGATTCTTAGTGTCAACATGCTAAAAAATAACATCACCTTTCTCTACATGATCCCTAAGAAAATGATGGCGTATTTTGATATGCTTGGTGCGTGAATGTAGTACAGGGTTCTTAGTTAGATTAATCGCACTAGTGTTATCGCACAAAATTGGAATACGTTCAAGTTTTAAATTGAAATCCAGTAATTGTTGTTTAAGCCATAGGACTTGAGCACAACAACTACCGGCGGCAACGTATTCCGCCTCGGCTGTTGACAGAGCAACGGAGACCTGTTTCTTGCTGTGCCAACTCACCAAGGAATTTACGAAAAAGTGACATGTGCCACTAGTACTTTTCCTATCCAACTTGCACCCGGCAAAGTCGGAATCAGAGTAACCAACTAAGGAACAAACACTTCCTTTGGAATACCACAGCCCATACTTTGGAGTACCAGAGAGGTATCGAAGTATGCGCTTAACTGCCTTCAGGTGGGATTCCTTGGGATGTGCCTGATACCTCACACACATGCATACACTAAACATTATATCGGGACGTGATGCGGTAAGATAAAGGAGAGACCCTATCATACCTCGGTACTTCTTTACCTCAACATCCTTACCCTTTTCGTCACGATCGAGATTAGCACTTGTAGGCATAGGAGTATCTATTGCTTTGCAGTTCAGCATATCAAAACGTTTTAGTAACTTAAGACAATATTTCGTTTGACTCACGAATGTGCCCTCTTCAAGTTGTTTGATTTGCAATCCGAGGAAATAGTTGAGCTCCCCCATCATGCTCATTTCAAACTCCCCCTGCATCAAACTAGAAAACTCCTTGACCAAGGTCATGTTAGTAGACCCAAATATAATATCGTCAACGTAAATCTGTACCAAAATTAAGTGTTTTCCTTGACGTTTAATAAAGAGGGTTGTGTCAACCTTTCCTCTTGAATACCCTTGATCAAGTAGAAATTTGCTTAGACGTTCATACCAAGCCCTAGGGGCCTGTTTTAGTTCGTACAAAGCTCGCTTAAGTTTATAAACATGATCAGGATATTCATATGATTCAAAACCTGGAGGTTGGGCTACATAAACCTCTTCATTTATATATCCGTTAAGGAATGCACTTTTGACATCCATTTGGAATAGCTTAAAGTTCTTTGTGCAAGCGTAGGCAAGTAGAAGGCGTATGGCCTCGAGTCGGGCAACCGGCGCATAAGTTTCCTCATAGTCGATTCCTTCCTCTTGGTTATAGCCTTGCGCTACAAGCCTAGCTTTGTTACGCGTTATTACTCCATTTTCATCAAGTTTGTTCCAAAACACCCATCGGGTGCCTATTACTCGATGATCTCGCGGAGGGGGGACAAGGTCCCAAACCTCATTTCTCCAGAATTGATTTAGTTCATCTTGCATTGATAGATACCAATGCTCATCGAGTAACGCTTCCTTAGAGTTTTTAGGTTCGACTTGGGAAACAAAAGCAGAGTAATAACAAAAGTTACTAAGTTTAGAGCGAGTAGTTACTCCCTTAGAGATATCACCGAGAATGTTGTCAATTGGATGGTCTTTGGAAGACTTCCAAGCTGGAGGAAGTTCATCATTCTTAGCATGATGATCATCCTCACTTTTCACTGGTTGGTGATCCTTTTCCTCCTCAATACGCACTGCTTCAGGCTGATCAGTTCCCTTGTCAGTGTCCTTGAGTATGTCTTCAGTAGGTACACCTGCACCATGAAAAAAACTACCTTCTCCGACATTTCTCGGATAAGACTCGTCAAAAGAAACATGAACTGACTCTTCAACTATACGTAACCTTTTATTATAGATTCTATAAGCTTTACTTGACTGAGAGTATCCAAGAAAAATACCCTCGTCAGCCTTGGCATCAAATTTGCCGAGAGTCTCTTTTCCATTATTTAACACAAAGCATTTGCAACCAAATACATGAAGGTGAGATATGTTTAGCTTACGCCCTTTTAGAAGCTCATACGGAGTCTTGTTTAGAATAGGCCGGATGAGCACCCTATTCAAAACGTAACAAGCCGTACTTATGGCGTCGGCCCAAAAGTATTTTGGTAATCCACTATCATTGATCATAGTTCTTCCAAGTTCTTCCAAAACTCTGTTTTTACGTTCCACTACCCCATTTTGTTGAGGGGTACGTGGTGCTGAAAAGTTATGATCAATTCCATTGGAATCACAAAATGCTTCAAATAAATGATTTTCAAACTCACCCCCATGGTCACTTTGGATTGACCCAATGTTTGTATTCAACTTGTTTTGAGATAACTTAGCAAATCGTTCAAAGGCTGAAAAGGTATCACTTTTATTTGCTAAGAAAATTGTCCAGCAAAACCTAGAAAAATCATCGACTATAACAAATCCATAGTAGTTGCCACCTAGGCTTTTAACCCTAGATGGTCCAAAGAGATCCATATGGAGGAGCTCAAGAGGTCTCATAGTTGAAACAATGTTTTTAGATTTAAAAGAGATCCTTGTTTGCTTCCCCATTTGGCACGCATCGCAAAGATGATCCTTTGTAAATTTAATTTTGGGTAAACCGATGACTAGGTCTTTAGAAACAATTTTGTTAAGCAAATCAAAGTTGATATGAGCCAAGCGTCTATGCCACAACCATGAATCTTCATTCATAGTGACTAAACACTTGTCTCCATCCAATGATACCTCGTTTAAGTCTAGCATATAGACGTTATTCACCCTCAAGCCCTTAAACACATTCTTTTTGTCGCAATCTTCAACTACGCAACAATCCTTTGAAAAAGAGACTTTATAATTTTTGTCGCATAGTTGACTAATGCTTAAAAGGTTGTGTCTAAGGCCCTCCACAAGAAGTACATCAGAGATAGTAATAGATGAGGGGTTACCTATACTACTTTTACCGAGAATTTGTCCCTTGTTATTATCTCCGTAAGTGACAAACCCCTTTTTCTTCGCCACAAAGTCGATGAAAAGAGATATGTCTCCGGTCATATGTCTTGAGCAGCCACTATCTAGAACCCATCTTCCTTCGGTGGTCTCAAGACTTTGAACCTACAAGAATAATCAAGGGAGAGTAGGTACCCAATTCTCATTGGGTCCTTCATGGTGAGTGAAACCAAGATTGCCTTTGGGCACCCATTGATAAATGCCCTTTGGAACAAGAAATCTCCGAAAGTGGCACTTAGCAATAGTATGACTGGGCTTACAACAATATAAACAATCACGATTAGTTTGGAGTTTACCTTTGCTATCACTATCTCGAATCACATACGTGTATTGTTGATAAGGATTATTCATTGTTTCACGATAATGTGATCGATCAATAACAAACGTAATCTTAGGCTTAAGAGCCTTGTCTAACTTGGCTTTGAGGGTTCTCACCTCTCTTTGCCAAATGTGACAAGTACCACAACCCCCAAGGTCAAACCATGTATATTTATTCTCATCGATTTTAGTTTTTGATGCATTCACCATGGAGTTTTTAAGATCTTCCAATTCCTTTTGGGAATTGGAGACCTTTTTCTCCAAATAGGAAAAAAATCTTTTTATTCGAAGCTAAGCGTTGAAATGCTTCCTTAGCTTCGTGGTGTAATGTATCAAAAGCTCTTTGTAATTCAGCATGAGACATATTTTGACAGTTTTCATATTTAGAGTGTTTTACCTCTTTTCCTTTGTTGTGACGTGCCATGAGACAAAGGTTGACGGATTCACTTTCGTCACTTGAAGAGTCATCTTTCTCCGACTCGCTATCACTTTCCCAAGCGATGTATGCTCGTCGAGACTTGTTGGACTTTTTGTTTGCGCGACTCTTGTCATTATCCTTGTCTTTGTCTTTCTTTAAGGATGGACAATCCGGTTTGTAGTGCCCGGATTTTCCACAGTTGTAGCACGTCCCTTTTACCTTGCCATTTTTATTTCCTTCACTTCTCAATTGCTTACGGAACTTGATAAGATTTCTGTCCGAGTGCTGAATATCATTCTTACGAATGTATCTATTGTATCTTTTCACAAATAAGCTCATATCGTCACCGGAATCTTCATCTTTGTCGTTTTTGGCTTCGTCATCACTTAGCTCTTGATGTGTGGACTTTGAACAAGAAGCCTTAAGAGCTATCGACTTCTTCTCCGTATCTTTTACCTTCTCTTTCTTTATGCTCTTCTCATGTTTATCCAAGCTAATGAGCACTTGCTCATGCTCATCGAGTTTACCAAAGAGTGTTGTGAGGTCTAGAGTAGCAAGATTATTGGCCTCCTTGATAGTGGTAACCTTCGGTTGCCATTCCCTGCTAAGACACCTCAGAATTTTATTAGTAGAAACCTCATTGGGAATTGGTTTACCAAGAACATGCAATTTGTTGATGATGTGAGTGAATCGTTTTTGCATATCCGCAATGGTTTCCCCTTGCTTCATGTAAAACAAATCAAACTCTTGCGTTAGTGTATTGATACGAGCCAATTTAACATCATTAGTGCATTCGTGGGCTACTTGTAAGGCATCCCACATAGCTTTGGCTGTTTCGCAATGGAAGACTCGATAATATTCGTCAACTCCCAAAGAGGAAATGATCATATTACGAGCCTTCCAATCATAACTGTACTTTTTCTCATCCTCCTCAGTCCATTGGTCTTCGGGTTTAGGAACAACAACGCCTTCCGCGTTAGTAATAGTGATTTCCATGGGACCGTTTAAAATAACGTTCCAAACCTTCCGATCTAAGGAGCTAATATGAACACGCATACAATCCTTCCAGTAGCTGTAGTTTTCACCTGTAAAAACTGGAGCTCTATTATAAGCCCCCTTAGGTTCGTTCGCCATGATCCAAGAAGTTCTACCGAAGCACCAGAATAAACCGGAGCTCGTGATACCACTTGTTAGACGATGGCTATGGATCTAGAAGGGGGGTTGAATAGATCCCTTGAGTTTTACACGCAAATGGACTACAAAATTCTGTTTTAAAAAATTTGTTTAACGGAAGCTACCGCTGGATAGAAACGTCTACAACGAACCTTCTACTGAAAGGATCGGATATGCGCGAATATATTGTGGATGAGAACGAAAGAGAAAAATTCAGTTCTGAATATAACACTTATAAACGCAGACAACAAATTATCACTTGCTTGATGTTTATACCGATCCAATGAGGTTAATTGATAAACAATTTAAAGCACTGTGTTCGAATTTTGCTTGAAAACAAATTATCAAACACGTAGTGTGCGTAAACACACTATGTGCAGAATTTCTATGGAGAATAATGTGCAGCTGCTCCAAAACACAATTCAATGAATTGTATTGATTTAACAAAAACAGTTTAACAGCATGCAATTATTCTATGACAGAAATTACGATAGTTTGCAACGTCACAAAATCGAACACTACTGAAATGTAAAAGAGTTAAGAGAAAGAGAGAGAACACCCGAGATTTGATTAGGCAGTTCCCCAATCGTCCTCGCTTTGGGTACATCTGCCCCCAATTCCACAAAAGGAATTGAGATATATATATATATATATATATTGTAGTTGTTGCAATGTTTATTACAAGAGAAAACTGTGAACATTCAAACCCCGAACGTCTTCGATCTTTGATGCAGAATTTTCTCTTCCCTTGATTCAAGATGAATCAAGTGCTCCGAATATGAATGATTCAATTACCGTCCCACGCTACTAAACCGAAAGAAAACTCCGTTCTTCAGTTACCTTCACTCGATCAATTGAAATCTTCCAAGAATTCGAACCCAAAACTTCTTCTACGATCCTCTGATTACAGCTACTAAACCGAAACAGTTGCACCAATTTCCGGTTACCTTCGCCCAGCTGAATCCCTGTAGAAAGAACAGTTTGTACAAAACCCCCAAAATCTCCTCGATTCTTGGAGGACAAACCCAACTGGTTTGATTCAAGAAACACCTGCCAATCTCTCAACTCAGAAGATGAAGATCACACTTCCTAAATTCTGAATGTTATCACTTCGATCAATGGGCGACACAAACAAAAATAATTATGTGTGATTGTTTGTTTACACAGTGAAGAAGATGAAGATGAAGAGAGAACTGACATATATTTTTCACGTTTCTTGTTCTGTGAAAAATGAAGACCCAAAACTATTTATATGAAAAAATATGACCAAAAGATATAACAGGAAATAACAGAAACGAATTTGAGTGAAAAAGCACAAAAAGCAGTGTCATGCGTCGACCTCTGGAGTCTATTCGTCGACGCATAGAAAAGCAATTTTGGGTTCTCAGGTTTATGCGCTTACCAGTGAGTTCTGGGGGGTCAGCGCATGATTCTTGAGGTCGGCGCATAAGATTGAGGTCAGCGCATGAAGGCCAATTTTTTGAGAAATTTCAATTTTTGAATTGTTTTTACCAGACCAAGGACAAACACACATGCTAGACACTATTAAATCACTTGTGGACATTTATTTTTGAGGAGAATAGGATCCTATGCATCTAGACACATGACCAACAACGATGAGATGCTGTATGCCCGACACATGAAGTGATACCGCTCAAATTACAATCTAATGCATTTGTTGACATCATTAAAACAAGATGGCTAGAAGGATATCCCTCACATACTCCCCCTTTTTGATGATGGCAACACTTCCTTGTTTTTCACGAGAGATGTAATTTGAGATGATCAATACTCCCCCTGTCTTTAACATCCGGTTTAAACGTTTCTGTAGCTTGTATTCTTCTTCCAGATATGACTTTACTTCTGATGTTTTTCCAGAACTCTTTGTGTTTATCTGACGTTCTTCCAGATACAACCTTATTTATCTGATGTTCTTCTAGATATGATGTTGCTTATCTGATGTTCTTCTAGACATGTCTTCAAAATCTTTTCCCGTACATTTAATTATTTTCTAAATGTTTCGGATGTATTTTCGGAATCTTTGTCTTCATCTAATGCTCTTCTAGATGTCTTCAATTTATTTCTGACTTTGGTTAACAGCTGCTGAATATTTTCAAGTCTGTTTCCATCCTTCATCCAATCCTTTTCTGGATGTGTTTCGGAGTTTATTCAACGCTTTTCTAAATATCTATGATGTTTTCCGGAGCTCATTCAATGCTCTTCTGAATGTCTCTGTTGTCTGTTATTTTCCAAAGTTTATTTAATACTCTTCTGAATACCTCTATTATTTGCTTAAATGTCCCTCATGTATTTCCCTGATTTCCTCCTCGCCTCATTCAATGATCTTCTGAATGTTGTGACTTTTTTCCATCCAATTCTATTCATGGATGATTGCTGTTGATTCCCCAGTGGAGACCATTTCTTGGTTCTACCTCCATTAAGGATATTTTCTTCTAGAGTGTCACATGGTCATGCTCAGACCTGTTACTCAATCACTTTAGATTTCCCTGATTTGTTTCAGCTTCCCCAGTGTGGTTGTCATCCCCAGTGAGTGGTTGCTCATTGTGTGGACTTTGTCCCTGTCTGCTTTCATTTTTGTCTGCATTTTGCATTTATCATTCCATCATTTTCATCACATTAGAGTTCATGGCATGTCAGCATTATAGATTTAGTTTTCTTTTGTCCATAGCATAGCATGTCATTGCATCTAAGGGCAAAATTTTCGGTTATCTATATTTAAATACCTTTCACCATTATTTCATGAGGATTATCATCACCCATGTTATCCGGTGGAGATAGTTAAATAGGGGCAACTGTCATACCCCAAATTTTACCCTCAGATACCCTGATCTTTTGCATATCATTTTGAGTCAACCGTTTCTGCATTTCCAGTCATGTAGTCCATTTAATCATAATCGTGTCTTTTTTCGTTTAATTTTTGTCACTTAATTTTATCTTGATTGAATTTTAATTGTTTATCTTAGAGTTTTGTTCCGATGTTAAACTTAGAAGTCTTTTTATTCATCATTTGCATACGTGAGTTTCACTTTTAATTTTTATTTTTTCTTAGAACTTTATGTTTTTAATTTAGAATTATTTATTTATTACTTTTAAATCACTAGGGTAGTTTAAATTTATTTTCTTTTTATTACTATATTTTTCTTTGTTGTTATTATTTATTATTATTATTTCTATTTATTATTATTACCATTATTATTTTTATTATTATTAGTATTTTTATTATTTATTATTAGTATTTATTATTAGTATTTTTATTGTTATTATTATCATTATCATTATTTATTATTAATATTTTTTTTATTATTGTTATTATTTTTATTATTATTAATATTTTTATCATTATTATTTTTATAAGTCCGCAAAATACAAAAGTCATGTATGTACATTACAAAAAAAAATTACAAAAAATTAGTATTCCAACAAAGTCTTCGGCTCTCACTACACTACAAACTTCCCTACTCCAAAACATTCACCAAACTAGACCTTACATCTAACCTGCATTTTTTTTGCAACTTTACAAGACTCCAAACAACAACAAAATTACCATCCTGCTCCATCACCCTACCCTGCTACACGCCAAAAAACCAAGACAAAACTCCAACCTGCAATGCGCTACACACTTGAACCAAAACTTGCTTTCTGCAACATGACAAAACACTTATACCAATAAACTCTAAAACCTGCTATTTTGCCACCACATCCCAAAACCTGCAATATGTCATATCTCAGTGATTCATAATTCACAGAAGAGGGAAGTTTTTAGAGTATCAGAATTATCATCAGAAAAACCTTAACATCAATTTGAAAAAAAAGACAACAGAGATTCAGGAAGGATTGTTTTAGAAGAGGACAAGCAGGGAAGAAAAGAAAAAGATTTTGAACAACTCACAACCTTGGTTTTCATCTGGCTCATCAACGATAAAAACCTCTAAGCAAAATATTTTTGAGGAAAAAAAAACACAAAGTGAGAAATTAAAAAAAAAATCTGCACGGAACTGCAACCTTAAAATTCTGAAACGAGTTCAAAAGAAAAGGGCAGAAAAATTGAAAAGAAGAAGAATTCACCTTACCTCACTGTAAAACTAAAAATCGCCACTTTCCTCCTTCCAAACACCACAAACTCTTATCTCTTTTTTTGGCCTCCACCATCAACCGAATTCCCCCACATCAACAGCCGAAAACCGCCACCACGAGACGGAATCGGAAGCGAGAGGAATAGAGGAAGAATTGTGTGAAATTGAGGGTCATACTTGAAGCGACCCGAGCGATTGGGAGAGGAGAGGAGAGTTTGAGATTGAAGTTTGGAGTTGGATCGTTTTACTTCTGTGAGTTTTTATTTTTAGTCGTGTGTTTTTTTTGGTTTTAGGTTTTCTGCTACATGTTTTCAAGTTTGTAAAACTGGGTTTGGGTCACAATATGACCCGACCCAGTATTGGCTTCAACGCCCATGAGTGGGCCTCATCCCACCAACCTTCTTTTTCTTCTTTTATCTTTTTTTAGTTGTTAGTTTTTTAATTATTCAAGTTAATTATTATTTCTAACCTAAATATTTTTAAATTAGTTAATAATGATTTAGTGATTTCAATAATAACAGTAATTAGATTTAGTTTAGATTTAATGTAATTAAATTTAGTTAATCAGTTTTTGAATTAAATTTAGTTATGTAGCTTTTTTCAGTTAGAATTGGTTCAATTAGTTTTTTATTTAGAATTAGAATTAGTTTTTAGAATTAGAGTTAGTTTTTAGAATTAGTTCAATTAGTTTTTTTTATTTAGAATTAGAATTAGTTAGTTAGTATTTTTTATTAGACTCAATCAATTAGTTTTTAATTTAATTAGTTTAATTAGTTAATTAGCTTTTTAAGTAGATTTTGGTTTAATTAGAATTTGATTTAATTAGATTTTATTTAATTCTTAGACTAATCTTGACCGTCCTCGTTTCGTTTTAGTTAATTATTGATGTTTAATGTTGAATTTAATTCTTTATGCATTTGGCTGTGATTAATCTCCGATCTTTGTTGCCTTTTCCCTTGTGGCTTTTGGAACTATTATGATTTTCCTGTTTATCTCATTCTGAAGGAAGATCCCTTTTATTGACTGCCATGTCATACTTAGCCTAACTTTAGGTCCTTACCCTTTATCCTAGCTTTAGGATTAGAGTCGCCGTACTCTATGTGAGTGTCCTGCCATGGACATTTCCTTTCCCGTTTAACCTAGCCTTAGGTTTAGAGTCACCACACTCTATGTTGGTGTCTGACCGCAAACATTTACTTTCCCCCCTGGAACTTTAACCATAATCAAGAGTTCCTAACCCATAGTGAGGGAAACTACGAATGCTCTGATTCCATTCCCGTCAGGATACGTAGGCACGAGATGCGATGTCTTGGCGAGCATACTTAGTGTATATACCCAATTGGTATGGCACCCACATGCATTCAGAAACCCTAACTGGGGTACTTTGGGAATTTTTTTTGAAAAGTGGGGTATTTTGGGATTTTTTTTTAAATGGGTAATTTTTGTAAAAAATTCTGAATTCTATGTTCCATGATTTCATTGAAACATTTATGCAAGTCAATATAGATGACATAGTTATAAAATCCTCATCAGAAAGTGGTCATCTAGACCACCTTCAACAATCCTTCGAAAGGATGAGGAAATATGGATTGACGATGAATCCATTAAAATGTGCATTATGTGTCAGTGTAGATGATTTCTTAGGTTTCGTGGTTCACAAAAAAGGAATCAAGATAAATCAAAACAAAATGAAGGATATACTTAATACAGAACCCCCGACAACCAAGAAGCATTTACAATCTCTCTTGGGAAAGATAAACTTCTTGAGGATATTTATTTCAAACCTCAGCAGCAAGACAAAGGTGTTCTCACATCTGCTACATTTAAAAAAAGAGGAAGGTTTTAGATGGGAACCAGAACATCATAGAGCATTCGATGACATCAAAGAATACTTGTCGAAGCCCCTTGTGTTACTTCCTCCGATATAAAACAAGAGCATGAAGTTGTACATCTCTGCATTGGATTCGACAATAGGTAGCATGCTAGCCCAGGAAGATGATGATGGTGTCGAAAGAGCCATATATTATCTTAGTCGTTTATTAATAGATGCATAAAGTAGGTACAACTTGATAAATTTTTTTGCTTATCTTTGTATTTTTCATGTATAAAGTTGAAATATTATATAAAATCGACTGATGTGGTTGTTTATTCGCATATCGACATAATAAAGCACATGCTATAAAAAGAAAATCTACATAGTAGAATAAGAAAACATGTTTTGTCCTTCATGGAATATTCTTTAACATATGAACCGTTAAGAGCCATGAAAGGCCAAGTTGTTGTTGATTTCATAGTATATCGCGCAATGATAAAGCTAGCGTAAAATTACGTCGAGCAATCGGCATGGAAGTTATACTTTGACGATTCCAGTCACACTAAAGGAACCAGAGTTAGGATCATAATTATCTCCCCCCAGGGAATTCCAACTAAGTACAAATTCAAATTAACGACCATTGCTCTAATAATGAGGCTGAATATGAAGCCTTACTAAATGGTCTTTCTATTTTGTTAGACCTGGGGGAAATGAGAGTCGAGATTAAAGGAGATTCAGAACTAGTAGTGAGGCAATTGACAAAAGAGTATAAGTGCATTAATGATAACTTTATAATGTATTTTTTCAAAGAAAAATCATTATTAAAGAAGTTCGAAATGGTTGAAATAAAAAATGTTCCAAGAATTGAAAATCAGGAAGCCAATGATTTAGCCCATATTACTTTAGGGTATCGAATATCAAAGCAAAGATTGGAAGAACTGATTGAAATCAGAGACAAGTTGATCTCTAATAGTGTTTTGGATCCAGAGTTTTTAAAGACGAAACTAGTGGGGGTAGAAGAATTAGGGGACATAAATCCCAAATTTTTTGAAACTTTTGCATTGATAATTTTTCGAATGACGACTGGAGGAAACAAATCATAGAGTTCTTAAAAGATCCAACAGGAACTATAGATCGAAAGAGTTTTTTAAATAGACTCTTGAAAGAGTTTTGCTTAAATGCCTGAGTGAAAGTGAAACATACATGGCAATATTTAGTGCACATAGTGGAACATGTGGCACCCATCAAACAGGTCACAAAATGAAGTGGTTATTATTTCAACAAAGAGTTTATTGGCCCGCCGTATTGAGAGACTGCATATAGTTTGCTAAAGGGTGCCAGGAGTTTCAAAAGCACGCAGGAATCCAACATGTCCCAACCAATGAGCTGCATGCGATAATAAAACCTTGGCTATTTAGAGGTTGGGCTTTGGATTTAATAGGTAAGATCAAACCAGCGTTGTCTAAGTCCCACAGGTACATTCTTGTAGGTATAGACTATTTTACCAAGTGAGTCGAGGCGCTACCTCTGGTAAATGTCGACCAAAACGTGGTAATTAATTTCATTCAAAATAATATAATCTTTAGGTTTGGGTTCCCCGAAACCATAACCATAGACCAAGGATCAGTCTTCACTGGACGTAAGATGGTTGAGTTTACCTCAGAAACAAGGATCAAATTATTGACTAATACTCCCTATTATGCTCAAGCAAATGACCCGGTTGAATCTACAAACAAGGTATAATTAGCCTGATTAAGAAGCGCGTAGGCCAAAAGCCAAAGAACTGGCACAAAACGCTATATCAAGCACTTTGGGCTTGTCAAACATCAACTAAAGAGGTAACCAATGCAACGTATTTTAGGTTAACCTTTGGGCATGATGGAATGTTGCCTGCAGAAATACATTTGCAGTCAGTTAGAATTCAAAGGCAAGGAGAAATCCATGCATATCATTATTGGAGCATAATGATGCATGAATTATTCGAACTAGATGAAGAAAGTATAACCGCTCTAGACGTTTTGATTAGACAGAAATAGTGTGTTACTAAAGTCTATAACAAGAAGGTTAAGTTGAAATTTATTTTGGTCGAAAATTATGTTTGGAAGGTAATATTACTTATGGATCGAAGATGTTTATGAAATTGAGGAGTTAATTCCAGATAGTCGAATATTACGAGTAAATGGCAAATACTTGAAAAGTATAAGCCTATGTTGCAAGAAGTAAAAATATCAACATAAAGATGCATTAAAAGGTGGACAAAGAGTATTATATCAATAATGCCAAAATATGGCAAACCTTACAAAATTTCAAAGTGCATGACAAATTTTTAAACATAAATAAAACATCATAAAAAAGGTTTCAACTTTTTGCTTAACTCTTCGAAGCGGAGCTTGGTGCGGTGGAGTTTTCTGTCGATTTGTTAATCAAAAGCTTTCAACTTTTCCACTTCAGGTTCCGACATCTTAGCGGTCTTGAATCATTCCAATCAGGTGTTGACAACCTCAACTAGCCTTTATTCGACATAATACAGGTCAGGATCTATCCATTCCTCTCTCTCTTTCTTCGCTGCCTCCAGTTTTAGTTGCAGCCAGTTCATCTGCTGAGTTCATGAGAGGATGTTGGCCTCCAGAGTTGCCAATTTATTTTTAAATTTGGCCTTCTCCTCAAACTCAACAATTAGAACTTTAGAATAAAAAATCAAGCCTAACCGCTCATGTAGAACGCCCGCCCTCAGGTCGACACGACTACCACTCTCTTGTTTTTACCTCATCACTTGAACAACCTGTTCAAGTAAGGGTTTGAGATCCAAAAAGATGTCATCAATGGGGTCTGGGACTTCAGTCTTATTCAGTTTCATTATCAACCCTTGAATATTTAATAGAGTAATAGGGCCATCCCTGACAGTCTGAAGGAAGTCTATCCTGATAGTTTTAGACTTTAGCTACCCAAACAGATCATCATAATTGTCAAGTGAAATAGAAGGTGAGTTGGGAGATAGCTCATAAAGGACTTCTTGGTTCTCGATGATTCTCTTGAAAACCTCAACTAGATTCTCCTGTTGGTCAGCAGCCTTCGAAGCATTCAGGGTGGAACAAACATTTCATTGACACTTTCTGCAGAGCGAGATCCTGGAGTCGGAGAGGAATGTGTATGCTCTTGAAAACATTCTCGAGAAGGAGATTCTCCAAATGGCTACATAAAGCCAGGCCCAGCAATGTCGAGAGGCTTTTCGAAATGAGCACCCATAGGCATTCCCTGGGGAGGACTGGTCCTTATAAGAGCTTCTGACAACATGGTTCTGGCTTATTGGTTTGTGGGAGTGGGCATAGTTGGAGACTTATTG
This sequence comes from Lathyrus tuberosus, assembly GCA_022829125.1. Taxonomy (NCBI): domain Eukaryota; kingdom Viridiplantae; phylum Streptophyta; class Magnoliopsida; order Fabales; family Fabaceae; genus Lathyrus; species Lathyrus tuberosus. Next base: position 6,267,208 of record JALAZF010000306.1, on the reverse strand, counting down.
TTAGGGTTGTTAGTGTTCACCATGAAAAATTCCAAAATCCGACGGCCAACTGGTTTTTCTTGGTTAATGACGCCACCATTACCAACGTCACTTTGAAGGTTATCAGAAGGATTATTGGCTTGAGGATGGTATAATGAAGTAGTAGATTTCATGTTGGAGTCTTAAGAATGATTGATTGGATCAATTGGTTGAGGATGGTTTCTTTCTGAGGTAGTGTCGATAGGCTGCCAAAACAAAATAAATCAGCATTACCCAATGATAAAAATGAGAGAAAGAAAAAGGTAGTTACATATTCAGGTTCAGGCCGAGGAGGAAAAATAGTTGTTTCAGTTGTTGTTTGAAGTTGCTCAGAGGTGTTGCTAATCCTTTTATTTTTATGAAGAAGTGGGATTTCACTCTCTTCAGTATCCTCCTCCTCAAGGACTGTTATAGCTTCGCTCTTTGTTCTCTTTTGCTCGACAGAAGCCTCACCTGAGTTTATGTACACCTCAGGGGGCATAATGTTTGTTTCAACAGTAGGGGCGCCAATATTTGATGTCGATGGTCGAAGAACAAGAGCATTTTCTTCACCATCATTGATGTCGAACCCGCTCTTTTTCTAGTGAGACTAACGAAGTTGGACAAAATGAGTATAAAGTATATTTTGGTAAGAGATAGATGAAAAGTGAAAATATGAACCAATACTTCATCATCATAAGAATTGTTGGCACCATCATCTAAGTCTCTTGGTCTCGATGGCCTTCTAGAGGTAGAGGCTTCAGTCGTTCTCTGTCCCTATGCAAGCAAGTTTAGGTTTGAGGTGTCAACGAGAATAAGAATATTTAAAAGGGTTAGTATTTACCCTTAAATCCCTTGAAGTACTGGTACCTTGAGATCCACCAGTCAAAGCTTTTGGATTATTGGGAATACCTACAAGGCGGCAAACAAAATGTGTTACCTCAAAGATCCAAGATAAAAATATAGAACATTTGAGAAGAATTCGACAAACACACTTCTTTCTATTGAAAAGGAAAAAGCATCAACTAGACATTGTGTTATTAGTGTATGGTAAGGCACACGGTCTCAATGTTGTGCCCACCACTCTTCAAATTCCTGAGTGCAATGGTAGGAGAGAGTGTGGTCGAAAGCGTGAAGGAAAACTTATTTCTTTCAATAAAATAAGTGACTACCTTTAAGCCAACACTCACTTGCAGTGTCAAGGGAGGAGAAGGATGTAGTTCCTTTAGGAATAAGGCATTTTAGGAGCAATTGGAACAGTCTAAATTGTCTGGCTACTAAGTTGGGTTGGTAGAGAGCCACCCTCAAACCTGTCTTGGAACTAGTAAGCCTTGTCCACAGAGCAGTGGGGTTGAAGCAGGAAAATAAAATGTTTTCCATCTCATCTTGTTCTTGTCAGGAACAATTGGGGTAAGGTTTCCTAAACCATTCAGGACCACAGTGTCGATTAGCAAAGGATACCATCATCTCAGTGAAAGTTTTACGTCTTTAGAACATTTGGAAATAGTTTTCAAAGGTCGCTAAAATGACCACCTTCCCATCATCACGAGTGATCATATCTAACCTAAGCCATTCGACTCCTACCTATAGGTTAGGAGGAACTTTAGTATTTAAGGAGGGTTTAAATGTGGCATTCAACCACAAATGTAAGGACCAGATATGTCCACCTATTTGGAGGCTATTAGGGTTCTCCTTTCTTATAATGTTTACGACAACCAGCGCCTGGGACTCATAAAGGCGTATGAGTATTAATCTTCTCAGGAAGATCTTCCTCCCTTCATGGAGTTGGGTAGCTTGGGGCATGTATTTCTTGGCTACCTAAACAGATCGAGCGCATAATACATACCTCGACAGCCAGTAAGTTAGAAAGGAAATGTGCTTGTGCGCATAGATTTGATTTGTTGATTCTTGATGGTTTTCTATAAAGGAACTTTAGGCAGTCCTCAGGAAGTTGAAGGAGGTTTTAGTTTTAGTTTGCCTAGAAGGATTGAAATCTACCCTAGTTGGTCGAAGGCCAACTATAGTTGCTATGTCAAAAAGGGTAGAAGTTAATCCCACTGGGCAGATGGAAAGCGTTTGTGGATGTGTCCTAGAAACACATGGAGGAAATAAGCATGTGAGGGTTATAAAAGGGTCCTACTTTGGACAATTGGATTAGGTCATAAAATCCAAAATCCCTCCAAAAATGTTTCTTATTCTTCTCAATGTGGTCCAACCATTTCACGTACTTAACATCCTTAGTTGGAGGAGAGGAACGAAAGACACGGTTCTTGAAGAATTTGAACTTGAAAGGTTCATCAATGAACACTAAGGGTTCATAGCCATGGTAAATGGGAAAGAAATCTTGAAGTTTTTGGGGTTTCTTAAAGTATTCGGGTAAGGGACCCATAATGGCATGCACCTTACCAATAAGGATATAGGGGATGAGAGCAGAGCAATACTGTATTTTTCTTCTCTCTACTTCTATAGAAGGTTCATGCACGTAAGTTCGATCATTGACGTAGATAGGTAGGTCAATTTCAGTTATGAATCCTGCATAGTGGTTTTCTGAGAGCGCCAATGAAAGGAATATGATTTCTAGTGAAAAGCTTAAGGAAGAAGAAGAAGAAGAAGAGTGAGGTTTTGTTTTATTTTAGTTTATGATTTTTGCATAAGGTTATAAAATAAAATGAAGAGTGTTAAGAAAATACGTTAAATAGCAAGAATAAAAATGGTTCAGTTTTTCCCTTAGAAAATTTCAGCCACGTGGTGCCTGAGTTGACAAATGGCACCATAAAATCCATGGGGAAATACAAAATGGAATTTAGAGTAATTTTTAATGATTCCATTTTATTTAAACCTCCTAGGAAATAGGAGGCAATCATCATGAATTTACACGCACGTCTGTGACGTCACATTTTTGTGTAAAGTGGTCATAATGGCTACAATAATAATTAACTTGACGTTTCATTTTGATGTGACGTGTACAAGGTGAAAAATATCCAAGAGTTTCAAAAATGCCACCTTTCTTCCATTCGATAATGATCGAAAATGGAATTTTTTTGGGGGGGAGGGGCCTCTGTTGGCTTGGGATTTTCTGTCTCATAGCAAAATCAAGTCAATGTTGCATTTGGTGAAATACTAAGTGTATCAAGTGATGGACAAGAATTGAAAATGATGGCACGCCAACTAGACGGTCTCTATTGGCATCTTGAGATGTTAGTTTGGAAAAATCTTAAGATATGTTGAGATATTAGGTGAAGGAGTCTCATAAGTAGACCTAAATGGTCATTTGACACCATGTTGATAGAGGGTTCTCCGATAGACTTTGGATAGTTAGAAGATTGAGGAAACCAAAGGAGAAGGGTGTTATGTGTTGTGACTTCCTTCAACGAGCAAGCATTTACCATCCCCTAGCAGTTATAGAACCTGGGATTATAGTTTCAACAATTTCAGAGCCTTAACAATGTGGCAATGCGTGTAGTTAGAAGTTGCATGCATTCGTATGACGTGTCAATTCCTACAGAGTAAAACTGTCGAAAACAGTTATTCCTAGTTAGTAATTATAGCAGACTCATATGTTGTAGTAAAAGGTTCGTAAGTTTTCACATACAATTCTCTATAGAACTGGAGTACTAAATCCAAAGAGCGAAACAGTTTGTGAGGAATTATGTGAGTCTGCGTCCCTCTTTTCTATATATTTTTGCTGTTTCCTTAATTGAAACATCTTTATATTTCTTATCATTTACTGCTTTTTGTTTAATTTTGTTTATTTCAAGTTACTCTTACTACAATTTAAAGTTTATCATCTTTAAAGTCTATTCACGAACTGTATGCAATCAGACATTTTTAGTGACGTCTTACACGTACGCCACAATAACATTTTTTCACACAAAAAGGATCCCAAGATTTTTTGAGTTAATCTCAAAGACTTTCAAACTCGTGTTTGTTCTCTATAAAAACATGCTAACAAAGACAACACCAAAAAAGAAGAAATTAAGGAATATCTCCTAACTTTTATAAGAATAGGTAATACTACAATCAACGATTCTAATCAAATAATGAAGGAAAATCATATGGTAATCAACATCTTGTCCAATCAATCCACACGAGGATATAAGACATTTAATTACCCTAGGTAGGGTAATAGATCCCTAGCTTACGTGCCTAGGGTGGTGTGTCAGCAAGAAGAAGTAACGACTGATCGATGACAAGAAATAATTAAATAGGCTTGCCCCTCTTTTCTTATGCGATAAACTCTAAGCGTTTCAATTTTAGGATGACATAAATAATCCTCTAAAAACCGACCACAACCACTAAACACTCCCCGATATTTAGAGCTCTCAGTAAGTCTTGGAGGCAATTGTTCTAGAACGACCATATTCTTTTGAGACCGACGACCTTAAGATAGCCAATTTTGGGTCACAACCTCTCAACTTTATACCTGTTTACGTTTCAAGAATCTTCTGCTTACCAAAGGATTACCTTGTACCACATTGTAAGAGATTTTCTTCTCAAACGCATTCAACGGTCTTCCGTATTTTACAGCTGAAAGATAGTGAAGTCGTTATTGCTCTCCCCTATATATAGGGAATGACACCATTTCAAGTAACAAATTTTGCACACAATTTGAATATTCTCCACTCTTTCCCATATTGACTTGAGCGTTGGAATGCTAACCTTGCAGGTACACCCTCACTCCACCGCATCGGAAGCTCTACTATGACACAACTTTCGCTCTTGTCTATATTTCTGGTTCCAAAACTGAACTGCAAATAACTCAACTTAATCATCAATAGAAATCCTTTCCATTATGCAATTGCAACCAAATTTCATTTTTCAAATTAGCTTGATCTCACTTTGCCATGAGAAAGCATGAACGGAATTCAGACACGTGACAACTTGCACAAAAATTTTGAAATCAAGAAAATCTGGAAAAAAAATCAAGAATCTCAAATGAAATCTCATAACCCTCATCCAATGCAATCAGAAGTGTTTTGTTGGGACAATAATTAGAAGAAGAAAATTTGATTAAGAGAACTTGATCGATGTTTCTTAACCCTATGGGTCTAGACGATGATGATAATTTGTGGGTGTTTAATTGGTTCATTAAGAGTGTGGCATTGATTTTAAATTATCGGCGTCCATGGCCATGTTGGTTTTGCCCATATAGGAAAATGAAGGGTTGAATATAATATTGAAGGAGTTTTAATGTACTAGTGAATGGAACTTAAGATTATGGAATAGTCAATTTAAAAAGACACAAAAGCTCTTGTTCTTATAGTGAAAATATCCCATATTCCCTCATTTTAATAGTGAAAAATATCCAAATGCCCTCATTTTTTTACTTGTGGAAAATACGATGGGATAATAAACCCTCTTACATATCATAGAGCAAGAAAATTTGTATATATTTTCATGTGAAGTTAGTGAATGAATCCCCCAATCATAGAGGTTGGGATATTTGTAGACCAATTATGGACCCGATCATAGGAAGGAACACATACCAATCCGGATTGATTCCTTACAAAGACTATGCGAGAAGGTTGTTACCATTCTTCAACAGAACCGAGTTTCATCATATCCCTCGTGAAGAGAATCACATGGATGAGGCCTTAGCCACGCTCTCTTCCATGATTAGTGTAGGTCAATGGACCGACTTACCTAAGATCGACATAATGCGCCTTGAATGACCCGCTTACATCTTCACAATTGAAGCAGTCATAGAAGACAAACCTTGGTATCACGATATCAAATGCTTCCTTCAGAAACAAGAGTACCCATCTGGGGCACTAAGGAAGGACAAAAAAACCCTCAGAAGACTGGCAGGCAATTTCTTCCTGAGCGGTGACACACTCTATAAGAGAAACTTTGACATGGTCTTGCTCCGATGTGTAGACAGACCAGAAGCAGACATGCTGATAAAAGAAATTCATGAAGGATCCTTTGGCACTCATGCCAACGGACACACAATGGCGAGAAAAATTCTGAGAGCAGGGTACTACTGGTTGACAATGGAATCTGACTGCTACAAGTACATGAGGAGGTGTCACAAGTGTCAGATATACTCCGACAAAATCCATGTACCACCAACACATCTCAAAGTTCTATCTTCCCCGTGGCCTTTTTCCATATGGAGAATCGACATGATTGGCATGATTGAACCCAAAGCTTCGAACGGACATCGGTTCATCCTGGTAGCCATTGACTACTTCACCAAATGGGTCGAAGCAGCGTCATACGCTAATGTAACCCGACAAGTGGTGATCCGCTTTATCAAAAACAATATCATCTGCCGTTATGATGTTCCAAGCCAGATCATTACGGATAATGGATCTAACTTGAACAATAAGATGATGAAAGAGTTGTGCATTGAGTTCAAAATCGAACACCATAACTCATCTCCTTACCGACCTAAGATGAACGGAGCGGTAGAAGCGGCTAACAAGAACATCAAAAAGATTGTTCAGAAGATGGTTGTAACCTACAAAGACTGGCACGAAATGCTACCCTTTGCTCTCCACGGTTATCGCACATCTGTCCACACTTCAACAGGGGCAACCCATTTCTCTCTAGTATATGGCATGGAAGCAGTGCTCCCCATAGAAGTAGAGATCCCATCAATCCGGGTATTGATGGAAGCTAAGCTTACAGAAGCTGAATGGTGTCAAAGCAGACACGACGAACTAAATCTGATCGAAGAAAAACGAATTACGACACTATGCCATAGTCAGTTGTATCAACAGAGAATGAAGAAGGCGTTTGACAAAAAGGTTCGACCTCGCATCTTCAGGAAAGGAGATCTTGTGCTAAAAAAGATACAATCATTTCTCACTGATTCCCGGGGTAAATGGACTCCGAATTATGATGGCCCATATGTGGTCAAGAAAGATTTCTCCGGCGGTGCCTTGAGACTTGCAACCATGGACGGAGAGGAATTTGCCTATCCCACAAATGTTGATGTAGTCAAAAAATACTTCGCCTAAACTAAAAAAAACACGTCTCGGTGGATTGAAAACCCGAAAGGGCGGTCCAGGCAAAAATTAGAGACATAATAAAAAAAATCATCCCGGTGGATTGGAAATCTCAAAGTACAATCCAGGAAAAAGTTAGGGATAATGGCAAGTAACTACGTCTGATCAGTTCAGCTCCTCAGCAGTCATGCCATCCGTCAGAAAACTCCAGTCAAGGTCATCTTCGACAGAAGCTCAGGATGTCCTGAATTCAAAGTTGGTAGAAGGGTAGTGGTCGTTATATTTCAATGCAGCCCTTTTACCTTAAATTACCATTTTCTAACTTTGTAAATACTCTATGGAATCACGCGTTTGGCTGATTTCCATCCTATCAATAAAATTTAAGCCCTTGTGTTTTTGTTTGCAATTATTATTTGTTTTAGCTTTACAGAACGACATTTTAACATGATCAACGATTCTTGAAAAGAAACAAAAATGAATTTACTTGTTAAAACTTTTTCGGCATTTAAAATAAAGATGGCAATTTCTTTTGACTGTTGAACATCAAAAGAATATCGATTGCTTCTCCCAAAGGCGGTTAAGCTTCAAAGTACAGAATCAAAGTATTCCTTCTAAACCAGTACACCTGAATGAAAGATCAACTGTGTCAGACACGAATGTTCCATCTGACATCCCCGACAGAGTTCTTATCTCTTAAGCCCGACCAATGTAGCTCCCCATGAGGACTACTTCTCCTAAGCAAGGAAAAATTGCTACTTCTGGATCAGTGATACTTTTCATCCCCCGCAGTGGCCGAGTATCCAGTCATGTTCATCTGTTAGTCTGTATGTCGCGTCAGTTTTGTCAGCATATACATACATGCATCATGCATTATTGATTTACATTCATATTCATATTGCATCACTATCACTCTAGTCGGTCTTGTCCCCTAGTGATAAGAGTTTTCACAATCGAGTTATTGGTTCTTGCCTCGTCAGGAAATGTTGCGTCTGAACAATCTCTCTCCTCCAGCTTATCTCTGGAATAGAGTTGACCCTTGACCACTTTGATAACTTGAACCTTTCAGAAGACCAGAGAAACTTTCGACAAATGTCACTCTTCGCCATTGAAGATGATATCTTCGCTTTCCCGGATTAAGGAAAATCCCCAAAGAAAGCCTCACAACTAAAGACTTTCAGCAACACATTGATTTTGCTCTCCGGAGAGTCGATGTTAATGAAGTCATCAGCACCTCAAAACTGGATCACATCATATGGCATTTCTCTGAGAAGATCTCCGAGAAAAGTATGATGCAATATCCCCAAACGAAAAAAGTCTCTCAAGAGACTCGTTTTCCCCTGATAGAGTCGACAAATGGCATCTCCAATAGAGAAGTTTGTACCCCTCTACAATTCAGACAGATGGGTCCCCCAGGAAGTCTGACATCAAAATTTTTCCCATCAAATGGCATCTCCCCAGGAAAATTCGGCGAGAAGTTTGAGGAAAATCGCTATGAACAGCATCCCTTGTCAAGAAAGCTTATTGACAAAAGAAACTAAGACCAGTTCCTTGGTAGGAAACCAGGATCGAGGGGACGTTCATTTCAGAAACTAAGACCAGTTCCTTGGTAGGAAACCAGGATCGAGGGGAGGTTTATTTCAGAAACTGAGACCAGTTCCTTGGTAGGAAACCAGGATCGAGGGGAAGTTTATTTCAGTAACTGAGACCAATTCCTTGGTAGGAAACCAGGATCGAGGGGAAGTTCATTTCAGAAACTAAGACCAGTTCCTTGGTAGGAAACCAGGATCGAGGGGAAGTTTATCTTTTCTAAGCATCATTGCTTAGCAAAAGAAGATGAATGCATAAGCTACCATTCATAACCACCATCAAAATTTCGGGTATTCCGATATTTAATCCTCTTGCACCCTGAATGCCCGAATACCTTCGCCATTCACATCTTCGGGTCCAAGAAGATTAAATAGGGGCATCTGTCATACCCCAAATTTTGACTACTAAGATTCCCCATCATTGTGCAAATCATCATTACAATATGGATGAACCATTAGTCTCCCCAAAGATGGGTGAACATCAACTACAATAAAAAATTAGGGTTTCAAGCCCTCTCAGAGCTTTAGACAAAGGATCAATCAAGGAATGACATGATCTTCAACTTGTCTAAACCTCTCAAACATCCCCAGTGGATCAATAGGACTCCCACCTCAAGGATTAAGCACAAGGCTGCAACATTCTGAGTGGATTAAGCCTCAAGATCGCCAGTGTCACCAAATTAGGGTTTTGGTCGACTGGGGCCTCCAGATGGAATTTTTCCTTTGGGCATGAGCCAATGCTTCAAAGCATAACCTATGATTCTCCAAGGGACATCATAGACCCAATCATCAAGTCAATTTAACCTCAGGGGATGCATTCACAAAAAATCAAGAATTAGGGTTTCTTGACCTAATTCACCCCTAAGTTGACTTTTGGGACAAATCATGAGCAAAGACCTCAAGACATGATTTGAGGGTCTCTAATAAACTACATTGATCCATTTGCAACAATGGATTGATCCAAGAAGCTTGATCACCAAGTTTCAGTTTCATCTGAACCACAATTAGGATTTTGATGAAAAAGTCAACTGCACCTTTGACTTTTGACCAGGACATGCTCCCAAACCCTAGGAAATGATTCAATACACCCTATAACATCTATGAAATTAATCCATAAAGTTTGATTTAGGTCAAGGACTTGATTTCATAGAGGATCGCACAGTTTTGAATTCATCTGACAAAAAGTCAACTGTGCACAAAAGTTAACTTTGACTTTTTGAGATTTTTCACAATTATGGTTCTTTAACCCTAAAATGATGTTAATGTGTGATTGGAATCATCATTCATCAAGAAAAATCAAGAAAAGTGGGATAACTTGTAAAAGGGGTAACCATAAAAACTTAGAAATTTTTCTAAGTTATGGAACAAAGTGGCTAGGGTACCAACTTTGGAGGATCATAACTCCTAAACCATAAGGCAATTTTTCCCCATCCAAAGCTGGATTTGTAGCTCTCATGGCACTCTACAAAAGCTTCAAACATAACTCATTCCAATTCCTCATAGATTTTGAGTTATGGAATGATCAAAATCACAAAAAAGTGAAGATGTCACTTTTTTCCAACACTTAGTGAAATTTTCACTAAGTCAGAATCTGCCTTCACTTTTTTCCAAATGTAGGGGCATTTTTCACTTGGATCCCAAAAGTATCAAAACCAATTATGATCATATGAGGGCTTTCCAAAATGGCCAAGAACTCCATCAAAGTCCACTTGAGTCATGAGATATGACAATGCCAATATGCCTTGCTGCAAACTGTCAGGGCAAGGCAGATTTGGGAGTTTTGCTCGATTTGCTCAAATTTTGCAAAAAGGGAGCAACTCTATCCATCTGAACACCTCAAGGGGGGACCAAGGAGGAACCAACTCTGATCCCATGCCTCCCAAGTCTTTGGAACCAAAAGTAGCATGCCAAACCTAGAAATACCTAAAAGAGGGACAAGACTCCAATTTTGGATTGGAGCATTTAATGGATGCACCAAGGTGGCATGGACTGAGCCACTTCTAATTGAATTCAATCAAGACTTATCCAAGACCAAGGGGACCAGCAGCCTGTGCCCTAACCTCTAGTCAATGTCTAGAGGAGACTTGGATTCTCATTGCTCAACATTAGCCAAACCTGTGATGCAATTGCCATTCACTATTGCAGCCAAAACAAACTTGCTCTACTATAAATAGAGCTCAATTGTGTTCAGTTTGAGTACACCAAAGCACTACAACACTTGCTTTCCTCAAAATCTCTTTCTCTAGGCAAAAATACCTTCTTTAGCAAGGTAACTCTGAGTTTTTGAGTTAGAGAGCAATTCCACCACAGCTTATGATCCAAACACATCCAATATATCATATCTAAGCTGTCCAAACTCTCACAAGTGGCCTGTAACACCAAAATCACAAAGTCACCTCTCAAAACCTCAAAATAGGACTTTTGTGCATTTTTCAAGCCATGTCTTGATCCAGTCACTTTCCAAACCAGATAAAACCTCAAACACTCCAAATATCATCCTTGAGCTGTCCCAAATGGTTCCACACATCTGGAACACCATTTGAGAGAGTTGCTATTTTGGTCACTTTTGCCCCTTTTGCAAGAAAGAGCTCAAACTTGTTCTTGAGGTTTCCAGCTGATTCCAACCATCCTAAAAGCTTCTAAGAGATCATTTGAGGTTGTTCAAAGCATCAAATCATTTCTGGAACAAGTGGCTTGGCAGATTGCACAAAAGCTCCAAAAAAGAGGTAAGCATCACAACTTGGATTCATTGAACCATGCTTTCTTTTGATGTCCACTAATCATGCATCCCTTATACATGTTATATGTGTTGTGTTTGCACCAATTTATCATGTAATTCATGCTTGTACCAAGAGATGGCATAGAAAATGCAAATAATGACCTATTTCAAAATCACTATCGGGTTTTTCAATAGGAGCATGATCTGAAAAAATACCACCATTGGATTCCTTGTGAAATTCTAGGCAGGATATACCTAAATTTTGTCCCAATCCACGGAGAAATGAGAAAGTTATGGCCTTCACATTTTCAACCAAAAGCTTGCCTTGCATTGCCTTGGGCCAGGCCAAAAACAAGGCAAGCCTTGTATATTTGTGGTTGTGGTTTTATCAACGGATGTATCAACACCCCAGTGGTAAGGCATGCGCCCTATACACAAGAGGTCTGGGGTTCGAATCCCCCTCGCCCCAGATCCTCTTTTTGCTATTTTCTCCACTTTTTTATTATTTTTCTTATTATTTTTAATGATTTGAAAAATTAATAACTCCCTAAATTTTAATTATTTTTTATTAGTTCTTTTTGCAAAAAATCACAAAAGTGTTGAAATATTTTATTCCACAAAAAAATTAAATTTATATTAGTTATTTAATATAATTAGTATTTTTGTGAGTAAATTCATTTTTATTTGTTTTTAAACATTTAAAAGTGAATATTTACTTTGAAAATCAAAACCAAATGAGTTTTAATTTATCTTGTGATTAAAACCTCATTTTTCAAACCTTCAACAAAAATCACAAGTGGTTTATTCAAACTTATTTGGTATTTTTATCATTTTTTATTTGATTTTCTTTAAATATTTCCTTTTAAAAGAAAACAAATTTAGAGTTTCCTTGATTTTCACTCAAACAAAACTTTTAAACACTCATGGGCCTCTAATAGAGTGTAAGACCCAATCCCCTTTTAACTAAAACAATTTTGGGCCTCATATATTGTATAAGTCCCTCTGCGTTAAAAGAAAATCTCGGCGCGGTCGCTAGTTCAAAAATCAAACCCTTTGGGCCTACCCTCGTGTTATAAGCCTCATTCTTTAAAAATCATTGGGCCTCTAGTAGAGTTTAAGACCCAACCCTTTTTGAAAACAAAAATAATTTGGGCCTCAATGTATTGTATAAGTCCCGATACCACCAAAAAGTTCGACGCAGTCGTCGCCTTTTAAAACAAAACTTTTGGGCCTCTCCTTGAGCTGTAAGCCCCACCACTTGTACAAAAATAAACCTTTGGGCCTCTTGAGAGAGTGTAAGACCCATCCCTTTGTACAGAAAACATTTTTTGGCCTCAGTCACTTGTATAAGTCCCTGTACAATGTACAAAACAACAGTGCAATCACTGATAAAACCTTGGGCCTCTCCTTGAGCTGTAAGCCCCAACAATCTTTTCAAAGCACTTTTTCCTTTGATTTTGAATATAATATTGTTATCAAATCTTTCTTTATTGAACAAACTAACCAAACAGCATGGAAGCTCTACAACCGAATAAGTGTTTACCCGCTTTCATATATGTATATAACTGTATTGTGGGGATGCTCACTGTAAGTCTTCTTTCACAAAATTTTATATACCTGTCAAATATCAACTGTGTAATACTAGTATAGTTATTTAGAGTTTTCCCCGGCAACTATGTCTAGCACTAGTTAAATCCCTGTTGGTCACTCTTAAATACAAACAAAACTAGATCCCCATAGGATTACTAGACACAGTCTTCCCTCCTTTTGGGGTTAAACAATATGGAGACGTGAAAGACAACATTCTCGATGATCTTTTCTCCGTGAATGGCATCTCTTGAGTTTCTTCCAAATTCTCAGACTTTCCTGGCTTGATCTATTCTCAGTGAATGGCATGTCTTGAACTTCTCGGGGTTTGGGGACCCATAAGCTTCTTAAAAGCATTCCCGCCTCCTCTTGGGCGTTGTATAAGGACCCTTCAGCTTCTTAAAAGCTCTCATGCCTTCTCTTGGGCTTAGTACAAGGACCCAGAGACCTCTACAGGTATAAGAACAGAACCTAGTCATCAATTTGCTAGAGCTGTTTTTCTGAGTCAAGCGTCAGACCAGTTAATGGGTTGATCTTCATCCCCTAACATACCAGCCTTCTCTTGGGCATCATACAAAGATCATTCACTACCTGAGAATCGATTTCTCAAAACACCCATAGACTTGGACAGTCTCCATACCTTTTGGAATTTCCCATTTCCTTAAAGAGCAGGAAATAACCCTGATCCTCCGATCAATCCCTGAGCATAACATTACCCATATAAGAACTGATCCAACATACTGGACCTGTCACTAAACTGAAATAGTCACCAGCACGCTAACCTCCTCTTGGGCTTTGTACAATGATTCTCCCCATCGGAGCTAACCTATTCACACTCTCTTGTTGAGTATAAAAGACTCTCTTGTTGAGTCACTTCCCTTTTAGCCTCCATTTAGGCTTCGTACGAGATAAAAATCACTCTCTTGTTGAGTATAAAAGACTCTTTTGTTGAGTCAAACATTTTCAGCCTCCATCTCGGGCTTCGTACGAGGTACAAAGACTCTCTTGTTGAGTCAAACACCTTTAGCCTCCGTCTTGGGCTTCATACAAGACACATACAAAAACACTCTCTTGTTGAGTCAACCCTTTTAGCCTCTCTCCCGGGCTTTGGACGAGATACATAAAAACACCCTCTTGTTGGGTCAATAGCCTCCTCTTAGGCTTTGTATAAAGAAACCCCCAGTTGAGTCAATCAACCTTTTAGCATCAAAATTTGTGCCTTTCTCATAGTATACAAACATCAACAACTCCTTTTCCTTCATCTAATTGCTGTAAGCGGCAAGCCTCTGGATTATTTACATCTACGCCACTGTCCCTCTTTTAGCATGAGAAATTCCTAAGGAAAGATGGCATTGCTCTAAACTGAGTTAAAGTCTTCTCCTTCAGGTTAAAAATCCCCTATAAAGGAAATTATGGCATTGCTGGATTCACATATCCCAGTTCAAGTAATTCTCCTTTATAATCTGTCACCCCAACAGTTGTGACAAACAGACCGAATATCCTCTTTAGAGATGCCAAATTCTCTCTAAAGTCAAACCCCTTTAGCTTCATATCTTGGGCTTCGAACAAGATACAAATAGACCCTTCAGCTTCACATCTTGGGCTTTGAACAAGATACAAACCACCTTTAGCTTCACGTCTTGGGCTTTGAACAAGACACCAAAAACAACATTTTTTTCCTCCCATAGAATAGGAGGAACTACGATCGCTCTGATTTCCCTGTTTCGTTAAACGGGAATACGTAGGCATAAGATTGAAAAATCTTAGCGAGCACACTAATCAAAAAACCCAAAATCCCATACCTTCATACATCAATCGAAAAGCACCAAGTCTTAACATCTTACCAAAAACCCCATGAATAGTCCCGCCATTTCATTCTTAACAAAATAAGCAGAGAGAGGCCCACAATCTAAACCGCATCTGTAAACCAACAGTCATCTGTTTAAACTCAGTATGCAAGCAGGGTTAATTGGAGACATCTATTTCCCTTCCTTAGTCAGCTTAATAGAATAAAAAATGAATCGATCTGTAGTACCCCAGAGCGACAGTGCTTAAGAACCACGTCCAAAATCGCTCGCTACATATATCTCGGACTCTGTGCGGGATAGCAAAATGGTGTAGGCACCTCTTCCTGAGACTGTCCTCGTTAAGATAGGACTTCCATTCTTCATCTGTATCGGAGGAATCTCCCTCGTTGATGGTATGTACTTCTTGAGACACTGGGTGAAGGAAACCTCCACTGTGGAAGAAGTTCTGAATGGGATGAAGACTTTCATTGTTAGCAGTAGTCTGGGCACAGTTTAAAGAAAAACCAAGAACTTTCTTTTTCTTGTTATCAGTAGGAATGACAAGTTGTCCCCATCCTTTGGTATTGTTTCTTTTGATCGCCTCGAGAGCATCTTTGTACGAGGAAATCAATGTTCCTCTCTCTAATTGGTTATCATTACTCACCGAAAGTGCTTGGAACTGGGTTCCAACAACCTCCTCTAGTTCTACACAAGTGGACGACGATAAGTTACTCACGATCAAGGCTTGCTCTCCGCAGACTGTGACGAGTTAGTCGTTCTTGACGAACTTCAGCTTTTGGTGAAGCGTCGAAGGGACTGCCCCAGCCTCGTGTATCCAAGGTCTTCCTAACAAACAACTGTATGCTGCCCGGATGTCCATGACCTGGAAAGTGACTTGGAAAGTGTGGGGACCGATAGTTATGGGAAGGTCGACCTCACCGATAACTATTTTCCAGGATCTGTCAAATGCTTTGATGATGACCTCACTGCCTCTCATCGGAGATCCTTTAAATGATAGTCGCATTAGAGTGGACTTCGGCATAACATTTAGAGCCGATCCGGTGTCAACCAGTACGCTGGCTAGAGCACCGTCCTGGCAGTTGACTGTAATATTAAGCACCATATTGTGATTCTGGCCCTCTTCCGGCAATTCCTCATCACTAAACCCCAAGTTGTTGCTGGAAGTGATGTTGGAGATGATGTTGTTGAATTGTCTTATTGACACATCTTGTTCCACAAAGGCTTGCTCTAAGACTCTCTGTAGAGCCTCCCTGTTAGCTTCAGAACTGAGTAATAGAGATATCACTGAGATTTTTGAAGGAGTTTGCAATAGTTGATCAACAATGTTGTATTCACTCTTCTGGATGAGCTTCAGCATCTCATCGCTGTTCTTTGAAAGGTCGGGATTACTAGACTGATCGACTAGTTGATTAGGAACTTCCGTTTGAGGTTCCTTTTCTCTGGTAGGTTCTCCAACTCCTCAGTTGAAGATTCGACCGCTCCGTGTTACTCGACTGATGTCTGCAATATTCACGACGGAGGGTAATGGAATTTCCTTCCCATTCTCAATTGTTGTTGCACCGTATTTATAGGGGATAACCTTAGTTGATTCATACGGTAATGGTCCCGGTAGATAGATAACTACATGAGCCTTCTGATTCTTCTGACCATTGTAAGTAATTTCAATCAGTTCCTGGTTGGGAACTTTCGATTCGTCAAGTAAAGGGATGATGGTACAAACATCTTTGGTCCTCTTATGATCAGAGATTACGACAACATATTTGATTTGATCAGTGACAAAGTCTGGCATTGAATTGGTTGACCCAGAACCTGGACACGGTCGAATCTCTTTGTGGTCCAACTGACTCTGAAGGGCTGCTCGCACGAGGTAACATCCTTGATTATCTTCAGAGCAAACTCTACAGCGTTCATAGTTGTGTGGTGGCACCTGGCCACGTCCGCTCTGTATGTATTGTAACCTCACTAGATTTGTTTCCATTGATCGAACATCCTGACTTTGATGCCTAGTAGGGTTCCCGTTAATCATACTGACTTGTTGCGTGTCTTCGTCTAAATAGATAGGAAGCCACCATTGGTTTAACAAGTGTTGCAAAGTTCTTTGAATGAGAGTGCATCCTTGGTCGCTCTCACGACACACTTTACAGTTCTGATATTCATACGAAGTCAGAAAACCGAGCTGGACCTGCTTAGCGTGTAATTCTACCAAGCTGGTATTCATCAAGCGAATATCAAAGATTTGAATCATATTAACTTGACACTGATTTTTATCGCGGTAATCCTGGATCCATCCAAGATCCATCTGACGCTGGAAGGCGTCTTGTACAAAAGAGCATCCCTTATCGTTTATTGAGCAGATAGGACATGAATCGTAGTCGTGTTGTGGCAGATTATGATGTTGGCTTTGCCTTGAGTGCATTGCCACCAAGCTGACATTCATTGCATGGATGTCGTGGTTCTGAATGACGTTGGAATTCGTATAATTCACGTTGATCTCACAGATTCGGTGATCTTGGATCCATCCGAGATCCAACTATTCCTGTAGAGCTGATTGCACCACAGAACACCCTTGATTATTCTTAGAGCAGATATCACACTGGTGATAGTTATGAGATGGTACATGCCCATATCCACTCTGTCTGCGATGCATTGTGACCAGGTTGGCCCTCAATAAGAGTACATCATGAATTTGATAGCTGTGGTTAGACTCTCCCTCTATCAAATTTACCGTAGCTTTCTCGTGTTGAGGCAGTGGGTTCGTCTGAACATTAGGACTTGTATCCTTGAAGGATAAGACCCCGCTTCTAACAACCTTATGTACATCAGATTTAAAACTGAGACAATTTTCTATGTTATGCCCTGGCCCTCCTTGATGATAAGGACAAGTCTGGTCCGTTTTGAACCAAAAGGGCGGATTCTCCAGTATTGTAAGAGGAGACCTGGTTTGGACATGCCCATTGACCAGTAGTAGTGGAAACAGTTCTGCGTACAACATTGGTATAGGGTCGAACCCTGGTGGTCGCGTTGTGCGGTTGTTGTTGTACGAAGGACGAGCCTGCTGAAGAGGCTGTTGTGTCCTTTGCTGATATTGTTGTTTATTCGGTTGACTTTGAGCAACCTGAGGTTGATACGTAGGAATAGGCGTAGGGTTGATAGCAGGAGTTACAGCTGCTACTGGTTGGTACCGTCGTCTTTGCTTTCCGAGAGAGATATTACCAATATCTTGCTCTTTTTTTTAGGGAGAGCACTACCGTATCTTTTGGTACTGCTTGACGATCCAGTGTCTTTTACTAAACGTCCTTCTCGGACTGCCTCCTCAAGACGAACTCCCATGCCTACCATCTCAGTGAAGTCACTGGGCGCACTGGCGACCATTCTATCGTAGTAAAACGAGCTCAAGGATTTCAAGAAGATCTTTGTCATCTCTTTTTCCTCAAGAGGTGGACAAATCTGGGCGGCAATTTCACGCCATTTCTGAGCATATTCCTTAAAGGTTTCCTTATCCTTCTGCGACATGGCTCTGAGTTGATCTCTGTCTGGTGCCATGTCCAGATTATAGTTATATTGTTGAACGAAGGCAGCGCAAAGATCTCGAAAAGTGACAATCTTGGTGCGGTTTAAACCCATGTACCATTTGAGTGCGGCACCGGTTAAACTATCTTGGAAATAGTGGATCAGTAGCTATTGGTTCTCTGTCTGAGTTGACATCCTTCGAGCGTACATCACCAAATGGCTTTGAGGGCAAGAGTTACCCTTGTATTTCTCAAATTCGGGCACCTTGAATTTGTGCGGAACTTTCACATTGGGGACCAAACAATGGTCTGCGGTGTCCTTTCCAAATAAATCCTGACCGTGAATGGCTTGAAGTTCCTTGTGCATCTCCAGGAACTGTTCCTGGAACTCAGTCAATCTATCGTAAATACTTTCATTTTCGCCAGAAGGTATCTGGGGAATCTGTCCTTCTGGGATATAGTTGAGTGGCATGCCCCAGGAGTTGTTGCTTCCTTATCCCGAAGTTTGTAACCTTCAGGAGTTGTTGTCATGCCCCTGGCATCTTTACTTTCCCGAAGTTTGTAACCTTCAGGCCCAACGGGTCCTACTGCAATTTCTGGATCTCCAGTGATCGGCGGAATATATCCTTCCGGGATATAGTTTAGTGGCATGCCCCAGGGACGATCTTTAGGCATGGTATATCGTGGATCATACTTTTCCACTATGGGTGTCGATGTGATCTCTGAGATCACAGTCCTTTGTTGTTGAATCTGGGCTACTGCCAGAGCTTGTATGTCATTGTGAAGCTTTCTCAAGTCTTCTTTTAGAGCGTCAATTTCTTCTCTCAACTCTCTGTTCTCTTCCTCGAGATTATCCATTTTCTTTTGTTGGCTGGCCCGAGTATTGTACAAATGAGACAGTTTAACTCTAGAATCGAGACACAAACGTGAGATTCGTAGGTAAGAAGAATGCGTTATGTGAGAATGATGAATGATATGCAATGATTATATTATATATATTTTTGTTTAATCAAAATAAACTTCGACAATTGGATTGCAAATATCAAACAATGGGGGGACCCCGTTTTATTGAATTCAAAGATTGCGGAATGAAAATACAGTAATTTACATAGTGCTGTAAAAGGAAATGTCTAAGTTAATGGATCCTGAGTCTTCTCTGAGGAGGGCTCAGGTGCTAGTTCTGGTACTTTCCTTTTCTTTGACCGGGGCTCTTGAGTCATTGTCGGGTTGTCATTCCTTTGCCAAATGAAAAGAGCGAGCAAATTCCTTTGGTCTTCTTGATTCTCTACAGCATGTTGCTCTAAAATCTCGATCAGAGCATCTTTTTCTTTTAACACTTGCTGTATTTTCTTACACTCCACATTGAGAATACGGTACTTGTTCTTCCAAGACTTCTTCTCCTGTTGAACTCTGTTGAGAGTAACCTGAAGTTTTTCCGTATCTGACATAAAATAAAGGACAAATTCCTTTAACGGAAGAACTTCCTGACGAGGGTAAGGCATCCTCAGTTTGAGAGCTCTAGTTTGTACCCTGTGGAGATAAGGTTCCACAGAGACACAGTCTGGTTTTCCTAGAGACTCTCTTCCTTTTCTGTGAACATGTTTCCAGGCATGCACTATTTCTATCTTTAGTGCCCTGTCGTTTTCTCCTTCCTTGAAGAAAATACCTTCCAGATGAGCATTACGCGGGACATGCCTCATCGGGTATCCAAATTGACGACGGACTAAAATTGGATGATAATTAATCCTCCTTTAGTTCCTATGAGGGGTACATTAGGGAAGTTTCCACAACGGTCAATGATTCTGATCCCATCATAGATTCGATTGTACCAATCGATGTCAGAGTTGGTAAGAGACATGATTCTCTGCGACTAACGTAAAGTACTCTTATGATTCCAAAATGCAGCAGACTTGGGCAAATGGGAAATGAACCATTTGTACAGCAGGGGTACACAGCAGGTGATCATTCCTCCGTTGTACAAATTCCTTAAGTGTACAGAATGATAAGCATCTGCGAGCAAGGTCGGTACAGGGTTTCCAATTAGAAAAATCTTAATGGCATTGATGTCTACGAAGTTATCGATGTTGGGAAACAAAAATAACCCGTAGGTGAGCAAAACAAAGATGCTCTCGAAAGCGGCCACGTTCCCTATATTAGAAAAGTACAGAGCTTTCTTTATCAAAAACTTGGCCGGTAAACCTTGGATTCCACCCTTAGTGGTCATGTGAGTCCTGACTTATGACTCGTCCAAATAAATTGCTCTTGCAATGGTTTGATCCTTTGGAAATTCTTCCAATCCAGAAAATGGAGCTTGGTCAGCGATATGTAAATCAGTCAGGTGAGAATACTCCTCTAGTGTTGGTGTGAGCTGATAATCCAGGAATGTGAAATAGTGATAGACCGGATCATAAAACTGAATGAGCGTAGCCAGTATTCCTTCAATTACATGGACCCTTAACAGAGACAGCAGTCCTCCGTACTTAGCTCTGAAAGCATCAGGGTTGGTGATCATCCTTGCCAACCCTCTCAAATCCTTTAGTTTTGGAACCTTGAAGGTGTACTTGTGAGTCTTCCTAATACCGAAATCCATAACGCAATCTCCTTTCTCTGATATTTGCAATCATTGTCTTAGTTTAATATGAAAAAAAAGAGAGAGTAGAAGAGAAGATTTTTTTATTAATGTTTTTTAATGAAATGAATGCATTAATGCAGCGCACAAAAACATAGAAAAAACATAGGGTCAAAGGTTCGGTGTCATGAAGTCATGACTCTTCCCATCCCTAAAGGTTATACTGGTGATTTTTTGTACCTGTCCTCACAATCATTGACCCCTCTTGGGATAACAACAGCAGGCCGGTTCACTCGAGCGAGCTGATGTATCTTAGAGTAATCTCAAATGAGGGTAGTATCGCGTGACAACTATTTCTGATAGCTTCCGCACTACAAAATAATAACATGGTTTCAGTCTACTAATTCCTCAGCTTCTCAGATAACCCAATCGAACAATCTGCTTTCAACAACCGAAGTCGTATAGGCATTGAATCCACAAAGGGTCTCTCCACTGATTCGATGGTCGACCGGAGCCTCTTATTTGGGAGTCACTCCCTGTAAGATTACCCATCTAGTGCCATCACTTATCTTAGGTGTATACTCAATCTTTCCAGATGCGGCATCACCCGCAGTCCCATTAGCAGAAAAATAAACACGGATATCAATTAGAAAAAACAATATATATATATATATATATATATATATAAACCCCCCCCTGCAATGTTAGCGAGTTCTCATTTTAGCCCCTGGCAAAGTTTTTTTTTTAAAAACCCCCTCATCTTAATTAGATTCCCCTACTTAGGCCCCTGACTGCCATATTGCAGCAAAGATTCCTTTCTATTGCTTGCGTGGCAGTCCACGTGGCATTTTTAATATTATTTTATTATTATTATTATTTTTTTTTTTTTTTTTTTTTTTTTTTATTTTACGTTTTTTTTTTTGTTTTTTTTAATAATTTTTGTTTCGTTTTTATTTATATATTTTTTATTTTTTTACTTTTTTTTATTTTTCGTTTTTGGACCTAATTTTTATTTTTAATTCTATTTTAAACAAATTATTATTTTAAAAATTAGTTTAATTAGGCCACAAACAAACACACACACAAGCCCATTATAACTCCACTTTTTCTGGCTCATATATTATTTCATTTGTTATATGATTGACAAGTAACATATATAAACACTTTCATTAGTAAATAATTTTCGACGTGGGACACTTGTGAGTATTAGCCTTTTGGACTCTTCTCTTTGGATTCAAGATAGATACAACATCCTTATCCTCCTCTTACATGCACATTCATATGTTCTTTGTACAAAAAATTGTTCATACCAAAGGATAATTGATCGTACCTGGATCAGACAGTGATAGTGGCCAACGGCGTCTGGAACGGCAGCTCCGATGGTGATGAGAGACGGCCGCGCGGGGGGGGGGGGGGGGGGGGTGTACCTGCAAGGTACTCTGACGCTCAAGTGAGAGAGTGTACAGAATATCAGCAAATACAGAAAGTGTGAATGGTAGGAAGAAAGTGTCTAACCTGACCCTCTCAAGTGAGAGGGTATTTATAGAGAGCCCTCAGCGCGGGGCCAACGGTTACCTGCAATGGGCTGGATCAACTAGGCCCACTCCAAGTAACTGCTAGGGCTTACGTGTAGTAGTGAATACCAGCATGTGGTCTTCGCCCTAGAGTAACTGCTCCTAGATTTCCGGAAGTAGGGCAGACCGGATCTTTCGGAAGTGGGAGGTTACTTGGAACGTGTCCACGCGGGATAGACTGTTGGGTACTCCTCGCGGGGAGGAGCCTTCTGTGTCGAGGAGATATGAATCCCGTAGAATGGACATGGCCTCGCGGGGAGGAGACTTACGCGTCGAGGAGAGATGATGCCCGTGGAACGGACATGGCCTCGCGGGGAGGAGTTATCCTGTCGAGGAGACATATCTCAGTGGGATGTGATGATCTCTTCTCTTATTGCCAGGTGCCCGACGATGACTCAGTGCCCGACGAAGCCGTGGTGGGCGTGTGGCAGTCACGTGTCCACAGAAGGACCTTATTGGGCCTCTCCAGTCAGTATGGGTTAGGCCTGCTCGACTGTTGGGCAGCCTCGGTCCAGTCCAGAACAAGAGCCCCCCAAGTCGTTACTCTGAGATGTCAGAGTAATGACTTAAGGCTTACTGGCACGTCGGGGATACGCCAGGAGAGGAACCGAGGAGGCCATTCCCGTGGTCGACGTCCATACGGTCGCACATAAGTCGGGCATCATTCAGTCGCGTTTGGTCGTCACGCCGGGGAGATGAGGGGTCTCAGATTCAAAGCGTTGGGGAAAACTGGAACGACACGCGTGGGAAGATGCGCGGCTGCATGCGTGCCACGTGTCGTCTGCCATTATTACCTAGGGGGCTAGGGCGGCTGGCTAGGGTAGCGCACTTGAGTGCCCTATGTCCCTCGAGTTCTGCGAGAATCGCTTATAAAAAGCTCCCCCTCGCTCATTTCCCACTTTTCCGTTTCTCTCTCAACAATTTCGCTCCTTTTCTCTCTACCTTCCATCGTAGCCGTTCACCGCCGTCAACCGTCGTCAGCCACTAGAAACTCCGCGTCGGAACCCTAAACCGCCGCTTATAAGGTACTTGCTCCAAAACTGACCTTTTTCTTACATTTCTCTTTAATTTTAACTAGTGTATAGCATTTCCTTGGTGAACTGATGATGTTCCCACGAGAAATGAAAGGATTCCTGGCGAATACGGCAAGAATCTTTAGTTGTTAAGAGAGGGGGTGCTAAGAATTTCATCCGCTCTTGTTGAATATTTCGGGGACCAGGGATGAACATGTCGGGGACACGTTGAATGTCTCGGGGTCCCCAATAATTACCCTTTTCGTTAGCGCCATGGGAACACGGGGGCAGAATTTTTCGGGGAGGCGATGAGTTCCCCGGTGGACACATTGATGAATTCATGTTCGACAAGGCGGGGTGGAGGTTGCCCTTCACGGACTTACAAGAGGGAATCTTCGCCTGGTTGAAGCTGGCCTCTTCGCAAATTCATCCGAACTCCCTAGCCTTCATCCGGGCCTTCGAGCTCGTCTGTAAGTATTTAAAAATCGTTCCGACGGTGTCCCTCTTTTTCTGGATATTCCATCTACAGAGGTCGTCAGCCGGTGGACGACATGGATGGGTGTCCTTCAAGCAGAGCAAAGCTCTGTTCCATACATATTTAGATTCAGTCCGGGACTTCAAGTTCCGCTACTATTTCGTGAAGCCGGTCACCCTCGGGGCCATACACTCGTTGTACCGAAAAGTCACTCGCGAGGTCGACGGTGTCTCCGAGGAGGTTCTAGAGCCGAGGTTCCCCCTATACTGGACGGAGGAACACTTCAAAAAGGGGGTTGACAAATACAAGGTGAGACATAATCAACTGGACGTCGAGGATCGGGAAGCTTACAACAAGATCGTCGCGTTCGTCGAGAGCTTCAATGAGGCTCAACACGAAACGCTGGACGGCCAGCCTATAAGGGGAGCAGACGGGCAGGTGAAGAAACAACGTCGTTTGATTAATACCTGTGTCCTGCTGGAGACCTTCTCCGACGAAGAAGCAGTCGAGATATTAGGTGGTGAAAACATCCACGATCTAAGCTTTCCTCGCGTCTGTATGCCTTGTCTTACTAACGTTTTCTTTCTTTTTGCAGGAAAAATGGCCGGAGCCGAGGAGAGACTCAAAAAGCTGAAGGCGAAGAGGGCTCGGGAAGAGCAGGCCCGGGGAGAGGCATCTCGTTCAAAGGGTCAAGATGTTGCTCCTTCTGGGATCGTGCCTGAGGGCGTTTCCTCCGCCGCGATGCCCGAGGGTTCCAGCCAATCTCAGCCGGCTGCGACCGTGTCGGGGATTTCGGACAGGCGGACACCTCATGCTGGGAGCCAGTCTCTGGGTGCTCAAGGGACGCCGAAATGACAACGGGTTTTGGACGCAGAGATCGTCGACCTGGGCAATGAAGATAGTCCCCCACCTCCTTCCAGCTTTGATCTCCCACCATGCCATCGAAAGCCTCGCTTCTTCTCCGAAGTCATCTATCCTCGTGTCCCTCCCTCTGAAGTCCAAGCTGTGCTGGGGGCCGCCGTGGAAGCGAGGAGGAAGACGATCTTCGAGGACCTCTCTACGGTCATGCGGCTTTGCTCGACTGCCATTGTCCTGAACAATGAGACTCGCCCGCTGCTGAGCTTTTTCGACTACAAGAAAAGCTCGAGAAATTGGGTGCTGAGATGCTCGACCTGCGCAAGGAGTTGAAGGAATGCAGGGACCTGAACAAAGAACAAAGCGAGCAGCAGCAGCAGGCTGAGACCAAGCTGAAGGAAGTCGAGGAAACGGAGAGAGGCCACCTTGCCCGAATCGCCGAGCTGGAGGCGGAGGAGAAGCTGCTCAAGGAGAGGATCGCCGAGTTAGAGGATGTTGTGCGGCCGGCCAAAGGCGAAACCGAGGAGGATAGGCTCCTAAGCACTCGAGCAGCGCTGGTGGCTCAACTCAGGAAACTCGAGCAGGATCTCCGGATAGCCGAGGATGATGCTCTTGAAACTGTGGGCATAGGGTTCCGGAATGCGGTGGCGCAGCTTCGGGTCCTAAACCCCGACCTGGTGACCGATGGGGCAGATGCTGACTTCGAGGTGGTCGACGGTCGGATAGTGCCGCCCGGGCAAGGAGGAGACGCCAACGCGGGAGGTGGGCCGGACGCCGCTGAGACTGCCGCAGAGTAGGGATATAGTTTGCTTGGCCCGCGTGCCATTTTATTTTTGCCCGGCTTGTGGGCTTATTTGATGTACTATTAGCACAATGGTTATTTTTGCCCGGCTTGTGGGCTTGTATCTGTAACATTTGTACTAAGGGTTTTGCCCAATTTTCATACTTCGATATGCCTCTTTATTAATTTTGCTTGTGTGTGATATTTTATACGTTACTTATTTTTGCCTAAGTAGTTGAGGTATCTGGCACCTTGGGGGGTTTGCTCGACTTTGACGATCCTCGACTGCGGAGAGAGCTAGTCGATTGGTCGGGGTTGCTCCCCGACCTTCAACGGGGCCAAGACGTCGGTAGAGGTCTTAGCTCCGTGGCACGAACTTCCCATCGCGAGCTGGGTGTTCGGCCTAATTGGTACGTCGACGACGGAGCTCGATCGAGGCCTCCTCGTCGGGCCAAAAAGTCTCACTCACACACTTCGTGGTTTTTGGCCGTCGTGTGTTATATAGAGATGTCGCACATGTACCGTTGCACGCCCCCGTGGTCGCGACGTTGTACAGTCGCGAACAGTGTCTAAGTGTAGTATTGCTTGAGCTTCTCAGCATTCCATGGTCGAGCAAGTTGTTCACCGTGGAGGTTCTAGAGGTAATAGGCACCCGTTCCCGTCATTGCGGTGACGCGGTACGGGCCCTCCCAGTTTGCGGCCAGCTTTCCTTCGCGTGAATCTTTTTTATTTCTTTGTAAGACAAGACTGCCTACTCGGAAGTCTCGTTTGATAACTTTGTCGTTATAACGCAGAGTTATTTTCTATTTTAAAGAGGCTTCTCAGAGGGAAGCGTCGGTCCTTATCTCTTCGACAAGGTCGAGTTCCTCTCGCAGGGCTTCGTTGTTCGTTTCGTCGTCGAGGGGAGCCTCTGTCCTCCTCGAAGGCTCCCTGATCTCCACGGGGATAACCGCTTCGGTCCCGTACGTTAGGCGAAACGGGGTCTCCCCGGTCGTGGAGTGTGGGGTTGTCCGATACGCCCAGAGGACGCTGTGCAACTCCTCAACCCACCGTTGTTTGGCCTCACCGAGTCATCGCTTCAGTCCCCGGAGTATCACTCTGTTCGCTGCTTCGGCCTGCCTGTTAGTTTGAGGGTGTTCGACCGACGTGAAGTGCTGTTTTGTGCCCAGTTTGGCGACGAAGTCTTGGAAGTTCCCGTCGGTGAACTGTGTCCCGTTGTTCGTGACAATGGCTTGGGGCACCCCGAATTGGGTGAGGATGTTTCTTTTGTAGAAACGGAGTATGTTGAAAGCAGTGATCTTGGCCAGCGCCTCGGCCTCAATTCACTTCGTGAAGTAATCCACCCCGACGATGAGGTACTTGTTTTGGTACGACCCTATGACGAAAGGTCCGAGGATATCCATTCCCCACCATGCAAATGGCCACGGGGACGACAATGACTTAAGCTCGTTTGGAGGAGCGAAGTGCACGTCTCCGTGTCTTTGGCAGCGGTCACATTTCTTAACGTGCTCCTTTGCATCATGTTGCATAGTGGGCCAATAATACCCTGCTCGGAGTGCTTTTCGGGCTAGGGACCTTCCGCCGAGGTGCTGGGCGTTGATCCCTTCATGAATTTCTTGGAGGATCCCCGAAACTTTGCCTTCTTCGACACACCGGAGTAAGGGAATGGAGAATCCTCGACGGTATAGCTTACCCTCGACGATGGTATACGCACATGCCCGCCTTTTGACTATCCCTGCTTCTTTAGGATCGTCGGGCAGTTTGCTCATCGTCAAGTATTCGTAAACTGGGGTCATCCAACAGTTTGCGTCCCCGATCGCGTTGACCTCTGTGGTCGGTGCGGTTTTGTTTATGCTCGGCTGGGTCAGTATCTCCTGGATAACTGATTTGTTCCCTCCTTTTTTCTTAGTGCTCGCAAGCTTGGAAAGCACGTCTGCTCGAGTGTTGTGCTCGCGCGGGGTGATGGAACCGACAATACTTGGACTTGTCAGCATTTGGTTTGGAAGCCGCCGGTTTCGGGAAGCGGATTCCCCTTTTGACGAACTCCGAATTGGCACAGTCGCTGAAAATGCGCGAGCGGGACATGTTCAGCGGTGTGTAATATTTGAAAAGGCCAGACGGTCCCCGTGATTCGCGGGGCTCTTTGGTCCGGGCTTCTTTCTTTCTTTCCCCGCCTCGCCTGGGTGGAGGGGAGTCTTATCTTCTCCTGTCTCCACCTCGCCTGGGTGGAGGGGAGTCTTATTCCTTGTTGCCGCAGGGGCCTTCTCTGCGCCTCGAATCGAGGGCAATTTGTGCAGCCTCAGCTTCCTCGAACTCAATATGCGACTGAGCCCTCTCGAGGAGACCTTTAAAGCTGCGGGGACGGTGCAGTCCGACGGATTCTGCGAATTTAGATCCTATCCTCAAACCCTTGATGATGAGATACATTTTGATGTGATCGGTCACGTGGATTTCGACCGCCTCTTTGTTGAACCTCTCTATGTAGCTCCGGAGAGGTTCGTCCTTCCCCTGAAAGATGGCTTCCAGGGAGGCTATCGTCTTCGGATGTCGACGAGAAGCCGTAAAATGTTTTTTGAAACGCTCCCTCAGGACTCTCCACGACGTGATTGACTCAGATGCTAGGTTTTTGTACCAAGCCATGGCCCCTTTCCGAAGAGTCGTAGGGAATAATTGGCACTTGATAGCGCCGGAGACATTCCTGAAATCGAGCAGAGCTTCAAAGCTCTCGACATGGTCATCAGGATCAAATGTCCCGTCATATGTCCCTAAGGATGGGGGCCTCTCCAGGCCCTTAGGAATAGGGGCGTCCATGATGTGCCTGGCCAGAGGGGTCCGGTAATCGTCATCCTCGCTGGCTCCCGGGGACACAAAGGGGAAGCGTTGTCCATGAACATAGTGACGTCTCGGGGAGTAGTCCTTCGGGCGGCCTCTGGGATCCTCGGCGTCCGGCCTGCTCCTTTTATTTTTCGAGGAGCGAACTGGTCCCTTTGGTGGCGGGGAGCGGTGGGTTTCTGAGGATGCTCCGGCTGAGCACGCTCCAAGCGTGGTCTGCGACCCCTGGGAACCGGGGAGGGGCTGCGAGATGCCTCCGGGGACAGTGAACGTCTCGGAAATGGTGGTGGTCGGTGCCTTCGCGGGGAAGACCGACCACGACTTTTCTCCAGCGCCTCGATCCAGATTTTCTGGTTGAAAATCATCTTGTTGGTCTGATTGACCAACACAAACAGGGCAGCAGTGCTCGGATCCGCATTTGGCGGTGGGTCCACGGGCTGGAAAACGGGCTGGAGGACGGTTTCCTGTCCGTCCTGGTGAGCTGTCTCGTACTCCACTTCTTCGGAAGATGGAGAAGCGGTGAGTCCGTCTCTGACGTCGTTCTCTGCCACAGGTCAGGCAGAGTTGTTGTCGACGTGGTTGCCGGTGCTAAGCTGCGCAATAATGTTGTCTAGAGCTTGATTCGCCGACGGGTTGGCCATGATGGTTGTTGAACGGAGAAAGCTTTGGTTTATCGAACAGAAAAACGGGGAAGCTTTTGAGTCCCCACAGTCGGCGCCACTGATTGTACCTGGATCAGACAGTGATAGTGGCCAACGGCGTCTGGAACGGCAGCTCCGATGGTGATCAGAGACGGTGGGGGGGGGGGTGTACCTGCAAGGTACTCCGACGCTCAAGTGAGAGAGTGTACAGAATATCAGCAAATACAGAAAGTGTGAATGGTAGGAAGAAAGTGTCTAACTTGACCCTCTCAAGTGAGAGGGTATTTATAGAGAGCCCCCAGAGCGGGGCCAACGGTTACCTGCAATGGGCTGGATCAACTAGGCCCACTCCAAGTAACTGCTAGGGCTTACGTGTAGTAGTGAAGACCATCACGTGGTCTTCGCCCTAGAGTAACTGCTCCTAGATTTCCGGAAGTAGGGCAGACTGGATCTTTCGGAAGTGGGAGGTTACTTGGAACGTGTCCACGCGGGATGGACCGTTGGGTACTCCTCGCGGGGAGGAACCTTCTGTGTCGAGGAGATATGAATCCCGTAGAATGGACATGGCCTCGCGGGGAGGAGACTTACGCGTCGAGGAGAGATGATGCCCGTGGAACGGACATGGCCTCGCGGGGAGGAGTTATCCTGTCGAGGAGACATATCTCAGTGGGATGTGATGCTCTCTTCTCTTATTTCCAGGTGCCCGACGATGACTCAGTGTCCGACGAAGCCGTGGTGTGCGCGTGGCAGTCACGTGTCCGCAGAAGGACCTTATTGGGCCTCTCCAGTCAGTATGGGTTGGGCCTGCTCGACTGTTGGGCAGCCTCAGTCCAGTCCAGAACAATAATGATATAGTAAGTTGAAAACTATATTATATCATACACTCTAAGTTGATGGAGGTGGTCGTGTGGAACTGTGTGGGTTGAGTTCGAGAAAGGAAAGATACAAGATGGGGGTGATGGTTGTTGCAGCAAGGTTGAGTTGTTATGTTATTTCGATGGAGTGAAGGTTTGTTGTTGTGATGTTGCTTCATTATGTGTGTGAGTGATATATGACGTTAAGAGGTTTAAAATGGTTAATAAGAGAAAGATTTTTTTGAAGGTGGTGGATTGTAATGAAGTTGATAACTTTTTATATTGTATAAACATAACTTATGGTGTGAACATGGCAGTAGCAAGTTACCATTTTCATGAGGATGTGGACGGTTGTGTTATGGTTATAGTATAGATATGATGTTACAATATGGTGATGGAGGTTTGGAGAGTGATGAGAGCTTGAGATTCTTGTTTATTAGGGTGTGTGGTATTGTTGTGTTGTGAGTATGCTTTGTATTAAGTTTTGGATGGTTGATGAGTATTGAAAACAATGGAGAAGAAATGAAACAATACTGTAGCGAAAAAAGAAGAAGAAGTGGAGAGAGGTTATAAAGATGGTTGATGAGTGTTGTAATATAAGGGAAGAAGTATGTGGTGTTTGTGTTCTCCTCTCAAATTATTAACATATATGAAGTGTTTTTGCTGGTAAAGTTTCAACAGGTTTGAAGTGTTTTCAATGTCCCACATCGGTTGGTTAGGGGGCACCACTAGTGTTTATAAAGAAATCACTCATAAGTATTGTTGAATTGAAATTAGTATGAGAATAAATGGATTAGTATGATAATAAATTGAAATAAAAGAATTAGTATAATGAAACTAATTTTTAAAATAACAATTTGTTTAAAATAGAATTAAAAATAAAAATTAGGTCCAAAAAAGAAAAATAAAAAAAATAAAAAAATAAAAAATATATAAATAAAAACAAAAAATAAATAAAAAAAAAGAAAAAAAATTATAAAAATTATAACAAAAACAAATTAAAAAAATTTAAAAAAAAATTAAAAAAAAAATAAATAAATAAAATAAAATAAAATAAAATTAAAAAAATAAAAATAAAATAAAAAAAATAAAAAAAAAATAAAAATAATAATAAAATAATATTAAAAATGCCACGCGGACTGCCACGCAAGCAATAGAAAGGAATCTTTGCTGCAATGTGGTCGTCAAAGGCCTAAGTGAGGGAATCTAATTAAGATGAGGGGGTTTTTAAAAAAAAAACTTTGTCAGGGGCTAAAATGAGAACTCGCTAACATTGCAGGGGGGGTTTGTATATTTAACCCTATATATATATATATATATATATATATATATATATATATATATATATTCATTCCTAAAACTAACATCCTAGACCTCTTAAGAGCTATAATCCTAGTCCTAACAAATAAAATGACTCCCCAGCAGAGTCGTCATTTTTCTGTAGCGCGCGATTTTTGTCGGTGACGCGACCACCTTATCGCTGAAGTTTGGGTTTTCCTCCTTGAGGAGAAAGGGTGTTACTTTCTGATTTCTTATTTATCCCGTGAAACTGGAAGGGAAAGGGAAGTTATCTAAAACTAACCTTGCATGCGAATGTTTAACAGAACAAACGCTTTAAAGAGATTGGGGGGTCTGGGGTCAGGTTATAGAATGGGGAGTTGTCAATTACCCATCCTATATGTGGTTATCCACAGGATATTAGCTTTAGGTCTCGCTTTGCAATTGATGGTGTTTATCTATTAATGGGTTGGAAAAGTTTCTTGGGAAATATGAGTGAGTGAGTAGGTTTTTGTTGATGTTCGGGTGTTTTTGGTAAGGTACTAGACCTAAGTTTTGATTGATGTGTGAAGGTACTGGACCTAGGGTTTTTTGTTTAGTATGCTCGCTAAGATTTCGCAATCTTATGCCTATGTATTCCCGTTTAAACGAAACAGGGAAATCAGAGCAATCGTAGTTCCTCCTATTCTAAGGAAGGAAAATGATGTTTGGTGTTTTGTTCAAAGCCCAAGATTGAAGCTAAAAGGTTTATTTGTGTCTTGTTCAAAGCCCAAGATTGAAGTTAAAAGGGTATTTGTGTCTTGTTCAAAGCCCAAGATTGAAGCTAAAGGGGTATTGAGAGAGAATTTGTCATCTCTAAAGAGAGATTGTTGACTTTTTGTGTGCCTTGATCAAAGCACAAGGTTGATGCTAAAAGGTTAATTGACTCGGCTAGGGGATTTCTTTATACAAAGCCTAAGAGGAGGCTAGAAGTGACTGACTCAACAAGAGAGTGTGTTATTTGTCTTGTACAAAGCCCAAGATTGAGGATAAAGAGAGACTGGCTCTTTGGGGGTATCATTATACAAAGCCTAAGAGGAGGCTAGAAGTTCGACTCTGTGGGAGAGTGTTATCTGTCTTGTACAACACCCAAGATTGAGGCTAAAAGGGATTTTGACTCCGCTGGGGAGGGTTTGTATGTGTCTTGTACAAGCCCAAGATTGAGGCTGAAATAGGAAATTTAACTGACTCTAGTGAGGATATTTTTATGTGTCTTGTACAAAGCCCGAGACGGAGGCTAAAAGGGTTTAACTCTGCTGAAGAGTATTATCTGTCTTGTACAAAGCCCAAGATTGAGGCTAAAAGAGTTTAACTCTGCTTGGGGAAGATGACTCTGCTAGGGAGGATATCTGTCCCAAGCTCAAGAGAGGGAAATTTATGTCTTGTACAAAGCCCAAGATTGAGGCTAAAAGGGTTTGACTCAACAAGATAGTGCTTTTATCTGTCCTGTATAATGCCCAGGATTGAGGCTAAACAATCTGGAGAAATCCTTCTACACAGCTTGAGAGGAGGCTAGCTCCTGCTAGGGGAAATCTTTATACCAAGTTTGGATAAAGATCGACTCAACGAGAGAGTATTTTTATCTGTCTTGTACAAAGCCCAAGATTGAGGCTAAAAAAGGTTGACTCAACAAGAGAGTCTGAAAAGGCGATTGACTCAACAAGAGAGTCTGAGAGTTGATTGACTCAACAAGAGAGTCTGAAAGTTGATTGACTCAACAAGAGAGTCTAAGAAGTGATTGACTCAACAAGAGAGTCTGAAAAGGTTAGCTCCGCTAGGGAGAATCATTTGTACAAAGCCCAAGAGGAGGCTGACTTCGCTAAGGAAGGATCATTATACAAAGCCTAAGAGGAGACTAGTTTTCTGCTGAGGAAATGTCCTTATACAAAGCCTAAGAGGAGTCTATCTTTTGCCGGGGATAATTGAGATCCTGAGGCAGGTCCAAGTGGGAAATCAACTCGCTGAAGATTACAGAAGAGTTGAGATGTCAGATACCTTGAGGTTCTAATTTGAGATTTTTGGGAGAGAGACTGGGATTTAGCTCTGCTGGAGATTAATCCAGAGTAACCGGGGTTTCTCCTATAGTTGTAAGGAACTTGAGAATGTCTTTGAGACTCAAGGGGATTAAACTATCCAAGTCTACTGGTGTGGAAGAGTTTTATCTTTTGTATGATGCCCAAGAGGAGGCACGGGCATTAAGGGATGAGAATCAACCTTAAAGTGGCCTGAGGTCTGACACTGGAAAGACTGCTCTAGTGAAGGATGACTAAGTTATGTCTTATACCTTTAAGAGGTCGTCAGGGTCCTTGTATTAAGCCCAAGAGAAGGCATGGGAACTTCTAAGAAGCCGAAGGGTCCTTGTACAAAGCCCAAGAGGAGGCAGGGATGCTTTTAGGAATCATGTGGGTCCCAAACCAAGAAAAGTTCAAGAAATGCTATTCACAGAGAATAGATCATTTAGTGAAAGTTCTGTGATTTGAAGAAACTCAGGAGATGCTATTCACAGAGAATAGATCAACTCCGGGGAGTAGAATTTCTTTGACAATTTCTAGGGGTGACAGTCTGAGAAAAGGTTCACCGAGAATACTGCCTTTCTCTTTGTTCCATATTGTTTAACCCCAAGAGAAGGGAAGACTGTATCTGGAAATCCAATGGGGGATCTAGTTTTATTTGTATTTAAGAGTGACCAACAGGGCTTTACCTAGTTCTAGACCTAGTTGTCGGGGAAAACTCTATATAACTATACTAGTATATATATAGTTGATATATGACAAGTATTGAAAAAGGTATGAAAGAAGACTAACCATGCGCAGCTTCCCACAATACAGTTATATATATATTTGACGTGTATTTAAAAGAATGAAAGAAGACTAACCATGCGCAGCTTCCCACAATACAGTTATATATATATTAAAGCAAGTAAATGAAAGCGGATAAAACTTACAAGTGAGCAAGCTTCCATGTTGTATTGTTAGTTGTTCAAAGAAATTAAAGAAAGTTTTGATGACAACATGTATATTTGAATCTAAATCAGAAGGGAAATGTTTTGAAAAGATTGTGGGGCTTATACTCAAGGAGAGGCCCAAAGAGTTTGACAGTGATCGCACCATTGTTTCGAATATTGTACCGGGACTTATACAACGACTGAGGCCCAAAAAGGTTTATGTGCAACAAGGGTTGGGTCTTACAACTCAAGGAGAAGCCCAAAGATTATTTAAAGAAACGAAATGGGACTTACAACACAAAGGTAGGCCCAGATGATTTTCTGAAAATGGCGATCGCGCCGAGATTTTTTAAAACACCGTGGGTCTTATACAATGACTGAGGCCCAAAAAAGGTTTTGGTTAAAAAAAGGGGATTGGGTCTTACACTCTATTAGAGGCCCTTGAAGTTTGAAAATGAATAAAGATGGGTCTTATAGCTCAAGGAGAAGCCCAATGGATTTTGTTAAAAAGGCGACGATCGCGCCGAACTTTTGAAAATATACAGAGGGACTTATACAATATGTGAGGCCCAAAAATGTTTATTTACAAAGGGGTTGGGACTTACACTCTATTAGAGGCTCAAAGATTTATTTTTGCACAAGTGATCGGGCTTAGAACTCAAGGAGAGGCCCATAGTGTTTGAAAAAAGTTTGTTAGGGTGAAAATCAAAGAAACGCTAATTTCATCATTTTTTAAAAGTAATCCTTTTAATAAAATGAATAAAATGACAAAAATACAAAATAAGTCTAAATAGACTACTTGTGGTTTTTGGTTAAGGTTTGAAAAATGAAGTTTTTATCACAAGATGATTTAGAACTCATTTGGTTTTGTTTTTTTCAAGGTGAATATTCATTTTTAAAAGGTTTAAAAACAATAAAAATGAATTTATTTACAAAAATATCAACTATATTAAATAATTAATATAAATCTGATTTTTTTCTGGAATAAAATATTTTAACATTTTTGTGATTTTTTGCAAAAAGAATCAATCAAAAATAATTAAAATTGAAGGAGAAATTAATTTTCCAAATTATTTAAAATATAACAAAATATATAAAAAAATGGAAAAAAAGTGGTAAAAAGAGGATCTGGGGCGAGGGGGATTCGAACCCCAGACCTCTAGGGTGCAACGCGTGCCTTCTACCACTGGGGTGGTGATACATCTGTGTATCAAAACCACCCCATGAATATATGAGGCATGCCTTGTTTTTGGCCTGGCCAAGGCAAGGCAAGGCAAGGTTTTGGCAAAAAACGTGAAGCTTGTAACTTTCTCATTTCTCCATGGATTGAGACAAAATTTAGGTCTATCCTGCCTAGAATTTCACAAGGAATCCAATGGTGGTGGTGGTTTTTTCAGATGAGGCTCCTATTTCAAAACCCGATGGTGTTCTTGAAATAGGCCTATAATTGCATTTTCTATGCTACCTCTTGTTACAGGCATGAATTACATGATGAACTGGTTCAAACACAACATATATAACATGTATGAGATGTGCATGATCAGTGGACTTCAAAGCAATGCATATTTCAGAGAGTTCAAGTTGTGATGCTTACCACTTTAGGAGCTTTTTGGGCTATCTGCCAAGTTTCTTGTGCCAGAAGTAATTTGATGCTTTAGACACTCTCAATTAATCCCTTAGAAGCTTTTAGAATGGTTGGACCCAGCTGGAATCCTCAGGAACAAGTTTGAGCTCTTTCTTGCAAAAGGGGCCAAAGTGACCAATATAGCAACTCTCTCAAATGGTGTTCCAGATGTGGGGAACCATTTGTGACAGTTCAAGGATGATATTTGGAGTGTGTTTGAGGTCTTATCTGGTTTTGAAAGTGACTGAATCAAGACATGGCTTAAAATGCAAAAAAAAAAAAAATCCAATTTTGAGGTTTTGAGAGGGGACTTTGTGATTTTGGGGTTACAGGTCACATATAAGAGTTTGGACAGTTTAGATATGACATATTGGATGTGTTTGGATCATAAGCTGTGGTGGAAATGCTCTCTAACTCAAAAACGCAGAGTTACCTTGCAAAAGAAGGCATTTTGGCCTAGAGAAAGGGATTTTGAGGAAAGCATCTATTTGGTTGCTTTGGTGTACTTAAACTAAGCACAAATGAGCTCTATTTAT
The DNA here is from genome assembly GCA_022829125.1 of Lathyrus tuberosus. Lineage (NCBI taxonomy): Eukaryota > Viridiplantae > Streptophyta > Magnoliopsida > Fabales > Fabaceae > Lathyrus > Lathyrus tuberosus. The sequence goes on along the minus strand of JALAZF010000306.1, from coordinate 6,231,034 downwards.
AGTAGAGCAAGTTTGTTTTGCAAGCAATTGTGAATGGTGGCTGCAGAAGGCCTTTGGCCAATTGGATCACTTTGGAATCTCAAGTCTCCTCTAGCCATTGACTCAAGGTTAGAGCACAGACCTTTGGTCCTTTGGTTCAGAGCTTATCCTTAACTCATTCAATTGGAATAGGCTCAGTTCATGCCACCTTGGTGCATCCATTGAATGCTTGGAAACAAAATTGGAGTCTTGGCCTCTTTTAGGCTTTTTTAGGGTTGACATGCTACTTGTAGATTCATGGACTTGTGAGGCTTGGAGATCAGATCACCCCCCTTGGATTTGATCCTCAGATGTGTCCAAAATGATGACAAGGCTTGGATTTGTCAGATTTGATCAAATCGAGCAAAATGCATCAAATCTGCCAAAACTGTCTTAGAGAAAATCAGTTCATGAGGCCATGTTTCAAGGGTTGTATCTCCTTGCTCAAATGGAATTTGGAGATGATTTGGTATTTGTTAGAAAGCCCTCATGTCATACTTTAACTTTGATGTCCACCCCTAGACCTGGTTTGACTTGGATCAAGGTGAAAAATGTCCCTACATTTTGGAAAAAGTAAGGCAGATTTTCACTTAGTGAAAATTTCACTAAGTGTTGGAAAAATGTCATTTTCATGTTTTTAGCCATTTTGATCACTCCATAACATAAAATCCATGAGGAATTGGAATGAGATGTAGTTGGCACTTTTAAAGTATGCCATGAGAGCTACAAATCCATCTTTGGATCATCCAAAATGGTTGCTTGGATCTCAAGTTATGATCCTTGGAATTTGGTACCCTAGCCACTTTGTCCCATAACTTAGAAAAATTCTAAGTTTAAGTTTTTTTATGGTTACCCCTTTTACAAGTTATCCCACTTCTTTGATTTTTCTTGATGAATGATGATTTAAATCACATATTAACATTGTTTTAGGGTTGAGGGAACCATAATTGTGAAAAATATCAAAAAGTCAAACTTGACTTTTGTGCACAGTTGACTTTTTATCAGATGAAATCCAAACTGTGCGATCCCTTTGTGAAACCAAGTCCTTGATCTAAATCAAACTTGATGGATATGTTCCATAGGTGTTATAGGGTGTATTGAATCATGTCCCAAGGTTTGGGAGCATGTCTTGGTCAAAAGTCAAAGGTACAATTGATTTTTCCCTCGAAACCCTAATTGTGGTCCTGATGAAAATGAAACTTGTGGATCAAGCTTCTTGGCTCATGTTTTGTCCCAAAAGTCAACTTAGGGGTGAATTAAGTCAAGAAACCCTAATTCCTGATTTTTGGGTAAATGCATCCCCTGAGGCTAAATTGACTTGATGATTGGGTCCATGAGGTCCTTTGGAGTATCTTGAGTTATGCTTTGAAGCCTTGGCTCATGCCCAGATGAAATTTTTCATCTGGAGGCCTGGTCGACCCAAAACCCTAATTGGTGACACTGGCGATCTTGAGGCTTAATCCACCTGGAATGTTGCAACCTTGTGCCTGATTCTTGATGTGGGAGTCCTCTTAATCCTTTATGGAGGTTTGAGATGTTAGACAAGTTGAAGATCATGTCATTTCTTGATTGATCCTTTGTCTAAGTTCCCTAAGAGGGCTTGAAAAGCTAATCCTTGACTGCAGGGAATGCTCAACAATCCTTGAGGAGATTGATGAGGCATAAAGGTACATCCATATTATGATGATGATTTGCACAATGATGGGAAATCTTAGTGGTCAAAATGTGGGGTATGACAACGTCCCCTTTAGGGAGAAATGTGTCGTCCCTCTAGAACGAGGACTTCGACGCTAAGAGCTAAGTGTGTGCGCAAAATAAATTTTGGAAGCCTTCTCAACGACCATGAAATGAAGACTCATTTGAGGTCAAGAGAGATGTCAAATATAATAGATGCTTATTTGCAGAGGAGGCTCCTTTTATAGTGTGTGATGTTCGACATCTACAGGTAATCAGACAGGCCACGTGGTGATCTCAAGACCAAACTGAATACCCAATAAGAAATGCTTACTAAGACTAAGAAAATCAAGGAGGAGACCATCAACTAGTTCCATGGAGGAGATCACCTGAATAAAGGCATAATTAGTAGTTCTGAAGGAATCTTCCAAGGCCGAGACTCTTCTTAAGAAAATGCTTAAAGAAGACCTGGTGTATGATCAGAAGGAAATAATTGATATTAAGGAAAATGTTAGACATGTGACTCCAAACACAAGAGTGGTGGTGAGTTGTGTGGGTTTGAAAAATCATTTCCAAATAAAAATCATTTGCAAAATCAGATTTTAAAAAAAATGTTTGTAAAACAAAAAAGAAATAAGCAGCATAATAAGGTAAATTAGAAAGAATAAAATGCAACGAAAATAATTAACTCGAATGTTAAGAGATCATGGAAGATATAGATGCACTATATATTTATAGAGGTTTGGCCTAATATTTTGTCAACTCGTTTCCCCAAGAATCGCTTCTTGAGAGTTTCCGCTATAATTTCCGCTATAATGTGAGGTTTTGACAAGTTTTTACCATGAACCTCCTTAAAAAAAGGACTAGACTTTTACAATGGCTACATTTCCAACCAAACAGTGAGTTTTAATTATAGAGACCTCCTAACCAAACTAGAAACTTTACCACTATAACAATTTTGAATAAAGAAGAGCTTTTATGACTGGGATGAAATCACAAACTGTAACACCCTTTTTCTACCCAACAAATTAACACGAATAACACGACAAGTAATCAGAGTGTCCTCCCAAAAAGGGCATCACATATCTTCAAAATCATTCAAACATACACTTGTCCCGTCACGCGGGTTTTACCATCATAATTAATTAAACACCATGCAGCGGAAAAATCAAGTTTAAACAAATACTCTTATAGTTCAAAACTTCTCAAATAAAACTCATGAAAAATATCATGTCCATATAAAACAAAATAACGTAATCGTTCGACTAAAACGTCCTGACCCGATGTTACATATCAGAGCAAGACCCTCTAATCGACGAAGAAATAAAAAATGCTTCAAACATAAATCTTCATGCACCAAAGGAGCTAAGCCTGATCACCTGCACGTTACCCACGTGGAGGCAACATTCAAACAGGCAGGGTGAGTAATCACGAAATTAATATATAAGATATAAGTAAGAGATAAAGCACAAACACAACAACAACAGTAAATCATCTATAACGTCAAGTGTACATCAATCACAGCAACCTTATGCAATGCCACAAAATATGCAATGCAACATCAGACTCGTGCATGTGGTACCAACATCGTCATAATAGATGGACACTGGGCCATCACCCTCCAAAGATCCCCACCAATAGGATCGATTCTACACAAGAACCGAAGCACGTCATAAAACACTTCAATCCACACAATGGGATTGAAGCCGCCAAATGGACCGAAGTCCTACTATGCCATGAATGCATGATGCAAAATCGTCATAATAAACATCGTCATAAAATTGTCATGGTTGCATCATCATTCATGAATTCATCATCAAACAAACATGATAACATCACACCAAGTCGCACTCATCAAAGTTCATCATTATAACTCACAATGCGTCTTAGTTGGTTCATCACATAAAATCCCCGATTTTTATTCTATTCATCTTCATTACTAGATTACTAGTGTCTTATTATACCATCATAGCCCTACGTGTCAAAGAAACCACGTCACAACCCTGCCCATACGCGTAAGGCCCCTCTTGTTACGCGTATGGCTCAACTTCTACGTCATCCATTACGTGTAATGCACCCTCCATTATGCGTATCAACATAGAGGGTTCTTGTAACAGCCCGGGCCCCTCGCAAGGCGATCCCGGCACTGCCACCTCACGATCTTCTCTACCCCTTCACTAGTAGAGTTTTTGCCTTCCGTGGGAATCGAACCCTGTACCCTGGGGTTCAAGTACATGTTCAATCCATTCCCACTACCAATTGAGCTGTAGCTCAATTGGTAGTGGGAATGGAATGAACTATGTACTTATCCCCAGGTGCATGTGTTCGATTCCCACGGGAGGCAAAAACACTAGTATAGTTGAAAAAAGGGGGCTAGTGATTAAGTCTGAGTTGGTAATAGTGTCGGGACTCGTGCGCGAGCGGCCGCGGGCTGTTACAGTTCTCATCTCAATTCTCCTTCAGATCTCCCTTACGCGTAATGGCTACCCCATACGCGTAAGACACTAACCATACGCGTAAGACACTACCCATACGCGTATGCCCCTTTTTCCTTCAATTCCCTTACGCGTAATGCCTTCTCGTACGCGTAATACCCACATTCTCATACGCGTATGCTACGCGTACCGGTAGAGGGTCGTGTCAGCCCTTGGGGATGGGTGTGTACGTTACGCGTATCACCCTGGGAAGCCCCCTCATTACGCGTAATACTCCCCCCATTACGCGTATCACCGTGACCATCCAAAAACTCAGATCTCGCATCTGAACGCAAACTTTCTCATTCCAGCACCTTCGATCTACCAAAATCAGCCTCAAACTAGGTTTGATTCATCACAGATCTATACTATTCATCCTACTTCATCATCTAAATTAAGTATCCCTAATTACTAAGTCTGAATTTGATTATTATCAAATTTGATTTTTAGATCTGGTTACCTACAAGTTCATCACAGCAGCATCAATATTCTCACGAAATTCACAGCAAACACGACAATTCACACAGAGTTCATCACAGAAATCTTACACATATCAGTACGAAATTTACATCACAGATCGTCACAAATCAACATTAAATCATCAGACACAAAAACACACAATTCCCTCTACCCTAAACCCATATCAAATACATTAACCCGAATTACCCCCCATACCTCGAATTTCCAGCAGAGATTCTTCGTTTTTCGGGGTTCTACGGTTGATTTCTCGTTCTAGCCTCCTTTCCTCAGCTCTCCAATCACTTCTTAGGGTTGCAAAATACTTCTTCTCATAATCCTTATTTCATTTTTGTTAAACCTATGTTTTGGGCCTTAATCACACTTTACCGTATTATCCTCAAATGATCCACTCAGTATCACCGTCTTACCCTTAATGGTCTCCTAATTATTTTAATTAACAATAATAATAATCTAAATAATATTCTAATTATTCAAATTATTCCAATATTATTATTAAATAAATAATCTAATTAATTTACTAACTCTAAGGTTTTAAAGTTCCCTTAACCCAAGGATACCCCACAAATCACATAATTCATCCACGTCACCAAGTACACCAAAACACCGAATAATCATAATAATTTAATAAATAAACATTATAATTATTTTGGGGCATTACAACTCTCCCCCACTTAAAGAATTTTCGCCCTCGAAAATTACCTGATGGAAACAGAGTCGGATACGACTCCTTCATCTGATATTCACGCTCCCAAGTCCAACTTTCGCCCGCTGGTCCACCCCACAACACCTTCACCAAAGCTATGTCTTTACCCTGCAATTGCCTCATTTCACGACCATCAATCCGCACAGGTAATGCTTCCACAGTCAAATTATCCCTCACTTGTACATCATCCATCTGAATCACATGCAACGGATCTGGAGTCTACTGCCTCAACTGAGACACATGGAACACGTCGTGCAAATTCGCAAGCGCCAGTAGTAAAGCAATCTGATAGGCCACCTGTCCTATCCTCTGCAAGACTTGGTAAGGACCAACAAAACGTGGAGTGAGCTTCCTAGAGTTCAAAGCTCGATCCACACTAGTCACTGGCGTCACCCTCAAAAACACGTGATCTCCCTCTTGGAATTCAAGTGCCTTCCTCCTCTTATCATGGTAACTTTTGTGACGACTCTACGAAGCTTTCATCCTTTCTTGGATTATCTTAATCTTCTCAGTCGTCTCTTGTACAATTTCAGGTCGGAGTACAACACTCTCGCCTGACTCATACCAACACAAGGGAGTCCTACATCTTCTCCCATACAAAGCCTCATAGGGCGTCATTCCAATACTAGCATGAAAACTATTATTGTACGTGAATTCAATCAACGGTAAATGGCTATCCCAAGATCCTTCGTGATCCAACACACATGCCCTCAGCAAATCCTCCAAAGAGTGGATAGTCCTTTCCGTCTGACCGTCCGTCTACGGATGATATGCTGAACTCATCCTCAGCTTAGTACCCAAAGACTCTTGCAAACTCTTCCAGAACCTCGATGTAAATCTCGGGTCTCTATCTGACACAATACTTGACGGTATACCATGCAACTTCACAATATCCTCAATATAAATCTCAACTAACTTCTGCATAGAATGATTAATCTTCATTGGCAAGAAATGAGCCGATTTAGTTAATCTATCCATAATCACCCAAATCGAATCATTTCTCTTAGCAGTCCTCGGCAATCCTGACACAAAATCCATGGAAATACTATCCCACTTCCACTCTGGAATACTCAACGGCTGTATCATACCTAAAGGCTTTTGATGCTCAATCTTCGACTTCTGACAAGTCAAATATGCATAAACAAACTCCGCAATATCCTTCTTCATCCCTGGCCACCAAAACAACTTCTTCAAATCCTGGTACATCTTCGTAGCACCGGGAGGAATACTCAATCTACTTTGATGTCCTTCCTCAATAATGCTCTTCTTAATGTTGGGAACATCTGGGACACACACCCTGTCTCTAAACATCATCACACCATTCTCCCCAATCTGGAATTCACCTTCGTTACCTTGGTTAATCAATGTCAACTGGTCAACCAACTTCGAATCAGATTGTTGTCCCACTCGGATCTCTTCCAGAATACCACTAGTCAACTTCAACATTCCCAACTTCACACTGTCAGGAGTCGCTTCACACACCAAACTCAAATCTCGGAATTGTTCAAGTAACTCCAACTCTTTCACCATAAGCATCGCCATATGCAATAACTTTCTGCTCAATGCATCAGCCACTACATTTGCTTACCCGGATGGTAATTCAAATCAAAGTCGAAATCCTTCAACAATTCCAACCACCTTCTTTGCCTCATATTCATCTCTTTCTGATCAAACAGGTACTTCAAACTCTTATGATCCCTGAACACTTCGAATTTAGAGCCAAACAGATAATGTCTCCAAATTTTCAGCATAAATACCACAGCTTCCAACTCTAAGTCATGGGTTGGATAATTCACTTCATGATCTCTCAACTGCCTGGAAGCATAAGCAACAACTTGACCATTTTGCATTAATACTCCTCCAAGACCCATCTTCGATGCATCACAGTACACTACAAAAGATTCATTTGGATTAGGCAAAATCAACACTGGAGCAGTAGTCAATCTCTTCTTTAATCCCACAAAACTCTGTTCACAAGCTACATCCCACACAAAAGCTTGACCCTTTCGAGTCAATTGAGTCAAAGGTAATGCCAACTTAGAAAATCCCTCGATAAACTTGCGGTAATAACCCGCCAATCCCAGAAAACTTCGTATCTCAGTAGCAGACTTCAGAGTCTCCCACTGTAACATAACATCAATCTTAGAAGGATCAACAGCGATTCCACCACTTGAAATCACATGGCCAAGGAAACTCACTTCCTTCAGCCAGAACTCGCACTTTGACAGCTTTGCATACAACTTCTTCTCCTTCAATACTTATAACACAGTCCTCAAATGCTCAGCATGCTCTTCTTCCGATTTAGAATATATTAAAATATCGTCAATGAAGACCACAACAAATTGATCCAAATACTCATGAAAGATCCGATTCATATACTCCATGAACACACCAGGTGCGTTGGACACTCCAAACGGCATCACAGTGTATTCATAGTAACCATACCTCGTCCTAAAAGTTGTCTTCGGAATGTCGTCAGGTTCAAGTCAATCTTGCTAAACACACAGGTACCTACTAACTGATCCATCAAATCGTCGATTCTCGGGAGTGGATACTTATTCTTGATAGTCACTTTATTCAACTGTCGATAATCAACACACAACCTCATACTTCCATCCTTCTTCTTCACTAACAGCACAGGAGCACCCCACAGAGAAACACTTGGTCGAACAAACCTCTTCTCAAGCAACTCTTCCAACTGTTTCTTCAATTCACTTAATTCAGAAGCGGGCATCCGGTAAGGAGCCATTGACACTGGACTCGTGCCTGGTATTAAGTCCACTGCAAACTCTAATTCACGCTCTGGAGGCAAATCACTGATGTTATCTGGAAACACATCTGGGAATTCACAGACAACAGGCCACTCCACACCCGCAGCTTCACGATCAATCTGCAACGATGCAAACATTGCAAACACCAAGGCTTCGTCTTCCAGAAGTTCGTCCACTTGCTTAGCAGACAAGAACATCAACTCCCCACCAAGCTCAGGAAACTCTACAGTCTTGTTATAATAATTGATATGAACATGGTTGAACTCCAACCAGTTCATTCCAAAGATTACATCGATTTGGTGTAAGGGTACGTACACCAAATCCATCACAAAACTCTTCTCAAAAATCATCACAGGACATCTCAAACACACAAAAGTAGTAGTAACAGAACCATTAGCTGGAGTTTCTATTACCATGTTACATTTCATATCAGATAACTTCAAACCCAATCTATTAGCACATTCAAGCAAAATAAAATAATGAGTAGCACCAGTATCAATAATAGCAACCAACTCGATATTATTAATAAAACATGTACCTCGAATCAGGCTGTCCTTCTCTGGCATGTCTGCACCACTCAAAGCAAACACCCTGCCACTGGTCTGAGCAGCAGTCGCAGTATTTTTTGGCTTTTAACATTGAGTACTGATATGACCTTTCTCACCACAGTTAAAACAAGTTGGACCATCATCTTTGTAATCATTAGCTTTATGCCCCTTCTTACCACACCTGTAGCACCTCAACACATTATTGGTGCAACCATCAGCACGGTGACCTTGCTCACCACACTTGTAATACTTTCTAGAAGCGGGAGTTGCTCCCCCACTTGACTTTTTCCCATCTGAAGCCTTCTGCTTCCCTTTGTCAGTTGGAGTCGTATAAGGTTTTTCCCTATACTGCCCCTTCTTCTCACTCAACTGCTTATAGTGAGCAGATCGAGCTCGGCTATCCTCGTCGTAGATCCTACACTTGTCCACCAGCTCAGCAAACCTACGAATTTGTTGGTACCTAATACCCTGCTTGATTTCTGGTCTCAGCCCATTCTCGAACTTGAGACACTTGGACATCTCAGCATCAGCACGGTTGTAGTGAGGACAGAACTTCACCAGCGTCTAAAACTTCGCGGCATACTCTGCCACAGTCATGTCTCCTTGCTTCAGCTCAAGGAATTCCACTTCTCTTTTGCCACGAGTATCCTCTAGAAAATACTTGCTCAGAAACTCCTGCTTGAACATAGCCCAGGTTATCACGGTGCCAACATCCTCTAGTCTCTGAAAGGTGTTATCCCACCAGTCTTTGGCCTAATCTTCCAGCATATGCGTTCCAAACTGCACTTGCTGCGCGTCAGTACACCCCATCACCCGAAAGATCTTCTCAATTGCCTTCAGCCACTTGTGTGCACTTGCTGGGTCATGAGTACCCACAAAAGTAGGTGGGTTGTTCCTCTGAAACTTCCCTAAAGCACGTAACTCATCTGGAACTCCACCATTTGGATTGAGTTGCGCCACTACATTAGCAACTGATTTCAAAGCATCAACAATAGCACGATCATTTCTTCCAACCATCATGTACACCACCAACAAGGTTAGAAGAAACAAAACATCGACAGTGTATACACACTTGTAAACTGACAGGGGATTGACATCACGTAAAAACCTGGCCGGACGGACAGACCTGCTCTGATACAACTAATTGTTGTACCCCAAATTTTACCCCTTAGATGTCATAACATCTTGCACTTACATTTAGGGTCCATTCATCTATGCATTGTTAACTAACCCATATTTTTGCTGTTTTGTTTCTTTTGTGAAAATCAGGATTGACACAAGGAGGAGGACAAGACTAATAAACCAAGTTCTCATGTGTTTCGAGACCGACATGGCATTTGTTGAATATTGTTTAAAAAAAAAGAAAGAAAAAAAGAAAGAAAAAAAAAGAAAGAAAAAGAAAAGAAAAGCAAAAAAAAGGGTGTGGCACCCACCATGGTGAATATGGCATACTTGCCACAAAAGAAGCATGGCGCCTGCCATGACATGCTGCACACTTAAGAAAAAAAATAATAACTTTGTTTTAATTATAATAAGGCAAGTGGGTGTAATTCATCATGAAAAAAGGAAACTTTTCAGTAGAAGCATGGCTTGCACCTCTGTTTCAAGTCTCATTAGCACACAAAAGCAAAACCTATGCTCTGATCCTACTCTGATCAAATGAAGACTTTTCAAACCAACCACTTGCACTTGCACGAAAATACGGAAAAGGATAATCTTGGCAATAAGTACCAAAATGACCATACTGCAAGCTCCCCAATTTTTCCTATAAATAGGACGTTACTCTTCAGTGAAAGACACACCAGATTCACCCCAAAAATAGGCTGAATACTCTCTTTTTCTCCCTCACTTATTCTGGTAAATTTGCTGGCACTTTGAAGGTGAAAAGCTCGTCCATTTTCTTTCCAGAGCTTGTACCAGTAAAGAGGCAGTGGACCGTCTCCACTAGGTAACATTCACTTCTTTTTATTTTTGTTTTCAAAATACCATGATTATTATTCTATGTTGTTATCAGGTTCATTAACATGTTAATATTTTGATCATAATGTCATGTTTTTGTTGGTTTTACCATGAAGAAAATAAAAAGAAAACAAAAAATTCCATGGCATTCTAGGTGGCGCCTGCCACCATTTTATTGATGAGGAAGTGACACCTGCCACTATTCCCCAAAGACACGTGGCGCCTGCCATGCTTCTTAGTGGTGCCTGCCACCCTTTTTTGATGCTTTAATGAATTAAGGTGGCACCTTCCACCATTATGTGGCGACTGCCACATTATATTTTGGTTTGTTTTATTTTCATTTCACTTTCTCATAATAATATTCATTTCCTTTCTAAAAATTAAAAAAAAAACAAAAAAAAAATATACACATTAACTTTATATTTAATCCTTGGATTTCTCATGGAAAATCATCATCCGTTTCTCTACGACTTTTGAGAACTTTTCAGTATTATGTGCATGTAAATATTTGTTTTTTGTTCCTCGACTTGAACAACATCATATCTGTTGTTTATATGTATTGACTTTTGTTGCTAATTTTCATAACTTAACATGTATCTGATTTCAAGACTTTGAAAATGTTATATTTGCCATACTCATATTGTTCACTTAATTTCAATCCCCTTTAACTCCTGTTCATAAGTTATTATCTCCCATATTCCAAAGGAAAGTCTCTCTATTGACCGCAAGGTCATAGATAGCTCATTACCTTTTTAACCTAGCCTTAGGTTTGGAGTCGCAGCACTCCACGTAGGTGTCTTGCTGTCAGACCCTACTTTCCCGTAAACACTTCATTCCCTTTTAACCTAGCCTTCCCAAGAGATAGCCATTAATCTCTTATAACTCTTAAACCTTTCTTTAACCTTCACAAGAGATAGCCATTAATCTCTTCTCCTTCACCAACCTTTAACCCTTCATCTAAATCCTTTCATAAGAGATAGCCATTAATCTCTTCTCCTAAATAATCAATCCTCACAAGCTTTGCTTTCAAGCTTTTCACCCTGCTTTCCCTTGGAACCTTGACCACAGTCAAGAATTCCTCACCCCATTGAGGGGAACTACGATTGCTCTGATATCTCAAAGTACCTTTTGAGAATACGTAGGCATAGGATTGCGAGATCCTAGCGGGCTACCTTTTTCTTTTTCCACCTTTTACCTTTTTCCTTTACATCCAATGCCTTCTTGGATTCCACCTTCTATTTCTCACCCTCTCACCCCACCAGGGGAACTACGGACGCTCTGATTTCTCAAGTTCATCTTGAGAATACGTAGGCATAGGATTGTGAGATCCTAGCGAGCCACCTTTTTGTTTTTCCACCTTTTTGTTTTTCTACCTTTTTCCTTTACATCCAATGCCTTCTTGGATTCCACCTTTTCTTTTACACCCTTTTATCCTTTGTTGAGGGGAGCTACGAATCCTCTGATTCCATTCCCGTCAGGATACGTAGGCACGAGATGCGATGTCTTGGCGAGCATACTTAGTGTACATACCCTTAGGTCTTTACCTTAGCAATTTTCCCTTATCAAGCAAACTTTAGCATAACACAAATACTAACAAGAGGTTCCTGTAGAGAACTACAGATATTTAGGATGCTAACACCTTCCCTAGGTATAACCAACCTCTGAACCTTAGATCTCTTATTGTGTTCCTACATGGCGCACTTAGGGTTTTTCGATCTTTACCCTTTCCTTTGGATAAATCAAAGTTCGGTGGTGAATTTCATGATTTGTGATTCGAGTTAACTAATAGCTTGATATCCGATTCTCACCGCAACAGAAAATGGCGAATTCACTGGGGACCATCCCTAAGAGGGTTAAACCCACCTTGTTTGCATTTGTTTTATTTATATGTTTGCTTGCTTGAATACTTGTATATTTTGCATATTTGTATATATGCCTGTTGTGCTTGGGTTTTCTGTATGCAGGGTTGTTACTTTGAGTGGTGAGGATATTTCCTATACCCGGACTTGAGAGTACATTTATGATAGGACGATGGTATATTCAAGGAGACTTTGAGGGAGTCGATTCCCAAAAAAGTTGACTTGAGACATCATCACTCAGTTTAGGCCCTTTTGAGAGTCTAGTCATGTTAAACGAGTCTATTCTTGAAAACGTGCTACTCTCGACATAGGTGCCATCGATACTGAGAACCGTAGTTACCTTCAAACCCAACTTGGCTTTTTAGGACGTAGTGCAAGGACTATGAGGGAGTATATTCCCGAATTGGTTGCTACGTGATACTACACTCAGACGAGACTCTCTTGAGAATATTATTGACTACCGAGTCATTCGAGAAATCGATAATATCCGAAAGATGGGTTGTTGACTCTGGGAGCTCTTTAGAACCCTTTTCTATGGTTTATGAACACACCCTGTGGTTGGTTCTTTACCCAGACTACATGCTGTGATCTCGAACCCTTGTTACTGTTGCATGTGTTTTACATCCTGTTTTCTTTGCATTGCATATCATTTGCATCTTTGCATGATTCATTGCATGCGTCTATTTGTCTAGTAACTCATTGCCAGCTGTCTCTATCTTCCAGTGTCACCTGTGAGTCGTCAAGCTGATTCCTCGACACCGATACCGAACTAGAGCTAACTACAGACGCAAGATGTCAGAGCAAGAGGCACATAATGCTGAGATCCAAATAGAGATCGATGACCTTAAGTCGAGCATGACTAAACTCACTGAGATGCTTCAAGTTTTGATTGCTAGAGGAGAGCCTCCCCAAAGAACTGTCATCCAGGAAGTTTCAAGTGCTGAACCTCCACCGGTTCAAATGCCACCTTCAACTTGGCCCGAGTTTGGTTTGCTACATAACTATTCTCCACCGATTGTATCTACTGCTATAATTGGACAGACTGCCAGACCAGTTTTTTCAAGCTCCAGGTTTTGCCGAGCCCAGACCTATGGTTCACACTGTTGCCCAGACTGCTCGATCTATGAGTACCATACTGCCAGATCACACCAAGTGAAGCTTCAGTCAACTTCAGCAGACTATTTTCCTAAACGCTAGTGTTTCAGACAAGACAACTCATCTTTGTTTCTGATTAGTCACTAGGCCATGTTTCTTGTTGTTTGCATTTTCCTTATTTTGTAATGGCTGTTTGCTTTCAATTATGTTTGTACTTTCATAATTAATAAAATGAGAATTGCAACTTTTGGATTCAATTCATTTGTGTTTGCTATTTACATCTCTATGCTTTCTTTTGTAAAATATTTTATCTCTTGTCCACTTTCTTTTTGATTATGCAAAGATTGGAGGGAGAATGATAAAAACTTTATACTCATAACTGTTGTTGGTATGCTTTCAAATCAAAACTTTGCGGACGATGTAAGGCATTGTTTCACATTCCCCTAAACACTCGAGAAATAAGGAAGATAATCCCTCGTTAACCACTTCGAGCCTAGAAGTAGGAGTTTTTCTTTCCTTACAAAAAAAACCCTTAAATCTCAACCTTGGGGCAGGGTAGTTCTCATTTTGACTTGGTTATGCATTCTAATGCAAGCGTTTCATGCAAAACACCGGTCAGCTCTCTCAAATCAAATGACAATAAAAAAGGAAGAGGTCTCATAACCTCAACAAGGAAGAAGAAGAGGTCTCAAAACCTCAGAAGACAAAAAAGAGTTCTCCAAACCTCAGAAGACAAAAAAGAGGTCTCAAAACCTCAGAAGACAAAAAAGAGGTCTCAAAACCTTAGAAGACAAAGAAGAAGGCTCATAACCTCAACAAAGACAAGAAGAAGTCTCATAACCTCAACAAAGACAAGAAGAGGTCTCAAAACCTCAGCAATAAAGGACAACTAAATGTTGTAAGGGGGAAATGACAACCCAAGGTGTCTTAATCATCGACAACTATCATCATATCAATTCCTAGCCTATGGGAATCTAAATGTATATCATGTTTTAACTGAGCTTAGGACCGAAGTTCATCACGTAGATTGGGTAGGCACAAATAAACTTTGAGCCTTTATCCTTTGTTTCATAAAATCGTGAACCAAGCCACGTTACAACCCTCAAAAGACCTAATTGAAGCAAGGTTATTTTGAAAGCATATTACAGCAAGGTTGCATAAGCTGACTCCCAAAGATCTTTGCAGATCATCTATTTTTACCTTTCACTTTTAAATGTCTTGAACCGCCGTGTTCAGACCAGTGACTCATTGTGCTTTGCATCTTTCAAAAATGATTGATTTCAAAAGTTGCATGAACTTTGCATTTACTATGTTTGTATTAACACTTTTGTTTGCAAACTGAATTTCCTTTCAAGGAATTTTCAAACAATTGAGAAACTTGGTCGGTGATCCTATCAGGGGCAAGTTCTTTCCAAATCCTGTTGAAGATTCAGTTCAAGATTTGTTGTTCAGGGGCAAGTCCTTCTCAGAATTGAATTATCCAAAAAAAATTTCAAGACTCATGCTGGGGCAAGCTTTCTAAGAGCACCATGAAACAGTCATTTCAAAATCAATCAAGCTAAAGCAATGATCAGTTCATCTACAACAGTGAGCTAATCTGGGGCAATTAATTTAAAGAATCCCCATACAATTTTCCATCCTTCCTACAAAGAGCATCACTTGATACAGTTTACCAGTGTGGCAGAGATGTGTCCAGTAATAGCATCTCTAGTCCCCAAGCAGAATGAAAATGATCCCCGTGTTGAGGAATCATTCTTCCAGTCTTGTCTTCTCCCAAAAGAGTCGAGTTGTGTCGTCAACATCTGCATCTGCATTTGATCATATCATTTGCATAATTCATATACCAGACGCATATCATGAGTGTTTCATCCTCATTTACATTTCTCCCGAGGTCGTGTCGTTATCTGCGTCTTACCTTGTGGTCAAAGTCCAACTTACTTGGCACCTACCAAAACATTATTCGTCCTTTCATTGAGTGTCATTCATGAATGTTGTCGTTTCCTTAAGCATCTAGTCCTGTTGTTGCATGTTTGTCTTATCTTATTCCAGTGTTATTCCTGGATATTTATATTCTCTCACTCCAGTGCCATTTCTGGATGTCCGTCTTTTGTGATCTCCAGTGCCATTCCTGGATATCTTATTCCTCTTATTTCTCCCAGTGCTATTCCTGGAAGTTTTGTCTATCTTTTGTAACCACAATCAAATTTGCTTAGATATCTTTCAGTGTCATTCCTGAAAATCTTATCTATTCATTCAGTGCCATTCCTGGATGAGTTTTGTTTGTTGTATTAAGTGCCATTCCTGGATGTCTTTCTCACTATCATTCGATACCATTCCTAAATATAGTGATTTACCTTTACTTTCAGTACCATTCCTGAAAGTTCATAGTCATTCAATGTTGTCTTGGATACTGTGATTCCTTTTATCCAATGTTTTCTTGGATTTCACCTTTGTTCACATTCATCCAATGCTTTCTTGGATATTGTGATTTCCTTTTATCCAATGCTTTCTTGGGTATCTCCTTGTTCATATTTGTTCAATGCTTTCTTGGACGTTGTGGTTTCTTTTTATCCAATGCCTTCTTGGATTTCACCTTTTGTCTCATTTGCATCTGATGCCTTCTCAGATATTTTGAGTGTACCTTTCATTCAAAGCTATTATTGGATGACTGGTTTCTTTGCATCCAATGCTATCTTGGATCCCTGCTTTGTTCACATTTATCTGATGCTTTCTCAGATACTGTGATTTGTACCTTTCATTCAAAGCCATTATTGGATGATTGGTGTCCTTTTATCCAATGCCTTCTTGGATCCCTGCTTTGTTCACTTTCATCTGATGTCTTCTCAGATATTGTTATTTGTACCTTTCATTCAAAGCCATTATTGGATGATTGTTTCTTTTCATCCAATGCCTTCTTGGATTACCCTTGTTTGTTCACTTTTATCTAAAGCCATTATTAGATATTGTGATTTGTACCTTTTATTCAAAGCCATTATTGGATGTCTGGTTTCTTTTGCCATCTGATGTTTTTCGGGATATGCCTTTCTCTGTCTTTTATGGCTTTTCTTGAAGATCTCGTTTGAACTCTTCAGTATAAGAAAATCCCAGAAAATCTTTCGTTGATGTCTATCCTTTTATTTCAAATTGATCCCCAGTGGAGATCATGTCTTTTTTCTGGTTCCATGCCCAGTAAAGAGTGTGCTTTTATTTTCCCCAGTGTCGTCCGATCACCTGTAAACCTGTCGTCCATCTCCCTGGATCTTTCCCCAGTGGAGAACAACTCTCTGACTCCTATCTCCAGTGAGGATCTGTGAGGTTTCCCCTCAATTTTATTTTTCTATCTCTGGTGTTTCCTCAGAGTCTTCCAAGTGAGTCTCTTTTGTTGATCAGTCTGTACCCCCCAGTAAATCTTTCTTGTGGATACTAACCTTCATCCTTCTCCAGTGAAGCTCACTTGTGGTTGTTTGCTCTTTATCTCTGGTGTCTTGTTTGTTTGCATTTTTGCACTATCATGGCATTATATCATCATACTATAAGTTCATGGCATGTCAGCATTTGCACGTCTGTTGTCCGTCCTTAACATCTGCATTCCATCTAAGGGAGAAAATTTTTGGTTTGCTATATTTAAATACCTTTCAACTTCATGTCCCGAGGATTTCCATTCCTCATGTCATCTGGTAAAGTTATTTAAATAGCGGCAACTGTTGTACCCTAAATTTTACCCCTTAGATGTCATAACATCTTGCACTTACATTTAGGGTCCATTCATCTATGCATTGTTAACTAACCCATATTTTTGTTGTTTTGTTTATTTTGTGAAAATCAGGATTGACACAAGGAGGAGGACAAGAGTAATAAACCAAGTTCTCATGTGTTTCGAGACCGCCGGGGCATTTGTTGAATATTGTTTAAAAAAAGAAAAAAAGAAAGAAAAAAAGAAAGAAAAAAAGAAATAAAAAAATAAAGAAAAGAAAAGCAAAAAAAAAGGGTGTGGCACTGGCCACAAGGATGTGGCGCCCACCATGGTGAATGTGGCACTTACCACAAAAGAAGCATGGCGCCTGCCATGACTTGCTGCACACTTAAGAAAAAATAATAATAACTTTGTTTTAATTATAATAAGGCAAGTGGGTGTAATTCATCATGAAAAAAGGAAACTTTTCAATAGAAGCATGGCTTGCACCTCTGTTCCAAGTCTCATAAGCACACAAAAGCAAAACCTATGCTCTGATACTATTCTGATAAAATGAAGACTTTTCAAACCAACCACTTGCACTTGCACGAAAATACGGAAAAGGGTAATCTTGGCAATAAGTACCAAAATGACCATGTTGCAAGCTCCCCACTTTTTCCTATAAATAGGATGTTACTCTTCAGTGAAAGACACACCAGATTCACCCCAAAAATAGGCTGAATACTCTCTTTTTCTCCCTCACTTATTCTGGTAAATTTGCTGGCACTTTGAAGGAGAAAAACTTGTCCATTTTCTTTCCAGAGCTTGTACCAGTAAAGAGACAGTGGACCGTCTCCACTAGGTAACATTCACTTCTTTTTAATTTTGTTTTCAAAATACCATGATTATTGTTCTATGTTGTTATCAGATTCATTAGCATGTTAATATTTTGATCATAATGTCATGTTTTTGTTGGTTTTACCATGAAGAAAATAAAAAGAAAACAAAAAAATCCATGGCATTCTAGGTGGCGCCTGCCACCATTTTATTGATGAGGAAGTGGCGCCTACCACTATTCCCCAAACACACATGGCGTCTGCCATGCTTCATAGTGGCGCCAGCCACCCTTTTTTGATTCTTTAATGAAATAAGGTGGCACCTGCCACCATTATGTGGCGACTGCCACATTATATTTTGGTTTGTTTTATTTTCATTTCACTTTCTCATAATAATATTCATTTCCTTTCTAAAAATTCAAAAAAAAAATATATATATATATATATATATATATATGCATTAACTTTATATTTAATCCTTTCAGTATTATGTGCATGTAAATATTTGTTTGTTGTTCCTAGACTTGAACAACGTCATATCTGTTGTTTATATGTATTGGCTTTTGTTGCTAATTTTCATAACTTAACATGTATCTGATTTCAAGACTTTGAAAATGTTATCTTTGCCATACTCATATTGTTCACTTAATTTCAATCCCCTTTAACTCTTGTTCATAAGTTATTATCTCCCCTCTTCCAAAGGAAAGTCTCACTATTGACCGCAAGGTCATAGATAGCTCATTACCCTTTTAACCTAGCCTTAGGTTTGGAGTCGCAGCACTCCACGTAGGTGTCTTGCTGTCAGACCCTACTTTCCCGTAAACACTTCATTCCCTTTTAACCTAGCCTTCCCAAGAGATAGCCATTAATCTCTTATAACTCTTAAACCTTTCTTTAACCTTCACAAGAGATAGTCATTAATCTCTTCTCCTTCACCAACCTTTAACCCTTCATCCAAATCCTTTCATAAGAGATAGCCATTAATCTCTTCTCCAAAACAATCAATCCTCACAAGCTTTGCTTTCAAGCTTTTCACCCTGCTTTCCCTTGGAACCTTGACCACAATCAAGAATTCCTCACCCCATTGAGGGGAACTACGATTGCTCTGATATCTCAAAGTACCTTTTGAGAATACGTAGGCATAGGATTGCGAGATCCTAGCGGGCTACCTTTTTCTTTTTCCACCTTTTACCTTTTTCCTTTACATCCAATGCCTTCTTGGACTCCACCTTCTATTTCTCACCCTCTCACCCCACCAGGGGAACTACGGACGCTATGATTTCTCAAGTTTATCTTGAGAATACGTAGGCATAGGATTGTGAGATCCTAGCGAGCCACCTTTTTGTTTTTCCACCTTTTGTTTTTTCTACCTTTTTCCTTTACATCCAATGCCTTCTTGGATTCCACCTTTTCTTTTACACCATTTTATCCCTTGTTGAGGGGAACTACGAATGCTATAATTCCATTCCCGTCAGGATACGTAGGCACGAGATGCGATGTCTTGGCAAGCATACTTAGTGTACATACCCTTAGGTCTTTACCTTAGCACGTTTCCCTTAGCAAGCAAACTTTAGCATAACACAAATACTAACAAGAGGTTCCTGTAGAGTACTACAGATATTTAGGATGCTAACACCTTCCCTAGGTATAACCAACCCCCGAACCTTTGATCTCTTACTGTGTTCTTACATGGCACACTTAGAGTTTTTCGATCTTTACCCTTTCCTTTGGATAAATCAAAGTTCGATGGTGAATTTCATGATTTGTGATTCAAGTTAACTAATAGCTTGATATCCGATTCTCACCGCAACACTAATGTAACACCCTTTTTCTACCCAACAAATTAACACGAATAACACGACAAGTAATCAGAGTGTCCTCCCAAAAAGGGCATCACATATCGTCAAAATCATTCAAACATACACCTGTCCCATCACACAGGTTTTACCATCATAATTAATTAAACACCACGCAGCGGAAAAATCAAGTTTAAACAAATACTCTTATAGTTCAAAACTTCTAAAATAAAACTCATGCAATGCCACAAAATATGCAATGAAACATTAGACTCATGCATGTGGTACCAACATCGTTATAATAGATGGACACTGGGCCATCACCCTCTAAAGATCCCCACCAATAGGATCCATTCTACATAAGAACCGGAGCACGTCATAAAACACTTCAATCCACACAATGGGATTGAAGCCGCCAAATGGACCGAAGTCCTACTATGCCATGAATGCATGATGCAAAATATTCATAATAAACATTGTCATAAAATCGTCATGGTTGCATCATCATTCATGAATTCATCATCAAACAAACATCATAACATCACACCAAGTCGCACTTATCAAAGTTCATCATTATAACTCACAAAGCGTCTTAGTTGGTTCATCACATAAAATCCCCGATTTTTATTCTATTCATCATCATTACTAGATTACTAGTGTCTTATTATCCCATCATAGCCCTACGTCTCAAAGAAACCACATCACTAGCGAAATCGGGACAAAAATCGCGAAAACGAGAAATTCTGCATACAGCCCTGCCCATACGCGTAAGGCCCCTCCTGTTACGCGTATGTCTCAACTTCTACACCATCCATTACGCGTAATGAACCCTCCATTACGCGTATCAACAGAGAGGGTTCTCCTCTCAATTCTCCTTCAGATCTCCCTTACGCGTAATGGCTACCCCATATGCGTAAGACACTAACCATACGCATAAGACACTACCCATACGCGTATGCCCCTTTTTCCTTCAATTTCCTTACGCGTAATTCCTTCTTGTACGCGTATTACCAACATTCTCATACGCGTGTGCTACGCGTACCGGCAGAGGGCCGTGTCAGCCCTTGGGGATGGGTGCGTACGTTACGCGTATCACCCTGGGAAGCCCCCTCATTACGCGTATCACCAGCGACCATCCAAAAACTCAGATCTCGCATTTGAACGCAAACTTCCTCATTCCATCACCTTTGATCTACCAAAATCAGCCTCAAACTAGCTTCGATTCATCACAGATCTATGTTACTCATCCTACTTCATCATCTACATCAAGTATCCCTAATTACTAAGTCTGAATTTGATTGTTATCAAATTCAATTTTTAGATCTGGTTACCCATAAGTTCATCACAGCAGCATCAATATTCTCACGAAATTCACAGCAAACACGACAATTCACACAGAGTTCATCACAGAAATCATACACATATTAGTATGAAATTTACATCACAGATCGTCACAGATCAGCATCAAATCATCAGACACGAAAACACACAATTCCCTCGACCTTAAACCCATATCAAATACATTAACCCGGATTACCCCCATACCTCGAATTTCCAGCAGAGATTCTTCATTTTCTGGGGTTCTACGGTTGATTCCTCGTTCTAGCCTCCTTTCCTTAGCTCTCCAATCACTTCTTAGGGTTGCAAAATACTGCTTCTCATTATCCTTATTTCTTTTTTGTTAAACCTATGTTTTGGGCCTTAATCACAGTTTACCGTATTATCCTCAAATGATCCACTCAGTATTATCGTCTTACCCTTAATGGTCTCCTAATTATTTTAATTAACAATAATAATAATAATCTAAATAATATTCTAATTATTCAAATTATTCCAATATTATTATTAAATAAATAATCTAATTAATTTACTAACTCTAAGGGTTTAAAGTTCCCTTAACCCAAGGATACCCCACAAATCACATAATTCATCAACGTCACCAAGTACACCAAAACACCGAATAATCATAATAATTTAATAAATAAACATTATAATTATTTTTGGGCGTTACACAAACTAAGAGAAAGCATTTACCACTAGGAAAAATCACGACCCAAACACGAGTTTTAACTATAGAGACCTCCGACTAAACAAAGGTTTTATCGGGTTCACCTTAATAACCAAACAAGATCTTTTTAATTGATTTAGCTCACAACCTAAAAAATATCTCCCGTTGAGATAATACAACAATGCCCTTACACCCGTCACAAACAACTTATAGATAAAAGATTCACTCTTAAAAGTTGTTGCGGTGAGAATCGGATATCAAGATATTAGTTAACTTAAATCACAAATCATGAAGTTCACCACCGAGCTTTGATTTATCCAAAGGAAAGGGTAAAGATCGAAGAGAACCCTAATTGCAATGTAAAAACAATGCAAAAGATTTAAGGTTCGGGGGGTTGGTTATACCCAGGGAAGGTGTTAGCATCCTAAGTATCTGTAGTACTCTACAACAACCTCTTGTTAGTATTTGTGTTATGCTAAAGTTGCTTGCTAAGGGAAAATGTGCTAAGGTAAAGACCTAGGGGTATGAACACTAAGTATGCTCGCCAAGACGTCGCATCTCGTGCCTACGTATCTTGACTCAAAGAATCAGAGCATTCGTAGTTCACCTAACTAGGGGTGAGGAGCTCTTGACTGTGGTCAAGGTTCCAAGGGGGAAAGTAAGTATCCATGGCAAGATACATGTATAGAGTATGGCGACTCTAAGCCTAAGGCTAGGATTAAAGAAAAAAGAAAGGAAATAGTAAGCATCCATAACCATGACACTTACATGGAGTGCGGCGAATCCAATCCTAAGGCTAGGATCAAGGGAAAAGAAGTGTCTATGGAAAGACACAAACAAAGAGTATGAAGACTCTAATCCTAAAGCTAGGATAAAGGGAAAAGAAAACTAGGTTAATCTATCCTAAACATGACAAGGAGTCAACGGAGAGAATCCTTTCCTTTGGAAATAGGTATAAGCAAAAGAGGGAGAAAGAGAGAAGCCTCAAGCATTAGATAGTGAATAACAACATGTACAATGCAAATGTTCAAGGTAATCATGTCAGCTCAAAAGGCAAAGTAACAAGTCACCAATAAGGCACACAACATGTTAAAGATGATGGCAAACAAGGTAGTGCAAACAAGTGTGTCTCAAAGTGTCAAACAAACATCAACACAAGTATCAAAAGAACCAAGTAAGGTATAAACTCATGTCAAAGAATCACAAGTATCATGAAAGCAGACATCAAGCAGAATCAAGAACAGGCATCAAGCAAATAGTAAGAGATGGAAAGATCTAACAAAAAAGATGATGCGTGACAAGCATTCTCTTCTATTGGACTGGTGAGCCGCTAGCAAGCCAAGAAACAGTCAAACATCAGATGAAGGTAAAACATCCTAGCCAAATCTTCATAAGGATCAAGAACAAAATAGGAGCTTCATGTATCAGATGACCTCAATATCAAAATATCATCACCTGCACACAGAAAATTTCCAAATACAGACAAAATAACTCAAAAGGTCCAAGATCTCCAAATCTCAACTCCAAGAGCATAGGGCTAGGGTCCTAAATCTAAGTCCATTATCCAGAGATAGTAACCACAGTCCAGCAATTAAAAGTTTTTTTAGGGTTTCAATATTTTTATCATGTTTTTGTGTTTTGTGAATAAGATGAAAAAGACAAGATGAAGATGACAAAATGGATATGAACAATGATAATAATGACAGTGATATATTGACAGAAATTAAAGTTAGTGGTTAATTGTTAATCAGATGAATCGGGTCCGCTTTAGTGCTAAACCATCGTAGCACGATCAATGAGAAAAATCATGCTATAGGAGGCCGCTCAACAACGATATTTGTGTTAAAACACTGTAGAGAAATGATATGTAGATCATTCTCTAAAAATCGTGACACACGAAAAGAAAAGAGAACGGTCTCGTCTTAATCACAAATTTTCGTCAATTAATCGAAGATTCATGATGTTTGACTTTCATTGACCAAAATAAAGAGAATCGAAATGAAGACAAAAATAAAATCAAGATGAAATAATGAAATACAAAATCAAGAATAAGGATCAAAGCCAATGTTAAGACAAGTATAATAAATCAAATATGAAATCCAAAGAAAATAAAAAAAAAAGTAAAACAATAAAATGGATAAAAAAGAAATAATAGTAGTACAAAGGAGGTGTCAACCTTGAAAAACAAGTTGTGTATGGATCAAATGGGCTTCACGGCCATGCGTATCCAGCAGCATTCACCCAAGAGCAAAATACAAAACCCCATAAAAAACACGGTTCATTAAAAAAACATTCAATTGGACTTATGAGCCCAAGAACCAAAAAGCCTTCCAATAATGTCATCAGGCTAAGGTGAAAAGCAACACAATGTTAATCTCAAAGCCAACAACTCAGATTCATATTTACAGATGAAAACGGTTGAACAACAACAATAACAACTCTTTTTGAAACAACGTTACACCACTTTCGGATCCAACAAAAAAAAACAAAATAAACGAACGGTGGATTTCAGGAAAAGCGAAAAGGACGCAGAGTCAAACAACATCAGATCCAACCTTCTTGTGCAACAACGATCTTCGTTTCGGTTCGCTCTTCCTTGTCCAGGTTCATGTTTGGATCTCGATTTCGTCTTTCTCATCTATGTTCCCTCGTTCGATTTTGTTTCGCTATTTTCTTTTCAACTCGCTCCTCTTCTGCTTCTCTCTTCTGGGTTTTGATTTTGGAATGGGTTGGGTTGTGTTGCTATTGTCAATTGAGGACTTTGTTGTGAGGAGGTTAGAGTTTTTTTATTAAGTTTTGGTAATTGTGAACAGCGAGGGATCAGAAGGTGTGGTTTGTGATTTCCAGTGGTGGTTTAGAGGCAAGGTCGAAGGTGATGGTTCTTGTTGTGTAGGTCTTGGGTGAGGATGAAGAGAACCTTTTTTGAGTTGAAGTTATGTAGGTTTTATGATGATTGGAAGAAGAATGGTTATGAAGTTTGAAAATGATTAATGAGAGTTTATGGAAACAATGGTGGAAGGTTGTTGCTTATTGTTGGCGGGTTTTGAAATATTGTCGTTCAAAGTATATGGAAGAGAGGAAGGGTTGTTGGTATAGTGGTGGTTTTGCAAGGCGTTTGGTCACTGCAGCGAGGTAGCTACAGCAAGGGCAGTGTTATGAAGTTCAGATTTTGTGGTTGTGTGGTTTGATTTGAAGAGTTTGGTCGTTGAAGAAGATTAAAAACGTTTTTTTTTTTAAATTGGTTCTTTGTGAATCCTATCTTTCTCTTTTACATGTTGTCACCTCTTGGCTTTATTATTGTTCGGTTTTTTTAAGTTATTGTTGTGGTGATTTTTGATTCGGTACCAATTGCTGCAGGTCCTTAGTTGGTGGTTGTCGGGTACAATTGTGGGTTTGTACGGGATGAAGCAGCGAGGCAGCAGTATGCGTGTTGTTGTTATTATTTTGTGTGTGCAGTCTGCAACAACTTTGTAGCAGGTTTTAGTGTATCGGTCATAATGGAGCAGGCTGGTTTGTCTTGTCATTGTGATGGGGTCAAGTTTATGAGGTTTGAGGACATGTTGCAAGAAGGTTGATGCTTGTGAAATCATATCAATCACGGCTAAAGCTTGGCTGGTACAGGATACGATTTCATTGCGACAGGTTTTACAGTGTGGCTTGTGAACGTTGTGCAACATGTTATGGTTTAGTGTGGGAGGTTCGTATGACTTGGTTTTGGTTGTGGGAGCAATGTGGCTTATGTACGAGTTGTATTGGTGTAGTGGTTTGGTATGAAGGTAGTAGGTTGTACAATTTGTGGCAGCAACTTGAGGTGGTAGGGTCTTTAAGTGTGGTACAGTTTTGGTGGGGCATGGCCTTTTGTATTTTGGGTCAAGTCTGTACCATCTGGATTGTAGCAAATTGTATTATTTCTATTTTGTACAATTTTGTGAGACAAAATGCAATTGGAATTTTCTTGAAATGTTTTTTTTAATGAGAAATGTAACTTGGGCTTTGTTGATCTTATGGGCTTTATGATGATTTTTTTTAATGGACTTTGGATCAAATATGGAGTGAAAATTGTGAATAATTGGAAGAATGATGAATTAGATAATTTGAAATGGATTATGGAAATGGATAATATTGGATATGAAATTGGTTATGAATGGATTTTGAAAATGGAAAATGGATTAAAATGAAATACGAATAGGTTTAATGGCTTAAAAATAAAATGGATTACTGGATGAATAATAAACGGAAAATCGAAATGGAAAATGGGTATTGAAAATGGCAATGGATATTGTGAATTGGATTGACAGTGGAGTTTGGATTATGGATAATAAAATGGATGGTTACGGGAATGGATATGCACTTCCTCACTTGAACAACACCTAAACCTCGACAATTGCACTTGACTACCACAAATCCTGAACTACATGACCAATACTCGCACACAACTTGAAATGTACCAACTGCTTTGATCTCTTTAATGGCTCTGCATCCTGATTTTAATAGACAACAAAGAAATCCCAGTCTGATGACCTTTAGATGTAAAGCCCTGATCTATGCTAAATCCGACTTGAGAATGAAACAAATTTCTCTTTCATGATCAAGATCAACTCACATCCGATTGGACTGAAACAACACTGTACGCACATTGAACCTGCTAGCCTCAGGTGAAACTCAATTTGAACGACATTTGTTGATCATAAACACCAAGGGTGAGAAACCTTAATCTTCCAAAATCCTGATCCATAATCTTTCCAGTCAATCCACTAATGAAACCTTAAACAAACGAAACCCTTATGGCGATTCAGAGAAACTGAAGTCGTGCCTGATAAACTTCTGATAAGAACTGCACATGATGATTGAAAACCCAACACCTCTGTCTCAAACTTGAGTACAAAAACCGACAGAAATAACCTCTTGGCAAAGAGAATCCAACTCAACAGAAGACCTCTAACTCCCCGTCTTCAGAGCTTAAATGGTGGATGACATATCCAAAACCCTACTTCACTGACCCTTGAAACTTCTGGAGTCAAAAACCTAATTCCCTATGCGAAACAAGTCAAAACAAAAACTAATAAATTGGTTAGTTATGCATGATTGATTGACATAAATGATATGCAAAAGATCAAAGAATCTAAGGGTAAAATTTGGGGTATAACAGTTGCCCCTATTTAAATATCTTCACCGGATGACATGAGTGATGGCAATCCTCATGAAATCATGGTGAAAGGTATTTAAATAATAAATAACCAAAAATATTGCCCTTAGATGCAATGATATGCAATGCTATGGATAACAGAAACTATGCAATTGTGACATGCAATGAACTCTATCATGATGAAAATGATGGGACGATAAATGCAAAATGCAGAAAGAGAAAGAAAGTAAACATGGGGTAAAGTCAACACAACAGGTTTCAAACTCACTGGTGATGACCAAACACTGGAGAAAGGAAACAACAAGGGAATCTAAAGTGATGGATCAACGGGTTTAGGCATGACCGGCTGACACTTTAGAAGAAAAAATGACAAAAGACCCTTATTGGAGGTAGAACCCGAAAGACGGTCTCCACTGGGGAATATCCTGAGTAATTGACTAACAGGTTCAAGCATGACCGGTTGACATCTGGGGAAAAGATAAAGCAGGACACAATCCTCAAAGCCTTAGGATTGGACTAAAGAAACAAAAATGGAAGACAACATCCTCAAAGCCTTAGGATGAAGCAAATACACAATCCTCAAAGCCTTAGGATTGGGCAAAAGAAAATGATCATGACCCTCAAAGCCTTAGGATCAAGCCAAACAAAACAAGATAAAAGCTAACATCCTCAAAGCCTTAGGATGAAGCAAAGACAAAACATAATCCTCAAAGCCTTAGGATTGGGCGAAAGAAACAAGGACATGACCCTCAAAGCCTTAGGATCAAGCCAAAGTTAAACGAAAATAAAAGCTAACATCCTCAAAGCCTTAGGATGAAGCAAAGACACATCACAATCCTCAAAGCCTTAGGATTGGGCAAAGAAACAAATGGACAGGACCCTCAAAGCCTTAGGATCAAGCCAAACGAAAAAAGACAAATGCTGACATCCTCAAAGCCTTAGGATGGAGCAAAAACATGATGCAATCCTCAATGCCTTAGGATTACGAAAGTAAGGTAGGATCCTCAAAGCCTTAGGAACAAACCGAACAACACTGGAGTTTTCAAACAAAGATAAACATCCAGGCCTCTGGAAATTCCTTAAAACGAAGAAATCAAACGGGATCTTCAGGAAACATCATGAAAGATACAGGGTAATTAAACTCTTCTGTATGCCAAAATAATTGGACTTAAACCGCAAGCAAAGGTAACAAGACCAGCTTTCAACGGAATATTGCCAGAAATAATTAGACTTAAAATCAAAATGCCACTGACAAATGGATTTCATGGGGATACGTTAGTGACGACCCAAGTTCAATCTAGGAACAAACTAGAATGAAATAATCAACGAGACTCTACCCACTGAAGAGAGAACTCAACTGGGGTTTATCTTACCCAAATGTGGAAAAGATAAGTAAAGAAACTGTTATCCATGAGGATCAAACTCTGTGGGGAATTTAAAATAATGTGCACTTTCTGCCTAAAGCTGACGACTCTATTGGAGAGACGAGACAACCCTGTTACTTGACGATAAACATAGTCAAAGTAAACGACACAAAGACAACAAGGTAGCAAACATGCTCAGATGCCATGTACGTATGTATGTATGTCATGCTTTATGCTGACAAAACAAACGAGGAGAAGTAAACTAGAGATGAAATAAACATCTCGATGAGGATACTCGGCCAAATTCTGCAAGAAGGAGACATCTATTAAGAGATGGATAGAGAGTCACATGTGGAACCACATTATTAATTCAAGGTTCAACCTTCTCTGGGGAAAAGATTATTCCACTCGGGGATATAATATCATGACTTTACCTAAGGATTGCCATCATGAATCTGATTTCTTTGTTGAAAGAGAAATGTCCACTGGGAAAGGCTCACGCATGATTAGAGACTTTATAGGAGACAAAATAAATATCCACCCCATTGGGGAACCTTAGACCAAATTTGTGGCTTGTAGTTGTCTAGTTGAAACTCTATGAAGAATAGGTGAACATATCCAGCTCGCTTGCGACGAAAGGAGTCACAGGAGATCACTGGGGAATAAAGAGGTCCAAAGATTCATTGAGGAATAACACAGTCCAAAGATTCTCTGGGAGAAATACATTCATTCCACTTGGGGAAGTATGAAGCCAAGGCAAGCTTACTGGGGAAAATAAGGTAACTTTAGTGGGGATCAAAAGATGACTCCACTGGGGAGCAAATCCTCAACATCAATAAGCATGTATCACATGGAGGATAATGGGGAGATTCTCTGCAGTCTTGAAAATCACATACGATCAAAGGATCGGTCCAAAAGTGTTGTCCGTTTAGGCTTCGCTGGGGACTTTTGTTGAAAATGGTCTAAAAGTTCCTTTGCAACCTTAAGACTTCTTGGGGAAACAAAGATTTCCTTAACCAAGAGCTAGTGATAACTAGAATTTCAGCAAAGGACTGGTGACGACCAGATTACCAATACCAATGACCATTGGATTTTCACACAAGAATACTAGTGACAACTGGACTTCAATAGGTGCCTGGAATTTCACTGGAGATTCGTGACTTCAGTGGGTGGCCACAACTTTACTGTATATTAGAGATGCTTCATCAAGGATCTCAAAAAGAGATGCAACTCGGTTGATTTGTAAACGTATCTTCTCAAATAAAGAGAAACCTCTTATAAGGTCTTCAGCAAGACTTCTTTGACATGCTTCTAGGGGAATGCCATTTATAATTGCAAAAAGTCGAAGAGCCACCAAGAACAGATAAGCTTCTTAAAAGAGATTGCCACTTATCATTGTATGAACTCCCCGAAGATGTTACAACGTTGTTAGAGAAGAGTGGAATTATAGGAAATTCACTTATGGATGAAATAAACATCCACTTCATTGAGGAAGCATGAAGCTAAGGAGATTCATAGGGAATTCCTAGGTAACCAAATAGGGAGTCTTGCATCAAACCTGTCACAAATATTGGAAGTGGATACTCACCGGGGAATCACCCAAACATGTTAGAGTTACCTGGGGTAGAGACCCATTGGGGACACATGTAAGGCAAATCATAATAACACACTTGCTTAAGAGAACACTTAGTTCTACATTGAAAAAGTTATCTGATGGATAACCACAACTCAAGCTTTAATCCTCAAATGCCCCATATCACATGGTTTAAGGGAAGTCGTCACCTCTAGAGGAGTTTATAGAAAATAGGCCATAACAATGCCTTAGTGTCTTCAAACTCTTTGAGAGATTCATCGAATCTCGACGTAACTGCCCCAGATCGGTTGTATTCTACACAACATCGTCTTCGAACTTGTCTCTTAGGGGTAGTCAGACTACAAGAGCGACAACTGGGAAGCAACTTGAACAGATAAGTCGATGGTGACTGGAACTTGCATACCAATAATAATTGGATTTTGAAAAACAATGGCAATAACAAATGGGAAAAAACTTGCCCCTACTTAGAAAAATCTTTAGGCAGACGTGCTCCACATGGCTTATGAGAAGAAATCATCTCAAGAGGATTTTACAGAAAACAGGCCATAACAATGCTCTAGTGTATTCGTCGAATCTCGACGTAACTGTCTCAGATCGACTAGTTTATAAGGAGAAAGCAACTAAAGAGGATTTTACAGAAAACTTGGCATAATGATGCTCTAGCGTCTTCAAACTCTTGGAGAGATTCGTCGAATCTCGACGTAACTTCCCCAGATCGACTAGTTTATAAGGAGAAAGCAACTCAAGAGGATTTTACAGAAAACTTGGTATAATGATGCTCCAGCGTCTTCAAACTCTTGGAGAGATACGTCGAATCTCGACGTAACTGCCCCAGATTGGCTGTATTCTTGCAAAACAGGATCTTTGATCAAGCATGCCAATGACAACTAGTCTTCATGAAAGGATTGATGACGACCAAATTATCAGTACCAATAACAATTGGACTTGAAAGAAAGAATACCAGCAACAACCGGGAAACAAATTTGCCCTTGCTTAGCAAAGTCTTTAGGAAGCCTGCCCCTGGATATGGTCATTCTCTTGAAATGATTGTCCATCTACTCAAAAGAGTCAAAAGATTGAACTCGCCACTGATGTTCACATGCAAGCTTCTAAGTCATCAAGGAAAAGTTAGTAAGCAGAAAAAGTTAATTCTGAAATTGCTAATGCAACACAAATGTTTGTCTTGAAGTTTTTATTGAAAAGATATCGCAATAACTTGTGACTGAATCACTAGTTAGGATACGTCATCAATTTTCATTTGCAAAGCCAGCACAAAATTGAGCATAGCTCAATAGGAGCCAGGAAACGTTATCTCGTTGAGTATGCTTTTGAAATAAACCTACTTCAATTAGGAATTTAGAGGGTTGTAACGTGACTTGGTTCACGGTTTATGAAACAAAGGATAAAAGGCTCAAAGTTTATTTGTACCCACCCCTTCTTCGTGATGTTCTCCAATCCTACGTTCAGTTTAATTTGATGCGAGCGCTCATCTCTCAAGAAGAGTTTTGATGTGGTTGAGGAACCACTGAGGCTTTGGACATGGCAGTCACTCACCTTTTTCGCTTTGGTGTTTGGTCACACAACTTTGTTATTTGTTGAGGATTTTTCTTTGTAATCCTTTGTTTTCGCTTTTCGCGTTCTTCGCTCTTTGTTTTCCGTAACTTTTGCCTGGACTGAGTCTTTTGGATTTGATCTTGAAGTTCAGCGGGATGCCCCAATTTTGCCTAAATCTCCTTCAAAGGTTTCAATTTAGTAGGCTTTTTATTTTCTTGATTCACGAACAAATCGTGCAACCCTAAGTCATCTTGACTTGTTGAAAGGATTGTGACTGCCCCACCCCTTAGCTAGTAGAAAACAGATTTAGGTATCAATGACAAATGGGTCTGACTCCTAGCCTCCTAATGTGTGAGGGTAAGGTGAAGTGGATCCTCGGATGTTCACTCCTTCTTATGAATGTTGGGTGCTCAATCAGCTTGACTGAAAATTACCCTGCCCCTTGGTTAAATTGAGGGTTTTTTTATTTGGAAAAGAAAGAAAACTCCTACTTCAAGGCTCTAAAGGGGTTAAAGAGGGGTTATCTTCCTTATATCTCTAGTGTTTGGGAGTTTGAAGCAATGCCTTACATCATCAACAAGTTTTATTCAAAAGCATACAGGAAGAGATTTTGCATTTTCATTTTCGTCATCCTCCCTCCAATTCTCTGTCTAAGTAAGAGATTGGGTAGTGTTGGCATTACATAGCAGAAATAGCATTTTAAAATGAGTGACAATGAATGGACTTCTTCAAGACAAACATAGTCATAACATTAATCATTCAAAATTAACAAGTTCTTACAGCGCCAAAACAAAATGCGTTAACAAACACAGAAAGTTACACATGAAAAGAAGCAAATAGACTAAAAATCTGGAAAGACATAGCCTAAAGAGCAATCTTCTACATCAGTCCACCATATGCACGAAGGAGATTGCTCTATGCTCAAGAAAAAGAGTGATTTAAACTCTGGATTTGCACATTCTGAAAGACTGGATGCCCCTTTGAAGCAACTCTCTCACTTTCTTCTTAAAAACATAGCATGCCTCAATGTCGTGGCTGGGTGCCCCTTGATGGAAAGCGCAGAAGGTATCAGTCGTGAAGTAGCTCCCATGAAGCATTGGGAAAACTGGCGGTATTTCTTTCTTAATCAAACCCTTATGCACGAGGACTGGGAATAGTTTGGCATAGTATACTAAAATATCTCTAGACTCACCACTTTACTCGGCTGGCTGATTAGTGGAGGAAGAATAACCATCCTGACGTTGAGAGATGACATATTCTCTGACCAAAGTAGTCAGACGCTTCTTAGCAGATTCATGTTCACAACCTCATCTCAAAGCTCTCGGTTTTCTTGCTCTTGGTTATACATCAAAGTCTCCATCATGGTAGAGAACATCCCCATGTGGGCTCCCAAAGTGGAAATCTCCTTGTGGAGTGCTTGGCTTTCCTGTTTCAAATGATTTATTCTCTCTTGTAGCTGGCTTGAGTGCTGAGATGACAGACTAGAGAAGACGACGGGATGAGCTAGAAAGATGCAAATGAGATGCAAATGTGATGGAATATGCACGGATGCAATGCAAATGAAATCCTAATGGTTTCAAGGAACTCAAAAGTAAGTTGCAAACATTTTGGAAAAAAATGAAAAGTTTCATTTCAAAAACCATGATCTCTATTGATTCTTTTGCAAATCAATGAACAATTAAGTTCCTTGGAACCAAAGGGTTATTCATGAATGCATGAGTGGATGAATGTATGCAATGCACAAAACACACATATACAAGTAAACAAATATACACACATATATACATGCAATAAGCAAAAATGGCCTAGGTTTGGAGATCACGTGCATGGAGCCATGGTCTACACATCCCAAGAGGTGTGTACTAAGGGTTCATGATCTGTAGAATGAGGTTCTAAGAAGTTCCCAGAGTCAACAACCCATCTTTCGGATATTATCGATTTCTCAAAAGACTCGGTAGTCAATAATATTCTCAAGAGAGTCTCGTCCGAGTGTAGTTTCGGGTATCAACTATTTCGGGACTACTCCCTCATAATCATCGCACTACGTCCTAAGAGGCCAAGTGGGGTGAAAAAGTGACTAAAGGTCATCAGTGCCATGGGCTCCTAGGTCGAAAGTAGCAATGTTTTTATGAATAACTCGTTCAACACGACTACTCCCAAGAGGGCCTCCACTAAGCGATGGTTTCTCAAGTCAACTTTTTCGGGAATCAACTCCCTCAAAGTCTTCTTGAATATACCATCATCCTATCATAGGTGCACTCAAGTCCGGGTATAGGATATATCCTCACCACTCAAAGTAATAACCTTACATACAAAAAAACCCAAGCACAGACAGATATATACAGATACACAGATATACAGATATACAGATGTACAAGTATACAGACAAGCAAACATATAAAATAACACAAATGCAAACACGGTGGGATTAACCCTCTTAGGGGAGCACTATCCCAAGTGAAGTCTCCATTTCTGTTGCGGTGAGAATCGGATATCAAGCTATTAGTTAACTTGAATCACAAATCATGAAGTTCACCACCGAGCTTTGATTTACCCAAAGGAAAGGGTAAAGATCAAAGAAAACCCTAATTGCAATGTAAAAACAATGCAAGAGATCTAAGGTTCGGGGGTTGGTTATACCTAGGGAAGGTGTTAGCATCCTAAATATCTGTAGTACTCTACAAGAACCTCTTGTTAGTATTTCTGTTATGCTAAAGTTGCTTGCTAAGGGAAAATGTGCTAAGGTAAAGACTATGGTTATGTACACTAAGTATGCTCGCTAAGACGTTGCATCTCATGCCTATGTATCTTGACTCAAAGAATCAGAGCATTCATAGCTCACCTAACTAGGGGTGAGTAACTCTTGACTGTGGTCTAGGTTCCAAGGGGAAAAGCAAGTATCCATGGCAAGATATCTGTATAGAGTACTACGACTCTAAGCCTAAGGCTAGGATTAAAGAAAAAATAAAGGAAAGAGTAAGCATCCATAGCAATGACACTTACATGGAGTGCAATGACTCCAATCCTAAGGCTAGGATCAAGGGAAAAGAAGTGTCTATGGCAAGACACAAACAAAGAGTACATCGACTCTAATCCTAAGGCTAGGATAAAGGGAAAGGAAAGCTAGGTTAAGTTATCCTAAACATGACATTGAGTCAACAGAGGGAATCCTTTCCTTTGGAAATAGGTATAAGCAAAAGAGGGACAAAGAGAGAAACCTCAAGTATCAGATAATGAATAACAACATGTACAATGCAAATGTTCAAGGTAATCATGTCAGCTCAAAAGGCAAAGTAATAAGTCGCCAATAAGGCACACAACATGTTAAAGATGAGGGAAAACAAGGTAGTGCAAACAGGTGTGTCTCAAAGTGTCAAACAAACATCAACACAAGTATCAAAAGAACCAAGTAAGGTATAAACTCATATCAAAACATCACAAGTATCATGAAAGCAGACATCAAGCAGAATCAAGAACAGGCATCAAGCAAATAGTAAGAGATGAAAATATCTAACCAAAAAGATGGTGTGTGACAAGCATTCTCTTTTATTGGACTGGTGAGCCGCTAGCAAGCCAAGAAACAGTCAAACATCAGATGAAGGTAAAACATCCTAGCCAAGTCTTCATAAGGATCAAGAACCAAATAGGAGCTTCATGTATCAAATGACCTCAATATCAAAATATCAACACCTGCACACAGAAAATTTCCCAATACAGACAAAATAACACAAAAGGTCCAAGATCTCCAAATCTCAACTCGAAGAGCATAGGGCTAGGGTCCTAAATCTAAGTCCACTGTCCAGAGATAGTAACCACAGTCCAGCAATTAAAATTTTTCTTAGGGTTTCAATATTTTTATCATGTTTTTGTGTTTTGTGAATAAGATGAAAAAGATAAGATGAAGATGACAAAATGGATATAAACAATGATAATAATGACTGTGATATATTGACAGAAATTAAAGTTAGTGGTTAATTGTTAATCAGATTAATCAGGTCCGCTTTAGTGCTAAACCATCGTAGCACGATCAATGAGAAAAATCATGCTATAGGAGGCCGCTCAACAACGATATTTGTGTTAAAACACTGTAGAGAAATGATATGTAGATCATTCTCTAAAAATCGTGACACACGAAAAGAAAAGAGAACGGTCTCGTCTTAATCACAAATTTTCGTCAATTAATCGAAGATTCATGATGTTTGACTTTCATTGACCAAAATAAAGAGAATCGAAATGAAGGCAAAAATAAAATCAAGATGAAATAATGAAATACAAAATCAAGAACAATGATCAAAGCCAATGTTAAGACAAGTATAATAAATCAAATAAGAAATCCAAAGAAAAGAAAAAATTTAAACAACAAAATGGATAAAAACAAAAATAATAATAATACAAGGGAGGTGCCAACCGTGAAAAACAAGTTGTGTATGGATCAATTGGGCTTCACAACCATGCGTGTCCAACAGCATTAACCAAAGAGCAAACTACAAAACCCCATAAAAAACACGGTTCATTAAAAAATACATTCAATTGGACTTATGAGCTCAAGAACCAAAAAGCCTTCAAATAATGTCATCAGGCTAAGGTGAAAAGCAACTTAGTGTTATTCTCAAAGCCAACAACTCAGCTTCAGACTTACAGATGAAAACGGCTGAACAACAACAACAAATCTTTTTGAAACAACATTATGCCACTTTCGAATCCAACAAAAAAACAAAATAAACGAACGGTGGATTTCAGGAAAAGTGAAAAGGACGCAGAGTCAAACAACATCAGATTCAACCTTCTTGGACAACATCAATATTCATTTCGGTTCGTTCTTCCTCGTCCAGGTTCATGTTTGGATCTCGATTTCGTCTTCCTCATCTATGTTCCCTCGTTCAATTTTGTTTCGCTATTTTCCTTTTCAACTCGCTCCTCCTCTTTTGCTTCTCTCTTCTAGGTTTTGATTTTGGAACGGGTTGGGTTGTGTTGTTGTTGTCCATTGAGGACTTTGTTGTGAGGAGGTTAGAGTTTTTTTATTAAGTTTTGGTTATTGTGAACAGTGAGGGATCAGAAGGTGTGGTTTGTGATTTCCAGTGGTGGTTTAGAGGCAAGGTCGAAGGTGATGGTTCTTGTTGTGTAGGTCTTGGGTGAGGATGAAGAGAACCTTTTATAGAGAGAGTTGTCTGAGCAAAGGTTTTGGAAGGTTTGAGTTGAAGTTATGTAGGTTTGATGATGATTGGAAGAAGAATGGTTATGAAGTTTAAAGATGATTAATGAGAGTTTATGGAAACAATGGTGGAAGGTTGTTGCTTATTGTCGGTGAGTTCTAAAATATTGTCGTTCAAAGTATATGGAAGAAAGGAAGAGTTGTTGGTCTAATGGTGGTTTTGCAAGGCGTTTGGTCACTACAGCGAGGTGGCAACAGCAAGGGCAGTGTTATGAAGTTTAGATTTTGTGATTGTGTGGTTTGATTTGAAGAGTTTGGTCGTTGAAGAAGAGTGAAAACAATTTTTTTTTGAAATTGGTCCTTTGTGAATCCTCTCTTTTTCTTTTACAGGTTGTCACCTCTTGGCTTTATTATTGTTCCATTTTTTTAAGTTGTTGTTGTGGTGATTTTTGATTCGGTACCAATTGCTGCAGGTCCTTGGTTGGTGGTTGTCGGGTACGATTGTGGGTTTATACGGGATAAAGCAGTGAGGCAGCAGTATGCGTGTTGTTGTTATTATTTTGTGTGTGCAGTCTGCTACAACTATGTAGTAGGTTTTTGGTGTATCGGTCGTAATGGAGCAGGCTGGTTTGTTTTGTAATTGTGATGGGGTCAAGTTTATGAGGTTTGAGGACATGTTGCAAGAAGGTTGTTGCTTGTGAAATCATATAAATCGCAGCTTAAGCTTGGCTGGTACGGGATACAGTTCCATTGAGACAGGTTTTAGAGTGTGGCTTGTGAACGTTGTGCAACATGTTATGGTTTAGTGTGGAAGGTTCGTACGACTTGGTTTTGGCTGTGGGAGCAGTGTGGCTTACGTACGGGTTGTATTGGTGTAGTGGATTGGTATGAAGGTAGCAGGCTGTACAATCTGTGGCAGCAGCTTGAGGTGGTGGGGTCTATAAGTGTGGTACAGTTTTGGTGGGGCATGGCCTTTTGTATTTTAAGGCAAGTCTGTACCACCTGGATTGTAGCAAATTGTATTATTTCTTTTTTGTAAAATTTTGTGAGACAAAATGCAATTGGAATTTTCTTGAAATGTTTTTTTGAATGAGAAATGTAACTTGGGCTTTATTGATCTTATGGGCTTTATGATGATTTTTTTTAAATGGACTTTGGATCAAATATGGAGTAAAAATTGTGAATAATTGGAAGAATTATGAATTGGATAATTTGAAATGGATTATGGAAATGGATAATATTGGATATGAAATTGGTTATGAATGGATTTTGAAAATGGAAAATGGATTAAAATGTAATATGGATAGGTTTAATAGCTTAAAAATAAAATGGATTACTGGATGAATAATAAACGGAAAATCGAAATGGAAAATGGGTATTGAAAATGGCAATGGATATTGTGAATTGGATTGACAGTGGAGTTTGGATTATGGATAATAAAATGGATGGTTACGGGAATGGATATGCACTTCCACACTTGAACAACACCTAAACCTCGACAATGGCACTTGACTACCATAAATCCTAAACTACATGACCAATACTCGCACACAACTTGAAACATACCAACTTCTTTGATCTCTTTAATGGCTCTGCATCCTGACTTAAACAGACAGCAAAGAAATCCCAGTCTGATGACCTTCAGATATAAAGCCCTGATCTATGCCAAATCTGACTTGAGAATGAAATAAATTTCTCTTTCATGATCAAGATCAACTCACACCCGATTTGACTGAAACAGCAATGTACACACATTGAACCTGCTAGCCTCAGGTGAAACTCAATTTGAACGATATTTGTCGATCATAAACACCAAGGGTGAGAAACCCTGATCTTCCAAAATCCTGATCCATAATCTTTCCAATCAATCCACTAATGAAACCTTTAAAAAACAAAACCCTTATGGCGATTCAGAGAAACTGAAGTCGTGCTTGATAAACTTTTGATAAGAACTGCTCATGATGATTGAAAACCCAACACCTCTGTCTCAAACTTGAGTACAAAAACTGACAGAAACAACCTCTTAGTAAAGAGAATCCAACTCAACAGAAGACCTCTAATTCCCTGTCTTCAGAGCATAAATGGTGGATGACCTATCTAAAACCCTACTTCACTTACCCTTGAAACTTCTGGAGTCAAAAACCTAATTCCCTAGGCGAAACAAGTCAAAACAAAAACTGATAAATTGGTTAGTTATGCATGATTGATTGACATAAATGATATGCAAAAGATCAAAGAATCTTAAGGTAAAATTTGGGGTATGACAAAAACACTAAAGAAAAATTGAAGAAATAGAAAAGTGAATATAGTTTTTATATGGGGTGGGGATATCATTCACTGTGTTATAGTTTAAGGTCTTGCAAACCGTCAACATCGCCCATCCCAACTCCATTCGAACAATTGGGCTTTCATCAGGGGGGTTTAAGATTTTGTGTAAGGGTTTGGGTATCACACTTATGATATGCATTTTATTTTCTTTCTATTTCACTAAAGATGTTAACAAGGGTGGTTGGTTCTCTATAACTGTCCTCTCCAATAGAGGTATGCTCACTTTGTACTCTTTAAACTCTAAGAATTATAAGGACATGTTTGTACAAGTATGGGGTAGCGGGGAGCCATCAATGGTTATCTTTGTAGATACCTGCGAGTACTAATTCCCTTTTTAATGGACAAGTAATCACGTGTTGAAAAATGACTTTAACTATGATAAGTAAAGCAAGACTAAGAAATAATTTTTTGACTTCTTAGGGGAGTTTTTGGTTTGAACGCGAGGGAGTTAATGAAGCATGAGGGGGATAACAAGTCACTCGATGCATATTTAGGTAAGTGTCAACTATACACATCTTTTGAATTAAACTGTTATTTTTATTAACATTTTTATTCTTTTGCATAGAGGGTGACTCTCTTGACAATTTAAGAGAAAAGGCTTTACTAGAGAGGGCAAAAGTCAAGAAAGGCGAGGTATAGTCGCCAACCAAAAGAGTGAAACTTCTGACTTGATAATTCATACTGCAAAGAGAAGAAAACCAGTGGAGAAAACTCATATCATCTAAGTGATTCCCTTTTCGACCGTAAAGCCAACCTCTCTTGGTGAAACATGGTCTTCTCCCCAGGCTTAAAATCAAATATTTCAAAAGGGAACTCTCTCATCAACTTAGAGGCATATGCCTCCATAGATTAAGAAGATGAGGTGGGTTAAAATGGTGATATATTGAATTTTCCAAATGAAGATCCACATTGGCTCCTTTTGCAAATAAGGTTGTGCCTTCTCGCTAAGATAAGGATTTCAACGTTGTAAGCTACGTACATGATGACCTCAACCTTACCAATTATCTTTAAATAACCAATAAGATGGGCACAAAGTAAATGTTTAATATGATAGAGGCTTAGAATCTTAGGGGCTCCCTCCTGGATTAGTCTGAGAAGTTTGCGGCCGACCTCAATACAAATTTGGCAAAGGTAAAATAAAGTTCTGACTAGGATAAGGCTTTGTTGGACTCGACCAACACAAACCTCCCCTCATTCGAGAAAGTTCATCGAGAGGCTCATTACTATTTAGAAAAGTTATATGCATGCAAAATAAAAAGGACGAGACATGCCAAAAGAGGGATAACAAGTTGGAGGAGGCAAGAGCATAAATTATTTTCCTAAAGAAAACCATTGATCTTGAGGCTGTAGTCAAGGCTTTGTTACATGTTGTTACGACTAGGTGATTGAAAAGGAAAAAGTGTAGAGGAATTTCCTATTTCCCAACCTAAATGTGGTCGAGCTTACTTATTCAATACCTTTCACGTATTATCAATTCAGATAGATAGTCTTAGACTCGGACTCGTACAACCCTTCCTATGTCACATTCAAATCCTTGTGGGCCTCGTGCAAGGCCTCCTCCAACTCCCTCACACCTGTGTGAGAAGATTATAGAGCCCTATTAACAATGGAGAGAACTATTTCCATGTAAAATAATACCTTTCGGGCAGCAGAAAAGGTCATCTCTTTTTTCTTTGCTTTCCTGTCTAGAGAAGAGATATATCCATATTTTTTGCACCTCATCACCCATTTCTTTTAAGAGTTCCCCGGATCGGTGAGATAATGAATAAGCTTATCCCTTTTAACTAAATTGCGTCAAGATGTTCCTATAAGGTTTCCTTCTCCCTTAGATTACTCCAAAAAACAAGAACCCCCCCCCCCCTTCCGACAACTCCAATAGCCAAAAGGTGATATCCCTACGCATTTGACATGACATTTTCTCTATCTCTTCTTGATGGGTTGTATTCGCCTACCAATAAAATACGCATAATATTTTTCATAGACATAATACTAGAGCTCCCTAGCCATCCTAGGATATGAGTTAGCAAGGATAAACGATTATGGGTGAGATACATAAGCTTCCTCTGAGATCCAACATGCTTGATCTCAATGATCCTTCTTGTGATCTCTTGAAAGCATGTTAATATATATATATATATATATACACGAAAATTCGGGGGGGGGGGGGTCACTGCGCTTTCCCTTGCCTAGATGTTCGGCTTTCTAAGTCAAGTAATGGTGACCCGCCGAAGACTGGAGCCTCATAACATGTTGACGAAGACCCCCGAATTGAGGGTTCGATCAGTAGAGGGGATGACTTAGCCTCCCCGGAAGAAGAATAGCCCCGCTCTCTAGCCGACTGATCCCGTTGATCATATAACTGGGAGGGAACGTGTCACATTAGAGGTGAACGATCAGAGATGTCTGAATATATATATATATATATATATATATATATATATATATATATATGGAAGGTCTATCATTTGTCCCCTTCTTTCAAGAACCTTCACCAACCGTCTTGAATAAAGGCCTGATAATAATCTCACCATCATAGTGACAGGGGGAACTCTCGTGCTTATTCACCTATAGGCCAGGGATGACTTTTCCATCTAGGTTTCTACAGTAAATGAATTGTTAAAAAAACCAAATCTTGATGGCAATCCTCAAGGGTAACCTCCACGAGGGGCCCTACAACAACAATAGTGCATGGAGAGGGTGTACTTCTCAACGTATTTGTCATCTGATTCATAGTTTTCAAGTCGCTCATTTCATTTGCAAGATAAATTAGTTGGATGATTATAATTAGTAGGTACCCTCGATACAAAATATTAAACATTCAAAAGATTCAAGAAATATTTTATCTTACCAAAGATGTTTCGCCTTTCCCGTTTAGTGGTTACTTTAACTAACAACAAGTTTTGAAATACCTCATCTTCTACTTCAAAGGAATAGCACCAGAAGATCTTATGCCTCTAACAAAGTTGAGGTTGTCCTAGAAGGTGGTAATCTTAGTCTTCAAATACTTCTCTTATTGATTTAGAGCATAGGTATGATATATGTATATCCTAGTCCCACTAGGAAATATTGTTTTTTGTTAGAATTTCATGAATCTCGCAACTAATCACATATAAAGTGAGTCTAAGAGGGGTGACCAAGTGATAAGTGCAAATTGTACCTATTTTTGTATATAAATTTTGTTGAGCTTATCGATTCTTTTTGGTAAATATCGTGCGAATAAAACCCGATTTGTTTATAAATACCTTTACTTTACTTTTTAGTGCATATATTGCGTATATTGTAAATATCATTGAGTTTAATTGATTTTATCTCATTCTTGCAGGTATCCAATCAAGGATGTCTGGCCATATTTATAAAGAGCATTGAATAATCTTTACAACGCTTTGAACCGGGCGAAAAACGGAGTTACGGTTCAAAAGTTACGAATAAAACAATGCAGGATTTGTGCTGTTGCTGTCAGCTGCGCCGGGCGATACATTTTGCTGCGCTGGGCGGTGTGTTTTGAGCGTCGGGCGGTGCTGCGGTGGAGGAAATAAGAGAGTTGAAATAAGAGACTTACAAGAGCGTGCCATATTTTTAGGCTAGCGCCGGGCGGTATTTCCAGCGCCAGGCGGTGCTAGATATTTGTTACTAGGCGGTTTATGTATGCAGCTGATGTGAGAGGAAAAGTGGGTGCCGCCGGGCGGTACTTTCTAGCGTCGGGCGGTGGGTCTGAAACATAATTTTGTATATTAGTTCATTTTACTTCATTTTTGAAGGGGATGTTGTTTGGAGGTGATTTTTCCTCTTCCAACTTCATCAACCTCATTCTTTGATAGATTAGCTTAGAAAACAACATGGAAGCATGCATACGGATGAACCGGGGTGGATTGATCGTCGATCAGCGTTGACAAACCGCGAGATGTTTGGTTCATTTATTTTCTTCTTTGTGTTTTTCTTCTATGTTGGGTTGTGTATATGTATTTATTCTGAACTCATGTATATTTGTCGCCCATGGCGTTATATGATATCTGCTTTACAAATCTTTATTGGTGATTGTCTCTGATTTTTGCTTTATGCGCGAGGTTTGGGTTGCGTTAGAGATAATCCTTGCAAACTTCGATTAGGGATGATTATCTATTAGTTTCTGGACTCTAGAGATAGATTTAAGAGCTAACAATCTTCAATAGGCGTCGAAGCTTAATGCCTTCCATGTTTCGAGGCTTCACTCGCGAGAGTGACACGGTTGTTATCTCAACTTTGCGTTAGACATAACCTTTGTTGTGAGCGATGTTGGGTGATATTGAGGATTATTGTAGGTGGAGTATAACTGGTCGGTAAGTTTAAGTTTGTAGGAGTGATTTATATGCATTGCCGGACGAGTTTTTCTCTCTGAAGAATGATTTCTTTTTGTTTTAATGTTTACTTTTATGTTTTCTTGTTTGAAACTATTTTAATCCAAACTCATAAACGGGAGAGACTGTCGAACGGCATTCTTTCCCTCGAACCGATCTCTGTGGACACGACATAAATCCCGGAGGGAATTCTTTCCGAAAATAAATATTTTTG
Source organism: Lathyrus tuberosus (assembly GCA_022829125.1). NCBI lineage: Eukaryota > Viridiplantae > Streptophyta > Magnoliopsida > Fabales > Fabaceae > Lathyrus > Lathyrus tuberosus. Next base: position 6,187,454 of record JALAZF010000306.1, on the reverse strand, counting down.
CTTGCTTGCCCTATTCTGAATTCAACAAAATGGCGCCGTTGCCGGGGATCGGTTTTGATATTGAATCGCATTGCGATAGTTTCTTTGTTTTTGAGTTTTGTAGATATCGAACCTATTGTATATTTTCACTTGTTTATATTTATACTTGTATATTTTTAATGTTTGTTCAAGTGTTTGGTTAGGACGCTTGCTTTTGGTTGCGCGGTGAGACATCACCATGGCATGAAGAGAGGAAGTTTCTAGCTAAGCATTGTAAAGGCGTTGAGCTTACGACGTAAAACAAGCATGTTTTATAGTTTTTCTTTTCAAATGTTTTTGGTTGTTGTTTGCTCACAAATTTTGATTGACTTATTTGAGGATGCTTATGTGATTTTCCAAGTTGGTTTGTTTCAACTTGCGGATGTATGGTAATGATATTGTTAAGTTTTGTACACATCTGAGGTATGTATTTATCGCTTTCTATACTTTAGCATATTCATGATACTTAGGCTTTTTACAAACTTTCATGCCATTCATTCTTTTGTATACTTATTCTATTGTGAATCACTTTAGTTCCCAACCTTTTTGTGAGGTGGCTTTCCATTCTTCATAAATGCGCGGAGAACCAACATTCTTGTTCTAACTGGATTTTATTATGTTGAATCTGTTGTTTATGTTGTGTATATGAATGCATGAAAAGGATCAAGGAAATTGTTTTATTTTGAGCACAACCACCTTAGCCAAATAGTCAATTCACCTTGTGAGCGTGTGATTATTTGTAACCCCTTTGAGCTTTTTGATCCATGTTTTTATTTGAACTTAATGCTTGTCTGTGAGTATTTAGTTCACTTATTTTAGAATGGATTTTGTTTTTTCTTGGACCTCAACTTTGTGTTGTTGTATGGAGTTTTTCCTTGCCTTAGAAAGTAGGGAGTATTCACATGATGGTGCGGTTGAATTCAAGTTGGGGAGAGGATGATTGTGTACTCATTGGTTGGATTCTATGCGGATTGAAAAAAAAAAAGAAAAAAAGAGAAAAATTTGTGAAAGAGAAAAAGAAAGAAAAAAGAAGAAAAAGAAAATCCTTGAAAAAGGAAACAAAAAGAGTTTCAATAATTGTGCTAAATAAGTATTGTGTGTTCTGTAACACGTGGGATTGTGGAAGAAGTTTGATTGAAATTTTGTGTTTGAACTTTTGTGAGTTGATCACTCCCTTAGGTTTAGGCAAGTTTTTGTTTCGATTAGCTTTTGGACTTATCCCTTATTTGTTTACCCGACCACGTTACAACCTTGAAAAGTCCTTATGATTCTTGCTTTTGTATTTTCAATGTGAATTTGTGGATGTATGCATAATTTAGTCTTTTGTTTGCATGAGTGTTGTGTGAGTGTAAAGTACCCCATTTTGTGTTTTTCATCTACCGATGATAGTTTTTGCTAGGTGTGATTCACTTTGGAACTTGTGTTGTTTTAGGATGTTTGGTATGATGTTTGTATTTTGCATTTGTTTTGTGACTATGTTGTCGTCGTAGTTTATGGTAAGTATTTACTTTTTGTGTGTACCGTTTTTCATTTGAACCATATATTTGTTTTCCGTTTTTCAAAACCTGTTGATTCGTCTTTCTTTGGATATTGCTTGTGCATTTTCAAGTTTGTTTGATTCTTGTTTGTGGACAAATAATTAGGTAAGTTGGAGAGATTTTGATAAGTGCAAATTGTACCTATTTTTGTATATATGTTTTGTTGCACTTATCGATTCTTTTTGGTAAATATCGTGCGAATAAAACCCGATTTATTTATAAATACGTTTACTTTACTTTTTAGTGCATATATTGCGTATATTGTAAATATCATTGAGTTTAATTGATTTTATCTCATTCTTGCAGGTATCCAATCAAGGATGTTTGGCCATATTCATAAAGAGCATTGAATAAGCTTTACAACGCTTCGAACCGGGCAAAAAACGGAGTTACGGTTCAAAAGTTACGAATAAAACAGTGCAGGATTTTTGCTGTTGTTGTCAGCTGCGCCTCTGCTGCGCCGGGCGATACATTTTGCTGTGCCGGGCGGTACTGCGGCGGAGGAAATAAGAGAGTTGAAATAAGAGACTTATAGGAGCGTGCCATATTTTTGGGCTAGCGTCGGGCGGTATTTCCAGCGCCGGGCGGTGCTAGATATTTGTTACTAGGCGGTTTATGTATGCAGCTGATGTGAGAGGAAAAGTGGGTGCCGCCGAGCGGTACTTTCTAGCGTCGGGCGGTGGGTCTGAAACAAAATTTTGTATATTAGTTCATTTTACTTCATTTTTGAAGGGGATGTTGTTTGGAGGTGATTTTTCCTCTTCCAACTTCATCAACCTCATTCTTTGATAGATTAGCTTAGAAAATAACATGGAAGCATGCATACGGATGAACCAGGGTGGATTGATCGTCGATCGGCGTTGATAAACCGCGAGATGTTTGGTTCATTTATTTTCTTCTTTGTGTTTTTCTTCTATGTTGGGTTGTGTATATGTATTTATTCTGAACTCATGTATATTTGTCGCCCATGGCGTTATATGATATCTGCTTTACAAATCTTTATTGGTGATTGTCTCTGATTTTTGCTTTATGCGCGAGGTTTGGGTTGCGTTAGAGATAATCCTCACAAACTTCGATTAGGGATGATTATCTATTAGTTTCTGGACTCTAGAGATAGATTTAAGAGCTAACAATCTTCAATAGGCGTCGAAGCTTAATGCCTTCTGTGTTACGAGGCTTCGCTCGCGAGAGTGACGAAGAGAGTGACACGGTTGGTATTTCAACTTTGCGTTAGACATAACCTTTGTTGTGAGTGATGTTGGGTGATATTGAGGAGTATTGTAGGTGGAGTATAACTGGTCGGTAAGTTTAAGTTTGTGAGGAGTGATTTATATGCATTGTCGGACGAGTTTTTCTCTCTGAAGAATGATTTCTTTTTGTTTAATGTTTACTTTTATGTTTTCTTGTTTGAAACTATTTTAATCCAAACTCATAAACGCGAGAGACTGTCGAGCGGTATTCTTTCCCTCGAACCGATCTCTGTGGACACGACATAAATCCCGGAGGGAATTCTTTCCGAAAATAAATATTTTTGCTTACTTGCCATATTCTGCATTCAACACCAAGTGATACTTGTCTTTGAAGTTATTCATGTTGTCTAGAGTTTGGGCGTTATTCTTGTATTCACGCCAGTATTGACAAATATTAGCACAGGCCTAACTCGCATGGTGTAACTGTGCTTGGGCAATCCTCAGATAATTAAAATTCCCAAACTTGAAATCATTAAAAGAGAGACGGGTCCTCATCTGAGAGAAGAAACATTCGTGGGCGGTGACAGTTGTCACCTATATCCACGATCTCCTAGACCTTAGGGGAGGTTATGGTGATTTACTGCTTGATGTGATTTATGAGGGGACGTTTCAGTCATAATCATAATAGGTTGTGATGTCATGAATTTGATTGAAAAGAAACTGAATAGTTTCTTGGAACGTGGGTCAGTCAGTTTTGATGAACACCTATGCATGGTCGAAAGATGGCGTCGAATGGACACTATCAAAAAATGCCCTTTTCTTCAGCACTGTTGAAAAAGACATTTTTGGGGGGCAATTTGTTAGCTCGTAAATTCGACGCCCAGATGAAGTTGGAAGTGTTGAGGAGAATATTAGGCTCTTGAAGAAGGTTAGAAAGGCTTTCGACAGGATTTGTGTGATAGGTTTGAGTCGAAGGTACTCATAAGAGGAAAAGAGATCTTTTGGAACTTAGAAAATATTTCTAAGAGTTAAAGGGGGAACCTTCGACCGAGAATGTTGATGATGTCTAACGCTGAGAATTCAAATTCAAATAAAGGAGGGAGCAGTTACTTTGGTTCGCTTTTGAGGAAAGACAGGTGGCGTGTATCCGGGCAATGGAAGCATGCAATATGACACTTGTCATTTGTTGATTATTTCAGGCAGTTTATAGCAGTTAGTTTTAGTATTATAAATAAGGGTCCTAGCAATAGGATTAGGTGTGTTGTGTTCACTTTGTACAAGTAACTCTAAATTTACTCAAAAGTATCCGCGTGTTGAGAAAAGAGTATTGTGAGAATGTACGTGATGTAAACACCATTTATCCTTCAACGCAATTTACTTTGATCTTTACTTAAATTGTTATCTTTTATTTGAAGCCAGTTACGTTTCTGCACTTATTTTCGTTTTATACCTTTTGATCTTTATTGCACACGTTCGACCCTTCCTTTTACATTTCCAACCTTTTAACTTTACATTTTGAAATGTTGTCTTGTACTATACTTTCAACAAACTTTCCTTCTTGAGTACTGCCGAAGTATTCATTGTTTTAGAATTTAATTTAGATCAACTGTTAGCACATGTCCTAGGATCAATCTGATCGATCCTGTAAGTCACCAAAGTCAGATTTGGAAGATCAGTTGTTGTTTACCAATTTTCACGGTAAACAAATTGGCACGCCCAGTGGGACAGTGCTAACTGTATAAAGATTTTTTCTAAATTTTGAAAATCGGCATTCATCAATCTCTTTCTCCTTAAAAAGCTTCGTTGCATGTTATTAAGAAATGGTAGGGTAGCCAACACAAACGAAGAAAGACCAAGAAGAAAATATACTAGAAAAATGGCGACGAACACTAGTCAGCGAAACAATCCAAATCCTCAAGGGAGTGGTTCTAATCCACAGCCAAGTAATCCGAATGCCCGGCCTAGTAACACAAACCCTCAAAATGTGTCTAGGAATGATGTGGTACCACCCCCAGTTTCTTTGACAGGAGAGCCAATCCCACCTCCTGTTATGTCCGACCCATCGACGACAGGACCAGGGTCGACATATATAAGGGCTTACACTCAACCTGTTTTGGAGTACATAGGCCCACAAGCATCTAATCCCCAAACTCCACCAGGAGGAACTTCGACATTTAGGCATCTTCCCCCTCCAGGATTTTCACAACCCTTACCAAGGAATCTACCTTATGGAATGCCAATGTCAATAATGCAAAGCCTCCAAAATGCCCCCCCCCCCAGTATTCTCATACAATGTAATGTCTTCTCCATTACAGGGGTCGGGATCTGGGATAAATGTGGGTCGAAACAGCCAAAGTGTAGGTATAGGATATTCCACTCAAGGTCCTAGTCTAACAAACACGTCTATAGCATGTTTAAGACAACAAATGGATGAGAGTAATCTACAAATGGTACAAACTTTGTCTCAAACTATGGGGGAAATTTTCCAGCCTTTGATTCGGAACATTACCCAGACCAACCAACAACTAACGACGCAATTGCCACGCATGGCAGAAATTATGGGGGTGTCGGCCCCTGTACGAGGTGTGACTGTGGTGGAGAACATCCCACGGCAAAACCTAGAGACTATGCCTGAGGCCAACTTGGAACCCCCGAGAGTCAAACTCCCCAGAGTCAAACCACCTAGGAACCAAGGGCCAATTCCAGAAGAATGGGAACAAAGGGTAGTGATAGTGAATAGAAACCAAGATGCTGATCAGGTTGTACAACAGGTTCTACGTAACAACATAGTAGCGGATAACAACCTAGCAGCCATGGTCGAAAGAATAATGGCTCGAAATGGGGTGAATTTTGGCTTTACTAGGATAAACTATACCTCACCCATAGTGGATTATATCCTGCAAATAGAATTACCTCCTAGGACGAAGGTCCCAAAGTTTACCAAGTTCTCAGGAGATACAACTGAATCTACTATCGAACACGTAGCCCGGTATATGATCGAGGTTGGAGAGATCGCAAATGACGAAAGTCTTAGGGTGAAATATTTCCCAAGTTCTCTCACCAAAAACGCTTTTACTTGGTTTACAACCTTACCTCCTAACTCAATCTGTAATTGGACCCAGTTAGAGCGCTTGTTCCATGAACAATTCTATATGGGGCAAACTAAGATTAGTTTGAAGGAGTTGGCCATCATAAAGCGAAAGTTTATTGAACCAATAGACGATTACCTAAACAGGTTTCGATTACTTAAGGCTAGGTGTTTTACTCAAGTGCCAGAGCATGAACTGGTCGAAATGGCCGCTGGTGGCCTTGATTACTCTATTAGAAAGAAATTGGATACCCAGTATCAGAGAGACATGGCCCAACTGGCTGATAGGGTTCGACAGTTAGAGCATCTCAAAGACGAAAAGGCTAAGTTCAATAAGGGCAAAAAGGTAGTTTATGTTGAATATAATGAGGATGTCGAAGGTTTGTACGATGAACCATTATACTTTGACGAGAGTGAGGTAGACGTTGCTGAGTTAAAGCAAGGGCCTCCGTATGCTTGTAAAATGTTAGCCCCTTCGACTGGAAAAAATTCTGGCGAATCTGAAAAGAATGATAAGTTTCCCAAGAAAACATACACTTTCGATATCACCAAATGTGACGAAATTTTTGATTTGTTGGTAAAAGATGGGCAGATGATAGTGCCTCCTGGCGCTAAAATGTCGCCTTTAGAACAAAGAAAAAAGAGAGGATTTTGTAAGTACCATAATTTTTTGGATCATAAAACTTCTCAATGTTTTCTTTTCAGGGATCTGGTGCAGAATGCTATTCAGGAGGGTAGGCTGAAATTCGGAGAGAAGAGAAAAGGTCAGATGAAAATTGACTCTGACCCATTACAAACAGCAGATTCTCATTATGCTGAGCCAGAGATACATATGGTTGCGGTTGCTGATGACTTCGACCGTTCAGTCAATATGGTGGAAATTACTGAAGACTTCGCCAACAAAGCTGTGTTAGCCAAGGTCACTCAAGACTTTGATAGTTATGCTATGGAGAAACTCATGAGAGAGGCCATTGATAGCTTCGACGAGGCCACTGAGGGTTTAAATGATGGGATCAATGAGGGTTCCAACATGATGCTGGTTACTAAAGAGACTGCTGAGAGTTACGTTAAGATGGATAAGGCTGCTGAGGGCCTTGATGTGGACTTCTACAATCTGGACCTTAGTGTTGATGTCGACATAGACATCAATATGGTCGAAATTACGCATCATCAGACCATGGAGGTGGATGAATCAAGCCGCCAAGAAGAGCGTAACAAAGTGGCGTATCCAAAACAGGATGAAACTATCATTGAATTCCTTCACCGCTGCCAAAAGAAGGGATCAGGCGTCATGTTATGCCCCAGATGCAGTGCAATCTTCGATCAAGAGGTTGCTCACAATCTTGAGGGGATTAGGAAGGCTAGAGAAAGAAGGGAGCAGAGATCATCTCATGGTCAAAGGGGTTTCGACCCTAGAAGGTCCTCTTCAAAACAATTGGGAGGAAAAACACAGTTCCCAGGGGCCAGACCCAGTACCTTCAAACCAACAAGCAATGCACCAATAGGGAGCTGGATGAAACCTGTCGAAGGAAAGGAAAAAGGTCAGAAAAGTGGTAGAAGTTTGATGTGGGCAGAGGCTCGTCAATAGAGTATCGAAAGGAGTTTCAGACCTCTAACAAATCGGCATATGTTTCTAAAAACTATAAGGGGAAGAACCCGATGTCGCGATCTCAATGGAGGAGAGAGCAACGTCGAAGGAAGGATCTCAGGGAGGCCCAGTCAAAGGATCAAGGAGAATCCAGTACTAATATCCCTACTGACAATAATGGAGGGAATCCAATGAGGGCTGATGAAAAAATACCTGTAGGACGAAAATTGTTTGCCTCTGAAGAGGATAAACCTGAGAAGACTGTCGAAGAGGATGACGAGATGACAGACAACTTCGATTCCGAATCTGACGCTTCTCTTGATATCATAGTCAATATGGTATCTGTGATGCCTAGAGAGTTCGACCAGCTCACAGAAGTCGAAGATTTAGATGCCTGCACTGAGGCAGAGATGGCAGCACACAAGTCGGTATGCTACTATATTATGAACAATGGGTGTGTCGAAGAGCAGAACGCTTTTTTTGAACGACCCACAGAGGAAATGAAGAGTCACCTAAAGCCCCTTTACATTATTGGCAAGGTGGAGAACGTGCCAATAAATAAAATATTAGTCGATTGTGGCGCAACAGTGAACTTGATGCCACACTTCTTACTGAGCAAGATTGGCAAGTACGATACTGACACTAAGCCACATAACATGGTTCTTTCGAATTACGAAGGAAAAGTTGGCTATACTTTGGGAGTGATACAAGTCGACTTAACAGTGGGAACAATCACTAGGCCTACTGTCTTCATGGTAGTAGAAACAAAATCCAACTACAATCTGCTTTTAGGACGAGAGTGGATACATGGCATTGGTGCAGTGTCATCTTCGATGCATCAACGCATCACTATCTGGAGACCAGACGGCATAGTCAAAAACATTGAGGCTGGCCAGGGGTATTTTAAAGCACCAATCAATCATGTGGACAGACATTAGTTCGACAAACATTTGGCTCACATTGCCCCCTGTAGTCCAGCAGATTTTGAGTTTGTCCCAGACGACGAGACATTTTGCTCATTATACTTACATCCCGTCGAGGGTTTCCGTTGGGATAAGGAGGTGCTAGGGGAAAGACTTCCGTACCTTGGCGAGCCCGCAGTAGACCCCACAGGGTGGGGAAGTGAATTCAGTGATAATGACTAAGTTCAGAGCATTGAGAAGAATTTTGGCCTATGTGGCTGAAACCAGACTACAAGCGGCTTTAGAGGCTGCTAACGAATACATGGCTGGCGAAGCCAATCCTGAATTCCACCAAGAAGGTCCTGGTAAGGACTTTGACCCAGAGCCACCTAATAAGGTTCAGGATGTAGAACAAGGCCAGAGGCTTGATGCTATTTATGACGATGAGCCTTTGGGATTTGAAAAAGATCTGCTGGAAAACAATGTTAAGATGCTAGCGCAAGATCTATTAGAAGAAATCAACCTAGGCGAAGGGGCAACCAGAAGGCCAACATATGTTAGTGCCAAGCTTGACCCACAACTTAAGGTCGAAATTACCCAGTTGTTGCAGGAGTTTAAAGACTGTTTCGCCTGTGACTATGATGAAATGCCTGGTTTGAGTAGAGAGTTGGTCGAACACAGGTTGTCGATCAAGCCTGGGAAGAAGACAGTCAAATAGAATCCAAGACGGTTTGCCCCAGAAGTTCTCTCGAAGATAAAGGAGGAAGTCGAAAGACTCCTTCGATGCAAATTTATCCGCACTACCAGGTATGTCGAATGGTTAGCTAACATTGTACCTGTTATTAAAAATAATGGTTCCTTACGAGTGTGCATAGACTTTAGAGATTTAAATGTTGTAACTCCTAAGGATGAGTATTCCATGCCTGTGGCAGAAATGTTAGTCGACTCCGCCGCAGGACATGAGTATCTTAGTATGCTAGATGGGTACTCTAGCTATAACCAAATATTCATTGCTGAAGATGATTTCCCCAAAACAGCCTTTCATTGCCCTGGAGCCTTGGGCACCTATGAGTGGGTGGTGATGCCTTTCGGACTTAAAAATGCTGGGGCAACATATCAACTAGCAATGAACACTATCTTTCATGATTATATAGAGACTTTCATGCAAATATATATCGATGATATCGTGGTTAAGTCTGTTTCAAGGAAGAGTCACTTAGACCATCTTCGACACTCCTTTGAAAGGATGAGAAGGCATGGTCTAAAAATGAATCCTCTTATATGTGCGTTTTATGTGCAGGCAGGGGATTTTCTAGGCTTTGTGGTCCATAAAAAGGGGATCTTGATCAACCAGAATAAGACCAAGGCCATCAAGGAAGCAAAAACGCCATCAACGAAAAAGAAGCTGCAGTCGCTACTGGGCAAGATCAATTTCTTGAGGAGATTCATATCGAACCTAAGCGGAAAAACGCAGGCCTTTTCACCATTGCTTCGATTCAATAAGGATGGATTTGAATGGGGGCAGGAGCAGTAGGCGTCCTTCAATAAGATCAAGGAATACCTGAGTCATCCCCCAATTCTTTCCCCACCTTGTAGGGATAGAAGTATGAGATTGTACATAGTTGCACCAGACAAAACCATAGGGAGCATGTTGGCTCAAGAGGATGAGGATGGTGTCGAAAGAGCCATTTACTACCTCAATAGAGTTTTGAATGATGCGGAAACTAGGTATAGCGTGATAGAAAAATTATGTCTATGCTTGTATTTCTCTTGTACAAAATTGAAGCAATATATAAAGCCAGATGATGTTTATGTTTCGTCTCATTTCGATGTTATTAAGCACATGTTGTCAAAACCTATCTTGCATAGTCGAATCGGTAAATGGGCACTAGCACTGACTGAGTACTCTTTAACGTATAAGCCTCTGAAGGCGGTTAAGGGACAGGTGGTAGCAGACTTTATAGTCGACCACTCCATAAATGAAAGCATGTTGAATTATGTCGAATTGGAACCTTGGAAGTTATACTTCGACGGCTTCAGCCACAAAGATGGTACAGTTGTAGGTGTGCTGATTATTTCTCCGGATAAAATTCCAACAAAATTCAAGTACAGGGTCGAAGGATTTTGTTCCAACAATGAGGCTGAGTATGAAGCCTTAATAGCTAGACTTGAAATTTTGTTAGAATTGGGGGCAACTCGAGTGGAAATAATGGGAGACTCAGAGTTGGTTATAAAGCAAGTTACAAAGGAGTACAAATGTGTTAAGGAGAATCTTATCATGTACTTCGTAGTGGCCAACAAACTATTGAAGAGATTCGAAGTAGTGAGCATTCGACACATACCTCGACTAGAGAATCAAGTGGCCAATGACTTGGCTCAGGTTGCTTCTGGGTATAAGGTTTCGAAGGAAAATTTACAAGAGGCAATCGAAGCTAGAGGTAAAGTGGTATGTGTTGGATTATGCCCATCAGACCTAGAAGTGACAAAGCTTGGATATGCTGACGAAGAAAATTTTGAGATTTTCGCAATAGACAGCTTGACGGATAAAGACTGGAGGAAGCCTATAGTCGAGTATTTGAAAAACCCGACAGGATCCACAGAGCGAAAGGTTAGGTATCAAGCCTTAAGTTATGTCCTTCTAGGCAATGAATTGTTTAAAAAGACCCCTGAGGGGGTCTTACTTAAGTGTCTTAGTGAAACAGAAGCATATCTGGCCCTTTCTACTGTCCATAGTGGGGCATGCGGGGCGCATCAGGTAGGCCATAAGATGAAGTGGCTATTGTTTCAACAAGGCATGTATTGGCCTACGATGCTAAAAGATTGCATTGAATTTGCCAAGGGTTGCCAAGAATGTCAAGTTCATGCTGGCATACAACATATCCCTGCAAGTGAGTTGCATTCCATAGTCAAGCTATGGCCTTTTAGAGGTTGGGCTTTGGATCTGATTGGAGATATTCGACCGGCATCCTCCAAGAATCAGAGATACATTTTGGTAGGGATCAATTACTTTACGAATTGGATCGAGACGGTACCTTTACCAAATGTGGATCAAGAAGATATGATCGAGTTCATTCAAAAATACATCATTTACAGGTTTAGAATCCCAGAAACGATCACAACAGATCAAGGATCAATCTTTACTGGTCAAAAGATGTAGGAGTTTGCAAAAGAGATGGGTTTCAAACTCTTGACCTCTACACCTTATTATGCTCAGGCCAACGGTCAAGTCGAAGCAGCTAATAAAGTGGTGATTGGTCTGATCAAGAAACATGTGGGAAAAAAGCCTAGAAATTGGCATAGGACATTGGACCAGATCCTTTGGGCATGTCGAACCTCTCCCAAGGAAGCAACCAACACTACTCCTTTTCGATTGACTTTTGGTCACGATGCAGTGTTGCCCATTGAGATATACCTCCAGTCGACTAGGATTTAGAGACATCATGAAATTCCTTCTGAGCTTTATTGGAATATGATGTTAGACGAACTGGTAGATCTGGACGAGGAAAGACTTAAAGCCTTAGAACTTTTAAAGAGACAAAAGAAAAGAGTGGAGAAGTCTTATAATAAAAAGGTAAGAATCAAGACATTCTCACCGGGAGATTTAGTTTGGAAGGTAATTCTGCCTATGGATCGAAAGGTTAGAGCCTCGGGCAAATGGTCCCTAAATGGGAGGGCCCATTTCAAATTACGCAAGTATTTTCTAATGGAGCCTGTGAAGTTGAAGAATTAAATGAGGATGAAATAATCTTGAAAGTAAATGGCAAATATTTGAAAAAATATAAACCAGCACTTCAAGAAATTAAAATTGTTAAAGAGTAATTCGACGTAACAAGGGCAAAGCCAATAATGGTATTTATGAATGCCAAAATGGCTTAGTGTCATTACATATAAAAGCCTCAAAGGGCCAGGGAGCATCAAATTGAAAATTACAAAGGAAGTAACAAGCTAAAAGGGGAGATTCTCCTTCATCTTCAAGTACTTTGACTTCTGGAGATCAAGACGCCTTTCACACAAGGCCTTGTCAGATTTTAAATGTGCAACTTCCTTCTCCAGTCGTTGAGCTTTCTCAGCAAAACTTATGGCACTTTCAAGCTCTTTCGACAAGTCAGATTCATCGAAGGTAGACAATTCAGCGTTACGCTTTTTGGCCTTTGAGATCTTGGATCGAAGTTTCTTGATTTTTCGCTCCCAGGAAGCAATACTTTCTTCATTGGATATGATTTCTTGCTTGTTCTTTTCTTTTGTTTCCTCCAACTCTGCTACTCTGTTCTCAAAATTGGTGGTAGCAGTCCAAGCGGCAGCCTCACTTCCAGTTGCAATTGAAATGGCCTTTTCGATTTGAGGCAGGTGTTTCAGGTCACCATGGACTTGATCAATCATAGCGCCAAGCTCCAAGATGATGTTGGCAGATTCTGGGGAAATGGCATGGATGTCGACTTGTTAGAGGAGGTTTTTTAGAGAGATATGAGTGACATCATCCATCGGCAAGAGTGTGAAAAGGTCACCCTTAAAGATCTTGTTTTTGATCTTCAGAAGGATATTGTCTTCAGGTTTGCTCTAAGGCTGATCCCCAGAGGTAGTCGAAGCACTGGGAGTTTTATCAGATGAGCTTCCTCGACACCCAAGAAGGATCTTTATGTATTGTCGAGGATTACTAGCCTTCAATGCATCGAGCTCTTTTTCAGAAAGGCCTGCTCCATACACAGTTGATGTGGCCTTGCCTTCAGTCGCAGCAGGGGGTGTTGGGGTAACAATGGCTTCGACATGGGTTGGCTCGCTGGTAGGTCCTTTGTCAGCTTTCTCCTCCTCACCTTTATTCTCCTCCTCTTCATCTTCATCCATCTTGTCTTCATCTTCATTGTCATCATCGTGGCCATCAAGTTAAGATTGGTGCATGGTCTCATCGTCATCTTCTTCCATCTCTTCCTCTCCTTTTGGGCTAATATTGGCAGCCCCAATGGGTTCGTCAGTTGGGGATCCCTCTTCATCGACCGGGGTTGGGTCTTCACCCATGGCAGCAGTTTTCGAATTCGCTGTGTCAGGATCCTGGTGAGCGGCTTCATCTGCCTCATGGTCGGAGCCATCTGTTTGAGATTGCTGCGTAGCAGTCTTTGCTGGCGAAGGGGGAGCTGTTTCAAAACCAGGCTTGTTAATTTCACCTAGTGAACTCATTCCAGATCCCAAGTCAAAAGTGGGGTGATATGTAGGCTCACCTTGGCTATTCAGGAGAGTGATGGGGGAAGGAGGGTGATCCACCGTTGGTTTTGGACCACTAGCATCAGCCTGAGTCAGTTCGAAGCAAGTCAGATCAAGGGAAACGAGGTAAATAAGTTTTATCTAGAGAAAAGTATGACAAGTTACTTTGACTCTTTCAGCATCAGGGCTAGAGTTATTTCTTTCGGCGTGACCTGCAGCTGGTTTGGAGGCGGTTCTAGAAGGGCCTTTTGCGGCTTTACTTGGAGTAGTTGTCTTTTGGGGACTTTAGCGGTCGCAGGTTCAGAGTGGCCACCAGCAGCACTAGGTTCTTGGTTTGATCTTTTTCTCTTCTTGAGGTTCAAGTCTTCAAGAGGAGACTGGTCCTCATCCTCGGAATCGAAGATAATTTGGGCAGTGCCCCTTTTCGACTTCCTTTCAGGTGTCGGAGGTGGTTTGCGAGAAGCCTGAAATTGAGAAGCATTAGGGGAAGAAGGAATAATCAACGAAAGGAGAGGTGCGTGACGTACCTTGCTGCCTTCGTCTTTGGCTTCGACTAGGTGCTGAGGGGTGTTCTTTTTGGGAACAGCTGTGAAATAAGCCAAGTAACCACATGTCAGTAATGATAAAGTTCAAGTGAAAGAGCATAGAATCGAAAAATACAAACCTTCATGTATTTCGGATTCGATGCAAACATCTTCGATACCAACATGAAGGTGTCCTTTGAAACTGTCTAGTGTATGCTTAGTCGGAACCACCCGCTGAGCTTTAGGTTTCGACTGCTGGCGAAGGATCTTTATAGAATCCCCACAGATGAACCAATCTGGAAATGGAGGGGCAAGAGCCACTCCAAAATTAGCAGATGGCAATCGAGGAGTCTTGGGAGGGTGTAGTGCAAAATCCACCTCATAGCGTTTCTCAGGAGGAACGTATGAGGGAAGTTTCAAACTCTCCATTTTCTTTAAAAATTTCTCCTTCAGCGTAACTGCAGCTTCGCAGACGGTCTGACTAATATCATCTGGTCGATAAACAGTTTCAAAGTACTTCTGGAAGGTGTGAATCTCCTTAACATGAATGGACGTACCTTTCTTGATCTTCTCCTGCACATTAACAAAAGCTTGGTCAATCAACTGAGCAAAGCTAGAGACGTCAAGGAACTCCACAGAGTAATGTGTCGACCACCAGTCGTGGAATTCTGGGGTACAGAGGTGAGAAGGTTTAAAGAAGACGGGAGTCAGGAGTGAGCGATGAGCATGTCGAGCAAGGTGTGTCGAACTCTGTGTGGCATCATAGATGGTGTTGGGAAGAATAACGTGGGCCTTCTTTTCATACAGGCACTTGGGTAACGTCTGGACCAAACCAAATTGTCGAGAGATCAGATTGGGTTGGTAGGCTATCAGAGAGGTTTGGCCCTTTAGCAGGTTGAGTCGATGAACGATAAGTCGAGGAATCGGGAATGCCTCCCAGACACGCTGCGATTCTTCTTCATGTTTTTTGAACGAAGGAGGAAATGGCCTGGTAAACCACTCAGGGCCGTATTTTCGTTCAGCAAAGGGTGCCATTCTTGGTGTGAACTCATAGCGCTTAGCAAACATTTTGACGAAGCTAGAGAATGACGCCCTGAGTGACTGGCCTTCTTCGTTTGGGGTCAGTTGCACCAGTCGAACCCATTCGACTCGTCTTTCCTTAATTTCAGCAGCATCTTCGTCCACAGACCCTTTTTTGGGGAGGCTAGCTTCAAAAGTGGCATTAATCCAAAGCTGAAGGAGCCAAAATGGTCCAGATAACAGCAGGTTCCCGTTACTCCCTTGGTCTTTCAGACGACCAACACCTTCGCTCAAAGACTCGTACAGACTGGCTAATATCATTTCGCTTATGCATATGCCTCGATTAAGGTGTAGCTGATTGGCCAAAGTCAGATATCTTCTTGCCACTTGCAAGGATTTGGTACATAATACACAGCGAGAAAGCCACATAGCCAAAAATGCTATGTGTTATTCGTCTTCGACTGTTTCAGTTTGCTTATTGTGGTAATGGTTTATGAAATGAGTATAAGTGTGTTTGGTGGTGGCGAACCCTATAGTGTCTAGAGCATCTATTTTAGGGTCGTAAACCAAACCATGAGGCTTTAGCCCTGTGATAGCGGCTACGTCGAACAGAGTGGGCGTCAACATCCCACAAGGGAGATGAAAAGTATAGTGGGTATTATCCCAAAAATACAAAGATGATGCCAGTAAAGTTGGACAGTAGGTCGGACCAGTCTTCGACATCATGATCAAGTCGTAGATTCCCGAGCTCTTCCAGGTTTCTGCTTTCATTTTCTCTAACTTGGTCAACCAGTTCAAATAGAGGTCAGAATCCTTAAAATATGGAGTTGCCCTAAACAGCCTAGACCCATCATTCAGATACTTCAAATCCAGGTTCTTTAGGGCTACACTATCATGGGGTTCAGAGGTTACCCTAGTTTTATCTTTCTGCCCTAGAGGTTTGGTTTTACGATAGGATGGAAAGAAGTCATTAATGGCTGTATAATCTGTGTCTAAAGAAGATAAAGGACCAGATAAAGCTAACGGTTTCCCAGAAACAGTAATAGGAATCAGTACCTGGGTTTCATAGATGTGTCTTTTCTCCTCCTTGAGGGGCTCAGGAATGAATTGCTGATTCTTTACCACCTTGGGTCCATTTAACGCAGCAAATGGAGGAAGCAGTGATGCGCCCTTTTGTCCTTTGAACTTCTGGTTTTTCCTTGGGTCTTGAGTATTAGCAGTTGAAGAAGCCATTGGAAAAAAAACTTGAAGAAAATGGGTGAAGGGTTGAGCATTTTGGAGAGAGGAAAAGGTGTGTAGTGGATACTCGGGAGTGGGAAAAGATAAAATAGTTTCTGAAGAAACTATTTATAAAGCGCTTTGGAAACACTAAAGGGCTCACTAATCATCATTAAGGAGCTAAGGCTAGTGGGACACGTGTCCTCCCAGGAGCCAAAGTAGGGGCGGTGGCAGTTGCCACCTATATCCACGATCTCCTAGACCTTAGGGGAGGCTATGGTGATTTACGGCTTGATGTGATTTATGAGGGGACGTTTAAGTCATAATCATAATAGGTTGTGATGTCATCAATTTGATTGAAAAGAAACTGAATAGTTTCTTGGAACGTGGGTCAGTCAGTTTTGATGAACATCTATGCATGGTCGAAAGATGGCGTCGAATGGACACTATCAAAAAATGCCCTTTTCTTCAGCACTGTCGAAAAAGACATTTTTGGGGGGCAATTTGTTAGCTCGTAAATTCGACGCCCAGATGAAGTTGGAAGTGTTGAGGAGAATATTAGGCTCTTGAAGAAGGTTAGAAAGGCTTTCGACAGGATTTGTGTGATAGGTTTGAGTCGAAGGTACTCATAAGAGGAAAAGAGATCTTTTGGAACTTAGAAAATATTTCTAAGAGTTAAAGGGGGAACCTTCGACCGAGAATGTTGATGACGTCTGACGCTGAGAATTCAAATTCAAATAAAGGAGTGAGTAGTTACTTTGGTTCGCTCTTGAGGAAAGACGGGTGGCGTGTATCCGGGCAATGGAAGCATGCAATATGACACTTGTCATTTGTTGATTATTTCAGGCAATTTATAGCAGTTAGTTTTAGTATTATAAATAAGGGTCCTAGCAATAGGATTAGGTGTGTTGTGTTTACTTTGTACAAGTAACTCTAAATTTACTCGAAAGTATCCGCGTGTTGAGAAAAGAGTATTGTGAGAATGTACGTGATGTAAACACCATTTATCCTTCAACGCAATTTACTTTGATCTTTACTTAAATTGTTATCTTTTATTTGAAGCCAGTTACGTTTCTGCACTTATTTTCGTTTTATACCTTTTGATCTTTATTGCACACGTTCGACCCTTCCATTTACATTTCCAGCCTTTTAACTTTACATTTTGAAATGTTGTCTTGTACTATACTTTCAACAAACTTTCCTTCTTGAGTACTGTCGAAGTATTCATTGTTTTAGAATTTAATTTAGATCAACTGTTAGCACATGTCCTAGGATCAATCTGATCGATCCTGTAAGTCACCAAAGTCAGATTTGGAAGATCAGCGGTTGTTTACCAATTTTCACGGTAAACAACCCCCTCATTACCAAACACGGAGGAAACTTTTAGCATCTTTTGATCTACCTAGAGAAAATGGTCTTCAACCTTAAAAGTCTTACCATTTTGCTATCCTCTCGGTCCATTGGTGCTTTACTATTAAAAAAAGAACTACCATAAGTGCTAGCATGTGACTGTGACTCTATCCACCATCTAACTTCATTATCAGTATGGTCACAATTTAAAGCATGTATATGTGCCTTAATATAGGTTTGAGGGTTTTGTTCTTATAAGAAGTCATCTTCATATTCTGAGTTAGATAGATACAAGGCTGGGAAAGCAAAACCTCTGAAAACTTATTTGATGTCAATACCAGTAGGAACATTTGCGCCTCGATGCTAGTGCCAATATATGGGTTCCTAACTTCTAAAGGATTTCTCGTGTTGGGAATTCCTATTTCAGGATTTTGGACACCAACAAGCTCAGTTTTTCTTGCAAGATTCATTGCCAAACTCCTAACCTCGTCGGATAACACCCCGGAGTTTACCAAATATATCATTTATGCCTCAGTATAGGAGGAACTGTTGCAGAGTTCATTGTCCATCATTAGATTTATGATCAAAGCACTTGGGTTTCCCATAGCATCCATACCTAGAACAAAAAAAACAATTTAAGTTATAAAAACAATATTGTTACCTTGAAAGACCCACGTGTTTCGAGAATTGAAGGAACAGAATCACCAAAACCCTAATAAGAGCTTCACAGTTAGAGAAAGAAAGTCAAAGAAAGGGAAAGGGTGATGATTCAAAGACAACATGAAATGCTGACATCCAAACACTTTGGAGATGAAGAAGACGAAAAGAAAAGTTGACTTAACCCCTTTGGAATATATATATATATATATATATATATATATATATATATATATATATATATATATATATATATTCTACAACCAAGAATCAAATAAACATTGAAAGTGTGATAAATGGTTCATATATAGGCTTGACTCCATAACGATGCCCAAACACTCTAAAGACATTACCCTTCTTATCCTAGATGTCTATGATCACATGGAAGATTTCCACATTGAAACATTTCAATTATAAGATAAGTGTTTAATGTGTGTGTTCCCAAGATCATCTATTCCCACTAAACACACCATTGACCTCTTCCCCAACACGAAAGTCCTCTAAGAGGTCAAGAAACGGCGAAGAAGAACTTTTTCGAAGTCGATCTTAACAATTGTATGACAATCCTACCTTTGTGTCAGGTAGCAAGGACTTGAGGGTCACCTCTTCCCAACCAACCAAATAGTCCAACAATATCGGCCTAGTTCGAAAGGCCAATTCATAGTGTCTCCTGCTCACGAAGATGAATAAGTAGACCGCTTCTCAAAATTATGAGTCAAAACATCCATGACACTTAAGTGAAATAAATTCATTAATAAGAGACCATTCCTAATTTAATATTTCAACTCTATATACTAGTATGAGGTCACATAAATTTCTTCTCATTTAATTAAAAGTTCTAGATTTGAATCTTATAGATTCCTTCTAATTTTGTTAAAAGTTCTAAATTTGAATTCAGACTTTTGAATGTTGGTGTTAATTATTTTGAAGGAGGATTTTATTATTTATTGGAGTTGTGATTTTCTTTGACTTGAAAAATTAATTTTTGCGGTTGTGCGCATAAAATATATAATTTTCACACAAAAAAAAATATTTTTTTATTATAAATTTTATATATATTAAAAAAATTATACTTTAATTAATGTGTCTTTTAAAATTGATATAGATATTAGGAGGGTTTAAATCCAAATTGATTCTACACAATTATTTTTTTAAAAGATTTATTTTATCTTTTTAAAACAAAAACCAACCACAATAAATTAAAAAATTAATCATCGATAACTATTGTTTTAATAATACTTGTTCTATGTTCATAAGAGTTATGACCACCATATTTTCAAACTTTAAAAAATTTAAAATAATTATTTAAAATTTTATTTTTTTTTATAAAATAAATAATATTAAATGAAAAATAACTCAACACATAAATTTAAAATTATATACTAATTAAGGGTATTATAGTAATCTAGGCAAAAATGAGACTTCGCAAGAGGGGATATATGTTCTTCATTTTCGAAATACATTCAAGAGATTTTATTTTACATTATCGTCTCTGTGAAAAACAAAATTCTCTATCTTTGATACCAATTTCCACTGAAGTCTCCACTAGCATATGCAAATTAACATACCTAATATAATAGATACCAATATGCTGAATAAATATTTAATTTTTTAATTAAATCTCACGACCTCAATGTATCTGCCCTGATAGAAATGGAAATAGGTGGAGTTGATGTAAGTTTTGCAAAGCTTATGTCGGACATCTGACCGATTATAAGTTTAATTTTAAGCTTTATCCGTATCTTTTCGAAAACTCTATTTGGTTAGTCAGCATACTTATTATTTTCTATGAATATTGTCAAATAAACTATTTAATTTATATTTAAATAGCCCAATAAACTAATAAATTACTAATATTGAATTTGAATTTAATAATTAATACAAAAACTTAATATAAATTGATAAATATAAATTACTAAAAAGTTTAAGAAAATTATAAATTAATAGGTACAATATCTAGTATAATAGTAACACTAACAATAATATAATTTTTACTTTCTACCAAAAAAATATATATAATTTTTACTTATTTATGTTAGCAAGTCGGTTGGATAGACTTAAAAAAACTAGTTTTAGAGCATATGTAATACAAATAACATATATCACAAATAAGATAGATTACAAATCTAACTAAATAGATATTTTTAAAACCTAATTTTTCTCTATTTAAAAAAAAATTAATCTCACATAAACCTATAGACTCATGTGAATCGACATATCCTATTCTCAACCCTACCCAAATTAGCAATGACAGAGTTGAATATTAATACGCTTTTGACACATAAGAATATGCAAGGTGATATCAAGATCATAATATCAAATGTAACTAATTCTATTCTGTTACAATAGGCAGTTAGGCAGTTAGATTTTTACTCTTTCATTTTCCATTTTTACCCTTGTTAAATGTATATATACTTGGCTGTATTTTATTGGTAAAGTAAGGATAATGAAATCAGTTTACACATTACACGTGCCATCTTCTTCTACATTGTGTTATCCATTCAACATCAAGATGGTATCAGAGCTCAATGAGCTCTGGTGACCACCGTCCCTCTCTCTTTCCTCACCGGTTTCCTTTTCGTCGGTCTTCTTCTCCGATTCACATTCCGGCGACTTCGTCTGTTTCTTCTTTTTTTTTTTTTCTTTCCTTCAACCGGCCAACAGCCAAATTTCTTCTTCAGCTCAGGCCAATAATGCATCACAAGCTACTGCTCAGTCTGATGGTTCATCCACACCAAGTTTTGGATTCACTCAAGAGGAATTTCAGAGTCTTCGCGCTTTGCTTCAACAGTCTCAACCTACCACTGCTGTTAATGCTATCACCACTTCTCCATCTGTATCAAATTCTCACTCCCTCAATTACACTGGTAAGAACCCTAAACTCTGGATTCTTGATACAGGAGCCACTGACCATATATCCTTCCAATTAGATGCCTTTAACTCTTATCAATCCATCATTCATGTATCTGTCGCCCTACCTAATGGTTCCCATATAACTGCTAGCATTTCAGGAAACATAGTTATCTCACCAACCTTAACTCTTTCCAATGTGCTCTATATCCCTCAATTTCATGTCAATTTGATTTCTGTCACAAGATTAACTACCACAAATAACTGTTTTCTAAATTTCTCTTCAACCCTGTGTAACATTTTGCAGAACCATTCGAAGAAACTGATTGGTACAGCTAAATTGCACAGAGGCCTTTATGTGATTGATACAAGTGATGTTCATTCCACCTGTAACTCTGTAGTTTCTAATTCCTTTGAAATTTGGCATAATAGACTAGGACACCTTTCCAATACTGGAATGCATTGTATGTCTAAGCAATTTCCTCTTATTCCTTGTACCAATAACATGAATCCTTGTGATTCATGCCATTTTGCAAAATTAAAGAAATTACCTTTTCCTAACAGTAGTACTCATACTTATGCTCCTTTTGAACTTTTACATGCTGACTTATGGGGCCCTTTGGCCATTGACTCTATTCTAGGCCATAGGTATTTCTTGACCCTTGTAGATGACTTTTCTAGATTCACATGGGTTATCTTCCTAAAGGCAAAATCTGAAGCCAAACAAAGCATCATAAACTTTGTTGCCTTAATTGAAAATCAATTTAAAACCACTCTAAAATGTTTTAGGTCAGATAATGTCTCAGAATTCCTTACTCTCAACTCTTTTTTCCTTTCAAAGGGCATAACTCATCAAAATTCGTGTGTTGAAACACCCCAACAAAATGGGGTGGTTGAAAGAAAACATCAGCACATCTTAAATGTAGCTAGAGCCATTACTTTTCATTCAAACATCCCTTTAACAGTTTGGACATTCAGCATTCAACATGCAGTCCACATAATAAACAGAATTCCTAGTCCTCTCCTCAAATCAAAATCTCCCTATGAGATCCTTTTTCAAACATACCCTGTCCTCATTCATTTAAAAGTGTTTAGTTGTCTTTGTTATGCCACAACCCTACAAAACCATATAACTAAATTTGATGCTAGGGCAAGAAAAGCTGTGTTCCTTGGTTACAAAGATGGTATCAAGGGATACCTTTTGTATGACTTACAATCCCATGAATTGTTTCTTTAAAGACATGTGGTCTTTTATGAAACTCACTTTCCTTTCAAAAATCAAGTTACTCAAAATTCTGCCCCTGGACATGACCCTTTACACATCCCTTATGATTGTGACCCCCCTCCTTATCCTCAAGTACCTGTCACACCAGTCCCTGCCACTTCTGCCACCCATGATATGTCCTAATCTCCTAACACAGCAGCAGCTCCCAATGTCCCTAACCTGACCAGTCCTACTTCAAACCCTATCCAAAACCCAATGGTCATTGATCATGACCCCCACATACCACAAGACAACCCCTTACCCTCAAATACTTCACTCACCTAAATTCCTCCACTTACAAGAAAATCCACTAGACTTAAGCAACCTCCCCATTACCTTAAGGATTTTCATTGCAACCTTCTCACTTCCTTCTCCTCAAATACTCCAACTGTTCCCCAACATATAAATCCTTCTGTTGCTTCATCTCTTCCACCACAGAACCTAAAACCTACCTTCAGGCCTCTAAACATGACTGTTGGAGGAAGGCAATGGATTCTGAAATTCAAGCTCTTAAGGATACCCAAACTTGGACCATTGTGGATCTTCCTGAAGGCAAATCCCCAGTTGGTTGTAAATGGGTGTACAGGGTGAAATATCATGCCAATGGATCCATTGAGAGATACAAAGCCCGTCTAGTTGCAAAGGGTTATACCCAACTAGAGGGTGTTGATTATTTTGATACTTTTTCATCTGTTGCTAAAATTACTACTGTCAGAGTTTTATTATCTCTTGCAGCAATCAAACAATGGCATTTGGAGCAATTGGACGTAAATAACGCATTTCTTCATGGTGACCTACATGAAGAAGTCTACATGTCTCTCCCTCCTGGCTATGATGACCTTGGACCCAACAAGGTTTGCAAACTGAACAAATCCTTGTATAGGCTGAAACAGGCCAGCCGGCAATGGCAAGCCAAGCTTTCTTCATCTCACATTTCATTGGGATTCTCTCAATCTGAAGCAGACCATTCCTTATACACCAAGCTCACCTCTCATACTTTCACTGCTCTTTTGGTTTACGTTGATGATGTTGTCTTGACAGGTGACTCCATTGAAGAAATCAACCGTGTCAAATCTTTTCTCCATCAACAATTTCGTATCAAAGACCTTGGGCCTCTAAGGTATTTTTTAGGCTTGGAAATTGCACGGTCCACTTCTGGTATCTTTCTTAATCAAAGAAAATATGTACTTGAGCTGCTTGAAGACACTGGTTTCCTTGGTGCCAAACCAGTTTCCACACCCATTGATCCTCATGTAAAGCTCTCATCTACAGAAGGTGCTCCCTTAGAGGATCCTTCTTCATATCGCAAACTCATTGGCCGACTGTTGTATCTCACACATACTCGACCAGATGTGTCCTTTGCTGTCCAGCACCTTAGTCAATACGTAGCAAATCCCTTGATTCCTCACTACCAAGTTGCAACTCGCATTCTGAAATATTTGAAGGCTTCCCCTGCACGTGGTATTTTTTTCTCAGGCACTAGCTCCTTGCAACTCAGTGGTTTTGCTGACTCCGACTGGGCACGCTGTCCTGACACGAGGAAATCAGTCACAGGGTTTTGTGTTTTGTTAGGTGATTCCTTGATATCTTGGCGATCGAAGAAACAAAACACCGTGTCTCGCTCCTCTACCGAAGCGGAATACCGTGCACTGGCTTCCTTAACATGTGAGGTACAATGGTTAACCTATCTCTTTGCTGATTTTCGAATACAATTCACTTCTCCTGCTTCCTTGTACTGTGATAGCAAGTCTGCTATTTACTTGGCGCACAATCCGACGTTTCATGAGCGCAGCAAACATATAGAGTTAGATTGTCATGTGATTCGAGAAAAACTGCAGTCTAAACTCATTCATCTTCTGCCTATTCCATCACTGTCTCAGCTCGCGGATGTGTTTACGAAACCCCTCCATGCTCCACTTTTCAATTCTTTTTTGTCCAAGTTAGGATTATGTACTATACACACTCCAACTTGTGGGGTGGTATCAAATGTAACTAATTCTATTCTGTTACAATAGGCAGTTAGGCAGTTAGATTTTTACTCTTTCATTTTCCATTTTTACCCTTGTTAAATGTATATATACTTGGCTGTATTTTATTGGTAAAGTAAGGATAATGAAATCAGTTTACACATTACACGTGCCATCTTCTTCTACATTGTGTTATCCATTCAACATCAAGATTTTTTTTTTTTTTTTTTTGTAAACTGATTTCATTATCCTTACTTTACCAATAAAATACAGCCAAGTATATATACATTTAACAAGGGTAAAAATGGAAAATGAAAGAGTAAAAATCTAACTGCCTAACTGCCTATTGTAACAGAATAGAATTAGTTACATTTGATACATAATCTTAAGAATTGACACCAAATACATGAACTTATTTAACATAACACTTGTGACTAACACTTTACAAATTTCTATAAAGTTATTAATTTGTAAAAGTTAGCCATGACAAATGTTGGTTGTGACTAACTAGCTACACGAAACATTACAATCCTTTCTTTCCAACATTCTAGGTGAATAATTAATACAATTTTTACACGAACACACTCGTATATTTATTAGACATGCATGATGCATGCATTATTGGTGGGAATTTTTAGACTATGCCAAGAAAACATATAGATGTTGGACTATCTAACAAACAACTACCTCTCACAAAGAAACCATCAATAAGAACTTCACGTTTACATAGTATTTAGAAACTAAAATGAAATACAATTATACTACCTTTTCTTTTGTAATATAATATTGTCTCAAAAGAATGTTTATTTTCAGTTTCTAATATAACATTTTAAATTCATATTATGTTTATTATTCTCAAATTTTTATTCTATAATTTACATTTATGACAAGAAAGAAACATTGATGTTTAATAAAAATATATTAATAATACCAATTGTTAATTGGTTCAATGGTGATTGATGTTGAATTTGGTAGAAATGACTATAGTTCGATCTTCGTACCGGATTAATTGTGATGGAAACCAAACAAAATATATTAATAATTGTATTTTATTTACAATTTTTTTAATAAAAAAAGTGAACTATGGGAGATATTGTGAGAAGAAGAGAATAATATAAAAAAGTATAAGTTGGATTTTTGTGTACACTTTTGTTAGGGTATGATAGAACATTGGCGACCACAACCATAGCTCATAGTAAATGTTTTCAAGAGTTTCTAGTTGGAAAGCAAGCTAGTCTTGGTTACTTAAAACAACTTTAGACATAAAAAGGGATAAGGGCAATAACTTTCTATTTGGTTACCCATGTGATGACCAAACTAGTACCTACACCTAACTTTCCAACTTCTAATAAATAAGTGTATCAAACTACTCAAACAATTTATGCTTACCTTGAATTGAAGTATCCATCAAAGTGGCTACAAATAGATTTTATTAATAGTATCTCCTTATTTAAAAAAACCTTTTGAATTTTTTATCCGAGATAATAATTATTGATAATATATAACTTTGGGTAGGTCAAATGAGTTTTTACTTTTTTTTTTCTTTCTCATTCCATATTTGTTTTCTCCTTTAAGATTAATGTTGGCGCAACAATCGGGGGTTGAGCGAGGAGCATTCTAAATTGCGGGACATTCTTTTTAGAGCAACACATTTTGTGAGAGACATACTACATATTCACTCAAAACCTTAAGGTGATAAGTGGGTGGGTTCTCTCACTTATAAATGTTCAAGTCACCACATTCCTATCTAATGTGGGACTATTATCCACACTACTCACACTTGTAATTCTTTTCCAATACTCTCCCTCAAGTGTGAGTCTACCACAATGCTCTCCCTCAAGTGGAAGCTCTTTCTTCCACATTTACACTTGTACCGCCGTTGACACTCTGTAACAGGACACTCAACCACATCCGGGACACCTACCCATGTGGGATACTTTCGATACAAGTAAGTCGGTCCCTTTCTCGAACCAAAGGCTCGTGATACCATTTGTTGGCGCAACAATTGGGAGGTCGAGCGAAGAGCATTCTAAATTGCAGGACATCCTTCTTAGAGCAACACACTTTGTGAGAGACACACCACATATTCACCCAAAACCTTAAGGTGATAGATGAGTGGGTTCTCTCACTTATAAATGCTCAAGTCACCACATTTCTATCCAATGTGAGATTATTATCCACACTACTCACACTTGTAATTTTTTTCCAATAATTAATAATACTAATATAACTTGTTGATTACTTAGATTGTATTAATAATAGATGTTATATGAGTAGGTTTTATCACCTCTGTCTTGGTTATCCTCTTTGGATATAAAATGGAAATTTCTTTTCACACCTTTAATGTGAAAATTCAAATTTATCTTCAGCTATTTTTGGGAAAGAATCTCTGGACGTATCTTAAAGCACATTATCTTTTGTAAATTAAACGACCACCCTTTTTTTTTTCAAAATTTGTTCGAAGATGCATATGCAAAAATTTTCTAGAGTGCATCTTCGAAACAATCCTGAACCTCATTTACTTCGCAATTTTCATTGAGATTGTTTATTTATCCATTTAGTGACATTTTTAGAAATGCATTTCCTAAAATGTCAAGCGGAAAATTGAATATAACACCATCTTGCATGATCATCTCTCTCACATTTCATATCACTTCCATAACCCAAAACCCTTTTAAAAAATTATTCGCAATCAACTTTTTTACTCCAAATCATCATTCTTGTGTTTTATCACATTAAAGAGAGCAAGAGAAACTGTAATTTAAGGTAAAGTTCACTCATTTCACCCCTCTTCACTTGCATTAATCTTCTCTTTGAGCTGAAAAATGAACGTTGAGTTCGGATGTGCATGCCGAATTTTCTTGCTAAAGTGAGTTTTTAAAACTGTTTTTTTATTTTGATTCGAATTAGATATGGTGCACTTGGATATATTTCTCAAAACTGCTGTAAATAATGATGCAAAACTGGATATAGTGAAAGATGATGTTAAATTGGTTGTTATCGAGATAGATGTTGGTTAACATTTTAGAAATGAACAAATGTTTATTGCTCGTGAACATATGCTTGAAGGGGTCTGCATGGAGACCGAAAATTGGGGTTTGGCATTGTAATCAGAAGGTCTGACAATGGTTCAAATAGAAGGCAAACATTTGCAACCATAAGATGGGACAAAAGTGACACGTATGTTCCACCGATTCAGAAGTTGAAACGTGATGACACCAGATCGAGAAAATGTAAGTGCCCGTTTAAATTGCGTGAATACTATTAGGTGAATGATACATAGAAATTTAATATGATTTCTGGTATACATAATCTTGCTTTGCGAACCAAGCTAGCAGGTCATGCCATTATATGTCGCCTTAAAGCGGAGGAGATGAAAATTGTTTCGAACATGTCTTTAATCAGGATAGCGTCAAAAAGCTCCCTGATGACATGATAAGTTTTATAAGGTCCAATGTGACCCAAAACTTGTATAAATAGGGTGTCATTTATCTCATATTTTATATAAAACACACAACAATCAAAGAATGAATATTTATCCACATCTTGCATTTGTGTATTTCAATGGCGCAAAACTCTCACTTCAATTTCGAATCTGCGTGGACATATTTCTCGTCGATCTAAAAACCAAACTGAATACTCTCCTGCGATATCCAAAAAATCGAAGAGTTGTCAAGCTCGAGTATCGTTCAACCTCGTTTGACAGCGAAGAGAAGATACAATTCATTAACTTTGAATTGAAGGCAAATAAAGATTTAAAGGTACCATTATGCATCAAATTGTCTGATTGAAGTGGATCCGAAGATTGCAAGATCCGCCTACAGTATTATCAATATGTTCCAACGGCCATAACTATCCGTTTATAACAATATGTAATGATAAATTTATTTTAACTATTTATGTAATGTTAAGTGTTTTATTTTAATGTCAAATTATTTATGTTTAAGATCTTGATCTTGCTCATAATGTCTCTGTGTCTAGTTTCAAAATCATTTTCAAATATGTATCTCCAAATTATACTAAATATACTTTTAAAAATCAACTCCGAACTAAAATAAAGTATAACAAGGATAGCTAACTCTACATTTAATTTTGTAAAAAAAAATATACATTCGGAGATACATCTCCTAACTTTATGAACATTTTTTTTTATGTCAACAATGGTTTGTGAGAAAGTATAAGGGTGAAAAGAAATTGCCTATAAAATTGTATCTTAATAAGTAAATGACGCCAACAACATTTTCTATTGCTTGTGCTCCATAATTATAAGTTTCTCCTAATTGAATCTTGACAAGAAAATATGTAATTAGATAGTGTGGTTGACCTTAAGAAAGGCTTGAACGTCTTCTTAACCACTACACAAATTTGTTAACTATTTACAGGAGTTGGATTAAATACTTGGTGTATAATCAAATAACGGGTGTAGATTACAAAATTAATGAAATGTTCCATAAAAGACTATCAAATTCACCGCAACTGCAAATCCAAACATGCACTAATTCCCTTTCAATGGAACCCGTGGGAATGCAAAAGAGGGATAATCAAACATCATGCAAAGTACACAATTTTAGGAAGCAAAACATAACATCTATACAAATCAAAACATCAGAAATATGCCACCATGATTACAGTATTAATACAAGATCAGAAAACCTAAAGATGAGAGAAACTCATCATGCAAGTTATTTCCAGTAATTAATACAATTAAAATGTATCATGGAAAAAGCAAACTATCATCCTTTCTTCAGCCAAATGTTGCAATGAGGAAGGATTTATAGATGCTCATAAACTTGGCCACAAATGCTGCCAGAATTGGAAAAAACAAATAAATACGATCAGTAAGCAATTATTGAATAGATCCATGGCTTGCATTATACCAAAATATATTCACATACTATAAAGAAATAGCTATAAAATGTGCTCCATAGTTATAAGTATAGAGAATTTGGCATGGGTAGCAACAAGCTCATAAAATGTAACTGTTCATCAGTCTATTCCACACATTCAGATAAAAGTACCTTCTATGTGAAAAATTGCCTTCTGCCCAAGGCGCATCCTATGCTCCTGGTTCAATGAAGGGAAAGAAGAACCGGTAACTCTTTAATATGACAAATAAGAAGTAAAAATGGCTACACAAAATCTTCAACTCAACTATTTGCTTTCATTCCAAAGCTAGTGAGGAATATATAAGGAGAAAGGGGGCAGGCAAATAAAAAGAATAATAGAGTGATGCACGTGCATTGAAAGTAGCAGACCAGCAGATAAATTGTGCCATAACGCTCTATCTTATTTTTTAATCTTGGTATTCGCCCTTGCGACCAACTAATCCAAGGGGATCAATCCCACCGTCCATTTGCGGAGGCCCCATTTAATGCAGCAAAGCTCTGGATGGACATGGTCCATCATCACAGAAATTGTTTGCACCTAGCAGGATTCGAACCCGAGACCTTGAGAGGAGCGCACTCTCAAGAACCAATCTTTCACTACTAGGCAAACCCCTGGTGAAGACCCAAGCCTTCACCACTCTATCTACTGACATGAAACATCATACTGATAATGCACTTACATAATATGCTGCCCAGTGGCAGACTTCATGCTTCAGTTCTGCATCTAGTTTCCTCAATAGCTCATAAAGAAGCCTCTGTAACAACAAATATAATGGCAAAATGAAGAGTATGAAAAAACAAAATCAAAGAAAAGTCCTTACATTGAGACAATGTGAAGCAACGCATTTATGTACCTTCAAAATAATTTCTGGAGGAATGCAATTGATCAGCAACTCATACAGCTTTCCCCGAACTTGAAACAGCCTAAAACATAATAGCATATTATATGGGAGAAAAAATGTGCATTGCACGTAAGCAAAATGAGAGATTAGTTGAAACACAATCAGGTAGGCAAACTCCCCTTATCCTATATCATGATATGATTCATAAACTGACAAGATTCAGTGAAACATTTTAGATAATCATGAAATATCAGAAAACTGCAAACAGAATCAAAAGCATACCTTTTTGGGCTCTGTTCCTTCATTATGTCAGATGCAATTTCAGAAGTATATT
This sequence comes from Lathyrus tuberosus, assembly GCA_022829125.1. NCBI lineage: Eukaryota > Viridiplantae > Streptophyta > Magnoliopsida > Fabales > Fabaceae > Lathyrus > Lathyrus tuberosus. Next base: position 6,157,022 of record JALAZF010000306.1, on the reverse strand, counting down.
CTTCCCAGTCCATTGGGGAAATTGTTTGCTTGTCAGTGAAAGGATACCTACAAGTAAGACAATATGCAAAGAGGGATATCAGTACTTTGCCTTAAAGCTTTGTGAAGAAAATAATATCTGAGATTATGGATCCCATGTTAAATTGGAAGCTAGTGGAGCTTACTGTTGGACGCGGCAAGTCTCAAATGACAATATGGCCCTCCTTAAATTCCGGTTAGATTTCTCTGCTATGCGAGCAGCCAAACTAGGAGGAAGTTGCAGCCCTTCTTTCTTGCCAATGAACTGTAAGACTTCAACAATCTGCCATATGGATTTCCAAAGATTCAATAAAGAGGGACATTCAACTTATAGAATGGATATACTAGACAAGAACAGTATACAACAATGTCTGTCAACATTCAACTTACAGAGTGGATATGCTAATCAAAGTGTTCATTAACAAAAAAAAAAAGATCAATAACTAAGCATTTAAATTTCTTAGAAAAGAACTTGACCAAATCCCATAAAGTTATACAACCATCCTACAGTATATCTACAAAAGCATCCTATAATCAGAAACCTAAACTTCCTTTCCATGTTTATTAATCAGCATTTCATAATATGTCCAGACAAAGAATAATGCCTACCATTGACTTGGTGGATACTCTAAGCATTTGGGAATTGCTTAGGATGAAGTTGAGTTGTAGGGGACTCTTGAAGGTGTATCCTAGAATAGCAGGGGGTTGGGCAGTGCATGGATTCGTCTGTCATTATCAACAGTTTTAGGGGAAATGGTGTTGGAAGTGCTGAAGGGTGACAGTTGGTGAAGCGCATGAGGAATTAGGAATCTAATGAAGGATTGTGAAAGTAAAGATCAAGAATGTTCTCTGGGAAGTCAATAGGCACATTCCTTTGTTCAGTTCTTGGATTGTGATGTTCTGGTGGTTGCTACTTCTTGTTTAGTTTCCTTACAATTTTAATGTTTTGAACTTGGGCCCTCCCTTGTTTTAAAAAACAAAAAATAAAAAATAAAAATGACAAAACGTGGACTCATCCTAGTATCATCTTATCTTGCAATAGCAGCAAGCCACTTGATAGAACATCATTTATCTACCGGAAATAACTAACAAGCAAAAATAGTAACACATTGTAACCAATGAAACTACTTGCCAATACTACACACAAGTCACAACCCTACCAGAGAAAACAATTGCCTTAAAAGATAAAAAGCAAGGGGAAAATATACTAAAACATAGGAAGCAAATTCCTTTCATTCCTTGAACGCTACAGCAGACATAAATTTATCTACCTGTTCTTCACTCGGTGCATTTATTCGTACATTAAGACAACGGGAGCGGATTGCTTCTGTTACTCTTGAAGAACTATTGCAACATAGAATTAATCTGCAATAAGCACTGTATTTCTCCATTGTTCTGCGGAGAGAATGTTGGGCTTCTCTAGAGAGTTTGTCAACATCATTAAGCACTAATACTGATACAGAATAAAATCAAACATCAGTATGCAAAGACCAAAGCAAACTAAAAGAAGAAAAACAAAGTAAAATAAATGCTTGTAAATCTTGCGTTTATCATACAAGCCAAGGTGGAGACATTTCTTATTTGATAACGGAACAGAGATTAAAAGTATCACACAAGTGAATTAGTCATTGCCCCAGACAAAACAACAATCTAAACAATCAAAGAGAAAGTGTTCCACAGCACATAAGATTGAAAGATAGCACTCACATGTGCTAAAAGCACCACGCTGCTGAACATACAAAGATTCCTTCTTTTATTGTTTTAAAATAGCACTCATGCATAGGTTAACAAAAAGACAGCTAGTTACCTTTAAATCCTTTCTTCCCTTTAGTATCAATGGGTCTATTCTTGGCCATTTCTTTGATTATTTCTTGAACGATGTATCTGTCCTGAAAGCCAGCATCACTTGGAGTCATTTCGATATGATTGGCACTTGATAGTGTAGTCAGCTCTAAATCAATAGATCTACTCCCAGCCTGAAACCAATTCTCAACTACTTCAAAATAATAATAAATATCTAAATAAAACACCAATGATTCAGTTTATTATACAGAAAAAATCCAATGCAGTGCACGTGATATTGTAATTTCAAAGGATCAAAAGATATTTCTAAGCAAAGATATTCAAGTAAATGTTTTTTCTGGCTTGAAGGTATTCATTTAGAGCCATCTCCTACAGTTAAAACATTTGTGCAAAACCAACTCCACTGCCATATTATATACATCGTATAAATATATCAGTGTGTATTGACTTCAATAATGTTTCTGATTATATGTAACTTTTCTTCTCTGCCAATATACCAAAACTGTTTGAAACTTAGAGGTCAATAATAATAATATCCAAACAGACATTGCTCACTAAGGGTACAAATAAAATCTCCTAAACTATACAAATATAAGAGTGCTTCCAATAAATGAACGTTTGCAACAGAACAGAAAGAAAAGGGCAGTGTGAAAAAGTATAAAGCTTACATCAACTTTCCACGCTCTATTCTCCACCTTCACCTGAAACATTAAAAAAGAGAATTTAGAAAGTAAATTACAGTTGTTCAACATAAACACAGAATCTACAAGTACATCAATAAAAAACTTAACGATTCAATACGTGATAATTTTGTGATAATTTTATAATATGAAATGAAAATCAACAACACATCTTACTAAAATTATACTTTTGGTGCTCACACAATAATTGCATTCTCTGAGAGCAAACCAAAAGTAATTGAAAATTCAGATACACTTCCTTATAAATGTAATCTGTGAAACAAAAAAAGGGTTTAAAAAGACAGACCTTTTCAGCGCCAGGTCCAAACATTTGGCGGAGAAGAGCCATAATTAATGTTTTCTTGCCAGCACCGGATGGGCCATAGAACAACAAATGAGGGCAATCATGTTCAGTAACCTGCAACAACATATCAAATGATTCAAATCCAAACAAAAACAAAACGTTTAAAGTAAAAGACAAATTTGATTGATTCAAATACAAAACAAAAGTGTGTGAGAGAGATACCAATTTCTTGAGATTTTGAGCGATGTCATTGTGAACCATAACATGGTCGAGAGTTTTGGGACGATACTTGTCAACCCACAACATCCTTCCTCTCTAACCTTCTTCCGCTACTCTAGTCAATCAAAAACACTAATCAGATTCACTATGTCTAACAAAAGGCCAAAACCATAGATAAATGGATATCAACGGTGCGGGGAAAGTACCGACACAGATACAACATTGATACTTTATCAATCTGATAAAATAGAAATTATAGAATATAACTACATCTGTCGTGTGTCAGTGCTACATAGGGATAGGCAGTAAACACCTCGGTAGCAAGACACAAACACCTCTGGAAAAAGTGTATCAGTGTCAGTGTCAGACACCAACACTGGTACTTTGTGATTTCGATCAGCTTTTTCATTATTTCAAATTATTACTCCCTCCGTCCCAAATTATAAGTCACCTTGTTAAAAAAATTTGTCCCAAATTATAAGTCACTTTACATTCCCAATACAATATAAATGACATCTTCCTCAATATACCCTCAAATATTTATTATTATTTGTTCTTTCAACTCTTTTAATTTCTCTCTCCTATATAATTATGAGGGGCATTATTGTAAAGTTATACATAATTTGTCTTTCCCATAAAGTAATAATTAAGTTTCTTAATTTGTGTGAAAAGCCTAAAACGTCTTATAATTTGGGACGGAGGGAGTATCAGCGTCAACGTGTTATGTGTTAGTGTTAGTGTTGGTGGCCGTGCTCGGTAAGTACTATACTAAAACTCGTCCAGTCATTCCCGTGAAATCAAATGAAATTGATCATGCAATAATTCAAAAAACTATGAAAACAACAAGAATTCTGACGATTAATATAAAGGAAACTTGTGACTAAATTTGAGTTGAAAAAATTACTGAACTGAATAAATTTGCATGCGTTTCACCAACATCCGCAATATATAATCAAGTTTGCAAACATAGAATACTCACACATCAACAGAGATAACTCAAACTATAAGTATCGAAGCCAAAATTGAAAATAAAGTATGCAGAATCTGTATTTTGGAAATTTGATTTATGCGCACCTTTACGAAAGACGAACGGATGAAGAAGGTGACAGTGCGATGTGAAGCCGGAACGGACACTCTGAGCAGTTGAGCTCCAGTAGAACGCCGGAACGGCAGGGAAGCAGTGAGGCGGTCGGTGGCAGGCTGCAGCTCAGACGGTCTAGGGTTCTCACTTCTTCAAGCTCAACAGAGTTTTTTTTTTAATTATCAATTAATAAATAATTATATTAAAAAAAGAAAAAATAGCTAGTAGGGGATGAATTCCCGCCCAAATGCGACATCGTTTTTGTTTCTTATATCAATATATAAGTAGGGTCATACTTCAATTTCTTTTATAAATAAATAATTTGATTTTCAATTTTATTGTATAATTGATATATTTAATTTATATATAATCTTGATATATTATTTATTAATTGAACTTAAAAATTAAAATCAATATACAATTATAAAAACAATAGTACTTGAAAATACACGTAATACCCTTTTGATAAATGGTTTTAACTTTTCTGATTTCATGGGTAAAAATGACTTTCTGACACCTTGATGCAGCCAGGTTAATTATGCTGATGTGTCATCGTATTATATTTTTAGATGGAATTTTGATTTATTTTATTACGTATTATTATTATTTGGGTTATATTATTACATTGTGGTTGCCAAATTACAACCTTGGGAACCTGCAAAAACGGTTGAAATCCGGATTGAAAAATGGAACGATGCATTAACACTATAATACGTATTGTTGTAAAGTAGAATTTGAACCAACACCAACCAACAAAAAAAAAGTAGGAAAACCAAATCCAAAAAAACATCTCAACAAACACAAAGCAAGCAGCTTCTTGCAAGATCTGATCAGATCTATTCAAACCCTCCTTCTTCCTCTCTCCCTCTCTCTCCCACTTTCTCTCTCCAACTCTCTCTTTCTCTCTAATTCACCGTTTAATATCTACGTTTCTGAAATTGGTTTCGCCATCGCCTCCAGTTAGGGTTTGTTGAACTTCTCAACGAAATGCGCGGGATCTAGACACACGGTTCTTGAACAATACTCGCCTTTAATTTCCTGAAGTGCATGAATCTTTGGTGTTGTCTATGCTTCAACCAAAAGGAAAAAGAGGAAAAATAAGAAGAATAAGAGGAAAGGTGTAGTATCATTGAACCTATGAACAACGACGAGGACAACTTCGGAAATGTTTTTTTATGAAGAAGAAGGTGAAACCGAAAATTACGACGCCGTATTTCTTGAGTATGAGAGAGATTTGTTTGGTTTGTGGCAAGTTACACGACAGTAGGAAGGAGAAAGTAGTTCTATAAACACCGTTGTAGCTGCAGGGAGTCCTATCGCCGATGAGAGCCCCGATTCGTCTCACAAGTGTGCTAAGTTCTATAAGTGAGTTTTTTTTTTCGCATGAAATTCTTGAAAAAATGTTTTATGAGAGAATGTGATGCTACGGTTGATTTGGAGTTTAAGAATTTTACTTTGTTGATCAACTATAAATTTGTTGTTTATATTGCCGAAACTGGGGCATGATTCATTCATTCTGCCAAGAAATAGAGAGCAGCCAAAAATCGGAGCAATTTCATACTACTTGGACATTCTTTTTCAGGTTATGTTGCTGCCAAATATGCGCTCAAGGTAAGCAGTCCATTGCATTGCCTTAAAATGATAAATATTACTGACTTCATAACTTCCTTCTACCAATCAATATGATGTGCAATATATTTTATTCATTTGAATATAACACCCTGAGTTGGGTTTACATTAGAATCAGATGCAAAAATTGATTTTATTGCAAAGTTTCGAGTAACATGGAAGGGAGCAATTCTGAACCATCTATGGAAATCTAATTTTACACTAGGTAAGACTATTGTGTCCCATTTTTATCAATCTGCAATAAGTTAGCACAATGTTTTGGATCAGACAATTTTGAACCATCGTGGGATTTCAATTTGCTTAAAGTTTGATTTTTTATTTATGTAAGTTTGATTTGTTCTACAAGTTGGTTTTGAAAATGCTGATTTAATGCAATTTTGGAGGGGGAGACTGACCCACTTGAGGTAATTGATCCTTTTGTTCTTATTGTGATTCTTTTTGTCAAATTTCCAAATATATGTCAGTGACACATTATGCCCTTCGTTTGAAAGATATAAAATGTTTTATTAAGATGTTTCCTGACTTCTACAATATTGATCTCCTTCATTAAGTGGAGTACCATGGTGTGCCTTATGTGTTATGATATTTTGTCTATGGTCGACTATACAATTTTACCAATATAAGCATTATGCGGACATACATGGAATACAAAAGTGATTCATTTTCAATTAACCGTATTGTTAAGATATGAGATCAAATTTCAACGGAAACAGTCTTATCTTGATATTAAGTCTAATATTTTTTCCTTATACTTTGTATATTCAACTTGCAGATTGTTTTTCCCACCATTATCAGACTGGATACCATGATTAGTTATTTTGTTTCCATTGAGCTCCATTTAGCACATTATTCAATCAAGTGTGCATTTCTTTGTTTACATAGTTCTTTTGCGTCTGCCGATAATGTATAATGCATTCTCAATAGCCATCATACAGATTGACAAAGATTACAATGCAGAGCTTTCAGGTTATGGATGTGTTGGACATGTTCCTAAGGAAAATATTCTGTATTGACAACTCGAGAGATTTTGGAATTGATTCAGGTCAGAATTTTTTATGTCTGCCTTCTTTTTTGTTATACACTTTTACTTTTACTTACTAATGTGTATATTAAGTCATGTTTGGGTTCAATCTTTCAGTAAAAAAAAGTTGATTTTAAAAGCTTAGAATAGGCTTCTTTGGATAAACTGTAAGAAACTTTCAATTACTTCCTGTGCTTAAGTTCTTGTGATTGTCAAATTCAAACAACGATGTTTTCATGCACTGAGGTGCTTGCAGATTATCCAATATTAACGAAAAAGGACACATCTATGGGGTCCGTGGAAGTTCTGGAGGTTATGCAAAACAATATTTTGATATGCTGCTAAAACACTTTTTGGAAGACATATTGACGGGCCTTTGAACTTTAGAAAGATTAAAAATTTAGATTTTCAAGAAGTTACCCTGGAGTCATGTTTTTACAATCTTCTTTATATATATAAATATGATACTTGTGAGGAAGGTTGTAATCAGATCGACCAGATCCTATGACATTTGAAATTATATAAAGATGTCGTATTTATGCTATGCATAATAATAAATTCAAGGGGCATTTGAAGAACCGTGTATGTTATCAAGTTTGCTATCAACTTTAGTAAGAGATGTATTTAACTATATAAAGGTTTTATCAACATGTGAAAAATATTTCATATTGACTTAAATTTTCAGCACATTTTACAGGGGCAATATGTTTTAAAGTTCATCTCTATGTTTCTTTTGATTAATTATTCTGACACGAGTACTAGAAATATCATGTACTAGAAATATCTTTTCTTTTTTGCTTTGGATTGTTGTTGTATTATAATTTTCTTCCACACTTAGTTTATGGAAATGTCATGTTAATGAACATTCTATAGGATGTTAACTTTGAGCCAATACTTACACATTTTCTCTTGAAAGGATTGTTGGAGAAACTGCATATTCGGAACATTTCATTTTATGTGCATCCATGTTAAGTGTTTTGACATGTGTCCCGTCTTTTAAGCTTTCTATCTTAGTGCTGTTAGAAATGTGACATGAATCGTTTGGTGTATGCATGAACAAAGTTGGTGAATCATGTTCTTGGTTTTTGTGTGTTGCTTTATGTTTTATATTTATTGTTTTTATTATGAATTTTAAAGTTGCATGGTATTGTTATTTGATATGTGTTTCTTTTATTTGTTTGGAGTCACTTTGGATATTGATTGAAGCAGAAATTTTGACACAGTTGATATTGCAAAGGAGCAGAAGTTTTGACGCAGTTAACGATGCTAAAGAGCATAAATTTTAACGTAGTTGAGAAAAGAATGAAGAACAACAACGATACTAAAGAGGATAATGATCTGAAGCAGGTTTTCATCCTTCTAACTTTTGTTTAACTTTCTGTTTATTATGATGAAAATCTTCATCTGTAACTAGCAAATCTAAGTTATGACCCAAACTTTATTGCCAATATTCATTGATAATATAGAGGGGGTATCGATGATGAAGATCAGAGATCACTAACAATACGTTCCACTCTTCGAAGCTTTTCTTTTAATATTTAGTTCATAATTTTTTTTCTAATTTCATGCAGCCTGGCACTATCACTTATTATGCAAAAATCTTGCCCTGCTGAGCTAGCTGAATTTGTGAATTTATTGAGCAGATTGATTATGGAAGCTGCCACATTGACAGAAGGAATGAGTCTCCATTTTTTAAATCATTTTAAGGTGGTTGTTGATTGTCTCTCATCTTTATCATGGATTGATATATTGATTGGTTTAAAAGGAAGAATAAATTTGTGGTATAACTTTTACACGTTTGTACTTCTATTTTGATGTATTTGTACTGCTACTATATTGCTGGGATGGTAGGTCTTATGAGTATTATTGTAATAAAGTTGTTGGCTGAATTTGTGAATTTATTGAGCAGATTGATTATGGAAGCTGCCACATTGACAGAAGGAATGAGTCTCCATTTTTTAAATCATTTGAAGATGGTTGTTGATTGTCTCTCATCTTTATCATGGATTGATATATTGATTGGTTTAAAAGGAAGAATAAATTTATGGTATAACTTGTACTGCTACTATGTTGCTGGGACGGTAGGTCTTATGAGTATTATTGTAATAAAGTAACTCAAAAATTTGATAAATAAGTTACTACAATTTTTTACAATAATTGTGAGTCGTTGTGATGTTTATCTATTTAATGATTTAAGTCTAATTATTTATCAGTCTCCTATTAATTGAATGCTGCATTGCTGCTTCTGTGAATATAATGTTGGATGTTTATGAGTTTTCCTATCAAATTTTGTATTCATTTTGTTTATTGTTTAAAATGTTTCAAAATCAAAGTGTTGGTGGATAAATTGTGAAGAATTGACACTTTGCTTTAAAATTTCAATAAGTTTACATTTTTTAAAAGACAATTTTACTTTTACACTAATAAATATGTACATTTAAGTTTTTTTACATAAATATGTACATTTATGTAAATTAAATTCTGATTATTAATTTTTTTTATTATCATTTAAGTTTTTTTATTAAAATTCAAAATTCTTACTTGAAATAAAAATATATTTTGCAATTATTTAGATTTTTAGAAAAAAAAATTAATAAAACAAAACAAAACCAATAGAGATTATAATTTTTTTAAACTTATAAAATTTCTAAAACAAAACAAATTTTTTTAAATAAAATGATAAATGGTAGTCATAGAAAAATAATGATAATTAGTAATCATGAAAAAAATAATGATAAATAGTAATCATGAAAAAATTAATGATAAATGGTAAAAATTTATTGATACAATCATTTTTATAAACGGAAATAAATTGCAAATATTTTATAAATGAGAAAAATTCAACTATTGATACAATTATTTTTACTTGTACTAGAAGGGTTCAACTAAGACCAATTTATACTTTTACTATTAAGAGTGAATTTATAAACGAAAATTACAAATATATTTATAAACGGGAAAAATTCAACTATTGATACAATTATTTTTATAAACGGTAATAAGTTTCAAATATTTTTATAAACGTATCAATTTATTTTTATTTTCAAAATACTATAGAGTGTAGATATTCATTTATAACTGAAATTTGACGGAGAGCTGTCATATATTGTAGGTTTGTAAAAATTGTAAATACGATATAATAAGAAAAATTTAAAACTGATATTTGACGGGAAGCTGTTGTAAATTTTAGGTTTGGAAAAATTGGTTAATATCTAAAAAGTAATGTTATTTGAATTGGAAAAATGATTTTATTCAAATTTGTTGTTTTAAAATTAACTCATCTGGATTCAACTAAGTTTTGTTAACTCATCTGGATTCATGGGTAGATGTAAACGTATCTATGAGAGGTTATGCTATAGATTGTTCATTTTAATGTCCATCTTTTGAAGTTAGAGAATTGGCTGTACGATTTATTATGAGTACGAATCCATTCTTAAAAGTTGGTGCATATTATTAGCATATATTTGTAACTATGTCAATGTTAACTAATTGAAGAATAAATTCAAACTTTACAAATGATGGTTTGATAGACATGCGATGTAACGGATTTCTTACTAGTCTACTATCAACCCATTAAAAGAAGATTGCATGCATTACCTCATTTGTCCTTCCACCAAAATTTTATTACACTATATTATGGATAAATTGGTAATTAACAAATGTTTCAATTAATTCTCAATCATCCATCTATCTACATGCCAAGTGTCAATCTTTCATATACATTCATTCTCTCTCTTCATTCAAATTTCAAATCTCCCTCCTATTTCTTTTTCCTACACTTTTTCACTTTTATTTTATTTTTTTCCTTTCTTTATTTATTATCACTAAAAATATTAATAATCTATTTTTTAATTTTAATAAAATAGCACTATATATTTATCTCACGTGGCAGTATCAACACAATATCTATTTTATTTTAATCAACTATTATCTTAATTTAAGAGATAAAATCTTTATTTTTAAATATTATTTTTTTTTATTTTTTATCTCACGATTATTTTTTTTATTTTTATATAATTATTAAAATTAATTAAATTTGTATAATTATTGTTCATTTTACAATTAAATAAATCATTTTAAATTATATATTTGTATCTAAATACATTTATATCCCATCAAATAATTTTTTTATCTCACGGGTCATTATCGCATCAAAAATTTTTTTTTTTGTCTTTCTTCAACTCACGAGTCTTTTTTCTTCTTTTTACATCATTATTTAATACAATTGAAATTGTATAATTATTTTTCATTTTACAATTAAATAAATAATTTAAATTTTACATCTATATATAACTACATTTTATATTGTATCAAATAATTTTTGTTATTTCACGGATCACTAAAACACAATATATATTTTATTTTAATCAATAATTATCTTAATTTAAAAGATAAAATTCTTATTTTTAAATATTAAATATTATATTATTTTCATTTCACAAGTGCCTTTGTTTCTTTATATATTAATTTAAATAAATTTACATAAATATTGTTCATTTTAAAATTAATAACTAATTTTAAATTTAAATACATATATAAATACATTTTATATCTTATCAAATTTATATATAGTACATTTAAATATATTTTATACAATATCAAAGAATTTTACCCGTGCGGAAGCACGGGTATCATACTAGTTTATTTATAAAAGAGAATAAAGAAAGTGTGTTTTGCATGTATTAATAGTTAATAATTATATAATTCGTGATGTCATATGTAGAATTAACTTATAATTTTATCCATATTCGTTATCTTCTTGATTAAAATTTCAATTTCACAGATTTTCTTATTTTCTTTCTTGTTTCATAATTTAGGATTTTTCTTTATTTTATTTATCTATAAAATTAGCTTTTAACAAAGGAGATTGTAACAACTTTTAATTAATCAAACAAGTATTTGAGTAATAAAGTTTACTTAAAATCTTATATCATTTGAGAATTCATTCTATCTAGCAATTAAGTTCATTCAACAAATATATTGTTTGAAGATGGAAGCTGCAGGAGTTTTATCCTAACTAAGTATCCAATATTTTGGAATTTCAAGTGACAACTTTTACAGTTTGTGTTGATTTGTCATTGATTTTCTTAGTTGATTCCAATGTGAGTTGATTGTGATGCATGGTAGTTAGATCATTCCACTTCAGTCTATTCGGCAATATATGATTTTACTAATTATTTTTAGAGTTCTACAGACCAGACCACCACTACTCTCCCTGCAAGGTCAGATTTCTTTTAACACATGTGATGGGATAACTGCAAGACATCATATCTTCTGGTATCTTGTTTTTGCATCTCAAAAGATCTTAAGTGACAAAACGTATCAATCCTTCATCTCCATTTACATTTTGCACTGTCATCAAGCTTAGGGCATAATCTATAACACAAATAAAGATCAAAGTTCTATTGTCCACAAAAAGTTCTCTCCTTTCTTGAGTATTGTGAAGATGTGGAAAACCTTTCCATATTTTATTTTTTCCTCGACATTTTTCAATTGAATTAACTTCTGTTAAAAAAAATCCTATGAAATCATTTACAAGCAAATTTACTCCACCAAATATAAGGAAGAATCAAGCAAAACACCAAATATATTCATATTCCAATCCTCTACACAATTCGAAGTTCGGACCAACTTTAGTTTAATATGCATTATTTGCACATTTAGACCAAAATAGATATTAAGATAATGACACTCCAAAGACCTCTTAATCATACATTACAGCCACTTTTACCATCAATTGTGCTCCAAAGGTGATTGCCAAGATTTCAAATTACAAATACATATGAATGACACATGAAGATTGCCTAATTTCTACTTGCAGTGTAGAAAAAAGGGATGCTGTCTCCTTGTACTTCTCTAGACTTCTGGTCCAATTCGAGTTCATTGAATGACAGACAGTGAATGTCACACAGCTTGACTTGAAGCTGCAGAGCCTAACATGGTAGACTTTTGTTTTTCTCTAAATGTTATCTGTGGCTCTTGAAAAAACAAGGGAAAAGAAGGATAATATTAGCAAAAAATATTTTCATTATTTCCAAAAATACACCATTCTTAACAATCATTTCATCTTCTCTCTATCACAACAATTCATTTCAAGAGTCTCGCATCTTATTATCAAGTTATCATGAACATATATTTTAAAAAATAAAACAGTATTTAGGAGGGTCCTACGTCGCTTCTGAACTGTTAACTACATAATGAAAAACATGGTCCAACAGGGATAATGTGATTAAAGGATAGTCAGATCTTACTAGAAATGAGGGCCTTTGGTCTGGTCTTGAACAGAATCTTATGTCTAATGATTCCGACAACCTGTAACTCAACATCACTACAACTTTCTCCATCCATATGCTTGACTTTCTTGAGCACTAACAACGGCTTTTTCAAGAAAACCTTTGACCCTGTCAGTTCATGGTATCCAATAGTTAAAGTGTAGACTTCCTGAACAACAAAAGAATGGACACAATATTAGTTTTTTTTGTCCTAATAAGATGAAAAGTGACAGTGGATTTCAATCACCCTAAAGATTACTATATCTTAAACTCTTACAAACTCTGATTCAATGCATTATAAGAAAACCCAGTTACGCGTATTATTTTATATCAACCATTGATTTGAGATTGATCAACTCACATTACACTTACACCAAATCATCTCAAAATAATTTCACCATTAATTTGACATCGGACAATCAAGATAAAAAAACCATGTCATGCAGTTATTATATAGAATCCAAATATGAACTTTTATAGTATAAGAGACAAAATTGATCAACTTTTTTTCATTAGTAACATCAACCCTGAATTACTTTTTTCATTTTAATTGTAGGTCTAACCTGATTAAACCAAGCAACTTTATCTTAGTAATCCGTCAAAATTTTGCTCATATAAGAATTAAGAATATCACAATTTATACTCTTAATCATTACAATTATACTAAATTAGGAATCCAATAAACAACCAATAAAATGAATGATTTTTTCCATGTCAAAATAACACCCTCATTTGATAAAAAGCTAACCAAATTGACAATTTAAATCCCTAATATTTTAAAAAAATGAAATTACAATAAGTCTCCATTGAAAACAAATACTAATACATATTCAAATAAAAACTAACTTCAAACAATATGAGAACACATAACTATTTGCAAACAAACAATTAATAACCAATAATCTTGCCAGGGAATTAGACCATAATTGGAGGGATTAATTGGTACCTCTATAGCACTAGCACTAACACCACCGAAAAAAAGATGTGTTTGTGTCGGTGTATGCAACTGACACCAACACTTGTGATTACGTTTAATTTATTATTTTTTCTAATAGTTATCAGAGTCGACATCAGTATCAGTTTTGTGTTTCTGGTGTTCATGGTGTATGGATTGGTACTAAAAAGATGGAAAATAATATAGTAGTAACCTGAGAAGACGGACGACAGAGAGTACCAATTTGAAGGTTGGCGAGGGAACCCTGAAAACCAGGTTGTGGTTCAACAACTCCTTGCAGTTCAACAACGCCCCATTCCACGCAGTTACCTTCACCGCAATTGCACTTCACACGAATCTGCATCCTTTTCCTTCTCTTTCTCAATTTTCTGAATCAGTATATCAATACAATTGAATGTTGATATTATAGTATCTTAGTATGAATGAAAATCACGAAATAAACAATGATAACTATCTATCTAAGCATCAAATGCAAAAATTGAAAAAGTTCGGAGAATCTGTATTTCGGAAGTTTGATTTATGCACACCTTTACTAACAATGAACGGCGGAAATAGATGACAGCAGGACGGGATGAGAAGCAGAGACGGATAGAGTGAGCAGCCGAGCCCCGGCAGAGCGGAGGATCGCCGGAGTATGAGGTCGGTGTGCGGTCGGGTAGCAGGATGCGGCAGTCTAGGGTTTTAACTTCTATGTGGTCGAGGCTATTTTTTTTTTCAATTGTTAAAAGTAAAAGTGGGAAATGAATTCCCGCCCAAAATGAGAGTGGGAAATATTATTACTTTTTGCGCCACTTATTTTAATTTGACTTAATTAAATTATGGATTTAACCATGCACTATTTTACCCCTGCGATCCAATTAAAACATATCATTTGTTATTTGTGATCTAATTAAAATATATCACTCTATTATATTATATAAATAATTTAAATTTTTTAATTTGAATTGAAATGATCTACATAATCGTCATTAATCGATAGTATAAAATTAATTTACATTGTTAGTGTATCATCTCTTTTCTCTTAAATTATAGTTACGATTTGATAATAAAGATTTTTGGCTTAAATGCACTTTTGGTCCCTTAATTTGGCGTTTTTACACTTTTGATTCCCCTATTACAAAATCTGCGATTTTGATCCCTTTAATTTGGTGCGCTTTGCATTTTTGTAGTCCCCCTCCAAATTTGCATACGTTGCAGTGATGACTAAGATTTAAAAATTATTTTTAATTATATGGCAAGGATGACTAGGATTTTTTATTATTTAATAATACTTTTAACTAATTTAATATTTTTATAGAGAATTAATAATTTAAATTGATATTTAATTAATTAAAATTTTGGAAAAGTATTATGGGTCCAAAGCCCATTTCTCAAAAGCCCACATCCATCCCAACCTACTTATGCAACATTATAGATTTGATCAAGCTTTATAAACACTTCCATAATACTAGAAAAAACGATGTGGGACTAAAGCTTTATCATCTCCTCTTTCACCAAAACACTGCTTGCACTTTTCTCTTCTTCTTCCAGCTTCAACATCAATTCCTTAATCTGTAAACAAACCAAAAACTCAATTTCAATTACTTCAGCTTTATGATACAAAAATCAATTTTTTCATAACCATGTTTTAAGTGAAAAAGACCATATTTTTACCATCATCTTAATAGGTGGACTGGCTCTACTGATTTTCATGCATCCACGCTTCCTCACTATTGCATTTTAAATACTGATAGTGAAACGGGTTAGAGAAATAGTGAAACTATCACTATCAGTATTTAATTTTGTGAAAGGCTATTGCATATATTAATATGAAAGAATTAAGTAAATTATCATCATTTAATGTTTTTTTGTTTGAGAAATAGTTTCTGCTTTATTCATTCCATTGGGCCTGTGTGCTAAATTTACTCATCCTATTTCACTTAAAGAATTTTATTTTTTAATTTTAATAATAAATATTCTAATAGAAACTGGAAATCAGAGTGTAGATAAACATATTGCATATTAGTTTATAAGCAGAGTCTTGTCACTGTTATAAGAAGTACCTTGATGATGAAAATATAATAGTATATAGTATCCAAATAAACAACCCAAAAATGGAAGCTTGGCTGATAAGCAGAACTTCAAGGATCTGCACTGTATGCATAACTCATCCGACATGGTGAGTTAACAACAGTATACATCAAGGATCAGCAGGTAATTTCTATGTGCAGACATGGTGTTACCATGACTACCACTCTTGAGCATTTCATCCTGGTTTTGGATAAGCAATTTAACCTGTTCAATAGGAGCAGCAGCTGTCTTTGAAAATCAAATCAAACCATAATAGTCATGTGTAGTGTTGTGGTGGATTTCGTGTTTGTTGTTGTAGGGAGAAGATGAGTTTTTATGGAGATGAGGAGAGTGTGGAAGCGGAGACTGTTATGGTGTAGAAAAAGTGGAGAAGAGAAAATGTGAAGAATGAAATGGAAGTGAAGCAGAACTGCAGAATTGAAAACTAGTGAAGTCCCACATCGATTTATAAAAATATGGAATTAGTGTTTATATACTGTAGTAAATTTATTGATTGGAAAATGAAGCACATGAGAGAGAGAGAGAGAGAGTGTATATGAGTGAGCAATGATGTGGCAGACTCCCATGTTTCAAAAAATTTAAAAATTTTAATTAATAAATTTCTAAGGACATTTACTTGATTAAAAATATTAATTTATTCTGTAAAAAAATAAATAATCTAGTCATCATTGCCACCTAATTAAAATTAATTTTTAAATCCCAATCATCACTGCAACGTATGCAAATTTGGAGGGGGACTACAAAAATGCAAAGCGCACCAAATTAAAGAGACCAAAATCGTAGGTTTTGTAATAGGGGGATAAAAAGTGTAAAAACGCCAAATTAGGGGGACCAAAAGTGCATTTAAGCCAAGATTTTTTTATATTTTAAGTTAATTTTATATAATAATTAACTAATTAAATAATCTATATTTTTAAATATTTTAAGCGGTAAAATTTTAGTCATTAAACCATCGATAAAAAAATATTTAACGTTAGAATGGTTTCTCACCTAAAAAAATTATGTTTTACATCATATAACACGTGCAATGAGGTCATACTTTATATATTTGGTTTGCATGTTCATAATTGTAGACAAAAGTGTTTATTATTGATATGGTTTACCTTAGATACTTCAACTTTCACTTTACTCGACTATTTTATTAACTTCAATTAGTAAGGGTATTCTAGTAAATGATATTATATTTATCATTAAAATTAACACATCTAATCTTTTATTTTGAATCATTCAAAGCTCAAATAAAACACTTTTTACGAGACAGATAAAATAATATTTTATCTGTACCAATTTTAGGCATGAATCCTCTATCGCTTTCCACGCATCTCTGGCTGGTCATATGAAGAGGAATACAATGAGCTTGACCCACATGCTTGCACATTTGTCCGCACATAGGGAATCATGTGATCGAGACATATTCCAAGTGTTTTTTGACCGTATTGCAACAAATGATATATGATACACATTGTACAACGATTACTGTTACACACGTTCCATAAATGACGCAACCTTCTACTTTGGATGATTGACTTATGGATCATGTCTGATTTATTCACATTTGCCTAAGTGAGTCTTGCGTCAGTTTGGCTTTTAATGGGGTATTCAAAGAGACCCCACCGTGTTTGCTCTTCCCATTATCGTCCGTAGAGATGTTGATGTGATGTTTGATAATTTCTATAATCCTTTGATATTAGAGGAAATACGAAGTGTCTCAGCTCCTCAACCGTGGAATAGTACATTCGGCTACATTTAATGATATTTTAGAATGTCACATCCTTACATGAAACCAAATGCTCAGAGAGATTCACCTAGGTCAGCTCATCAGAAGATATTCTAAGAGGAACATGTTATGGCAGATCATGTCGTTGATGTGTTACTTGTATGTCAATGTATTATGGCTATTACACGAGCGAATATAGAGAGAATAAAGTTTCTGAAAGACACTCATGTGAGGACCACTATAGAGACCATTTTATCAGAGGCACAAAATGCCTTGCAGTACAAGAGACAAAGAAGGAACTGAGGAAGGGAAGTCGGATATACCTTGTAGTTCACTTTTACTTCTATTTTTATAATATTTGTATTATGGTTTGTAATTTATCAAAAATGGTGTTTGATTATGAATTTTAATTGAATTAATATTTGGGATTTAGTTAACAAATTTATTATAATAAGATACTTAGTTTAAATGACCTAAAACTAAAATACAAGATTTTTTTTTTTTTTAAATGTAAAATTTATAATAAACTTTAAGCGTTATGTAACTACATAAGCATACTTTTGAAATATTCCCTAAATTATAAAATAAACACACTACCATGAATTAAAAAATTATTATAAAAGTGCATCTACGAACTCACACTTCAATCAATAATAATATACATTTTTTAACTAATTTTTGATAAAATAAAATGGATGGTTCATTTTAAAAAAATGTGATATATTTTGTATGTACGAAAATATACTTCCAAATTAAAAAAAAAAAAAAAAAAAAAAAAAAAGCCAATTTTGAATTTTAAAAGTACGGCTCTTTCAACCCAAGTTAATTAGGAGTTCTCATGCTTTCACACAACAATATGTCTTATTGTATAGTATGACTTGATATTTTGCCCTTTCATCAATTTATTAATCAGGAGTTCTTATGCTTTCACACAACAATATGTTATTGTATCGTATGACTTCATACTTCGCCCTTTCATCAATTTATTTCAAAATATTGCCATCATTTCTGTCTTAATTCTATTAATTCCAATTTCTTAACAAGTAATCTCTATTTTGGTAAAAATTATTATTTTACCCAATTAAAAATTAATCTCCTTATTTTAGATTCAACCAATTTTGATCTCCCTTTCACTTTTTCACTAAAAATTAATGAGGCATTCATTTTTTAACATATATTTTTTATCAAAAATATTCCACACAACATTCCTATATTATGATTTGTCACTTTTCACAAGTGACTCGTCAATTAAAAATAGAAGTGACACGTCAATTAAAAATAGACACGTCATCAATTTTAAATACAACATGTGAGGAGGACCAAAACTATTTAATTTTAAAATAAGACTAATTTCATTAAGAAAATAAAATAGAAAGACATAAGATGTAATTAAGTCGTCTTAATATTATATTTACACTTTTGTCAGGTCTTGAACCTTGTACAACCACCTCTTTTTAACCCTTAACTTAGTTCAACTTCTGTTAGTATTATCTTCAACATACTGCATCTTCATCTAACAAACTCAATTCAGATCACATATAACAACAAATAACAGCTATGTAACACAAAAGAACATATATGATACATAGTTTCAAACTTGGAGCATTACACAATAGAGGAAGAACATAAAGGAAGGTGAGAATTTTGGAGAAAAATCACCAACCATTGTTTGAAAATGAAATTGGATGGATGGTTCTCTCAATTTTGGTCTCTTGAAATACATCCTCTAGACCTCTACCAAGAAGCATGAAGGTGTGAAAACCAAAACCTTTCCATTTTCCAATATTTTTTACCAAACAGATCCTATATGTTTTTTTTTGCTGTGTTCTATTCTATAAATGAAGGATTAGGTTCTTTCCAACTTTTTAGACTTTTTTATAGAGTTAAAAATCCATGTTATAAATAGAACAAGAAAAATGGAGTGTGGAACTAAATAGTTTTGGCGGTCAAATCTCCACAACATTGTTGATGTATCTTGGCTAATTGATGCAAACCTTTTTTCCGAGTTTCCTTTCCTGTAAATAAAGTAGGTATCGATTATTCATAAGCAATTTCTACTCGGAAGATTGCAAATAGGAAACAACAATAAGTTTGTTGAAATCAGTGTCACAATAATTTTGTTAAAAGCTCTAAAGTGTAAATTTTGTCAAAATCACGGTGACAGAGTGGTTTCTTCAAACTCAACGATGATTCAAATATGCACTAAAAACAGGAGATACTTTGATAATTAATAGAGAAAATAAGAAATAAAAATAGAAAACATTTTTTTTAAACCAAACAAGCATCAGGTTTTTGAAAAGCTTCATGAATCTTCATTTCATCTATAATTATGATTGATGGTGCATGTGTAGCATTCTTAGTTTGTTCAAAACAACTTGCATAGTCCAATTTTAAACATTCATAATTGTTTTTATTTGTTAATGATTGAATTAGAGTTTTGGCCTAATTCATACTTTGGGTTTTTCCTAATACCCCTTCACGCTCAGCACTATTGGATTTGATGCGTACTCTAACTTAAATCAATGACCTAACTTATCCTTACAAAACCGACTTGTAAGGTGAGGGGTATCACTTTATATAAATCTTTTGCAGACTCTATCTTTAATCAATGTGGGAGTTGAGTTTTTTCCAATAGTTAAAAATCTCACATCGGATAATATATGGTGCAGCGGAAACGTGGTGGGCCCATAATGCATACGTCCCAGGATTAGAACGTCACTCTGATACCATGTTAAGAAATGTGGTTGGGTCTAATTCAACCATACAATAGTTGAGTTAGACCCAACCACATTTCTTAACATGATATCAAGAGCCTGATTTAAGATTCAGTAGGCCCACCTGCTATCAGGTTTCTGATATCTGATCACTCACTTTTAATTTCCACGCTTTGGATGTCTAGTGCGTTAAGACTACATCGGACAATATATGACCTGAACATATACTTATAAGTGGGAGTAATCCTCACCCTACAAACTGGTTTCGTATGGTTGAGTTACCAACCACATTTCTTAACAATGTTCAACCAGAATTAGCACATACATAGCTCTATTATACCTACCTTAAGAAGTTTTTGATTGGTAAGAAGTTCTTGATTGATCCCCAAAGAGACTTTGCAGTTTTGGTTCCCTTGCTTGAGTCATCACTTTCCTCCGTATCCTTCTTCTTGAAATCATTGAATATTCCTGAAAAAACACATGTGTGAAAAATCTAGGATAATATTTATTCTTCTAGTATGTTATGCATAATTTTAAAAAGTTAACTTTCATCCAATAGTATCCACCAAATAAAATGAACTGTTACCAGAAGAAAACGAACGGCCTTTTCTAGATGCTCTCAACGAAGCTAATTTCTCAACAAGTGTGCGTTCCATGCCACTAGAACACAGATTTGAAGAGAATGAATGAAACCACTTCAGATTTATAAGAGATATTAGAAAGCAGTAAAGATGGTAAGGAAAAAAAAATACAAACCTGATATCTTTTGGAATAAGAACATTTACAATGAAGTAATGATCACCCCGAATAGATGGTTTTTTCATGTCTGGAACTCCTAAACGTGATAGTTTCACTGAATGTCCATGTTGAATCCCGGAAGGAATTTCGAGATTCTGTAAACCTTCAACCGTTTCTACCTGGATTAACAAGTTTAAGATCAAAACAACACTCAAAGTTCTAAAAGAACATAATTTATCTAAATCTACAACCGTCTCCATTTTGCATTATTAATTGTTGCCGTTTTTTGGGTTAACTAATACCTTTCTAACAGACCCTAGTATTGCCTCTGTGAAGTCAATGTTAATCTTTGAGAATAAATTGAGACCCTCTTTCCAAATTCCTCTCTTTTCATTTACATGGAGGACAACAAAAAGATCCCCAGTATATTGCCTGAAAAAATGCATCAAACTAATAGTCAGCGCTACGCGCTTAGATGAGTTGATAATAATGATTCTGACCATTTTTCTGCTTCTGGTTGCAAATCAATAGTTCCATGCTGCTAACCTTTTCTTATCAAAATTCCCTTCTCCTCGAATTTGCATTGTGTCTCCATCATTGACGCCGGGAGGAATGACCACTTCCACTTTTCGCTTAGCTGGCACACGACCATTGCCATCACACTTTCGACAGCTATCCGTGATTATGATGCCGAGACCACCGCACTTGGAGCATGTAGACACCTGAATGTCGCATGTCATCATTGAATATACTACTCTTGTTATAATCCCACTGGTAATTTAAATATAATTAGGAATATAGTCACTCGCTTATTAAATCTATTTAATTCAAATTACCTGAGACATCATCCCAAACGGCGTTCTCTCGGTTTTCTTCTCTCCTCCTTTGCCACCACAACGTATGCATTTTTTAATAGAACTCGTTGATTTAGCTCCTGTACCATCACAACTATTACATGTCTCATAACAAGAAACCTCTATCTCTCTCTTTCCTCCAAAAATAGATTCTTCAAAGCTCAAACGTAGGTCATACCTGCATTGTAGAATAAAATTAAGTTACACTGATGACAAATGACAACTGCCTTTCTCTGTAACAAGAAACGAAATTTACCGAATATCATGGTTACGGTTTCTATTGTTTCTCATATTGAAGCCGAAGCCTCTTTCATCAGTAAATATTCCATCCGAACGACCAAAGAATGCGTCGAATAAATCAGAAGGATCAACCTGATCAACTCAAACACCAAATCAAAGAGTCTTGAGTTTATGTTGACATTGCAGAAAGAAAAATACTTGAATATAGACCTACCTCTGAGGCACTGTTGGGTCCTCCATTTTCTCCTTCTAGACCTGACTCACCAAAGCGATCATATAATGATCTTTTCGCATCATCTGATAGAACCTATTTGCATACTTTGTTACCAAGTGAACAAAAAGAGAGATACAAATCTGGTACATAAAAGTTATAATCCACAAAATAAGACAAGTATCCATAAATTTCGTTAATTCAGCCTTGTATACAAGATGGAGGAATCATTAGCTTATTACAATGCCAATGCTAAGACCATAAGCAAATGAAATAGTGGAACATAAAATAGAAAAAATTGTGTATGGTATTGGTATGAAGTATAGTGTAGCAGTCGGTTAAATAAATCCAAACACAGTCCCTGTTTGATCATGTAAAGTTGACTGTGAAGCATGAACACGGGTGAGATACGATACAAATACGAGAAAATTTTGAAATTTAGGATATGATACAGCCTAGATAGTAGATACGCTAACAAATATTTTATACATGTAAAATACTTGTAGTGAATATTCATTGATCATTTTCATTAAAATATAATTATAATGATCACAATTTACAAATTAAACATACTTGCAATTAAAATACACTATAGAATTTTGTCTAAATTAAACCATCTTTGCCCCTAAATATAAGACCATCTAGAGTAAATCATGAGAATTAAGAAAGTTGGTTGGAGTATTAAGCTTGTTGACTATTTGTATAAATTTACAAATTTATCCTTAGGAGAGAGAATTATTTAATGTTTGTGCAAGAGTATTTAGTGGAGATTGCAAAAAAAGAAGTAGCATAATTAGGGGTATATAAATAAATAAATAAATTAATGCACTTTGAAATATGAAGAGGATCTTATAAAAAAGGGACAGAAAAAAAACTCAAGAGGATCTTATAATTAGGAACGGAGATAATAATATATTTGAATTTCTATGTTAGAAACTTAGAATATCATTAAAAGAACTCAAAACATGTTTTGTTTAATGTTAACTGATAGATGTCCATTATTCTAGCTACATATCCGCAAGTATCGTTGAAGTATCAGATATGAGTCTGGTAAAATATTTTTTTAAAATCCAATAAATAATTCCGATACTTCTAGGCTACGTAACCACGAAGGATCGGTATCTGATACAGATATGTCTTCAATTTCGGAGATTCCGAGATATCATTGTAGTGGTAGAAGAATTACCTCGTATGCAGCACCAATCTCCTTGAACTTCTCTTCTGCTCCAGGGCTTTTGTTCATATCTGGATGGTACTGATCCCAAAAAATAGAAACGTTGTTATGAACCATAAAAAGTCCTAACTAATGCTGAAATTCAACCTTTGTAGTGACAAAAAAATTGAATTCTTGACCATATGAGGTCATTAAGACTCTAATATTGTGTAGAACCAACACTCCCAAAACATAAAACAAACACAACCTTACGTTGTATATTACTGTAAACTATATATGGGCCAAACGGCTTGTAGACATTTTTTTACAGCTTCTGAATTGCTAATTTCAGCTACCAATCTCAATTTCCAATTAGCATGATTGTCAAACTCGAGAATCTATGTAAGCTTGTGATATCTTTGCATATACTCAAATGACTTTACTTCGTGAAAACAAAATGTTCAAAACATCACCAAATTTACATTGGGTTGCCGTAGTTCTTTCTAAATTGGTGTCCACAATATGAAGGTTTTAGAGATCTATGCAACAACATCGTGACCGCAGCTGCAGCCACATTTGGCCTCAATAGCATTCATCCCAGCATAACCGTGACCACAAGCACAATTTAGAACCATTGCCTATATAGATCAAACCATATTTAAAGATAGATAATTCAAAATCAAAACCTTTCTTAGTGGTTTGACAGCTAAAGTAAAATCCTCCACATGATCTACCTTAATGATACTTGTATAGGTTTCAAGAACCTACTGAAACTACCGTAGAAGAAACTCTACCAACAGAAGATACCCTTCCTTACTATTCTCTAACTATATCATTCTTAATCTTATGTAGTCTTTAGAGATAACTGATCTAACATAACATTCTCATCTTTAGAACACCAATCTTTTTTTTTTATTAACTTTTTACTACCGTTTCAGTTATACATCATAACAGGTCTTATAAATGTGCGGTTAAATTTTTCTTCATTCTGTCTTCTTATTACCTTTATATTTTGGCTTTTTTTTTTTTAGATTAGCAAACAATTATTAGTATCAAAGTATCCCAATCAATACGTGCCAACAGAAAATAGCAAATATCATTGACAGTAAGTAAGATAGTTGTTTCTTGAGGAAAAATATTTCGGCTACAGAAAGATCCTAGCAACCAACATTTAAAAAAAAATGATAACCACGTCCACAAAGCCACATTCTACAAAAATGATATTGCTTCATCTTCATGCTATCATTGAAAGTCCTACCTGATATGTGTTGGGTCGCGACGGGAGCCTAAAATATTGGAGGATCGTCACACTGTATTCATTAACCTCAATCCTAGCCGATGAGAGATTAACTACGCATACTTGCATTTTCCAACCGTTAGTTAGCATTAGGCTTTGTTTGGATTGATGGAATCGGATGGAGCGGAGCGGTATGGGATGAAATGGAGTGGTATTCCATTATTTGGATCATTCAAAATTAGACGAAGCGAAGCGGAATAAGCAGAATGGAGTGGTATGGACTCCATTACATTCTATCACTTACACCATATTTCTTCCCCTCCGATTTAGGTGGAATGAAGAATTTGCCTTATTCCACTCTAAAATTTTCAAATGATGTAATGGAATCTCCATTATGCTTCGCTACATTCCACTCTGTTCCGCTCCATTCCGCTCCGTTTATTTTATGATATCCAAACATAGCCTAAATAAATTTTTAACAACAAAATATGCCTATTACTTTTATACTAGAAAGTTATTTTCTTTCTCAAACAGTGTTCAGTCAGTATCAGACAGAGAATTGCGGATTCAATTTGGCTTGCAAAAGCATTGTGGTTACAGCCAATGGGATTCCTCAATTTTACAAAGCAATTACATCAACAAGCTAAAACAATTCCAGCAGAAATTTATCCAAAATTCAACAACCCAGATTCCAATTTCCCACATTTTACTCAATTTCCCCAAAACCCGCATCAAAATTATCACTTAAACAAATCAAAACATAGAACAATTTGCAAAACCCATTTGTAAAAATATAATAAAAATCAAACCTTGCGAGCAAGTTTCCGATAAGAGCTCTTGATTTCTTGCAAAGAAGCGTTGTTGCTAACATTTAAAGTCGAGTAGTAATCGGTTTCACCTTTGGCTCTGACGACTAAGGCAAAACGGGAGCGGTTTCTGGTGGAGGAGAAAGGGAAAGTAGTTGTGGTTTTGAAAGTGAGATTTGAAGTGGTGGCAGTGAATCCCATGGAAGTGGCAATGGTGAAAGGGGAAGAAGAAGGTGGTAAGTGGGTGATGAATTGCATTGATAATGGGTTTTGGTTTAGAAATGCAGAGAAAGGAATTTGATACATGATAAATGTTTTTGTTGAAAGTGCTAGAACTAAAGATATTAAAATTGGTTATAATGGATGGTTAATGGGGAAATAAGAGGGGTTTAATAAGTTGAGCATTTTGTTTACATTTAATAGTTTAGATTAGGTTTATAAAAAAACATTTTTTTTATAAATATATTTAATTTATTTAATCACTGACCCTTTTATTTTAAATTTAAACACCCTAGAATGTGAAGAGAAAATAAATGAATGAGAAAGAATGTGGAATTTTTTTTAAATAACCATTATTTTCAAAAGAAAAATGCTAATGAATGCTCAAACAGTATTTTTTTAAGAATTTAAAAATGTAAGTTTCTTTTAAAATACGTGTATTTAATACATCGAAAATTAAAATATTTGACTTTATAAAAGAATATTTTTTATACTTATAATCCTTAAAGAATGCGCTGGGACACTCGCTAGTATGACCTTTTCAAAAAAATCTTTAAATAATCGTTTTTTTTTAAATATATATCAAACTAACCACTTTTCAAACAAAACAAATCGTTCCTAGAGGATGTGCCACTTCCTGTGGCGCATGCACTCATTTTTAACCTAAGGCGCTATTGTTTGTGACACATGCTTTTGAGTGACGCCAATGTCTATGGCACATGCATGCAAGCTTTAGAAGCATGCATCATTAGTTATGGCTCCTGTACAGTTTTGTTTTTTTAATTATTATAATAATTAATAATAATAAAAATTTTAATAAAAAATTAAATTATAAATTTATTCTATAAAATAGAATTACACAACAATTAGAGATAATTTTAATTACCTGATCGATCATAATACCCATCGATTCCACACCTCGGGGCATTTGCTTGCCTCCGAGGCCTCCCATGATTTCCCTGAGGTGTTTGGGGTCTCCTATTATTTGTCCGAGTCAGAGATGGTTGGTGCGAGGTTCCTGGAATATTAGTGTTATATAACAAATTTTCGATCATATCTTCCCAATAGTCGGGACTGCCGCAATCGAGTTTAGTGTCCATGTTGTTGTTGTTGGGTCGTGTTGGTTGGGTTATGTGTGTGTGTAGGATGAGAGAGGTTAGTTGAATTGGGATATTGAATCATTTTAGAAACGAAGCAATAGTTCTTGTGGTGTTTGAAAGGCATGTGTTGGTTGTGTTCTTTGGTGATGCGATGTTTGGATACTTTAGTGGTGTGATGTTATGGTGTACATTGGTTGGGTGCTATAGTAGGATAATGGGGCATCATATGCCTCGTCGGGACTATAGTAAGATGTTGTAGCGGTATATGGTTATTGGTGGTATGGGTCATGCTCTTAGTTTTGAGTTTGGGTGTGTGACATGAATTGGTTGCGGGGTTGGGTGTATATGGTTTTGTAATCATGTTTGATTGGTTGTTGGGTGTATGTGGTATGGTAATATTGTGGGTTTGGTTGTTGGGTTTGGGTGGGTTGACAATGTTGTCGGGTTTGGTAATGTTGTGGGATTGGTTGTTGGGCGATGCTTGATTGTTGGGCGTATGATGACGAAGCTCGTAGGCGTGGGTCGATCAAATACCTTGGGTCAGATATAAATTGTGTTGTTGTAACTGATATATACCAATTCATATAATTTTGAGTTGGTCTAGCATCCTGCATGATAGGTTTGTTTATGGTCCGTTGATGTCGGTGCTTCTATTGACAACATACCTCCCTAGCGAACCCTATCCAATTGGAATAATTCCACTAGGAAACGATTCTTAGTTGATGTCATTATCCCAAACACGTCGGGGGTATAGGATTTGTTATTGCATGTCGAACTGCAGTTTGACACAGTCACTCTGGTGCATTTCAACAGTAGTGAACCCGACGATTGCTATTTTTGCAGTCCAAACTGCAGCATTTTCCTTGGGGTTAATCTCATGGTCGAGACCCAGATACAACCTCCAGATAAACTGTAGAGGAAAAATACATTATTATAAGATTTGTAAATTGGTAATATTAAAACTAAATTAATGATATGATGTGTTATTTAGTTGTAATACATCGTCTGATCCAAGGTGATCTATAAGATTTTGATTGACCGTGACATTGTGTTTGGACATTTGTTGTAGTTCATCCCTAGAACGTACCACCTAAACCAAAAAGAGTGAAAATATTTTTTTTACAGTTATTTGTAGTATAAAGTAAGTAAGTTGGAATAATGAGATAAACTTACTTTGTCACGTAGGGGAATGTGAACTGTTCTCGTTGACGGAGGCGAGTGACAGTATTCTCGACCAACCCCGTGGTTGGAGCAAAAAGGCGCAAGAATAAAACAAACAAGTATCCTTTTGTACGTTTTTACACAAAGAACTATATAGAATGACAAAACAGCTGAACCCCAACTATATATTCTTATTTTATTTATGTCTCTTAACAAAGGTAAATACATAATATTTACTGTATTACCAATAGTTTAAGGAAATAAAAAGTTACCAAATAGTAACATAATATAACATTATGTTTTAATTATTTTTCATTCTCGATCAAATCTTCGGTTATTATAGTATTTGAATAATGTTGTTTAAGGTACTTTATATTAACACCTTGACCCGTCATTAAACAAAGCGGTACTCAAGGGTTGCTCTCATATTACATTATCTTAGTTAACTCGATCATTAATATCCATACCTTCGATAAATAGACCCAACAACATGTACATGTCCTCTAGTGTGACGGTACATTCACCGAACAGAAGATGAAATGTGTGTGTCTCGGGTCTCCATCTTTCTACCAATGTGAGGATAAATTTGTAATCATTAGAGTAGGAGACTATGTTGAGTAAATTACCAAAATTAGCTGCTCGTAAATATGGTTCTATAAATTCGTCGTGTGGGACATATTCATGACAACGAAATCTTTTTGGATCCTAACAAATGATAATTAAGGAAAATAAATAATGAGAAATATAGTAATGTAACAAAAATATTAGTTATATATTCAAAATAATAACTTACAAGCTCCGCAATGTTGTTAATGGTTCCTCTATGTGTCTCACCCATGGTTAATAGAGCCATATTTTTTAATGTTTCTGTGTGTTTGTTGCTGATAAAAAGGATTACAAAATAGCGTGTTTGTTGATTATTTTTTATGGAAATGTGTTGAGATAAAGTGATATTTATAGAGACTTGATGTATTCACGTGAAATATTTTCTTCATGTAAGGCATCACTCGTGCGCCAATGCATATGGCACATCCTCTTATTTTTACACACATACGCCAATTAAAGTGGCAAATCATGAAGCATGCATGCGGCGGTGTGGCAACTTTGCAGGCTATGGGGGGCTAGGAGTCAGCATGTCAGGCATGCAGCCATGTAGAACACATGAAATGACATAGCTAATTGCGCCTATGTAGAGCATATAAGGCATGCACCAATGCCTATGGCGCATTAGTGCATTTTGGCCCATGCTTTTTCAGCCTATTTTTCCAATTGCCTTCGCTCTGGTTGAAGGGGAGACTGTTGGTGGATGAAGTTTCTTTCTCAAGAATCTTCGATTACATATTGCTCCACAACCTAACTTATGCTTGATTTCATACAGATATCCATCTACTGAGAGTGCATACAAAAACCTTGATAACAGCTGGCAAGATCCTTCTTCATGCGGGAGATCAAAGACAGGACGCTCTAGAAGAAAGTTATGAATGCAGGGTATGCATTAACTGAACCATCATTCCAACACTACCGCGAAGAGATGAGATTGACAAATCCATATGCATTGTGGAATCAATGAACTCTGTCTTCAAATGCATCAAAAACCTATCAATAACCGCTTTAGTGAAAGCAATCTATTTTAGGTTAGAGTCATTGTTCGAGACCATACGTTCAAAATGGAGTTCAGTGTTACAAGTGTGCCGGTTGTTCAGTGAAAGTTATATGAAATTTATTAAGGAGGAAGCTTCCAAAGCTAACACATATGTGGTCACAGTGTTTGACCATCGTAAAGGTTGGTTCAGTGTATAAGAGACAATGAACCACAATGAAGGGAGGCCAAGGGGGTACTATCGGGTCGAACTAAATAGAGTTTGGTACGATTGCAGAAAGTTTCAAGCCTTCTGTATGCATATCACCCATGTCATAGTGGCATGTTCACAAGCTCGACAGGACCTTTTCAACCTACTATCCGTCATGTATACAGTCATAAACATATGCAATGCGTATGACAATAGCTTTTTGATGATAAAAAGGGAGGATTATTGGCCTAAATATCAAGGGGGCGTAGTTTGAGATAATGAAAATATGCGAAGAAATAAAAAGGGTCACCCTAACGGCACGCATTTTTGAACCGAAATGGATACATCGAACAAAATGGTGAGATTATATAGTTCATGTCGTCACCTGGACACAATCGTATAAACTGTCCAAATGTTAATGCAAGCTCCACAACATAATTATTGAATCCACTTTTACTCCTGCTTTTGATATGCAATTTGTAACACCCCGATATTTATATTTTAATAGTTGTTAAATTATTTGTGATTATCGGTGAATTTTGGTGAATTATTATGCATGGTGTGTTTTTGTTGTGTGTTGTGGGGTGATGATGAGTTAAGGGAATAGTAGGATTATTTAGAAAATAAATAATTAATTAGAATTATTTTAGAGTTAATGATAATAGAATAATATAGATTATGTTATTTAGACTATTATTATTAATTAAAATAAAATGAGTGGATACATCAAGGGCAAGGTGGTCATTATAGAAGTATTAGTGAGGGTAAGTTGGGAAAGGCATATTAGGGATCCTAAGGGAAAGTTTGACAAAAAGGAAAATAGAAGTGGAGAAGTTCATTCTGAACGATTGTGTTTTAGGAGAAACGACACTGAGGAAAAAGGTAGAAGAGGCTAGGGCTCTAAGAGATTGCTGTAAAACTCAAGTAAAAGGATCAAAACTAAGAATCTAAGGTATGGGAGTATTACTTTTCATTATACTACCTCCGTCCCTAATTATAAGACCCTGTTGAGTTTTTTTCTTGTCTCTTTTTATAAGACCCTCTTCAACTTTCAAAGTGTATTAATTACTTTTTTCCACACATACCCCTAATTATATTACATCTTTTTTTGCACTCTGTAATAAATACAGTTACATACACATTAACTATTTCTCTCTCCTAAGGATAAACTTGTAAAATTATACAAAATAGTCAATAAATTTAATACTCTAACCAACTTTCTTAATTCCCATAATTTTCTCAACGGGGTCTTATATTTAGGGACGGAGGTAGTAATTGATATAGGGTTCAGATGTATGTAGGTGGTTTTGGGATTTTAGGAAAATGTAGTAATATGATGGTAATTTGATGATTCATGACGAAATAAGTGATATAATGATGTTGTAGTGCTATTAGATGATGTATATGATACCTATTATGAAGTGTTGTTGTTGTATTGTGATATCTTGTGAATTATGTGCGTTTCCGGATTGAACGATATTGGAATAGCAAAAGTTTTGGGGTCTGGACTATGCAAAAAACATAACTGCAGAGTTGTTGTTTTCGCGCTTTCGCCGAGCGAGTCATGTGCTTCGTCGGGCAAAGCTACTTCGCTCAGGAAGCGCTGGGCGAAAGGAGAGGCGAAGAAAGGATGAAAAAGAGGTGCTCCTAGAATTTTGTATGGGGAAGGCGTTTCACCCTTGCTTCGCCGGGCGAGCCTCGGGTGAGCAGGATCTGACATTTTTTTTATTTTACTTTTCTTCTGTCTTTCTTTTCTTTCTTATTGTTGCTGTGTTGTCTCACATGAAGTGAAATGATTAATATAATGTATTTCTTATAATGATGCTATGATGGAGTGTGACTGATTATAAGGGATATACTAAGACGATTACATGGATGATGATGCAAAATTGACTAGTTGTGGTCGTGTTTATTGTGACGTGTTGCATCATGCATTCATAGCATATGTTAGGACTTTGGTCCAGTGACGATGTTAGGACTTCGGTCCAGTGATGATGTTAGGACTCCGGTATAGTGGTGGCCTCAATCCCATTGTGTGGATTGAGTGTGTTTTATGATGTGCTCCGGTTTCAAGTGGGAATCGATTCTATGGTGGGGATCTTTGGAGGGAGATGGCCATGTGTTCATCAAGTGTTGGTACCACATGCATGAGTCATTTTGTTGCATTGCATACTAAGTGACATTGCATAAATATGAGTTAATAAATGTTTTGATGATGTTGTGACATAAGTGATGTTTTGATGATGATGCTTTATTGATGACGTAATGACGTTGTGAATGACTTAACAAAGTGACAGTGTGAGTATGTGTGTGTTGGATATATGAAGTATGGATAATTGTTGTTGTAACTACTATATCTATTTCTTATACCTTTTGTAATTGATCGTACCTGGATCAGACAGTTATTCAATGGCCAGTAACGTCGTATGGACTTCAGCTCTGGTGATGATGATACGGTCGGGGAGGGGGGGTGTACCTGCAAGATACTCCGACGCTCAAGTAAGAAAAAGGGAGTAAGCAAGTACAGAAAAAGCAGGTGTGAGAGTTAGAATGTAATGTAACCTGACCCTCTCAAGTGAGAGGGTATTTATAGAGAGCCCCCAGCGTGGGGCCAACGGTTACTTGCAATGGGCTGGATTGCAAGGCTCAATCCAAGTAACTGCCAGGGCTTACGTGGTCTTCGCCCTGGTGTAACGGTCCCTGAATCTTCGGAAGTAGGCCAGACCGATTCCTTCGGGAGTGGGAAGTTACAAGAGAACGTGTCCTCGCGGGGAGGAGCACGTAGGTGTCGAGGAGAGGTGCACTACTACAAAACGGCCAAACAACAACACCAGGTTTACAACAGCATCCTATACACCGTTCTTATAGTGCGTACTGGATGCGCGCGCATTATTTTAATTAGAAATCTCAAGGGTATAATAACGTTTTTTATGAAAACCGTGGTGATACAATCTAGCTATCATGGGTTCGAACCTCATCGCCCTCAAATAGTTTATCCCTTTGATGTAAATGCTCCCTTTTTAAGTTTTATTAATATTTAACTAAAAAATAATAAGGATATCATGACGGATATTTATCAAAACCGTTGTTACAAATTGAAGCTTCTTTTTATGTATTTTAAACACCAAGTATATATATCAATTTATCCATTGAAACAACCCTAACACCAACGCCGTCACCATTGTCGGGAAGAAAACAACAACAACAACAAAGTGTTTTGCTTTAAGGTGTTGCAATGTCACATTTGAAGACAAAATCATCCAAAGGTGTTTCTACGTCTTGTTCCAGTGTAAAATCTCGATCTGGAAATTTTTGTGGTTGTGATGGTCGTATGGTTTCGTATCAATGCAAAAAGGGACAAAATAAAGGAAGGCTTTTTTGGAGATGTCCATTTTGGAGGAGCGATGAAACATGTAATTTGTTCATATGGGATAAAGACGTGGGAGAAAGAGATGGAAATGACGATGAGAGCATTATGAAGTCAGAGTTGGAAGTTGTGGGCTATCTGAAGGTTATGTATGAGGATTTAAAGAAAAAGAACAAGAATTTGAAGAACAAACTGAAATCAGAGATATTTTCTGGAAATATCAAGATGTTATGTTTTTTTGTCTCCTTTATGTTTAATATTTACTTTGTTATGAAATGTAATAGTTGAATTAGGGTTCGAATTACATTGTTGATGTTTAAACTGCAAATGCATTGTGAATTACATTGTTGATGTTTAAACTGTAGATGCATTAAGTTAGAAGTTAAGGCGCACCTTTTCGTTTTTATTAATTTTAAAAATCATAAATAAAAGGGTTATCACTACGGTTCTTCTGGTTAACCGTAGTGATATATTTATAATAAATAAATACCTATGTATACGGTTTTTATTTATTTTAAAATTCACAGATAAAAGGGTTATCACTACGGTTATTCTGGTAAACCGTAGTGATATATTTATAATAAATAAATACATATCTATACGGTTGTTATTGTTAACCGTTGTGAAATAGTTTACCCATATATAAGCGAAAAAACTTTCACTTAATTGACAGAAATGCCTTGCCTTCAAAGTGAAACCCTAGAACCCATTTTTTCTCTTTGTTTTCACCATTAGCCGTGAATCTTATGCTTCATACATTAAGGTATTCTTCTTCTTCCATCTATTGTTAGATATTTCCCATTATCTCGTTTGTTGCATGTTGTTTTTGTTGATTGTTCTCATTTTTTCAGATTCGTTTTCACTACCTTAACAAAGACCATACTTTGGAAACTTCGTAATGTTTGTGTTGCTATGGAAAAATGTATAAGAAGCATGAAGCTATGATGGAAACTTCATCCACCTTGTATTTTTTTTCATAGCATCACGAACAAGATGTTAGTAAATGAAGAAACAACAGTGTAAGCAAACTTTATCTAGTTTTAGAAGCAATGAAAAGAAGTATAAGAAGTATGAAGCTTTTGTGTAAGCTTCTTCCTCCTTATATTTCTTTTTCATGGCTTCCCAAACTAGTTCAACATCATAATTGATTCCTGTTCCGCGATTAGTTTCATTAAAAGGTGCGTTATTCCTGTTCCTCTCTTTACTCATCACTGGATTATGGTTTTAGGGTTTGTTTTCAACTGAGGATGCTCATTTTTGAAGTTTGCTTTGTTTCCTTTCAGGTTAAGGGGATGATACAGGGTGATGATGCTGGTGGAAGTAAGCGTATTATATCAGTTTATAATTTCTGGATCTGGTATAAAATGTTGTTTGAGTTTATCATATTCTATTTACATTATTTGTTTAACTAACCCTCACTTAAAGTTTGTTGGTGGCAGCAAGCTTATTATATGAGTTTATAATATCTGGATCTGGTATAGAATTTTGTTTGAGTTTATTATATTTTATGTAGATTGTTTGTTTCACTAACCCTCACTTAAAATACATTCAGTTAATTTGACATAGATACTTATAATCTGCAAATTAAGTTGTATTTGAAAACCAACTTAAACAAACCAATGTTGTTTTCTGATTGCATGCCTCTCATCATTTATCTCACGTTCTTTTATATATAGATTATGGTATAATGATCTCGCTCCTTAGATGCATCGCCATCTTCCAATATAGTTAAATCAAAGATGAGGCAAATTATCCAATGTCTTGTTTATCTTATGGAAATTTAACTATAATCGAAGATAGCGATATATCGAAGGAGTTAGATCAATAAACCACAATATATGTAAAAGAGCGTGAAATGCACGATGAGACGAATGCAATCAGAAAACAACATTGGTTTGTTTAAGTTGGTTTTCAAGAACAGTTTAATTTGCAGATTATAGACATGTTTATCAAATTTAATCCATGTATATTTATTTAGTGAGGTGTTTGGAAAACAAGCAATCTACATTTAATATAATAAACTTAGGGTACTTACAACAACAGTTATATATTGTAACCGATATCATAAGTAATTTATGTTTTATATAAATTCGCTACTGGTGGATTTCGAACCCAGAACCTAAGTGTATGTATCGCAACGGTTTATTATCATAACCGTTGTGATATATGGCGCGCGTCCTGCCTTTCAACAACGGTTTCCAGACCGTTGTAGAAACAACGAACTTACAACGATAATCTACATAACAACGCCTTTGCCCGCGTCATTATATGTCATTCCCAACCATTGTTAAATGTGTTTTTCGTAGTAGTGGTGTATCCACGAGCTATACGCCTATGCCCGACGGTCTTCTACCCCGCGTGTCCGACGTCTGAGGGGACTGGTACGTGCCCGACACGGAGGTGGCTTTTGGCCTCGTTGGGCCTTCGTTGGTCATTGGGCTTGGGCCTGCCCGACCGTAGGGAAGACGCTGGCCCAGTCTGGAACAGGAGCCCCCCAAGTCGTTGTTTTGAGGTGTTAGAATAATGACTTAAGGGCCAGTAATATGTCGAGGACGTATCCCGTCGGGGAAGGGATTCTAGACGAGGAGCGGTTGGTCAAACGGGGAGAAATAAATCGCTTCTCACGGGCTAGGCTGGTCGCGGATGAGCGACGTCGCAGGGATACGGGAAGTCTGAAGCGAGACGAATGGAAGGACGCGTGTTGGGGAATGAAAAGATGTGCATGGGGAAGCGTGTACCACGTGTCACACCTCATCATTCCCTAAGGCGGCTACGTTATGGTAGCGTAATCGATTGCCTAGGAAATCCTCGAGTCCCGTGAGGCCCTTATAAATAGGGGTCATCTCGTCTTATTTGCACTTTTGCTCCCCCTTTGCTCAGACTCTCTCTCTTTCTTCCTTCTCTATTTCGCCACCGTACGCCGCCACCAACTGCCGTGCCGGAACCCTACCGGAAGTGTATTTCAAGTAATTTTCTCTCTTTTTCCCCTTTCGTTTGCATTTATAGGGTGGTTTTATGGTGAACTGATGAAGTTCTCATGGAAATCACGAAATCCCCCGCGAAAACGGAGGGATTTCTTAGTTTCTTGTTGCATCTCACGGGGAGAAGGGATGAGTATCCCGGGGACACGAAGAATGTCCCGAGGACACGAGATGAAACTCTCGGGGTCCTCGCCAATATCTCTTCTGTGCAAGGGAATCCTCCCAAAGCGGCATACCGGTGACCTGAGGATGGTCACGGGGACGCTCGTCGGTTGTCGCGGGGACGTGGGTGAACGCGACAGTCTCGAGATCTCAGCGCTCCCTCTTCGCCATTTCACTTGAACATCGGTGGAGGGGTGAATTTGATATGGATCATCGAATTCACCATTTCCTTCTGCTTTTCAGGTATATGGAAGCTTTGTCCGTTTCTATGGCCGTGGGATCGTTGGACATTGACGAACAACCCGACTCTCCAATGGCGCCAATCACTAGTGCCAAGGAACGTCCCTTCGCAGAGTGGGTTAGCGACGAGCAGTTAAACATGGCTTCCCAGTTCGTCGACGGGGACGAATATGATATTTTTTGCACAGTCAAGCACCGACTGATGGGCTCCTCGAAGTCGTGGAAGGTGTTTCGGCCTCAAGTACACCATCGCGTCTGCTCGACATATCGAGGGATGAGGTTCCCTCTTTATGAGTTCATGTTCGACGAGGCGGGGTGGCGTTTGCCCTTTACGGATTTCCAACAAGCGGTGTTCGTTTGGTTGTGCCTGGCGCCCTCGCAGCTCCACCCTAATTCCCTCACTTTTATCCGAGCTTTCGAGCTCGTTTGTAAATATCTCCAAATCGGGGCAACCGTGCCTCTTTTCTTTCGTATCTTCCACCTCCAGCGACAGGCCTCCGACGGCAGACATGGCTGGGTGTCTTTTAAACAAACGAGCAGCCTCTTCCACACCTACCTGGACTCTGTTCGGGACTTTAAATACTGGTATTATATCGTGAGGCCGGTCACGCTTGAAGCTGTGAATTCGGTGTATCGCCGAGTTTCCCGCGAAGTGGACGGGCAGATGGAGGAGGTCCTCGAACCGAGATTCCCCTTGTTCTGGATGGAAGAACACTTCAAAAAGGGGATGGACAACTACAAAGTCAGCCCTGGCCGTCTTGACGAGGGGGATCGCCTGGCCTATGAGAGAATAGTCGCTTTCGTCAACGATTTTAACAAAGCCAAGCTCGTGATGATGGATGGGGAACTCGTCCGGGGAGACGACGGGCAGGTGTTAACGAAGCGCCATTTAATCAATACGAGGGCCCTTCTCGAGATGTTTTCCGATGAGGATGCCCTCGAGCTGCTAGGTGGTGAAATCCTCATCGACTCACTTTTTTCTTCGCGTCCTGGTCTCCGGTTTACTGACATATTTATTTTCTTTTTGCAGGCAAGATGTCGGATGCTGAGGAGTGTATCAAGAAGCTGAAAACTGCCTGCATATCGAAGAAGGGCGACAAAGGCCGCATCGAGCAGCTCTGATCGCAGGTCCCCGTTCCCACTCCGGAAACTGGGGGTTCTTCTGGTTCTCCCCAGGACAGCGACTTCCCAACACTCAGCACTCCTCGAAGAGACAATGACTTGCTGATAATGTGGATGTCGACCTCACTGAGAACGAAAGTCCCCCTGCTGTGAAATTTATGCTCCCGCCTTGTCACTCGAGGCCGAACTTCTTCACAGGGAA
Source organism: Lathyrus tuberosus (assembly GCA_022829125.1). NCBI lineage: Eukaryota > Viridiplantae > Streptophyta > Magnoliopsida > Fabales > Fabaceae > Lathyrus > Lathyrus tuberosus. The sequence goes on along the minus strand of JALAZF010000306.1, from coordinate 6,118,957 downwards.
CAATTCCCTATACGTTGGTGCCCCCGAAGCTCATACCATCTTGGGTGTCGACAACGTTTCTCGGAGAAGGGCACTGGTGAAGGACGTGTCCGCGGTGATGCGGGTTTGCGCTATTGCCTTGGTTCTGAACGACGAGGCGTGCTCAGAAGATGAGTTGAACAGGTTGCGAGAGACTTTCAGGTCCATCTCAGCTGAAATGGAGAAGGTGGGCAAGGAGTTGGCTGACTGTAACAGCCAGAACCAGGTCCAGGTCGAGCTTCAAGGGAAGTTGGAGGAGAGGTTGAAGAATGCTGAGGAGGAGAGGGAATGTCTCTCGGCGAGGAATGCTGAGCTGGAAGAGGCTGTTCGCCCTGCTGAGGAGGAAACTGAGGAGGATAGGTTGTGACCTCGCGGGCAGCGCTGATAGCGAAGCTCAGGGAAGCCGAGCAGGACAACCTCGTGGTGGCTGACATAGGTTTCCGAAACGCTGTGGAGCAGCTTCGGGTTCTCAACCCCGACCTTATAACTGAAGGGACTGACCCCGACTATGAGGTGGTCGAAGGTCAGATCGTGCAGCTGATGCAAGAGGACGAGGTCGGCGGAGGGGCGGAAGAGCACGGGCAGCCAGAGGGGACCGTCGCCAATTAGATATTTCCTTTCTCGTTTCGTTTGGCCTGCGAGCCATTTTATTTTTTGATGCCTATGCCCGGCCTGCGTGCCAGGGGCTTTTTGATATTTTTCTGTAATACCTGTACAATGGACTTCTGCCCGCTTAATGCATTTTTGTTTATCTGCTCGTGTGATGCTTGTATGTTTTCGCTTGTGTGTGATGTTATTGTATTTGCTATACTTTGTTTATTTTTGTCTAAGTAATAGAGATTTTGGGAATTTGCTCGACTTCGATAATCCTCGACTGCGTGGAGAGCTGGCCGAGTGGTCGGAGGTGTATTCCGACCTTCAACGAAGCTAAGGGCTCGGTCGAGGTCTTAGCTTCGTGGCGTGAACTTCCCATCGCGAGCTGGGTGTTCTGCCTAATTGGTACAACAACGGCGGAGCTCGATCGAGGTATCCTCGTAGGATCAAAAGTCCTCGCGCACACATAATGCGGCCTTTGGTCATCGTGTTCTGTATAGGGATGTCGCGCTTGTACCCTAGTGCATCCCCGTAACCGCGATGCTAGGATGTCGCGGGCAGTGTTTAACTGTAGTACTGTTTGAGCTTCTCAGCGTTCCATGGTCGAGCAAGTTCTTCCCCGTGCAGATTTTCGAGGAAGTAGGTTCGGACGCGGTACGGGCCCTCCCAGTTCGCGGCGAGTTTTTCTTCTCGCAAATCTCTCTGGTTCCTTCGTAGGACGAGGGTGCCTACTTGAAAATCACGTTTGATAACTTTGTCGTTATAACATAAAGTTATTTTCTGTTTAAGTGAAGCTTCTCGGAGAAAAGCGCCCGAACACGTCTCCTCGACGAAATCGAGCTCTTCCCTCAGGGCTTCGTTGTTCGCGTCTCCGTCGAGTGGGGCTTCCGTCCTCCTCGAGGGTTCCCTGATCTCCACGGGGATCACCGCTTCCGTTCCGTAGGTTAGACGAAAAGGGGTATCCCCGGTCGTGGAATGCGGGGTTGTTCGGTAGGCCCAGAGGACGCTGTGTAGCTCCTCGACCCACTGTTGTTTGGCGTCGCCTAATCGACGTTTCAATCCTCGGAGGATTACTCTGTTCGCCGCTTCGGCTTGCCCGTTTATTTGAGGGTGCTCGACCGACGTGAAGTGCTGCTTCGTGCCCAGTTTGGTGACGAAGTCTTGGAAGTTCCTGTTGGTGAACTGTGTTCCGTTGTCGGTGACAATAACTTGGGGCACGCCGAATCGGGCGAGGATGTTCCTCTTGTAGAAACGTAGTATGTTGAAGGCCGTGATTTTGGCCAACTTTTCTGCCTCGATCCACTTCGTAAAATAATCCACCTCGACAATGAGGTATTTGTTTTGATACGATCCCACGACGAAAGGTCCGAGGATATCCATTCCCCACCACGCAAACGGCCACGGAGAGGATGGCGTTTTGAGCTCGTTAGGAGGAGCGAGGTGCATGTCCCCGTGTCACTGGCATTTATCGCACTTCTTGACGTGTTCCTTGGCGTCCTGTTGCATGGTGGGCCAGTAATACCCCGCCCGAAGTGTTTTACGGGCTAACGATCGTCCATCGAGGTGTTGTGCATTGATTCCCTCATGGATTTCCTGGAGTATGTCGGGGACCTTGGTCTCCTCGACACACCTGAGGAGGGGAATAGAAAACCCTCGCCGGTATAGCTTATCCTCGATTATCGTGTACGAGCACGCCTGCCGCTTCACCATCCCCACTTCCTTGGGATCTTCGGGAAGTTTGCCCGTCGTGAGGTACTCATACATCGGGGTCATCCAGCAATTGCTGTCCCCAATAGCGTTTATGTCTGCCGCCGAAACGGGTTTGTCAATGCTAGGGCGGGAAAACACTTCTTGTATGACGGATTTGTTTCCGCCTTTCTTCTTAGTGCTTACCAATTTGGACAAGACATATGCTCAGGTATTGTGCTCGCGAGGGATGTGGGTTACTTCCGCGGAGGTGAATTTTTTCATCTTTTCTTTCACCAAGGTCAAGTATTCGATGAGGCTGTTGTTCTTGGCCTGGTACTCTCCTCGGACTTGCGAGGCCACGAGCTGGGGGTCGGTGAAGATTTTGACCTTCTTGGCTCCGAGGTCCTCGGCCAACCGAAGCCAGGCGAGGAAAGCCTCGTACTCTGCTTGGTTGTTCGACATCGGGAAGGATAGTTCGAGGGATACCTCGATCAGGATGCCTTCCTCGTTTTTAAGGATAATTGCCGCCCCGCTTCCCTTCGTGTTGGATGCTTCATCGACATAGATCGTCCACTTTTGGGATCCGTTGGTCGAAGGTTTCAGGATGGTCATCTCCGCCACAAAGTCGGCCAATACCTGAGCCTTCAGGGCTTTCCTTCCCTCGTATTGGATGTCAAATTCGGCGAGTTCGAGCGACCACCTGAGCATCCTCCCTGCCATATATGGTCATCCAAGGAGTTGCCTTATAGGCTGTTCGGTCCTCACGACGACAGTGTGGGCTAGGAAGTAATGACGCAGCCTCCTGGCCGAGTGACGATGGCCAGGGAGACTTTCTCTATCTGCTGATACCTGAGCTCGGGGCCTTGGAGGGCTTTACTCGTGAAGTAAATTGGTTTCTGCCCGTCTGGGGTTTCCCGGATAAGGACTGCGCTGACCGGTTCACTCGTGATTGCGAGATACAAGAACAGTGTCTCCCTGTTCTCGGGCCGTGAGAGGACCGGGGGTTGCGGTATGACTTATTTTAGGCGGAGGAGCGCCTCCTCACACTCCTCGCTCCATTCAAACTTCACTTTTTGTCGAAGAAGTTTAAAAAACGGGAGCGCGTATTGTGCATACTTGGCGACGAAGCGGGAAAGGGTGGTGAGCATCCCGTTCAGTGATTGTATTGACTTCTTCGAGTTCAGAGTTGGGATCTCGGAGAAAGCCCTACACTAGTCAGGGTTGGACTCGATTCCTTGTTCTGTGAGGTAGAAGCCGAGGAACTTACCTGCCCGGACGCCGAAGGTGCATTTGTCGGGATTGAACCTCATGCAGCGTCTCCTCGCTGCGTCGAACACCTTATTGAGGTGTGCGGCGTGGTCGACTTCTTCTTCAGATTTGACGATCATGTCGTCCATGTAGACCTCGAGCATGTCGCCGATTTCCCCCCAGAAAACCTTGTTCGTCATCCGTTGGTAGGTCGCGCCGGCGTTCTTGAGGCCGAAGGGCATTACGTTGTAGTAGTAATTACCCGACTCGGTCATGAAGGCCGTGTGTTGTTTGTTGACCTTATCCATGGGGATTTAGTTGTACCCCGAGTAGGAGTCCATGAAGGACAATAACTTGTAACCTGCAGAATTGTCGACCAGCTGGTCGATGTTAGGCAAAGGATAACAGTCTTTCGGGCAGGCCCGGTTAAGATCGGTATAATCAACACACATCTTCCATTTTCCATTATTCTTTTTGACAAGTACAACGTTGGACAGCCAGGTCGTGTACCTGGCCTTCGAAATAAAATTCGCCTCTAGGAGGTCTTTTACAGCTTTTTCAGCAGCCTCCGCTTTTTCGGGAGACTGCCTACGCCTATGTTGAACTATGGCCCTAGCGGCTGGATCTACTGCGAGCTGATGGCAGGCCACCTCGGGGTCGAGGCCAGGCATCTCGGAGGCGCTCCACGTGAACAGGTAAGCGTTCTCCTGGAGGCATGTCTTCAGCTACTTCTTCGCCAGGTCGGGGAGCCTGGTGCCAATCTTCACGTTACGGTATGGATCGTCCCCGAGGGCGACGAGCTCGAAGTCTCCGTCTGGGATAGGGCGCGTTGGGTGGAGAGGCTGCCCGTTGTTTTCTGCCTAGAGGTCGAGGTCTGCTGCTCCGTCCTCATCGGGTTCGCCCAGGAACCTGCTGTCAAGGTCAACCGCGTTGACGCGCGGGATAGGCCTCTGTTCGGTGTCCGGGGATGACTTTGCTCCGGTCTTGGGATTGGTGCCGATAGAACTCATGCCTTTGATGGCAGCGTCGAAACACCTCCTAGCCACGTCTATGTCCCCGTGCATCGTAACTACCCATCCCCTGGCCGTGTAGTACTTCATCTTGAGGTGGACCGTTGATGGCACTGTTGTAAGTTCGGCAAGGGTGGTCCTCCTGAGGATGCAGTTGTAGAGGGATTGACATTCGACCACCAAGAAGCGGGTCTTCACTTGACGGGCAGTGTCTTCGGCCCCGAATGTGACCATCAGTTCAACGTAGCCCCATGGTCTGGTGGTGGTGTCGTTGAACCCCTGCAGATCTGAACTGACGTACGGGGTCAGATGTCTCTCGTCGAGCTGGAGAGTCCTGAACAGGTGAGCGTACATGATGTCGACTAAACTGCCCTGGTCGACAAGGATCCTTCAAACGTCAAAATTTGCCATCTGTGCCCTGACCAGGAGGGGGATAGTGGCGTTGGGCGCTCCGCCTGGGAGCTCTTCAAGGTAGAAGGTGATAGGTTTTGATTTCCCTTGCACCTTCTCGAGAGTAGTGGTCTTCGCCGATGTTGCGGACTCCAGTTCGTCAAATTTCCGCTTGATCGACCTGATGGACAACTTCTCGTAACCACCCCCGGAGATGACCATTATCTTGGGGAAGCCTTCCCACGTGCTGCGGGCAGCGACGGGGTCCTCGTGGGGGAAGTTCGTCCACATGTTACGAATTGCTTCTTGGCCCTCAATGCCTTCGGGGACCAAGAAGTCTTCGGGTCGAGTGACGCTGAGGGCGACCTGAAGCCGACTCTCGTCGAGAGGAGGTGTCGTCTCCTCAACGTTTTGGGCTTCCCAGGAACTAGGACGAGGGACTTCATTCTTCTGGGCGTACTTCTTTAAGTGCCATTCCTTGATCAGGATCTCAATTGCATCTTTGGGATGAATGCAGTCTTCTGTGACATGTCCGTGGCTCCGGTGGAACCTGCAGTACTTGGACTTGTCCGTGTTTGATTTGGGGGAAGTTGGCTTCGGAAAGCGGACGCCTCCTTTCAGAAATTCCGAGTTGGAGCACTCGGAGAAGATTCGCGCGCGGGGAGCGTTGAGCGGCGTGTATTCCGTGAACTGGCCAGCCGGTCCTCTTGGTTCGTGAGTGTCCCGGGGCGGCCTTCCTTCTTTCTTTCTCCTCCACATCGGGGAGGAGAGTCTTCTTCTCTGTGGCCACGGGGGCCTTCCTTCCGCCTCGAGTCGAGGGCGATCTGTGCTGCCTCAGACTCCTCGAACTCGATGTACGACTGAGCTCGTTGGAGGAGGTCCTCCAGACGGCGAGGTCTGCGGGAACCCACAGACTTGGCAAAATCAGATCCAAGACGTAGTCCGTGGATGATTAAAAACTTCTTCATGTCGTCGGTCATATGAACCTCGACAGCTTCCCTGTTGAACCTCTCAATGTAGTTCCTGAGAGATTCGTTCTTCCCCTGGAAGATGCTTTATAGTGCAGCCTCCGTCTTCGGGTGTCGACGAGGCGATGTGAAGTGTTTGGTGAAGCGTTCTCTTAGTTGCTTCCAGGATGTGATCGACCTGGGTGACATACTCTTGTACCAGGTCATGGCGCCCTTCTGCAAGGCGGTGGGGAAGAGTCTGCACTTAATGGCTCCCCTAACGTTTTTGAAGTTGAGCATGGCTTCAAAATTTTCGACGTGATCGTCGGGGTCGGCCACGCCGTCGTAGGTCCCTTGTGGCGGGGGTTTCTCCATGCCTGTAGGAATTGGGGCGTCCATGATCTCCCATGACAGGGGGTCCTCTGGTCGTCGTCGTCGCTTCCGGCTGGGGACCTTGAGGGGGATCGGAGATGTCGACCAGGACCTTGTCGTAGAGGGGAGTTCCTGGGACGGTTCCTCGGCCTCTCCTCGGCGGTCTTGCTCCTTTTGGTAGTTGAGGAGGGCCTGGGTTCCTTACGAGGCAGGGAACGATGGCGCTTTTGGGAGATCACCGGCTGGAGGCGTTCGAGGCGTGGCCGACGACCCTCGCGCACCAGCGAGGGGGTCCGAGATTCTTCCTGAGGGGTCCTTCGCGGGGAAGGAGAACGACAAGGTGAAGGCGGATGACGATGTCTTCGCGGGGAAGATCGCCGTGTTCGACCTCACTCGAGTGCTTTAATTTGGAGGTTCTGGTGCATGATCAGCTGGTTGGTCTGGTTGACCAAGGCGAATAGAGCCACGGTGCTCGAATCGGCATTAGGTGGAGGAGCAACTGGCTGGAAAGTGGCTTGTTGGTCGTCTTGCTGGACGACGTCGTAAGCCGTGTCTTCGGAGCCTGGGGAGGCGGTCTGCCCATCTCTTACATGGCATAGTGAAGACCAGCACGTGGTCTTCGCCCTGGTGTAACGGTCCCTGAATCTCCGGAAGTAGGGCAGACTGATTCCTTCAGGAGTGGGAAGTTACAAGAGAATGTGTCCTCGCGGGGAGGAGCACGTAGGTGTCGAGGAGAGGTATGTCCACGAGCTAAACGCCTCTGTCCGACGGTCTTCTACCCCGCGTGTCCGACGTCTGAGGGGACTGGTACGTGCCTGACATGGAGGTGGCTTTTGGCCTCGTTGGGCCTTCGTTGGTCATTGGGCTTGGGCCTGCCCGACCGTAGGGCAGGCGCTGGCCCAGTCCGGAACAGTAATGATTTATGATTACTCACCCTGCTTGTTTGAATGTTACATCTACGTGGGTAACATGCAGGTGATCAAGGTTAGCTCATTGACGCGTGAAGATTTAGCTTTGGAGTCAATTTATCTTATTTCTGTGAATTAAGAGGGTCTTGCTCTGATACGTAACATCGGGGTTTGGGAACGTTTGGTTTTTTGAAGTCGTTATTGATTTAAGAACATGTTTTTAAGAGTTTCTTATGCGATGATTTGTTTTATGTTGAGTTATGATTATGATCAAAGGCCTTGAAGTCCTTTGATGAAAATTATGAAGTCATGTTGATACTAAGATTCCGCTGCGAAGTTTCAATTATATGTGGAGTTATAAAGATGAATTTTATAATTATTTGAAATCCGTGTTACGGAGCGGGATGTGTGATAAGAATGTTTTTATGAAGCATGTGACACCCTTGTCGGTGATTTACTCTGATTTAATTATTGATTTATATGCTAAATTATTCGTTGGGTTTAGAAGGGTGTTACATAATTTATTTTATGTAACCATTTAAATTGATATTGAAAACAACGTTCTTTTCATAAAGATTACAACATTCAATTACAATAGTTAAAACAACAACACGAAAAACAAATAAAACTAGTAAACAACATATCTATGTGATTACAACTATTAAAAAAATTTCATCTGAACTATGCATCATAATACGACAATCATTGTCAGTTTTAACTGACTCTCATACACAATGTTTTCCATTATTGTTTAACACAGTACAAGTCTTTCAATTCTTCTGATCTTTTCATCGTCTCCATCTAACCAACAAATCAAGCTCCTATGAAGATGCTCGAAAGTCTCTGTGTTCTAAAGTCAGGTCTTCATCGGAGACTTTACTGCCGAATAAATCAAATTAACATTTCTTTTAATGGTATAAGACATTTTAAAGAAAAATTGAAGGAGATAATTAGATTGATGTATGGGAATTTGTGGGGGGGGGGGGGGAATGAACTATTAATAAAAAACAAAACAATATATGAGTCAGAGGCAATAGCGCATGCTTCTAAAGTTTGCATGCATGTGCCACTGCCATTAGCATTATAAAGGGGCATGGGCCACATGCAATGACACCTTAGGCTAAAAATGAGTGCATGCGACACAAACAGTGACTCATCCTTTAGGGGGCAAAATTTTTTTGTTTGAAAAGTGGTTAGTTTGGTATATATTTTGAAAAGGTGGTTATTTGAGGATTTTATTTTAAATAGTGGTTATTTAAAAAAAAATATCAAGAATGTGAAAAAAGTGAAATATATGAGAAATAAGATGATGCTTTATCTTATGGTCAATTTACATATATTCACTTATTTACTTAATAATTTATTAATCTAAATACGGTTTTGATCCCCTACTCATATGTTTTTAACTTTTTAATCTCGATTTTAAAATTCAGCGCTTTTTTATCATTCAATTTTGTTTCTCATAAGATTTTTTTTATCCCCTCAAATTTCGATGAGTTGGCAGCATGCGACAACAATGTGATTTTATTGATTTGGATAAAAATTATTCACATCACTATCTTGATTAGATATATACACAATTAATTTTTGACAACTTAAAAAATATATATTTATATTAATTAATTTTTTCTAATATTTATCATTTATCATCAACCACGTATTCATCGTTTTCTTACAAAAGTTTAAATACAACAAAAACCCAGAAATCCATTTAAAATATGAAAAATATTTAAATGAATGAATCCATATTTAAAATTCAGATTCAATCTATTAACTCAAACTCACGTCTTTCTTCTTTCTTCTTCCTTGATCCTAAGAACCCTAAAAATTCATATTTTTTCAAACTCTCTTATGTTTGCGTCTTCTTCCTTCCTCAAAGCATTTTGTTTCATGCTAATTTCTTCAATAGAGAGGTGGAAGAGGTAGTGATGAAGGAAAGAGGATTGGAGTCGTACCGTTTAGATTATATAAAGTCGAATTAAGTTAACCTAAATTAATTAAAAAGCAAAAAAATACATACATCTTCCTGGTAAATTACTTCGTCTTCTTCAAACACAAAAATAAGAACAATCAATAATAACAATAAAGCCATAATTTGTGTGGTATTTGGATCAAACTCTAGTGTCAACAAGGGTCGCTTCATGATTCAACATGAGTTGTGTATGTTGTAGTCGAAGTCTGTTTAAGTATAATGTTGAAATATAATAACTTGTAATTTAAGTTAGTATGTCGAATCGGGTCTTCCTTCTAAACTCAATTGTTAAGGCTTAGTAGTCTATAAATATACTAGCTCTCTCAGACTGTTGAGAGAGGTTAATTGTTAGTATTCACTTGTAATCTTTGAACCCTTATTGAGAAAGTGAATAGAAAATTAGATTTAACTAGTTCATATTTTTCTTCTTCCTTCTTCTCTCCCTTTTGTAAAACCTAATAAGGGTTCTTGTGTTTGTTCAAGAAACTCAAATCTTTTTCTCATATTTTGGTTTGTTCTTGATGACATCAATTCACAACAAACTGGTGTGGTGAGTGTGGAAGAGAAGATGTCGCCAACAAAGTATGAGATTGAGAAATTCACCAGTGTGAATGATTTCGGTTTGTGGCGCTTAAAGATGCAAGCCCTTCTTGTTCAACAGGGTTTGTTAGAAGCATTAAAAGGATCAGAGAAGATGGACGATGCCCTATAAGAGAAGGAGAAGACAACGATGGTCGAAAAATCCCATAGTGTCATTGTATTGAGCCTTGGTGATAAGGTTCTTCAGCAGGTTTCAAAGGAGAAAACTGCAACGGGTGTATGGACGAAACTTGAAGGTTTCTACATGAAAAAATTATTGGTTAATCATCTTTACCTGAAGCAAGCTTTGTATTCATTTAAGATGAGTGAAGACAAAGCCTTTGCTGAGCAGCTGGATATGTTCAACAAGTTAATTCTTGATCTTGAAAATATTGAGGTCAAGATTGGTGATGAAGATCAAGCATTGCTGTTATTGTGATTTTTACCTAAGTCTCATGCTCACTTTAAAGAAACTCTCTTGTATGGAAGAGAGTCGTTGACCTTTGAAGATGTTCAATCTGCCTTGTAATCTATGGATTTGAATGAACGAAAGGAACACAAGTCATTTTCTGTTGGTGAAGGTTTTTGCATTTAGGGGGATATTCTTAAAGAAAGATGGCAGGTTTGAGAAGAAGAAAGGTAAAATTCTAAAGAATTCTTATGGTGGTAATGCTCATACTATTAAGTGTTATCATTGTAAGAAGAATGGCCATACAAGAAAAGTATGCCCTGATCGACTGAATAATCATGGTGGAAAGGATAATGGTAATGCAGCCATTGTGCAAGATGGTTATGAATCATCTGATGTCCTAGTTGTTTAAAGCAGCGACTCTAGCAAGGTGTGGATTATGGATTCAAGGTGTACTTGGCACATGACTCCAAACAAATACATGTTTAAGGAATTGTGTGATCAAGATGGTGGATCAGTGCTGCTGGGAAATAACAAAGTTTTCAAAATTGCAGGTATTAGATTTGTGAGATTCAAGCTCCATGATGAGTCAATAAGGCTATTGACTGATGTTAGGTATATACCTGATCTTAAAAGGAATTTGATTTCTCTTGGTGAATTCGACAAGAAAGGATATGTTTTAAAAGGATAGCAAAGCATCCTAAGGGTAATGAAAGGGTCGAAGGAAGTCTTGAAAGGCATGAAGAAATAAGACTTGTATACCCTTGAGGCTGAGGTTGTAATTGGTTCAGCAGATGTGGCATCCATGAAACCTGTGTCGAAGACTGAGCTATAGCACAAGAGACTTGGCCATATCAAGGAAAGAGACCTAGTTGAATTGTCAAAACAAAATCTGTTGGGTGGTGACAAGGTCGAAAAACTAGAGTTTTATGAACCTCGTGCATTTGGTAAATCTTGTTAAATGAAGTTTAACAAAGGTAAACAAAGAATACATGGATCCCTTGATTACATTCATGCAGGTCTTTGGTGTCCTGCAAGGAATCCTTCACACTCAGGTTCAAAGTATTTTCTACCCATAATTGATGATTAATCGATAAAGTTATGGGCATTCATCCAGAAGACTAAGGATGAAACTTTTTAAAAGTTCAAAAGTTTGAAGACTCTGGTCGAAAACCAAACTGGCGGGAAGGTCAAGAGGTTAAGGATCGACAATGGTTTTGAATTTTGCATTGAGGGTTTTAACATATATTGTGCTGCGTATGGTATTGCAAGGCAGAAAATTACTGCAGGGACTCCCCAGCAAAATGGTTTGAGTGAAAGGTTTAATCGAACCATTCTGGAAAGGGTGAGGTGCATGTTGGTAAGTGCAGGATTGAAGAAGGTGTTTTGGGCAGAAGCTGTTATGACTGCAACGTACTTGATAAATAGGTGTCCCTCAACAGCCTTGGGAATGAAGACACCTGGAGAAGTCTGGTCGGGACATCCACCTAGTCTCGACAGACATAGAGTATTTGGTTGTTTACCCTATGCTCATATTAAGAAAGATAAGGTCGAACCTAGAGCTCTGAGATGTATGTTCCTTGGATACCCTGAATGAGTCAAAGCTTATAGGTTGTGGTTCCTAGAGCCAGATTACAAGAGGTGCATCGCAAGTCGATATGTAGTTTTTAATGAAGTTGAGACGGCAAGAAAACATATGACATTGGTCGAAGTTCGAAGATCTATGAAGAAGAGTTAGAACAGAAAGAGATTCATGTTGAGGTAGAGCATAATGATGCTGAATTGCATAACCCAGATGAAGTCAAAGAAGAATCTCAAGTTGCTGGTGAAGATGAGGAGACTGATAATGACTACTTGTTAGTAAGAGACAGGTCTAAAAGAGTCATCAAGCCACCTCAGAGACTTGGTGTTGCCGATCTTATAACTTATGCCTTAATCTCTGCAAGTGAGGTTTTGGATGAAAAACTTAGAGACTATAAGGAAGTTATGAGGAGTCGAGACAAGACATTGCCGAGAAACAAGTTTTTCTACTTTATGTAGTTGATAAAACTACACGATGAAAGCTAGTTTGTTCCCTTGTTAGTATAGAGTTTGTTCCAAGGTTGAGATTTATGGTATTTGGATCGAACTTTAATGTCAATAAGGGTCGTTTCATGGTTCGCTGGGAGTTGTGTATGCTGTAGTCGAAGTCTGTTCGAGCATAATGTCGAAATCTATTAACTTGTAATTTAAGTTAGTATGTCGAATTAGGTCTTGCTTCTAAGCCAAATTGTTAAGTTAGCTTAGTAGTCTATAAATAGACTAGCTCTCTCATGTTGTTGAGAGAGGTTAATTATTGGTATTCACTTGTAATTTTTAAACCCTTATTGAGAAAGTGAATAGAAAAACTGATTTAATTAATTCTTATTATTTTTCTTACATCTTCTCTCCCTTTTGTAAAACCTAATAGGGTTTCTTGTGTTTGTTCAAGAAACTCAAATCTTTTTCTCATATTTTGGTTTATTCTTGACGACATCAATTCACAACAATTTTTTTTTTGCACAAACTAAAGAGATTTTGTACATAATCAACACTAAGTAGCCAAGAACAACAACAACATCAACCATAGTAAATTAGAAAATTAAAACTCATAAACATAAGAATAACGACAACTTAAAAAAAAGTCAACACAATAAAAAGGAACATGGATAAAGGTGGTGTAAGAAACTAATGCTAGAAAATAAGAGCTGTGTTTTCCATTGGGTTGGTTTCCATTAATGCTCAAATTGTGATTTTGATTTTGAAATTACCTGTTCGAAATGGGTTAGTTTCCTTTAACACTAGAATTTTTTTAGATATATGATAAATTAATGATTAACATTGGATTATGCTTTCTATTGATGTTACAAAAATAAGGAAAATACATTCTTTTTAATTCTGTGTGCCCCAAAGATCCACATCCTTTGCCCAACATAAATTTTTTTATTGATGGATCCTTAAGCTACAAAACATTGAGTTTTATGGGTACCTATTTTGGTTACAACCAAATCAAGATGGATCCGTGGACACATCCAAAATAACATTCATCTCCAATCATGGAAACAAATACTACAATGTCATGCTTTTGGGCTAAAGAATGTGGGTTTCACCTATCTGAGACTCATAGCCGTAGTATTCTCAAAACAGATAAGGCGCAGCCTGGAAGTTTATATTGATGACATGAAAGTGAAAACCTCAAAAATGAAGATCCACATAACACACTTAGATCTAAAGGTTAGTCAGGAATTACAACACACACATAAATACCTCCAAATGCTCCTTTGGCATACAAGAAGACGAGTTTCTAGGTTTTATGTTAACCAAGAGAGGTATAAAGGAGAACCCAACTAAGTTTCTGGCCATCACTGACATGATGCGCCTTTCCAAATTTAAAGAGGTTCAAAAACTAATAGGGCGATTAATCATCCTATCTCGTTTTCTTTCTTGTGTAGGTGACAAGGTTTTTTATTTCTTTGCCACTCTGAAGAAAAAGGAAAAGTAAGAATGGATGAGCATGTGCGAGGAAGAACTCTCAAACTTAAAGGAATTTTTAGCGTCGCTTCCCATCTTAACACACCCATTAACATGTTTTCTCTTATAACTCTATTTGTTCGTTATTGACCATGCGATGAGTTCAATGATTGTCCAAGAGACATATAAGGTTGAATGACCTGTCTATTTCGTGAGCAAGGTGTTCAAAGGCGCTGAGGTCAGTTATCATAAGATTGAGAAACTTGCTTTGAAGGTTATTATAAACCACAAGGAAACTCATAACCTATTTTCAAGGGAATTAGGAAATGGTGATAACCAAATACCTTATTTGACATGTCTTGAAAAAACTAATGTTAGCAAGAAGGTTGATATCTTAGACGGTTGAATTATCGTAGTATGACATATAATATATATCGAGAGGAAGCATCAAATAATAGGTACTGACTGATTTTCTAGCAGAATTCAGTTTGCCAGTAGATGAGGAGACTCCCACCATGTGGACAATATAAGTATATGACACCTCTAACTTAAAATGGAGTGTTGTTGCGATAATATTGGAAGGATGTTGAAAATGTTTCATAATTTTATATTTGTTGTTCATATAGTATTCAAACTTAGTGGAAAAATATTTGAATTGATTGAAACAAATCTAAAAATAAAATGGAACAAATTTGACAACGAAGGTGAACATAGGAATTAAAATCTAGTGGTCGATTTTAGGGTCGCTAAATCAGTTTTTAAAGATTGTCTAAGCCATGAGACTCTTATGTGAGCGGCATATAACTTTATTGATTGACTTTGACTAACAAAAATGACGAAAAATACTAACGTGATTCAGTTTGTATAGTTAAGAGATTCAGTTTGTATAGTTAAGAGATTCAAATGGTCTTTTTTAAAGTTATGAGATTAAAATGAATCTTGGATATAAGATACGAGATAGAAAAAAGTATTTAGCTTTAATTTATCAACCACCTAATAGTTGAAGTGAGATCCTTAATGTCTAAGGAAATCTCCAATAGAGGTTACCTAATGCATATGTGAATTTTAAGTTTCGGAGCTTAGCATTTTTACCATTGGAGTAGATATTTGTAGTGTTCCTATTGTTTAAATTTTTGTATAAGTTGCTTCATGAAACAATGCAAAAAGTGTATTGATTATCATTGAATCATATTAATCTTGATAATTAATGGAGTCAAATATATAATTTGATTGAGTCGCATATAGATTGCTTATTAAAATCACCATTTAATTAAAATTACTTTAAATTGCTTAGATGTTATTAAATGCAATGTGACAATTAATCTCATACAAAATAGCTCTAGCATATTCAACTAAAAAACTAGGATAAATTTACTCCACTAAATTGTCTTGAATTAATTAGACTAAAAAATATACCGTTGTCATATTATTAAATAAATAAATAAAATTTCATTATAGCAACACTATTTTGATTAGAAATTTATTCCTATCATTAATGTGATACTTTCCAATGCAACCTTAATTCATATCTTACCTTTAAAATCAACATGCATGCGTTCGCACGGGTATTAATGTATTACACACATTTGTTTTTAAAATATAATAAGAATATAAAAAAAAACAAAATTACTTTACCAAAAATGTTTATTATTTAAAAAACATACATATTTTAATTTATATACGGATTATAAATATAATTTTTCCATATACAATTTTTTTTTTATGAACTGTATATGTTTTTGTATGTAATATTATTTTTCTTTTAACATTATTTATAAAAATATTTGGATAAAAAAACTTGTCCCCATTTAAAAAAAACATTAAGATTCAGTTTATAATTTAAAAATAATATCTGTCATTAATAACACATATTACTAAAATGATTACATCAATTATATATAACTCACTTTTTCATATATCATCTTTAAAAATATTGTATTTTAAATTAAAAATAATTTCAAAATAAAAATATTAGTAGCATAAATAAACACATTTTACCCGTGTTTGGATCCATATATCATTTTAAATATATTTACTTTTATTTTATTGTATTATACAAAAAAATGTAATAACCTGTGCGTTCGCACGAATTCTGGTCTGAATACCCGTGTGTTCGCATGGTACTCGTGTATTACGTACATTTATTTCTTAAATGTAATAAGAATGAAAAAACAGAAAAACAAAATTATTTAAGCAAGAAAGTTTATTTTTAAAAAACATGTTTTTATTTATATTTGGAGCAAAAATATAGTTTTTTCATATATACAAATATTTGGATCAACAATACCTTTTCCGTATGTAAATATTAAATTTGTTTTGACATTATTTTTAAAAATATTTATGTACTTATTTCGTTTTATAAATATCAATTAATAACATAGTATTTGTAAATATTATTTTAATTGTATAAATAAATATCAGTAACATAGAGCATCACTCACTACCACTAGGCTATGTTGTGTTTTATGATATTATTTGCAACTATAATATACATAATACATAATTAACTAGTTAATAATTTTTACTAAACTAAGATCTATTAAATCATTTTTATTAAACTATTTAATCTTTTTTCTTAATATACTGTAACTATTAATAATATAGTTCTAATGTTAAAAAATAATTATAATTTAGTTTTAAAATGTTAAAAATTAGGTTAGTTTAAAAATGTTTAAAAATGTTTAAAAATGTTTTAGTATTTTAATTTAGTAATAAAATGTTAATTTAGTATATTAATATGATACAGTAATTAACATTTTAATTAGATTAAATAGATTAAATAGATTAAATTAATATTAATATTAAAACATAATAATTAAATAGATTAAATAGTTTAATAAAATAGAATAGTTTAGATTAAAACATAATAATTACAAATATTAATATTTACAGTAAAATAGTTTAGAATACTTACAGTAGAATAATTTAGAATAAATTAATAAACTAGAATTAAATTATTAATGTTATTAATATAAATTAATACCTATTACTGTAGCTTATTAAAACATTATTAATATTAATTTAGAATAGTTTACAAATATTATTACTGTAGCTTTTATAATTTATTATAACTATTTAAATAATATTTACAGTAAATAATTAGTATAAATTAATAAATTAAACTATTAACGTTATTAATATAAATTAATAAACTGAAATTATTAATAAACTAATGTTAAAATAATTAATAAACTAGAATTAAATTATTAACGTTATTAATATAAATTAATATTTACGTTTTAATATAAATTAAATTAAACTAAATTAAAAATTATTAATATAAATTAATAAACTAGAATTATTAATAAACTAATGTTAAAATAATTTTGAAATAAATTAGTATATAATTAAAAACGAAATTGTTACATAAAAAACGAAACTAATACACAAATTAATAAGTTAATGTTAAAAAACAAAATTAAAATACACAAAAAAAGCGAAAGGTAAAAATACACTAATTTGAAAAATTAATAATTGTAGCATTTTAATAAACTAAAATTGCTACAGTATATTTAATATTAAAAAAAAATTAAAACTAAATATATTATTTAGTTATAATATATTAACATCAATTAACATCAATTAAAGGTAAAAAAACGAAAAAAAATATATATTAAGATCAATTAAAGGAAACAAGATTACAACATGAGCATTCTAGTCTAGTAGTAAGACATTGAATGTATGAAAGAAAGGGGCGGGTTCAAATCCTACCTTTAGCAAATTTTTGAATACACTAATTTATTTTTAAAATGTAATAAGAATGAAAAACAGAAAGACAAAATTTTTAACAAAGAAATAATACTATTTTTAAAAGAAAACATATTTTAATTTATATTTGGAGCATAAATATAGTTTTTCATATATACAAATATTTGGATCAATTGTATATTTTTTCATATGTAAATATTAATTTTGATTTGGATCTACCATATACAAACATTTATAATAATAATCATTAAACATTGTATTTAAATTTGGTAAATATCAATTAATAACATATATTTTATTGGAGGATATATTTATTCCATCAGTAAATCTAAAGAGTTACTCCGAAATAATACACCTATTTGAACTTGTGCGCGTTTTAAAATATTTGTAACTTATTCTTGTATATAAAAATAATTCTATCAACAATAAACTTTTTTTGTTTATAAAAATATTTATAAGTTATTCTCATTTATAAAAATAATTGTATCAACAATAGACTTTTTTCGTTAATAAATATTTATAATTTATTCAATTTTATAAAAATAATTGTATAAAAAATATAATTTTTCTCGTTTATAAGCAACTATCATGTATTTGCATAGTAGTTTGTAGAAATTGTGGTTGGCCAATTCATAGTAGTGATCTGGGCTCAAATTAATTTCAAAAGATTTTAACATATTAAGTCCAACAGTGACAGCTAATTCAATACAATGCCATGGACATACTTTAGTTTTTTTTAAATATTTACATGATATGTACCAAATTTCCTGTTAATTCATAACTTCATTTAAAAGAATATGCATGTTAAAATTCTAAGCGATTTATATAAGACAGATAATTTTCATTATCTCCAATTTCTTTTAATTCTTAACTTTAAAAATTCAAACTAATTGAACTATCTCTCTATCCAATGTGTCCATAGAAATGAAACTAATTAAGGAGTTCTTAAATTAAGAAGTTCAAATTAATTAAGATGTTCATAATTAAAGCTATAATATAAATTAATTTTGTGAATTGATGTCGTCAAGAACAAACTAAAATATGAGGAAAAAATAGAGTTTCTTGAACAAACACAAGAAATCCTATTAGGTTTTACAAAAGGGAGAGAAGAAGGAAGAAGAATAAGAATGGGTTAAATCTGTTTTTCTATTCAATTTTTCAACCAGGGTTTAAAGATTACAAGTGAATACCAACAATTAACCTCTCTCAATAACCTGAGAGAACTATTCTATTTATAGACTACCAAACTAACTTAGGATACAAGATAACTTAACAAATGAGCTTACAAGCAAAACCCAATTCGACATGCTAACTTAAACACATAGTCAACATATTTCGACAGTATGCTTGAATAGACTTCAGCTCCAACATGCACAACTCATATCGAACCATGAAACTACCCTTGTCGACACTAGAGCTCGATTCAAAATACCACAATTAATAAATAGTTAATTAAAATCTATCATTATACTTGTTTTCAAAAATTAGATTATAAAATCATTTTACTTACACATTTTAAAAGTCTTTTTTCCAAAAGAAGTCTGTCAAACAAACTAGGAGTTGTGACACAAAATAAAAGCTCCAAATTCATGAATGGCTCAGGTCTATTTCATTTCAAGTATCCAAAACCGCGTCCAATTATATTATTATTATATGATTATTAAACTATTATTACAACATTATTGTAATATAATTTTCTTAGCATAAGACAACATAAATTATCTCACTGACTCCACTTTCCTACTCTTCTTTACAACACTACAGAAACTAATAGAGATTCATCTTTTTTTCTTTCTACTTCTTCTTTCAATTAATGACAATTTCAGGATCAGAGTCATAGTCACAAATTAAAATTTCAACTAATACTGTTATAAAAACCGTTAATCATGTTGAAGTTGAGTGTGTGAAATACAACTCATGCGATTTCATAGAAGAATGCACACATGCATACATCTACAAAGTTCGTCAGAGATAACAAGGTAGATGACTCTGTGGACTCTACGTTGAAGTTGTCAAAGACAAAGTTGTTAGATCAAAGAGGCTTATCACCATTGAAGAAGCACTCTATAAACATATCAGTGTAGTGGAAAAAATTTGAGATTAAGCTATTGATTAACTTAACTCACAAAACAAAAGTCGCCACCGCACTTTTATTTTATCCAAAGGAAAGGGAAAAGAGTGAACAAAACCTAAAGAAGTTCTAAAACAACAGCCAATAAAAACAGAGACAGGGTAAAAGGGTTGGTTAGGCAAATGGAAGGTGTTAGCATCCAAAACGTCTATAGTACTCTATAGGAACCTCTTTTAAAATCTAGTGTTTGGCTTAAAAAAGAAGTGTTGTTTGCAAAAGATGGTGGAGATGAAAAGAGAAGTATATTTTTAATAATTTTGTGTTTGACAAGACTTCCTGAGCCTCCTGCCTACGTACCCACAAAGTGCAATGGAGGATCAAAACCTCGTAGTTTATGGTAAAAATAACAAAATGGTGTGTTATGATTAATTTTAAATGAAAGACAAGTTGTCATTTTAAGGAGAAAACTTCAACTAATCACCCACAAATATGTGAAAATTGACCTTTGCATCACCATGAGAATGGCTCCAACTTGAATAAAATCAACAAGTATGCCACTAACTCTCTTAGGTGGAAAAGAATCAACTCATTTCAAACAATACTATGGGGATAGGAGGATCACATCTCAACTATAAATGACTCATGCCTAAATTTTATAAAAAAATTTAAAGCAAAAAGTGCACCAAAGACACAGAATGGTTTGAATGAGTTAAGTGTTTTTTTTTTAAGTTTTTTGAAAATGGTCTAAGTATGTCTAAGATTGATTAGAATTTATTAATAAAATGAGTTTGAAAATACACTTGACAAAGTCAAGGTTTGTTATGAAAGAGGTTTTGGTTTGAAAGAAGAAAGTTATGAAAAAGGGAGAAGATTTTGAAAATTTAAGAAGAGGGAGGAGATGAAGAAGCTATCCTAAAGCATAAAATAAAAGCTAAGGAAGGAAATGTCTAACCGAGATACAAGTCTTTGACATAAACAAGTCAAAACTCCCATCCTTTGGACTCAAGCAACAAAATAAGCAATCATATCCGAATTTGGGCCTGTGCATCCAGGCCTACTGCACAGGGCCTCCAAAAATCCGGGGCCCAAAATTTTAATTGTACCGTATGTCCAAATTCATTCAGTGAAAAAAATACTATTCAAGTAGGTTAAATACATCAATTTGCACTATTCACCTATCATAAATCCTAATTCTCATTATTTTAAAAAAAAAAATCTGCTGTATAGACTGTATCGTACCCCTACGCCTTCTGCTTTACAATAATGTGCCTATTTCTAAAATTATTCTCATAAAGTTATCCCTATTTCAATTTTTTCAACACAATTGTCTTATCACTAAGGTATTATATAAAATTGTTTCTATTGTCTAGTGAACATATCACATATGAAATTTTCATTACTATTATTATGTTAATAACCTATATTATTTTATTAGCTCAAATCAAATATGAAGTTTTCATTACTATTATTATGTTAATAACCTATATTATTTTATTAGCTCAAATCAAATACTGTAAGTAACTATATACTATTCATATTATTATTTAATCAATTTAAAAGTAGAAGAGTAAACGTATCTACTTTATTATTATTTTTATTTAATTTTAGAAAAATTTTAGTATTATATTTTAGTAGGCAATATATAATTTAATTGTTAATATTTTTTGACATGCTATAAATTCGAGTATTATTTTTTCTTTTTCATTATTAATTCTCTTAATTTTTGTATCTTCTTTATTATTATTACTTTATTAATTTATGGTTTTATTTGTTAATTACTAATTATTTCTAATTTTATTTATCGGTTCAACTTCAACGTTGTTTATCTGGTGTGAATATGGTCACTTCAGAAAATATGGAGAATAATATTGATCTTAATGAAGCTACTGAAAATATGGAGAATAATATTGATGTTAATGCTACTGAAAATGATAATTTAGATGCTGAAAAGGTTAATGTTGATAATATTAATGACATTGGGAAAGATGTATTTGATCCAAGAATTTGAGATTCTCTTGAGTCTAAATTCATTGATTTATTAGCTATTAAAGGTCCTAAAAGAGATTTAACTATTGTGAAGGGTCCTAAAGATAAATCATCTAGACGTTTTACGGCTAATTTGTATACTAGAGTTTTATCAAATGGAGAGAAGTGTGATAGAGATTGACTTGTCAATTTAAAAGAGCTTGATAAAGCATTTTGTTTTTGTTGTAAGATTTTTAAAAAAGGGTAAAGGTCAATTAGCAAATGAGGGTTTTGGTGATTGGGCACATGTTGGAGAAAGACTTAGAGAACATGAAATTGGCATGGAACATGTTAAGAATATGACTACTTGGTATGAATTGCGTCAAAGGATGCAAAACTTTTAGACTATTGATAAAACATCTCAAAGATTGATTAATAAAGAAAAAGATCATTAGAAAAATGTTTTAAAAAGAATTATTTCAATAGTGAAATTTTTTTCTAAACATAATTTGGCCTTTCGTGGTTCTAATGAGAGATTGTACCAAAATAGCAATGACAATTTCTTGGGCTTAATTAAAATGTTAGCTGAATTTGACCCAATAGTTCAAGAACAAGTTAAACGTATTACAAATGATAATGTTCATGTTCACTTTCTTATATATAGCATCCAGAATGAGATAATACTTTTGCTTTCTTTTGCAATCAAAACTGAAATAATTAGAAAAATCAAACAAGCAAAGTATTTCTCAGTGATACTTGATTGTACTCCTGATGTTAGTCACCAAGAGCAAATGTCTTTGATAATACGATATGTGAATGTTTCATCAAATTCAGTTAGCATTAAGTAAACGTTTTTAGGATTTTTGAATGTTGATGATACAACTGGTCAAAGGCTCTTTGACGTGTTACAAAACAAATTGAAAAAGCTTGATCTTGACCTATTTGATGTGCGAGGACAAGGATATGATAATAGATTAAATATGAAAGGAAAACATCAAGGCGTACAAAAGAAATTTTTAGAGATAAATCCGAGAGCCTATTATACTCCATGTTGTTGTCATAATCTTAATTTGGCTTTGTGTGGCATGGCTAACTCGTGTATTAAAGCTAAAGATTTTTTTGGCGTCGTTCAACGCATTTATACTATTTTTTCCAATTTCATTAAGAGATGGCAAATTTTGAAAGATAATATAAAAGGGTTGACTCCAAAATCATTATCATCTACTCGTTGGGAGAGTCATGTAAATAGTATCAAAGCTATCAAATGTCAGATTTTTGAGAAGCATTGCTTCAAGTGTCAGAAATGGATCTTGATTCTAAAATAAGAAGTGAAACTAAATCCTTAGCAACAAATGAGCTTGGTGATTTTGAGTTTTTAATGAGTATAATTATTTAGTTTGAAATATTATATGCAATTAATTCTGTTAGCAAGCTTTTACAGTCAAAGAACATGCTTATTGATGTTGCCATGAAAAAAATAATTGGGTTGATTTCATTTTTTGAGAGTTATAGAGAAAATGGCTTTGATAAGGCCTTAAATTATGCTAAAGAAATTTCTATTGAATTGAATATTGATCCAGTATTTTCTCAAAGGCGTATAATTTGAAGAAAAAGACACTTTAATGAGAATTTGAGTTGCAATGGAAAAAAATAACTGGGTTGATTTCATTTTTTGAGAGTTATGGTTTTGATAAGGCCTTGAATTATGCTAAAGAAATTTCTATTGAATTGAATATTGATCTAGTATTTCCTCAAAGGTGTTTAATTTGAAGAAAAAGACACTTTGATGAGAATTTGAGTACCTCGTCAGTTGAGTTGTATGAAGTGGAATCTTTTAGAGTTAATTATTTTCTCTACCTTGTTGATCAATCCATTGTATCTCTTAAAAAGAGATTTGATCAGTATCAACAATATGAAAGTATTTTTGCCTTCTTGTTTACTTCTCATAAGTTACAATCATTGGACAATGCAACCTTAGAGTCTTGTTGTAGCCATTTAGAACAAAGATTAAAACATAATGATCAATCTGATATTGATGGAAGAGAACTGTGCATGGAGTTATAGTTCCTAAGAAATTTCTTGTCTGAAGAAATAATAGGACCTATTGATATATTAATTTTTTTAAAAGGAATGGATTGTTTTCCTAATAAAATTATTGCATATCGAATTTTATTAACTATTCCTGTAACAGATACTTCTGCCGAAAGAAGTTTTTCAAAATTAAAGTCATTGATGTCATATTTGCGGTCTGTCATATTTCAAGAATGACTTAATGGCTTAGCACTGATAGCAATTGAGAATGATATCTTAGAGACGATACAATATGAGGGCTTGGTTGATGAATTTGCTTCAAAAAGTGTTTGAAGGATGACTCTTTTCAAGTAGACATAATGTTAATGATAATATTTATTTGAAATTGTATTTTGATATTATTGATTAAAATATAACTATTTTTTATGTTAAGTACGTGGATGATTAATTTTGATGTTATTGTTGATATTTACTATTTAATTATAGAATAGTTTAATTTAAATTTTTTTGTATATTTATTTATGAAGGGCAAATTTTTAATATTAGAACAGGACCTCTAAATTGTTTGAGACGGCCGTGTAAGCAATAAGATAAGAAGAGAAAATCAAGCATCAGATGAAAGCCAAATCTCCAAGCTAAGTTTTCACAAGAGGTCAACTCAAGGACAAAGTGCCAGATAAGATCCAAGGGCTCAAGACATAACTCCAAAGAAAAGGGCAAAAATCCTAATTCTAAGTCCATCATCCATGAGCAAAGGATAGTCACCAAATAGTCCAAGGAGCATTAAGATTTTTAGAGTGTTTAGGACTTCATTAATGTCTTGAAAGAAAAAGAAAGTCCAAATGGACAAAGAGAAAAAGGCATAAACATAAACAAGATGATAATATGATATGGAATGATAAGCATAAAATATAGAGCATAAAATAAAGAGCATAAAAATAAAAATATATAAAATAAAGAGCATAAAGTAAAAGTTAGTACAATTAAAGTTAGTGTTAGTGTTAATGAAGACATTTTGTCATTTAAAGAAGATTACTCAACTAATCAACTCAACAATGTGTGAGAACTTTGCATCATCCTTTGAGAAGGGCTCCAAATTGGATAAAATCAACAAGTATGTCACTAGCTCTCTTAGATGGAAAAGAAACTACACATTGTTGGGAAAAATGCAACAATATGAATTAATATACACTAAAATGATTTTTAAAATTAATTTTAAAATGAAGATGAAAATACAAATGATGCATCAAATAAAATTACAAATGATTAAACAAAAAATCAGACAAGTCAGAAACAAGTCAATAATGCTATATAAATTTTTTTTAGAATTTTCCAATGCATAAAAATATTTTTAAACCAATTAAAATGCTTAAAAAAGAGAAAAATCATGAAAAATAGAAAAATGACAAGAATAAAATATGAAAAATATAAAATCAGAAAGAGAAAAATAAAAGAAAATTTTAGAATTTTTTTTGGTATTTTTTGGATTAAAAAATGAGAGTACTGTGAATTTTTAAAGAAAATGCAATTAAAAATCAAAATAAGAAAATAAAATAAAATAAAAGCCAAAAAAATAACGCGCGTTGGATCTGACCTCATTAATTGAAGTGGCAAATCCAACGCGCCTTAGCTGAGGATGCATGGTGGAATTTACCTCAGAAATAACACAGGAATGCATTCAAAATAAACCAATCAAAACATTTCATTCTGCCAACGTGTATTTGACCTGGTCAACGTTCTCGGCCTCTCCGGTAATCTTCTCCGATGAACCAGTCGCTGAAGATTGCTAAATGGTAACATGAAAGCATGAGACCACCATCATTGCAATCGTCTCATCAAGGCGAACTCAACCTCACTCTCCATTTTCATTTATTAAAAGGGAGTAGAGAGAATTTCAGAGAAAATACAGAAGAATGAAAAACATGAAAACAAAAATTAAATTATGAACATGAACAATCAACACCACCTAAGTTAAGGGAGACACTCAGCAAACAAATGACTACATTGTGGTAACTTGTTTGAGTGAAAATGGAGCTTCAAACTACCTTGTCCAAAAACGATCTGAGAAGCTCTGAAACTGGATTTGGTTGGAGCAATTCAGGGATTCCTAGAGCTTGACTGTTATTGCAGAAGCTTCAGAGGAACGCGATGGAGCTAACTGAATAAAGAAAAGAAGTTGAAAGTGGCTGGAAATTAAAACACTATAGCTCACTTTTTTGTAGAAAATTTGAAGGTGGAGCAGGGATTTCTAGCTCTCAAAAGCTTCGAAATGAAGGTAGTGAAGTCCTCTATTTATAGCTGAAGATGATGGAATGCTGAGAGGGGTAAATTGGGTGGAAGTTGAGTGTAACCATGTGCACCCTCATCATGGCAAAAGTGCGACTTGAAACTATCCAAAACTCAGCCAAACCATGCGTTTTGTGACTCAATTAACTTCAGGAAACTTCACTAACCATAGTTAGATGCATAACACGTGAGAATTTGACTTATAAATGAAGATTAGTTGATGCAAAAATCTGATCAAGGTGCAAAACTTCAGTTCCAAGTCACCATGTTTGCATCAACGGGGCATCATGTACAAGGGGCTTTTTAATCCAATTCTTTTTGCAATTTGTTAACATCATGGAAAAGATTACAATGTGCCAAGAAAGGTTTCATTTGGATGCTTTAGCAAAAAGTTATGGCATGTTGAAGTTGGCACAAAAATCTGGCAAACCAAACTTGAAAAATTCTAGGTCCAAATGTCTAAAAATGACCTAAAAATTGAGGAAGTTGCAATCCTTGAAAGTTGAGAAAAAGTCACTTGAAAATAGGCAAAATTTCACTAAGTCCATAAATGACCTATAATGTCTCTAAACTTTGATGATCCTCCAAGCATAATTAGCTCTTGTCATGTAAACAGAAGTTGAAGAGGATGTTGAGAAGAGTCATATGCAAAAAGAAGCATTCAAAAATATTGAGAATTGAAGGAGTTGTGATCTTTGGAACTTTGACATGAAATGTTGACTTTTTAGGTCAAACTTCCTAGAATCAACTTGTAAACTTGGACTTTCCTTACATTTCAAAGCACATGGATCATCATATGAACTCAAAATAACGTGTCCTTGAATGTCCCTTGATTAAATTAACTAAATTTTAGGGTAACTTGTTGATGAAGGCATGGAAATAAACATATGAACCTTTGACTTTTCTTGAGAGACAAGCTACTAAACCTTGCGATATCTTTGATCAAAATGAGATTGAATGACGCTTGAAACCTTGTTGTAATACCCCGTAAATTATTTTACTCTGGATAATATTAGTTATGATCAAATGAGTCCCAGTGTGCTCTGAGAAATTATCTGCAGAGATAATTAGAGTAACTGTTGAACTTAGAGTAAATCCAATTAATATTATCTGACTCTGAGATATTTAAGTATTTGAACTTTAGAGACTTTTTGGATAATTAGTAGTGTTGCTAATTGATGATATTTTCCCTATATCATTTCTTTCCTTTCATTTTCCAAAGAAAAAGATAGAAAGGGTTTTGGAGAGAAAGAAAGGAGAAGGAAAGGAAGAGAAAAAAAAAGGAAAAAGTCAAAGATCAAGAACATCATCAAATCTTCATCGAATCATCTTCTCATCTTCACCATCATCATCTATTCAAGGTGGATTCTAGATAGAAGCTTAAGTTTTAGAGTTAGAATTGATTTAACTTAAGTTAGGTTTATGAGAAATTGCTTAAATTGGTAATCGATGAAATTTAACGGTTGAAATGTGTTAAAAACTGAGTAGTATAAGCTATATGAGTGTAGAATCATCTATATTTGATTGTGGGATGTTTGGATATGTTTTGGTGAAGTTTTGGACCCATGGGAACTCAGCTGTTACGCTACAGAATTTCTGCATTTTCCCAGATTCGCACTGCGAATCCCCCAGCGAAAGGGAAATCGTGCATTCGCTGGATGTTCGCACGGCGAAGGTGAAGGAGAACATTCGCCAGAGGTTCACATTGCGAACTCTACCTTGTTTTGGTTCTAACTTGGTTCGCCAGACATTCGCACTGCGAATGGGGCAGCGAACAAGTGTTGGCTAGGCATTCGCTGAGAGCTTCGCACTGCGAATGAGGAAGCGAGCATTCGCTGGCTCCTTCGCAATGCGAACATGACAGATCATCCAACTTGTTTCTTTCATAACTTTTGACTCGTTTATCCGTTGTGAGTGTTCTTAGTATCGTTTTGAAGCTAGGAACATATCCTAGCTAATGGGAGTGAGAAATATCTGGTTATTGCCTGATTAAATAAATCGGAGGGAACCGTGACTTGGTGTAATGTGTAATATGTTGAAATATGTGTTTCTATTATGTGATTGATGAATATATGCCTATGCTCTGGTTGTTAAACATGTTTGAATATGTATGCATGCTAAAATACGACATAGGCAGAGTGAGGAATATTACCGTAAACAATGGTCGGTTAGTGTGGAAATAACATAGTGACAACGCTCGTGCATGAGAGGCCGAGGCGTGTGTCTAGTAATCATAACCAGTTTATCTTACGGTGTAGTTTCATGAGACTCGAGCACCTCCTCTTAAACATATGCATAATTACTTGGTAGGTTTGATTCCCTATGTGTAGTACGATTGGAGCCTATGCATTGGGTAGAGACTTGTGATGGTTAACAGGCCATGAGAAGTGACGGTTCACGGTTAACAGGCCGATGATCCTGAATCCAATTCGTATGCCAAGTAAATGCAAGGATCCATGACTCGAATCGTCTTCTAGACGTAGAAGCGGACGGGAAAAGGGGATGCCTTGGTACGATTATTGATTAGCGAGATTCTTGAGTTAACAGGCTCAGGACATATTTTTCCATTCGTAAGGATTCTTGAGTTAACAGGCTCAGGACTTACTTTGGTACTAGTGTGAGTTAACAGGCTCATGAGTGTGAATCCATATATGGCGTGTGTGTACTCAAAGTCACTTCCCTTACCTTTTGACTTTAGTTAGGATGTTAGAACCTTGTAAAGCTGAGAGGACTATAAGATAGCGAACTCACTGAGATTTGATGCATCTCACCCCACGTTGTTGTTTACATCACAGGTACCACAGGTTCGGCGAAGGGTAAGGATAAAGTGGTTTAACTTTTCCTTACAAGTCGTAGCTTTTGAGATGGCATGGCTTCCGCTATGGCGTTTTATTTTGAGATCATTGTATTGATCTAGTTCTTAGTGCTTTGTGAGACATCTTGTATATGTTATGCCTTAGATTTTAGAACTTTGTATTTAGGGCATTTAATGTATATAATGTGTTAACTAGGAACTTATGGTATTTCAGTACCAAATACTTGGATCTATATATATTATTTATGCTTTGATGTATGAGTTTTATATATGGGTGTTACAGTTGGTATCAGAGCAGGTCGTATCCTCGACCTAGCCATGAAATAGTATAAGTGTTTCTTCCGTTTCATATGCGTTGGGTCGCCATTGGTCTTACGTGTTATATTTTTGGGATTGAGCCTGATCAACTTAATCCTATCTGTATGACATTTAGGAACATGGCCAACCGACGCAGAAACAACCGTGGTAGACCTAGAACTACTCCAGCAGGGACAAATTCGCCAGGGGAGGAGGGGAATGCCCCTTTGTATCAATTTATGCAACAGATGCAGCAACAACAGAATCAGTTTGTGCAATAAATGGTACAGCAAATGGCTGATGGTGTGCATCATCCAGTGGCTGTTCCTAAAGCTGCAGGGGGAACCTTTAGGGATTTCATTCGTTTGAATCCTCTGGAGTTTCAGGGAGGGTTAGATCCAGTAAAGGCTCATGAATGGATATCCGGTATGGAGCGGATTTTCTTGATAGTTCAGTGTAGTGAAGAAAATAAGGTTGTTTTTGCTTCTCACTTGTTAAAGGGTCCTGCTATGAGATGGTGGGAAAGCGCTTCAACCTTAATGACAATTCAAGAGGTACCGAAAGTATGGGAGAAGTTTAAGATAACTTTTATGGAGAAGTATTTCCCAAGTTCCTTAAGATCTCAGAAGGAATTCGAGTTTCAACAATTGAGACAAGGCAACTTGACTGTGGCTTCTTATGCAGAAAAGTTTGAGGTTATGGCTGCTTATTCTAGGCAGGCTATGTATGCTCCTGATGAGAGGTGGAAGATTGATCAGTTTCTTTTTGGTTTGAGGACCGAAATTTCACATAGTGTGTCTCAGAGAGAATTCACTAGCTATGCTGAATTGTTACGACAGTGTTATGTGGCGGAGCATAGCTTAAAGAAGGTGCAAGCAAAAAGAGAGTTAAGTAGGGTGAATCAAAGTGATCGTGGGAGATCGAATCAACAATTTAGACCGAGACAACAATCTTTCAAAGGGAAACAAGCTCAGAGTTCCAGGACTAGTGTGCCTCCGGTATGCCGTACGTGTGGTAAGAATCATACTGGTAGGTGCAGTTTGGAAGGAATAAGGTGCTATCAGTGTAATAAGGTGGGCCATTTAGTGAGGGTTTATCCTCAGGGTAGGAATCATACACAAGGGAGGACTACTGACCGGGTATATACATTGGATGCGAAGAAAGCAAAGAGTGACAACTCTTTGATTGCCGGTACGTGTTTTGTGAATGGAAATCCTTGCTTTGTTTTATTTGATTATGGAGCTACACATTCTTTTGTATCAATGCAATGTGTAAAGCGGCTTGGGTTGCAAGCGGTTCCGTTGTCTCCACCCATGGTGGTTACTACTGCCATGGATGAGATGGTTAAAACACCTTTAATGTGTGAAAATTGTGTTTTATCTGTGGATGGAAGAGTTTTCTAGATTGATTTGATTTGCTTACCGCTTAAGAAAGTGGATGTTGTTCTGGGAATGGATTGGCTTTCATCTAATTCGGTATTCATCGGGTGTGAAGAAAAACTAATCATTATCCCCTCTACCGAGGCCACACCGAAGGATGTGTTAACTACTATTTTAGAAGGTACGGTTGGAATGATTAATTTCTTGTTTGAGGAGGAAAAATCCGTTCTTTTGATTCTTACTAAGGAGGAGGGTAGTAACCGTCAAGTTTTGAGTATTCCAGTAGTTTGTGACTTTCCTGAAGTTTTCCCCAAGGATATCACTTCTCTTCCCCCGGAGCGGGAAATGGAATTCTCTATTGACCTGATACCGGGAACAGCTCCAATATCCGTTTCTCCGTATCGGATGGCACCACTTGAATTAAGAGAATTAAATGATCAATTAGAAGAGTTATTGGCTAAGCATTTTGTTCGACCCAGTGTTTCGCCCTGGGGAGCTCCTGTGTTGTTGGTAAAGAAAAAGGATGGTGGAATGCGGTTGTGTATTGATTACCGTCAGTTGAATAAGGTCACCATCAAGAATAAATACCCATTACCAAGGATAGACGATTTGTTAGATCAATTGAAAAGAGTCTGTGTGTTCTCGAAGATTGATTTACGGTCGAGTTATCATCAGATTCGGGTGAAGAGTTCAGATGTACCAAAGACTGCGTTTAGAACCCGTTATGGTCATTATGAATTTTTGGTGATGCCTTTCGGTGTGACGAATGCTCCGGCAGTTTTCATGGATTATATGAATCGGACATTTCAACTTTACTTGGACCAATTTGTGGTGATTTTCATTGATGACATTCTTATCTATTCTCGTGATCCTTAAGAGCACGGAGAACACCTAAGAATCGTTTTATCCATCTTACAAGAGAGGCAACTTTTTGCTAAGCTAAGCAAGTGTGAGTTTTGGATGCCGGAGGTTAATTTCCTTGGACATGTCATATCTCAGGGAGGTGTAGTGGTTAATCCATCAAAAGTTGAAGCAGTGATAAATTGGGAGAGACCGAAGAATGTGTCTGAAGTTAGAAGCTTCTTAGGACTAGCAGGTTATTATAGAAGGTTTATTAAAGACTTTTCCCAACTGGCTTTACCGATGACGAGACTTACTCGGAAGGATTATCCGTATGAATAGGATTCGGCTTTTGAGCAAAGTTTTATAAGTTTGAAGGAAAAATTGACGACCGCTCCTGTTTTGGTTATTCCTGATCCTAGCAAGTCGTATGAGGTATATTGTGATGCATCAAAGATGGGATTAGGAGGTGTGTTAATGCAAGATGGACATGTAGTGGCTTATGCTTCACGACAATTGAAAGTCCATGAAGAAAATTATCCAACGCATGATTTAGAATTGGCGGCCGTTGTATTTACCTTGAAGGTGTGGCGTCACTATTTGTATGGTGTACGTTTTGAGACGTTTTGAACATGCGTCAAAGGAGGTGGATGGAATATTTGAAAGATTATGACTTGGAGTTAAAATACCATCCGGGTAAAGTGAACAAAGTGGCTGATGCATTGAGTAGGAAGGTGTTGCATAATGCCGAGTTGATGATGTTAGAGTATACTTTATTAGAAAAATTTCGAGATCTAAATCTTCAATTTGTTTGGACCCCTAATGGTGTGATTATGGGAAATTTGAATATCACTTCTACTCTTCGGGAAGAAATACAACAAGAGAAAGGGTTAGATGAGAAGTTACAAGAAGTGTTATTGCAACCGGGTTTTGTGCGAGCTACCGATGGAATTATTCTATTTAACCAAAGGATTTGTGTTCCGGATAACACGGAGTTAAAAAGGAGGATTTTGGAAGAAGCGCATAAGGGTGCTTTTACTATACATCCGGGATCTTCAAAGATGTATCAAGATTTAAAGAGGGACTATTGGTGGTCCGGAATGAAAAGAGATATTGCGATGTATATGTCAGAATGTGCGGTGTGTCAACAAGTAAAGATTGAGCACCAAAGACCGGGTGGCTTGTTGCAACCCTTAGAAATTCCGGTATGGAAATGGGATAGTATTTCGATGGACTTCGCAGTGGGATTGCCCCGTGCACAGGGTGGTTATGATTCAATTTGGGTAATTGTGGATCGGTTAACGAAATCCACGCATTTCTTAGCTGTGAAGACTACCTACAAGGCGAGTCATCTCGCAAGGTTGTTCATTTCGGAGATAGTGAGATTGCATGGTATTCCTACTAGTATCGTTTCGGATAGAGATCCAAAGTTTACTTCGAGATTTTGGAGAGCTTTTCAACAAGCCATGGGAACGAGGTTATGTTTGAGTACGTCGAATCAT
This sequence comes from Lathyrus tuberosus, assembly GCA_022829125.1. Classification (NCBI taxonomy): domain Eukaryota; kingdom Viridiplantae; phylum Streptophyta; class Magnoliopsida; order Fabales; family Fabaceae; genus Lathyrus; species Lathyrus tuberosus. Next base: position 6,086,438 of record JALAZF010000306.1, on the reverse strand, counting down.
CCGCAAACAGACGGTCAGACAGAACGGACAATACAAACCATGGAAGACATGTTGAGAGCTTGTGTACTTGGAAGTTGAGGAAATTGGATAGAACTTTTGCCGTTGATTGAGTTCTCTTATAATAACAGTTATCATGCAAGTATTGGTATGGCACCTTATGAGGCGTTGTATGGAAGGAAGTGTAGGACACCGTTGTGTTGAGCAGAAGTTGGTGAAGATAGGATGTTGGGACCCGAGATTATTCACAAAACTACGGAGAAGATTAGGATGATCCGTGAAAAAGTTAAGCAAGCACAGGATCGTCAGAAGAGTTATGCGGATAACCGAAGAAGACCTTTAGAATTTGAAGAAGGCGATCACGTGTTTTTGAAGGTTACTCTGAGATTGCGGTTGAAAGGACCGTTTCGGTCGCGGAAGTTAAGTCCGAGGTACGTGGGACCATATCAGATTTTGGAAATAATTAGGGAAGTAGCCTACAGATTAGCCTTACCGCCTACTCTGTCAGAGATGCACGACGTTTTTCATGCGTCTCAACTTCGAAAATTTGTCCCAGATCCTCTTCTGCCAATTTTACCAGACACAATTGAGATAGAAGCAGATTTGACATTTGAGCCTTAACCGAGTCGTATCACCGGAAGAGAAACTAAAGTGTTAAGGAATAAAGAGATTCCTCTTGTTAAGGTCCAGTGGGATGAGACGCATCCGGGCGATGCAACTTGGGAATTGGAATCGGAGATGCGGGAGGTCTATCCTCATCTTTTCAGGTAATTGTTTTAAATTCGTGGGTGAATTTCTATTTAAGGGGGGAGGATGTAATACCCCGTAAATTATTTTACTCTGGATAATATTAGTTGTGATCAACTGAGTCCTAGTGTGCTCTGAGAAATTATCTGCAGAGATAATTAGAGTAACTGTTGAACTTAGAGTAAATCCAATTAATATTATCTGACTCTGAGATATTTAAGTATTTGAATTTTAGAGACTTTTTGGATAATTAGTAGTGTTGCTAATTGATGATATTTTCCCTATATCATTTCTTTCCTTTCATTTTCCAAAGAAAAAGATAGAAAGGGTTTTGGAGAGAAAGAAAGGAGAAGGAAAGGAAGAGAGAAAAAAAGGAAAAAGTCCAAGATCAAGAACATCATCAAATCTTCATCGAATCATCTTCTCATCTTCACCATCATCATCTATTCAAGGTGGGTTCTAGATAGAAACTTAAGTTTTAGAGTTAGAATTGATTTAGCTTAAGTTAGGTTTATGAGAAATTGCTTAAATTGGTAATCGATGAAATTTAACGGTTGAAATGTGTTAAAAACAAAGTAGTATAAGCTATATGAGTGTAGAATCATCTATATTTGATTGTGGGATGTTTGGATATGTTTTGGTGAAGTTTTAGACCCATGGGAACTCAGCTGTTACACTGCAGAATTTCTGTATTTTCCCAAATTCGCACTGCGAATCCCCCAGCGAAGGGGAAATCGTGCACTCGGTGGATGTTCGCACGACGAAGGTGAAGGCGAACATTCGCCAGAGGTTCGCACTGCGAACTCTACCTTGTTTTGGTTCTGACTTGGTTCGCCAGACATTCGCACTGCGAATGGGGCAGCGAACAAGTGTTGGCTAGGCATTCGCTGAGAGCTTCGCACTGCGAATGAGGAAGCAAGCATTCGCTGGCTCCTTCGCAATGCGAACATGACAAATCATCCAACTTGTTTCTTTCATAACTTTTGACTCGTTTATCCGTTGTGAGTGTTCTTAGTATCGTTTTGAAGCTAGGAACATATCCTAGCTAATGGGAGTGAGAAATATCTGGTTATTGCCCGATTAAATAAATCGGAGGGAACTGTGACTTGGTGTAATGTGTAATATGTTAAAATATGTATTTCTATTATGTGATTGATGAATATATGCCTATGCTCTGGTTGTTAAACATGTTTGAATATGTATGCATGCTAAAATACGACATAGGTAGAGTGAGGAATATTACCGTAAACAATGGTCGGTTAGTGTGGAAATAACATAGTGACAACGCTCGTGCATGAGAGGCCGAGGCGTGTGTCTAGTAATCATAACCAGTTTATCTTACGGTGTAGTTTCATGAGACTCGAGCACCTCCTCTGAAACGCATGCACAATTACTTGGTAGGTTTGATTCCCTACGTGTAGTACGATTGGAGCCTATGCATTGGGTAGAGATTTGTGATGGTTAACAGACCATGAGAAGTGAAGGTTCACGGTTAACAGGCCGATGATCCCGAATCCAATTCGTATGCCAAGTAAATGCAAGGATCCATGACTCGAATCGTCTTCTAGACGTAGAAGCGGACGGGAAAAAGGGATGCCTTGGTATGGTTATTGATTAGCGAGATTCTTGAGTTAACAGGCTCAGGACATATTTTTCCATTCGTAAGGATTCTTGAGTTAACATGCTCAGGACTTACTTTGGTACTAGTGTGACTTAACAGGCTCACGAGTGTGAATCCATATATGGCATGTGTGTACTCAAAGTCACTTCCCTTCCCTTTTGACTTGAGTTAGGATGTTAGAACCTTGTAAAGCCGAGAGGACTATAAGATAGCGAACTCACTGAGATTTGATGTATCTCACCCCACGTTGTTGTTTACATCACAGGTACCACAGATTCGGCCATGGGTAAGGATAAAGTGGTTTGACTTTTCCTTACAGGTCGTAGCTTTTGAGATGGCATGACTTCCGCTATGGAGTTTTATTTTGAGATCATTGTATTGATCTAGTTCTTAGTGCTTTGTGAGACATCTTGTATATGTTATGCCGTAGACTTTAGAACTTTGTATTTAAGGCATTTAATGTATATAATGTGTTAACTAGGAACTTATGGTATTTCAGTACCAAATACTTGGATCTATATATATTATTTATGCTTTGATGTATGAGTTTTATATATGGGTGTTACACTTGTACTTTGATATTAGAAGCCATGGTTTGATGAAATAGCCCTTGGGAATCAATGGTTGACCACACTTTAACTTTGAGGGAGCAAAACCCTAACTGATGAGTCATGCTTGATGTTCTTGATATATCACCCTACCTTGCAAAGAAACAAAAGGATACAAAACATATTTTTGGCATTTTGATTAGTGGTTAGTGAAACATAAAGCATATAATCATAAAGGTAAAAGATACAAAGACAGGTGCTTAGTGATCCCAAAAGCAAACCCAAAGGTGAGAGGGGTTAGGAGAACCAAGTTTGTGATCTTGTTTGTATGCAAAAATGCAAAAAAGAAGATGGGATCTTAGGGGTAAAAGTTAGGGTATAACAATCAGTTTCTGTAAAGAGTTCAGATTGTCATCTGCTAAAAATGAACATCCTATCTTTGTCATGAGTCGAATGCTTCGTCGGAGTTTGGATTCTCCTCGACGGCCGCCTCCTCTTCGGTTGAATTCTACTGGTAATCTTCCGCCTGTTGATCGTGTTCCATCCTCGTCGTTTAGTCAAATATTTTGGCGCCGTCGTGACCAGAGCAACTGCTGGCTTATAAGACTACATTGAATTTGTTTTCTGCAGCCTTGAAATTGTGTTTTGACTATTCTTTTCAATGAGTCTTGTGTGAAGAGTTTGAATTCTTGTGAAATCCTTTACTATGGAATCAATGAATGATTTTTTTCCTCAATTTCATTGCTCCTTAATATGTGTTTCAAATGAAGCTTCACAGTGTCATATACTCCTTCCACAATTTGTCATCAGTCTAACTTGCCAGTGCAGAACCTAAAATCCCCATTGAGATTCCAATATCACTTGAAGCTAATGCAGGTGCGACATTTAAATGATTAAGTATTACATTTTTTTAAAAGTTAAGAGATTTTGTTTTTGACCTGAAAGAAAATGGAGCAACATAAATCCTTGTATAATTTCATGATTTTGTTAGAGGAGCTAAAACTATGAAATGGAAGTTTCATAATGCAAGTTTTTGACATCCCTTTAACTCTCATGCTGTCATAAATATATGAAACCACTCCTCCATATGTTGCTTGTACTGAATTTATATGTGAACATTTAACTTTTTTTTAGCAAATGTAACCCATGACTAATATTGCAATTCAACTTTTATTACTACAACTTACATAAGCTTGTGCAACAACATGACATACCCATTCTAGGAACACTTTTCTATTTGATAAACTTGTCAATAAAGCAACCTGATTTTCCATACCAAATGTTTTAGGTGACAACCACACACTCTCTATTAGATTAATAATACCAGACACGATACTAACACTGAATCTCTGAACACTATCTAGATATATGCCAGTGTTGGTGTCAGTGTTAGACACAAAAATATTGGTTCTATGAGAAATCTTACCTTGAAAAAAGGCTCACCAACAAAACCAAAACTCATAAACTCTATGGCTACAATTATACACTTTAATTTTGGATTAGTTGCCTATGTCATGAGCTATTGGAAATAATCAAAATGATTATATAGAAACGGGAAGCATCGTTCATGATACACTGTTACTATAATACATAACATCTAAGAAACAATTAGCCTTTTACTGTTGTCGTTGTTGTCTAAACCTCCAAGAACATCCTCATCACAACCATGATAATCTTCGTCGTTCAAAAATATATCCAAACCATCTTAGTTTGATAAATAATAAATCAAGAAATTAAAACTCAATAAGCTAGACATAGTCAAAAGGAATGGTTTCAATAAGATTATTTATGCAAGTTGGAGATATCTAAGATTTCTAGAGTAGAAGAAATAGAAATAGGACCTGAGAAGCTGTTGTTGGTCTAGGCCATAATGGTTAGATAATTTGAAGCACTGAGGGGAGGCTTATAACAACCTTTATCCACGGGTTTTTAAAAGTTTTGTACATTATAGGTAATTGTTAGTCTAAATTATTTTGTCATGCTTCTTGTAACGCCCCAGTTTTAGTTAGTTTTATTTAATTGAGTCGTTTTGATTATTTTATTATTATATTATTTTATTTCTGACTTTTATTTGACAATATATTATTTTTCATCATTGTTTATGTTTTATCGCGTTTTGAGAGCGGTTGCGAGATATTTGAGTTGAGGGGTAAAATAGTCTTTTTAGAGGATGAGATATTTATATAAAATAGAAAGTGGAGAGAAAAAGAGAGAAAAGAAAAAGAAGAGAAAGAAAAGAGAAGGGAAGAAAGGAAGAGGAAGGGAAAAAGAGGAGAAGAGGGAAATCAAAGATAACTCTGTTTCGAGCGCGATTAATCGGGTAAGGGTGAGAAGTTTCAATTATATCCTGCTTGTATATGTATATGTATGTGTATGTTTGTATATTTTCTTGTCTTTCCATAGCTTTTGATTCTAGGTTGGAAATGGGAAAAATGATGAGAAATCGATGTTTTCGCGGTTGAAAATCGGTGTAAATGCTGTAGAATACTTGTTACCATGCTTTGGTTATGTTTTGATTGCTATGTGTTGGTTTGGAAATGTTTTGGTGAAGAAAATATGATTTTTGGACTTCAAAACAGCGCTGAAGAATTCTGGGTTTTCCTTGGTTCGCCTAGCGAACCTGGGGCGAAGCAGTAGCGAATGAGTTTTCGCGGGTTTGCCTAGTGAACCAGTTAGCGATGGTCAGTGAATGTTCGCTAATGTGTTCGCCTAGCGAACTTTGTATCTTTTTGGTTCTGGTGGTTGCTGCCTTGGTTCGCCAAGGGGTTCGTCTAGCGAACTTTGTGTCTGTTTTTATCTGATAGTGGGTTCGCTGGACATTCGTCTAGCGAAGGGGGTAGCGAATGCTCGCTAGAGGGTTCGCCTAGCGAACATGGCTGTTTGTGCAATTTTGTTTTCTTCATAACTTTTGATCCGTAAGTCGGATTGGAGTGCGGTTGGGTGCGTTAGAAATCCTGTGAGATGTTCTTTCTTATAAAAATGGTTTTGAGATTGTTGGACGATTAAATTATGTCGGGAATTTGGAAAGGTGTCGTTTTGTCATCTTTTACCGTTTTAACTGTGTGTATTTAATGTGTTATCATGCAATATGCTTTTAATATTCATCGTATAGCTTGTATGTTGTTATATGATGTGAATACATGAGATGAGTGTTGGTGATGATGGTTTGTGGCCGTATGGCAAATAGATGTGTTGTTTTGGTTTTGACTTCAATGTGTGATATTGTATGTTGTTATGATGTGTTGTGGGTAGCATCTGATATGTGAATCCCTTATGCAAAGAATTTTGATGATATGATTGTGGTGGTTTATGGCTTATGATAAAGTGCATTGTTTATGTGAAATTTCAATGTATTTTGTTTGGTGGCCTTTATGGTTTGAAATGCATTGTTTGAATTGATTTGCAATGCATGAGTATGATGATGTTGATTAATTCATATGGTTGAATTGTGAATGTATGGAATTGATGAGTTGAAATATATGCATGATTATGGTTGCATATATGTGTGAAGATGCATTTGATTGTCATGAGTTCTTGTGTGTCAAGCATCTTGTGCGATCGAGTGCCCATGTGGGGTGTGAGCGATCAGATCGTGTGCCCATGTAGGGTGTGAGCGATCCATAAACGTCGTGTGCCCATGTGGGGTGTGAGCGACGGATTGGTTCCAGAGGGAATCCGCTATAACGTCGTGTGCCCATGTGGGGTGTGAGCGATGGTTATAGACGATCGTGAGCCTTATACAAAGAGGACCGAAAGCGATCGGATTGTGAGCCTTATACAAAGAGGACCGAAAGCAATCCATAAACGTCGTGAGCCTTAAAAATAAGAGGACTGAAAGTGATCTGATTGGATCATGAGCCTTAAAAATAAGAGGACCGAAAGCGACGGGGAACATCGTTTGCCCGACGGGGTGTTATTGAGTGGTCCTCAATAATGAGCGATGATTCCAGCAGAGTTCTTGAGTGAACTGGTGATGAGATTTGATGGATGGATAGTACCGCATATGCATTGCATGGAGTCATTGTGTCGGTCTCTGTGCATTTGCATAAATCATGAATGGATTGATTATGTGTGAGAAATTATGATATGCATTTATGTGATATGCATTGGTGTTAAATGGATTGTGCATGATTGATATGTATTTGTGAATGGAGTAATTATGTGTTGAGTTTGTGATTGGATTGGTGAATTGATATGCATTCATGTTAAATGCATTGGTTATGAATGATATGTTTTGTGCATAGACATATGTATTGGTTGTGAACATGCGGTTATGTGGGGATAATTGATATATGCTATATGTTGTGGTGATGAGGTGGTGTGGTTCCATATGTCATAATTGTGGTTAGATTATGTCTGATATATTTTGTATTTGTGGCATGCTTTATGTGTTAGTATATGATGGCTTGGGTGAGATGACTTATACTTGTGTTGAATGTGTGTTTGCATATTATTATGCAATCTTGATTTAGTTGTTATTTCTCACCCTTCTGCTGTGGTTTGTTGCTCTATGAGGCAATTGCAGATTTGTAGTCTTGGAGGCTTTTGTGAAGATTAGCCCTCCGTTCTTTTGTCGGTCTTGGTGTCTGCTCTGATACGTAGCACGAGAGTCGGGGAACGATAATGTTATATATGTATACCTTTGTTAGATTTATAATTGTATTACCGTTGTATATATATTTTGACGTTAGAAAATAATTTATTTGTAAAACAAGTCAGTTATGGATCTTCCGCTTTATTCCATAATTGAACTTCATTTTGTTGGAAAAAGTTGCCCTTTGAGGTTTGCTCCATTTTGTGTTATGTATCAAATAAATGAGCAGGGATTGTGTTTTCTTTCTTTAAGTGTGACATCCCTGTTTTCTGTCGGAAAAATAAATTTTTATTTACTCTGATTTATATTTGTGTTATTTATTCGAGAAAGGAATTGGGGTGTTACATTAGTGGTATCAGAGCAGGTCGGTCCGTCCGGCCAAGTTGTTGAGTCAGTTGGTGTGACAGTTGAATACTGTCGGTGTTGTTTGTTTCTTAGTACGTGATATGTGTGTGGAACACTGTCAGTACTTTCTGGTTTTTCTAGTCCTTTGTCTGCAGGATTTAGATTGAGATAAGTGGGGGAGAAGCTGGTACTTCTCCAAGTTGCTTCAGTTGTGGGTTGGCTCCGTGTGCCATTGATTGCAAGATTGTAAGTGTTATTTGGACAGTGTTGTTCCCGATTCCAGAGGGAATGCGGAGGTAAGGTTTATGTTGACTAAGGATTAGTGCCTTAGGTAGTTTTGTGCACAAGATGCAAGAAATGCTATTATGGTTTGGTAAAGACGGTTTATGCCCCACCATGATTGTCGGCTGTCTATTGACAAATTGAGGAACTGATCACCCTTAATCTCTTGTTGATAGTATATGGGAATTATGTTGGATGGAATAGACGTGTCTTTCCGGCTTTGATAGTGTGTGAAATGAGTTGTTTGGAATTTAAGGAAATGATTACGGATTATTTTGATGAGTCAATGAAGATGATAATATCGGAAGATGAAATGGATTAGAGGTTTTGGTATGTTGGTCCAGTTGGGAAGTCATTGAGAGAGAATGATTGGGTTTTATTTAAGGACTGCTTCTCAGAGAGTAGAGATTGAACTTAATTGGACGAAGGTGAATAGTTGAGGCTTATATCTGCTAAGTAAGGAGGAAACTCTTAGTAGATGGGAAGCAAAAACTTAGAGTTCTGGTGAGTTCGGAGTCTTTGGAGTTTTAAGGCATTAATAGAAATTGTGAGGAAACCCTGGTGGGTGGATGTAACATCGCGTTTGAGAAGTCTTTTTGGTTGGTTGTTGATACAAGTTGGAATTTGTGGGATTGGACGGTCAAGAGAAGGAAAAATTGGGTATGGATTAATGACAGTTGAATAAGGTAACGATTGAGAATAAGTGTCCACTTTCGAGAATAGATGATTGGAATGGTTTGGTTGAGTTTGATTGAAATTACAATTGTTTGGAATGTTTGATAAGAGTGGTGAATGGTGTGAGTTGAGGCTTTGATCGATTTAATGTGACTGGTTAGGTTTTTTATCCTCGGAATAGGTTGTTATTTACTCGATTAAGCTTGTATGTGAGTAACCAGTTACCCAGTGAAAAGTTTTGCAAAAGCTTTAAGGATTTATATCTTTTGGATTTTGGTTGGGAATTGCAACGTACAGTGATGGTAATTGGTGTTAGTAATGCGTCTCTAATGTCTACGGAGTAGAGGAATCGTATCTTCCATATTTATTTGGATAAGTTCATAGTGGTTTTGATTGAGGATATTCGGATCTGTTATAAACTCAGAGGAAGAACGAGTAAAGTGTTTGAGATTTGAATTACAAGTGTTGAAAAGAGACGAAGTTTTATGCTAAATTATTCAAGTGAGAATTTTGGTTGGAAAAGGGTTAGTTTTCTTGGAAATGTTATTCCAGAGGAGAGTATTGTTGTGGATCCATCGGAAGTAGATGTAGTTCTACATGAGAGGCTCCGAAGTTGGTTAAAGAGATTAGAAACTTTTGGACTCAGTTGGTTGTTATTACAGGTTATGGAAGACTTTGTTAAGTTCATACTTCTGGTATCTCAGTTGACTTACAAAGGGTGAGTCGTTTGTTTTGGATATTCGTTGTGAGTAAGTTTTAGTGAGCTGAAGTAGAAGTTGTCTACGGTTTCAGTTTTGATTCTGTTTGATCCTAATAAACCGGTTGTGGGGTATTGTGATGTGTCTTTGATGAGTTTAGTCAGCGTGGTAATGCAAGAGGGTAAAGTCGTGGCTTATGCTTTACGACAATTGAGGATTCATAAAAGGATATATACTATTCTGGATTTGGAATTGGTTGCGGTTGTATTGTGTTGGAATAATTGGAGGTATTATCTTTATGGTTCTAGGTTCAAAGTGTTTGGTAATCACGAGAATATTGAGTACTTGTTTGGTCTGAAGGAATAGAGTATGAGGCAACGAGGAAGGCTGGAATTCGTGACGAGTTATGAATTTGGATTGGATTATCTTTGGGAAAAGTTAGTGTCGTGCGTGATAAGTTAAATCGAAAGTTGTTATGCATGTCTGTTTTGATGGTCAGAGAATTAAAATTATTTGAGCAGTTCAGAGACTGGTGTCTGGTGTGTGAGGTAACACAGTAGAGTGTGAAGTTGGGTATATTAAAAGTAAACAGTGATTTTTGGCAGAGATGAGAAAGAGTTAGAATTTGGACGTGAGATTGGTAGACTTGATGGTTTTGAGTAATTAGAGTGCGCAGCGGAAGCGTGAAGTGGCACATTTTGTATTTGAGTGTGTGGCTTATAAGAGTTCATAGGTTGAACATTGGAAACATGTGGGAATGATGAGACTATGGGACGTTTCAGAATGGACGTGTTAAGTGGAAGGTTTAAATATTATTCATGGGCTACTATATAGATGGATGTTTTGGTTGTATGTTCGACTGGTGAATCGTAGCATTGTTGTAATATTGTTGGGTCGTGGAACTTTATGCTCTTGTTGTGTTTCGGTTCGCGAGTGAACCTGTGTATGTTCATAACTTAGTTGTCTTTGCGTCGTAGGTTGGTCGTCAAGTGCATTGTATGGGCTTTGCATCTTGTCGTTGTAGTTGTCGTCGTTGTCGTGTCGTTGTTGTGGTTGTTGTTAGCACGTTGGGTTGTCAGTTTGTGTTATTCGTGGGGTGGCGTGAGTAGTGTCCGGAGTTGTTCGTCTCAGTATATTTTCGAGGACGAAAATGTCTAAGTGGGGGAGAATTGTAACGCCCCAGTTTTATTTAGTTTTATTTAATTGAGTCGTTTTGATTATTTTATTATTATATTATTTTATTTCTGACTTTTATTTGACAGTATATTATTTTTCATCATTGTTTATGTTTTATCGCGTTTTGAGAGCGGTTGCGAGATGTTTGAGTTGAGGGGTAAAATAGTCTTTTTAGAGGATTAGATATTTATATAAAATAGAAAGTGGAGAGAAAAAAAGAGAAAAGAAAAAGAAGAGAAAAAAAAAAGAGAAGGGAAGAAAGGAAGAGGAAGGGAAAAAGTGGAGAAGCGGAAAATCGAAGATAACTCTGTTTCGAGCGCGATTAATCGGGTAAGGGTGAGAAGTTTCGATTGTATCCTGCTTGTATATGTATATGTATGTGTATGTTTGTATATTTTCTTATCTTTCCATAGCTTTTGATTCTAGGTTGGAAATGGGAAAAATGATGAGAAATCGATGTTTTCGCGGTTGAAAATCGGTGTAAATGCTGTATAATACTTGTTACCATGCTTGGGTTATGTTTTGATTGCTATGTGTTGGTTTGGAAATGTTTTGGTGGAGAAAATATGATTTTTGGACTTCAAAACAGCGCTGAAGAATTCTGGGTTTTCCTTGGTTCGCCTAGCGAACCTGGGGCGAAGCAGTAGCGAATGAGTTTTCGCGGGTTCGCCTAGCGAACCAGTTAGCGAAGGTCAGCGAATGTTCGCTAATGTGTTCGCCTAGCGAACTTTGTATCTTTTTGGTTCTGGTGGTTACTGCCTTGATTCGCCAAGGGGTTCGCCTAGCGAACTTTGTGTCTGTTTTTATCTGATAGTGGGTTCGCTGGACATTCGCCTAGCGAAGGGGGTAGCGAATGCTCGCTAGAGGGTTCGCCTAGCGAACATGGCTGTTTGTGCAATTTTGTTTTCTTCATAAATTTTGATCTGTAAGTCGGATTGGAGTGCGGTTGGGTGCGTTAGAAAGCCTGTGAGATGTTCTTTCTTATAAAAATGGTTTTGAGATTGTTGGCCGATTAAATTATGTCAGGAATTTGGAAAGGTGTCGTTTTTTCGTCTTTTACTGTTTTAACTGTGTGTATTTGATGTGTTATCATGCAATATGCTTTTAATATTCATCGTATAGCTTGTATGTTGTTATATGATGTGAATACATGAGATGAGTGTTGGTGATGATGGTTTGTGGCCGTATGGCAAATAGATGTGTTGTTTTGGTTTTGACTTCAATGTGTGATATTGTATGTTGTTATGATGTGTTGTGGGTAACATCTGATATGTGAATCCCTTGTGCAAAGAATTGTGATGATATGATTGTGGTGGTTTATGGCTTGTGATGAAGTGCATTGTTTATGTGAAATTTTAATGTTTGTTGTTTGGTGGCCTTTATGGTTTGAAATGCATTGTTTGAATTGATTTGCAATGCATGAGTGTGATGATGTTGATTAATTCATATGGTTGAATTGTGAATGTATGGAATTGATGAGTTGAAATATATGCATGATTATGGTTGCATATATGTGTGAAGATGCATTTGATTGTCATGAGTTCTTGTGTGTCAAGCATCATGATATGCATCTTGTGCGATCGTGTGCCCATGTGGGGTGTGAGCGATCGGATCGTGTGCCCATATGGGGTGTGAGCGATCCATAAACGTCGTGTGCCCATGTGGGGTGTGAGCGATAGATTGGTTCCAGAGGGAATCCGCTATAACGTCGTGTGCCTATGTGGGGTGTGAGCGATGGTTATAGACGATCGTGAGCCTTATACAAAGAGGACCGAAAGCGATCGGATTGTGAGCCTTATACAAAGAGGACCGAAAGCAATCCATAAACGTCGTGAGCCTTAAAAATAAGAGGACTGAAAGCGATCTGATTGGATCGTGATCCTTAAAAATAAGAGGACCGAAAGCGACGGGGAACATCGTTTGCCCGACGGGGTGTTATTGAGTGGTCCTTAGTAACGAGCGATGATTCCAGCAGAGTTCTTGAGTGAACTGGTGATGAGATTTGATGGATGGATGGTACCGCATATGCATTGCATAGAGTCGTTGTGTCGGTCTCTGTGCATTTGCATAAATCATGAATAGATTGATTATGTGTGAGAAATTGTGATATGCATTTGTGTTAAATGGATTGTGCATGATTAATATGTATTTGTGAATGGAGTAATTATGTGTTGAGTTTCTGATTGGATTGGTGAATTGATATGCATTCATGTTAAATGCATTGGTTATGAATGATATGTTTTGTGCATAGACATATGTATTGGTTGTGAACATGCGGTTATGTGGGGATAATTGATATATGCTATATGTTGTGGTGATGAGGTGGTGTGGTTCCATATGTCATAATTGTGGTTGGATTATGTCTGATATATTTTGTATTTGTGGCATGCTTTATGTGTTAGTATATGATGGCTTGGGTGAGATGACTTATACTTGTGTTGAATGTGTGTTTGCATATTATTATGCAATCTTGATTTAGTTGTTATTTCTCACCCTTCTGCTGTGGTTTGTTGCTCTATGAGGCAATTGCAGATTTGTAGTCTTGGAGGCTTTTGTGAAGATTAGCCCTCCGTTCTTTTGTCGATCTTGGTGTCTGCTCTGATACGTAGCAAGGGAGTCGGGGAACGATAATGTTATATATATATACCTTTGTTAGATTTATAATTGTATTACCGTTGTATATATATTTTGACGTTAGAAAATAATTTATTTGTAAAACAAGTCAGTTATGGATCTTCCGCTTTATTCCATAATTGAACTTCATTTTGTTGGAAAAAGTTGCCCTTTGAGGTTTGCTCCATTATGTGTTATGTATCAAATAAATGAGCAGGGATTGTGTTTTCTTTCTTTAAGTGTGACATCCCTGTTTTCTGTCGGAAAAATAAATTTTTATTTACTCTGATTTATATTTGTGTTATTTATTCGAGAAGGGAATTGGGGTGTTACACTTCTAGTAGTTGTTATGTACTCTGGTTGTCTGAAAAAGTGTAGTTCAGAACTTACTTGGGACTAAGCAAAGCAAATTAAGATGAGGAATCACTTCATATGCACAACAAATATCATGTTTCCTCAAGGTTGTTTCATAATTTGTCACTCCTTGAAGATGCTCGATTGCACATCAAGGCCATTAGGTTGTCTGCACAAACTAAAAGACATTGAAGTGAACAAAGGGTTAAACCATTAGGAAACATATGGTAACTACTTTAAATATACCTAGTTATATCAGAGAAACTGAAGTTGAAGTGGCAAAATATTGAAGATAAGATATAAAAACCCATAAAGTGCACCAACAACTACAACCTCTATATCATTTAGCCCATTGGCAGATGAAATAAATCTATATAATATATTTGTCTGCACATATATTCACCATGACATCAGCCTTTGACTTAATCCAAGAAAAAAATATAAAGGGAGATACATGAAGGATTTCAAACATAAAATATTGACGACAAATGACACATTGCAAAATTAATAAGCTTACCATATTGAACGAACAAGCATGTTGAGACAAAGCAACGTCTCCACCAGTTTCCGATATATTTCCGAGAAGACATAAAGTAGAAAATTGATCGAATTGCTGAATTATCTACGTCCTATATGAAAAATTATACATCAATCCAAAACACTGAATCGAAACACAAATTGAAACGCCGAATCGAAACAGTGAATTGAAACGCCGAATCAAAACGCTGAATTGAAATTGCGAATCAAAATGCTAAATCGAAGCGTCAAGTCATAAACAATAATCTATTACTAATCATAAGCATTAAACATCAAAATTGACTTATTAGTAACATTTACCTTCTGAAAGATGTGAATCCAATACCGAATCATGAGCTGAAATAGGCAAAAATATAACTTTTTACCTCTTGATTACTATCAATCAACTACTCCAACGAAAATTGTTTTTCTTATCAGAATCAATTTTTTTTTCAATGTTATTATTCTGGGACAAAGAAATCGCATATGAATACAAGAAACAAACCTTATCTTTGTATAAAAAAGTTATGAAGAGTATATAAAGTTCCTATATTAATGTTTTTGGTTCAATCTGCAGAGATGAATCAAAATCAAAATCAAAATATAAAACACTTCAAGTAGAGATGAATCAAAGTCCAAATCAAAATAATTTACCTTTTTTTGGGTTTCTTTTTCATAAGTTCATAACTATTTCGAAAACCCTAAAATCTTCATATAATAAACGTCTGTAAAAAATTTGCACATATAAACAAATCAAACATTAACAACAACAACTTTTTCAAGTAACACCAAAGAACATTCTTGATGGAAAGTCTCTAAATCCATTAAATGCCAAACATATTAACAGAGCAAATAAAAAAAGAGAGAAGGTTGAATCCGATTCTGTTTTAGAATAATCACTGCCAGAACACCGGAAACTAACACTGACTTTGAATCATTCATCGAAAAACGCAACTATCGCCGTTTGCATTTCAGCTCCGACCTAGGTCACCCCATAAAAACGCAGATCCTCCACCGAAATGAAAAAAGAGGATAGATTAAGAGAGAAGATGATGAAGAAAGTTGAGAAAATGAAGATGAAATACATGTTAGGGTTCAGAGCAAAGTGAGAAGATGATGAATTTTTTTTGAAGCGTTGATAAAAGAGATAGAAAGATGTATAGAAAATGAAGAAAATCATACCATCTGTTGGAAGAAGGGAGTATTGGAAAGGAAACTATCCCATGTGTTAGAAAAAAATAGCAGACGTTGAAGCATAAGAAGGCAGCAGGGCATATGGATAATTTCTAGAACATAAGTTCTTCTTAAATGATAGATATAATAGTTTGAGCCATTGAAATAAGTTGCTTTTTTTAAAAAAATGCATACGTAAAAAATATATGATTTTTTATTCTATTGACATATGTTACATTTGGGAAAGAATATATGAATACTAGACAAATACCCGTGCTAGAGCACGGGATAAATCGAGTTTGAAATAAAAATATTTTTATGTTAAGTATCAATAAAATATAAATTAAACAATATATTTGTTTAATTAAAAAAATTAATATTGTTTATGATTTATTAAATTATCAAGATATTTGAGTTATACATTAAAAATAAACAATTTAAATCGTAGAATATGTTTTTTTATCAAATGGCTAAGATTTTTAATGAAATAATTATGGTTAACATGTTTTTTTAATACAAAACTAATAAGAAAAATAAAAACATAAGAAAAAAACATAACTAAATTAAGAGGAATCAAATTTTAACGGAGTTAACCATGAGGTGGAGTGAGAGTCCTAAAGAAAGAGTCAAATATAAAAATGTTAAAATACCATTTTTCGTCCCTTAACTTTAGCTCGGAGTCCATTTTGGTATCTTAATTTTTAAAATGTTCAAATTGATCCCTTAATTATTTAAAATGGAGCAGATTAGTTCTTTCTGTCCATTTACTCCAAACATACGCTTGGGGCTACAGACGTGGCAAATGACATGACTTGTCTTATTCTTCTTCATTTCTCTATTTCTACATCATCTGCGTTTTCATTTGCTTTTCCTTTCCTTCATTGGATTTTTTCATGTTAATTAGATTTTGTTTCCCGAAAATTGAAGATTAGGGTTCATCTTTCATGAAATCGGGTTATGCTTTTTCATCCATGAAACAGAACAACCATGAAAGTGTGAAGTCCTGTGTGTTCACGAGCTCGCATCTACCATGGAAACCGAGTTGTCACTTTGGAGACATAATTATTCTTTGAAGGTCTACAATAACAAAGAGTTATGGAAAATATTTTTGGGGTGGTTCTCATTTTAAGGTATGTATGTCATATGTAACATTGTATGATCATTACAATTTTGAATAATCAATTGTAAATTGTAGGGTACAATGCAACCTGGGTGTGGGTTTTTTTGAATGGTTCTATGATGAAGCTCAATATGACAAAGGGCAATTTATAATGGCTAGATTAGAAAAGTTATCAAAGAAATTGGATGATGCAACAATGGAGATTAAAAAAGTTAGGTTGAAAAATGAAGAATTAAGGAAGGAGATGGATCAGTTTCAAAATGACATCAACAAGATTTTGAAGTGAAAAACTTGTTGGATGATGTTTGTTATTGTAGTTAAAATAGTTCTGGTTTTTATCATGATGATTTGAAATGTTTTAGTTTGTAGTTCAAATTAGGTGAACCTTGAACATTGTAGCAGTTATGGTTTTTATCATTGTAACATTGTAACATTTGTCAGGTTAATTATGCCGTTCTGGTTTTTATCATAGTAACATTGTAACATTTCTCTGGTTTTTTATGCAGTTATGGTTTGGTTTGTATTATTGTAACATTGTAGCAGTTATGGTTTGAAATGCCTTAGCTGAACCCTGGACCTTGTATCAGTTTTGGTTCTTTGATTTGAAATGTTTTAATTGCAACATTGCTTAATTGTTCAACATAACACATATTTGTCATAACATGTAAACTTGTCTTTAACAGAAATTCAACATAACACATAGTTGTACATTGACACATAAACTTGTTAATTACATAATCATTACACATATATCCATTACACAAAATGACAACACCTTGTTCCAAAATGACATACATAAGCATTACACAAAATGGCAGTAACTTGTTTCAAAATGACATACCTAAGCATTACACAAAATGACAACAACTTGTTCCAAAATGACAAACATAAGCATAACATAAAATGACATTAACTTGTTCCTAAATAGATCTAAGTTTTTTTGGGCGTGGTCCTCTTAGTTGGATTTGTCCTCCTTGTAGTTGGGCCTATCACATTCTTGGCTGCACTTAGTCTTGTAGTAGGTCCTGGAGGAACAAAAGGTGTTGATGGCCTCCTAACACCCAACTTACTTGTCCTTCCTAGTGTTGATACCTGAGTAGCAGTTGTGCCTCTAGTTCTTGGTTATTGAGAACCTTGTGTGCTTTTAGTTCTTGACACTTGAGATCCTTGTGTGCCTTCAACAGTTGGCTGACTTCCTTGAGCAACAGGTGTACCTCTAGTTCTTGGCTGTTGAGAACCTTGTGTGCCTTCAATAGTTGGATGACTTCCTTAAGTAGCAGGTGTACTTTGTGGTTGTTAAGAAATAATTGACTGACTTCCTTGAGTAGTTGTTGGTTGTGTTTGCTGAGAACCTTGTGTTTGTTGAGAACCTTGAGCATTTTGTGGAGTGTCTTGAGTAATTGGTGTCACCTTACCGGTTAATTTGTTGTTCCCTGGATGTTTGCACCTAGAACAACTAACAAAAAACCCTGTTCTCCTCATCTTTTTGTCAGTCTCATCCAGCTCACCTTGCTCAAGATTTCTTTTTTCTTTGGTCATCCATGCATCTTTCTATATTTAGGAGGCTGCACATCTGGATATTCTGTTCTCACCCACAAATTTGATCCATTTACAAGATAAATCACATGTGAGTATACCTTCATGTACATTGACTTCCTATAATAATCAGGGATGTATTCCTCAATCTTGAAGTTCCTAATTTTCATACATGGCAATGCATGAACACATGGCAGTCCAGTTAGGACCCACCTTCTACGAGAGCATATTCTTTCATTCAAATCCATAGCAAATATGTCTGCAACATTTTCAACATGTCTAACCTCAAATATATGTTCAGCAGACAGCTTACATTAACAGACAACCTACATCAACATACACACGGACAATAGAATACACAGTATAAAGGTCATAAGTTGGTGTACAAGAGAGATACCTCACAATCCATAAGTTGGTGTAACTACTGGTTTTTTTTTAACCTTCCTCCTAATATTAGGCAAGACACCATCATCGGGTAGATTTTGAAACCTCATTCCATTTGTTGCCCATCTTTCCATACAATATGTTCTAGTCTCTTCTACCATGGTGACTAAGGGTTTGGACCTTGAGTCAAGAATGACACTGTTGAAAGATTCTGACATGTTATTAAGCACATCATCACATTTGTTAGTTCCCTTAAAATAAGATCTACTCCAAAATCGTTGAGGTGTCTTCATCATATGAAGATATGCTTCTTCAATGATCAACCTCATTCCCTTCATCTCTCTTTCCCAGGCTTGTGCATAAGTTAATTTAACAGCTCTCCAAATTATTTCCTTCAGCATCTTCCCAGGATATTTCTTTATGAAATTGTTGTATAAGTGCCTAACACATAACCTTTGCTCAACATTAGGCAAAAGTTCATCCATGTCTGGTAGTAAACCCTGTAAAATAGGCAACAACATTAATACTATGATGTACACACAAGCCAATAAAATTTGTAAATGAATTCAATATAATAATTTGCACATACATTTTGTTGATCAGAAATGAATGTGTATGTGAGGCATTCATTTTTTCCTCCGAGGTCATCAATCAATAACTCCAAGAACCATGTCCAACTGCCCCTAATTTCCCCTTCCACCACATAGCCCCTTAAGAAAATAGCCATCAAGTCCTATGACATGCCTAAAATACTTGAAGTTTTCCTTACATGCAACAAAGCATATGTAGAGCCTCTTGAAATATGATCTTTGATCATCTGAACCTTCTTGAGCAGGTTCTACACCAAGCTTCACTGTGGATCCTGGGTTTGCTATCAACAACTTATGACAATAATCATATATTCTGGTGTAATCCCCTAAGAATGATCCATCAACATAATCTCTAGCTTTAAACCTTGCTTTTTATTGCCTTAGTTTTGTTCACACCTACATTCCACCTTTTTTGTGCCTTTGCTTTTATATCCTTTATTTTCATCCTAGGATTAGTTTTTAAGGAGCTTTGGCACTTGGATTCTCTTGAAATCATCTTTTGAACTAAAGTACACACCTACCTCCTATTTGAAATCAACCATGTCCTTTTGCATCTTAAACATTGGGTGAGTCTGTTTTTGAATACCACAATTATCATCACTATCACAACCACTCACTAGCTCATCACTTTCATTATCACTAACTTTAAATTCACCATTGTCTTCTTCCCATTTCTCTTTTAGTTTTTAGGACTGTCCCTCATAAAGTTGTTCATGTTTAAGTAGATTTGTCAACTCATCTTCATCTATATCATCAAAACCATCAGAAGAATCATCAAAAGCTACCTCTAGAGCACTATCATACTTGTACAAAGAATCCTCACTATCATCACTACTTAGACCATCATCTGTAACACCCCAATTTTAGTAATTATTTATTTATATTAATTAATTTAGTGATTTTATGAATTAATTGATTTAAATGAATTATTTAATTTTTTGAATTTATCTGAATTGTTTGATTTATACGAATTATTGGAATTATATAAATTAATTGGTTTATTTAATTTATTTGAATTAATTGATTTATGTGATTTATTTAATTTATATGAATTAATTGATTTAATTGAAATATGTGATTTATTGAATTATTTGAAATAATTGATTTATTTAATTACTTGATTAATTTGGATTATTTAAATTAAGTAATTTATTTAATTTATTCTATTTGGTAGATTATATAGAATTACTAGATTTTAGTTGGCTTAGTGTGATGTATAAATAGTAAGTGAGATGGGTTGGGTTAAGCCCAATAACGTAAAGACAAAGTGAGGGTTTAAAGAGAATGGAAAGAGAGTAAGGAAAAGTGGGAACAAGAGAAGAAAAGTGTAGAGAAAAGAAGAGGAGTGGAGAAGAAGAAAAACCCAAAATTCCAAGCTCAGGAAATTCATCTAAAACCAAGATAAGGGTGAGTTTTCACTCATTATTGAGATTATTTGATGATGATTAGTGTGTAGAAATAGGTTTAGATTAAAACCCCCAAAATTTTCTATGAGATTGAAATTATTAGGTTTAATATTAATTTCTGAAAAATATTAATTTTTGTGTGTTTAGAATTGATTTTCGGTAATAATATAGAGACTCATTCAATATTTGGAGTAAACCCATTAAAATTGAAATAAATATATTTATTAAATAGTAGCGTAATAAATTGTGAATCACATGACTACCTCTTACCCTGTAGCGCATGACTTCCCCTTGCCACTGTAGCGATGAAATGAAAATTTGTCTTGCAACGCATGGCTTGTATTGATAGTATTAAAATAACCCTTCCAATTTATTACAATGAAAGTAACACTTTTTTATGATATAGATTAGGGCTGGAAATGAGTCGAATGAATTGGTTCATTGCCAATCCTAATATAAATACATATAATAATGCTGCAACAATATGCCTTCTTTTTTCTTAAGTTCAGATCCACTCCATTTTCTTATCCTCCATTTAATTCATTTTATTTAACATATCTTTGTCATGTGGCATTAAAGAATTTCAATTGTCCAGATTAAAAACAGGATACATGGTTAAAAACATTTAATTCTATGGTTAAAAACATTAAAGAATTTCAATAGACCATATTTAATTAAAATATTTTTTTAGTTTTTAATCTTGACCATTCAAATCATTAAATTTTACGTGACAAAAATCTATTAAAAAAATTTAAATAAATGAAAGATAAGAAAATGAAATGAATCTGGACTCTTTTTCCTTGTTAAATGTAGCACATGGTTACGTAGTTAGTTAAGATTCTATTAATTGACTATTTAATTCCAAGTGATACCTATAAAAACTACTAAACCAAAACATGACATTTTATTAAATTAGAACTACATTAAAATAATTAATATATTTATTGAATATTAATAAAATAATTTGAAGGGCTTCGTTTCACATTGAAATAATTTAGCTCATGTAGTTTGAACTTTTGATTTCTCATTAAGAAAACAAATAATTGCTTTCTGTCCATTTACGTCATGATTGGGATATGCTCAATGTTGTTATCATTATGTTTTTAAAGAGACTTCACTAATTACTAGGCATGTCAACGGAGCGGATCGGAGACAGTTTTTATCTTTCCTAAATCCAAACCTGAATCCCTAACTAATCCCCGTTCCCCGCCCCAAACCCAAACGGAAATGGAGAACTAAAACCCAAACCCGTCCTAAATGGATTCGAGTTAGGTTCGGGTATTCTCGCCCCGCCACCATCTATTTAGTAAAATTAATTTTTTTTCATAAAAATATTTATTTTTTCCAAAATCAAATTACATTACAAATAACAAAATAAAACAATCTCAAAAAAATTCATACATACATTTCAAATGTTTTAAATAATTAATACAAATCAAAATATCAAAACATTAACCACATATTTAATATTTCAAATTAACAAAACTAAATAATAATGTACATAATGAAATAATCGGGGCGGGTCCAGGGTGGGTACTAGTGTCCCCATTATCCGACCTGTTCCCATATATTTTAATCGGAGAAAACCCAAACCCGAACCCAAACCCAGTCAAAGCGGGTTTTCCCCATCAACTTCGGGGCGGGTTCGGTGGGTATCCGTGGGTATGAGTTATGTTGCCATGCCTACTAATTACTGTTCTAGTTCTAGGTTGTTAAAGAAGAGTTTCACCTTAGACATAATGGTTAATTGGGATGAATTTCACAATGTTAGTTTTGGGGAGTCCTATCTTTTGATGTAATAACATAACTATTGCTGAGACGGTTGGCATTAGGGGTGTTCAAAACCGAACCAACCCAATTAAAAACCGCAATCCAAACCAAACCAAACCGAAACCGCAAAAAACCGCATTTGATTCGGATTTGTTCGGACCATCTTTTAACAAAACCGCATGGTTCGGTTTGGTTTGCGCTTTGTATTTTGCAAACCGAAATAAACCAAACCAAACCGCATTATGTTACAACCCAAACTTCACTTATCTCATATCTAACCCAAAACTCAAACCCATTATGCCGTAACCTTACAATTACGAAATATTTTCTCTTACTCACACTTAACTTTTCAGTTTTAATCTTCTCAAATCTCTCCTAATAGTATTGTGCATTATTCTTATCTTCTTTACCATGTACGTCTCACCTCTTCTACACTAATCTCTCATCTCACATGTTCTTTCTTTTTCTTCTTCTCATTTTTATGTTACTATTTTCTCTTCTAATTATATTTTTATCGCACCTTTCTTCTCTAATCTCACATTTGTTATGTTCTTTCTTTTTCATCTTGTCTAATCTCCTTTCTCTTATATTTTCTGTTTTATTATAATATTTTGATATTATTTTATGCTACTATTTTTTTCCACTTTTGTTTAAATTGATTTTTGTATATTGAATGAGAACTTTTTGTCTAAATATGATGAGTTTTGTTGTTATTTGGCAATGTATGAATGACTAAACACAAAGTTATGTTGTTCTATATATATATATATATATATCACTCAATAAAAATCTTGTAAAAAACCGAACCAACCGAACCAATCCAAACCGCATTGGTTTGGTTTGGTTTGATTCGGATTTTTTTAAAAGCCAACCAAACCAAACCAAACCGCATGCTTTTTTCCTTGCGGTTCAGATGATTTTTAGCGTCAAAACCGCCCAAACTGCACCGCGAACACCCCTAGTTGGCATATGTGAAGTATGCATCTATTACGGTTAATTATATGATTTAGATATTAATTATTTAATTAAAATATTGATTAGTTAATTAAATTATTAATTATTTAAATTAGATATTGGTTATTTATTTAAATATTGATTATTTATTAAAATGTTGATTATTTATTAAAATAATAATTGTTTGTTGAAATATTAAATTTTTAGCGAATATTAAATAATTATTGAATAATTATTGAGTAGTGAATATTTATTAAAATATTGAAGATTTATTTATTTATTGAATATTTCTTGCACATTTATTAAAATATTGACTATTTATTTAAATATTGATTATTTATTTAAATAATGATTGTTTGTTAGAAATATTAATTATTTAATCTAAAAATTGATTATTTATTTAATTATTAATTATTTATTAAATATTGGTTATCTAATTTTAAATATGGATTATATATTTAAATAATAGTTATTTATTTAGATATTGATTACTTATTAAATATTGAATTGTTTATTGAATATTGAATTATTTATTAAATAATGAATTGTTTATTGAATATCGAATCTTATTGAATATTGGATTCAATTATTGGTGATTGATTAATTATTCTATATTTAATCGGTAACGTGTGTTTTGCGAGTTGTGATTGAATCGAGTTGATCCTTGTTTATTATTTGTTGATTGTGGCGATGATGTTTAAAGTATGAGTACCTTGATTATGGAAATGTGTTTGTGTGCAATTGTGTGCTAATTCAAGTGTGATGAATTATTGATGATATGTTTGAATATTAAGATTAGGGAATGGTCTTAATTGCATATGGTTATTGATTGCATACGCATCATTTGTGTCAAGAGGCAATGCTTGCTAGTTCTGTGGGAGCTAGTGACTTGTCTCAAACCTAGAGCGGGGTTTGAAAGCTTAGGGGACAGGCTTTTGTTTGTTATTGGTCTAGGGGACAGACCCGGTTTAAGTGTAAAAACCGAAAAATAATAACGAGTGTTGGTACCACATGGCATGAGTTGCATCGAGTCTTGCATTGAGTCTCATGGTGTATATGTTTGTGTGATATGAGATTATGCGTGTTTATGTGAATTGTTGAATTATGAACTTGTGAATATACTTGTGAATTGTATGGTTACTTGAGTAATACCTTGTTGGTGAAACTTTGAAGTGTGAGAATAATTGTAATTATGTTTATATGCTTTTAAATTCATTATTATCCTATGATTTCAATAATTATGTGAATTCTCACCCTTCTGTTGGAATGATGTTTTATACGACATCGCTCAAGTACCGAGGAGTAGAGTTGCTTGTAACGCAAGGTAGCCGTTGGAGTAGCTGATTAGTTTTCTTTATTCATGTTGGGCCGAGTCATGCTCTGATCATGTAACACTGAGATCGTTTCGGTTTATGTTTTAGAGATACATTATGTACTCTACTTTATGCTTTTATATAATTGTATGAAGTATCAGCTTTTATGCCTCAGTATTGATTATGAATGTGATGAGCATGAAACTTTCATTATGTCAATTATGATTAACTTGAATCCTCTGCTACATGCTAATGTGATAGTTTTTGAAAATCATGAAATTATTTAAGTGTTAATGAGCATGACAGGTGTTGTATGATGTTTTGAAATTATATGTGACACCGTTTTGTGAAATGCATGATATTTACTCTGATTTATTTATATATTTTCCGCGGGGTTTAGAAGGGTGTTACATCATCCACCTCACCACCTTCCATACCTATACTATGTGCATTCATACCAACATTTTGAGCATCCAATTCTGTTTCTATAGGCTCATCCAAATCAACATTCTGAGCATCCAATTCTGCTGATGTAGGATGTTCTAAACCAACATTTTGAGCATCCAATTCTGTTTCTATAGGCCCACCCAAACCAACAATTTTGTTTTTGTCAGCATCAAGCTTAACAAAAAAATAATATAAAAGTTTCTTTCTCAAAGAAAATGAATGATGAAAAAAATTCAATTCTGAAGGAGAGAAAAATATAGTGTCTTGAATTAAAATAACATACTAGTTAGATCTAGGATTTTAGCTCCTTGAGATTGTTGGTACATCATAAGGAGTTAGTGTAACATATGACGGTATTGAAGTTTATGTTCTTTGCCAAAGAAAGTCATTATAAAATACCTTGAAGTTCAACAAAAGAAATTCTAAGAGTCTAGAATTAATCTAGGAAATCTTGAAATCCAAGACTTATTGAAGTTAAGAAGCACACCTCCAAAATCAGTCCTGATGGTGGGTGGATGTTGACATCTTTCTTCAATGTTAAGGATAAGCTCCTCATGACTTAGTTGATTCCATCTAACCCAAATAACCATAATATTTGTAGAAAAATAAATGATTAAATATTTGTGAAGCAATGTGAGTTTTTGTTTTACCAAGCACACCAATAGCGAGCAATAAAGAGATTAGCATTTTTCACTTGTGTTGAGAAATAAGTGTGAGTTGTGTTGAGAAACAAGTGTGAGTTTTAAGTTCCACATTGCTTAGAAAAGTGGAGGTTGAACACTTTATTAGTAAGAGAACCCATGCACCTATCACCTTAAGGTTTTGGGTGAATATGTGATGTCTCTCTCACTTATTTGGGTGAGCTTTTCACCTTTGAGTGAGTGTTTGACCCAATGTGAATGCTTCCCTCTCATGATGACCCATCAATGGTATCAAAGACCGACTCCTTATGTCGAAAGTCTTCCTGACATGGTGGTTAAGCGGAGTATTTCGTTGAAGTTCCCATGATGAGATAAAAGTGTCTCTCAACGGCGATACAAACATGTGTGTGTGTGGGGGGGGGGGGGGGGGGTGGGGGGGAGGGGGGTCATAGTGGATGAATTCACACTTGAGGGGGAGATTGTTGAAAAACATTGAAAAAGTGGAGGTTGAACATTTTATAAGTAAGAGAACTCACACACTTATCACCTTGAGATTTTTGGTGAATATATGATGTCTCTCTCACTTGTTTGAATGAGTCTTTAACCTTTAGGTGAGTGTTTAATCCAATGTGTATGCTTCTTACTAATATTAACACCTCGATTTTTAGGAGGTAAATGTAACCAATTTTCATAGTGTAGTCAGCGATAATATTGAAGCCGCGCCGATAAGTTTTGTTCTCATAGTTTGATTTTAATACATGTATGAAATTGTCAATATTAATTTTTTACAAATACGAAATAGATAATATTTAACCATTAAATTTTTTTGTCTTGTATTATTTTTTTTTGGAAAGAATAGATATATTAATGCCAAAAAACAATACAAGCAGGCCGATCCAAACGGATCCTGGCATCTAGATGACAAAGAGTATCAAAACAAACTAACACTATCTATTAGTAGCCATTCACACTACAATACTCCTTAAGTTTGCTATTAGTTTCTATCCTAGTACGAACTATGTCTTTAACATGTCTACTATCTAAAGCATCAATCTAGCCATCTTGAAATAGCATTTGATTACGGGTAGACCAGACATGATACACTATTTCAGCAATTGCACATTTTATCAGTTTGGATTTTTTTCCTTTTCCACGAGTTAAAGTAATCAACCAAGGCATTTCATGAGCCCAACCTCTTAGCCTATGATCAACTCCATACACATTCAGTATCCGGGTCCAAACGTGTCTGGTATGACTGCAATCAAAGAACAAATGATTGCAGCTTTCATGCTCTCTACAGAAGCAGTACAACCCATCTGTTACCATGTCGAATCTTGCCATCCCATCCTTTGTCATGAGGCGATCTTGACATAGCATCTACAGAATGAATGTGGCTCATTGTCTAGCTAGGTTGCTATACATGATACATCTCCAATTCACCTTTAGTTTAGGCCCTCTCAGTTCTTGATACATGCTGCGGGTGATATAAATACCTGATGTTTTGAATTGTTGCCAAGGCCCCGATTGTAGGAGAGTATCCTTGTGCTTAAAGATTGCTCGTATCATCCATGAGCTTGAGGTAGTAGGAGTGTAGTCCTCCACATCAGTTTATTTCATGTAGTATATTTGCAGCCATCTGATCCATAAGATGTCCTTTTTACTCCATATGTTCCATAGCAACATCCCAAGAGTGGCTTTATTCCAAGCTTCCAAAGAAATGATATTTTTCCTCCTCTGCAGAGATGGGATCACATATGTGGTCCCAAGAGATTGGAGATTTTTTTACTAGCAGTGTCTTTTCCAGTCCAAACAAATCTTCTACATAGACCCTCCACATGAGCAATTATCTTTTTGGGCAGAGGGAACACCTGCATCCAATAATTTGATATTGAAAAAAGGAGACTCCTTACCAATTGAAGTCTTCCTGCATAAGAAAGCATCCTTGTACTCCAGTGTCTTATTCTCTTAACCATCTTCTCTATCAAAGGCTGGCAGTTGTTAATTGTCAATTTCCCACTATTGAGAGGGTCTCCCAGGTATCGAAATGGCATGGTTCCTTCTGTCAGTCCAGACCCCTGCTGCATAACCTGTCTTGTGTTTTCATCCACTCCTCCATAATAAATTTTACTTTTTGGATTGCTCATGGTTAATCCAGTTGCTGCTGAGAAGTCTTGCACCTTTTCCATGATCAGATGCAGAGAAATAGCATCACCTCTAGCGAATAAAAGAATATCATCTGCAAAAAAGAGGTTAATGATCCTTAACTTCTCACATTTAGGGTGGAAGTTAAATTTAGGGTTAAATTTTAAGCTCTGTATAACTCTGTGCATGTATTCCATGATAAGTACAAATAATAGAGGAGAGAGGGGGTCCCCCTGTCTCAGTCCTCTTCTAGCTGTTACCAGTTTAGATGGTACCTCATTGATGTAGAATCTATATGACACTGTTGATACACAAGCTATGGTCCAATTGATGAAGGTTTGAGGTATTTCAATCTCTTGCATAATGTTCCTCAAAGCCATCCAGTCCACAGTGTCATATGCTTTTTGAATGTCAAGTTGAATCATGCACCTAGGAGTAAGATGTTTCCTGTTGTAACCTCTAATAAGTTCCTGTGCCAGCATAATGTTATCATGGATTGTTCTACCAGGTACAAAGGCTGTTTGGGTGTCTTCAATAATGCTGCCAATCACCTTGCCAAGTCTATTGGTCATGATTTTTGAAATAATCTTGTAGGTAGTGCTACAGCAAGCTATAGGTCGCATGTCTTTTATTGTTTTAGCCTTAGGAGATTTAGGAATCAGGGTGACTAAGGCACAGTTGGTGGCTTTATGCATGGTGCTAGTGTAAAAAAATTCCTTTATAGAATCTCTAACATCATGTTTGATTACCTGCCAAGTTTGTTTATAGAAGTAAACATTGTATCCATCTATGCCTGGAGCTTTGTTGTTGCCAATATTGTTGAGGGTTTCCCATATTTCATTATCATCTACAGGCCTAATTAGTTGCTTAGCATCCTCCCTACTCAATGTTTTTCCCTCTCTCGTAGCAGGTATATCAATGGATTTTATATTAGGGGAAGTAGTACCAACTAGATTGGTGTAGAAGTCCACAATCTCCTGCTCTATGTCTTTATGGGTGCTCAGCAGTGTACCATTCAAACCAGTTAGCTTGTATATGCCTTTTTCCTTGTTTTTGTCTCTCACAGATGCATGGAAGAATGCATTGTTTCCATCACCCAATTGGAGCCAGTTTATTTTAGCTTTATGTCTCAGCACATTCTCTTCAATTTGATTGAGGTGTGTGATTTTGTTTGTGCAAACCTTGATCTGATTTATGAGTTCCACATTGAAAAGCTCTTGGCTTTGAGTGTCTTGGAGTTGGTGTAATTCCTGCCTGGCCTGAATAATTTGAGTTTGAATATCAGTGTACTGTTTCATCATTGGCCTTAGCACCTGTTGGAGTCGCTTAAGTTTCTGCCACAACCTTTGCATAGGCCTCCCTTGAACATTCTGCTGCCAATTTTCTTGAACTACCTGCATAAAAGAAGGGTTGTTTGTTAAGCAGTTCTACCTTTTATAGGTGTGTGGCCTGAGATGTTAGGGGCAAGAGTTACATAAGTATCATGGAATTGATTATACCAGTCAACATTACCAAGCATCTTGTCTATCCTAGAATAGATTGTTCCTGTGGTGTGTTTGTTAGTCCACATATAATGATTTCCTTGGGTGTTAGTTTCATAGACTTCTATATTTTGCATCATGTCAAGAAGATCTCTATATTCTGCCTCTGTCACTGCATTTCCTCCAAGTCTGTCTTGAGTAGTAGTCACATTGTTAAAATCTCCCATGATTAGCCAATGACCTCTGACATTGCTATGCAGACTTTCAATTTCCTTCCACAACTGTTTCCTTAACTCTAGCTGGTTAAAAGCATAAACCACAGTGAGAGTATAAAGAATGTGTTGATTCAATCCATAAACTTCCACATGGATGTATTGTTCAACTGATTTTATTACCCTGGTGTCAACCTTGATTTGTTTCCAAAGAATCCAAATTCGACCATTTGGATGGTTTTCATAATTATCAATAAACTTCCAACTATTATCAAATCTACCTCTAATTCTGTCAGCCTTCTGTTTCTTAACACGTGTTTCCAACAAGGCACATATAGGAACATTAAAACCAGAGATATAGGGGCTTATCTCTCTATGCCTAGCTGGGTTGGTCATGCCCATAACATTTCATGTCACTAACATGGGTCATATTGTTCACCTCCTATGGGACCTTCTCCAATCCTAAGGGATGTGAAAGAGTTTTGGTATTTGACAAATGAACTGCTAGGGGTGTGGCTCATACCTCTTTTCCCATTCTCTATCTTATTTGCTGATACTTGAGTCCATTCTGTATTGTCTGGTGGAGTTTTCTCAGCATTGGCAGTCTCAGTGTTTACAATAGCTTGGTTTGGGATTTCTACTTGCTCCTCATTATTTTGTGGTTGTTCTGTGTGATGTGGTTGTTGGTGTTCTCTTGGTTTTTTATTGACAGGTCTCCATACCTTGACATGTTTTTCAGGCTTCTTCTTCCCCTCACAATTATGTCCTATTTTGAGGCATGTATGACAATATGTGGGTTTCCATTCATATTCCACCCTTTGCTCCATCAGTTTTCCTCTGTGATCTCTAATGTTGATGGTGTCTCTAAGTTGGTTTGTAAGATTAACTTCAACAAGGACTCTGGCATAGGAAATGCACAATTTTTTTCCGTACATTCGTCTGTGGTAAGGGGTCTCCCAATAGCACTTGTTATCTTGGATATGCTACGTTCACCCCACAAGTGTAGTGGCAGGTTTGGAAGGGTCACCCAGAGGGGTAACACTTGTAACGCCCTGTATAATATATATCTAGAATAATACCATACAAGCATTTTATTTGGTACTGACACATCAAAAGTGCCTAATGGCATAATTCACATGCTTGTCCATTTCTACAACATAAATACAACACATGGCACAAGACATGGAAACTAGCCAAAATAATAAAATCTAAGAATAATATACAACATCCTCAATTGTATACAACAAAATAATACACAGCGGAAATACTAAAGCCAAGCTTATCTTGAAACATCCAAGCATCGCTCCATTTGTAAACCAAACCTGCAAACCACACCTAAAATACATCAACTATAGTGGGGTGAGATTCATCAAATCTCAGTGAGTTCCCTATCTTATAGATTCTCTCGGCTTTACAGGGTTCTATCCATCCTAACTCAAGTCAAAGGGGAAGGGAAAAGACCTTGAGTTCACAATCTCACAATCTTACACTATATGGAAACACGTTACGAGTCCGTTAACTCAAAAGTATCACTAATCGATAACCGTACCAAGGCATCCCCTTTTCCCGTCTGCTTCTACGTCTAGAAGTCGACCCGAGTCATGGATCCTCGTAGTTACTTGGCATACGGAATGGATTCAGAAATAAGGGACATATTATCACCTTAAATCGTCACTTCACACGGCCCGTACACCGTCACAACTCTCTTTACCCGTAGGCTTCATTCATACTACACACGGGAATCAAACCTGCCAAGTAATCATGCCTGCACTTTAGAGGAGCTCGAGACTCATGAAGGCCTCTCAAGGGCAAATCAAAAGAAAATGGTTACGATTACGTGATTTCACATACAACCATCATTGTATACAACAATTCTAGGCCACATTAGCCTTTAGGCCTCTCTTGCCTTTTACAATAAAACATAACAATCACACGTGTTCCATACTAGTGTTTCACTCTTTCTATACCATTCAGAAATGGACACACGCCTCGGCCTCTTCTGCACGAGCGTTGTCATTCAGTTATCTACTCTAGGCCAGAACTCGTCAATGAATGCATGAGCGTTGCCATCCAGAGTTTCTATCACAATTCTAATCACAACCTAGAATTATACCATTTGGTTTTGGGGTAAAGTTTCCTCACTCTTCCT
This sequence comes from Lathyrus tuberosus, assembly GCA_022829125.1. Taxonomy (NCBI): domain Eukaryota; kingdom Viridiplantae; phylum Streptophyta; class Magnoliopsida; order Fabales; family Fabaceae; genus Lathyrus; species Lathyrus tuberosus. Next base: position 6,054,954 of record JALAZF010000306.1, on the reverse strand, counting down.
AATTCATATTTTAAACATGCATATTTCTTTCATTCACAATTCACAATTAGATAGACATGGTATAATCACAAATATTACAAGTAAACACATATAATAGCATAACACATAACACATAAAACATCCCTCTCAGGTTCCCTCCGATTCATTTAATCGGGCATCGAAATCAATACTTTTCAATTTTATCCCGTAGGATACTTTCCCCAGCTTTACATCGGCTAACACTATGCCTCGATCGAATTTACGATCCAAAGGATACGGAATTTCAACATATCGCATAAACATTATTTCATTCTTTTCCACTAAATAATTAATCCGACATCATACCCCTAATTTTCACTTTTTGTTGGGTAGAGGATTGTCATAGCTTTCCAACGGTACCAAGAACGTCTAGATCCAAGTTACAGATCAAAGGTTATGGATTTTAGAAAAACAGTTTTATTTTTTGTTCCAGGTCGCGCTAAGCGGGCTCCACCCCGCGCTAAGCGCGCTCATCACTTCCTGGAAGGGTTGCAAATTCTCCAGACCGCGCTAAGCGCGCACTGCAATTTTCAGAAAAATAACTCTTTTAACAGCAGAATTTCCAACCCCCAACTCACCCTCAATTCATACCCAAACAACCAATAGAGGTATATTATCATATTTCTATCATGGTTTATCCCACAAACCTCACAAACATACTTTCCAACATCAAAACCTAGTTTTCACACAAAACCCCAACATTTCCCAAACTCACTCCAAATCAATATCAAACATCATAATCATTATCAATGGACGTTTCTACATGTATAATGATCATGCTACACGATTTATATCCCATTTCAACCGTTAGATTTCATTGATTAGCAATTTAAGCATTTTCTCTCAATTTAACCTAAGCTCCAAAACAACTTATTTCTAGAACTTAAAGTGTCTAACTAGAATCCACCTGATAATCGAAGAGGAGTTTGAAGAAGATGATGATGATCCAAGCTTCTTCCCAAGCTTTTCCTTCTTCTCTCATGGTTTTCTTCTTCCCTTTCTCCTTCTTTCTCTTTTCCTTTTTCTCTTCTTACTATCTTTTTCTTCTTTTTCTTTCTTTCTCTTTCCAAATATATATAAACCAATATTATATAATATAATCCAACAGGGTAAAATATCTCCAATTGATATTTTGTCGTCTCAACCCAATTGATCAATTATTAGAGTTACCTTAAAATACTCCCTTCAACTAATAAATATCACTCTGTCTTTTTAATAAAATAATTGATCTCTTCTGATATCCAATTGAGCACTTAATTAATACGGGGTATTACACTCTCCTCCCCTTAAATTGAAATTCACCCCCGAATTTCCTCTACTCGACAACAACTGCAACTCGTGTCACCGTCTTAGATCCACACTTAACTTTACTTCCGTTCAAATTCTGACGTATTCCAATTCCAAGTTAACTTCACAGACCAAAAATCCTATTTTCTCAAATTAACAACTTCACGTCCTTAATTATACTCTTGTTCCAATATCGAGTCAACTTCTAACCTTGCTTTCTCCGTAATTCATCTGTTGTTTCATACTAAAATACTTGGTTATACCTTACCTTCGGAAGAACATATTTCTCTTCTGAGTCACAACAAAACCGTAACATCTTATCTTAGTCTGAGATAACAAATAGTCATCAATCTTCGCGAGTTAATTTAGTGATTTCTTAACTTCATGCAAATCATCGATGATTTATCTTATTCATAACCCTTTAACATCCAAAACCACTTCAAAATTAGTCAAACGACTTCTTTACTTACATCCGATAGTTAATCTCTTTTGTATCACACCAAAAGGTAAATCACTTAGAACGAGATATTCTTATTCCAAACGTATGAGCAACAATCCCTTGAATCCTTAATATTATGACTTAACTCTTTCAACTGTCACCTAACTCCGCAAAATCCAAATTTTAACAGTAGAACGCCACGATTTCTTAAGCACTACCAAGTAACTAACAGTCCACGGTGAACCACACTTATCCACTAGGATCCCTACTAATCAACGGTACAAAAACTTATTGACGTCTTATAGTAGAACAATTCCCTCGCCAACACACAATATCTTACTATCTGTCCAACACACTCCACACGATAAAGACACAAGAGTTACACTGCTACAACCATAACATATATAGCTCCAAAATCCACTTTAACTCGAATAATACCTCCAAAATAGTTTAACAACCTCCGGTTCTGGTTACCACATTCCAAATCGATTCTTCTTACGATTTCTGATTCCCTCAATGTTTCTTGTTGATTCGAGATCTCAACCCAAAACGACATAACACCAACACAGAACTTCAATCATATGCGAGTCACCATTTAACGAAACTTAAACCATCCAAAACGCAATTGTGAGGTTCCACATTATCCACCAAATCCCATACGACACTCTACACGTACACACACCCTCAAAGGACGTGCAACGCTTCTCAACTGAATCCACTTTTCTCATTCGTTCCGTTTCATAAACGATCCAAGTTACATGCTTAATTCCGGAACGTCCAATTCTTACTCGTATTTGGAAAGATAACTTTCAAATTTCACCCTCGTGGTAAAAACATAACTGCCCACAACTGGTACCACTCTCACGGAGCCTAAATCCAATACCCTGAACTCACAGAAGATAACACTTACTAATTCTAACCAACCGCTCATATCTTACTAACACCATAAATTAAATTACCAGAACGATCTTTACAAGATCAACGCTTCGAGAGTATCTTCCAACTTCATCCTTAAGACTTGCAACAGCAATAATAACAATACACTTAAAACTTTCCCACACTTAACACAATTTCACAAGATTATTTCTCCAAAAGTTAAACTCTTTCGTCGTTTGAGCAAATGGTCAACTACACAACACCTTTCCAAAAGTTCCAATTTTTCCAAAACACAATTCCGTCTTTCATTTACTTGCAATCCCGTTTTCCATTCGCACAATACTCTCCAATCGGAGCAACATAAGGTAACAAAACACAGATGATGGTCCCTAAGGGATTTCACAATTTCCACACATGTTAATCGATTACCCATCTGAGCTAATCGGTTAACTTCGCAAAATTCAACGTAAAACATCTTCCATGCATGTGTCAATTGGTTAATCCCATTGTGTTAATCGGTTAACACTACTGTAGAAACAAAACCAGGTTTTTCTTAATCCAAAGCCATCCCTCCTCAAACCATCAATTTGATTCGTTATAACTTGAAATATCATTCTCAACTCGCGACTTCATAACTTGTATAACATTCACTGACCATGAACCACTCAAGGTAATACAGAACCAAGTTAAACATGCGGATGGCACACTCCAACCAAGTGACAGGCAAAATTCCAAATTCTGACGCGGTCACACTACGAAACTTCAGCGGGATAGTTCATTTTTCTTCTCAAACAATTGCACTAGCGGGAAGTCAATAATGACAACATTCTAGGGTTCTTACCACACTCATACTTGATTCGTCCATAAGCAAACTCAACACATACCATTATACGATACCACAAAAGCGATGGACATCTCATATCAAGCATACCACCTTGTCCTCTCACTTGAACTCCTTGGTCCAACAAAAGGTAGATTCCAAATATTCCGATTATTCACAAATACAGAAGTTTCTTTATACTTGAAAATAAATCGGGGTAATGCATCCTCTTGAAGAACTTTTCCATCACTTCGTACACATTAACTGGAATTCCTTACCCTTCACTATCCATGGCACACCACGCTTACACAAAATTCACTTAACGAAAGATTCGCAACCGACAATTCTCGTCAACGATTTACAAAACTCTTCTGGTATAAACCGTTCCATAATTTACTCTTAGTCCGTAATAAGTCCCGATTTGCTTCTCGTTGTTTACCGCAATCTTACTTCTTAAAATACAATGCTCACTATCCACAAGGTACGTCCCTTTACACCTGTCTCAAGAATAAGAATCCATCACGTACACTTGTGACCAAAGTGCCACCACTACGCTTGTTCTTAATACCAAAGTGTAACTTCTTCAGTTCAGCTCGTACCACTAGGGTTCACACGGGTGAACCATCTTTGATTACACTTCCTTAACTATAGGTTCATCAATGCCCTAGAATTCCATTACACACTTGTCCAAAATACCTTCCGTTGTCACTTCCTCATAACATACCGTTAATACCGTTTTCCATACCGCGTTTACTTCGCTCTCTATTGTAATCCTTTTATCTCCAAATATAAAATCATCATACTAAGATTCCCTTAAATCCAAGGTACTTACACAGTTCCTTAATACAACTTCTTCCGGTCCGTCTCACTACACTTTTCATTACTAAATAAAGCTCAAACTTCCTCCGACACAATAACTTATACTGTTCCTTAGGTAATTTAACAATTCCAAATTGGTATCTTTCTGAAAACAGAAATCCCGATGTATCATCTCGAACTTAATCTCTCTTCATAATTGAAGATACACAATTCATCTCATATTCTTCGTCCGGCGCACACTTGTTTCCCTTGAAGTATGTAAACACATCCTTGTGTCCTTTCACACCCTTCTCTGCTACTACTTTAGGTTCCCTTAAAGCCGAACGTCCTTAACTCTCCACCTTCTAACCATTTAGAAGACATTGTTCCGAACACATTCCTTAAGGTACTGTCGTCCATTCAAGATACCGTAACGGCCTTAGAACTGAATCACCAATAACTATCTCACTTCCGGACCTTACGTCACACGTTCCACAAAATAACTTTTTTTTTTCTTCACGGAATGAGATTACTTAAAATCCTTATCCATACTAGTGGCCAATCTAGCTCTACTAGCGATTTACATATTCCTTGATACCTTATCCAATCGTCCGATAGAGATCCTTAACTTTCAGACTCCATAAAATCCAAAGGATTGCTCGAATAACACAACACTCTTAACTCCATGCTACTTAAAGCACAACTTCTACAAAAACCTCAACTGAGCCGACCAAAACTCCTCACTACTAACTCTTGGCTTGAGCCTACCCTCACATCACAAGTTCCGACAACACTACGGAGTCCTCGTGGTCGCTCAACCATGATTCTACCTATCACATACATAGTATTAGGTTGATCAGGACCAACACTACATAGTATGATATTAAGTTTCATGATGGCAAGACACACCTAAGAGGCAGGAATAGATTTACTTATGATGTTTCAAGGCTAGGTAGAGGACACGACCTGCTCTGATACCAACTGTAACGCCCTGTATAATATATATCTAGAATAATACCATACAAGCATTTTATTTGGTACTGACACATCAAAAGTGCCTAATGGCATAATTTACATGCTTGTCCATTTCTACAACATAAATACATCACATGGCACAAGACATGGAAACTAGCCAAAATAATAAAATCTAAGAATAATATACAACATCCTCAATTGTATACAACAAAATAATACACAGCGGAAATACTAAAGCCAGACTTCTCTTGAAACATCCAAGCATCGCTCCATTTGTAAACCAAACCTGCAAACCACACCTGAAATACAACAACTATAGTGGAGTGAGATACATCAAATCTCAGTGAGTTCCCTATCTTATAGATTCTCTCGGCTTTACAGGGTTCTATCCATCCTAACTCAAGTCAAAGGGGAAGGGAAAAGACCTTGAGTTCACAATCTCACAATCTTACACTATATGGAAACACGTTACGAGTCCGTTAACTCGAAAGTATCACTAATCGATAACCGTACCAAGGCATCCCCTTTTCCCGTCTGCTTCTACGTCTAGAAGTCGACCCAAGTCATGGATCCCCGTAGTTACTTGGCATACAAAATGGATTCGGAAATAAGGGACATATTATCAGCTTAAATCGTCACTTCACACGGCCCGTACACCGTCATAAGTCTCTTTACCCGTAGGCTCCATTCGTACTACACACGGGAATCAAACCTGCCAAGTAATCATGCCTGCACTTCAGAGGAGCTCGAGACTCATGAAGGCCTCTCAAGGGCAAATCAAAAGAAAATGGTTACGATTACGTGATTTCACATACAACCATCATTGTATACAACAATTCTAGGCCACATTAGCCTTTAGGCCTCTCTTGCCTTTAACAATAAAACATAACAATCACACGTGTTCCATACTAGTGTTTCACTCTTTCTATACCATTCAAAAATGGACACACGCCTCAGCCTCTTCTACACGAGCGTTGTCATTCAGTTATCTACTCTAGGCCAGAACTCGTCAATGAATGCACGAGCGTCGCCATCCAGAGTTTCTATCACAATTCTAATCACAACCTAGAATTATACCATTTGGTTTTAGGGTAAAGTTTCCTCACTCTTCCTAATTCTTATTTTAAACATGCATATTTCTTTCATTCACAATTCACAATTAGATAGACATGGTATAATCACAAATATTACAAGTAAACACACATAATAGCATAACACATAACACATAAAACATCCCTCTCAGGTTCCCTCCGATTCATTTAATCGGGCATCGAAATCAATACTTTTCAATTTTATCCCGTAGGATACTTTCCCCAGCTTTACATCGGCTAACACTATGCCTCGATCGAATTTACGATCCAAAGGATACGGAATTTCAACATATCGCATAAACATTATTTCATTTTTTCCCACTAAATAATTAATCCGACATCATACCCCTAATTTTCACTTTTTGTTGGGTAGAGGATTGTCATAGCTTTCCAACGGTACCAAGAACGTCTAGATCCGAGTTACAGATCAAAAGTTATGGATTTTAGAAAAACAGTTTTATTTTTTGTTCCAGGTCGCGCTAAGCGGGCTCCACCCCGCGCTAAGCGCGCTCCTCACTTCCTGGAAGGGTTGCAAATTCTCCAGACCGCGCTAAGCGCACACTGCGATTTTCAGAAAAATAACTCTTTTGATAGCAGAATTTCCAACCCCCAACTCACCCTCAATTTATACCCAAACAACCAATAGAGGTATATTATCATATTTCAATCATGGTTTATCCCACAAACCTCACAAAAATACTTTCCAACATCAAAACCTAGTTTTCACACAAAACCCCAACATTTCCCAAACTCACTCCAAATCAATATCAAACATCATAATCATTATCAATGGACGTTTCTACATGTATAATGATCATGCTACACGATTTATATCCCATTTCAACCGTTAGATTTCATTGATTAACAATTTAAGCATTTTCTCTCAATTTAACCTAAGCTCCAAAACAACTTATTTCTAGAACTTAAAGTGTCTAACTAGAACCCACATGATAATCGAAGAGGAGTTTGAAGAAGATGATGATGATCCAAGCTTCTTCCCAAGCTTTTCCTTCTTCTCCCATGGTTTTCTTCTTCCCTTTCTCCTTCTTTCTCTTTTCCTTTTTCCCTTCTTACTATCTTTTTCTTCTTTTTCTTTCTTTTTCTTTCCAAATATATATATATATATATAAACCAATATTATATAATATAATCTAACAGGGTAAAATATATCCAATTGATATTTTGTCGTCTCAACCCAATTGATCAATTATTAGAGTTACCTTAAAATACTCCCTTCAACTAATAAATATCACTCTGTCTTTTTAATAAAATAATTGATCTCTTCTGATATTCAATTGAGCACTTAATTAATACGGGGTATTACAACACTCGTAGCAGATCTTCTTTCAGTTCAAAATCATGACTCCACTTCCTTATAAAGATAGGCTTGACATGGATGAAGTAAGGCCCCTGAGTCATGATTGTTTCTCTATCTGTGTCGGTTTTGAAACGAACGATGAAGTACCCCTCATCATTATAGTATAGCTCTGGTAATGCGATAGTATTCCATGATTTCTCCATGAATCTTTTTACTGCATTCATCGAAAGGGATTCCCCTAAAGCAAACAAGACCATGGTGTTGTCCCAGTAGGCTAATTCATCCTCTACATTAGTCTCACCTATCTGTATCTCAACATCTCCATTGACCATAGATGGCACAACGAATTCCACCATCATGCCTCGATTAAGATTCCCATTGTCTTTGATGACATCGACCCAGGGTTTCTTGAGTGGTTCGGCAGTTTTCACAGGGGTGTTCTCATTGTGTTACCATTGGTTGTCCTCCCGTTCAGGTGATTGAGGTCGTGTAGGCACTTCTGGTTCCGGTTGTGTCGCTGCCTCCTCTTTGTGTTGTTCAATTGTGGTAGCATGTTGTTCCGTTGCATCGGTTGGTTGTTCAATGCAAGCTTGTGTGACAATGGTTCTTACAACTCCTTTACGAGTCGCCGCCACCTAATTTCGTGGCCGGCCGACGACCCGTTTGCCCATGGCCAATCAAACCCTAGACATTCTTTTTTATTTTGTATTATTTTATACTCATGAAAGAGAAATGTTAGTTCATAATTTTGCAATGTATTTATTGATGACCAATTTTTCCCTACTTTCTTTTTATATTAATCATTAATGAATATCGGCGACATTTTTTTAATGTATTAATGATAAATATAATTTTTGTATTTTTATATATTTATCACATATCACTATTTGTCATGTGATTTTTATATTAATAAGTGTAAAATATTTGTCTTGCATTTTTATATGTATCAATTTAAAGTATTTTCCGTGTTTTTTTAATACATATCAATGATAAATATGTATCTTGTGTCTCATGTTTTATGTATCATAGAAAAATAGGATTAATGAAGTTTTTGGTCCTCCTAAATATCTCATATTTAACTTTTAGTCCCTCTAAAAATTTCTTTCAAAGAATGATCCTCATAAAATTTTTAATTTTAACTTTTGGTCTCTCCTGCCAAAATCGTCGCCATTTCCGTCGTTAAATAAAAAACCGTCGCTAAAACCGGTTAAAACCATCGCTAATTCTGTCTCTAAGTTGTAAAAACCGTCGCTAATTAGCAGAAGGGACCAAAAGTTAAAATTAAAAATTTTATGAGGACCATTCTTTGAAGAAAATTTTGGAAGGACTAAAAGTGAAATTGAGATATTTATGAGGACCAAAAACTTCATTAACCCTAGAAAAATATTTGTTTTTATTTATTTTAATAATTATTAGTTACAAATATTTATAATTTATAATTTATATTAATTAATAACAAATATTTAAATTTAAATTTATTTTATTTTGATGAACCTAACATAATGAGTTGCACTTGTATAAACTAAGAGTTTAGAGATAGTGTACAGTAAGTGTAAATTTTTTTTACACGTACAACCAATTAAAACTCTTATATTTGCTATGTCATTTCAGTATTTTAAAAATAAAATTGAAATTTATTTTGATGCATGTCTCTTACTGGTTGACAGTGTAAAAATATTTTACACTGTCAGTGCATTTTCTTTTTTCTCATAAACTAAATTGTAGTGTTCAAAGAGAAAAGGGATGGTACACTGACAGTGTAAATTATTTTTACATTGTCAACCAATGACAATCATGTATCCCGTCAAGTCAGCTTGTAAATCTTAAATTATTTATATAATTTGACACTTTAAAATATTTTGATTGGATGTATGTGCAATACTTTTTTACACTGATAGTGCACTACCATTAAAACCATGTTCAAATTGATTAATACATATTTTGGACAAAATAGAAAAATAAAATACTATTTTTTGATCCATTGGCAGTTAAAAATATAGAATAATATTTCAAATATTCATGATATTAGTTAGATGTCATAGTTTAAAAATAATCTAAAAAAATTTACCGTGAATTCTGTGATCATTTTTCTCTTAAATTTATATTAGATTCAAATTAGTATATTATAAATATTTTTTATTTATTTAAAAGACTCAAAAAAATCTAAATTTAATTAAATATTTGCTTAGTTATAAATATTTGTTTTATAGATAAAATGCACACTTCAACTACTTTTTAAATGATTTGTTTCTAAAAAACCATTTAATTAAAAATGAAGTAAGAAAAAATTATTGTTAAGTATTGTAATTTTTCTTATTTTTATTTTGATATGTTTAAAAAATTCAAGTAATTTTTTAATCACAAAAATTAGTCTCTACATATAGTTTTATTCACTAAACTCAAATTAGTATATAAGAATTATTCATATTTTATTATAAAAAATTAAGTTTAATTAATCAATTGATGACAAACAATTATAGTAAAATGGCATAATTAGTATTTTAATAATAAATATATACTTCAATGTTCTAAACAATTACAAATGTATCTTTAAAATTGGTTTTGGAATTTTGATGGTAGTTACTTTTCTCAAGATTATATAGAGATATGAAAAAAAAGACATGTATCATTTAAAAAAACATATATTCTTTCAAAAAAAACTAATAAGTTGAGTATTGTTATGAATAAAAATAAATGTGGATGTCCATTCTTATTCTTCTTTTTATATTCATATTCCCCATTAATATTTGTGACTTTCCATCTCCCTTAGGCCCTATAAATAAGGTTTATATTGCAACATAAAATGTACTTTTGAAGAAGATAATATAATATCACTTTCTCTCTTCTCTTCCTCTCTTTGATCTCTATGTAATTTTATTTAGTTTTATAACACGTTATCAGCACGAAGCTCTCAGGTATGATTCTTTTGCTTCCATCTCAAATTAATCTTAAACCATCATTTGTTTAGAATCATGGAAATAAAAAAAAAATTGAGTATGTGATATAAAAGTTGCCAAAAGATTGTTATTCCAGAAGAATGACACAAATAATTTTAACGCATCTCAGAAGGATGATTATAATTTTTAGATCATTATTTGTAACAAATCATTTATGTAATTCCTGAAGAACTTACCAAGCATCCCTAAAGAATAGCAAAATAATAATTTATTATATAGTTCCTGCAGAAGTAATCAAGATCCATGAATGATTGAAAAATAATAATGTATATAGTTCTTGAAGAATGTATAATGCATCCCCGGAGGATTGCACGAAAACTGTTTATCTTTATCATTGTTTGAAGATCTATGATCTAACTCTCGAAAAATTATATATTTAGAAAGGATCCCTAGAGGATTGTTCAAAGAATGAAATACTTTTCTCCATTCATTGGTTATCCCTTGATGATTGATAAGAAAATGATTATTCTGTTTCCATTGATCAGAAACGTATCAATGAGAATTTTCATGGATCTTAGAAAAATTGACAATCACAAAAGGATTGCATGAATAATATTAATAAATGTAAATTTATTAAATTGAAAAATATATATTATATACATAGTTTTTAGTATGTTATCTGATTTAAATATATTTTGGTTATTATTGAACATATTTATTTTTGAATGAAAATTTAGAAATTTTAATTTTAAAGAAGTGATTTTTTTTATATATTTAATTATGAGAAGTTTCTTGTATAATTGTTGTGAGAGATTTATGAATTAGATTATAAGAAAAAGAAGGGTAACAAAATTGTTAGTTGTTGACACTAAGTGTGTTTAGAAGAGTTGAATTGTTGTATTTTTGTGTACTTTGAGATCATTCGATAATTATATTTTATATTATTCAATAGGTGATTTATTTTATTATACGTTGATAATAATTTATTTTCTATTGATAACGGAAATAATTACATTCAAGTAGTCCGTCTCTCTAATTCTTCATAGAAAGTTTTATATTCTTACAGTTACAAAGAACTTTATTTATTTTCTTAATTACCTCTTATTTATACTATAATCAAATTATTTTGATATAGCCAAAACAAAAATGAATAAATAATTTATTAGTTTAAGGAAAAGAATAAATAATCTAAAATTTAAAACATATGTGTTATTGTTAGTAGCATTTTATAAATTAAATTTGAATCAATATATTCAATAGTCTAAAGAAAAACAAGAACATGTGTCTTATTATTTCCTACTTTATGTTTGAATGACTTAAGAGTGCATATGTTATTATTATATGAATGATGAGTGGATAACTATGAGTGGGAAAGACAAAAGAATGCATAGCATGAGAAATAACGTTAAGCATTTGTGAGTGGAATAATAAATTCTTAATTGAGTGCATTATGAATGCTAGAAATTGGATAGTTGAAATAAATGATATTTAATTAATTTAATAAAATAATACTATCCACATTCCACTATCATAAAACTCTTAGCTGATTAATTTATTTTCTCTAGTGCCTTTTTTATTAGGAGACGCTCATATTCCTCTTTTTTTTCAATTTCCACTCTTATAAATACTCACAATCTCATCCCATATCTCACATGTGAAAAGAAAAAAAAATACACAAATAAAATTATCACTCTCTCTTGAACATTTCTATGTTCCGAAACTTCTTAAGGAAAAGGGAGCACTAAGCGCTTGATTGTCCAATATGTTGTCGAATATCAAAAGTTAAGAAGCACACAAGGTAAGGGTTTTTTCCCCACACACTCATGCTACGTAAGATTGTGTTGTGAGATGATATTAGTACCTTTGTCAAAATAAAAATAAAAATAAAAATATATTTATAAACAAATGAAGAAAAAGTAGTAAAATAGTAACAATTTATGATTTATATCATATGTGTATATTTTATTGTTAATTTTGTTTTAAATTAATCACTATATTTAATTTTCTTCTATTAAAATATTATTATATTTTATTTGTATGAATCATTTTAATAATAAGTGTGTCCTAAATTTTAGAACAATATAATAAAAATACAAATTATTTTATATTTATTAGAGATTGAAACAAATAGAATAATAGAATCATATGTATTATGGTAAACCAGATGTTTACAAATCACACTTAAGTGTGTTGTTGGCAAAATCGGTTGGGTCATCTCAGATGTATTATGATGTGAGAACTAGTTTTGAAGAACCAGAAGTTTCTTCAAGGCCAATAAAATTTGTGTGTTCCTAAAGGAAAATTTGAGAAATTGAGTTTTTATGACATTAATTGTTGCATCGACTAAAAGATCGTGCATATGTCTATTCACAGCTAGAAGTTTGTGAAATTATTTTCTCAACTAATTAGACTAAGATCTTGTTTTCTGGATTTTTCAGAAATTCCTTGATAAGTATCACATATATTACTAAAATTAATATTGAACATCTTGAAGAACATGCTCATAAAAAAAATGGACTTGAAGATCCATTCTTTAGACGTCTAAAGTTAGTTATATAATTGATACTTTTGAGATCATCAATTCTAAACTAGATATTTGAAACACACAAAGTATGATATTAAGATATTTATTCGCATTAAGCCAACAAGTTAATATAAGATGATTCTCCCCTTAACTTACAAATTATTTTAGGTTAATAACCTATTATATCTCATCTATGTAAACTTTTGGATGTGTTGTAAATATTCAATTGCTCCAATTTAGTACGATAATATGAGTTTTGAAAGAATTTTGAGAAATGGTATTTTATATGAATCCCGTACTTGAGGATATACCTTGATCCAATAAGTGAATACATATTTGAAGCCCAGTAGGCTGATTATCAATTGATAAATTAATTTTCTCAATATTAGGGGGCGAGAATAAGCAGCTGAAAGTGTGAACCAGAAGTTCAAATTAACAATTTAAAATAAAATATTATAATAACATTTTGATCCTCGAAGTTCAAAACACAATTCATTTGCAAAGTTTATGAAACAAATTATTAGCTGCTAATATTCCACTCAAGGTGGATTCTAATATTGGACAATATAATATTGCAAATGAGTTATAGTTGCGCCTGAAGCGTGGTAGAAAAGTCGGTTCCGATGTTAAAAGTCCTCTACCAAGAAAAGAAACTAAAGTTAAAGATGACCCAAGTGAGGATATGAAAACTCTAAGAGCACTTTGACATAATTTAATTTTGAGTTCCAGAAGAACTAACCAGGTACCTGAAATTTATGAAAATTAAGAGATCTCGATAAATTATGTCATGAATGGAATATGATGGAACCAAAATAAAGTCAATATTGACAATCTCTTTGTGTATAATATAGTGCTAAAGATGATAAATGATAACGAGGATCATGAGTCAAAGTCTATCAAAGATTGTAGACAAATTGAAAATTGGCCAATATGAACATATTCAATTGAAGAAAAATTAAACTCACTTTACAAGTGACTCGATTTTGGACTTGTAGTTCGAACACCTCAAGATGTGAAATCAATTGAATATAAATGAGTTTTTGTGGAAAAGCAAAATGAGAATGGTATAAAGTTTGATTTGTTGCTCAAGAATTTTCACAAAGACCTAAAATTTATCTTGATGAAACATATCCACCTGTAGTGGATGCAATTCAATTTTTGATATTTAATTAGGTTTGTAGCACATGAAGGGCTCAATTTGCACATGATGGATGTTGTAACAACTTATCTGTATGGTTCACTTGATAGTAAAATTTACATGTAACTCCCTGAAGGGTTCAATATACTAGATACACACAAATCTGAATCTTGAGAAAGCTACTCCATAAGATTGAATAAGTCTCTCTATGGGCTGAAACAATCTGGACGAATATGGTATAATCGTCTCAGTGAATATTTGCTTAGAGAGGGATATACAAATAACTCCATTCGTCCTTGTATTTTTATAAAAAGATCAGGAAAGGAATTTGCAATAATGTTATTTATGTGGATGACATAAATATTATTGGAACTCCTGGAGAGCTTCCAAAAGCTATGAATTGTTTAAAGAAAGAGTTTGAGATGAAGGACTTAGGAAAGACAAAATTATGTCTAGGTTTGCAAATTGAACATTTGGACAAAGGAATATTTGTACATCAAGAAGGCTATATAGAAAAAGTGTTAAAACGCTTCTAAATGGACAAATGTCACCTGTTGTTTACTCCAATGGTTGTTAGATCATTAGATGTGGAGAAATATCCTTTCAGACCTCGAGAAAAGGATGAAGAATTGCTTGGTCCTGAAGTACCATATCTCAGTGCAATTGGAGCACTAATGTACCTTGCTAATTATACACGTCGTGATATATCATTTGCTGTCAATCTATTAGCAAGATATAGTTTTTCACCTACACGAAGACATTGGAACGGAGTCAAACATATACTCCGTTACCTTAGAGGTACAATAGATATGGGTTTGTTTTATAATAAAGTATCCAGATTTGAATTAACAGGTTATGCAGATGCAGGTTACTTGTCAGATCCTCATAATGGTAGATCACAAACAGGTTATTTATTTACATGTGGGGGTACAACTATTTCATGGAGATTAGTCAAACAAACCATAGCAGCAACATCATCTAATCATGCAGAACTTTTAGCATTACATGAGGCAAGTCGAGAATGCGTTTGGTTGAGATCCTTAATTCAGCACATCCAAAATACTTGTGGTTTATCTTCTGAGACATTAAATACAACGACCATATATGAAGATAATACTGCATGCATCGCACAATTGAAAGATGGTTACATTAAAAGAGACCGGACAAAACACATTTCTGCAAAGTTCTTTTTTACTCATGATCTTCAAAAGAGTGGTGATATAAGCATCCAACAAATCTGTTCATGTGATAATCTTGCAGACCTTTTCACAAAGTCAATCCCAAGTAGAATTTTTAATTAACTAATACAAAAGATTGGTCTTCATCGAAGAAATGATTGTTTAGCTGATGGGGAGAAATGAAAGGATATTGTACTCTTTTTCCTTCACTAGATTTTTTCCCACTGGGTTTTTTCTAGTAAGGTTTTAACGAGGCATATCCTTAATGGACATCCAAGGGGGAGTGTTATGAATAAAAATAAATGTGGATGTCTATTCTTATTCTTCTTTTTATATTCATATTCCCCATTAATATTTGTGACTTTCCATCTCCCTTAGGCCCTATAAATAAGGTTCATATTGCAACATAAAATGTACTTTTGAAGAAGATAATATAATATCACTTTTCCTCTTCTCTTCCTCTCTTTGATCTCTATGTAATTTTATTTAGTTTTATAACAAGTATAGTTATTTTATATATAATTTTTGTTTTGTTTTTTTAGAATGCTCTAAAATAATATATATTTTTGAATTATAAATGCAATTTTTTAAAACTATAATTACACATTGAAGAAGTTACTTGACTTTTTTGAGTGATTCAAAACGTTTGAGATAATTCATGTACCCAGAAAATAGAACACCAGGGCAAACCTGCTGTCCAAGTTGGCTAGTTTGAAGAAAGCATGGTTCAACAACAATGTAATACAAAAAGTGTCCGTCATTCCTAGCATAGAGGTAGGGGAGACAAACACTATCAATATCGCCTTGACTGGCTACTGAATGACACCTATAATCGATTATTTACAGTCAGACGAGTTAGAGGCAAAGCAAATTCGCAAGCATGCAACAAAGTGCATTCTTATGTCGTATGAAGATCTGCAAAATAGGAAGAGCCCCCCAAGATTACGACATAAAGAGTTCACCGCTTTTATTGGCAGAATATTATGTGCATGTTCGGTTTACCAGTAATTATGGTCTCAGACAATAAAACTCAATTCGCTAGTACTACAGTGATTGATTTCTATAAGGACGTGTGAGTACAAATTAAGTCCATATACGTCGTTCACCCACAGAAGAGCGGACGTGAAGAATATGTTGATAAATTAATTTCGAAGGGGATCAAGAAGAAGTTGGATGATGCCAAAGGATTATTGGTTAAGCAGTTGCACGAAGTGTTGTGGTCATATTATACTAACCTCACTCCAACACTAGGGAAACCCCCTTTACACTAGTGTATGAGCGGACACCAACTTTCTGTCGAAATTGACACACCATCATGGTGACGCTCCTAGATCAATGAGGAAGATATATGCATGAAGGCGGTTTAGTGCTACAACAAGTCGTAGTTCCCATTCAAAAGGAAAAGCTATAACCTAGTATGGAGGGACCATATTGTATATATCAGAAGTTTTCTAATGAAGCTTATAATCTCAAAGAATTTGATGGATGACTCATTACCATAAGTGAAACTTTGTCAATTTAATGAATTATTATAGTTTACTGGTGTTGTACCTCGAAAAAAGCACGACCCTTCGCGAAGCGCAATCGCGCGCTCGCGGGACTGGTTTAACAGAGTCGCCACCGAACTTTATTTATTCCCATAAGGGGAAAGGAAAAATATCGATAAAACCCCTAAAACAGAAGGAAAAGACATGGTCATCGCAACCAAAGAGTCTGAGCTCGGGAGTCGGTTATGTGAGGGGAAGGTATTAGCACCCCTCACGTCCGTTGTAGTCAACGAGAACCATTAGGTTAGGTTTGCATGTTAATGTTTGCTTCTAAGTGTTAGGTTTTTCAGTTTATTATGAAGGGAAGAGAATAGGGACTAGGTGGTTTATTTTCCTAGGGTGCTCGCCAAGATCATCGCAATCTTGTGCCTACGTATCCTCATAGTGCAATGAGGAAGTCAGAGCAATCGTAGTTTAGGGAACGACGATGAATAGGGGGAAAAGAAAAAGGTTGCTCGCCAAGGATTGGGGCCCTTGTGCCTACGTATTTTCATTGACAAATGAGAAATCAGAGCGTCTGTAGTTTGGCTAACTACGATTTATTGGTTGATTTTATCAAGAGATACTTAGTCGCATTCGACAGAAAACATTGCTTTACCCAAACGGGTGAGGAGCAGACGCTTGCACCACTTTGAATGAATTTCCACATATAAACATTCATGGGGAACACGCAACTTATCTCAACTTAAATAGGTTGTGGGCGAAGCAATGCTTTGCGTCATCTCAAGACACCATATCTCATGTTTATGAAAAGTTTTGAAGAATCGAACGGCGGCGAGAAAAAAGGTTTGATGAGTTAAATTATTGTTTGGATGACGAGAGATCGAATCACGAAATCTACCTTTCGGATCCTCGCTCTCGGGAAGACGTTGGCTATAGTTGAGAAAAGGTCTCGATCGCACTGGGGCGAGAGAAAGTACTGGTTAATTTTAGGATGACGAGAGCTCGAAACACGAGATCTACCTCTCGAATCCTTACTCTCGGGGAGACGTTGACTACAGCCCGCTCCTTTTTAATCTTTTATTGAAAAGTGTCTAAGTATGATGAAATTAATTAATTTGACTTAGAAAATGCCACTTGATGTTGAATCAAGAGTTTATTCATGGTGTAAGGGTTTAACTAAAGGAAAGAAGATCCTAATTGGCAAAGGGTAAGGTCGATGGCGATGCACAAGGCAATAGGCTTACAAGCCAAGGGAAGGAGCCACTTGATGTTGGATCAAGGGCTTGTGAGAGGTGATAAAATAAAAGAACTGCAGCCAAAGGGAGCGGGGTACAAAATACAAGGGAAAATTGAATGTGAGAAATAAAGGGTCTCGTTGTCAGGTAGCCCAAGAGGAAGTCGTACGTGTGCAAGAGTCCTAAGCTAAAGTAAGAGAGAATTGAGATAACCATAATCTGCAGCTCCTTTGCTAAGGTTTCTGTTACGTGCCTCAACTCCATTGCTCGGCAAAGTAACCAACAATCCACCAATTAAAAGTTTTTTGTGGTTTCGATAGTTTTATTGTGTTTTTGGTATTTTGAATAAGATGAAAATGAAATGGTTAGATGAACAAGATATGAATAAGAAGAATATGATATGAACAAGATAATATAGACAAGATATTGACGAAAATTTAAGTTAGCGGTTAGTGATTAGTTGTTAGAACAAATGATCAGTGATGGTTATAAAAACCATCCTTGGGCTTTCAAACATAAGTTTGGGCCACGAATGATCATTTTTCGATACGGGACATATGTAGCGCTAAAACATCGTAGCACGATCTATGACGAAGATCATACTATAGGAGGTCACACAATTGATCTTTGTGCTACAACACGATAGAGAAGTGATATTGAGGATCATTTTCGAAAGAAATCGTGCCACACGAAAAGAAAAGAGAATGATCTTGTCTTAATCACAAACTTTCATTGATTAATCGAAGGTAACCTATCACGATCCCAAAGTATAGAAAATGATCTCGATGCTCACTCACTACAAATTTGAAATAATGAAGGTTAACAACCTCGACAACCAACACCCGTGAATCGAAAGACTTCATCGATCGAAAAAGAGAAAATAGAAGAAGATAATACGAAATGCAATAAAAATCGAAATGAGAATAAAATAGGTCTCATCTTAATCAAGATTTTGAATCGATAAATCGATAATATACGATTTTAGACTTTCATTGACAAAAAATAAGAGAAAAGCAAGAAATAAAAACGGTCTCATATTGATCAAGATTTTCCGTCGATTTATTCAAATCAACCATCTATGACCTTTTATTATATCGTTGACCAAAATTGGAATGGAAAATCGAAATAAAAAATTTAAAAGAAATAAAAGATAATAAAGTAAGATCCAAATAAAATAAAATAAAAATTTATAAAAACCAAAAAGTTAAGAAAAAATAATTAACTAATTTCAAATAAAAAAAGAGAGTGGGGCGCAAGACAAGGGTGGTGATGAGGAAATCTCGTGGGCCTAAGCATGAGCCCAACAAAACCAACAACATAAATAAACTAATAACACATTAACTTTTCCTTTATAAAAAAAAGAAGCAAAAAAAAAAAAACAAAGTCAAAACATGCCATGTTCAAAGCATCACAGGGGACAGTCAAGAACATCTCACTAAAACGAAAATTCCAAAGAAAATCGAACGCTACATCAAAAAAAGAAGAAAAGAACATGCCTCCAGCATCACGTTCAGAATCAGAACAAACCCTACTCCTCATCACGTTTCTCAGCGAGAAATCAAATCAATAACAACCTTCGAACTTGTTTCCGTTCGCTTGCTCACATCACTTTCAAGTTTGAAGCTTTTGTGGTTTGGTTCGTTTGTGAGTTCCGATCCAGGCTTTATCATTTCGATTCCTCTTAATCTCGATTGGTATTCATCTCAATCTATTTCCTTCTCTCGTTTTTGAATCTTTCTCGATCCCGAATTTCTCACGTCACTATGTAGCGAGCGATTTCTGTCGGTGACGCGACCACCTTATCGTTGGGCTTTCCTCACTGCAATGGTAGGAGGGGGTGCTACTTTCTAATTTCTTATTTATCCCATGAAGCTAGAAGGGAAAGGGAAGCTATCTAAAACTAACCTTGCACGCGGATGTTTAACTGAACAAACGCTTAAAAGAGATTGGGGGGTCCGGGGTCAGGTTATACAATGGGGAGTTGTCAATTACCCATCCTATATGTGGTTATCCACAGGATATTAGCTTTAGGTTTCACTTTATACTTGATGGTGTTTATCCGTTAATGGTTTGGGAAAGTTTCTTGGGAAGTATGAGTGAGTGAGTGAGTTTTTGTTGAAGTTCGGGTTTTCCCAAAGTTTTTGGTGAGGTACTGAACCTGAGTTTGATTGATGTGTGAAGGTGCTGGACCTAGAGTGTTTGATTTGGTATGTTCGCTAAGATTTCGAAATCTTATGCCTACGTATTCCCGTTTAAACGAAACAGGGAAATCAGAGCAATCGTAGTTCCTCTTATTCTAAGGGAGGAAAAAGATATTTGGTGTCTTGTTCAAAGCCCAAGATCGAAGCTAAAAGGTTTAACTGAGAGAGAACTTGTCGTCTCTAAAGAGGTATTGTTGATTTTTGTGTGCCTTGATCAAAGCCCAAGGTTGAAGCTATGAGATTGATGGACTCCACTGGGGAAATCCTTACCCAAAGCCTAAGAGGAGGCTGGGTAAGACCAACTCAACAAGAGAATGTGTATATTGATGTCTTGTACAAGGCCCAAGATTGAGGCAAAAAAGAGACTGACTATTTTGGGGATATCGTTATACAAAGCCTAAGAGGAGGCTAAAAGTTTGACTTTTCCAGGGAGGTTTGTATGTGTCTCGTACAAAGCCCAAGTTTGAGGCTAAAATGGGAAATTTAACTGACTCGGGTGAGGATATTTTTTATGTGTCTTGTACAAAGCCCAAGATTGAGGCTGAAATGAGTTTGACTCTACTTGGAAAATCATTCCTCAAAGCCTAAAAGAAGGCTGGGAGGAAGTGACCTCGCTGGGGAAGATATCTGTCCCAAGCTTAAGAGATAAAGATTTATGTCTTGTACAAAGCCCAAGATTGAGGCTAAAAGGGTTTGACTCAATAAGAGAGTGTTTTTATCTGTCCTGTACAAAGCCCAAAATTGTGGCTGAACAAGCTGGAGAAATTATTCTACACAACTTGAGAGGAGGCTAGCTCTAGCTAGTGGACATCTTTACATTAAACCTACGAGGAGGCTGAAAAAAGATTGACTCAACAAGAGAGTATTTTTGTCTGTCTCGTACAAAGCCCAAGATTGAGGCTAAAAAGGTTGACTCAACAAGAGAGTGTTGAAAGGTAATTGACTCAACAAGAGAGTCTGAAAAGGTGATTGACTCAACAAGAGAGTCTGAAAAGGGTTAGATCCGCTGGGGAGAATCATTGTACAAAGCCTAAGAGGAGGCTGACTTTGCCGAAGGAAGGTCATTATAGAAAGCCTAAGAGGAGGCTATCTTTCTGCTGAGGATTATTGAGATCCCTAGGCAGGTCCAAGTGGGGAATCAACTCTTGCTGAGGGTTCCAGAAGAGTTGAGATATCAGATACCTTAAGGTTCTGATACTGGGGATATACTGTCCCTGGTTTGGGGATTTTTAGGAGAGAGGCCGGGTTTTAGACTTTTCTGGAGATTGATCCAGAGTGACCGGGGTTTCTCCTATGTTTCATAGGGAACTTGAGAATGTATTTGAGACTCAAGGGGATTAGAATATCCAAGTCTACTAGTGTGGAAGAGTTTTATCTTTTGTATGATGCCCAAGAGGAGGCGGGTGTATCAAGGGATGAGAATCAACCCTAAATTGGTCAGAGGTTTGACATTGGAAGGACTGCTCTAGCAAAGGATGACTAAGTTCTATCTTACACCTTTAAGAGGTCTTTAGGGTCCTTGTATTAAGCCCAAGAGAAGGCATGAGAACTTCTAAGAAGCCAGAGGGTCCTTGTACAAAGCCCAAGAAGAGGCAGGGATGCTTTTAGGAAGCCTGTGAGTCCCAAACCTAGAAAAGTTCAAGAAATGCTATTCACCGAGAATAGATCATTTAGTGAAAATTCCGAGGTTTGAAGAAACTCAAGAGATGATATTCACCGAGAATAGATCTACTCTGGGGAGTAGAGTTTCTTTGACAATTTCTAGGGGTGACAGCCTGAGAAAAGGTTCACGAAGAATACTGCCTTTCTCTTTGTTCCATATTCTTTAAGCCCAAGAGAAGGCAAGACTGTATCTGGAAATCCTATGGAGATCTAGTTTTGACTGTATTTAAGGGTGATCAACATGGCTTTACCTAGTTCTAGACCTAGTTGCCGGAGAAAACTCTAAATAACTATACTAGTATATATACAGTTGATATATGACAAGTATTTAAAAGGATATGAAATAAGACTTACAGTGCACAACTTCCCACAATACAGTTATATATATATGAAAGCGAGTAAATGAAAGCTGTTTAAAACTTACAGGCGAGCAAGCTTCTATGCTGTATTGTTAGTTGTTCAAAGAAATTAAAGAAAGTTTTAATAACAACATATATATATTTGAACCTAAATCAAAAGGGAAGTTGTTTTGAAAAGATTGTTGGGGCTTATACTCAAGGAGAGGCCCAATGTTTAACAGTGATCGCACCGTTGTTTTGAAAATCGCAGAGGGACTTATATAATGACTGAGGCCCAAAGAGGTTTATTTACAAAAGGGCTAGGTCTTATAACTCAAGGAGAGGTCCAATGATGTTTTGAAAAAGAAAGATGGGACTTACAACACGAGGGGAGGCCCACAGATTTCTGTTTTAAAAAACGGCGAGCATGCCGAGATTTTTTATCGTGTCGGGACTTATACAATATCTGAGGCCCAAAATTGTTTATGTACAAAAAGGGTTGGGTCTTACACTCTATTAGAGGCCCATGAGTGTTTGAAAAAGATTTGTTAGGGTGAAAATCAAAGAAACCCTAATTTCATTTTCTTTTAAAAGTAATCCTTTTAATAAAATGAATAAAATGACAAAAATACCAAATAAGTCTAAATAAACTACTTGTGATTTTTTATTAAGGTTTGAAAAATGAGGTTTTAATCACAAGATGATTTAGGGCTCATTTGATTTTGATTTTCAAGATGAATATTCATTTTTTGAAATGTTTAAAAATAATAAAAATGAATTTATTTACAAAAATATCAATATATTAAATAAATAATATAAATTTGATTTTTTTGTGGAATAAAATATTTTAATATTTTTGTGATTTTTTACAAAAAGAACCAATAAAAAATAATTAAAATTGAATGAGAAATTAATTTTCCAAGTTATTAACAAAAATAATATGAAAAAATATTAAAATAGGACAAGTGATAAAAAAGAGGTATGGGGCGAGGGGGATTCGAACCCCAGACCTCTCGCTCACTCAATACACACAAACCAATTGATCAACCACTGGGGCGCAATGCCAATTCATTTAATACATGGCAGGCAATAAATATATAGTAAAACAAGTTGGATTTCTGAAGCATGGCGCCATGGCCATCTTCATCCTCAAGCTCAGATGCGTGAAGCCCCCTATCTCACTCGTTTCTCAACCATTCCTCATGATCCATATATGAAAATCGTGCATTTTCAGATGAGGAATACAATGGCAATACTCAATTTTATTGAAATCAAGTGAATTAAAACATAATCTGATAAAACCTGAAGAACCCTAAAATTGGCATGAACTTAATGAAATCCTATACACGAACTGTAAACAACAACTGATTGAGGAGAAATGATCTGCATACATCCAGAAACACAATGGTAACAAGAAAACATGTTTATGATGCATGATTAATTGAGTTTGAGAGTTCAAGTTTTACCTCTGCAAGTGAGAATCGAATTCTGGTTTGGAGGTGTTACAGATGAGTTCCAATGATTTAGACAGCTTCCTTGTACCTCAATGGATGTGTTTGAGTGCTTAGGTTGATTGAAAAACCTCTGGATTGATCAAGCTGATTCCTTCTGCAGTAAGTCATGAGTTTTGTGCAATTGAGTGCCATTTGGTGATTCTGATGTTACAGATGGGATGTAATGGTTTAGATCACTCCTATATGTTGTGTGTGAGGTGTGTGAATCATTGGTTTGAGTTTCATTAGCCTCCAACTCAAAACCCGACAGTGCTTGCTCAAAAACAATGAAATTTGGAGTTTAAGAAGGAAATGAGAGAAAGCAATGTTGTAAGCTGCTTTGGTGTAGTTTGAATGATTAGTTAGGACCTCTATTTATAGTGGATCAACTCTTGTCTTGGAGGAATAATGAATGGCTGCAAGATCAGATCAAATTCAATGGCTTTGGCTTGGTGACATTTCTTCTCATGCAAGGCAAACTAGCCTCTCCCAAGAGCAGGGCTATGTCTTGACCAAATCAACATTCTTCAGATGTTTTAATTATTTTTTAAGTGAGCATCTTGACTAAGTAGAGTGGCTTTTATTAAAAGCGCACTATTTCACATAAATGCCTTTGTATTCAAGGCATAATGTGACAAAATGCATTAACCTCAAGTTGGAAGATCCCTTGGCTTTTTGACTCAGCTTTGTAGGTTGGATTAGATGAATGAGGATCAGATTGGATGAATGTGGCATAGTGATCCTAGGCCTTGACTCAGAAATCGTGTAAAGCAAGAAAGTATGCAAACTGGTTTTTCATGATAGCCTTGCCATGGTGTTTTGTAGCAGCCATAACTCTTGGCTCAAGCTGAGTTGTTTCATGCCAATAAGTCCCTTGGATTGTAGGAAATATGCAAAACAACTTTGATGTTTACATCTTGAATTGATTCAGCCTCAAACTATGTGAAACAACCCTCCAAGTTTTGGTGTTTCACTTGAAATCTGCCTTGGGCAGAATTTCTTCTAAGTGTTGGAAAAATGCACTTTCAAGTTTTTTTAGTGATTTTGATCCAATCATAACTTGAAATCCATGAGGAATTGGAATGAGATGTAGTTGAAGCTTTTGAAGTATGTAATGAGAGCTACAAATCCATCTTTGGACCACCCAAAATGGTTGCTTGGATCTCAAGTTATGGTCCTTGGAAGTTGGTACCCTAGCCACTTTGTTCCATAACTTAGAAAAATTTTAAGTTTTTTATGGTTACCCCTTTTACAAGTTAACTCACTTTCTTTGATTTTTCTTGATGAATGATGATTCAAATCACATACTAACATTGTTTTAGGGTCAAAGAACCATAATTGTAAAAAATTCCAAAAAGTCAAACTTGATTTTGTGCACAGTTGACTTTTTATCGGATGAAATCTGAACTGTGCGATCCTTTGTGAAATCAAGTCCTTGACCTAAATCAAACCTAATGGATACATTCCATAGGTGTTATAGGGTATATTGAATCATGTCCCAAGGTTTGGGAACACGTCTTGGTCAAAAGTCAAATATACAGTTGACTTTTTCTTCAAAACCCTAATTGTGGTTCAGATGAAATTGAAACTTGTGAATCAAACTTCTTGGATCAATCCATTGTTGCAAATGGATCCATGTAGTGTATTTGAGCCCCTCAAATCATGTCTTGAGGTCTTGGCTCATGTTTTGTCCCAAAAGTCAACTTAGGGGTGAATTAGGTCAAGAAACCCTAATTCCTGATTTTTGGATAACTGCATCCCCTAAGGTTAAATTGACTTGATGATTGGGTCCATGAGGTCCCTTGGAGTATCTTGGGTTATTCTTTGAAGCATTGACTCATGCCTAGAGGAAAATTTCCATCTGGAGGCCTCAGTCGACCAAAACCCTAACTTCGTGACACTGGCGATCTTGAGGCTTGATCCACTTGGAATGTAGCACCATTGTGCTTGATTCTTGATGTGGGAGTCCTCTTGATCCTTTATGGATGTTTTGAGAGGTTAAACAAGTTAAAAATCATGTTATTCCTTGATTGATCCTCTGTCTAAGTGTCCTGAGAGGGCTCAAACCCCTGATTCTTGTTTGTGGTGGATGCTCAAACATCTTTGAGGATATTGATGAGGCATGATGGTTCATCCATATTGTGGTAATGATTTGCACAATGATGAAAAATCTTGGTGGTCAAAATTTAGGGTATGACACACTATGTGTGTTGTTGTGATAAAGAGGGAAGAATGAAAGGGGTGAAGGGTTATTGTTGTAAATGAAGAAGGTTTGTGGGTGATTTGTGAGGATGAAAGTTGGGTTTGTTGTTGTGTTGCTATTTGAAGAAGGTGGGTTATGGTTGCGGTTCGAAGCTGTTAAGGTTGAGCGAAGAAGATGATAGGGTATTGATGGAGGTCGAAGGAATTTGGAGGTTTGGGAAGACATTTGGGCAGAGGTCTCTTGGCTCTGAGGCTTGAGAATGAATGGAAAAGGTTTGGATTTTTATAGAAGAGGAGGTGAGTCGTTTTGAGGTAAAACGCAATGTAATTTTGAACTGTGACGTGGGTGATGTTTGCACGATGTCTGTACGGATTATGGAGGAAATCGTGGAATGCTGGCTGTAAGAAGCTATGAAGCACGGACACCTCAAATACGACACCGACACCGACACAACAATATCGATACAAATTTAAAAAATGAATAAATTAAAGGTAATTATAAGTGTCGGTGAAGGTGTCGCCATTCGACACGTACACAGACACACCATTTTTCAGAGGTGTCGGTGCTTCATAGGTAAGAAGTTTGGCAGGATTAGCGTGGGACATGTTTACGTTATGGCTTGGTGAGAATTGTATTGCAGGTACAGTTTTGGGGTGCATAATGCAGGACGAGCATTGTTGGGTCGTTGTGGTGCGTGGAATCCTGTGAAGTGTCTTGCGTGGCATTTGGAGTGGTAAGGACGTAACGGGTGTGTTTTGTGTGAAAGGGATTAGCTTGGAAAAAACTGCTTGGTTTAGCTCAAGGTTGCGGTATAGGCTGGTGCGTCTTGCAGTTCATGGCCTTATGAAGGTATATTGAAAAGTTGTTATGGCTTTTTCCCTTTTCTTTTTGTAATTTGGCTTTGGTGCAGGTTTTCACTCACAAGTAGCAGGATGTTTTGGTTGTGGCTAGGAACTGTGTGAAGGTGGTACGTTGTTTTGAGGCTTGGCAAGTGGTATGTTGAACGACTTTTGGTATTTGCATATCATAGGCTCAAAATATATTATAATGTTATCTTGTATTTGAAGAATGGCTTGGAACATGTACAGGTGCTATACGAGTTGTTTAGGAAAGTGGCTGGCTTTGTTTTATTCGCAGCTGGCTAGGAGTTGTCTTTAATTAGTGTGCAACAAGCTTTGTGTATGGTAAGGTTGTGTAGCAGTAAGTTGGTGGGGTCTGGTTTGATGTTTATTAAAGTTTGTGTGGCAATTGTAGGTTATGAGTGACTGATGAAAAGGCACAAGAAAAAACTTAGAGACCCATGTGGAAAGTGCCTCACGTAGGCAATTCCTTTTAGTTCATGAAGCCTTGCCATCTCCTTAGCTTGGCTTTATTTTTGTAACTATGAGCTTTATGTTTATTTGATTTACTTTTAGAGAAACATTGCAATGGACATTTTAATATGAAAATGACCCCATGCTTGAACTTAAGCATGAAATTGAAAGATGGTTTAGATGAAAATAAATGAAATTGAGACTTGAATGACATTCGGATGCTTGAAAGTGGGACTTGAGCTTTGGATGTTAAACTTGATTGAACTTTGAAACTTGACACTTGAAAGTGAATTGAGATTTACAAATGAAAAGAAACTGATTAGAATCAAATCTTGAAATGAAAACTTAAATGCCATGAAGTTGAAACTTGAGAATTAATTGGAATTTAAACTTGACAAGAAATTTGGTTGTGAATTTTAAAACTTGGAATTTGAAAGAAGATTGAAATGGAAACTTGACATCTAATTTGAACTTGAATTGAAATTGGGATGGAACTTGAAATATAAACTTGAATGAATTAAAAGGGAATGAGATTAAGTTGAATTCATAATCTTGAAAATGAACTTGAAATAGAAATGGCACTTGAAATTTTTGAATGAAATTAAAAACTTGAAATGAAAATGAAACTTGAAGATTAACAAAAATGGCTTATGGAACTTGATATGAAATTGATAATGCATCTTGAATGGATATTGACACTTTGACATGAAACTTGAAAACTTTGGCATGAGAAAAAATCTTGGAAATTTGAACTTGAAACAATTTAGAATCTTGAAGGGACAATTACCACATGAAATTGAATGACATAGAATTGAAGCTTGGAGCTTTTAACATTGAATTTGAAACTTAGAATGAGCTTTGAAATTTTAACATGGAATTTGGAAATTGAAATTTTGAGTCATGAATGGGATCTTGAAATACAACTGGAAATCTTGAGTGACACTTGCAATTGGATTATGAATGTGAAAATTTGAATGGAACTTGAAAATTCAAATGAATCAAAATTTTGAATGAGATTGTGACTTGACATGAGGTTGAATCTTGAAATTTGATTATGACATTGGAAATCTTGAATAAGCGACACTCTTGACTTGAAACAACAAAATCATCCTCGGAACCAAATTTTCAGCATCTTGAACTCTTCATTAAGCTCATACCAAAAGGCATTGAAACCCTGATTCAATTCCATGAGAAATAACACCGCACCCTGATTCCATTTTTAAATGGTCTTGACAAGAATATGAACCACATAATCAGGACTTGATATATTGATCAAATGTCTTGCCTTTTGATGGTGCTGTAATCTGATTTCATTAGATAAGCCTTGATCTGGCACAAAACCCTAATCTTGGTCACTTGATGATTTTCAACCATAAATCACCTGAATGTGACATTCCCTTGCCCTCATAATCATTCATACCACAAACGACTTGGGATATGAACCAAACTACCACTGCACCAAACCCTAATCGAAATGGGACTGAATTCTGATGATGATCCACTTTACAACAAACTGCCTTTGCCACAACCCAATAACTTGATACCAAAACAAACAACCATTTGACCAAGATTAGGTCAAACTCCCCTCGAAATTAAAATCACACCGTACACACACTTGGCATGAAACAGTATTGCACGTACATTGAACCTGCTAGCCTCGAATGAAACTCAACTGAACGACACTTGCTCATCTTAAATGCGAAGACCGAGAAACCCTAATCTTTGCCTTGAGTGCACACTGATGAAACAATGACTTGTTGAGAACCAAATCCCTGATTTAGAATCTTTGCCACAACTTGATAGCCGGATACTGAAGCAAATCATTAGGTCAATCTTCCACTGAATTTCAACCAAGACTGCGCACGCCACTGACCTGATAACTTTGCCTGAATCTTGATTCGATTTTGCAAGACCTGAGCTCATGAAAGCAGAAAGATACATATTTGAGATGCACAAAGGTTAGGTGACATGAATGATGGATATAATGCACAGATGATGAAAATGCTATGATACGCATGGTTGGCAATTCAGGGTCAAAATTAGGGTGTAACAACTGGCAGGAGGGCGAATCACCTATTTGCTAAAACTGTTTCAATCTCAACTAAGTATTGCCCAAGGGACTCAACTAAGTCTCCCATGAGGGACTAAACCGAGTCTCGTCAATAAGACTCAACTAAGTCTCGCCTGAGGTACTTAAATAAGTCTTTGACAGCCCTTTATT
Organism: Lathyrus tuberosus; assembly: GCA_022829125.1. Taxonomy (NCBI): domain Eukaryota; kingdom Viridiplantae; phylum Streptophyta; class Magnoliopsida; order Fabales; family Fabaceae; genus Lathyrus; species Lathyrus tuberosus. Next base: position 6,025,439 of record JALAZF010000306.1, on the reverse strand, counting down.
CATTAGGGGTTGTTAAGCATTTGTACTTTTAACAAGTTATGGTGCCTGGCTATAAAGTTTTGATCCACTGATCAAGTCATGATGCTTGGAGATTCAAGGTTCTAGTGAAGTGCTAAAGTAAAAAATAACGTAGCAAGAAACCAGAAGCTTCAGAGTTGTGGTTCAATGGAGACAATTAAATGCTGTGGTGGACCTGCTAGAGTCTGATTGATAAATTTTTTGAATTTGTTTGTCTGTTAGTGCATATTATACGATGTGGACAATTAGGTATTAAAAATTATAGCCGGTGTTTTTCCAGTGAAGGAAATAGTCAGTTTAGAATGACCATTTTTAGTGAAAGAAATATGGATTGTGATTTGGGAAGGTGATGGTGGACTTCTGGGAGTCTGATTGATGAAATATTTGGCAAGTGTGTTGTATATAAGTCATGATCCAAATTAGAGATTTATTTTCTCAGCTATATTATGGATTGATGATTGTATGAACTCTTGAAAACATTTGTCAAATAACAAGAACTAGGCAGGTTCTAATGGGAAACCATTGAAGAGTGCATTTAGGCAAAGCGAGGATGAATACCGAAGCACTATAAATCTCAGTGTCCTCTCTCTCACTCTCTCTCTTTCTCTCTCTCTCGTATTTAATTTTGTAGTGTTAGACGATGACACTGATTTAGAAGGGGGGATGGGGGTTGAATAGATCACTAATTTTTAATAATTCGCGCTTCAAAAAATTGTATTAAAAAATTATGTGAAAGCAGCCTCGGATCAAAACTAGTCTAAGCAAACCGTTATTGGAAAGATCAGCTATGCGAAACCGAATGAAATGATATTTATGAGATATTAGAATCAATAAGGTTCCCAATCAACAATTCAAATAAAAGAGACTTAAGGTGAACCAATTTCCAATGCTTAGTAGAGGATAAAATTTGAATTGACAATTTTACAAATAGTTTGCGTGCTATCAACATGTCAAACATTTGGCGTGCGAAACACACCAAGTCAAATTTCCTTTGAATTTGTAGTGCAGAATTTTCCACACTTGCAATCAAAGTGATTGTAATGGTTTTTCACAACAGTTTTAAAACACTACAAATCAATCGAAATATTTTTAACAATTGATTTCACACAAACTTCAACAATGCAAAGTAAAGAGAGAGAGAGAGAGAGAGCGACACCCAATTTATTTAGGCAGTTCCCCTTTCGTCCTCGCTTCGAACACGTCTGCCCCTAATTCTAAAAATAGAATTGAGACATGTATAATATCTATGTGCAATATTCAATATAAGAGAAGTCCTAGCTAACCAACAATCTAACCCAATTGTTAAAGTTGAATATAACCACTTCTCTCTCATTGATTCCAGCTGAATCAAGAACATTAAACACTTCGAACAAACCTCCGATTACCGCTACTCACTTGATCAAACCTTCCATTCTTTAAGTGTTTCACTCGGCTGATTTCGATCGCAAGATGTTTGACCCCAAATCTTTCAAAACAATCCTCTGGTTACCGTTACTCCCTTGACCGAACTCACCGTTCTTTAAGGCTTTCACTCGGTTGAATCTGTAATGCAAAGATTTGTACAAAAACTCCCAAATCTATCAAGATCTTGGAGGACAAAACCCCAATGGTTTATTGAAGAAAATCCCACTGAATCTCTACCCAAAATTGATATACAAATCCTACATTTGGACGTTATCACTCTTGACAAGGCACAATCAATAAAGATGATTATGTGTGATTATTGATGAATGCAATTGTGAGAGTAAAGATGAAGAGCAATGCAATGTATCTTTTAATTTTCTTCTCTCTTTTTCAAAGTGATGCATATGATAATATATATATATATATATATATATATATATATATATATATATATATATATATATATGAGTAACAGAAAAACAGAGTTTGGGAACATAAAGACACAAAAAATGAGTGAATACGCGCGAGAGGACGAGTTGTGAGTCGACCTGAGTAAGACAAAGATCAAAATTGCACATAAAAGAAGTCTATGCGTCGACCTACAGCAGGCCATGCGTCGACGCATGTAAGGAAGAAAACTTTCAAACATTTTTCTTACAGTGTGCGTTGACCTGTAGGAGTCCCGGGTCGACGCAAGCATGTCAGAAAGTTTCAAGCACCATTTATCTTCATTGTGAGTCGACCTATGACCTATGTGAGTAGAACTAAGGCTTTAAAAATGACTTAAAACCCATTTTTGACATAGTGTATGATCCTATATGTCTAAATACATGTATACAGATCTTTATGCACGTTTGTAAAAGATGAATGAATGGCTTAGACAAGGTGATACCGTCCAAAATACACAAGTACGAAATATCCTAGTTTTGACATCATTAAAACATAGTAAGAAAGAACCTTGCCCTCACATACTCCACCTTTTTTATGATGGAAAAACCGGTAAAACCTTGCAAAACCTTCCCAAAACATTGAGTACTTGAAGGACATTCTACCCCTGACTATATGCACTCCCATAGAATTCTGAACTTTGTGAACTCGCTACCATACACATAACAACACAAACATATGCTATTGCAACAGATACGACATTAACAATCATCTATATATAACGTTGTCAATGCAAACAATAGAGAAATATATAACTCAAGAACCATTGAGAAATAGCAATGCATTGCACAACACACATAGTTCATCATAAGTCTTGAGAAAAACAAAATACCAAAACGAAACATAACAAAATGCAACATGAGATACATGACAAGACAACAACTCAATCAACTATGGTCTTCAACCCCTATGAGGTTGACCTATCCTTCATAATGATTGATCTTGATTTGCTCCTTGAGAGTACAAACGTTCACACAGACCAAGGACACTTAATTGAGAGTGTTGAAGCTCAATGAGAGGGCACGATGTTGATTTGCTAAGGTTTCAACAATTTGATCGAACCAACCCAAGACCCTTGATGCAAAGAGATCAAAGTTTTCATTCTGCGCACAAATTTATCCCTATGTTGTTTCATATTGTTGTTCTTGAAGAGCTGCAAAGTTTTGGTTCTCAAGTTGCATGCTTCAGAGCATTTCAAGAATGGCCGAAATGTCTGTTTCAGGATGATTTGGAGAAGGAGGCACATATGAGGTGCCTTTCTAGGACCAATATTTTTTACGCCATGTACCCCATCTTGAGTAGATAAATCAAATGAACTTCAGCTTGATCAACACGAGAATAACCACCTTTCTTTGGACGTAAAATATGGGAGACAATCCACTGCAAAATTTGACCCCCCGTTCCAACAGACCAGTTGTGACAGACTTAGGGAAGAAATCACTTGCGACTACTTCCTCAGGATAAGAATCCTTATGCATGGAGTTCAACGCAACCTTAAATTCATACTATGGATCCAACTTAGTGTAACACCCCAAAATTTTCCCTCTTGTTGTTACCTAGCTTATGTTTCATTGCATTGCATTTATATCTCATTTCATCTCATATTTCATACAAGTTGCAAAGGGCATGTGATCAGTGGATTTCAGAGCATTGATCATCCAAAGCAAGAGAGCTGGAGTCTAAGGTCTTCAAGCAAGCCTCAAGAGTCTCTTACATCATATATCATCTCATTTGATCCCACAAGTCATTGGAAGAAGAGAATTCACCGAGAAGTAGGACAGTTCATCATCTCCTAGCAAAAGCTGTCCAAATTAGGGTTTTGAGTTCAAGCAGTCTCCTGATGCAATTTTGGTTCAAACTTGATTTCAATGTTTTCTACATGATGTCAAGTATCTAAGGATGGAAGATTGCCCATTGGTTCATTTCAGAAGAGGTTCAATTGATCAGTTGCTTGAGAATCAAGAAATTGGGGAGAAGTCAACTGTGCAAAGGAAAAAGTTAACTCCTGACTTTTTAAGGTCAAATTCATGAAATTCAAGTCACATATGTTCATTGGACAAGATTTGATCAAGAAATGTCAAGAGGTTTATGGAAAAATCAAGAAATCACAAAACTGCCCAAAATAGAAACTTAGGGTTTCTAAAAATGGAAAGTTTATGCCATTTTGCACTCTACTTCAAGGCATTCTTTCTCCATGGTAAAAACTTAAAACTTCAGGCCTAAGTTAAGCCAATTAAAGATCACATTCCAAGCTTCAAATCCATACCAAGAACTCTTCCATTGGATCAAAATTGAGAGAGTTATGATCAATCAAAGTTTGACAAAATCAAGGCAAATCTCAAGTCATGGCAAGGCAGATTTAGGCCTCCAGGCCATAATTTCATCAAACACTTGGCGTGCCAAATGTCAAGCTGGTTTTATCCATCAAGAAGGCTTCAAATGAAAAATTGTTGAACATCAAAGTTGTTCATCTCTATGTCCTCTTTAACTTTGATGTTGGGCATTTTCTCATTTGAACAAGTTATGGAGATCATATGAGGGCTCAAATATGGTGGTCTCACACTAAAACTCCATAGGCACCAAGGCCTTGCTTGCAGACCAAGTCACACGCCCATACACCAGTTGTGATTCCTTGTTTTCCAAGCATCTCCACCTTTGGATGTTGAAATTCACCTTGGGATTATTACCGAGTTGATCCTAACTAACCAGTTAACTACCTTGACTCGGTGAGTTGAGTCTAACTAACTCCGACCCTAACTCCAAACCCAAAGCTAAGTCCAAAGCTAATCCCAAACCTCCTACACTCCAAACCTAAAGTCTATATAAGAAATCCTTCACTTATTTTTAGGGGATTCACCATTTTTCACCAAATTTCTCACATTGCACTTTCAATTCTCTCTTCCAAACCCTCACAAAAAGCTCTTATTTCTTGGAGGATAATCACTTTTCACATTGAAAAGTGATTAATTCTTGAGCTCAAACTCCATCATTTGGCTTTCTTTGGTTGGATTGCTGGAAGTTCAGATTATTCTACTTCAATCCAAGGGTTTCACACCATTTATTTTGGTGCAAGTTCGATCTCGTTGATTTTTCGCGACTTTGCTTGGTTTCGACGCGTTTCGGCTACTAATCGAGGAATCTCTGGTTTTCTTTAATTTGCTGCACCAAGATCACTTTGCAACAATTACCAAAGCAAATCTCCGCTTTGTAGGCTGGTCTTCCTCAAATCTATACTTGATTTAGCTTATTTACAACTTATTCGATGTAGATCTTTGGTGATTTTTGATTTGGATCCACGGCGCTTGAATTTGATTCTTGACATTGATGATTGTTGGATCTAATTGACGTTTGGTTGCTGTGATTGAACTTAATTTTCGTGCATGATTGTTTACATGATTATTTGGATGCTTGGATAAGTGATTTACTGCTGAAAAGTGCTTTTCAAAGTTGAATTTCTGCCTCTGTTTCAGTGGTAATCGATTACTCTAACAGGGTAATCGATTACTCTACCTTATTTTCACGTTTTTAGCCAATTTTCAACTGAGTAATCGATTACCCTATGTGAGTAATCGATTACCACTGAAGCAGATTGTGTTTTTCTTGCATTTTCTTGCTTGTTTGAGATATCTTGCATGTCTAAACTTCATGGATTGATACGTTGATGATTCGTGAACTATTCTTGAGCTGTTTCACTTCACACTATTGCATGAGCATGATTTTTCGACACGCGGTTCTTGATGGTTAATCGATGAATGTTGATGTTTGCGTTGTTGATTAATTGAAGTAGTGATCACATAATGCACACACATTGAGCTTGTTAATTGTTAATTGATGCTTGTGTTACTGGAATTGTTATGTGCATGTTCATTTGCTTTCTATTTCAATAGGTGCACATTTGTTTTAATTTGTGCACATGCTTAATAATGTGTATTCTCTTACAATGTGCATTATTCCATGGTGATTTCAAGAATTGTTTACCATGATTTATGGTGTGATTGTGATCATGTTTGATTGAATAATGTGCAAGGCTTGAAGCATGTTTGTTCTTTTATGAATGAATCATTTGTGAGTGCATGCTGCCCCTGATTTTTCATTGCTGTCTATACACATATATGCTGTTGTATGTGTTGCTATTTGCTTTTTACACCCATTTTGTAGGCTGAACATGTGCTGTTTGGTACATGATGATAGATTTTACTGCTGCATTGCACTTATGAGCTGTAATTGTTGCTGTTTTCATTATTTCCTTCCATTCTATTTTCTTATTTAGATAGCATGATATGTTGTTTTGTGTAGAATTTTCTTCACACCTTTCGGATCCTTCTTCCTTAGTTCCTAACTTGGTTGATCTTTACTTGTTAGTCTTTCCTTACTTTATTACTTGTAAGTAGTTTTGCTAACATTTTCAGGGGCTTATGGTAAGTCAAGTGTGTGGGTGTGCACCCACATACAACCTCTTTTCTTATCTTTTAAAGCTTTCAACGTGTGATTGTGATAAGCATATTATGCTTCTTTGACACTTCACTTCTTTCGCCCCTTTGAGTTGTTAACTTAACTTCAATCTTTGAAGTAAGTTAGAACTCATTCTTCTTCTCTTTTCTTTTAGACTTAGGTTTCTAAACCACACTAACCCATTAGGAATATCCAAGCATGATAACATTAGGGTGAATCTTAGTCTCCCTTAGACTTTTACCTTTCTTAACCTTTGAGTCCTTCTTCTTCTCATCTAAAAAAAAAGCAAAAAATGCTTAATAAAGGATTCACGCGTATTGCACGTGAGCCTAGAGCATGGGAAATGGAAGGAGGGGAGTTTCTCTCCGCCTTTCTAGAATGTTTAGCATACCTCCTGTTAGGACGACCATGCGATGCATTCGATCTTATGCAATAGACTTAAGTGCAATACGTGTTACTAACACAAAAAAGATCAAAACACTTCTTTCTAAAATACAAAAACAAACACATTCTCTTCTCATCTCCTTCATTCTATTCCTTAAGGACTCGTCATGTCCGTTCTACCGTAAATAGGTAACGCCTAAGTCTCCATACATCGAGCTGCAACACCTAACTGCTGGGACGCGCACTTTGATGTTTCCACTAAAAAACACAAACAAAGCAACCCTTATTGAGCCGAACTATGTTTGCTCTGATTCTTCTTTCTCGTCTGATTGGAGATACGTAGGCACGAGATGCGATATCTCGACGAGCAACCTTTCCCCGTAGTCCGTCAAACTACGTTGACTCTGACTTTCCCATTGTACTGAGGGAATACGTAGGCCTAGGACAACGATAATGTCCTATCGAGTCACTTCTTTCTCCCTTCCCTTCTCCTTTCTATCTTTCATTTCCAGTTCTCCTGTTAGCAGTTGATATCCAATTTCCTACACCCTTTGATCGAAACAACAAGCGTGGATCCCATCGAGTACGATGGACGTGAAGGGGTGCGATAACCTTCCCTTCACGTAACCGACTCCCTTACCCTTTCTCTTTGGTTCACGAGACCTCGTTCTTTCCTTTCTCTCGGGTTTGTGCATCATTACCTTTCCCTTTCTTTGGGATAAAAATGTCTGGATGACGACTCTTCTTTCTTTCTTCAGCGCCACTTTCGCGTTTGTACTTGGATGAAAATCCCGGGAGCGACACTTAGTATCAGTTATATGAAGATCAGGAGAAAGGCGAGGACACATGTCAAACAAGTCTCGCCACACAATTATACCAACATTATAACTCCCCCCATCTTGAAGGCAAACTCATACCCAGTAAATTTATCCATCAACCCTGCATAAAACATTCTAACCATATCTTCATTATAGTTTGTACTACATTCCAAAAACGCATTAATCTTTGGATAGTTTAGAATATCTACAATTTCAGGGATATGCATCCTGTCTGCTACCTTAGGGTAATATACATGCTGCTTAAAAATAGATTATTTTCTAAAATCTTGCTCATATACTTCAGCAAATTCAGAAGAAAGTAATGATAAAGCATTTACCGGAGTTTGAGAAGATGATGCCCTACCGTAACTTTTACCAGTCACTCTTGAAGTAGCCATGTGAGAAAACCTTCTTTGTTGATGAAGATACATAGATGCAGCAGCAGAAATGAGTGTAGAAAGGCAAAATTCTTCACCAATTCAAGTTTGAAAACCTATTTTTTGAGAACCTTTGAAGAGGGTTTTTAGGGTTTTGGAGGAATTTAAAGGGATGAAGACCACAAGAGACACAAATGCAAAGATGAAAGACAAAATAGAAGCATGAAAGGTTTTATTTTAAAAAAGTTTCAGAAAACACGAGCGATGTGTCGACCTCCAGGTGCCATGCGTCGACGCATGCAAATATTTTTTTCAAAATTTTTAAAGATTCAGTATGAGTCGACGCAAGAGGGACCCTCAGGTCGACGCATGACATGCAGAGACTTCCAAGATTGAATTTTGATAACCATGAGTCGACCTATAGACCAGACAAGTCGTCGCATGCTGTAAAAAGAGAAAAAAACAGAAAAAAATGATATGCATGATGCATAGAAACATAAATAACAGGCCTATACCATTTCAAACATCAATATGGAAGAAGAGTGGAATCTAGAACTATCATTTAAGCATTAAAATTGCACTTCACACATAATAGAAAACATATATTTAGCACAGATAAAGCAATTAGACAGGAGCGATATTACCTCCAATGGTGATGAAAGAAGAATGCCCTCACATAGCTTAAACTTTCAAACATGGTTAAGCAATATATAAACAAGCATATATATAGAGAGCATGCAACAACTCATTAGACAAGATCTGAGATATCGAGAACACCAAGTTCCCTACGAATGTTAAATAAAGGTTCCGTCGCGAGAGGTTTTGTAAAAATATCGAAAAGTTGATTTTTACTATCAACGTGCTCGAATACGACATCCCCTTTTTCAACATGATCCCTAAGGAAGTGGCGACGAATCTCAATAAGTTTGGTGCGAGAATGTAACACTGGATTCTTAGTTAGATTGATTGCACTTGTGTTGTCACAAAGTATAGAAATACGATGAAGTTTAACATTGAAATCGAGTAGTTGTTGTTTAAGCCACAAGATTTGAGTACAACAACTACCGGCTGTGACGTATTCCGCCTCGGTAGTTAACAAAGCAACGAAAACTTGCATTTTACTATGCCAACTCACTAAGGAATTTGAAAAGAAATGACAAGTGCCACTAGTGCTCTTCCTATTCGATTTGCAATCGGCAAAATCAGAATCGGAATAACCAACCAAATTACAATCACTTCCCTTGGAAAACCAAAGCCCATACTTGGATGTACCACAAAGGTATCTAAGTATACGCTTTACCGCTTTTAAATGTGATTCCTAGGGACATGATTGATATGTAGCACATATACAAACACTAAACATGATATCCGGTCGAGATGTAGTGAGATATAGAAGATAGCCTATCATAACTTTATACTTTTTTACGTCGACGACCTTACCGTTTTCATCTCGATCTAAATTCACACTTGTGGGCATTGGAGTGTCAATAGCTTTTGCGCTTGCCATATCAAAGCGCTTGAGTATATCATAACAATACTTTTTTTGGCTTACAAATGTTCCTTCTTCGAGTTGTTTGATTTGAAGTCCAAAGAAGTAGGTCAGCTCCCCCATCATACTCATCTCAAACTCACCCTGCATTAGCTTTGAAAATTCCTTGACCAAGTGCATATTAGTAGATCCAAAAATAATTTCATCTACATAAACTTGGACTAGAATAAAGTGATTACCTTGACGCTTAATAAAGAGTGTAGTATCAACCTTCCCTCTTGAGTATCCTTGATCTAGTAGAAATTTGCTAAGTAGCTCATATCAAGCCCTAGGGGCTTATTTGAGACCATACAAATCACGCTTAAGTTTATAAGCGTAATTTGGATACTAGTGACTTTCAAAACCGAGAGGTTGAGATACATAAACCTCTTCATTAATATATCCGTTTAAGGAAGCACTTTTAACATCCATTTGATATAATTTGAAATTCTTTGAACAAGCATAGGATAACAAAAGGCGAATAACATCAAGGCGAGCAACCAGAGCATAAGTCTCCTCATAGTCAATGCCCTCATCTTGGTTATAAACTTGAGCCACTAGCCGAGCTTTATTACGAGTTATTACTCTGTTTTCGTCTAGCTTGTTCCTAAATACCCATTTGTACCAATTACTCGATGGCCTCGCGGAGGGGGTACAAGGTTCCATACCTCATTTATTTTGAATTGATTTAATTCCTCTTGCATTTCCAAAAACCAATGTTCATCGAGTAAGGCCTCTTTGGAGTTTTTTGGCTCAATTTGAGAGACGAAAGCAAAGTGATAACAAAAGTTACTTATCTTAGACCATGTAGTTACTCCTTTTGCTATATCTCAGAGAATATTGTCGATTGGATGATCCTTAGAGGATTTCCATGCCAAAGGAAGGTCATCGTTGCTAATTGGATGATCATCCTCAATCTTTTCAGAGTTGTGATCTTCCTCCTCCTCAACTTTCACCGATTCGGGTTGATCAATCCATTCTTCAACGTCTCTGAGTATGTCTTCCGAAGAAACAACTGCACCATGAAAATAAATACCTTTCCCAACAATTTTAGGACAAGATTCATCAAAAGTAGCATGCACAGATTCTTCCACAATAAGTAATATTTTATTGTACACTTTATATGCTTTGCTAGATTGAGAGTATCCAAGAAAGATACCTTCATCGGCTTTTGAGTCAAATTTGCCAAGATTTTCTTTTCTAATATTTAAAACAAAGCATTTACATCCGAAAACATGAAGATGTGATACATCTGGATTCCTAACTTTTAAAAGTTCATAGGGAGTTTTGTTGAGAATAGGACGTATAAGTACCCTATTCAACACATAACATGCTGTACTAATAGCATCGGCTAGGGTTGGCAATGAACCAAACCAACTCGAAAATAGTTCGAAATTCGATTCGAAAATTAAATCGTTGAACTAGGTTCATGAACCAAATGAGCTGAATATGAGCTAAAAACTAAGTTCGTTAACTAAATGATCTGAACTTGAACTATACATAGTTCGACTCGTTAGGTTCATGAGTCAATTCGATTATATATGAGATAGATTATATTGTCTTTAAGAGTAAGTTTAAATATTTGTTCTAAATCTTAGTCTCATATTTTCTTTTAATCTAACGGTTTTAATTGATAATTTATATTCTCAAGTGAGTAAAATACTTCTACGAATAATTATACAAATAAAATTAACATCGTATAAATTCCAATCTTATAACTTTTATTTTATTTCTATATTTTTTATTTAAAAAATATTAATTTAAAATGTCAAATATATATATAAAAAATAGACTTTAAAAAATTAATTTTAAGTCTGTGAAATAAGCGAGTTGAACCTAACAAGATAAACCTAACGAGTTGAACCGAGATATTCGTGAACTTCTAACAAGTCGAGTTTGACCTGAAAAAAAAGTTCGTGATGAACTCGAACTCGAACTCGAACTCGGCCAATTCTTAACGAGTCGAGTTTGAGCTGAAAAAAAAGTCTGTGATGAACTCGAACTCGGCTAATTCTTAACGAGTCGAACTGAGCTAAGGCGAGTTCGACTCGACTCGACTCATTTCCAGCCCTAGCATCAGCCCAAAAATATTTAGGAATTCCACTTTCATTGATCATAGTTCTTCCTAGCTCCTCTAAAATACAATTTTTACATTCCACTACTCCATTTTGTTGAGGAGTTCTTGGAGCAGAAAAATTATGATCAATGCCTTGTTTATCACAAAATTCCTCAAAGAGGTGGTTTTCAAATTCACCCTCGTGATCACTTCAGATAGTAACGATGCTAGAATTTAGTTTGTTTTGAGATACCTTGGCAAACTTTTCAAAAGCTGAAAAAGTTTCACTTTTACTAGCCAAGAAAATAGTCCAACAAAATCTAGAGTAGTCGTTTACAATAACAAAACCATAGTAATTCCACCCAAGCTTTTGATTCTAGATGGCCTAAAAAGGTCCATATGAAGAAGTTCAAGAGGTCTCGATGTAGAAACAATGTTTTTAGATTTAAATGAGATCCTCGTTTGCTTCCCCATTTAGCACACGTCACACAAGTGATCTTTTGAAAATTTAATCTTGGATAGACCGACAACTAGATCTTTTGAAACTACTTTATTTAGCAAGTCAAAGTTGACGTGCGCTAAACGCTTATGCCATAGCCAAGAGTCTTCACTCATGGTGACAAGACATTTAGTGCTATTCACAAATACTTCATTCAAGTCAAGCATATAGACATTATTTACCCTCAAGCCCTTAAACACATCATATTTCTTATCATTGTGTTCAATCATGCAATATTCTTTTGAAAAAGAAACTTTATAACCTTTGTCACACAATTGACTAATGCTAATAATATTGTGCTTAGGACCTTCAACTAAAAGGACGCCTGAGATAGTAGTAGAAGAGGGATTACCTACACTACCTTTTTCGAGTACTGCTCCCTTGTTGTTATCATCATAGGTTACAAATCCTTTCTTCTTTGCCACAAAGTCAATGAATAAGGAAATTTCACCCGTCATATGTCTTGAACATCCACTGTCGTGAACCCATCTTCTCTCTGTAGATTCAAGACATTTTACCTCCAAAATTAAACAAGGGAAATAGGTACCCAATTTTTATTGGGTCCTTGTGTGTGAGTGAATCTTTGGTTGTATTTGGGCAACCATTGGAAAATACCTTTAGGAACCAAGAATCTCCTAAATCAGTATTTAGCAATGGTGTGTCCCCTTTCTCAACAATATAGACAAGTTAGGTTTACATTGGAGTTACTTTTGCTACTATGATCTCTCATCACATATGTATATTTCTGATACGGATTATTCATACTACTTCTAAAGTGTGAGCGATCAACAACAAATGTAACTTTAGGTTCTAAAGTCTTGTCTAATTTGGCTTTAAGAGTTTTAACCTCCTTTTGCCAAATGTGACAAGTTTCACAACCCCAGTTTAACTAAGAGGACTTGTCATCCTTAGTTTTAGCTTTTGTAGCTTCTACCATTGAATTCTTAAGAGCTTCTAATTCCTTTCGGAATCGGAAATCTTTTTCTCTAAATGTGAGAAAATTTGCTTATTTGAGGCTAAGCGTTTGAAAGCCTTTTTAGCCTCATTGTGTAGAGCTTCAAAAGCATTTTGCAAATCAGAATAAGACATTTTATTAAAATGTTCATATTTAGAATAACTTACATTCTTTTTCTTCTTTTGATGAGCCGTGAGACAAAGATTGACCGTTTCATCTTCATCACTCGAGCTATCTTCGCTTGAGGACTCACTATCACTCTCCCATGCAATGTATGTCCTTTTAGGCTTGCTCAATTTCTTTTGTTGATGATGTTTGTCTTTTCCTTTGTCTTTCTTCATCAAGGGACAATCCGACTTGTAGTGACCGACCTTTCCGCAATTAAAGTATGAACCCTTTGACTTTGCATTCTTATTTCCTTCTTGCTTTGAGAATTTTGATTGACGTCTAAAGTTGATGAGATTTTTGTCTGAATGTTGTATTCCATTTTTCCCGATGTATCTATTATACCTTCTCACGAACAACCCCATATCATCATTCGAATCTCCATTTTCATCACTTGACTCACTTTCACTAAGCTCTTTGGTGGAGGACTTTGAACTAGAAGCCTTTAGAGCAATAGACTTCTTGTCTGTGTCTTTTAATTTCTCTTTCTTTTCTTTCTTTTCATGTTGATAAAGACTTATGAGCTCTTGCTCATGTTCTTCAAGCTTACCAAACAATGTTGTGATGTCCAATGTCATGAGATCGTTAGCTTCCTTGATAGCCGTGACCTTAGGTTGCCATTCCCTATTAAGACATTTCAAAATTTTGTTAGTAGCAATATCATTGGAAACGGGTCTACCAAGTGAATTTAAACGATTGATTAAGTGAGTGAATCTCTTTTACATTTCCGCAATGGTTTCACCATGTTTCATGTGAAAGAGATCAAACTCTTGTGTTAAAGTATTGATTCTAGCTAGTTTGACATCATTAGTTCCCTCATGGGCAACTTGTAATGCGTCCCACATAGCCTTAGTGGTAGTACAATGAGAAACCCTATAGTATTCATCAACTCCCAAAGAGGATATGAGAATATTTCTAGCTTTCCAATCATAATTTCACTTTTCTCATCATCATCGTTCCATTGTGCTTCCGGTTTAGGTACAACAACATTATCCGCATTGGTCATAGTTATTTCAATAGGACTATTTTGAATAACGTTCCATACCTTTCTATCAATAGAATTGATATGCGCTCATATACAATCTTTCCAATAACCGTAGTTCTCACTATTAAAAACCGGCGCTATATTATACGCCCCTTTAGGTTGTTAGCCATTTTATAATAAGCTATATGCGAAGCACTATATGAACCGGTGCTCGTGATACCACTTGTTAGATGATGTCACTGATCTAAAAGGGGGGGGGGGGGTTGAATAGATCACTAATTTTTAATAATTTGCGCTTCAAAAAATTGTTTTAAAAAATTATGCGAAAGCGGCCTCAGATCAAAACTCGTCTAAATGAAATGTTATTGGAAAGATCGAATATACGAAACTGAATGAAATGATATTGATGAGATATCAGAATCAATAAGGTTCCCAATCAACAATTAAAATAAAAGCCACTTAAGGTGAACCAATTTCCAATGCTTAATAGAGGATAAAATTTGAATTGACAATTTTACAAATAGTTTGTGTGCTATCAATATGTCAAACACTCGGCGTGCGAAACACACTAAGTCAAATTTCCTTTGAATTTGTAGTGCAAAATTTTTCACACTTGCAATCAAAGTGATTGCAATGGTTTTTCACAACAGTTTTAAAAGACTACAAATCAATCTAAATATTTTTAACAATTGATTTCACACAAACTTCAATAATGCAAAGTAAAGAGATAGAGAGAGAGAGAACGACACCCAATTTGTTTAGGCAGTTCCCCTTTCGTCCTCGCTTCAGGTACGTCTGCCCCCAATTCTAAAAATGGAATTGAGATATGTATAATATATGTGTGCAATATTCAGTACAAGAGAAGTCCTAGCTAACCAATAATGTAACCCAATTGTTGAAGTTGAATCTAACCACTTTTCTCCCCTTGATTCCAGCTGAATCAAGAATATCAAACACTTCGAACAAACCTTCGGTTACATCTACTCTCTTGACCGAACCTTCCGTTCTTCAAGTCTTTCACTCGGATGATTTAGATTGCGATGTTTGACCCCAAATATTTCAAAAAAATCCTCCGGTTAAGGTTACTCCCTTGACTGAACCCACCGTTCTTCAAGGCTTTCACTCGGCTGAATCTGTAATGCAAATATTTATTTAAAAACCCCCCAAATATATCAAGATATTGGAGGACAAAACCCCAATGGTTTTATTGAAGAAAATCCCACTGAATCTCTACCCAAACTTGATATACAAATCCTACATTTGGACGTTATCACTCTTGACAAAGCACAATCAATAAAAATGATTATGTGTGATTATTGATTGATCTGAGGTGATTGTCGCACCTCAAAAAATCAATCGCTTAATCGAAGACACGACCCTAGCGTGAAAGGCGCGGAAAACGGTTCGACAGAGTCGCCACCGAACTTTATTTATCCCAAAAGAGGGAAAGGAAAATATCGAGAAAACCTTTAAAGAAGGGGTAAGAACATGGTCTTTGTAACCACATTCTGGGTTCGGGAGTCGGTTACGTGAGGGGAAGGTACGCGCACCCCCTCACGCCCGTTGTACTCAACGGGAACCTCTTGATTCAAATCGCGATGCTCGTTAGCTAAGTTTGTCTATTTTCTTCTCAAAAATAAATGTGAAACGGTAGGATAAAAGGGAACGATACTAAAGGGGAATGGGGCGGTTTAAGGATAGGGTGCTCGGCAAGATCATCACGACCTCGGGCCTACGTATGCTCATTCGGACGAGAATGAGGAATCAGAGCAATCGTAGTTCGACTACGGGGTTTGACGGAAAAAAGACGGAAGTGTGGATGCAAACGGGGAAAAAGAAAAAGTGTGCTCGCCAAGATCATCGCAATCTTGTGCCTACGTACCTTTATTAGGACGAAAATAAAGAATCAGAGCAGTCGTAGTTCGTGGTACACCCACGAAACAAGGGAGTTGGTTGATTTTTAAAAGAGGCGCCAATTGCTCACATTCGAGTAAGAGAACTCGCACCCAAACAATCGAAGGAAGATCAAAGACTTGAACCCCCATTTTTCACCTTGAAGAGTTTCAATAGTTATTAATCGTTTTGAGGTTTATTGTGAAAGTCTGCTTGATGTTGGATCAAGGGTTTATTGTATGCGCTTGGTTGATTTGAAAAGAATTTGATTTGTTAAAAGAAGAGGCGTCAATTGCTCACACACGAGTAAGAGAACCCGCACCTAAACAATCGAAGGAAGATCAAAGACTTGAACCCCCATTTTTCACCTTAAAGAGTTACGATAATCGTTAATTGTTTTTGGAGTTTGATTATGAAAATCCGCTTGACGTTGGATCAACGGTTTATTTGTTATGAAAAGAGTTTGGTTGAAAAGACTTGAGGTTGATTTTGAAAGTGGCTCGACGACGAATCGAGAGTTTGGTTGAAAAGGTTTGTTTAGAAAATGGCTTGACGACGAATCGAGAGTTTGGTTGAAAGGAGGTTCGTTTTGAAAAATGTCTCGACGACGAATCGAGGTTTTGGTTTGAAAATGGGTTGCCTATGCTAGTCCCTAGAGGTGCTCCTAGTAAACAAACCACAATCAAAGCAATAATAAATGCGTACATCGGAATGGGAGAGGGGTACATGTAAAATACAAGTGTTGACATGAAATAAAGGGTCTCGTTGTAAGGTAGCCCAAGAGAAAGCCGTGTGTGTGCAAAGTGTCCTAAACTAAGCCTTGAATGCGCGTCGAGCAAATGATCATAACCACAGTCCGTTCATGTTCGTTTTTTATGGTTGCGAGAGTTGTTAATTGTTTTCGATTAAGGGTGAGCAAATGAAAAATAGTTAGATAAAAATGAATATGGTATGGACAATGAATAATATGAACAATATAACAAAGATGAACAAGATATAATATTGACATAAAATAAAATTGGTCTCGTCTTAATCGAAATTTAATCGAGAAATCGATAATCAACGATCTTTGACTTTCATTGACCAAAAAGAGAAATGAAAGAAATATAAAGTGACAAATAAGAAATTAAATCGAAAATATGAGTACAAAGCATAAAGATCTCACCTTTATCGAGATTAAGTCGAGAAATCGATAAATCGTCGATGTTTGGTTTTCATTGACCCAAAATAAATGTAAAAATAGTGAATAAATTGAAATAAAAATAAATAAATAGGTAGGCCTCAAATAAATCGAAATTTAATTGGTTTGATTAAATTATGAATTGAGTCATATCATTGGCCCTTAAATAAAGTAAAATTGAAAGATGAAAATAAAACTAAATAGAATAAATAGTTGAGAAAACTCTATTAACAAAAACTTACAAAATAAATTAATAAAAAGTTTAAAGAAGAAGGGGGGGTCAGAAACATCAAGGGTAGTGATTGTATGGAATCATATGGGCCTTTAAGCCCATCATCCATACGGTTTAAAAAAAGATGGGGATTGGTTAAAAAACAGATGGTGGTGTGTATAGAGAAAGTAAGTGTAAGTTTAAGAACAACACGGGCCTTAAGCCCATTAACTCAAACGAAAAGCAAAAATAAAAATAAATATAAAGAAAAGAAAAGAGGAATTTAGGTTAGCGTTATCAGATAAAGCAAGCCAAGGTCACCATCAAATCCTTCGTTTTCATCTTTTTTCTTCTTCTCAAAAACAGAACAAAAATAAAAATAAAAACAACAAAATGAAACCACCAAGGGTACGATAATGGATCGATCCCCCACCTTCCTCTAGCGGTCGTTAATATCGGTTCCTCTTTCTCTCGCTAAACTCTGCTTTTGGTTTCAGGTTTGTAATGGTTTCAAATCAAACTCTCTCTTCTACTCTATTCTGGGTGCGATTTCTGGTTTACGGGGATGGGGTTTGGAATGGTTGTTTGGTGGGTTCGATTTGGGGTCGTGGTTCTGAGTTGTTTGGGTTGAGGAGGGTAGCCAAAGGTTTAGGTTGCTGTTTGTCGAGGACAGAAAGGGAACGAAGAGTCGTGGCGGATGAATGTTAATGGTGAGTTTAAGTGTTATTGTTATGTTGTTGCATATGAGAAACACAGTTTGGTTGAGTTGGTGATGCGGTGAGGGGATAAGGTTGTTGAACAAGCTTGTTTTGGATATGGTGGTTTCTGAGTGTTTGGCGCAGGCGTGAATCGCGGTTTAGAGAAGTGATTTGGTTTGCAGGTTTTGTGGTGGAATTTGGGGTTACGGCTAGAGATGTGAGGTGAGAACGATGAAGGTTTCAGTTTTGTTGAGGAGTTTTTGCGTTCTTCAATTTGGTTTTTTTTTTCTTTAACTCTATCCGCCTCCTTCTTTTAAATTGAATCACAAACTTCTCCCCTAAGTTTATCAGTACCAATTCTTGTCTTGTATTGATTGTAATGTCTCTTTCCATTGTACAGGTTGTACCATATTGTGCAGATATGTCGTATGGTTTGTGTTTGGCATCATGTAGTAGGCCTGAACTCGCAGCAATAGGGCGCAGAGGAAATTTGGACTGGCTTGTGGAAGATTAACACCACAGTTGAAAATAGCTTTTTTGTTCATATTTTTTGTAATTTTGAACCATAAGCATTTGAGATGTAATGTAAAAAAAACTATGGACTTTTATTGTTGTAGGTAAAAAAAAGTGATGCGCTTGATTTTTGTGAGTTTGAATTTTGGAATTGAATTTGGAATATTAATTTGAGTTTGGTATTTGGTGTAAAAATAGAAAGGTTAATATTGAGTGATGAATATTAAAAAAAATAAAAAATAAAAATGGATTAGAAAAGGTAAAAAATGGATAAAATAAGGATAAAAATGGTTTTTGGTAGAAATTGGTTTAAGAATGGATATCTAAATTATAAAAGATGGATAAAATAAGAAAAATAGAAATGGATATGGATATGGATTTTTTTGAGAATTAGTTTTGGATATGAAATAAATATGGGAAATTTGAATGAATATGGAAATGGTTATTTAACTGGATAAAGGACTAAAATGGTTAAATATATATGGATAAAAAATAAAAGAGGGATGAAGTTAAAGACAATATAGTTTTTTGGATTTTTCTGAATAACTATTAATGGATGGATGTACAGATGAAAATTATACAGGTAGGACAAATTTGGGGTATAACAGATGCCCATATCTAATTGGCTTAAACTGAATAAAATGAACTGCTACGGTGTTTGCTTTTATGGAGGTATAAGTCAATTAGATATAAAAAGACCACGAATTTGTCTGAAAAGAAAGAAAATGATGGGGAAGTGAAATGATGGATCAATGTCACCCTCGAGTGGACACTGAAAAAACTTGCAAAGGGCGTTATCACCAAAAGGATGACAACAGGAGAATTTTGACGCTAAAAGGATGACAGACCTATCACCAAAAGGATGATAGTGAACACACGCACACAGACCCTTCCACCAAAAGGATTAAAATGAGGTCAAAGCCTACTATTACCAAAAGGATAATAGGGCACACACGCACACAGACCCTTCCACCAAAAGGATGAAAATGAGGTCAAAGCCTGCTATTACCGACGAGATAATAGGGCACACACGCACACAGACCCTTCCACCAAAAGGATGAAAATGAGGTCAAAGCCTGCTATTACCGACGAGATAATAGGGCACTCACACACATAGACCCTTCCACCAAAAGGATGAAAATGAGGTCAAAGCCTGCTATTACCGACGAGATAATAGGGCACTCACACACACTGACCCTTCCACCAAAAGGATGGAAATGAGATCAAAGCCTGCTATTATCGACGAGATAATAGGGCACACACGCAACGTCTGCTACTACCGATGAGATAATAGGGCACACACACAGCCTGCTACTACCAAATGGATAGTATGGCACACAACACAGCCTGCTATTACCAAAAGGATAATAGGGCACACACGTAACGCCTACTATTACCGACGAGATAATAGGGCACACACACAGCCTGCTACTACCAAAAGGATAGTATGGCACACAACCCAGCCTGCTATTACCAAAAGGATAATAGGGCACACACGCAACACCTGCTATTACCGACGAGATAATAGGGCACACACACACAGCCTGCTACTACCAAAAGGATAATAGGGCACTCAAACACACAACCTGCTATTACCAAAAGGATAATAGGGCACACACACAGGCTGTCACTTACCAAAATGATGACACACAGACCAAGGGTTTATGGATCGGCGACACCAAAAGGATGACGAATCAAAACAAGCTATTACCACCAAAAGGATGACAGGAACTTCTTATTCGTGAGGACCAACATCAAAAAGACACAGGTTGAATTAAGATGGTTTCGGCTATCACCAAAAGGATGATAGAAAAGTTTTTATTTGAGTGTTACCAACACCAAAAGGATGCAGGTTGAATTGAGTTGATTGGGTTTGGCTATCACCAAAAGGATGATAGTAAGGCAAATGACAAAAGGTCAAGTTTGCTGGGGGTGTGATGAGATTTATTTGGAGACATCAACAAAAGGTTGAAGTAACGAATCAATGAGGAAAGCCCACGAAAAGGAAAGGGAAATAGTGAAAAATGGAGAAGGTAACCCGCCAAGATCTACGCAATCTTGTGCCTACGTATCTTTACTCGGACGAGAATAAAGAATCAGGGCAGTCGTGGTTCGACTTGAAGAAAAGATTCAATGAGGGACGCCCACTGACTCAGAGGAATGTTTATTGGTTGGGATGAGGATGACGACCTCAGCAACAAAAGGTTGAGGAACACAACTCAATGAGGAACACCCACTGACTTGCTTGGAGATCACAGATTTATCAACAGAAGGTTGAAGACTTTCATGAGGAATACCCATGAACTTGAAGAAGATGCCTATGACTGGGCAGAAGGTTTCATTGAGATCTTGTCTTGTTAGACCAAAGGTTGAAAACAAATTTGTGAGGAACGCCCACGGACTTGAAGAAGATGGCCCTGGCTGGGCCGAAGATCGTCTTGCAGTCTTGAGATTGATCCTGGATCTTGTGCATGTATGAATGCTTGATTTTGTAATGATGTGCAATGCAAATGCTGACACACGGAGATGCAAGTGCTGGGGGAGGTATGATTATTTTTTTGGGTATGCGTATGATGCACATGATGACGAATGCGATGCATATGATGCGTATGATGCACATGATTGCATACGGGTGATTAGATATGTTTGGAGAGGTGCCAGCATGGTGAAATTTTTGGTAGTTGCCAATGCGGATTGGACTTTGGGTGGAGGGAGGGATTTGATTTCCTCGACATGCAGTTTGTTGAAGACACCATGATTGAAGCGGACGAATATGCTTTCGAGGCCTCAAGCTTGACCGCTTGTTGATTTGTTGGTGAGGATAGCCTGCTGCAATGAGTCTTGCCCCAGTCTGAATATGGTAATGGTCTGCCCCTGATTAACCATTTCTGAAACAGTTTGATCTTTGGAGGTTGAGTCTTGATGTGCTTTGAGATGATCTGAAATAGCTTGCCCGTGATCAAGCTGTTGAAGGATTTACCTCAGATTGAGGGTTTTGAGGGATTCTTGCTTCGGGTCGGCACCACTAAAAGCTCGAGTTCTTCTTCAATTGTCCTTTGTTGGAATTGCACATTTACAAATGGTAATCTTAATGCTCATGCAAGTTTTGAAAAAGAGTCGTTTATTTGAGTGTCGTGATAGTGAGACGAATGGACCGTTAGCCCAAACGTGTGCTGATTTTGATGATGTGAAAGATATAGCAAGGAGAATGACACCAATGCTGAAGATTAGCAAATATGGGGAGTCAGTTTACGCAACCTTGCAATAACATATTTTCAGAATAAACCTCGCCTCAATTAGGTCTTTCGGGGGTTGTAACGTGGTCTGGTTCGCGGTTTAAGAAACAAAGGATATTAGGCTCAAAGTATGATTTGTACCCACTCCTTCTTCGTGATGAACTCCAGTCCTACGTTCAGTTAATTCTGCACATGTTTGCCTTCCAAAAGGGTTGACGGTTTAAGGTATGCTTGACATGACAGTCACCTTTATTTTGTTTTTGATGGATATTAATGACCCTTTTGTTTTGATTATAGTGGTCACTGAAACTTACTTTGTTTTTGGTTGAGGATTCGAGGCCCTCTTTTGTTTTTTTTATCCCTATCTTTTGCATGGACTGATTTCGCTTGTCGAGTCCATCAGGGTTGTCTTGATTTTTGCCTAAGTTGCCTTTGAAGTGCTCGACTTAGCGGGCTTTTGATTTTTATTGTTTTTGGTTTTTGTTGGAGGGTTGTGACTGCCAAGTCATGGGTATTGATGAACAACCGACATGTCTTTTGGATTTTGCTTTGTGATTTGAGTGCGTAATTGGGTTAACTGAACACTACCCTGCCCCAGGTTGAGTGTAAGGGTTTATAGATCCGAAGGAAACTGCTACTTCTTGGCTCGAAGTGGTTTAACTAGGGATTAACTCCTTGTCTCTCCAGTGTTTAGGGGAATTGAAACAATGCATGTACATCATCGACGAGATTTTGTCCGAAAGCATACATTTTGCAATTATGGGTATTTCATTTTCATCATCCTTCCTCCAATCATTGCTAAGCGACAGTTGATAAAGAGAGTGAAGTGGATATAAATGTGTCTATGATTTGCAGTAAATGGAGAGAATGAGTGAATACGACATAACTGATTCAAAACATGCATAATCATTACATTAAGAAAACCAAATACAAATGACAATGTTTAAAGCATACAATACTTAAATAAATAAAGACAAAATACAAGAATGCAAATGATGGGATGGCAACGTGACTGCCTTCTTCGGGGAAATTTGAACTTGACTTGACTTGATTAGATGCTGGCACTAGCGTGGCGGCGGCATAGGGTTGTTGATGACGTTTAGAGCCTTCCCATTGAACACGAGATACTTTGAGTCGATCATGTCTTGAACCTTGTGTTTGAAAGCTCTGCAGTCCTCGATCGTATGCCCTAGAGCACCCTTATGAAACTCGCAATGAGCATTAGCATCATAATCTGGGGGGATGACAGTTGGAGGAGCTAGGTCCCTGGGAGTGATTGCCCTCTTCTCCATCAATTGAGCAAAGATCTGAGCATAGGTCATCAGCAGACGATCAAAGTCTCTATTTGGCCTCCTTGTCCTTTGTTGATTAGGCTGACGTTGTTGAGCAGCTCTCTGTTGTTGATGTTGAGGAGGATACTGATACCCTTGCTGGTTGTATGATTGTTGCTGAGGAATCTGTTGCTGAGGCGTTGGAGTTTGAACAGCTTGGACAGTTGGCTGATAAGGCATTGGAGCGTATTGCGCAGCAACATATGGATATTGGAAGTATGGCATTTGATAAGGCATTGGAGCTGGAGCTTGTGGAGCTTGCCCCTTCTGAGCATAGACAACATTTGTTTTGCCCTCTTTCTTTTTGAATCCATTGTTGAAAGGCTTCTTGACTGCAGACTGACTGCTAGAACCTCCTTGGATCTTTCCGCTCTTCAGACCCTCTTCAATCCTCTCACCGACAATTACCAAATTAGAGAATCCGGCAGAAACATTACCAATTAATTTCTCATAGTATTGGCCTTGCAAAGTACCCATGAAGATGTCAATCAATTCACGGTCAACCAGAGGTGGATGCACCATTGCAGCTAGCTCTCTCCAGCGTTGCGCGTACTCCTTAAAGGATTCGTTGTCCTTTTGAGCCATACTCTGAAGTTGAGTACGATTCGGAGCAAGGTCAGTGTTGTACTTGTATTGCTTGACAAATGCATCAGCTAGATCATCCCAAGTACGCACATTGCTACGCTCCAGTTGCATGTACCATTCGAGTGATGCCCCAGACAAGCTGTCTTGGAAGCAATGAATCATCAACTTTTCGTCTTTGGCATGGGAAGCCATCTTGCGGCAGTACATCCTTAGATGCATGTGGGGACAACTGAGGCCTTTGTACTTCGGGAATTCTTGTACCTTGAACTTGGGAGGAATGACCACATCTGGCACCAAGCACATTTCTAGTGCATTTAGAGATTTTGAGTTGCGCCCCTCCATGACTCGGAGTTTCTCAGCTAAATAACGACACATTTTCATGGCTTCAGAGTCTTGAGCAGCAGTAGGATTGATAATTGGGATAACAACATGGTAGTTCTGTACCTCATCATACTGATCCACCAGATTTTCTTCGGCATGAGGAATAGAAACCTGAGTGACAACAGGTTGGGCTTGCGGAATAGCACCAACAGCGACTCCAGATGTTGGAGGTGGTTGAGAAATAGCTCCTTCAGCGGCAGGCGTAAAGTTCATTGGTATCCCATAATTGATAGGGTTGGGGACCGGAACTGAGAGCCTCGAGGGTGACCCTTGCACGGGCACAATGTTGTTGGCAGCAGCGGCCTCACGCAGTTCTTCTTCTCTTCTGGCCATCATGATGGCTTCAAGAATCTGATCAATCTTTCCCTTCATAGAGTCTATTTATTCTCTGAAGGCAGCTTGCTCTTGCTGAATCTGCTCCATCGTTCTTCTTGTGTTGGCTCGAGTTGCGTACTGGTGTCGAGGAATCAGCTTGATTTACTAGAGAAGGAAGGAAGTTGAAGTGAGATTCCGAGGTTGAAAACGCAATGCAAGATGCGTAACAGATGCAATGCAATGCAATGATATGAGATGCAATGCAAGATTCAAGATCCAGGATCGCAGGATCAAACAGTTCTGAGGTTGGCTGGAGGAACGGGTCAAGAACCACAGCTAGGATCAAGAAAACCCATGGGTAGGTTTCTAAAACGGGTAGGTTCCTAGAGTTATGGATATATTTCGAAAACATTATAACCATGACAAAGATTTGTCCGACTATAATATCCTCGAAATAATCTTTTCTAGGCGAGGTCTTCATTTCTTCCCCACGAGAAAGATTCCTCGGAGGCGCCCACTACACAACCATCGACACACGGGTTCTAAATAGGGTTCTCAGAATCCTAGATCGAGGTCAAAAATATTACTATCAGGAAGTAATACGTTCGAGGGATCTCATCTGATTGGGGCGTTCGCATTAACTCACATAGAATTAACACTACCAACCACCATGGGTAAATTGGGTTAATGGTCCTTGGGATCAATGACCCACCTCGAAGATATTACCACCATGGCAAAGATTCACCACAACAGTAATATCTCCAAGGGAATCTACTCTAAGCGGTGGTTTTCGCTTCAACTCACGCGGAGGAGACCATGCAAGCCTACACTACACAACCACCATCCTAATCCTAGGGTTTTTCTCGACTCGGGTGTAGAGCCATCTCACAAAGTTCCCAATGTCAGAACATCCCAACAATGCCACAAAAGGTAACACAGGTAAATAAGAAAACGAGAAGAAAATAAATAAACGAAGTTAAAGAGCTAGCGATTCGAATCAAGATAGGCTTGACTCTCTCTTGCATGGAGCAAATATTTCCCCAGCAGAGTCGCCATCTATCGCACCTCGAAAAATCAATCGCTTAATCGAAGACACGACCCTCGCGCGAAAGGCGCGGAAAACGGTTCGACAGAGTCGCCACCGAACTTTATTTATCCCAAAAGAGGGAAAGGAAAATATCGAGAAAACCTTTAAGGAAGGGGTAAGAACATGGTCTTTGTAACCACATTCTGGGTTCGGGAGTCGGTTACGTGAGGGAAAGGTACGCGCACCCCCTCACGTTCGTTGTACTCAACGGGAACCTCTTGATTCGAATCGCGATGCTCGTTAGCTAAGTTTGTCTATTTTATTCTCAAAAATAAATGTGAAACGGTAGGATAAAAGGGAACGATACTAAGGGGGAATGGGGCGGTTTAAGGATAGGGTACTCGGCAAGATCATCGCGACCTCGGGCCTACGTATGCTCATTCAGACGAGAATGAGGAATCAGAGCAATCGTAGTTCGACTACGGGGTTTGATGGAAAAAAGACGGAAGTATGGACGCAAACAGGGAAAAAGAAAAAGTGTGCTCGCCAAGATCATCGCAATCTTGTGCCTACGTACCTTTATTCGGACGAGAATAAAGAATCAGAGCAGTCGTAGTTCGTGGTACGCCCACGAAACAAGGGAGTTGGTTGATTTTAAAAAGAGGCACCAATTGCTCACACACGAGTAAGAGAACTCGCACCCAAACAATCGAAGGAAGATCAAATACTTGAACCCCCATTTTTCACCTTGAAGAGTTTCAATAGTTATTAATCGTTTTGAGATTTATTGTGAAAGTCCGCTTGATGTTGGATCAAGGGTTTATTGTATGCGCTTGGTTGATTTGAAAAGAATTTGATTTGTTAAAAGAAGAGGCGTCAATTGCTCACACACGAGTAAGAGAACCCGCACCTAAACAATCGAAGGAAGATCAAAGACTTGAACCCCCATTTTTCACCTTAAAGAGTTACGATAATCGTTAATTATTTTTGGAGTTTGATTATGAAAATCCGCTTGACGTTGGATCAAGGGTTTATTTGTTATGAAAAGAGTTTGGTTGAAAAGACTTGAGGTTGATTTTGAAAGTGGCTCGACGACGAATCAAGAGTTTGGTTGAAAAGGTTTGTTTAGAAAATGGCTTGACGACGAATCGAGAGTTTGGTTGAAAGGAGGTTCGTTTTGAAAAATGTCTCGACGACGAATCGAGGTTTTGGTTTGAAAATGGGTTGCCTATGCTAGTCCCTAGGGGTGCTCATAGTAAACAAACCACAATCAAAGCAATAATAAATGCGTACATCGGAATGGGAGAGGGGTACATGTAAAATACAAGTGTTGACATGAAATAAAGGGTCTCATTGTAAGGTAGCCCAAGAGAAATCCGTGTGTGTGCAAAGTGTCCTAAACTAAGCCTTGAATGCGTGTCGAGCAAATGATCATAACCACAGTCCGTTCATGTTCGTTTTTTATGGTTACGATAGTTGTTAATTGTTTTCGATTAAGGGTGAGCAAATGAAAAATAGTTAGATAAAAATGAATATGGTAGGGACAATGAATAATATGAATATAACAAAGATGAACAAGATATAATATTGACATAAAATAAAATTGGTCTCGTCTTAATCGGAATTTAATCGAGAAATCGATAATCAACGATCTTTGACTTTCATTGACCAAAAAGAGAAATGAAAGAAATATAAAGTGACAAATAAGAAATTAAATCGAAAATATGAGTACAAAGCATAAAGATCTCACCTTTATCGAGATTAAGTCGAGAAATCGACAAATCGTCGATGTTTGGTCTTCATTGACCCAAAATAAATGTAAAAATAGTGAATAAATTGAAATAAAAATAAATAAATAGGTAGGCCTCAAATAAATTGAAATTTAATCGGTTTTATTAAATTATGAATTGAGTCATATCATTGGCCCTTAAATAAAGTAAAATTGAAAGATGAAAATCAAACTAAATAGAATAAATAGTTGAGAAAACTCTATTAACAAAAACTTACAAAATAAATTAATAAAAAGTTTAAAGAAGAAGGGGGGGTCAGAAACATCAAAGGTGGTGATTGTATGGAATCATATGGGCCTTTAAGCCCATCATCCATACGGTTTAAAAAAAGATGGGGATTGGTTAAAAAACGGATGGTGGTGTGTATAGAGAAAGTAGGTGTAAGTTTAAGAACAACAAGGGCCTTAAGCCCATTAACTCAAACGAAAAGCAAAAATAAAAATAAATATAAAGAAAAGAAAAGAGGAATTTAGGTTAGCGTTATCAGATAAAGCAAGCCAAGGTCACCATCAAATCCTTCGTTTTCATCTTTTTTTTTTCTCAAAAACAGAACAAAAATAAAAATAAAAACAACAAAATGAAACCACCAAGGGTACGATAATGGATCGATCCCCCACCTTCCTCTAGCGGTCGTTAATATCAGTTCCTCTCTCTCGCTCAACTCTGCTTTTGGTTTCAGGTTTGTATTGGTTTCAAATCAAACTCTCTCTTCTACTCTATTCTGGGTGCGATTTCTGGTTTACGGGGATGGGGTTTGGAATGGTTGTTTGGTGGGTTCGATTTGGGGTCGTGGTTCTGAGTTGTTTGGGTTGAGGAGGGTAGCCAAAGGTTTAGGTTGCTGTTTGTCGAGGACAGAAAGGGAACGAAGAGTCGTGGCGGATGAATGTTAATGGTGAGTTTAAGTGTTATTGTTATGTTGTTGCATATGAGAAACACAGTTTTGTTGAGTTGGTGATGCGGTGAGGGGATAAGGTTGTTGAACAGGCTTGTTTTGGATATGGTGGTTTCTGAGTGTTTGGCGCAGGCGTGAATCGCGGTTTAGAGAAGTGATTTGGTTTGCAGGTTTTGTGGTGGAATTTGGGGTTACGGCTAGAGATGTGAGGTGAGAACGATGAAGGTTTTGTGGTGGAATAGGGCGCAGAGGAAATTCGGACTGGCTTGTGGAAGATTAACACCACGGTTGAAAATAACTTTTTTGTTCATATTTTTTGTAATTTTGAACCATAAGCATTTGAGATCTAATGTAAAAAAACTATGGACTTTTATTGTTGTAGGTAAAAAAAAAGTGATGCGCTTTATTTTTGTGACATTTTTGTGAGTTTGAATTTTGGAATTGAATTTGGAATATTAATATGAGTTTGGAATTTGGTGTAAAAATAGAAAGGTTAATATTGAGTGATTGATATTAAAAAAAAAAGGATTAGAAAAGGTAAAAAATGGATAAAATAAGGATAAAAATGGTTTTTGGTAGAAATTGGTTTAAGAATGGATATCTAAATTATAAAAGATGGATAAAATAAAAAAAATAGAAATGGATATGGATATGGATTTTTTTGAGAATTAGTTTTGGATATGAAATAAATATGGGAAATTTGAATGAATATGGAAATGGTTATTTAACTGGATAAAGGACTAAAATGGTTAAATATATATGGATAAAAAATAAAAGAGGGATGAAGTTAAAGACAATATATTTTTTTGGATTTTTCTGAATAACTATTAATGGATGGATGTACAGATGAAAATTACACAGGTAGGACAAATTTGGGGTATAACAGTGATCAGACTGGATCGTTGTGGCCTTCACGTAAGACAAGTGATGATGCTAGTAGGAGAGGAAAATGGGTGGTGGTACCTGCAAGGTACTCCGATGCCAAAGTAAGTGTTTGGTCAAAAGAGAGAAAGCAAGTACAAGATTTCAAGTATTCGATATTGGATACCTGCCCCTCTCAACTGAGGGGGTATTTATGAGGAGATCCCAAGTGATCAAAGCGCCTGGTCGACCAATGAGGGGTTGCCAAGTGGAGGGCAAATCGCGTGGCCTTTTGACCAGGTCTAACTGTCTCCGTGAGATTCGGGGAGACAGTTGGCCGCGTGAACTGCTTAGCGAGTGAAGGGGACATGCCCAACAACTAGTTTTTGCCCAACGGCTAGTTTCTGCCCAACGGCTAGTTTCTGGCGATTGGGCCTGTCCAATGGCTGGATTGGATTGAGCCTTGCCCCTCTGGGGGGCACAACGCCTACCCAGTCCAGAACAGGAGCCCCCCAAGTCCTTGCTTTGGTGGAAAGTGAGGACTTAAGGCATCCTTGTGGACAGTTATCTTTGAGTAGCGTTCTAGGAGACTCTCATCGCCTTCGCTAAGGTTGAGCTGGTCGGCGATGGTGATTTGATTGGTCCGACCAGCCGTTGTTGCTCGAAGAATAAAGGTTATTTTTCTATCTAGCGCGTTTTTTTAGAAGATGCCCGCCGTAGTGTCATTTTTATGCCGGGGACCTTTGGTGTGTGTCGGCGAAGGGGTGCGCTCGCGGAATAGCAAGATGCCTGGTGCATGTAACGTTTATACTTGGGAATGACAAACGAAGATTCCTCTTGACACGTGTTGAACATGCAACCTTTTGTCAGACCTAGAGCCGCCTAGGCAATGATGGCCTTCGCGCTTCCCCACGAGCAAATGCTTACAAAAAGGGGGAGGAGGAATTCATTTGTACACTTGTCACAAATTTCTCCTCTCCCCTCTTTTGCTCTGCAATTCGTCCCCTCGTCGGAGCCCACCTTTGCCGCCGTAGATCTTCATCGCTTTCTTCCACACCTTCATCTCCAACTCTTTATATTCAAGTAAGTTTGTTCATCTTTTTCTGCGTTTCTCATGGAGTTCTTCGTTTTCTGGGTTTCTTCATGAATTTTTCGGTGACATATGAGTTCTCTGATTGAAGATTCATGTGTTCTTCGATGAACATATGAATTTCTGGAAAATTTATGAAGAACATGAAGAACACGAAGAACCTGGACTGCATGTTGGGTTTTTTCTGGTGTAGATTCTCCTAGATTTTGGCTAGGATTAGTTTTAGGTTTGTAGTCGGGCACTAGGCCTGTTCGACGTGAAGCTCTGGCTTTGCGCGACGAGCTTGCTTTATGAGAGTTCAAGTTCTTTTGTTAAGTCGCGGAAACTCGTCCCCGTAGTAGGGGGACAATGTCATCGTATCAAGTCGCGGTCAAAGTGGGCTCGAGGTTGTCCTCGACTTCTTCCTCGCCCTTTCACTTGACTAGTGGTGGAAGGGTGGATTTGAACTTAGTCGTCGAATTCACTTTATCTTCCTCTGCTTTTCAGGAGAAAATGGCTGATCCTTGTGATGACGTCGTGCCCGATGCCCAGGCCGCGCAGGAGGAGATGGAGCAGGCCGTCGAGTATGCTAACGTTCAGGTCGCGAGGGGGGACCTTCAATGGATCACACACGAGCCGCTTTCGACCAAGTCGACATTTACTGAGGAAGAAGTTCGAGAGTTCCCCTTTTTGGAAAATCGGGCCGAGGGTGCGTCATCACAATGGAGGGCCTTCCGCCCGACTGAGAATTACAGGATCTGCTTGATTTACCCGGGGATGTGGTTCCCCATGTATGAATTCACCTTCGTGGAGGCCAAGTTTCGGCTTCCCTTCACCGATTTCCAGGAGGTGCTCTTTCGTCATCTGGAGCTGTGCCCTGCTCAGCTCCATCCAAACGCGTTGGCCTTCATTCGTGCCTTTGAGCTGGTGTGTCGCTTTCTCCATGTCGGGGTGACTGTCGACCTTTTCTTCTGCATCTTTCAGCTCCAATAAAGTACTAAAGGCACAAAGCAAAGCTGGGTGTAATTTAAACAACATAGCAGGTTCTTTTGGCCGTACTCCAAGTCTGTTCGTCATTTTAAGGATATATTCTTAGTCGTGAAGCCTGTTTCTGAGGCGGCAAAGAGGTCCATCTTGACGCTTGAAATGGCGACCGTCGATGGTCGGTAGGTTAAAAAGCCCGTGTCTAAGTTTCCTTTGGAATGGGTGTTCGCCCACTTCCGATATAGGACCGACCAGTTCCTGGTGAAGCACGATCAACTCTACGAGGCCGACAAGGAATCCTATCGTGTGCTTCATGCCTATGTGGAGAGCTTTACGCCGACCTTCGTAATGGACAGAGATGGCAAGGAACTGATGGGGACGATGGGGTGCCCGACAGAGCAGGCCGTTATATTAACACTAAGGCCCTCCTCGAATGTGAAAACGACGACGTGGCCTTTCAGCTTCTTGTTATAACTTGCTCTTGTGTTTGTATTTGTTAAGCTTTTTCTGTCTGCTAACTTTTGTCTTTTGTGTTCGCAGAGAAAATGGCTGACATGAGGGAGTGTTTAATGAGGTCGCAGGCAGCCAAGGTCCAGAAGAAAGTGCCTTCGGTGCCCAAAGTCGGAGCGGCCAAGCAGCAGGCGATGATGAAACTGAAGATGAGAGGGCCTTGAGGACGAGGAGGGACCTGGTCGAGAGGATCCGTGTCCTCGGGGATGACAACCTGGGGGCAGCCGAGTTTGGCTTTAATGCTGCTTTGGAGCAGGTGAAGGCCCTCAATTATGACGTCCAACTGGCGACTGAGGGAATGGGTCTACTCAATGTGGTCGTCAACGGCAAGGTGGTCCCCCCGGAGGGTGTCAGCGAGGTCGTCTAGTTTGACCAGGATATTTTTTTTTGGATGTACATGTATTTTGTGGGCCTGCGTGCTCTTTTTGATGTAGTGTTTGTTGGGCACTGCCCTTTTGATGTAATCCTGACTTATTTCGGCCTTGTAGCCGATGCTATTAACATTATGTTTGGAAATTTCCTGTCGCATTTATTTATGTATGCTTGTTTGAATGGACGTTTGCTCGACTTGTTTTTGTGCTCGACAGGCTGGTAGGTTCGTCGAGGAGGGCAAGGTGTTTTTGCCACCGATGAGACTAGGACCTCAGTTGAGGTACTAAACTCATAGTCTTGGACTGTTCCCATCGCGAGTTGGGTGTCCTGCCTGATTGGTGTGGCAACGGCGGAGCTCGATCAAGGTATCCCCGTTGGGCGCAGGATCTGCTCGTCACATGAGCAGAGGCTGACCGGTGTTGTAGAATGGGTCGTGCTTCACCAGGGCACGTTCTTGTGGCCGCGCCGTCTCCCCGTTCGGGGAGATCTTGTCGGTAGTTAGTCCGACCTTGTGGATGGGCTTAACTGTAGTATTGTTTGAGCTTTTCAGCATTCCATGGTCGAGCAAATAGTTCTCCTTCCAGAGTTTCTAAGTAGTAGGCTCCGGTGCCCGTTTTGGACTTGACCCTGTAGGGTCCTTCCCAGTTTGCGGCCAGCTTCCCTTCATGCGAATCTTTCTGGTTTTTGCGCAGGACCAGGCTACCAACGGGGAAGTCGCGCTTTATGACCTTAGCATTGTGACGCAAGGTTATTTGTTGTTTCAGTGAGGCCTCGCGGAGAGCTGCTCCTGATCGTATTTCTTCGACCAGATCGAGCTCTTCTCTTAATTCTTCGTCGTTCATCTCCTCGTCGAGGGGAGCTTCCGTTCGCCTGGAGGGCTCTCTAATTTCTACCGGTATCACCGCCTCGGTTCCGTAAGCTAGTCAGAAAGGGGTTTCCCCGGTGGTGGATTGCGGTGTTGTCCTGTAGGCCCAGAGGACGCTATGTAGCTCCTCGACCCATCTCTTCTTGGATTCGCCCAGCCTTCGCTTTAGACCCCGAAGGATCACCCTGTTCGCAGCCTCTGCTTGCCCGTTGGTCTGGGGATGTTCGACGGAAGTAAAGTACTGCTTCGTGCCTAACTTGGCGACGAAGTCTTGGAACTTTCTGTCCGTGAACTGAGTTCCGTTGTCGGTTACGAGGGCCCGGGGCACCCCAAACCGCGCGAGGACATTTCTTTTGTAGAAATGAAGTATGTTGAAGGCTGTGATCTTGGCGAGGGCTTCGGCTTCGATCCACTTTGTAAAGTAGTCGATGACCACGATTAAAAATTTGTTTTGGTACGACCCCATTGTGAATGGGCCGAGTATGTGCATTCCCCACCAGGCGAAGGGCCATGGCGAGGATAGAGTCTTCAATTAATTGGGGGGTGCCAAGTGCATGTCCCCGTGACGCTGACAGCGGTCACACTTCTAGACGTGCTCCTTGGCATCGTGCTGCATGGTCGTCTAGTAGTATCCTGCTTGCCAGGCTTTTCGTGCTAGGGATCTTCCTCCCAAGTGTTGCGCTTTGATGCCCTTGTGGATTTCTTGTAGAATCTCAGGGACCTTACTCTCTTCGACGCATTTCAAGAGGGGGATGGAGAATCTTCTTCGGTAAAGTTTGTCTCCAACCAGTACATGCGAACAGGCTCGTCGTTTAGTTATGCTGGCCTCTTTAGTGTCCTCGGGCAACTCCCCTTTGGTGAGGTAGTTGTATACGAGAGTCATCCAGCAATGGGTGTCCCCGATGATGTTGACGTCGAGCAGTTCGGGTGGTTTCTCAATACTAGGCCGGGAAAGTATTTCTTGTACGACGGAATTATTTCCACCTTTCCTTCTAGTGCTGGCTAGTTTGGATATGATGTCGGCTCGCGTGTTTCGTTCGCGGGGGATGTGCTGGACTTCCCATGCATCGAACGTTGCGATTCTTTCCTTTACTAACGCCAGGTATTCGGCTAACTGGTCGTTCTTTGCTTGAAATTCTCCCCGTATTTGCGTCGCTACAAGCTGGGAGTCAGTGTAGATTTTTACTTCCTTGGCGCCCACGTCCTTGGCCAGGCGTAGACCCACGAGGAAGGCTTCATATTCGGCTTGGTTGTTGGATGTAAGGAAAGACAGGACCAACAATACTTTGATTAGTATTCCTTCCTCATTTTCGAGGATAATTCCTGGCCCGCTACCTGAAGGGCTGGATGCCCCGTCTACGTAAATGATCCATTTCTGCGTTTCGGTAGGCGGGGACGTTGTTGGAGTCATCTCTGTCACGAAGTCGGCTAGGACTTGTGCCTTAAGGGCTTTCCTGCTCTCATAATAAATTTCGAATTCAGACAATTCCAGGGACCATTTGAACATTCTTTCGGCTATATCTGACCGGCAAAGCAACTGCCTAATGGGTTGGTCCGTGCGTACCATTATGGTGTGGGCCAGGAAGTAGTGTCTGAGTCTTCTCACGGTGATAATGAGGGAAAGGGAGACTTTCTCTATCTGCGCGTACCTGGTTTCTGGCCCTTGCAGAGCCTTGCTGGTGAAATATACAGGCTTCTACCCGTCCATCATCTCGCGGATGAGGGCAGCACTGATGGCTTCCCCGGTGATGGAGAGATATAAATACAAGGTTTCCCCGCAGTCTGGTCGGGATAGTATGGGAGGCTCGGTCATGGCTTTCTTGAGATGGGTGAGGGCCTGCTCGCATTCATCTGTCCATTCAAACGTGGCCTCCTTCCTAAGGAGTTTAAAGAAGGGTAGGGCGTGCTGGGCATATTTGGCCACGAAGCGAGAAAGCGAAGCGAGCATCCCGTTGAGTGATTGTATAGATTTTTTCTACTTGGGTGTGGGGAACTCCGTGAATGCCCAACATTTATCTGGATTCGCCTCTATTCCCCTTTCGGTGAGATAGAACCCGAGGAACTTCCCTGCTTGTACTCTGAAGGTGCATTTCTCAGGGTTGAAGCGCATTTTGCACCTCCTGGCCCGGTCGAAGACCTTTTGTAAGTGGGTAGTGTGGTCGGATTCCTCTAGGGATTTCATGATCATGTCGTCTATGTAAACTTCGAGCATGTCTCCGATTTCTGATCGGAAGACCTTGTTCATCATGCGCTGGTACGTGGCCCCAACATTTTTTAGACCGAAGGGCATTACGTTGTAGTAATAGTTCCCCGAGGAGGTCATGAATGCGGTATACCTCTTGTCCTCTTCGGCCATAGGGATTTGATTGTATTTCGAATAGGCGTCCATGAAGGACAAGAGTTTGAAACCTGCAGAGTTATCTACGAGTTTATCTACGCTCGGTAAAGGATAGGCATCTTTCGGGCAAGCCCGATTGAGATCGGTGTAGTCAATGCACATGCGCCATTTTCCACTATGTTTTTTCACAAGTACAATGTTGGACAGCCAGGTTGTATACCTGGCCTCCGATATGAATTTTGCCTCTAAGAGGTCTTGTATAAGTTTTTCGGCAGCCTGTGCCTTCTCATCGGATCGCTTTCTTCTCCGTTACGCAACGACGCGGGCAGCTGGATTAATGGTCAAATGGTGGCACGCGGTCTCGGGGTCTAGTCCGGGCATGTCTGCTGCGCTCCAGGCAAACAGGTCAGCGTTGTCGTCCAGGCATTTCTTCAGTTGTTGTTTGACCTCGTCGGGCAGTCCATCACCAATCTTCACCCCTCTGTTGGGGTTATTGCTGAAGGTGATGACTTCGAATTCTCCGTCTGGAACTGGCCGCATGAGGGTTGAAGTGGGGGAGCTGGTCGTCCCCGTTGGCGCAACCTTGCCCTTATCTTCCTTGCAATCATCTGAAATTCGGCTGTCAAGGTCGATGATGTGCACGGGAAGTGCAGACTTCTTGTCCGGTTGGTCATCTTCGGTTGGACGATCTTCATCCCTTGGTCGTTTGGTTGCTTTCGGCGCTGCTCCGATCTGGTTCTGTCCCCTGGTCGCTGCCTCGAAGCATCTGCAGGCAGCTTCTATGTCCCCATGTAAAGTTGCGACGTGACCTTTCTCAGTATAATACTTTAGCTTCAGGTGGACGACTGAAGGAACAACGATTAGTTCCGCGAGTGCTGGCCTGCCCAAAATGTACTGATACAACGACGGGCAATCGATCACCAAAAATTGGGTCTTGATAGATCTGGATGCTTCCTCCTCCCCAAATGTGACAGTCAGCTCCACGTATCCCCAAGGTCTGGCTGTGGCTCTGTTGAACCCCTGCAGGTCGGATCCCACATACGACGAGAGGTTCTTCTGGTCTAGCTTTAGGGCGCGGAACAGGCCCGTGTACATAATATCCACCGAGATGCCCTGGTCGACTAGGATCCTCCGGACATTGGTGTTTGCTAGTCTGGCCCTGATGAGTAGAGGAATGTGAGAATTCGGAGAGCCCCCGGGCAGCTCCTCACGGTAGAACGTGATCGGTTGAGAGCGTCCCTTGATTTTCTCGAGCGTAGCCAACTGGTCAGGACTGCAATCTATAAGTTGCTCAAACTTCCTCTTGACAGATCCTACTGTCAGCTCATTGTACCCCCCACATGAGATAACCATGGCTGCAGGGAAAGCTTCCCAAGTGCTGTTGGTGGATATCCGGGAAGGCTCTTTGAGGTAATCAGGAATGACGAAGTCCTCTGGTCGCGTAATGGACATGGTGACCTGCGGGGGAGGACTGGACCGAGAAGATTCTGTCTCCTTCTTCAGATCTGAAGCATCTCGTCGGGAGGACTCACCTTTCTTTACGTATTGCTTCAAATGACCCTCCTTGATGAGTATCTCTCTTGCGTCTTTAAGGTGCACGCTGTCCTTGGTTGTGTGTCCGTGGCTGCGGTGGAAGCGATAATATTTGCTCTTGTCGACGTTGCCTTTGGACGTCGTTGGTTTAGGGAACCTGACGCCCCCTGCTTGAATTCCGTATTGATGCATTCGGAGAGAATGCGTTCACGGGGAGCCGTAAGCAGGGTATATTCCGTGAATCGGCCAGCAGGCCCTTTGCTCCCTCGGGGACGATCATCTCGCCGCCTTTCCTTTCCTTGCCGGGATGTCTCCGACTCATCTTTTTTTGGTGCCCGGGTACCGTCTTGATCACTCGTGTCCCGGGCATGATAGGCGGTCTCCTTCTCCTCGTATTGTATATACGCTTCAGCTTTTCGAAGAAGTTCTGTCAACGTCAAGGAGTCTCGATCCCGACGGCTTTGCGAAACTCGCTTTTAGGTTTCAGGACCTTTTCGAGAAGATACTTCTTCATATGGTCCGTCGTATGGACCTCTACGGCTTCTTTGTTGAACCGTTCGATATATGCCCGCAGGGACTCATCCCTTCCTTGTATAATAGCTTCAAAGGTGGCCTCCGACTTGGGATGTCGTCGGGAGGCTGTAAAGTGTTGGGCAAATTGAGTTTTCAAGTTCCTCCATGATGTGATCGACCCTCGAGGAAGGCGCTTGAACCAAGCCATTGCTCCCTTTCTCGGTGTGATTGGGAATAATCTGCATTTTATGGCCCCAGTCACGTTGTGGTAATGGAGCATTGCTTCTATGTTCTCTATGTGTTCGCCGGGGTCGGTGGTCCCGTCGTAGGTGGCTAGAGTAGGGGGCTTCTCTAACCCGCGAAGAATTCTCGTGTCCATGATCTCCTGTGAAAGGGGGCCATGGACGTCGTCGTCGTTGCTTGAGCTTGGAGAGGGGGAGAAAGAATGGCTACGACCACGGCTTCTGCTACGTCGCAGGGAATGCCTGCGCATATGGCGGCGCTCATGCCTATCTGGTTGTTGGGACTTTTTGGATGTCGGGGAGTGTCTTGACTTTCGCGGAGGAGATCTGCGGTGCCTTCGGGCGAGATCAGATATAGGTTCTTCCGATCTTGATCGTCTTCTCTCCGGAGAAAGACTTCTGGACCTATCGCGTCTCCGTTTCTGAGGGGGAGACCGGGGACGTGGAGACGGGCTGAGTTGTTTCTCTGAAGCAAGCCGCTCTTGGAGGACATGCTCGAGAGCGTTAATCTTCTCCCCTTGCTGGAAGATCAAAAGGTTTGATCTGTTGAGGGAGGCGATGAGAGTAGCTGTACTTGAATTGGCATTTTGCGGGATATGAATGGGTTCGAAAATGCGTTCGGCAGTTGGTGCCCTAGGTTTCACTTCCTTGGGGGTCGGGGACGCAGTCCTTCCGTCCCGTGGGTCGGTTTCTTGAAGCACGTGTTCGACGAAGATGTGGTCGGCGTTGTCAGTTGCAACGGCAAGAGCAGAGTCTTGACGAGCATCATTCTTGGTGGAGGCCATGATGATCTTAAGAGGTTCGAAGGTGAAGCTTTGGTATTTGAAGTGAAATGGAGGGTCTTGAATCGAAAGACGGGGAAGCTAGTTTACCACAGATGGCGCCACTGATCTGAGGTGATCAAAATGAATCGTCGTGGCCTTCACGTAAGACAGGTGATGATGCTAGTAGGAGAGGAAAATGGGTGGTGGTACCTGCAAGGTACTCCGGTGCCAAAGTAAGTGTTTGGTCAAAAGAGAGAAAACAAGTATAAGATACAAGTAATCGATATTGGATACCTGCCCCTCTCGACTGAGGGGGTATTTATTGGGAGATCCCATGTGATCAAAGCGCGTGGTCGACCAATGAGGGGTTTCCAAGTGGAGGGCAAAGCGCGTGGCCCTTTGACCAGGTCTAACTGTCTCCGTGAGATTCAGGGAGACAGTTGGCCGCGTGAACTGCTTAGCGAGTGAAGGGGACGTGCCCAACGGCTAGTTTCTTCCCAACGGCTAGTTTCTGGCTATTGGGCCTATCCAATGGCTGGATTGGATTGGGCCTTGTCCCTCTGGGGGCACAACGCCTGCCCAGTCCAGAATATTGATGAATCCAATTGTAAGAGTGAAGATGAGAGCAATGCAATGTATCTTTTAATTTTCTTCTCTTTTTTTCAAAGTGATGCATATGAGAATATATATGTATATGAATGAGTAACAGAAAAGCTGAGTTTGGAAACACAAAGACACATAAAAATGAGTGAATACGCCGACCTGTAGGAGCTGTGAGTCTACCTGAGGAAGACAGAGATCAAAACCGCACACAAAAAGAGTTCATGCGTCGACCTACAGTAGGCCATGCGTCGACGCAGGCAAGGCAGAAAACTTTCAAACGTTTTTCTTACAGTGTGCGTCGACCTGTAGGATTCCTGGGTCGACGCAAGCATGGCAGAAAGTTTCAAACACCGTTTATCTTCATTCTGAGTCGACCTATGACCTTGTGAGTCGACCTAAGGCTTTAAAAATGACTCAAAATCCATTTTTGACATAATGTATGATCCTATATGTCTAAATACATGTATACGGATCTTTATGCACGTTTGTAAAAGATGAATGCATGACTTCGACAAGGTGATACCATCCAAAATACACACGTACAAAATATCTTAGTTTTGACATCATTAAAACATAGTAAGAAAGAACCTTGCTCTCACATGTAGTATTTGCATGCTTATGTTTTTCAATTCTATCGTATTATATCATTTGTTTATTGATAGCGCTTTATTGCGTAAATATTAGGTTTTGTTGGAATTGGATAACTAGTTAAGATAGATTGGTGATTAATAATATAAAACAATTTGACCTTATAACTCTATCTATTGAATCATTGTGTAAACACTTCTTGTGCATTACACAATTGAATCAATCCATACCAAGTGTTTCATCATATTAATCTTTGGTATTTGTGAAACGATTATGTTAATTTGAACAATATTTAAATAATATAATTTTTATTTCGCATCAAACCTTCCGCTCACAACTCATTTTTTAAAATATTTTGATTTCACACTCTCTGACGCGACGACGGACAGCCGTCACCTAGATGATATGATAGCCATGGCGATATTTTTTTAAAGTGTTCAATTAAAAAAGTTGAGTGCTTAAATATTAATAATATAATATGAAAAAATTATTTGTAATAGTAAAATCTATATACAAAGTCAAATACAAAAATATCATTGCATATGTTTTAAGATACAAGAGTAACAGTTAAAATTCCCTTAAAATAAATATATGAAAATAATTACATAGAATTACATAGAGTTTTCTTGACAAAAACATTGTATACGAGTTTAAAATTATTTTATCCTAAACATGATCAAATCACCACTTGTTCAAATCACTAAAACGAATTGGCAATAGCTACTGGCACGAGTTCAATTCCATTTTAATACTCAGAAAGTTCAATTACTTCTTTAAACTAAGATCATATATTATATAAAATGAAATGCATAGAAAGTTTACGTGGTAATAAAACGTGAAGGGAAAAGTCTTATGGGAATATGAATTTTTTTTAGAAAAGTAACTTAAAATTAAATAACGCGACAAACAATAATTAATGTAAAAGGATTGAATTACAAATATATAAATTATATGACTAATGTTTAAAACTACAATTTCAAGTGGACCACGCAGCTTTTAACATTTCAATAGAGTATTTTTATCCAACTTTTTATGTTGGATAAATAAGAAGGGGACAACTTCATTATCCATCACAAAAAGTTGGGTAGTTTATCTTCAACCAATCCACTAATGCCATATTATTTTATTATACTTAATTATTTATTTAATAATTTAAATTTTATAGATTTCTAATATAATATAGTCTAATTTACTCTATGAATAATTCTACTAAACTTTTTGAAGTGAATAGATAAGAATTCACCAAATAAGAATTCACCAAATATTTTTATTCTCCCATTTGAAGATGATATAATGTATAATTTGGTTGTACCATAAATGTTTGCCTACTAATAAATAATGTCCAAAAATACTTTGTACACATGACATACTAAACCTTTCTGTCTACTTTTACCTTTTCCTTTCATACATGAAGAAACTCTTGTTACTACAAGTGTTAGTATATTTTATTTCCTCTGTCTCTCTCACATGTTCTTATCTTCATATCTAAGTATTTTATAAACTTATCTCTAAACCAAACGAAACCGTCCCAAAGATTCTTGTTACTCAAGCCATTGAATATTTCTTCGATCATTCATTTCCAAAAGTCAATGCTATTCTATATTCTCTCTGCACTCTCTATTATATTGCTACGAAATCACCTAGAAAATAAAAAACAACACGTTACACTCAAAAACACATAAATTTACGAACTTTTAAACACACAAATACATATTCATCAACAACCAAATCTCATCGTCACAAAAAATTTCAAACCTCACAAATATGTGTTGCAGATCTCATTGGTTTTGGTGCCTTTATTGCACAGTCTACGCCCTAATATTCTTACTCATAATCATCTCAATCATTTTCTGGATAATAATCTCTCCCTCAAGCGTGAAATTCCACATAACCGACGCTACTCTGACCGAGTTCAACTTCACAAACAACAACTTATACTACAATTTCAAAGTCAACATCACAGCAAGAAACCCTAACAACAACATCATAGTTTATTATCGAAGAATCACCGCGGTTGCTTGGTACAAAGACAATGAATTCGGTTATGTGAGTTTGGCACCTTTTGATCAAGGACACAAGAATACATCATATCTTGGACCTATAGAGTTCATAGGGAACCGTGTGATCAAACTAGGACGTAAACAACTTGATGAGTATAGCGAAGAGACGCGTCTCGGGATTTATAATGATTTGGCTGTTGATTTGGATGTTCGAATTAGAGCTAAGTTTGGAAGCTTCTTTAAGAGTGGACGGTTTAATCCACCGGTCGTGCAGTGTCGTCGTTTGAGCATTCCTTTGGTTTCTTCTTCCAAGGGTAACACATCATCATCATCAAGGTTTTCTTTTAGAGTCAGAAGATGTAGGACTGGTTCTTTCTTTACAGACCGTGATGCAGATGTGGGATGAGTAGGAACAGGAGCAGGAATATGAGTAGGAACAGGAGCTTGATACGTGGATTACAATTTGAATTTATACTGTTTTTTTCAATTCAATTTCATTCAATCTA
Source organism: Lathyrus tuberosus (assembly GCA_022829125.1). Taxonomy (NCBI): domain Eukaryota; kingdom Viridiplantae; phylum Streptophyta; class Magnoliopsida; order Fabales; family Fabaceae; genus Lathyrus; species Lathyrus tuberosus. The sequence continues at coordinate 5,983,551 of JALAZF010000306.1, read as the reverse complement.
CAATGTTGTACTGTGTTACACATCTATGTATATCACAAAGTTATATTTGTTACATATGTATTCTTTGAATGTAAATATTAAGATTGTATGTGCTTATTTTTATCGTTATGTGTGGCATTAACTTTAGTTTATGTGACTTGTAGATTTCACACACGCGCGCTGAAATACTAAGAAAGTAAGAAGGGTAATGTGTTTGCTCAAGAAAAAAAGAATAGTAATATGTGTATTATTCTTTCTATATAAAAGGACAAAGCATATTTTTTATTATTTTAATTTTGATTAATGGTTAGTGAATTATAAAGCATATAAATACAAAAATATAAAAAATATACAAAGAGGTGCATGATGATTTCTGCAAAGGCAAACTTAAAGATAAGATGGTTAGGAGACAACCAAGTTTGTGATCTTAATGCATTGCAAAGTTGTAAATGAGGTGGGATCTTAGGGGTAAAAATTAGAGTATGACAATGAGACAGAAGAAACCTATCCAGTCTGCTCATAGCATTGCCACAACCGTTGAACCACGTAAATCGTCCTCCCAAACACGACATATCGATCAGCTGCATTTCTTCAATGAAACACTTGAAGTCCTCCATGTCTCTTCTCCCCTGAAACTATAATTAAGATTAAGCGAATATCTTCTCTAAAGAATAACCAAACCACCAGAAGCTCCCGCGGAATCCGACGAAGTCCATTCAACCTCCATGTTACCCCAAAGATCCCAAGCGCACCTACCATCAAATTCCTTGATTTTATTCTCCTGTAGAAAACAGATATCAAATTTGCCAAAGTGTATAATAAAATTGGTCCTCCTTCTCTTCGAAATGCTTCCTCCCCCTCTTATGTTAAGCGAAACAATATTCATGGCAACCTCTTAACATTCGCCTCCATATTGGATTTCCCTTCTTTATCTCTTCTTTCCATCTTCTCTATTGCTTTCACTGAATCTGCCTTCTTTGAGTTACATGAAATCCCCAATTTTGAAATAGAATCCCACACCACCCTGCTCACTTCATAATCGAAGTTCTTCATTTATCGATTATTGCAACAAATGACATCCGAATCCATCAAACATTTACATCATAAAAAAGAACCACTAGAAAAACTATTATCTCATTCACTCCGAACCTCCATCGAATCCACCAAAGAGTTTGAAATTGCATCTTTGTTCGAATATAAGCATGCAAAATATGAAGGATTGATCAAACTCGGACCACCCAAATCTAAAACTTCCTTCATTTTCTTCTTCTTGGACTTAGGTCTCCTAGCTTCCACACAAGCCCAATTAAAAGAAATTGGGTTCTTAGAAGGAAGGGCCTAAACCTGAGGCTCATTCAACAAAAAAAAACCCTTCCGAAACTAAGTAGGTCCCCCCTAAATCATCACAAGTTTTGTCAACAAGTCTTTCCCCAGACTTCTCTGTAAACTCCACCATCTCGAGACACATACCCTCACTGACCTCTGAAGATATGACCTTAGCCATCCCCCTCACCTCATTCAAAACTTCCATGCAAAAGGTATTGTGAGAAGAAAACTTTTTGAGTGAGGATCCCACAAAGGCAAAATCGGTGAAACCTGAGCAATCTCTTCCCTAACAATATCTTCCGCCTCCTTTGCACCTAGATCCAGAGGACATGTCACATCTTCTGCCATAATCCCGTCGCCCTTATCGATGGAGGAGGCATCGCAAAACTACTTCTCGACGTCAATGGCCGTACCACCGTGGTTACTTTTGTATTTAGAAGCACAACTATCTGACTCATCGTCTTCAATAACACACTTCATAGCAAAACTTTCCGCCGGACCCTGCGCCTCCTCCATAAGCTTTATTCTGATTCCTGAACACTTTATCATTGATCAATATGTTCAGCACTTCATTGATAACCGAAGCACACCTCGTTTAGATCATGAGTTTATCAACATATAGCCTTGATCCTTTACTAGTGAGTTCATCGCAGCACACTAAAGATCTCAAAGTTGATGACAGAAATCTGAAGAACCTAACGTTCCACACGTGACAAGAAAAACCGTAGCATTTTATCCAAGTGACTCTTTTAGGATCCATGTCTTCAATTTTCCACCTCCCCATGTCATTAAACCATTGCCCTAACCACACTTTGCCATCTTTAACTAAAGCATCTAATTCGCCTTAAACAAGTTCTTCTAATAAACACAACTTGGCTCCCATAAGAGTTGTTTTGACAGAGAAATATCCCTTTGAATGAAACATCTCCTGCATGGTATAAGATTAGCCCGGGTACTCGACCACCCCAATATAAGCCTTGCCAAATCTGGAACTTTCTTCTACATTCGTCTGAAACTTTAAATGAACCTTCGCCTGTTCGTGAAGCGTATCGGGAGAAGACCACGACGCTTGTCCTTTTGTAACTTCAGTATAAGACATCTTATTTGCCCTAAATTAATTTCTCCTAGAAGGAAAAAAGCCATCTTCCTTCCTCATGGCCAGACATCGTATAAACCTTTCTCTCTTCCTCGTGCTTGCCCTTTCCAACAAGCTCCTTTTTCATCTTCGTCTCAAGATCTTTTCTTTGGAAGTGAGGAACATTAGCAAAAATTTTCCTACCATCCAAGAAGATGTCGTCTAACTTCGTTGCTAACAATCTAATATCCCCCACGTCTAAAAATCTGACAAAACCATATCTCTTACCCCTCACATTCCTTTTAGGAGGTATGGTCACTTCATCAATGTCTCCCAAAATCTTAAAAGCAAGGTACAAATCTTTAGCTCTATTCCTTTCGCCAGATTCTGTGATGTAAAAAGTGGTAGTTTTTAAGTCTCTATGCCTTCCTCCCGAAGTAGCCGCATCCCAACTCTCTCTTTTCCTCCTTCTAAGATTGTTGTTAGATGAAACCTTAGTCCATCCATCATTCTCGTTGTCCATATTCTTAGATTAACCAGTTTAAATCTTTCCAAGTAGATCCCTTGTCCTTAAACTAGGAGTTTAAACCATCTTGAATCAATTCGTGTATCAACCTAAAAGTGTGGTAAGAGATGAAAATATTTTGCCTTGTGTGTTTCATTTCATTTCAATATATATATATATATATATATATATATATAAAAGAGTATCTTGACAATTAAACATTACTAAATCGTAACGGTGATCTCTTAATTATTAAGATTGATTTGCTAAATAAATACAAAGAAATATATATTAAATATAAAAGATATTTATATATTTTAATACGCATCCGTAGTTGAAATTGGATGTTGCCGGATGTTGAGATTAAGTCGAAAATCATCAAAGAGTTGTCGTGGAAGACCTTTAGTGAAGATGTTGGATATTTGGTATCGTGAAGGGGCATGTAACACACGAACTTGACCACAAATAACTTTCTCATGCACAAAGTGAACAATAAACTAATGTGTCATTTGAGACATGGTAATGTAGTTCCCAAAGAAGATTCCTAAGCCAACATGACTCAGATACTACATTAGCGACTCAACGATATTTGGCTTTAGTACTTAAATGTCGTTTATACACAATGTTGACCTATAAATTCCCTTCGTCAATTCATCATGACTAAACTCGCCTCTGATTTTAATATGAAGGATTTAAGTCCTCTTAATTAATTTATCACTATGGTCATCTCTTTGAAGTAAGGTATCATCTTGATGATGTTCTTTAAGATAAAGTCATATATTTGAAGTCAACATTGTGGTCAAACGACATTCAAGTGAAGACTTCCGTTTCAAGGTTCGTCGGTGGTTTAACCTCCCAACTCTCTGATAATGGTAATCAACATGATGATATCTCAAGTCTCATTAAGAAGATTCAAGGTTCTTGTGTGATGTTAAACTCCAATATGATAATGTCAAGACTTGAAGTTTTAGAGCTCTAAAAAGAAAGGAAATGTGAAAGCTCACATGGTTATGTCCGTTTGAGTGACCAGTGTCTTATAAAGAGACAATGGTATTTCTAGAAATAAAATTGCAAAATCACACACACATATACAAAATACTTTTTAGAAGGCTCTCAAATTTTATTTAAACCACCTATAAATATTTTTATGGTCTAGCAAATTAGGGAAATGTCTAATTAGTTGGAAGACATTTTCCAACTGAATAATCATTTAAACCTAATAATCTAATCAATTATTTTTACTAGGTTGAGTCTAAAATCAATTAATATGGCATCTTAATGATTGGTAATGGTTAAATATCAAAACCTTCCATTTGTTCCTTAAACAATCGATTATTGGAGGTTAATAATCGATTGGCCTAATCAATTAGGTGGGTTATATATCATTTTATTTCACACAAAAAACAAACTTTTATCTCTCTTTCATTTCTCTCATCATTTTCATTAAATCCCTAAATTTTCTCACACATATTTAGCCATAATGTTTCGAGATTATTCTTGAGTCTAAGTGAGGATCTTTGTTATGAGCGAAGCTTTAATTGTAATTCACCAAGAGTGTATTATCTCTTTGATAAATATTTCTTCTGTAAGAAGATATTTTTGCTTTGAGTTAAACTAGTTAAAAACTTTTGTTTGGTTTGGGATATGGTCTTAGAAAGTCTCCATTTGGTTCGTAAGTTATGCCAAGAAGAAAAACGATTTTTTTGGTTTGTGAAGATCAACCATTAAAATCTCCACAATGGTTCTTGAGCTCTGCCCAGTTAAAAACTCTATCTAATTGAGATTAGCCAATGTAAAATCTCAATTTGTTCTTGAGTTTAACATGGTGTTAAAGCTCAATTAGTTTGAGATTAGCTCTTGTAAAATATCAACTCGGTTCTTGGCCATCCTGTGTAAAACCCCAATTCATTTCAGAGGATAACCAACTCAAAACTCCATCTTGGTTCAAGATCAAATTCTGGAAAATCTCTATTTGGTTTGGAGTATAACCACTCTAAACCTTATTTGTTGTTTGGTTGAAAGTTAGCCTTAAAAATGATTTCCTTGTATAAGGAGTTTTGTGGGCATATCCTTCTAAAATTTCTCTAGTTTATTGGATATTCTCAAGAATTATTCTCGGGGACAAAAGTAGGTCAATTAAGTTCGAACCTATATAAATATTTATCGTTTTCCTCTGTTTTGGGCCGACCATATCTCCCTTGAACCGACCGCCCTGAGATAGATTACCCTGGACTGAAGCTTACCAACCGACTACATGGTCGAGTTTCCAAAACTTTCCCTGACCACATGACTACTCTGTACCTCGCTTTAAAAGATCTACACCTCAGGCACATCTAACTGTCCTCTACATTTCACGTCTAAAAGATAGCAAGGTCGTTATTCCTCCCCCTTATATATAAGGAATGACGTCATTTTAGGCAACACGTCTCAAACATAATTTTAATACTTTTTACTTTTTCATATACTGACTTGAACGTTGGAATGCTAAACTTGCATGTATACACCTGCTTCGTCGCATCAGAAGCTCTGCTCCACCACAACTTCCACATTTTACTTTATTTCTGCTTCCAGAATGGAACATTGGTGCCGTCTATAGAAAACAAATCTCGATTCCCACATTCTTACGATTCTATACCTATCCATTTAGCTTTCGAAGACTTTGGAGGAGAATAAGGTTAAGGAGGAGCGGATCATGACATGAATTGAAGGTATTGCTAAGGAGGGTGAGTATAGTAGGTAAAGCTGAAGGAAGAGTTAAAGATTGAGATTAAAGCTGGTGAAGCATGAGTCATTGCTTAAGTGGATTCTATGAGAGCTTTTGTTAAGTACCGTGGTAGTTCATCTATCATATTTCCTATTGGTTATCCTGATCTTGATCCAGAGCTTACTGACCCTGTTTCAGATCCTACAGTTACTGCACCTCCTTCTGATGAAGCAGTTGACCTTCCCTGATTTTATTTTTTAGCTTCTCATGCATATCATAGCATTACCATATCTGGATAATTATGATATTTTGGTTATCTGGCTATTTTGTGATCTTTGACTACATTTTGGATTAAGTATCTTGTGACAAGTCACTTAGTCACGTTTGTATGGTATCTCTGTGGTTCTCCTTATGCTATCTCTTTCTTGATATTTTTACTGATATTGCGTGTTTGCGACAATTGGTATCACATACGATTCTTTGTACGATGTTTGTGTAGTTCGCTATTATGACATTTTGTTTTTGGCTTTCAGATTATTTTGGATTCAATAGTTTGCGTGTGCTTTCTTTTATTTTTCTCTCTTTTTCATTTTTGTCAAAGGGGGAGAGGATACCGAGATATTATCAATATTCACACACATTAAGTGTTTAATGCAGAAGGAACTTTACAACTTTTACAATTCAAGCAAAATGTTGTACACTAATTACATGTATGCTAAGGAAACTCACAGATTCATTTCATCCATCAAATTCCAAATAACGCACAAATAAATTGATCAACATAATATCTCCAAATTTTCCAAACATTAAAATAGGAAAACTGAAAGTGCAGTCACATTATCATATGGTATCACTTATTTGTTTTTGATGTTTTTGCTAATTTGAATGTAGTTGTTATAATTTTTTTTGCGCATTTGTAATTTGATTATCATTTAACATTCATGTACTTGCACTTTCTTCATATTTCAGTTGTATTGTAACCGCTCTGGCTATTGTGTTGTTGTGCCATTGCGACTCCTCTTTAGTCAATTAAAAAGAGTGTTTGATTCTTGATAATGTCCCTTTTTGAGCCTAGCAAGTTGCTCTTTTGTAGTTTCATTAAACGTGGCTTGAATCAGAAGTTAGAGCTCTTAAATCAAGATGTTGAGTTACTTGATTCAAACCAAGTGTTAAATATGATTTGAGTCAAGAACCTTGTAAAATTGGGATCTGCCTCTGGATAAATTTTTTCGAATCTCCAAATGAACATGATTCAAATCAACACTTCACGCGACTCGAATAAAAAGTTAACCATGATTCGAATAAGATGTCTCTATGAAGCCAAATTTGTGCTCTACTCAGATTGACTCGAATCAAGCATATAACTTTATTTGAATCACAAAAACTTCTGATTTGAATCATAATTTATTCTTGACTCGAATCATAGCTTCACAAATCCAATTTTCCATCTTAGATTTAAGTAGTAGTTTCTTTGATGAAAGTAACAAAAGAGTTGTCTTTTCTTCTTTAGTGTGCCTATACCAAATACCATTAATCTTTATCTTCTTCTCTAGAGAAACTTCTTGAGTGTTAATCCATATCAGATTCACTTCATTTTGTTGCATCTTGTTCTTGTACAATTTGTTGTTGTTTTGAATGAATTAGAGAGTGTGAGTTAATTAATCTTATAGTATTGTTCATGATTTATGAAGCTCATGATATCCATCAAGAACCAAGACCCATTCTTCGAAAAAATTTGAGAGACCTTGTGTGTGTGTATTCTTTATTCACCTACATCTAAATCCTTGACTAACACCTTGTGAATTAAGATGTTTGTGAGATATCCTGACACTGTTTATCATCTTCATTCTTAGTCATTTCTCCATTATTGTGGACCTTCATCTCTGAAGATTGAGAGTTGAGGGAAACTAGTGGTACATTAGGGTATCTAATATTTGTTGTGTGAAGTTTTCTATTTGTAACAGGTGTAGGTATCATTTCTTGAATACAATTTGGTTTTTTATTGGTATCTATTAAGAGGAGAGTTTCAATATACTCCAAGGAAGACTTTGGCGAGATTAATTATCAACTATCCATAAGGCGGAGTTGGAAGATATCCAGCTTTGGTGGAGTTGGAGAAAGATTTCTCACAGACAAAGTTGGGAGTTTTCTAATTACCATTTAGCTAATGGAAATCGCTCAGACAAGATATTTGTGGGATCAGGTGGATTGCCACCCAAATATTTGGAGCATGTTATTGTGTATATCAAGGTTATTGGATCAAGATCTTTAGAGATCTTGTTTTTTCTAGCACTTTGAGTGTCTCTATAAACAGAGGGAATTATCGTGTGATAGTTCGTTGTATTAAAAATGCTTATGTCAAACTTATCAAAATAGTAGAAGCCTATGATTATTTTCCAATGGTTCATTAACACCATTGAACAGTGGAGTAGGCAAAGCGAGGACAAACGCCAAACCACTATATATCTCCATGTATCTTTCCTTCTTCCCTTATCTCCTTTTAATTTTCTAATAATAATCAATAGTTCCATTGCGTTAGTGCATTATTGCATTGGTGCATGTCATTTAGGTTAGACAATGTTTATAGGGATTTAATGTATAAGCTTTGGTCTGCGGTGCATCAATCTTAATGGATTATCATAAAGAAAATTATGTCTTGACTGAACATCTTAGTAAAAATTTTTTAAATCGCTTTTTTTAAAGTGACTTTGGTTGTCTTGTGATTGAATTGTATTAGAAGTGATCAAGTATTTAGTGATATAATGTGTTATTTCACTTGGTTTAATTCATTGAGATGCTTTGAAGCTCTCCTAGTATTGTATTTGGCTTCCACACTTCTTAAAATCTATGATTTCGTTTATAGGATTTATAATATATTTGAAATTGTCTTTAAAGGAAAAAGGTCTATTCAACCCCCTCTAGACCTCTGTGTGTCCATACTCTCACCGAACAATTGGTATTAGAGGGGAGCTTTTGATCGAAGTCTTACGACTCCAAAAGTTGAGAATGTGGTTCCTTCGATCCTATACGAGTTTTTCTAATCGGTTAGAAGCTTATGAAATTCAATGAGTTCCAATAATATTACAATGATTTACTAATGTCTGATTATTTGTTGCATGCATTACTAAGGATGTAAATGGATATCCATGGGAACAGATACTATGATATCTGTATTCGCCCCATTAGACAAATATAATAGCCATATCCGCCCCATATTCATGCGGGTATCTGTTAAGCGGGTAATATGTGGGTTTATGGTAACCACATATATTTACAGATATCCATGGATAATTATTTTTTAATAAAAAATATTTTTTGAAAAAAATATTTTTAACTTCTTCTAAAGACACAAAAAGTTATTATCACATAACATCCATACAATTCACTCTTAATTTAACAATAAAATGTTATCACATTAATTTTCTTCTTATTCACCGAAACATAATTAGATCCAAACATAATATACATACATTTCATTTTTAACCAAACAAATAAAAAAAATTGTGATTATGAGTTATGATGGAATAGCGGACGACAGAGTAGTAGGAAGGGAAACACCGGTTCAATAGAGGAATGACGACACTAGTTTGTTGGACTGTGAAATTGTTGAAGTGAGGTATGAAGTATTGATGAGTTTAAATATGAAATGGCTAATAGAATTTGAATGAAATGTGAAAGGTTATCTTCAAATAAAATTTCAAAAAAAAGAAAGAAATTTTTTTAGAAGATGAAAAGATAAGGTATGATAAAATAATGACATTTAAATATTTTTTTATAATTTATTAACGGATATGGATATCCGCGAGCACATATATCCTTAAACTCGTACCCATATCCATTAACAAACGGATATTTAAATATCCATTTATTTTATCAGTGGATATCTATTAAGCTACCCGCCCCATATCCGTGACGGATTTTATCCGCAGGTATGAATTTTTTTGCCATCCCTATGCATTACATAGATTAACTTAAAGTAAAATTTTACTATAATATTCTTCAAACATTAACTGTATTTAAGATACTCACTAAGTATTGATTCATCCAGAATTGAACTGACAATATTTTGAGGTATGTGCTGTGTAATTAGAAGCCTGGCACCATGTCTTAAAATTTACTTGTGCATGATCCGAATTAAGGACGGACATACATTCAAACAACAATTTGCTTGAAAGTTTTATGAGATAAAAATAAAGAAACAAAAAGCATCTTCTAAGTGGCCTATTTTTCCAAGGTTATCGTAAAGAGAAAATGAAGGCAGCTTTGTGACTATTGGCAATGATTCTCCGATGTTTCAACAATTACAAAAGATTTGAGGATACAAAATTATTCCTTGAAGTTCTAATGATAGTCAAAGAATTGAATCAATTATTTAGGATTGACAAGATGTGTCAATCATTGATAATCAAATTATCGTTGTTTAAAGTTCATCTGAAGTCTTATGAAGAAGAGTCTGATAGTATTTTCACACATGCAAGAGGATTTATATCAAATTAGTATATGATTGATCGTATTATTAGCTTATGATATTCTTGTTGTTGATTCCTAATCAATATCGTATGCAGCAAGTTAAACATAAATCGTCTAAATTGGTATGATCGCTCAAACCCTTCTTATTTCTTTTTGAATATGCATAGTTGTAATTATTTAAGTGCCTAAATGTGTTGTATGTTTGAAACTTGTATGTGTATGTGATATGCTTGTGTATCTCATGCCCTAATCATAAAAAATTAAATGCATCGGTTTAATTTTTTCTTCGTCTGTTCATTGCATTCATGCATCGTCATTTAATTTCTTGCATTAAAATTATTTGAGCATTCACATCAAATGTATTTTGCATTAATTTTTTTTAAACATTTGCATGAAAGTGGCTTATTATCATTAATCATAATAAAATTCATGCATCCTATTAAAAATCATTTTACATTTGCATTAATATTTTTTTTTTTCAAAATTAGAATGCCTGATTCGAATAAACTTTTGAACCTGATTCGAATCAACTTTTGAATCTGATTTGAATTAGAAGTCTGGGAGTTGTGACATTTTGGGGATGTTTAATTGATTCGAATCATCCATTAGATTTAAATCAAAGCACTATTTTCTTAAAAAATAAAACCCGTAATTCGAATTAGCCATTGCACTTGATTCGAATCACAACCCAAAAGTCACATTTTATTTTGATTTATATTTAGTTTTTTCTCTTCATTACATTCTATTTCACTTTCATTTCTATTTCAAACCACTTCAAACCCTTTTCATGAAAAATCATTCACATCCATTTATCGTCAATCATTCATCATCATATAATATTATCAATCATCACTCCAAACCCATCTTCATCATCAACAACCCAACAATGTCTTATCAACTTCCTCAAAAGAGCCTCTTTGAAAAGTAACAAGACAAGAGGCTAATTTAAAATCAATCTCTTCCTCTTTCCAAAGAAGGAAAAAAGCAAGGTTCAAGCAAGCAAAGCTTCATCGGATGGAAAACTGAGCAAGAATTCAAGTAAGCAATCTTCTCAAAGTTAAACTATTTCTGCTTTGTGCCAGAAGGTAAAACATCTTCTACCTTAGGATAGTTTGAAACTATACCATGAAAAGTTTTTGAATAAGCCTATTGAGCCAAAGCACCATGTTCATTCTACTTCTGAAACTATGAGCATTAAATCAAATTCTAACCGTTAAAGAGCAAAATATAGATAAGAAGTTGAAGAATTCTTGTTTAGCATTGAACGTGTAACTTGTTCTACTAATATAACTTAATTTGTCATATTATAATATTCTAGATCAGATTGAAATGTTATATGTTTAGCGAACATTGGTGAAATAGGCATTCCACATAATTTATAATAAACTCAGTGTATATATCACAATGTTGTTTAAAATAACCGTTGTTAAATGTTATGCATTAAAAAATATCACTACAGGTGTTTGAAGTAACATTTGTGATAGGTAGCACGCTACATAGCTATAATCACAGTCGCACGATCGTGGTGGAAATCATCATACATACAACCACCCCTTACCTCACAACGGTTGGTTAGGCGTGATTGTATCCCTTTTCCAACCGTCGTGAAATGACTTTTATGTAGTAGTGATTGTTTCTCCTTCTTGCATATGAAGAATCTCAAAATCCATCTATGAACCTTGTAGTTGTGGCCTTTTAACCCGGTTTGAACCCTGAATTTATTGCATCATTGAATTCCATATACTTTTGAACATGTTTGTTTTTTAGGATTGTTTCAAGCACATCATGAGAAATTGCTTGAAAAAGGTAATTTTTTGTCTTCAAATTCTTTAACTTTTGCTCATTAATAAATTTGTGTTGTTCCTCAATTGACTTTACTCTTGCTGCCACAACCAATATCCCATTCTAAATGAGACCTCAATATTATTTTAAACGGAGACAATTATCTATTAACATTGTCCACTGATCATAATGACCATCAAATTTAGAAATAAATAAGACCATAATAAACTATTAATATTATTTTTTGTCATTCTTCTAAACTCACTATGGATACATATCTTTCGTCATTTGAAAGAAAATTACAATTTATTTTTCTCACCACCCCTATTTCTCTCATACTCACTACGGATCACACTCTAATAATAGATCTCTTATATTTTTTTCCTTAAAGCAATTGATTAAAAGAATACAAGGGGTATTCTAACCCATTGCAACAACAAAAAATCAAGATAGCGATAAAAGGGAGATTCCCAACCAACACAACACTACCCTAAGCACCTAACAAGAACCATGCTAAAGTCATAGAAATTTGAGTTGGAATAGGGAATATCTTCAAAACACGACCACCTCCAAGCAAAAGATTTAACATTCCAACATATGTCGTTCAAGCTACATTTTCCGTCATTAAAAATAATGTCATTTCTAACCCTCCAAATACGCCATATGACTGCCAACCAAACATACCCTAATTTTAAAGATTCGTCGCGATTATTTCCCTACCGCACCACTCCAAAAAGAACTTCCAAGGGCAACTAACATAAACAACTAATCTACCAATCCAATTCCCTATCAAGTTCCAAATCATCCCAGCAACAGAGCACTCAAAGAAAAATTGACATAATTCACAAATAGAATTGATGTTGACAATTCCTCTTTTAAGTAATTGATCCTTGGTAACCATCATATTGCACAATAGTTTTCAACCAAACGCAAAAATTTTTGCTGGCATTTTAACCTTCGAAAGCCACGAGAAAGGCCTCTTTTGATCATAAGAGAAGAATCAGTACATCATGCTGATAAAGAAAAGCCTATAGACCTCGTTGACAGTAAGATAATCAATTCCTTCAGACGACCAAATCACACAATCCCTTTGTCACGCCACATGTATGAAATCTGCTAAAGCCAGATTCAGACACTGCACCCTGCCAATGGTTGTTGCATCGCCTTTAGGATCAATGCCCAGGTCCCTTCATTTCCATATACCATCCTTCCAACTTCCCATATTGGCCAAGCAATGATCTTTTCTTTTGCTAATAGATAACAGATCCAAAAATTTAGCAATTAAGGGGGAGGAATCGTGCCAAATTCCTGTCCAAAAAGGAACAGTTAATCCGTCTCCCACTTAAAAATTGATTGAACCTGAAAAACAAAAACCAAGGTTAGCCGAGATTGAGCCGATCTTCAACAAATCCTTCCACCAAACTGAAGCAGATTTTCGTGAGCAGTATTTATTCAAAAGTATGTGATGCTTCAGATTTTTGTATCGAGCTTTAAGAACCTTCCGCCAAAGCGAATCATCTTCTGAAAAAATTCTCCACTTCCACTTTGTTAACAGAGCCAGATTGAACTCAACAATACTCTTGATTCTCAATCCTCCTTTATCCTTTTCCAATCACATTGATTCCCATTTTAACCAGTGAATTTTCAACTTCGTCTCCGTCCTGCCCTATAAAAACTTTTGCCTTATCCTATCAATCTCATTCCAAATCCTTATAGGAGCTTTATAAAAAGATAAGAAGAAAATAGGCAAATTTTATAAAATCGAGTTAATAAGCATGGTTCTTCCAACAAAATACATAAACCTTTCTCTCCAAGAAGGCAATTTGGATTTAAATTTTTCTAAGATTAGATTCCAAGACTTGATCTTTTTTGGATTGCAACTAATGGGCAGTCCAAAAAACGAGAACGAGGAATCCCCAATCTTGCACGCAAGGAAGTTAGATGCAACCAACATAAAATGTCTACTAATGTTGATGCCTATTAACCTGCTTTTTTGAAAGTTAACACCCAATCCAGACACAAGAGTAAATCCCCAGAGAATCGCTTTGATGCACCAAAGATTTTTCCATCCCACTCTCCCTATAATCAAAGTGTCGTCAGCAAACTGAATAATATCCACCGATGTCTCGACACCCAGTTTAAATCCCTCAAACTCCCCCAACGATGTCGCCTTCTTCATCAGCCACGCTAACCCTTCCGTCACTAAAACAAACAAAAAGAGTGATAGAGAATCACCCTGGTGCGACCCTCTTTCCACTTCAAAATCTTTCGTTGGACTTCTATTAACCAAAATCGACAAGTGACACTTAAAGATGCAGACCTTCATCCATTTCATCCAAAGGCTCCCAAACCCCATGGTTCTCATCACCTTTCGAAGAAAGTTCTAACTCATAGAGTCGTACGCCTTTTTGAAATCCACTTTAAAGAATACACAGTCCTCCTTTTCTCTTGTTGTAAAATCTATAATCTCATTTGCTATCAACACCCCGTCTAATAATTGCCGACCATAAATGAAAGTGGTCTGACAGTTAAACACAAACCCTCATATGACTTTCTTCAATCTTTTAGCCAAGATTTTAGACACAAGCCCTCCTCTAATACCAATTATTGATTCTGATGACTATTGATAACTATGATACTGGTTATACGAGAAAATATATTGTTGCTATTGATAACAAAGAGTTTGACTATATATCTATAACCTTACACATGATTCCTAAAGAATTGAAAGCGCAAACTCTAAATGCATCCACATTTTACCAGGCTTGTAACAGGGAGAATATGTCACAAGAAAAACCCAAATCATACTTCCTAATAAATAGAAACAAGTTAAACACAAATAATAATAGCCACAAACTAATTAACAATAATAATTTAAAAAATCTGTTAGCAAATTCTGAAAGAAAAAAAACGGTAAGAGCCTACAAATTTCAATAAAATATTAATTGACATAATGTCCACTTAAATATAACATTCTATCTTTTACTTAAATTCTATTTAAATCTAATTAATAACATGTTCTATCAGCTTGACTTTATTACTATTATTTTAAAGGATGAAGTTCAAAATCTCTTGTCCCATAAAAAAAGTTCAAAATGTATTGTAAAGTGATCGTATAATTGTTATGAAATTAACCAAAACTGTTGGCTCTTGGACTGGCTAGAATTTTGGTAAAACAAAGTTGTTCAATGTTGATGTCACATGGGTGATGTCTTAACATTGGTTTACGTTAAGTATTTATTTTTTTGAAGTTGTGAAGTCTGATGTCACATGCGATGTTGTGACATCAGGTCTGCAGAAGATTAATAACATCAGGTTTAGTGATGTTGTTAGGGTTTGCGTTTTAGCTGGATATTGGGAGAGCTGTTAGTCTCATTGGTTGCGAATATCTTGGAGGAGATATTTTCTGTTACAAACAGATTTGATGCAGATTTATAGGAGTGTTTAAAGGCTGAAGATTTAAGAAGATTTTGAGAGAGAAAATCTGTCGAAGATTTAGTTTTAAATAACAAATCAGGTCAGATATTGTAGCAGGTCCAAGACCAATTCAGATGGCTATATAAAGCGCATCAACCAAAGGAAGAAGACACAGAAAGTAGACAGAAGATAGAGAGCTTTGACTGGAGGTTAAGCATTGTCTTTGTACGAGTATCGTGTTAACCATTCAAGTGTGAATTGGTGAGTGTAATCTGTCCTCCCTAGAGCTGTGAAGCAAGAGAGTTTTGTAACTTGATCAAAGCTGTGAAACAGGATCAAGGTGTTTCTCAAAGTGTTTGATCTTTGAGAGGTTTTAGGGATTGAGTATTGTTCTCATACCTAAGCGGGCTCTTAGGTAGAAAGTTCATTAGTAGAAATTAAGTTTAAGAGATTGTCAACTAGGTTGTTGAGTCTGTAAATTAATTCAACAAGTAGTGAATTTCATCCCTGGCTTGGTAGCCCCCAGATTAAGTTGTTGAACTGAACTGGGTAAACAATTCTTTGTGTTCTCTGCTGTTGTTTTACATTGTCCATTGTAGAGTGTGTTGTTGTGACATCACACGTAACATCACATATCTGGTACCAGAATTTCAATTGGTATCAGAGCAGGCATCCTGCTTTGGATCTGGGTGAGATCTAGGGCTGATACTTTCTGGTAAAGATGGACAAGGAAGTTGGTGGATTTGTGAATAGACCCCCTATTTTGGATGGCTCTAATTATGATTATTGGAAACCAAGGATGCTCACCTTTTTGAAATCCTTGGACAACAGGGCTTGGAAGGCTATCATAAAAGAATGGAAAGCACCTGTTGTGTTTGAGAAAGATGATGCTGGGAAAGATAAAGAGGGCACCTCAAAGC
Organism: Lathyrus tuberosus; assembly: GCA_022829125.1. Lineage (NCBI taxonomy): Eukaryota > Viridiplantae > Streptophyta > Magnoliopsida > Fabales > Fabaceae > Lathyrus > Lathyrus tuberosus. The sequence continues at coordinate 5,967,373 of JALAZF010000306.1, read as the reverse complement.
TGAAGCCTGAAGAAGATGAGCTTGCCCTTGGTAACTCTAAAGCCCTAAATGCTATCTTCAATGGAGTTGATAAGAACATCTTCAGGTTGATCAACTCATGTGAAGTTGCTAAGGAAGCATGGGATATTTTAAAGACTACACATGAAGGATCATCTAGAGTTAAGATGTCAAGACTTCAGCTTCTAACATCAAAGTTTGAAAGTCCGAAGATGAAGGAAGATGAGACTATCCATGACTTCCACATGAGTATTCTCGAGCTGTCAAATGCATCCAGTGCTCTTGGAAAAAAGTTGTCAGAAGAAAAGCTTGTAAGGAAAATTCTTAGGTCCCTTCCTAAGAGGTACAAGATGAAGGTGACTGCCATTGAAGAAGCACAAGACATCAGCCAGATGAGGGTTGATGAGCTCATTGGATCTCTTCAAACTTTTGAGCTTGGGTTGAATGAGGAAGAACCTGAAAAGAAGCCAAAGAGTATAACCTTGGTTTCAAATGCTCAAGAAGAGAAAGGGAATAGTGCTGAATCCCAGGAGGATCTATCTCAGGCCATTGCTATGTTGGGAAGGCAGTTCAACAAGGTGTTCAAAAGAATGAACAAAAACTTCAAGCCTAATGTCAAGAACATCGCTTCTGACATCAGCAAGTCTAAGGAGAAGGATGAAGAGAAGACTGCTCAAGACAAGGGTGTTCAATGCTTTGAGTGTGAAGGTTATGGACATGTTAAGAAAGAATGTCCCACATTCCTGAAGAAGCAGAGGAAAGGAATGACAGTTTCTTGGTCAGATTCTGACAGTGAAAGTGAAGGAGAGTCAGCCAAACATGTCAAAGCTTTAACTGGAACAGTTGTTTCTGATGGTGATTCAACTGATGAGGAACTGACCTTTGAGAAGTTAGCATCCACTTATCAAGAGCTTTGTCTGAAGAGTGCAGAAATCTGTCAAGAAAGTGAAAAACAGAAGAAACAGATTGTTCAGCTTGAGACTGCTAAAGCTGATTTGGAAAATAAAGTCTTATTGGTCAAAGCTCATCTTGATCATATGAACAAATCTGTTAGGATGCTTCAGACAGAAAAGCTCATCTTGAACAGTGGTACAGACACACTTGATAAGATCCTTCAGACAGAAAAGGTTGCTGGAGACAAGTCAGGCTTAGGATTTGTGGTTGAGGAAAAGGTATCCGCTGAAGCAAGCACTTCAGGAACCAAGAAGGAGATGTCTCAACCAATGTCTCAACATCCTAAACCTAAGCAAGTTGCTCATCCACAACCTCAAAATGTTGGGAAGAGGCATGCTCATGGTCCTCAAAGAAAGGCACATGTTTCTGGAGCTAGGCAGTATATGCCTCCACAATATCATAAGAGCATGCAGGCCTCTAGGTTCAAACAGAACATGTTCCATCAGATGTCTCAACATCAGGGAAACATGTATGGCTATAGATATAATAATGTTGTGCCTTATTATTATGGAAGAAGGAAGCCTCATCACCATAGAAGACAACCAAAAAGACAGTATCCTTACCATAGAAGACAGTCAAACTATGGGAGAAGAGGACAACATTATGGGTGGCAGCCACAGCAGTATCATCATCAAGGTGGCAGAAGGTTTAACCACTTCAGAGAAGACAGAGTTAGGTGCTTTTACTGTGGCAGATTTGGACACATGCAGTCTTCTTGTTTCAAGCTACATGGTTATCCCAAGTCTAACCCTCAACCCAGACAGAAGGTGAACAGGCCCAAGGTTGTTAAGCCGTGGGTTCCTAAAGAAGAGGTTAAATGTCTTTTGGCTCACTTTTCAGATGGACACTCTGCTAAGGATGGATGGTACTTTGACAGTGGCTGTTCAAAGCACATGACTGGATTCAAAAATCAATTGGTGGATGTCAATTCTTGCTCATCAATTGATGTTACTTTTGGAATTAGAGAGAAATGGGTGGTAAAAGGTGTTGGAAAAGTGAAGTGTCATGATGGACCTGATCTTGACAATGTGTTACTTGTCAAAGGCTTGAGTGCTAACCTGATTAGCATAAGTCAGCTCCGTGATGATGGATGTAAGGTCAGCTACACCAAAGATGAGTGTGTGGCGACAAATAAGCAGAATGAGGTAGTGATGAAGGGAATAAGATCCAGAGATAATTGCTTTCAATGGGTACCTCAAGTGGACAGCTTATCTGGTGATGTTATGGGTGATGTTGTAACATCAGATTGTGACAACAAGTGTGAAAGTCTGTTGAAAGGTCAATTAGGGTTAATTACTCTTAATGTGAATCCTTTTAAATTTTTAAAAGGGAAGTTATTTTGGAGGGAGAAACTCATTGATTGGTCTTTAAGGGATACACAAAATCAGGCGCCATACCTTAGACCATCATTCCCTATTGTAGCAATATCACGTTTCATCAAAGTTCATATCTCCCGACTGTTCGTCTCCTTCAACGAGAAGAATCATCTGTCTCTGAACCTATACTGCTTCAAGGGAACCATGTCAAAACAGATGTCTTCTCCATCAAAGAAATCTGCCTCACAAAGTTCCTCGCGAGATAAAGTTAGGGTTTCTACAGAAGAGGGGACTGCAGAAGAAGCTTTGAATGTAGAACCCATCTCTATGATGCTTCCAGAGTCAGGTAAATCTAGACCTTCTAAACTTGTTTCAAAATGGGTTGTGACCATCTTTAGAGATAATGAAACAAAGAAGCTTGTTACTAGTGTTCTATTTAGTGATAAAACAGCACCTAGGTCATCCACTTCTCATACTGTTGAAGAAAGGGTAGATGTTGACAAAAGCTTAGGTCAGATTGTCGATAAGATCTTTGAGAAAGGGCTTCCTATAAAGGGTATATCTAGACCACTGAGGCAAATGCCTGCTGAACATTCTGAAAGGGAAAAGAGTGACATGAAATCTACTGAAACCAATCTCCACAAATTGGATGTGTTAGTTATTGAAGATGCTGAGATTGAAGAAGAAGCAGAAGCTGAAAGAGAAAGGGATACGCATGTTGAAGAGGAAGTTGTTGTTGAACAAGATGTTGAAACATCACCTACTAGAGATGTTACCCCTAGTCCAAGAGGCAAGAAGGATGCTGATGTGGTGGATATTGTTGACTTATCTGACAATGAAGTCATTGGAAATGCTGTTCCAAGTATTGCTAAGAGACTGAAGACAAGGAAAGGAAAGACTGTTGAATCCTCTCCAAAGAAGAAAACTGCTGTTGTTGGTCCTACAAAACCTTGGAGCAAGGTTGCTACATCCTCCAAAAAGAGGAAAATCAGGGAAGATTCTGATTCTGACTTTGATGTTGAGGATGATGTTCAAGACATCACTCCTGTAAGAAAGTCAATCTTGAAAAGAATCTCTGACAAAGTCCCTGAAGTGCCAGTTGACAACATTTCCTTTTATTATGCTAGCAGTGCATCAATGTGGAAATTTGTATGTCAAAGAAGACTAGCCCTAGAAAGGGAGCTTAGGAAAGAAGCTATAGAGATGAAGGATATTATGGAGCTGATTAAGGCTGCTGGATTGGTGAAGACTGTTTGTACGTTCTCCAAATGTTATGACATTCTGGTTAAGGAATTCATGGTCAACATTCCTATAAACATATATGACAAAAGGAGTGGAGATTTCATGAAGGTGTTTGTGAGAGGAAAATGTATTGGATTTTCTCCTGAGGTTATCAACAATTACCTAGGAAGAAAATAAGAAGAGTTTACAGAGCTTGAAGTCACTGATAATGATGTCTGCAAGGAGATTACAGCTGGTCAGGTAAAGGTTTGGCCATTGAAAGGGAAGTTGAAGGCTAGTAAACTTAGCATCAAGTATGCCATTCTTCACAGAATTGGAGCAGCCAACTGGGTGCCAAAAAACCACAAGACAACAATAGCGGTTGAATTGGGTAGGTTTATCTATGCTGTTGGGAAGAAGATCAAGTTTGACTTTGGAAGCTACATCTTTGAGCAAGTGGTGAAACATGCTGAAACAAATGCTATCAAGTTACCTATAGCATTCCCATCCCTTGTCTGTGGAATCATCTTGGAGCAACATCCTGAAACTTTAACAAGTTCGGATATAGCTTGCAAGAGGGAGTCAGCCTTGTCCTTGCATCCTAAGTTGTTTGCTGGACATCATGTTCCAGACATTGTTGTAACATCAGATGCTGGTGGCAAAAAGAGTACCAAGCTAAATTACTTGAAGAACTGAAGGCCACTTACAAAGATCTTGATGAGGTCATTAGTACCAGCACATCAAGAAAGATGAAGATCGAACTGCTGATAAAATCCTTGGAACAAGGTGATGGTGATAAAGGTGCTAATGTCAATACTGAAAATTCAGAAACTGGAGATAATGGAGATGGTGCCAGCTCTGATGAAGACTAGTTTCCTTGCTGCTTTTTCTAGATAGTAGTTTAGTTTTATTTTTTTTTACTGTTTTTGATTCTGCACTTGATGTGCCTAATATGTAATTTGAATATTGTGTCTGTTTATGCACTATTTATGTTTTTGTTCAATGATTTGTCTTGTCTTGTTTGTTGACTTTAGACTGACAATGAGAGCTTGTTTAGGACTAACTGTAGTGAGTAGGACTTACATGTTGAGGTTTGTCCAATTATGGCTAAAAAGGGGGAGAGTTAGCCAAGAGTTAGTCAAGGTCAAGGTAGTGCAATGCCAAGAAGAAGAATTAGTCATTGTGCAATGCTAAGGAGTGCAGCTAGTGTGATGCTGAAATGCAGATATTGAGGGGGAGAGTTGTTGAATAGTTACTAATATGATGTTTCTTGCTTTGAGGGGGAGCTTGCCCTATGCTACTACTAGTTAGTGTTGAAGTATGTAGCAGAGTATTGGAGTGTGTGCAGCATGCTGAAAGCATTTTGAAGCTGTTTGAAGAAGTGCTGTTAGGAGTTTTATACTAATTTTTTTCCGCTGCTGAAGTCTCTGATGTTGCAGAGGGTTTTTAGCCAAAATTAGCCAAAGGGGGAGATTGTTGGCTCTTGGATTGGCTAGAATTTTGGTAAAACAAAGTTGTTCAATGTTGATGTCACATGGGTGATGTCTTAACATTGAGTCTTAACATTGGTTTCTGTTAAGTATTTATTTTGTTGAAGTTGTGAAGTCTGATGTCACATGCGATGTTATGACATCAGGTCTGCAGAAGATTAATAACATCAGGTTTAGTGATGTTGTTAGGGTTTGCGTTTTAGCTGGATATTGGGAGAGCTGTTAGTCTCATTGGTTGCGAATATCTTGGAGGAGATATTTTCTGTTACAAACAGATTTGATGCAGATTTATAGGAGTGTTTAAAGGCTGAAGATTTAAGAAGATTTTGAGAGAGAAAATCTGTCGAAGATTTAGTTTTAAATAACAAATCAGGTCAGATATTGTAGCAGGTCCAAGACCAATTCAGATGGCTATATAAAGCGCATCAACCAAAGGAAGAAGACACAGAAAGTAGACAGAAGATAGAGAGCTTTGACTGGAGGTTAAGCATTGTCTTTGTACGAGTATCGTGTTAACCATTCAAGTGTGAATTGGTGAGTGTAATCTGTCTTCTCTAGAGCTGTGAAGCAAGAGAGTTTTGTAACTTGATCAAAGTTGTGAAGCAGGATCAAGGTGTTTCTCAAAGTGTTTGATCTTTGAGAGGTTTTAGGGATTGAGTAGTGTTCTCATACCTAAGCGGGCTCTTAGGTAGAAAGTTCATTAGTAGAAATTAAGTTTAGGAGATTGTCAACTAGGTTGTTGAGTCTATAAATTAATTCTACAAGTAGTGAATTTCATCCCTGGCTTGGTAGCCCCCAGATTAAGTTGTTGAACTGAACTGGGTAAACAATTCTTTGTGTTCTCTGCTGTTGTTTTACATTGTCCATTGCAGAGTGTGTTGTTGTGACATCACACGTAACATCACATATCTGGTACTAGAATTTCAAAAACTATATAGAGATGAAGGAGAGTTGAAAGAGAGAAAGTAATATTATATTATCTTCTTCAAATGTACACTTTATATTGTAATCTGGACCTTATTTATAGGACCTAAGGGAGATGGAAAGTCTCAGCTATTAATAGGGAATATGAAGATGAAAAGAAGAATAAGAATGGACACCCACTTTTATCTTTATTCATAACACTCCCCCTTGGATGTCCATTGAGGATATGCCTCGTTAAAACCTTACTAGAAAAAACCTAGTGGGAAAAAATCTAGTGAAGGAAAAAAGTACAATATCCTTTCATTTCTCCCCCTCACCTGAACGATCATTTCTTCGATGAAGACCAATATTTTGTACTAGTTGATTAAAAATTATACTTGGGAATGACTTTGTGAAAAGTTCTGCAAGATTATCACATGAACATATTTGTTGGATGCTTATATCACCACTCTTTTGAAGATCATGAGTGTAGTACCCCAAAATTTTCCCCCTTAGATGTCATAACATCTTGCATTGACATTTAGGTTCAATCAACTATGCATTGTTAACTAACCCTTTCATTTTACTAGTTTGTTTCTTCTGAGAAAAGCCAGAACTTATACAAAGAGGAGGGCAAAGTCTCCTGAGCCAAGCTCCCATCTGATTCAAAGAGAGAAAGACAGTTAAGGATCCAAATGCAACCATGTGAGCTCACTTACATCCTAGAGGTCCTACTCAACAAGAATTCAAGTCATCTGGCTTTCATCAGCAAGTGCCTTGAGCCACAAGTTCACCCTGCCTCCAATTAGGGTTTTGTTATGACAAGACAATCCTGGACTTTGATTTTGATCAAGAGTTGTTCTCAAACCCTAGGACTTGGCTCCACATGATAGAAGACATCCCTGAGGACCATCTATGAGCTTTAGATGTGATTAAAGAAGCAAGATCATCAGAAATCATCCCAGTGCATTCACAGTCGAAATTAGGGTTTTGCTGAGGCCCTAATCCTCGAGATTTTAATCCAAAATGAAGCATCCAAGTCCTCAATCCATCATGACATGTCCCATTGATGAGTTAAGACACGAGAGATCAAGTTTTAAGAAGTTTCTTGCAAAGGAAGCAAAGTTTGGTTCATGAAACTTTTCAAAGGAGGAAATTTCACTACTTGTGCCAAAATTGAAACAGTAATAACTTTCAAACCACACATCCAAATGGAGTGAATCAAAGCTCAAATGGAAGCTCTTTCCATAATTTTCAAAACATATTAGAGGACCCTCTTCCAAAAAATGCATGGTTTTTAAGTTACAAGGGATGGAAGATAAATCACCCTTGGGGACTTAGTGAAATTTAAGCTTTTTCACCATTGTTTTCACACAACTTTAACCCGATTTTTCATATAGTTCCAAGCTTCAAATCAAAAATCTTTGAACATGAAAGTTGTATAGGGCATTGAGGGCTTTCCAAAAAGTACTAGAACTCCTCCATCCATTGAGTGAGCTGGGAGTTACGAATCCTCAAAGTTGGAGGTTTCATTCCTTAAAACTCAAGAAACCAACTTTTGTGTAACTTCTCAAACCCTTCCCTAATCACCAAGTTTCCTTGTTTCTGAGTCCTAATGATGAATTTACACCTAATCCAAGCCTGGCCACGAAAATGCAAATTGGTTTGCATTTAAATATTGATTTATGTCATAGTTATGCAAGTGGATGGAGGAAAGAGAAACTCTTCAAGCAAGAAATTGTTGTTTATTTCTTGAGCCTCTCACCAATCACTTCTCACCAGCTTATGCATCAGTATTCAGAGATTTTGGAAGATTCTTGGCTCAGCAAATACAGCTCACACGATGGAAAAAGGGCAATGTTGGCACATTGTGCAATTTTGCCCATGCCTTGAGTTCTCAGCTCTCCCCTATAAATAGGGGTTGTTTCCATTCATTTCAGACATCAACACTTCTCATATTCACTCTAAAAAACCTATAAAGTCCAAGTTTGGCAAGAGGGAGAAAAAGAGGAGTCCACTTGTTGCAGCTGGTGTTAAGTAGAGGAAACAATAAGTCAGTGCATATCTTCAACTAGGTACTCTTCTTTTAACTTTCTTGCTGCATTCATATTGAGGCATCATTGTGTTAGCGCATATATATTGCATTTGAGTCACTTTGGTTGGTTAAATGTTGAAAAATGTTGATGTTGCTAGTATTATATGTTTTTGAGTTTATACTGCTTTGTTGCCATGATCTTGTGCATGGACACATGTTTGTGTTGAGTTCCATCTAAGTGCATCTTTGCCTTTTCTTGCATATGAACTTCTTTCTGTTTTTACCTCATGATGGACCTGCATGCTTGAAGCCATTCATTTGTGGTATTTGTTTTGTCCAAGTTTGTGTTGACAGACTTAAGAGTAATGTTCTGGATTTGCAAAGAGGGTAGGCCTCCCTTGCTAAACACACCTTCTTTGGTGTTATAGAGAGCTACCATTTAGTGTTGCTTTACACTCAAATGTATGATGTTATATGTTCATGTAAAATGTTATACCTCACTATTTTCTGATATGGTTTTCCATGCCTTGGCATCAAGTCAAGTAAACAAGTTGCTACCATGAGAAGGTCTGGTTTAGGCTGACTGTGAATATGTGACCTTGCTTTACAATCTATGCCCTTTTACATTTGCACTTGAAAATAAAACACTATTGTGTACATCTAGGAGCATCTTGAAATTGTGAAACCCTGAGGAAGAGGTGAGCTTACTGTTGTTTACACTTGTGTTAACTATTTTTTTGTTCGTAACTCTATATTGTTTTTGTTTTGCCAAACCTGAGTGCTAAGGGGGTTGTGTGAGTCCTACTCTTCAATTAACAAACTTGAAGGTTTTTCTTCTTGAAGGTGTAAGGAATGTTTGCTCTTACCCTTTGTTTCTCTATGTTTCCTCAGTTATGGTCCTGAGCATATATTGGCATTGTATTTGAAATGTGATTTAGATCCACCTAGTTAGTGTTTAAAGCTATCAAAGGGATGATAGGTGGTCTATTGTCTGCTTGATATATTTTGGTTGTTTGATTTAGACTGTCTATAATAGATCAATAATGTTGGAACTATATGAAAGGTAAATTGATGGCTGGTTGATCTGTTGAATAAATCTGTATCTTGAATATGTTTGCACTGCCACGATTCAAAGTTTGTTTCTGTTTATAGAAACTACATGCCTAAATTATTGTCTAACATGAATTTTGTGACAAATACATCCACTACATGACCCTATGCATAGACAAGATGGCTATAGGCACTGACACTTGTGGTTTTAAACCTTTTGTTGCCTATGTTATGACTTGAAATCCTGAGCCATCCCTCAACTGTTTCAGTTGATATATCTGTTTGCTAACACAATAATTATCTGCCACTATTCTTCATTAACTCATAAATTCCCTGTTCAAAGAATCATATTTGCCTTGCCTGCTTTGTTGTTGTTGTTTAGTATTTAGTATTATTCCACTAGTTGAGATGACTTGGTGAGTATTGATGATAAGTTCAGTTATAAATGATTTTGATTGTTCCTATGTCAAGTTTTGTTTGCTTGGATGACTAGATTAGTTCAATAACAGAACCTGCTTTAATTCACATCTCTCTATGACATGTTGAAGTAACTTGTGATTTGTTTGTTGGTTTGATAAATGCTTGCTTTACTCATCCATCAACTTCTCATGCACTGATTCACATAAGTTGTTCTTGAGCTATCTGCCTCTTGCTGCTTTATGTTAAATTTGTTTGCTGGTATATGTTCTCTTGACACCATCTACAAAATGTCATTGCTTTGCATCTTCATGATATGGTGTTATTGAATCAGTCCTTGACACTATATTGTTTCCATGTGTGAATACTAGGGACTAATATTCAAAAGCTGTTCAGGTTTGTGATAGCATGCTAAATATGTTGTTTCTTGATTACATGTCTATATGTGGCCTTTGTGCCATAGACCAAGACCTTTCTTTAAACTGTCCAACCCTTGTATGATTGATAGTGTGTGAAGCTGATAGTTTGTGTTTACACACTGCTAACCATGATTAGAGGAATAACATGCAGGGCCATATAATAACTTGCTAAGGTCTGCTCCCCCCCCCCCCTTCAATACCTGATACCATGTTGTTTATATGGCAAGCTCTGATAACATGTTGTTTGTATCTTCATTGTTTAGAATCTGTTGAAGAATTATAGTATAAGCAACAATATGTATGGTTTGCAACTCATGAGTACTATGTCAGAGCATGTTAGCACAATTTGGTTTGTCTCCATCATGTTGCCATGTACAGGCTTGAATGAATTTGATTGTTGTGTTCACATGGCAGCGAGAGTTTCTTGGTTGAGTATACTAATAGAATTTTGTCTTCATCTTGTTTAAGAGGTGTAACTTTCATATCCACCAATACACCTCTTCCAAATCAATTCTCATAATTTTGGATTTGAACCATAAACTTTCCATTAACAGTTTTTTGTTCTGTTTAGTTCATAATAGGTTGTTTCGTTTGATAATGTTGAATGGGATGACACAAAGCGTGAACCAAGAAAGGTGGTTTGTATGAATGGTGATAGTGAGCATTGGCTAGTAAGGCATTTTTGGAACGCAAGGAGGGTTTATATGCTCATGGGGTGGGCATATACACTGGATTTATGGCCACCCCAGTGGTAAAGACACACGCGCATTTACTACAAGGACCGGGGTTCGAATCCCCATCGCCCCAGTCCTTTTGTTTTAATTTTCTAAAAACGCCTTTGTTTTGTATATATTGTTTTGTTGCCATACATTGTCAAGATGCGCAAATGGTTGGTTTGGTAATTGTTTTGGGCCGTAACCATCAGGACGCGGGTTCAAACCCCATGGGGAGCATTTCCACTATTGTTTTTATCACTTGTTCATTTTATATATTCTTAATTCATGCTTTCAATTCAATAATTCATAACTTGATCATTTTTTTATCCTTTTTTACCCATTCTTTTTGTTAAATACTCTTTAAAGTGTCTACTTTTTGAACATAAAAATAAATTAGCAGAAATAAATATTTTTGAGGTACTTATTTATGTTGAAAGTGGATGGCCTTTTTTAGGGTTTCTACTATGAATACTTTGGATCTCTTTGTTTCTCTTACCATGCTATCTTTGTTCATCTTGTTTAGATAATGTCTAGTGCATTTGGTTCTAACATTGCATGATGTTATAAACTTGTTTCGCTTGAATACTTTGTTATTTAATGATACATTTTCATGTAAATATCCATTGCAAACTTCTTTCCCCTAAGAAACTGTTATTCTTCCCTTATTCCAAAGGAAAGTCTCTCTATTGACCGTAGGGTCATAGATACAATTAATTCCCTTTTAACCTAACCTTCCCAAGAGATAGCCATTAATCTCTTATTAACCCTTAAAACTTTCTTTAACCAAACAAGAGACAACCGTTAATCTCTTCTCCTTCACGACGGCCTAACCCTTCATAATCCTTTCACAAGAGATATCCATTAATCTCTTTCTCCTAAACAATCAATCCTCACAAGTTTTGCTTTCAAACTTTTCACCCTACTTTCCCTTGGAACCTTGACCACAGTGAAGAGTTCCTTACCCCAATTGAGGGGAACTACGAATGCTCTGATTCCACCCCCATTAGGATACGTAGGCACGAGATGCGATGTCTTGGCGAGCATACTTTGTACATAGCCTTAGATCTTTACCTTAGCACACTTTTCCTTTAGCAAGCAAACTATAACATAACACAAATACTAACAAGAGGTTCCTTTAGAGTACTACAGATACTTAGGGTACTAATACCTTCCCTTAGTATAACCAACCCCCGAACCTTAGATCTCTTATTAGAGTTTTCGTTCTTTACCCTTTTCCTTTGGATAAATCAAAGGTCGGTGGTGAATTTCATGTTTTGTGATTCAAGTTAATTAATAGCTTGATATCCGATTCTCACCGCAACAGAAAATGGCGACTTCACTGGGGACATTCCCCCTAAAGAGTGTTAAGCCCACCTTGTTTGTATTTGTGTTATTTATATGTTTGTTTGCTTGTACATTTGTGTATTCATATCTGTATATATACCTGTTATACTTGGGTTTTTTTTCTGTGTGCAGGGTTGTTACTTTGAGTGGTGAGATAAGTCCTAACCCGGACTTGAGAGAACTTATGATAGGATTGTGGTGTAATCAATAGTCGGTTGTTGGGAGTAGTCCTAACAATTTATGGCATATGATGACCACGCTCAGTTGAGGCCCTTTGGGATTGTTGATGTTTGATGTGAGCAATCACATTGATGTCACTCTTCCCGATTTGAGCCAGTGATTCTGAGGACCGTAGTTACCTTCACCCCACTTGGCCTTTTTAGGACGTAGTGCGATGGCTATGAGGGAGTAGCCCTAAGTAGTTGTTACGCGATACTACACTCAGACGAGTTTATCTTGAGAATATTATTAACCCACGTGAGTAGTCACGTAGGCCGATAATATCCGAAGGATTTACATAGACTCTAGGAACTTTTAGAACCCTGTTCTACAGTTGATAAACCCTAGTACACACCCTGTGATTGGTTCTTTACCCAGACTCCATGCCGTGATCTCGAACCTTTGATCCTGTTGCATGTGTTTTGCATCCTGTGTTGCATCGCATTGCATATCATTTGCATCTTTGCATGATTCATTGCATATGTCTGCATGTCCAGTTACTCATTTCTAGTGGTCTCTATCTTCCAGTGTCACCTGTGAGTCGTCAAGCTGATTCCTCGACACAAGTATCGGACTAGAGCTAACTACAGACACAAGATATCAGAGCAAGAGGCACACAATGCTGAGGTCCGAATGGAAATCAATGACATTAAGTTAAGCATGACTAAACTCACAGAGATGATTCAAGTTTTGATTACTAGGGGGGAACAAACCCAAAGAACTGTCATCCAGGAAGTTTCAAGTGCTGATCCTCCACCTGTTCAAATGCCACCATCAACTTGGCCCGAGTTTGGTTTGCCACACAACTATTCTCCGCCAATTATATCTACTACTATGCCTGTATTTCAAGCTCCTGTTTTTGCTGAGCCCAGACCTACAGTCCATGCCGTTCCACAGACTATTCGAGCTTCTTTTGAGAATTCCCTCTTTGAGTACAATGCTGCCAGTGCTCAGGGTGAAGAGCCTGAAGACTTTGTTGAACCTGAGGTTGTCCGTGAGCAGTTTCAGACCTTAGACAAAAGACTTAAAGCCATTGAGGGTAGTGACTTCTTCAATGTGGACGCAGATAACATGTGCTTAGTATTTGATCTTGTTATGCCTGCTAAGTTCAAAAATCCAGAATTTGTGAAATATAAGGGGCACTCTTGTCCAAGGGCTCATTTGGTCATGTAACTTCACAAGACGACTGCTTATACAAAGAATCAGAAGCTGCTTATCCACTGCTTTTAGGATAGCTTGAGTGGAGCATCGCTCAAATGGTATATGGGTCTCGAGCAAAACTCCATTCACTGCTTCCAAGATCTCGTAAATGCCTTCATGAAGAAATATACGTATAATCTCGACATGGCTCCTGATCGCCGCCAGCTGCAAAACACGACTCAGCATGAGAAGTAATCTTTTAAGGAGTATGCTCAGCGCTGGAGAGAATTGGCTTCCCAAGTTGAACCTCCTTTGGCCGAGAAAGAATTGACTGGAATGTTCATGGACACCCTGTCCCCATTCTATTGGGAGAAGATGATTGGAAGTCTTTCCTCCAATTTCACTGATTTGGTTACTATCGGCCAAAGACTCGAGGAGGATCTTAAGAAAGGAAAAGTGTCAAAAGCTGCTGACTCTTCCAATGATGTGAAGAAATCTTATGGAAACTTTCAGAGGAAAATAGAAGATCAGACTAACGTTGTAATATTTAAAGTGAGAAGGCCTCGTCCCCAACCTTAGTATACTACTCACCCTACTGTTGCTGCTGTTACTCCCGTGGTTACTGCTCCACGACCAGCTCAAGCTTCCCAACGCCTAATTGCAGGATAGAACCAGTATCGTAATATGAATCAATTTGATCCTATTCCCATGACATACATCGAGCTTTATCCTGGTGTGGTTCAACAAGGTTTGATTACCACAAGGCCTTTACCTCCTCCTCCAAATCCTCTTCTAGCCGACTATAGGGCTGATCTTCATTGTGAATACCATCAAGGTGGTGCAGGCCATAACTTGGAAGGTTGCTTTGCGTTGAAGGCTAGAGTACAAGAGCTGATGAGAAACAAAATCCTCTCCTTTAAGGACAATCCCAATGTTCAGGGCAACCCTCTGCCAGGGCACGCCAAGTGAAGCTTCAGTCGACTTCAGCTCAGCTACTTCTTAAAGACAGGATAACTCATCCTTGTGTTTAATTAGTCACTAGGCCATGTTTCTTATTGTCTGCATTTTCCTTATTTTGTAATAGCTGTTTGCTTTCAAATGTGTTTGTACTTTCCTGATTAATGAAACGAGCATTGCAATTTTTGATTCAATTCATTTTGTCCACTATTTACATCTTTATGCTTTCTTTTGCAAAATATTTTATCTCTTTTCCACTTTCTTTTTTATTGTGCAAAGATTGGAGGGAGGATGGTGATACATTATACTCATAATTGTTGCGGTATGCTTTTAAATCAAAACTTTGCTGACGATGTGAGGCATTGTTTCACATTTCCCCAAACACTGGAGAAATAAGGAAGTTAACCCCTCGTTAACCCCTTCGAGCCTAGAAGTAGGAGTTTTCTTTCTTTACAAAAACCCTCAATATTAACCTTGGGTGGGTAGCTCTCAGTTAACTTGGTTGTGCTTCCATGCACAATACCTTTCATATAATGGCTGCATTCACAAGTTTTCCTTCGCACACAGCAAGCAAGTGTCGAAGATATCTCTCAAGACAAATGCCAATGATGGTTCACCGAAATCATTAAGTTGTTTAATCATTTTCCTTACCCAAAGAATGAGCTGAATCCCTTTCAAGGCAAAAGCTAAGAAAGATGGGAAGCCCATGACCTTACCTAAAAAAAAAAGAAGAAAGAAAAGTTTGTATGACAACCCAAAAAGAGGAAACCTTTAAACTTTCATCCTGAAAGTCCTCAATGGAAAACATTGGTAAGGAAGCAGTGACTGCCATCTCAAGTCCCTTGACTTGTGAACCATCATCATTACTATCATCAGTGCAATCTCTAACCTATGGGAACCTGAGTGCATTGTCTAAGTTACCTGTGCTTAGGATTGGAAGTTCATCACGTAGATTGGGTGGGGACAAATAAACTTTGAGCCTTTATCCTTTGTTTCATAAACCGTGAACCAGGCCACGATACAACCCTTAAAAGACCTAACTGAAGCAAGGTTATTTTGAAAGCATACTACAGCAAGGTTGCGTAAACTGACTCCCAAAGATCTTTGCAGATCATCTGTTTTGGCATCATACCTTTCACTTTTAAATGTCTTGAACCGCCGTGTTCAGACCAGTGATTCATTTGTTTTGAAAATTGATTTTGATTTCAAAAGTTGCATGAACTTAGCATTTACCATGTTTGTATGAACATTTTTGTTTGCAAATTGGCTTTCCTCTCAAGGAATATTTAAACAATTAAGAAACTTGGTCGGTGATCCTATCAGGGGCAAGTTCTTTCCAAATCCTGTTGAAGAATTAGTTCAAGGGTTGTTGTTCAGGGGCAAGTCCTTCTTAGAATTGGTTTAGCCAGAAGACCTTTCAAGACTCATACTGGGGCAAGCTTTCCCAGTGTACAGTAAAACAATCATTTTCAAGACTCAGATTGGGGCAAGCTTTCCAAGATCACCATTAAGCAGTCATTTTAGAATCAGACAAGCTGAAGCAATTATCAGCTCATCTACAACAGTTAGCTAATCTGGGGCAATTAACTTGAGGAATCCCCATGCAATTTTCCATCCTTCCTACAAGGATCATCACTTGATACAGTTTACCAGTATTGCAGAGATGTGCCCAGCAATAACATCTTTAGTCTCCAAGAAGATGACAGTGATCTTCGTGTTGAGGAATCAGTCTTCCAGTCATGTCTTCTCCCCAAAAGAGTCGAGTTGTGTCGTCAGCATCCGATTCGATCATATATCATCTGCATAATTCATATAACTATATACATATCATGAGTGTTTCATCCTCATTTTCATTTATCCCGAGGTCGTGTCGTTATCCATGTCTTACCTTACCAAAACATTACCTGTCCTTTTCATTCAGTGCCATTCCTGAATGTTGTCATTCTCTTGTGCATCTAATCCTGTTGATAGATGTTGGTCTTCTCTCATTTCAATGCTATTCATGGATCTTTATATTCTCTCACTCCAGTGCCATTCCTGGATGTCTGTCTCTTGTGATCTCCAGTGCCATTCCTGGATATCTTATTCCTCTTGTTTCTCCCAGTGCTATTCCTGGAAGTTTTACCTCTTTTCTGTAATCCTCATCAAATTTGCTTGGATATCTTTCAGTGCCATTCCTGAAAGTCTTATATGTTTATTCAGTGCTATTCCTGAAAGTTCACAGTCATTTAATGCTATCTTGGATATTGTGATTCCTTTTATCCAATGCTTTCTTGGGTATCTCCTTGTTCATATTTGTTCAATGCTTTCTTGGACGTTGTGGTTTCTTTTATCCAATGCCTTCTTAGATTTCACCTTTTGTCTCATTTGCGTCTGATGCCTTCTCAGATATTATGAGTTTACCTTTCGTTCAAAGCCAATATTGAATGTCTGGTGTCTGTTTGTCCAATGCTTTCTTGGATCCTTACTTGTTTCACTTTTATCTAAAGCCATTATTAGATATTGTGAGTTATACCTTTCATTCAAAGCCATTATTGGATGTCCGGTTTCTCTACCATCTGATGCCTTTCTGGATGTGTCTCTCTTTCTGATGTTTTTCCAGATCGAGTCTTTGTTCACTTTTATCTAAGGCCATTATTAGATATTGTGAGTTATACCTTTCATTCAAAGCCATTATTGGATGTTCGGTTTCTCTACCATCTGAGGCCTTTCCGGATGTGTCTCTCTTTCTGATGTTTTTCCAGATCGAGTCTTTGTTCACTTTTATCTAAAGTCATTATTAGATATTGTGATTTGTACCTTTTGTTCAAAGCCATTATTGGATGACTGGTTTCTTGGCATTCAATGCCATTCTTGAATGTAGTCTCTGTTCACATTCATCTAAAGCCATTATTAGATATTGTGATTTGTACCTTTCGTTCAAAGCCATTATTGAATGTCTGGTGTCCTTTTATCCAATGCCTTTTTGGATTTCCCTTGTTTGCTCACTTTCATCTGATGCCTTCTCAGATTTAACATTTTATCTCATTCTTATCTGATGCTTTCTCAGATATTATGATCTGTACCTTTCATTCAATGCCATTATTGGATGACTGTGTCTTTACATCCAATGCCTTCTTGGATTACCCTTTCACCTCATTCTCATCTGATGCTTTCTCAGATATTATTAAGTTTACCTTTCATTCAAAGCCATTATTAGATGACTGATTTCTTTGCATCCAATGCTTTCTTGGATCCCTGCTTTGTTCACTTTTATCTAAAGCCATTATTAGATATTGTGATTTGTACCTTTCATGCAAAGCCATTATTGGATGTCTGGTTACTTTTGCCATCTGATGTTTTTTTCGGATGTGCCTTTCTCTGTCTTTTCTGGCTTTTCTTGAAGATCCCATTTGAACTCTTCTGTATAAGAAAATCCCAGAAAATATTTTGTTGATGTCTATCCTTTTATTTCAAATTGATCCCTAGAAGAGATCATGTCTTCTTTCTGGTTCCATGCCCAGTAAAATGTGTGCTTTTATTTCCCAAGTGTTTTCTCAGAGTCTCCCCATTGAGTCTTTTATGTTGGTTAGTCTGTATCCCTAGTGAGTTTTCCTCATGGATACTAACCTTCATCATTTCCCAGTAAGATCTCTGTAGTGGTTTGCTCTCTATCTCTGGTGTCTGGTCTGTCTGCACCTTCACATCTATCATGACATCATATCATCATACTAGAAGTTCATGGCATATCAGCATTTGCATGTCTGTTGCTTGTCCTTTGCATCTGCATTCCATCTAAGGGAAAAATTTTCGGTTTGCTATATTTAAATACCTTTCACCTTGATGTCCCGAGGATTTCCATTCCTCATGTCATCCGGTAAAGATACTTAAATAAGGGCAATTGTTGTACCCCAAAATTTCCCCCCTTAGATGTCATAACATCTTGCATTGACATTTAGGTTCAATCATCTATGCATTGTTGACTAACCATTTCATTTTACTAGTTTATTTCTTCTGAGAAAAGCCAGGACTTATACAAAGAGGAGGGAAAAGTCTCCTGAACCAAGCTCCCATCTGATTCAAAGAGAGAAAGAGAGTTAAGGCTCTAAATGCAACCATGTGAGCTCACTTAAATCCTAGAGGTCCTACTCAACAAGAATTCAAGTTATCTGGCTTTCATCAGCAAGTTCCTTGAGCCACAAGTTCACCCTGCCTCCAATTAGGGTTTTGTTATGACAAGACAATCCTGGCTTTTGATTTTGATCAAGAGTTGTTCTCAAACCCTAGGACTTGGCTCCACATGATAAAAGACATCCCTGAGGACCATCTATGAGCTTTAGATGTGATTAAAGAAGCAAGATCATCAGAAATCATCCCAGTGCATTCACAGTCGAAATTAGGGTTTTGCTGAGGCCCTAATCCTCGAGATTTTGATCCAAAATGAAGCATCCAAGTCCTCAATCCATCATGACATGTCCCATTGATGAGTTAAGACATGAGAGATCAAGTTTTAAGAAGTTTCTTGCAAAGGAAGCAAAGTTTGGTTCATGAAACTTTTCAAAGGAGGAAATTTCACTACTTGTGCCAAAATTGAAACAGACATAACTTTCAAACCACACATCCAAATGGAGTGAATCAAAGCTCAAATGGAAGCTCTTTCCATGATCTTCACAACATATTAGAGGACCCTCTTCCAAAAAATGCATGGTTTTTAAGTTACAAGGCATGGAAGATAAATCACCCTTGGGGACTTAGTGAAATTTTAGCTTTTTCACCATTATTTTCACACAACTTTAACCCGATTTTACATATAGTTCCAAGCTTCAAATAAAAAATCTTTGAACATGAAAGTTGTAGAGGGCATTGAGGGCTTTCCAAAAAGTACTAGAACTCCTCTATCCATTGAGTGAGCTGGGAGTTTCGAATCCTCAAAGTTGGAGGTTTCATTCCTTAAAACTCAAGAAACCAACTTTTGTGTAACTTCTCAAACCGTTCCTTAATCACCAAGTTTCCTTGTTTCTGAGTCCTAATGATGAATTTACACCTAATCCAAGTCTGGCCACGAAAATGCAAATTGGTTTGCATTTAAATATTGATTTATGTCATAGTTATGCAAGTGGATGGAGGAAAGAGAAACTCTTCAAGCAAGAAATAGTTGTTTATTCCTTGAACCTCTCACCAATCACTTCTCACCAGCTTATGCATCAGTATTCAGAGATTTTGGAAGATTCTTGGCTCAGCAAATACAGCTCACACGATGGAAAAAGGGCAATGTTGGCACATTGTGCAATTTTGCCAATGCCTTGAGTTCTCAGCTCTCCCCTATAAATAGGGGCTATTTCCATTCATTTTAGACACCAACACTTCTCATATTCACTCTAAAAAACCTCTAAAGTCCAAGTTTGGCAAGAGGGAGAAAAAGAGGAGTCCACTTGTTGCAGCTGGTGTTAAGTAGAGAAAACAATAAGTTAGTGCATATCTTCAACTAGGTACTCTTCTTTTAACTTTCTTGCTGCATTCATATTGAGGCATCATTGTGTTAGCGCATATATATTGCATTTGAGTCACTTTGGTTGGTTAAATGTTGAAAAATGTTGATGTTCCTAGCATTATATGTTTTTGAGTTTATACTGCTTTGTTTCCATGATCTTGTGCATGGACACATGTTTGTGTTGAGTTCCATCTAAGTGCATCTTTGCCTTTGCTTGCATATGAACTTCTTTATGTTTTGACCTCATGATGGGCCTGCATGCTTGAAGCCATTCATTTGTGGTCTTTGTTTTGTCCAAGTTTGTGTTGACAGACTTAAGAGTAATGTTCTGGATTTGCAAAGAGGGTATGCCTCCCTTGCTAAACACACCTTCTTTGGTGTTATAGAGAGCTACCATTTAGTGTTGCTTTACACTCAAATGTATGATGTTATATGTTCATGTAAAATGTTATGCCTCACTATTTTCTGATATGGTTTTCCATGCCTTGGCATCAAGTCAAGTAAACAAGTTGCCACCATGAGAAGGTCTGGTTTAGGCTAACTGTGAATATGTGACCTTGCTTTTCATTCTATGCCCTTTTACATTTGCACTTGAAAATAAAACACTATTGCGTACATCTGGGAGCATCTTGAAATTGTGAAACCCTGAGGAGGAGGTGAGCTTACTGTTGTTTACACTTGTGTTAACTGTTTTTTTGTCCATAACTCTATGTTGTTTTTGTTTTTCCAAAACTGAGTGCTAAGGGGGTTGTGTGAGTCTTACTTTTCAATTAACAAACTTGAAGGTTTTTCTTCTTGAAGGTGTAAGGAATGTTTGCTCTTACCCTTTGTTTCTCTATGTTTCCTCAGTTATGGTCCCGAGCATATATTGGCATTGTATTTGAAATGTGATTTGGATCCACCTAGTTAGTGTTTAAAACTATCAAAGGGATGACATGTGGTCTATTGTCTGCTTGATATATTTTGGTTGTTTGATTTAGACTGTCTATAATAGATCAATAATGTTGGAACTATATGAAAGGTAAATTGATGGCTGGTTGATCTATTGAATACATCTGTATCTTGAATATGTTTGCACTGCCATGATTCAAAGTTTGTTTCTATTTATAGAAAATACATGCCTAAATTATTGTCTGACATGAATTTTGTGACAAATACATCCACTACATGACCCTATACATAGACAAGATGGCTATAGGCACTGACACTTGTGGTTTTGAACCTTTTGTTGCCTATGTTATGACTTGAAATCCCGAGCCATCCCTCAAGTGTCTCAGTTGATATATTTGTTTGCTAACACAACAATTATCTTCCACTATTCTTCATTAACTCATAAATTCCATGTTCAAAGAATCATATTTGCCTTGCCTGCTTTGCTGTTATTGTTTAGTATTTTGCAGTATTCCACTAGTTGAGATGACTTGGTGAGTATTGATGATAAGTTCAGTTATGAATGATTTTGATTGTTCCTATGTCAAGTTTTGTTTTACTTGGATGGCTAGATTAGTGAAATAACAGAACCTGCTTTAATTCACATCTCTCTATGACATGTTGAAGCAACTTGTGATTTGTTTGTTGGTTTGATAAATGCTTGCTTTACTCATCCATCAACTTCTCATGCACTGATTCACATAAGCTTTTCTTGAGCTATCTGCCTCTTGCTGCTTTATGTTAAATTTTTTTGCTGGTATATGTTCTCTTGACACCATCTACAAAATTTCATTACTTTGCATCTTCATGATATGGTGTTATTGAATTAGTCCTTGACACTATACTGTTTCCACGTATGAATACTAGGGACTAATATTCAAAAGCTGTCCAGGTTTGTGATAACATGCTAAATATGTTGTTTCTTGATTACATGTCTATATGTGGCCTTTGTGCCATAGACCAAGACGTTTCTTTAAATTGTCCAACCCTTGTATGATTGATAGTGTGTGAAGCTGATAGTTTGTGTTTACACACTGCTAACCATGATTAGATGAATAACATGTAGGGCCATATGATAACTTGCTAAGGTCTGCTTCCCCCCCTTCAATACCTGATACCATGTTGTTTATATGGCAAGCTCTGAGAACATGTTGTTTGTATCTTCATTGTTTAGAATCTGTTGAAGAATTATAGTATGAGAAATAATATGTATGGTTTGCAACTCATGAGTACTATGTCAGAGCATGTTAGCACAATTTGGTTTGTCTCCATCATGTTGCCATGTATAGGCTTGAATGAATTTGATTGTTGTGTTCACATGGCAGCGAGAGTTTCTTGGTTGAGAATACTAACAGAATTTTGTCTTCGTCTTGTTTAAGAGGTGTAACTTTCATATCCACCAATACACCTCTTTCAATTCAATTCTCATGATTTTGGATTTGAACCATAAACTTTCCATTAACAGTTTTTTGTTTTGTTTAGTTCATAATAGGTTGTTTCGTTTGATAATGTTGATTGGGATGACACAAAGCGTGAACCAAGAAAGGTGGTTTGTATGAATAGTGATAGTGAGCATTGGCTAGTAAGGCATTTTTGGAACGCAAGGAGGGTTTATATGCTCATGGGGTGGGCACATACACTGGATGTATGGCCACCCCAGTGGTAAAGACACACGCGCATTTACTACAAGGACTGGGGTTCGACTCCCCCTCGCCCCAGTCCTTTTGTTTTAATTTTCTAAAAACGCCTTTGTTTTGTATGTATTGTTTTGTTGCCATACATTGTCAAGATACGCAAATGGTTGGTTTGGTAATGGTTTTGGGCTGTAACCATCAGGACGCGGGTTCAAACCCCATGGGGAGCATTTCCCCTATTTTTTTTATCACTTGTTCATTTTATATATTCTTAATTCATGCTTTAAATTCAATAATTCATAAATTGATCATTTTTTATCCTTTTTTACCTATTCGTTTTGTAAAATACTCTTTAAAGTGTGTACTTTTTGAACATAAAAAAATTAGCGGAAATAAATATTTTTTAGGTACTTATTTATGTTGAAAGTGGATGGCCTTTTTAGGGTTTCTACTATGAATACTTTGGATCTCTTTGTTTCTCTTACCATGCTATCTTTGTTCATCTTGTTTAGATAATGTCTAGTGCATTTGGTTCTAACATTGCATGATGTTATAAACTTGTTTCACTTGAATACTTTGTTATTTAATGATACATTTTCATGTAAATATCCATTGCAAACTTCTTGCCCCTAAGAAACTGTTATTCTCCCCTTATTCCAAAGGAAAGTCTCTCTATTGACCGTAGGGTCATAGATACAATTCATTCCCTTTTAACCTAACCTTCCCAAGAGATAGCCATTAATCTCTTATTAACCCTTAAACCTTTCTTTAACCAAACAAGAGACAACCATTAATCTCTTCTCCTTCACGACGGCCTAACCCTTCATAATCCTTTCACAACAGATTGTCATTAATCTCTTTCTCCTAAACAATCAATCCTCACAAGCTTTGCTTTCAAGCTTTTCACCTTACTTTCCGTTGGAACCTTGACCACAATCAAGAGTTCCTTACCCCCATTGAGGGGAACTACGAATGCTCTGATTCCACCCCCGTCAGGATACGTAGGCACGAGATACGATGTCTTGGCGAGCATACTTTGTACATAGCCTTAGATCTTTACCTTAGCACACTTTTCCTTTAGCAAGCAAACTATAACATAACACAAATACTAACAAGAGGTTCCTTTAGAGTACTACAGATACTTAGGGTGCTAATACCTTCCCTTAGTATAACCAACCCCCAAACCTTAGATCTCTTATTAGAGTTTTCGTTCTTTACCCTTTTCCTTTAGATAAATTAAAGCTCGGTGGTGAATTTCATGTTTTGTGATTCAAGTTAATTAATAGCTTGATATTCGATTCTTACCGCAACAATGAGTAAAAAAGAACTTTGGAGAAATGTGTTTTGTCCGGTTTCCTTTAATGTAACCTTCTTTCAATTGAGCGATGCATGCAGTATTATCTTCATATACGGTCGTTGTATTTAATGTCTCAGAAGATAAACCACAAGTATTTTGGATGTGCTAAATTAAAGATCTCAACCAAATGCATTCTCGACTTGCCTCATGCAATGCTAAAAGTTATGCATGACTAGATGATGTTGCTGCTATGGTTTGTTTCACTGATATCCATAAAATAGTTGTACCCCCACATATAAACAAATAACCTGTATGTGATCTACCTTTATGAGGATCTAACAAGTAACCTGCATCTACATAACCTGTTAATTCAAATCTGGATATTTGGTATAAAACAAACCCATGTTTATTGTACCTCCAAGGTAACAAAGTATATGTTTGACTTCGTTCCAATGTCTTCGTGTTGGTGAAGAATAGTATCTTTGTAATATATTAACGACAAATGACATATCAGGACATGTATAATTAGCAAGGTACATTAGTGCTCCAATTGCACTGAGATTTGGTACTTTAGGACCAAATAATTCTTCATCATTGTCTCAAGGTCTGAAAGGATCTTTCTCCACATCTAATGATCTAACAACCATTGGAGTAGGCAACGAGTGAAATTTGTCCATATAGAATCATTTTAAAACTTTTTCTATATAGCCTTCTTGATGTACAAAAATTCCTTTTGTCTAAATGTTCAATTTGCAAACCTAGACATAATTGTATTTCCTAGGTCCTTCATCTCAAACTCTTTTTTTAAATAATTCATAGCTTTTGGAAGCTCTTCAGGAGTTCCAATAATATTTATGTCATCCACATAGACAACTATTATTGCAAATTCCTTTCCTGATCTTTTTATAAATACAAGGACAAATGAAGTTATTTGTATATCCTTCTCTAAGCAAATATTCATTGAGACGATTATACCACATTCGTCCAGAATGTTTCAGCCCATAGAGAGACTTGTTCAATCTTATGGAGTAGCTTTCTCAAGATTCGGAGTTGTGTGCATCTGGTATATTGAACCTTTCAGGGAGTTTTATATAAATTTTACTATCAAGTGAACCATACAGATAAGCTGTTACAACATCCATCATGTGCAAATTGAGCCCTTCATGTGCTATAAACCTAATTAAATATCAAAAATTGAATTGCATCCACTACAGGTGGATATGTTTCATCGAAATAAATTTTAAGTCTTTGTGAAAATTCTTGAGCAACAAATCAAGCTTTATACCATTCTTATTTTGTTTTTTCACAAAAACTCATTTATATTCAATTGGTTTCACATCTTGAGGTGTTCGAACTACAGGTCTAAAATCGAGTCACTTGTAAAGTGAGTTTAATTTTTCTTCAATTGAATATGTTCATATTGGCCAATTCTCACCTTGTCTACAATCTTTGATAGACTTTGACTTATGATCCTCGTTATCATTTATCATCTTTAGCGCTATATTATATACAAAGAGATTGTCAATATTGACTTTATTTTGGTTCCATCATATTCCATTCATGACATAATTTATCGAGATCTCTTAATTTTCATAAATTTCAGGTACCTGGTTAGTTCTTCTGGAAATCAAAATTAAATTATGTCAAAGTGGTCTTAGAGTTTTCATATCCTCACTTGGGCCATTTTTAACTTTAGTTTCTTTTCTTAGTAGAGGACTTTTAACATAGGAACCGACTTTTCTACCACGCTTGAGGCACGACTATAACTCATTTGCAATATTATATTGTCCAATATGAGAATCCACTTTGAGTGGAATATTAGCAGCTAATAATTTGTTTCATAACCTTTGCAAATGAATTGTGTTTTGAACTTTGAGGATCAAAATGATATAATAATATTTTATTTCAAATTGTTCATTTGAACTTCTGGTTCACACTTTGTGCTGCTTGTTCTCTCCCCTATTATTGAGAAAATTAATTTATAAATTGATAATCAGCCTACTGGACTTCAAGTAGGTATCTAATTAATCGACCAAGATAACACCTCAAATACAAGATTCATATAAAATGCATTTTCTCAACATTCTTTCGAAATTCATCTTAGCGTACTATATTGGAGCAATTGAATAATCAAAACACATTCAAAAGTTTACTAAGATGAGAAGTATTAGATTATGAACCTAACATAATTTGTAAGTTAAGGGGAGAATTATCATGTACTAACTTGTTGGCTTATAAATATCTTAATACCATACTTTGTGTGTTTCAAATATCTAATTTAGAATTGATGATCTCACAAGTACCAACTATATAACTAACTTTAGATGTCTAAAGAATGGATCTTCAAGTCCATTTTTTTTATGAACATGTCCTTCAAGATGTTCAATATTAATTTTATTAATATATGTGATACTTATCAAGATATTTCTGAAAAATCCAGAAAACAAGATCTTAGTCTAATTAGTTGAGAAAATAATTTCACAAACTTCTAGTTGTGAATAGACATATGCACGATCTTTTAGTCGATGCAACAATTAATGTTATAAAAACTCAATTTCTCAAATTTTCCTTTAGGAACACACAAATTTCATTGTATTGAAGAAACTTATAGTTCTTCAAAACTAGTTCTCACATCATAATACATCTGAGATGACCCAACCGGTTTTGCCAACAGCACACTTAAGTGTGATTTGTAAACATCTGGTTTACCATAATACATATGATTCTATTCTTCTAATTTGTTTCAATCTCTAGTAAATATAAAATAATTTGTATAAAATATATATTTTTCAATCTTAATAAATTTAGAATTATTAATATTATCATGCAATCCTTCTGTGATTGTCAATTTTTCTAAGATCCATGAAAATCGTCATTGATACTTTTCTGATCAATGGAGACAGAATAATAATTTTCTTATCAATTATCAAGAGATAACCATTCTTTGATGAATGAATAAAAGTAATTCATTCTTTGAACAATCCTCTAGGGATCCTTTATGATATATATAATTTTTTCTGAGAGGTAGATCATAAATCTTCAAACAATGATAAAGATAAACAGTTTTCGTGCAATCCTCTAGGGATGCATTATAAGTTCTTCAAGAACTATATAAATTACTATTTTTCTATCATTCAGGGATCTTGATTAGTTCTTTAGGAACTATATAATAAATTATTATTTTGCCATCCTTCAGAGATGCTTGATAAGTTCTTTAGGAACAATATAATAAATTATTATTTTTCTATCCTTCAAGGATATTTGTTAAATTCTTCAGGAACTATATAACAAACACATTATTTTATAGTCTTTCAGAGATATTTTAACATTATTCATTCAATCCTTCTTCTAACACAAGAAGTTTCTAATATTTCAAACAAGTATTACCTGATACCCATAACAATTTTAAAGAGTTTCTAATTCGATAAAAATCATGAAACAATAATTTTCGAACAATTTTTTTTTTCTTTTGACACAATGATAAATATACGAATTTGTAAATTTCAGTATTATAAAATAACAAACCTACACATCCCATAAATACTCTAGAGTGTCGACTTTAACTATAAAAAAATCCCCAATTTCCTTCCTTATGAGAAACAAAAACTTTCCCACTCCATTATAAACAAAATAACAAATAGAGCGTTATAAGTTCTTCAGGAACTATACAATGTTATTTTGCTATCCTTTAGGATGCTATGCTTTATAAGTTCTTCAAAAAATATATATGACTTGTTACAAATAATGATCTAAAAATTATAATCATCCTTCTGGGATGCGTTAAAATTATTTGTGTCATTCTTCTGGAATGACAACCTTTTGGCAATTTTTTAAAATTATATCAAATACTTAACTATTTTTTCTTATTTCCATGGTTCTAAACAAATGATGGTTCAAGATTAATATGAGATGGAAGCGAAAGAATCATACCTGAAAGCTTCGTGCTGATAACGTGTTATGAAATTAACCAAAACTATATATAGATGAAGGAGAGTTGAAAGAGAGAAAATAATATTATATTATCTTCTTCAAATGTACACTTTATATTGTAATACGGACCTTATTTATAGGACCTAAGGGAGACGGAAAGTCACAACTATTAATAGGGAATATGAAGATGAAAAGAAGAATAAGAATGGACATCCACTTTTATCTTTATTCATAACATTAATAATAATTTAACAATTTACCAATAATTTAACAATTTTCCAATAATTGTTTAAAAAAAATAATGTCCAAAGTTGCAACTTGTAAAATGAAAACAGAAGAGTTTAAAAGCCGCATAAAAAGAAAAATATCATTCTACTTAGTTTGACAGCAACATATATAAGGAGATGTGTTTGAAACCGTGTCATTTATTATAACAAAACTGAATTTTGATTTTCTTAAACCATTATTAACTTAATAATCTTATCTTTAATTTATATCATAGCATTTTGCTAGAAAAAATTCCATATGACCCTAGAGTTCCAATCACATTTCAATACGGTTACCAACCGCATTCTCTACTTTACTTGGTGGTGGATTGGAAAGAACCACAAAAGCTCAATTTTTTGTAATTACTACACTTGGGTAAAGTCCCCTTTTTGTGGCCTTTGATTTGTTTGTATAGACCTTACATGTATACGGGTTGGATACCCCTCTTGTATCCTTGATATATAAATTCTAGCTTATAAAAAAAAACATTTCAATGTAAACACTTTTATATTTTGTTTCATCTGCAGTGACTATAATTGTGAATTCACATCAATAACATGGATTGGCATAAGGTTACGTACATAAATAAGAGGTTTCAAGAAGAGCAGTTTAAGTGAGATTCATTTTGCGCTAATGATTTTCGAGGAGATGAAGAGCAAGGTTCGTTAGTTTCGTTCTACGTTTCGGAATTTCCAGAAAGATGCAGAGTTGGAGAGTTATTTTCACTGTTCAAAGCGTTCGGAAGAGTTAGAGAAGTGGTTCTCCCTCCTAAGAGAAACACTCAAGGAAGGAGGTTTGTTTTCCAAGATTTTCGGAGGTCAGGACGTGAGGATACTCACAGCAAGATTAGATAGCATTTTCGTAGGAGAGAAAAAGATCCATGTGAACCTCCCTAAGTTCAACAGGGAGAGTTCAGGTAGAGGTGGGGAATCCAGAGTTATTTCTCGTGATGCTTTCTGCGAGGTGAGGCGTTCGGGGGTCCGTTTTTCTCATTTTAAGGTTATGTGTGATAAAGATGGAAGGTCGTATGCAGACATTGTAGGCAAACTTCTACCTCGTAAACCTTCGTTGTCTTTTACTCCAGAACCGGCGATTGTCGAGAATCTTAGGAAAGCTTATGTTGGAAAAGTGGTTACTCCGGGTTCATCTTACAACATTCAAACGTGGTTCAAAGTTGAAGGTTATTTTGCAATCAAAGTCACTCCTTTGGGAGCTAATTTGTGTTTGCTCGAAGAAGTGGAAGAAGGTGAGATTTGATTAAAGAGTTTAAATCTTGGTAGAGTCAATGGTTTTCTGAGATTAGAGAGTGGCGTGAGGAAGATGTTGATAACGAACGACTTATTTGGATTAGAGCTTATGGAGTTCCTTGTCATGCATGGAATACCTTTCTTTTCTTTATTGGCCAGCGCTTTTGGTTCCTTCGCTTGCGCTGACGAAAAGATAATGAAAGGGGACTGTAAGTATGTCGCGCAGTTCATGGTTAGAACAAGATGTATAATGGTGATCAACGAGTTGTTGATTGTGGATATTGAAGGTGAAGAGTTCAGAGTTAAAGTCATTGAAGATCATCTTGCTCCTTTGAGATTATCTATGAAGGAAGTTCGTCTGGAAGAAGAAGTTCAGATGTAGCGACTAGTTGGATGATGAAGCAGCTAGTTTGCAGGAGGATGACGCTTCTTTGGATAGTATTGGTAGCAGTGAGAGCCTGCCCTCTGATATATCTTCTAGGACGGTGCCTACTGATCGGTCTTTTCAAAAAGAATTTAAGGTTATCCCTCGTAAGAAGAGATAAAAAAGGAAGCTGAAGCAGAAAGTGTTTTCTTGTCCGTTTGATAGTGCATTAACAGATGTGTACGAGGTGAAAAATTATAGTAGTACAGATAAGTCTAATCCTAGGACTTTGGGGGTCCCGCTACCTAAGGACAAGGCTATTGTGGAGGGCAATTAAGTTTCTGATGGATTATGTGGAGGTGGGCCTACTGAAGGAGCTTTAGAGTTGGGCTTTCCTTTGAATGAAGCTTTGGACTCTGATTATGTGCATATTATAGAGCAAGCCTAATTAAATCATGAAGGGGCCAAAGAAGGCATCATGGTGGATGGGACTAATTGTGTTGGTGAGGTGGATGGTGACGTGGACTTGGAACTTTTTCATAAAGTTGGAGACGTTCCTAATCTCAATTCCTTTGCGGACCCTTCATTTTTTGAACCCTAGAGAAATTTTAAGAAATCCAAAAAGAAGGTAGAGGTGGTTTCCTTAGGTTCTGTGAAATCTAGTGAGGATGAAGGTGATAGATTTTCAGGAGGGTCTATTCTTTGTTGTGAATCTTTGACTGATTCAGATGTTAGAAAAGGAAACAGGAGATTCTAGAACAATATGGAATCAAATGTAGGTGATAAGGTGTGGAAAGCCATTTCTAAACTGGGAGTGGTAGCTAAAGATAAAGCAATTGATTACAGCAAGAAGGTAGGGGAGATGTAAAGTAGCGATAAAGTAAGACAAGAGAATTCGAAGGTGACCATAAACGGGAAGTCATGAATATTATTTCTTTCAATATAAGAGGGAGCGGTAGCAGTGTCAAGAGAAGGAGAATCAATAATTTTATTAAGTCTGATAAGCCGGATTTTCTTTTGCTTCAAGAAACTAAATGTAAATCTGTGGACGAGAAGTTTGTCAGTTCGTTATGGAGTCATGAGGAGATTGGTTGGTCGTGCTCTCCATCCAACGGGAAATCATGAGGTTTGTTATCTTTGTGGAAATCTTGTGACATTCAATCTATGTTTTCATTCTCTGGGGACGGATATTTAGGTGTCAAAGTGGTGTGGAAAGGGATGCCATATTACATTCTTAATGTGTATTCATCGTGTAATATTTCTCTGAAACGTATTATGTGGAAGAACATTTTAAGTCTTATTAGTAGGTATAATGATGGCGAATAGATCATAGGGGGCGATTTTAATGCTATTCTGAAGTTGTCTGAAAGGAAAGGGTGTTCTAATTTCAGTAAGCATAGAGAAATGTGGGAGTTTTGGGAGTTTGTGGATGGTATTGGTCTTGTGGATGTTTCTTGTGAGGGAAGTAGGTTCACGTGGTTTACCGGTGATGGGAGATCCATGAGTTGTATTGATGGATTCCTTCTTTCTGACTCGATAGTCGACAGATGGGTAGTGGTGAACCAAGTTGTTGAAAAAGGGGACATTTCAGACCATTGTCCGATACGGACTGCGTCAAACCATTCGAATTGGGGCCCTAAACTCTTCAGGGTTCTTGACTGTTGGTTTGAAAACAAGGACTTCTTGCCTTTTGTTAAAGATTGTTGGTTAAACCTTGAGGGGTCTGGGTGGAGTGATTTCGTCTTGAAAGAGAAATTGAAGCTTTTAAAGGTGAGTATGAAAAAGTGGAATAAGGAAGTCTTCGGTAAATTGGATTTGGAGATAGAGGAGTGTGTTGAAGAGGTGAATAGGTTGTATGCATCTTTAGCAGGAAATGGTTTTGTTGACATTGAGGAGTATTCTGAGAGAAGAAGAGTCGTTACTGCAAGTTTTTGGAAATAACTCTTTTTGAAGGAAAATCTTCTTGTGCAGAAATCCAGGCTGAAGTGGAGGAAAGATGGAGATCGTAACTGAAAATTCTTCGATGCTGTTATTAAGTCTAGGAAGAGAAGATAGTTCATCGGTAAATTTGTTAAGGAGGATGGTAGTGTGTTTGAAGGAATTAAGGACGTCAAAGAGGGTGTTAGAAACTTCTTTAAGACGGTTTTTTCGGAACCTGATTTCAATAGACCAGCTTTACAGGATGTTTTTGTTTAGACTCTTTCTGAGGATCAACGTAGGGGGCTTGAAACACCTTTTTCTGATAGTGAGATTAAGGCAGCTGTGTGGGATTGCGAAGTGTCTAAGAGTCCGGGTCCAGACGGATACAATTTCTTCTTCATTAGAAAGTGATGGGATTTCATGAAAGTGGATATATTACGTTTCGTCAGAGATTTTCACGGGTGTCCTAGACTTAGTAAAGCCGTTTCTTCTGCTTTTCTTTCTCTTATTCCGAAGTCTCCGAATCCCCAAGGTCTTTCAGAGTTTAGGCCAATTTGTTTGGTGGGGTGTATGTAGAAAATCATTTCTAAAGTTTTAGCTGCAAGGCTGAAAAAGGTCTTATATTTCTTTATTTCTCATTGCCAAACTGCTTTCATGCCAGGCAGGTTTCTGTTAGATGGAGTTCTCGCGGCTAACGAAATTCTGGATATCGCAACTCGTAACAGTCGGAGATGTATGATGTTCAAGTTGGATTTTGAAAAAGCCTATGATAGAGTAAGTTGGAACTATCTGAGATTTATATTGAAGAAGATAGGGTTTGGAGATCGTTGGATGTGTTGGGTGGAATCATGCGTTTTCAATTGTTTTCTGTCTATTTTAGTCAACGGAAGCCCTATTGCTGATTTCATGGTCGAGAGAGGTCTTAGGCAAGGCGACTCGTTGTCATCATTCTTGTTTATTTTGGTTACTGAGGGTCTCACAAGTATGATTAGGAATATTGTTTCTATGGGAGATTTTTCTGATTTTCAAGTGGCGGAGGACAAGTCAATTGAGGTTCTCCAATTCGTCGACGAGACGATTCTCTTTTGTGAAGACGATTGGAAGAAACTTTGGAGCATAAAAGCCATTCTTCAAAGTTTCGAATTGGTGTCTAGGTTGGGAATCAATTTTCACAAGAGAAAAATTCATGGTATTAATCTGAACCAACACTTTTCCTTGGCCGCGGTGAACTTTCTGTCCTGCAACATTGGGGTTGTAGTTTTAACTTCTTAGGTATTCCTATAGGCAGTAATCCAAGAAGGCTTAGCTTGTGGAAACCTTTAATAGAGAAGATCAGAGGGAAATTGTCTAGTTGGAAATCTAAAGTTCTTTCTAAAGGAGGAAGACTCATCTTGATTAATTATGTGCTTAACTCTTTACCTATCTTCCTTGTGTCCTTCTATAAGGTTCCTATTGGAGTGTGGAAAGAAATCGAAAGAATCCAAATGAAGTTCTTTTGGGGCGGATCATATGATGCGAAGAGCACAACGTGGGTCAGCTGGAGTCAAATCTGTAGGGACAAAAATGACGGAGGCCTTGGTGTTAGGAGAATTGAAGACTTTAACGAAGCTCTTTTAAACAAATGGAAGTGGCAGCTGTTGACGGATAGGAATGCTATATGGTATGATCTTTTGAGGTATCGTTCGGTAACTTCGAACACTCTATTTTGTCCGGTAAGATTCTATGTGCGAAGGATTCATCATCTTGGTGGTGGCGAGTAGAGTATGTTATGGGAAATGGTTCTATTTGGCTTGTTTCAAACGGAGTCTCGGTAAACCGACTTTCAACATTGGTGGTAATGTATAGTATGTTATAGGAAATGGTTTTTTCACTCCTTTTTGAAGCGCTTCATGGTGTGGCAGCCCTTTGAGTATTCAGTTTTCTGAGCTTTTTAATGTCAGCAGCAGACAGTCTGAGATGGTGAGTAACATGGGGCATTGGCAAGATGGTCAGTGGATTTGGGGTGATTTGGAGATTTCAGTTGCAGGTTTGGAGAGATTTGAAGATTCTTACGGTGCGGTTCGTAATTTTCTACTGTAGAAGGAAATAAGGCTTGAGATATTGTATTTAGTGAGATGGAAAAATGGAAATATGCAGGAATTTTCAGTAGGAGCTCTTTTTATTGTATTGCAGCTAATAACCTTCCTATTTCTTCTGTTATGGCAGAAAGCATGTCAAATGCCCTGGCTGTATTGTGGGATTTTGTCATACCAATGAAGATTAAGGTGTTTGGATGGCAAGTTCTGTTGGATAGAGTTTCTTCTAAAGATCAATTGCATCAGAGGAATATCATTAGCTCGCCGCATGATCTATCTTGTGTCTTTTGTTTCAGGTTCGACGAAACTTTAATGCATATGTTTTTTCTCTGTGATATATCAAAACTTGTTTGGAATGGAGTTTGTAGGTGGCTCAAGATAGACATGATAGAGGGTTATGATATTGTCGGTTTATTTTTTGGTTCAATTCTGTTTTGGGAAAGAAGGTTAAAAAATCAAGAGCAGGAGTTTTGTGGGGGATTTGGAATCATAGAAACAATATTCTTTTCAAAGATAAGCTTTGTAATGTGTGCGATATCGTGTGAAGTGTCAAACTCTATAGTTGGAAACGGTCTTTGATTGTCGATATGCCAAAGTTCAACTTTAGTTTTTTTTTTTTTTTTTGTGTTGCTCCTTTTCATTGTATATCACAATCTTTAGTTAGTTTGGCAAATCTGTTGTATCCGGGTTACCCCTTGTACTTTTTTCAATATATATCTTGCTTATAAAAAAAAACATTTTGCTAGAAAAGAACATAAAATGATTTCAATAAATTCTACAATCTTCATGTCTGATATTATATATATATATATATATATATATATATATATATATATATATATATATATATATATATATATATATATATATATATATTATTTTTATAAATATTTTATATTTCATATTTAAACAACATTACATACTAGGAAAACATGTTGAAGGTCTTTTTTTGGATGATAGTTTGCCGGTGCATTTGAAACAAGCGAATCAGTGTGATTTTTAAAGAAGATAATTGTCATGCAAGGGATATCGAATTTAACATCAAATTCTTCTCTTGGCTTTGACTTGGTCTTCTTAAAAAAAAATCATATTGTTATAGCTTTTATGAATGGTGTAAGACACCATTAGACTTTCTCTTGTAATCATTTGTATAGCATTGTTGGATAGTGGTTTGGATTTCTCATCTTTGTAGGATTATTAGATTCTTTTGTATGTCTTGTAGGACTGATTATCTCTAATACTCAATTATATGAAATTTTGTTTATAAAAAAAAATTACATATTGGGTCAGGGTCAGGATCTTAAACTTTTACGGGTTAAATATATAACAATATATAAAAGCAAAATTTTATTTTGGTGTAGTCTATTTTTACCTATTATACCCTTTACGTTTCACTTTTAATTATTTAATTATGTATTAACATCCACTTTTTTTAGATTCAAAATTCAAACCATGTAATTTGCATTTCATTTTTAATTATTTACTTACTTTGTAACTTTCATTGTTTTTATGAGATTCAAAATTCAAATGATTTGGTTATCTTCTTACGTGCATGATAGTGGCGGCAAGGCACACTACTAGAAATACTCTGATTTCCTGCGGATTTACCTGCGGATTTTAGCCACAAATCCGCAGGAAACACGTTTCCTGCGACTTTTTCTGCTCTTTTCCGTTCCCAGCTAAAACCTTCGTGGGTAATGTAAATTCGCAGGTAAATGTCGCAGGAAACAAAAATCGCAGGTAAAAGTCGCAGGAAACAAAATTCGCAGGTAAAAGTCGCAGGAAATAAAATTCACAGGTAAATCCGCAGGTAATGTTTTTCTAGAATTAAAAAAAATTAAAAAAAATTATTTCTACTTTCATTGTTGTTATCCGTCATCTAATGAGAACGGCCTAATAATTTTATATTACTGATGCAACAAATAGTTTTCTGAAAATAGATATTATAAATACACAAATATACTCTTTATGCAAGTGAACAAATTATAGCTATTAGCTAAGCATGATTTATGTGAAAAGATGTTGACAGCATGTATGTTTAATTCAAAATTAATTAGATACTTGTTAAACTTACTAATTTAGATTAGAGTATAATCAAGCCATACGAGAGAATCCAAATAGTTAAAACTTGAAATGTAGGACAAGTAACTTACTAATTTAGATTAGAGTATAAGCAAGCCATATAAGCAAGCACTTTAATTGAAATAGAAGGGCCATCTCCAACAGCCCATTGTTGCTTCACATTGTTCCTTCTCAGCCTTTAGACCCTTCTTGTCAATGCAATCATCCTATCGTTCATAAAATGCAGGGAAACACATGTAAAAAGGTCATGTTAAACTTAGAAATAATGAAACTAGATAGAAAAATTCTCTTTATATCAGCTTCTGTCTCATCCTAAATGGTTTAGCAAAAGGATGTTGATCCCATTAGTATTGTCGGCAACTTTGATTCTACGTTGTTGGGTTTAGAAATATGATTAAAATTGATCTCTAGAAGAGCCTCTTGATATAAATGAAGGGATTCATATAGTCGGATATAGGTATCTAAGTATAGTTAATTCTGTTTGTCATGATATTGATATATAATCAATTGAGATTTGAGATCACATATACACCCTATCATACATTATACATACACACATGTGCATGTTAATTAGAAAGTGCAATGCTCACCAAGGTGTGAGATGAACATGACGTTCTACCGCTTTCAAGTGTAAAGGAGGTATCCGGCGAACCGGGGCCATTGAACTTGAGTCCCAACCGGTTGGATCTGAAGCAACGATCTGAACTGGTAGAAACCCGCGAAGTTCGAGCGGAGTCCATGTAATCGTAAATAGAGGATGAACAAGCACTGCTTGGCCTCCCAGAGCTTACGAATGATATGTTTGTATCTGATTCTGTGAAGTCCATGCATATCATTCCACTGGTGCCTCTTCCTGCTCTTCCAAATGCAGACCTGCAGGAAACCAAACCATGTTATAGAACAATTCAGCAAGAAAAGGAAGAACCCTATATGCTTGTAATTGGTTTTCTATATGCTTGTAATTGGTTTTCTAAAAGAATACTTACTTCATACATTCATCCTGCCAGCCATGTACTAATTTAGAAGAACTACAACAGATTAATAGGTTAGTTCTTTTAATTTACAGAAAGAAAGAGTAATCAAAGAAAATAAATAATGAATCTCTAACAGAAATATATAGTAGTATAGAGTAATTACCATGTCCAGGTATAAGGGAGCCAGAGTCTTTCACCCCAGCATCACGTTTAATCATTGATTCTGTGAGATCGCCAAAAACTGACCCAAGGAAAGTCAGAATGCTAAGAGCTATTGCACTGACAAAATCCAGTAAAAATCCACAGGTTAATACAGTGTTAACTGTTCACAGGATACCAGTGTTGTCGATGGCGGATGGCGGTCCATGGCGGAGAGGCAAAATTCCACCATACCGGCCGCTTTGCGGCGCCGTTATTGCGGATTATGGCGGAAAAACCCGCAATAGCGGCCGATATTTACCATTGCGGCGAGCCCAAAAACCGCCATGTAAATCTGCCATAGCGGCCATGGCGGGGCAATTTGATAACACTGCAGGATACCCTTTTTGGTTCTGCAAAATGTAAGACTGAGAAAAACAGAATTAAAGTTGTTTTTAAGCTTCAATTAAAGCTGCAAAATATTATTATAATAATAATACATAATGAATAAAGATAGGTTGGATTTCGTTTAAAGAATGTCCTGTACCTGAGGCCAGCGCAATGACCCGTGCCTTGCTCAACCATACCTTTTTTGGTTCCAAGGATTTCTCACAGTCCCGCTGACTTCACTAATAGTTTTTGTTGAGTGAGTTCCCTGTTGGCAAAATGAATGAGCAAACAAATAACATTCCGATGGAAGCTTTACAATGAGAAATGTATGTTGTTGATGCTCTTCTTGCTCAGCCTCAATTCAATTAAGAAGAAATATAATAATTCAGCAACATGTAACTATAATCATTTTCTCTTTATATCCATTCGGCTTATTGATTTACAACATGCGGCTTATCGATTCTCGTGCCGATCTAATTGACAGTGCGGAGAAAGTAAATAACAAATTCAAAAAACAATATTCGATTCAAAATTGTAGGAACTGGAGAAAGTAAATTGTAGGAACAGGATATTTTATTTGAAAATTTAAAATGCTTAAATAAACCTATCATCTATCTATACACAATTTTTGTTATAACTGAAGAACAAAATAACATACTAATCAACTCTCTAAGTAGGAACTGAACAAAAATCACCCTTTGCATTGCCTTACAAATGTATCCTAGGCAAGTTACTTCCCATATTCATTTCAACGAACATGCATGTTGTCACCCCAATTACCCAGACATCTTCAATACAATTTCTAATACATTTCTGACACTAAACATGATTAACCACAGGAATGTACTAATACATTTCTAATATAACATAAAGAGGAATTCGAAAGATGTATACCAATAAGATTTGCCAATGTCATGATGAGCCTAGGTTTGAGAACTGGAATAATAGATTCACGCTCTAAACGAATAACTTAATTCTTGTTCGGATTCAATTCTTGCGACTCTTGAGCCATTTTTTCTAGTAGTTTCAGTAACTGTATTCACAGAATCAAAAACTTCAAGCAAAGAAAGAGTGATGGAAAGTGAAGGTGGGTATCCGAAAAGCTAGAGCCACAACCAAGGCACGTATCCGAAAAGCTGAAAATATGGATGAAACTATGAATATTGAACAATGGAAAAAAATAAAAACATAGCTAGAATATATATTAAGTTTTACATGTAAAATAAAATCAGAATCTTAGCATACCCTAAAACTCTTCTCCATAGGCACAAATCCATAACCTATAGAAACCATCTTAGCAGAAGAACATGAAGCAGAAGAAAGCCCTATAATAACAACACACACAAAAACACAAAAGTGAATATATAAGTATATATTTATATATATATATATATAGTATTTAATAAATTTATTTCTTTTTTTTGGCTCAAAAAAGAAACTACTTATTATGTTATCATATAGTAATAAGATATTATGTGTCAAATATGAGAACTAAAACACAGTTAAATTTGAAATTTGGACAGAGAGGTAATAATACCTAATTTAAGAGTTTTTGACTTATTTTATATCAATACACAGCTGTATTCAATTTTATCTATATTAGATTTTTATTATAGTTACAGGGAATTCATCAAATATGAGATACATTTACAACACCCACATATGAATATAGTGCAAACAACTGTTACAAATGAGAAGTAACCCTGCCAAGTAAACAGAACCTTTGGCTCAGGAGACAAATGAAGTTTTGTTTAAGTTGTGCATTTCATCAAACACCTAGAAGTCATAAAAAAAAACCTAATGCCAAGCAAAACAATAGCTAAAAAATCCAAAAGTACCAACACTAACACTACAATTTTGGAGAATAAGTGAAAAGTGAAAACGATAAAGAATTTTAGATTCTAAAACAAGCCAAGGAAAATCGACAAAGAAATAGAGAGACAAACCGGATACGATGAAAATGCAATCCGAATGGATTAGGATTCTTACTTTGAATTGAAAAATAAATGATGATGATAAGGAATTGGGGAATTTGAGAGTCGAATTTGTAATGAAGGAGAAGAGACGGTTAAAGTGGTAACCTTGTTTATAATTTCCGACCACCCCTCGTCGGAAGCAATGGTGGAGGGGGCGGTTTTTTTTTGTTGGCAGTTGTTGTGTTGATTTGTTCTTCTATTTAATAATATGTGTATTTTTTAGTTAGTTTAGTAGTAAGAAATGGGAGCCCTTTCCGACTTTTCTTCTATTTTGTTTTTTATTTATTTTTTATTTAATTATTTCTTTTTTAATTTTATTAATTTTTAATTAGTTAATTAATTAGTAGAATTAAGATTTTAATGAATTAGACTTTTGGGCTCATGTGTGTTTTTATTCAATCCATCCTTTATAATTTACCTCTCCTCTATTTTATTTTATTTTTTATTTTCAAATATATTTAATTAATTTTTTATTATTTTAGTTAGTAAAAATTAATTGATTAAATATTATTTTAGTTAGTTAATTTTGCTCATTAATTTTAATTAATTTGATTAATCAATTGAATTAATTTATAATCACACGCCCGACCCATAACATAAAAAACTCGTTCATGTAGTCAATAAACCTGGAATACACATCTTTCTTGTATCCTATCTATAATATTTTTTTCAAATAGACTTTTCATTTGTTTGTCACTTACGAATTAGTTATTTCAAAATATTGAGTTCTCGATGATTTCTAGAATAATAATTTCGTTATTTCACCTAAATATTTTAATAATACACAAAATAAATAAAAGAGGGGGAGTGTTGTCCATGAACATAGTGACGTCTCGGGGAGTGGTCTTTTGGGCGGCCTCTGGGCTCCTCGACGTCTGGCCTGCTCCTTTTATTTTTCGAGGAGCGAACTGGTCCCTTTGGTGGCGGGGAGCGGTGGCGTTTCTGAGGATGTTCCGACTGAGTACGCTCCAAGCGTGGTCTGCGACCCCTGTGAACTGGGGAGGGGCTGCGAGATGCCTCTGGGGACTGCGAATGTCTTGGAAATGGCGGTGGCCGGTGCCTTCACGAGGAAGTCCGACCACGACCTTTCTCCAGCGCCTCGATCCGGATGTTCTGGTTGAAGATCATCTGGTTGGTCTGATTGACCAAAGCAAACAGGGCAGCAGTGCTCGGGTCTGCATTAGGCGGCGGGTCCACGGGCTGGAAAACAGGCTGGAGGACTGTTTCCTGTCCGTCTTGGTGAGCTGTCTCGTACTCCACTTCCTCAGAAAATGGTGAGGCGGTGAGTCCGTCTCTGATGTCGTTCTCCGCGACAGGCTGGGCAGCGTTGTTGTCGACGCGGTTGCTATTGCTGAGCTGCGCGATGACGTTGTCTAGAGCTTGATTCGCCGACAGGTTGGCCATGATGGTTGTTGAATGAAGAAAGCTTTGGTTTATCGAGCAGAAAAACGGGGAAGCTTATAAATTCCCACAGACGGCGCCACTGATCGTACCTAGATCAGACAGTTGATAGTGGCCAACGGCGTCTGGAACGGCAGCTCCGATGATGGTGAGAGACGGCGGGGGGGTGTACCTGTGAGGTACTCTGACGCTCAAGTGAGAGAGTGTACACAATATCAGCAAATACAAAAAGAGTGAGTGGTAAGAAGAATGTGTCTAACCTGACCCTCTCAAATGAGAGGGTATTTATAGAGAGCCCCCAACACGGGGCCAACGGTTACCTGCAATGGGCTGGATTAACTAGGCCCACTCCAAGTAACTGTTAGGGCTTACGTGTAGTAGTGAAGACCAGCACGTGGTCTTCGCCCTAGAGTAACTGCTCCTAGATTTCTGGAAGTAGGGCAGACCGAATCTTTCGGACGTGGGAGGTTACTTGGAACGTGTCCACGCGGGATGGACCGTTGGGTGCTCCTCGCGGGGGAGGAGCCTTCTGTGGTCGAGGAGATGTGAATCCTGTATACTCCTCGCGTGGGAGGAGCCTTATGCGTCGAGGAGAGATGATGCCCGTGGAACGGACACGACCTCGCGGGGAGGAGCCATGTTCGTCGAGGAGTGATGTGTAGCATTCTCGCGGGGAGAAGCTAGTCTGTCGGGGAGACACATCTCAGGAGGGTGTGATGGCCTCCTGAGTGCCCGGCGAAACTGTGGCTAGCACGTGGCAGTCGCGTGCCTTGCAGAAGGACCTTATTGGGCCTCCCCAGGCTGTATGGGTGGGCCTGCTCGACTGTTGGGCAGCCTCGGTCCAGTCCAGAACAGTTATCAATTGAATAAAAGGGTTATTTTATTGTCTTTCAAAATTTTATATTTTTAAAAAAATTACAAGTCGAAGGATTACACACAAATTATATCATAAATTTATATTTTTAATAATTTTAATTATCACAACAATAAATAAAGTATTAAATAAATAATTTTTTTTAAAAAATAACTAAAAAACTCAATTAATATAGTAAAATTTTCTTTAAAAAAATATAAGATTTAATATAAAATTAAAAAATATCTCAAAAACATATCATTGTAATCAATATATTAATTATGTTTTATAATTGTATTTATTAAGAGTAACAATATAATTAATTTAAAATTTAAAAAAAAAATTAAAACTAAAATATCCGCAGAAAAAGTCGCAGTAAAGTTCCCAGAAAATTCCGCAGCAAAGTTCGCAGAAATTCCTGCGAAATTTCCAGAGGATTTTGAGGTTTCAAAAGATAACTAATTCCTTCGAAAGAAATCGCAGTTAAATGCGCAGGAAAATTGATAAATTATTTAAAAATCCAAAGTCGCAGGTAAAGTCTCAAAAATTCCTGCGAAATTTGCTGCTACCCCGTTTTGCGCAGGAAATAATGTTTCACAATATAAATATGCAGGTAAAGTCGCAGGTATACCTGCGGATTATTTTCCGCTGGAAAATCCGCAGGTAAGTCGGGAATTTCTAGTAGTGGCAGATTATTTATTTTTTTGTCTTTCGGGTTAATTGTGATTTACCCCCCCTGACATATGAGCGAATTTTGATTTACCCCCCTCCATGCCTTTAGGCAACGGTTTTTTTTGAAAAAAGCGTTGCCAAAACCTGCCTATGGCAACGGTGGGGGGGGTAAACCAAAACACGCTCATATGTCAGGGGGTAAATCACAATTAACCCTTCATATAATGGTTACAACAAATTTGTTTTTTTTTTTTTTATAAATTTACTCTGTGCTGAAAAATCCAATAACTGTTTTTCTAATGTAATCTCTCTTGAACATTTTTTTCTCTTCATATTTCTTCAAATGTTGTATACCAACAACACCAAAAATCAGAGAGAAATTTGAGAGAAAATAGGCAATTTTGAGATGATGGATTTAAATATATTTTGTTCAAATGTTGTATACCAACAACACCAAAAATCAGAGAAAAATTTGAGAGAAAATAGGCAATTTTGAGATGATGGATTTAAATATATTTTGTTACCATTATCTTTATGCATGTATGTTTTACTTACTTATACATAGAGGAATTTTCTATATGATGTACATCAAAGATATGGTCCTAATCTTAATTATTTGGGTAGATTTTTAAAATTAATAATACATTATTTTGAAGTAATAATTTTAAATGGAATGCGTTTATTTAATTTAAATATGCCGCTACTTAATCCATGAGTGATTTCTTAACCAGCACCATGGTAATTACTTTCGTAAGTTCAATAATACATGACATATAACAATTTAAGTGAAATGCAATTAAGTGAAACATTATTTTATTTTTCTAAAACAATATTATTGTATTTGTTGTTTTATGATGGCAATATCTTTATTGTAAAATAATGGCAATATCATTTTAAATAATAAAAAAAGTTATTGTGTGTGGTTATTTCTGTCAATTGCAATATTGTAGGAGCAGAGTTTGTTGAGATTGGCACTGAAAGATGTTCTGAATGAATCTATCAAAATTCTGATGAACTTTATTTACATAAGAGTAAAGGTTTTGGACATCTAAATGATTCTCCTATAGTGTTGCATCCATAGTCATATGAAGAAGAATGTAAATACTATTGGTAAGAGATAAGAAAGCCATCCATGATGAATGTGACTGTTGTAACAAACAATACCAGTTAATAAATTCTTGTTTGAGAAACGAAGTTTTTTGATGAACAATGAAACTGAGAGAGAGAGAGAGAGAGAGAGAGAGAGAGAGAGAGAGAGAGAGAGAGAGAGAGAGAGAGAGAGAGAGAGAGAGAGAGAGAGAGAGAGAGAGAGAGAGAGAGAGAGGAGAGAGAGGAGAGAGAGAGAGGAGAGAGAGAGAGGAGAGAGAGAAGGCGAGGAAGAGAGAGAGAGAGAGCAGAGAGGAGAGAAGAGAGAGAGAGAGAGATAGAGACGAGAGAGAGAGAGAGAGAGAGAGAAGAACTGGATATGGGAAAACTGTTTTTTATCTTACTTAGTTAATAGGGTACAAATGATTACAAGTAAATAACAACAATTGGTCTCTCTCAACAACCTGAGAGATCTAACATATTTTTAAGCTACTAAGCTAACTTAAACAACAAGCTAACCTAAACAATTGGATCCAAGAAAACAAGGCCCAAATTCGACATTACATACTAGAACTAACTTCGACTACAGCATGTAACACTTCGACGTAAGCATGTGAACCAGCTTCGACTTCATGCTTATCTCCTGTCAAACATAAAAGCTTTCCCTGCTGACAACATCCCAGTTGACAGCACTAGAGTTTGATCCAATATCTCACAAATCTCCACCTTGGAACAAACTCTACAATAAATGGGAATAATCTAGCTTTCATCATGCAGCTTTATCAACTGCATACAGTGGAAAAACTTGCAATTTCGGCAATGTTTTGGTGATCATATCAGCAACATTGTCACCAGTCAAAACCTTCAGCACTTGGACTTCTCCACGCTCGATTTTCTCTCTGACGAAGTGCAGCCTTACATCGATGTGCTTGGTTCGCTCATGATAGGCTGGATTTTTTCAACAGGTGTATTGCACTTT
Source organism: Lathyrus tuberosus (assembly GCA_022829125.1). Taxonomy (NCBI): domain Eukaryota; kingdom Viridiplantae; phylum Streptophyta; class Magnoliopsida; order Fabales; family Fabaceae; genus Lathyrus; species Lathyrus tuberosus. Next base: position 5,923,510 of record JALAZF010000306.1, on the reverse strand, counting down.
GACTATCACATTTAACAATGATAACTCGACCTTGAAGTTTCAATTCCATTGCAAAACCTTCAAGCCACAATGCTTCTTTCACAGCTTCAGTGAGGGCAATATATTATGCTTTAGTGGTTGATAAGGCAACAACCTTCTAAAGCATCACTTTCCAACTGATTGTTGTGCCGAACATAGTGAACACATATCCATAAATAGATTTTTTAGAATCCATAAAACCTGCATAATCAGAGTCCACATATCCTTCAATTTCGACTTTGCTATCATCACCATAGGATCCACCATAAATCAAGACCTTATTTAGAGACCCATTTATGTACCTAAGAATCCACTTCAAAGCTTGCCAGTGCAGCTTTCCAGGACTGGTCATATACCTGCTTATAAGGCTCACTTCATACGCTATGTCATGCCTCGTATAAACCATAACATATATCAAAGAACCTACTATACTAGCATATGGAATGCTACTCATATAGATTCTTTCAGCTTCAGTACTCGGACTTTGAGTAGTACTAAGCTTAAACTGAGGATTTGTTGGAGTCACAACAGGCTTTGAATTCGACATACCAAACTTATCGAGAATCTTCCGTAGGTATGTCTCTTGAGATAAGCATAATTTCGACTGCTTTCTATCCCTTCGGACGTCAATTCCAAGAATTCTGGTGGCAGTTACCAAATCTTTCATTTCGAACTCCTTACTCAGTTCAGCCTTCACCTCCATTACATCCTCGACACTGTTGCTAGCTATGAGAATATCATCCACATATAGCAACAAAATAACAAGTGAGTTTCCAGGTCGAAATCTGACGTAAACACAGTGATCAAACTGGCTCATAGTGAAACCAATGTGTGCCATGAACTTGTCAAATCTCCTATTCCACTGTCGAGGAGATTGTTTCAGGCCATACAAAGACCTAGTCAGCTTGCACACATAATCTTCCTTATCCTTTTATGCATACCCTTCAGGTTGCCGCATCAGGATTGTTTCATCTAGATCATCATACAGGAAGGCTGTCTTCACATCCATTTGTTCAAGTTCCAGGTCGAACTTCGCCACCATGGCTAACAATATTCTAATGGATCTATGCTTTATAACAGGTGAGAACACATCATTGAAGTCAACACCTTGTTTCTGACTGAACCCCATAGCAACCAACCTTGCCTTAAAGTGCTTCAACATCACTCATTCGATTCCTTTCTTGACCTTGAAAATCCACTTACAACTGACTAACCTTGCTCCTACAGGTTTCTCAATCAGCTCCCTAGTGTTATTATCATGAAGAGATTTCATCTCGCCATCCATGGCTTTTCTCCATACAGTCTTATTTCGACTCCTCATAACTTGTAGTCTCTAGGTTCTTCCTCAAGTACCTCACTTGCAGAGATTAAGGAAAAACCTGTAAGATTTGCATAACCAAGTCTCTGAGGTGGCTTGATGACTATTCTCTACCTATCTCTTGCCAGTAGGTAGTCATCAACAGTTTCCGCAGTCTCTTCAGCATCTTGCTCTTTTTCTTCGACTTCATTTAGGTTATGCACTTCAGCATCACTATGTTCCACCTCAACAGGAATCTCTACTTGTTCAAGTTCCTCTTCAGAAATTTCTGCACTTTGACTAGCATCACCAGTTTTCTTGAACGTCATCTCGACTTCATTGAAAACTACATCACGAATTGTGATACATCTTCTGTGACCTGGTTCTAGGCACCACAACCTATAGCCTTTGACTTCCCCAGGATACCCAAGGAACATGCATCTCAAAGCTCTAGGTTTGAACTTATCTTGCCTAATGTGAGCATAGGCTAAACAGTCAAATACTCTTAGTTTGCCGAAATCTGGTGGTTAACCTGACCAAACTTCTTCAGGTATCTTCATTCCCAAGGCAATCAAGGGACATCTATTTATCAGATAAGTTGCTGTCGAAACAGCCTCCACCCTAAACCCCTTCTTCAACCTCTTGACCTTTCTGCCAGTTTAACTTTTGACCAAAACCTTCCAACTTTTGAAATTCTCATAAGTTTCATTTGTAGTCTTCTAAATGAATACCCATAACTGTCTGGAATAGTAATCAACTATGCATAGAAAATACCTTGCACCTGAATGTGAAGGATTCCTTGCAGGTCCCCAAAGATCAGCATGAATGTAATCAAGGGATCCATGTGTTCTTTATTTACTTTTGTTAAACTTCATCCTACAGGATTTTCCAAATACACAAGGTTCACAAAACTCCAACTTCTCGACTTTGTCACCACCTAGCAGATTCTGTTTCCCTAGTTCAACCAGGCCTCTTTCGTTGACATAGCCCAATCTCATGTGCCATAATTCTGTCTTCGACACCGGTTTCGTGGATGTAAAATCTGCTGAACCACTTATAACCTCAGCCTCAAGGGTATACAAGCCTTGTTTCTTCACGCCTCTCAAGACTTCCTTTGACCCATTCATGACTTTTAGGATACCTTACTCTACTTTGAAGACATATCCTTTCTTGTCGAATTCACCAAGAGAAATCAAATTCCTCTTAAGATTATATGCATACCTAACACGAGGCAATAGCCTTATCGACTCATCATTAAGTTTGAATATCACAGATCCAATACCTACAATTTTTCAAACTTTATTGTTTCCCAACAACACTGATCCACTATCTTGATCACATAATTCTTCAAACACATTCTTGTATGGAGTCATATGCAAAGTATATCCTGAATCCATAATCCACTATTTGTAAGAGTTACTGCTCGACACCACAAATACATCAGATGATTCATAATCATCTTGCACAATAGCTGCATTGCCATTGTCCTTACCTCCATGATTATTCAAGCGCTCAGGACACGCCTTTCTTGTGTGACCCTTCTTCTTACAATGATAAAACCTAATACCAGAAATATCACCACCATAAGACTTCTGCTGAGTTTTACCTTTCTTCTTCTCAAACCTACCATCCTTTTTCAAGAATTTTCCTTTAACGGACAACCCTTCGCCAACTGATGATGGTTTCTGCTCCTTTCATTCTTTCAAATCCTTAGAATACAAGGCTGATTGAACTTCTTCAAAGGTTAGGGACTCTCTTCCATACAAGAGGGTTTCTTTGAAGTGAGCATGCGACTTAGGTAGAGAACACAACAGTAACAACGCTTGATCTTCGTCACTGATGGTAACATCAATATTTTCAAGTCCAAGAATCAACTTGCTGAACGTATTCAACTGCTCTGTCAACGCTTTATTTTTTTTCATCTTGAATGAATACAAAGCTTGCTTCAAGTACAAACGATTCACCAAGGATTTTGTCATATACAATCCTTCGAGCTTCAACCAAACACAAGCTGCCGTCGTCTCCTTCGAAACCTGCATGAGAACCTTATCACTAAAACTTAGAACAATGGCACTGTGAGCTTTCTCGATCATCGTTGTTTTATCCTTCTCCGTCAATGCAACATCCAGGGTTTCTGCTTTCTTTAACGCTTCTAGCAAACCTTGTTGAACAAGAAGGGCTCGCATCTTCAAGCGCCATAAACTGAAATGATTAACTCCGGTGAACTTCTCAATTTCAAACTTTGTAGACGACATCTTTCTCCACACTCACCGCACTAGTTTGTTGTAACAAACGATACCAGTTAACAAATTCTTGTTTGAGAAACGGAGTTTCTTGATGAACAATGAAACAGTTAGGTTAACAAAGAGAGAGAGAAGAAAGAAGGAAAATAGGATTGAACAAACTGTTTTTCTATTCACTTACTCAATTAGCGTACAAATGATTACAAGTGAATAACAACAATTGGTCTCTCTCAACAACCCGAGAGATCTAGCCTATTTATAGGCTACTAAGCTAACTTAAACAACAAGCTAACCTAAATAATTGGATCCAAGAAACATGGCCCAATTTGACATTACATACTAGAACTAACTTCGACTACATCATGTAACACTTCAACATAAGCATGTGAACCAGCTTCAACTTCATGCTTGTCTCCTGTCGAAACATAAAAGTTTTCCCTGCTGACAACATTCCAATCAACAACACTAGAGTTGAATCCAATATCTCATACTGACCATATTTTTAACTTCACATTCTTCTAAAATAGAAATCATGATACCAAAGGTATTCTTTTAACACACATTTCTTCTTATTAGTTAAAATTTTATAGATGCCACTAAACTTTTGTAATACTCATAATTTAGTGAAGTTAATTTAAATTTCAATTAACTAAAAAGAACGTGTTGCAAAAGGTGTTAGAATTTGTTAGTGGAACTCTTATTTAAAATATCGATTTTATCTGATCTAATTTAAAATGAAATGTAAGACTCAATGTCTTTTTGTTTTATCTTTTTGGCTCCGAATGTACTAAAAATGGTAATTTTATATCTTTTTACGATGGCTAATTGTTTAATGTATTGAATACTTCATCATATAAATATTTAATATTGAAATAAATTAAACAAAAATACAAATGTATATTACATATTTTATCACATAAACAATTTAAATCAAAATAAAAAATAAACAAAAATATAAAATGTATATTTCATATTTTATCAGATAAATAATTTAAATTAAAATTAAACAAAAAATACTATTTATATTTTCACACGTGTGTATATAAAAAAAGCGAACAAAGGGGCACGGAGTAACCCCTGTGTCCGTTTATCCGCTTTTTTTATGTACACATGTGTGAAAATACAAATAATAGTATGCAGATGTGATATTCGCACAACTGATCAAGTATACGTTAATTACAAATGACAAATATTTTCGTGGGAGATAACTTTGAAAATATGTTATTGAATACAATATGTTTCATTATATAAATAGTTTATATTAAAATCAAACTTATAAAATTGTTAATATTTTCACGCGTTAGCGCAATAAAAAAAGCAGACAAACGTACGGAGTGTCCGTACGCTAGGCATGTACTTACTTTATTACACTATATCGTTGACTACTAAAATTTACTTCATTTGTTTTACAGTGAAACAAGAGATATTTCTGATTTTGATTCCATAGTTGACCTTCCTATTAAGCAACAATGTCACTTAATATCTCTGTTGATGTTTATGTTTATTTGCTTAATAAACTGTGAGAAAGATTTTTGTTTTTATTCTATCTAAATCTTTTTATGTTTTGAACAATATATAACAATATATAAATACAAAACTTAATTTTGGTGTAACCTATTTTCCTTTTCTATAATATGATATTCCTAACACCAAATTATTCCACTCACATCTTTGATTTGCTTGAAAAAACCGGTTGAATAAAGTCACGTCACAATGCGATTTTCTCAATTCAAACAAAATTTAATTCGTGAATATTACATATTGCAAACAAAATTTAATATATATCTGAATAAATATAACATGTTTCATCATATAAATAGGTTATATTAAAATCAAACTTAAAAAAAAAATGTTGTTAACATTTTCACGAGTTAGCGCAATTAAAAAAACGGACAAACGCTATTAAATAAAATCTCATCAATTATTTGTCAAATTAAATAGTTATTAAATAGAATTTTTATTTATTTTACTTAAATTATAGTTAATTACGCAAAGTCTTTAAAATCTTAATACGACTGATTAGATTAGATACATCCTCATTAGCCTTGTTAGTGAAGTCATTGAAGAGTTCTACACTAGCTTCAAATGTCAATGCCTCTGCACATTGTACCTATTTCAAAAGAAATTTCCAAGAAAACCTAAATCAAAATATACTCTTGGTGTTATTTTTTTTATTATTATTGTTTTTGGTCAACCATAAAATAGAAAATTTATCTGTAGTATATTACTACGAAACCACATAGAAAGTATAAAGCAACACACCATGCCCCAAAACTCTTCAATTTCCACTCTTTATAAATACACAACTTTCTACCATATATTCATCAACATCCAAAACCCATCATCACTAAATAACTCAAACCTCGTTAATATGGCTTGTAAACCTGGTTTGTTTCGAACCTTTATGTGCCTCTATTGCACAATCTACACCGTCATTTTCTTTTTCATTCTTCTCTCAGTAGTTTTCTGGATAGTAATCTCTCCCTCTAGCGTGAAATTCCACGTAACCGACGCTAGTCTCACCGAGTTCAACCTCACAAACAACAACAATACATTATATTATAATTTCAAACTCAACGTCACCGTGCGAAACCCCAACAACAACATCATAGTCTATTATCGAAGAATCACTGCTATTGCTTGGTACAAAGACAATAGTTTCGGTCATGTGAGTTTGACACCTTTCGACCAAGGACATAAAAATACAACATTTCTCGGACCGATTGTGTTTAACGGAAATACTACGATCAAACTAGGGCGTAAACAACTTGATGAGTATAGCAAAGAGACGCGTCTCGGAATTTACAATGATTTGGCTGTTGATTTTGATGTTAAAATTAGAGCTAAGTTTGGGAGCTTTTATAAGAGTGGACGATTTAATACACCGGTTGTGCAGTGTCGTCGTTTGAGAGTTCCATTGATTTCTGCTTCCAAGGGTAACTCATCATCATCATCATCAACAACAATTTCTTTTAGTGAGAGAAGATGTAGCAGTGCTTCTTTCTTTACAGATCGTGATACACATGCAGCAGCTTGATATCTATAATGAATCATTATTACAATTTGAATTTGTATACTGTTTTTATTCACTTTAATTACATTCAATTACATTTATATGTATATAACAAAATTATGTTTGTTGTATATATGATATTTGAATATAAATACAAGTATTATGTGTTTATTTTTATCACTTACGGTATGTTTTATCTTTAACAAATTCTTGGGAGTAAAAAGAAATTCATTTATCTATTATACACTTCATATGTTTATTTTTTATGAAATGATTTCTTTCTTTTTTTATGTAGCTATTAAATAGATTTAAAATTTTAGGTTGGACTTTATTCTATGATATTGAGTGTTAGATTAATTTCAATTTTGGTGACCTGTTGAATTCACACACTAACCAAAATACTGAGATATTGAGAAAGAGTAATGTTTTTGTACGTTCAACAAAAAAGGAATCGGTATGTCACGTATGTGTGTTTAAAGGGAGGGGAATGCTTGACATTCACACATTTATTTTGAAAAGTCAGAATCTAAATAATGGATTAATTTCTTTGCTACTGCTACAAGTGTAAGGATAAAGCATACTAGTATTGGTTATTCAGTTTGAAGCTTGACGGCGGCATTAAATTAGGATGTTTCTTATTACACCACCCTTGTTTCTTAGGCATTATCTGAATTTCCGTTTTTGCCCTCAATTTTTAGATGTGCACATCCGGACGTACCATTTCTCTAAAACTTTTCAGTTTTTTCCAGATGTGCACATCCGGACGCACCCTTTCTCTAAAATTTTTCAGTTTTTTTCAGATGTGCACATTCGGAAGCATTCCTAATTTGCAAATCCGAAAAAAATCAAAAGAATTCCATAAAATCATTTACTTCTAAATATAATTAAATCCAATATAATTAAAATCCAACATAATTAAACTTAATATGATTTTTTCAATATAATTAAATCCAATTTAATTAAATCTAATATAATTAAAATAAATATGATTAAAATTAATATGATTTTTTCAATATAATTAAATTCAATATAATTAAATTAATTTTAGAAGTAAATACCATATAATTTTAATTATAATTTAGAAGTAAATACCATATAATTTAGAAGTAAATACCAATATAATTAAATCCAATTTTAGAAGTAAATACCATATAATTTTAAATCCAATATAATTAAATTAATTTTTTCAATATAAAAAAATCATTTAAAATTAAATACCATATTAATCATATTAATTATATTGAAAAAAATTAATCATATTAAATATCATATTAATTTTAATTAATATAGATTTTAATTATATTGAATTTAATTATATTGAAAAAATGATATTAATTTTAATTATATTTGATTTAATTATATTTAGAAGTAAATGATTTTATGGAATTCTTTTGATTTTTTTCGGATTTGCAAATTAGGAATTCTCCGGATGTGCACATCCGGAACATATCAGCGTTTTTTAAAAATTTGGTGCGTCCGGATGTGCAAATCCGGAATCTGGGGGTAAAAATCAAATTTTATGTGGTACCTAAGAAACTTAGGTGGTGTATTAAGAAATCCCCTTAAATTATAGAAGGTTGGTAGCGTCTCCATCAATTGCATGAAATGTATGAAACTTTTTTGTTAAATTCAAACTTCAACATCAACCCGTTTTATTTAAGTGAAATTTACTCGTTTATTTACATAAATTCACTTATGTTCCGTTGCAGAATCAAGGGATCGGTGATGCAATAGAGATAAAATCATTTGGTGGAGTGGTATGAGCCTTCAGACCTTAACGTCCAAGTTAAAATGAGTTTAAGGAGCTGTAACTTGTTAGAGAAAAAAAATGAATACTTATTATGTAACATGAGAATAATACTCCCGATTTACAATTATAAAATGATCTGATCAAACAACAAATTACATAATTCTTACTTTAATCTTTACGCTCTCTCAACACTAAAGATTAAAGTACACAAATTACACAATTTTTACTTTACCAATTATTAAAACTGATAACTACGATATTGGTTTTACGAGAAATTATCTTGTTGCTATTGAAAACAAAGAGTTTGCCTATATTTGAATAAGCCATTACACTTGATTCAAATCAAAGCACTATTTTCTTTAAAAATAAAACCCGTGATTCGAATCAGCCATTGCACTTGATTCGAATCACAACCCAAAAGTCAAGTTTTATTTTGATTTATATTTAGTTTTTTTTCCTCTTCTTTACATTCCATTTCAATTTCGTTTCTCTTTCAAACCACTTCAAACCATTTTCACAAAAAATCATTCACATCCATTTATCATCAATCATTCATCATCATCTCATATCATCAATCATCACTCCATATCTATCTTCATCTTCAAAACCTAATAATGTCTTCTCAACTTCCTCAAAAGAGCTTTTCTGAAAAACAACAAGACAAGAGGCAAATTTCAAATTAATCTCCTCCCCCATTTCCAAAGAAGTCAAGAAGAAAGGTTTAAGCAAGCAAATATTCTTCTGATGGCAAACTTAGCAAGAAATCAAGTAAGCAATCTTCTCAGAGTCAAACTATTTCTACTATTGTATACAAAAAGGGTGTGCGTGCGCGTGCGTACGTGTGTGTATTATTCAATTTTAAAACAATTTTTAAAAGTTAAATTACCAAACATATTTTCTTTTATTTTTTCTTAAAAACTTTTTTAAAGCTGGTTTACAAAATAGTTTTTAAAAACTAAAAAACTAAAACTCATTCAAACGAGTCCTAAATAATTGGTTATTTAGTTTCGGGTTTTAGGGTGACATTAAATTATAGAAGGTATATTAACATGGTCCGGACAAAGCCGATTTTTCCAGAGGCATCCAGTGCGCTTGGACTTCGGCCAGAGGTATATTAACAAGGTCCGAACAAAATCCTTGGACTACCTTATCTGCTCTATATGATACAATTGTTTTAAATATGGGTGCCTCATTAAAAACCCTCTCAGAGGGAAAAGAGTGCACCCCCATAAATTTATTTACGATACTTATTACAAAGCATATTCAAGATATAATTAAAACTTATATTCCAACCCAGAGGTATCTTATTTCCCTTCAATCTTTCTGAGTTATAAGCCTCATTATATGCGCCTTCGTTCCTCAGCGCTGCTTGGCTTTTCTTGATGCCTCCCATCTTTTTTGCTATTAAAACCCTCTTGTAGAATATCTCTTCTTCAACTCGGGCGACAAGCCCTATGGGGATTCACTGCTCTATCACAAATTTTCCGTCATAGGGTACTTTTTTATTGTCAGCCGACCTTCTGGCATCTCTTCTTTTAAGTTAACATCTACTAAATTCACTTTTAACTGTTCACCTTTGATAGGACCTTTGGCTTGATCGTTTGTTTTGAGTCTCAAGCTATCCTTGTAACATTTCTTGGCTATCCCTTGGTCGCCCTTTATTACTCCTACTCGGCCATCTTCTAGAGGGTAATTCAACGTGAGATATAGAAAGGACAACACCGCCTCTAGAGCATTGAATGGTCGCCTGCCAATAATAATGTTATAGGGAGACACAACATTAACAATTAAATACCCTACCTTGTAACTTTTCGCATTATTCTCGCTGCTAAAAGTCGTCATTATGGGTAAATACCCGAGCACATGTACGTGTTTTCCAAAGAACCCCACCAGGGTACCTTTAAATGAGAGCAACTCTGAGGTGTCAAAATTCATTCCCTTGAATGCGTCCTAGTATAAGACATCTGCTGAACTTCTGGAATCTATTAGGACTCACCTCACGCTCTAATCTCGTATCTGAACTTTTATCGTTATTGGATCATTTTCATGAGCTAGCACTCCCTCCGCATCCTTTTTGGAGAAAATAACTGCAGCTAGGCCTTCTTTTTCCTTCGAAGGCGACCTCTGATCGATGTGCATAACCGATCTGGCATATCTTCTTCTTGCCGAGCTGGTCTCTCCGCCTCCAATTAACCCTCCCGCGATGGTGTTAAGCATATGACGAGCTACTTGGGTTTCACGTACCTCTTTAGTATTCTTTCCTTTCTTCTGTGCTGAATTTTCCACGCCGCCTTCTCGGGGGGCTTCTCTTCCCCGGTTGTTCTCCTGTGTCCTTGACATATGACAGTAGCCTACCCCTCTGGATCAAAATTTCGATTTTCTTTTTTAATTGGTGATAATTTTCATTATGATGTAAGCGAATTCTATGATATGCACACCATGCATTTTCGTCTTTTCCCATTATTGCATGTACCCCTCCTTTTGGGAATTTTGGTATGGAAAATAGGTTGAGATGATACATTTCCTTCAAGATATCTGACAGGCGTGCATTTAATGGGGTATATTTCGGTTCCCTTTGGAATGGACGCCATGACGACCTATGCGTCTGCCGATCCCTGGCTCCATTTCTAGGGTATTCCTTCTCGTGACTTGATCCTTCCTCTCCCGTCCGCAACTTTTCTTTGGAATCCCATGACCTTTTTCCATATTACTTTCTTCCCCTTTGATGTAGCATTCCGCTCGAGTAATAACTTCATCCATGCTAGACGTGAGCTTTTGTGCTAGAGAATCATTAAACTGACAGGCCCTAAGACCATGCTAAAATGCTTCGACGAACATTTCTTGGTTTGGATGGGATACCTTGATGGTTTCCTCATTGAATCTTGCTAAATATTCTCGTAGTGATTTCGAGTATCCTTGTCGGACATTGAATAAAGTGGTAGTTGATACAATCCGATGTTTGCTTGCTGAAAATGTTGCATCATATATTTGGTTAAATCCTGGTAATTAACGATTGAAAATATGGGCAGGCTAATATACCACCGCAAAGCTCATTCCTTAAAATTTCTGGCCATAAGTTTACACTTAAGGGATTCAGAAGCTCATAAAATTTCCATTTGATTATTTATTGTATTGATGTGCTCTTGCGAATTTGTCTTTCCATCGAAGGATGCTAAAGTTGGTGGCTTTAAGTTCTCTTAGGCTTGTCGTCCCAGATAGCCTCTGAAAGAGGATGAGCATCCAAGGATTCCTCTTCTGCCTCTCATTCTTCTTGGCTTTGAGTCTGTAGAACTTGTACAGTGTCTTAAAAAGTTTCATTCTGCTGACGGAGGGCCTCTACCACCGCCAACAACTGGGTTATATTTGGTGGTGGAGGTAGATCACTCAGACTAGAAGATGACCTTGACATCGTGTCGCTGAATCGCTGATGATACTGAAAATTTTTGTGTGGCCTAGGCAAATTTTACCGAGGCCCCACGGTGGACGCCAAATGTTCTTGCTAAAACACTAAAAGGTTGACTTCTTCATTATAGGTCAAGTGTCTGTATGTTCCCTCCCCTTCTTTCTTAATTATTCTTATTTATAAGTCACTTAGCTGATACATCCTTTGGTAACATCCACCACCTCCATAATTGTTCTCATAAAGTTTTCCCCTTCAATGATTATAATTCCCTAGTCGAAATATGTGTTTTCATAATCGTCCCTTGTGTCCTTTGGTGTGGTACCCGAGCTGCATAGACGTCCGTTTTGTATGGTAAAGTTAATTATTGTCTAATGCGAGGTTAGCTTATCTCTGTCTTATCCGACGTATAAGTAGGCATGTAGTATCCTGTTTCACCCTTCTCATCATGCTCAACACCGCTGGGCTTAGACAGCGGCCAGTCAACATAATTTCTGGGTATGTACACTTAATTCAAGCAACAAAAACATTAATCCAACAAAAGGGGACACCTATTGTGCTCCATGCTAAACATTACAAAGCAACTAAAATTATCTAAAATAATCTAATAATAAGTGAAATAAACTAAGATAATGAATTAAATAAAGCTAATGAAAACTCACAAAAGGTGGGTTATAAGAAGTCCCGCCTAGGGGGCTCAATGCCTCGCTTGAGGGACTTAGAGTTTCATCAATCATACTCAGTATATAATATCGCCTGAGGGATTAAAAGTACCATTAAATAGGCTTATCTAAACTCTCCTCCTGAGGGACTTAGAGTTTCAACGGGCGGGATCCAACATAAAGTCTCGTCCAAGAGATGCGAATGAAGTATTTCTCTAAAGATTTAATTTAATTTCATGTGTGAGGGCTTGATAGAAGTTCCTCCTGAGAGGTCCAACGCCTCGCTTGAGAGACTAAGAGTTTAATCAATCGAGCTAAATATATAACTTCACCTAAGCGACTGAGTGTCCTCTCGAACAGGCTTAATTAAACTCTTTATCTGAGGGACTTGGAGTTTCTTCGTGCGAGATCTAATATAAAGTCTCTCCCAAGAGGTGCAACCTAAGTCTACCCCAAGAGATTTAACTTAAAATCTTGTATGAAGGCTTGATAGAAGTTTCGCCCAATGAGACACAACGCCTCACATAAGGGACTAAGAGACTTATCGGGCAGGCCTGATGTATTAACTTGCCTAAAGGACTTAAAGTCCCACCAAATTAGCTAATCTAATTGCCTTGCCTGGGGGACTCAGATTCTCCTCAGACTAGGTCCAACCTAAGGTCTCCTCAGAGGGACTCGACTTACAGTCTCGCTTGAGGGACTCAACTTAAAGCCTCTCCTGGAGGAGTCGACATTTAAGTATCTCCTAAAGGACTCTTCTATTAAGCCTCTCCTAAAGGAATCGACTATTAAGTCTCGCTTGAGGGACACGTTAACAACAACAATAACAACATTAAACAACAGCTCAAAAGCAACATTAAACAACAACTCAAAAACAATAATCTTACTCTCAACAAAACTAAAACAACATCAACAATAAACCCATTAATGTAACAACAACAACAATAACAACAATAAAATTAATCTAACATGAGTAGTGATGTTTCACGTATAAGATTTATGAAGAAGAAGTCAAAGAAATGATTTTGACTTTTCCTTCTAGCAACTATCGAACGAGAGTCCTAAACATATATCAATTTTGTATTTCCTTGCTTTTTTACGAGTTGGACAGGATATGAATATGGAGTTATGATATGATGGTGAACGAGTTAAGGATGATAAGTGTTTAGGAATCTCATTGTTAATGGAGATGATAAACTTTGTTAAGGTTCTGAGTGTGTTTTTAGACATGTGAAATTGTAGAGACCTACAAACTATATATATATATATATATATATATATATATATATATAAGCCACTTTTCACCTTGGTTGTTATTTCAAACTGTGATGAAATAACAACCAAGGTGAAATGATAAACGATGTTATTTATTGACTGAAATGAAAGTTTTGTCATAAAATATATTATTTGTAATAGTGTTACTCGGTTAATAAAATATTGATAGTGACGTGTTCCCCCAAAAATGGATAGAAGAAGTCAACCGATGAAGAAATTGTTTTTCTACAATAGAGGAAGAACTGATCTTTTATATATATATATATATATATACTCCCCTGTTGAGTGAGGAGGAAGATCTCTAATTTTTTTCTAGAAACACACAGAGTTTCTCACCACTCTGCGTGAGCTAGCTATAAACAATAGTTACAACCCTAAACTTTATAGATAGCCCTCCAAATACACAAGGCTATCATTGTATTATTTTTAGCAAGTATAAAATGTCACATAAGAACAAGACTCTTGATTTAGAGTTACAAAATGAATTGATCAAACAACAAATTATATAACTCTTACTTTAATCTTTTTGGTTGAAAAGGAGATCAAAGCATGCGTCGTTTGGCAGCTAGTACGAGTGGTATAAATCTCCATTAGATTTTGGTTGATTAACTTGGTTGTTGATGCACAAATTTTCTAGTTTGTTGCTTTTGATTCTTGATAGAACATGATGCAGGGGTATTACAAATAGTTTTCTTTAGTTTTCAATGCATTAAATTGAATGTATACTGATTGTATTCTTGGTGGATGGTCTGATTTGGACCTTTTAGTGAAGTAATTTTGAGTTGAGTATTAAAAAAAAAAACTCTTACTTTAATCTTTTTGCTCTCTCAACATTAAAATAATAGTGTATAAAATAGTTTTTAAGAAGAGAATGAGTAACAAAGAAGAGTATAAAATATGATTTTTGTGTTTAGGAGAGATCTCAAGGTCTTCTTTATATATAATTTTAAAAAAATTGGAAAAAAAAAAGAGAGAAAGAATTCATGAACTGAGACCGCTCTCTAATCAATTAAACCTAGCTAATTAGAAAATAAGCTGGTTAGAAATTATTTAATTTTTTTTTGAAAGAGAAAATTTTAAAATCATACTGAATTATACACAGTATTAATTCTAAATAGATAAAATTACATAAAGGCACGTAATGTAAATCTTTTAGTATCCAATTAATTTTACTCTAAACACCAAAACTTTCTTAGTTTTATTCTTATTTGATGATACTCATGATTACTTTACCGTTATTCTTTTATCCATTTAACTTTTATTTCTCTATTTTTCTCTGACTTTCTCTATCTTTCTCTCTCTTGAGATACTTTCTATCACATATTTTTCTCTCCAAGATCAACATCATTATTTCTTTTATTTCACATAAATTTGTCTAAAGTCAGTCTAATTTTTCCAACTAAAGTTAGAGAATCCTTGTCCTAAAAACACCCATAACCATAGCCATAATGTACACTTTAAAAATCACAAATTATGCACACTTTAAAAATCACTGATTTTGATTAGTTCAAAAATGTACTTTAAAACAATTTGTGAAATCTAGAATTACATTTTTGAAAATGGGAAACTTTTAGTAGTGACAGAAAGAAGAAAAAAATATGAAGTTTTTTATTACACCATCTATGTTTTTTAGACACCATGTGAATTTTTGTTTCTGCCCCAATTTTTCGGATGTGCATACAAGATGATTTAGAAAAAACCAACTCAAACTTGTAAAATATAATCCTTTTAGCCTTAAACTCAGTTGATTTATAGAAAGCCACACACCACTCCCTGAAAATTAAAAGAAAATCAGTTATGTCTCATCATGAGGAATCCACTGTTATTTTAAAGATATATTGAATTAACTCCTCGCAATGAAATTCTTCTGTATCTTGTGATCCCAAGTCAGTCCATTCATGTCACCACCTTACAAAAAGTTACACATAAGTTATGAAGAAACACAAAGTTTACTGCAGCTATAGAGAAACACAAAGTTACACATATGCTTTATTCTACATAATACAACAAAATCTTATGATTTGATTTAGACTAGACAAAAACTTACCATGTGATTTACCCTTAAAATCAGGCAAAATTATGATCAACAATTGAAGTCTTCCCTCATGCTAGTCACCATGAAACGCGCCCGTTAGCCGATATATTGAGAATTTCATTATAGTAGTAATAATGAAATAATCCTCTTATTCAATATTCATTAATGCGAGATATATTAACATCTGCGACCAACCAACAAAACTGATTTTTTAAAAAAATAAAGTTATACTATTTTTTCGGATCTGCAGATCAGAAAATTTTCATGATATGTACATCCAAAACAAATCAACGTTTTTAAAAAAAATGGTGCGTCCGAATATGCACATCCAAAATCAGAAAACAAAAACAGAAATTCGCGTAGTACCTAAGAAACATAAGTGGTGTAATAAGAAATCACCAAAAATAAACACATAACATCCATGTCAGCTTTTAAAGGCCTTGACTTTTTGCAAAATCTTGATGGTTGTAAAATGATAAGAACATCGTCCAAAGTTGCAAAACAATAATGAAAAATAATAGGAACATCGTCCAAAGTTGCAACTTGAAAAATGAAAACAGCAGTATTTGAAAGCCGCATAAAAGGAAATATAGTTCTACTTAGTATGAAACCGTACGTGACATTTCTTATAACAAAACTGATTTTTTATTTTCTTAAAACATTATTAACTTTTATCTTTAATTTATATAAGCATCTTAGCCTCATATATATCATAGCATTTTGCTAGAAAAGTATGTTAACTGATTTTAAGAAATTCTAATATCTTCATGTCTAATATTTTGTATGTAATTTTTGTGTGTGAATATTTTATATTTCATATCTATACAACCTCATTATATTCTTGATGGTAAAGCCATTGAAGAGTTCTAATATCTTCAAAAGTCAATGCATCAATGCTCAATGTATCTATTTCAAAAGAAGTTTTCTAATGAAAAATATAAAATTAAATATATACACTACTTTGTTTTCTCTGTAGTATCATTACAACGAAACCACATAGAAAATCTTTAGCAACACACCATGCCCCAAAATTCATCAATTTCCACTCTTTATAAACACATAACTTTTTGTGAGATATTGGATCGAACTCTAGTTTTAGCATGCCGTCGAAGACCTACATGCTATAGTCGAATTGTGTTTTAGTATATAGGAGATCAAATTGGGCCTTGTGTTATGGATTCAATTGTTTAAGTTAGCTTGTACTCTAAGTTAGCTTGTAATGGGTAATTGTTAAAAAGTCCATTAGTTTAGTATGTTAGGTTTATTATAAATAGCATACTAGTCTCTCTTCATAGGGTATGACAAATCCTTATTTGGTTGAGAGAGGTTAATTGTTGGTATTGTCTTGTAATTTTTGAACTCTATTGAGAAAGTGAATAGTAAAACAGATTTGACCAATTCTCTATTATTCTTCCTCTTTTCTCTTCCTTTGTGAACCCTAATAGTGTTTCGTTTATTTGTTCAAGTTTTTTCTTTCTTTTCTACCCATATGGATTTCTTGGTGTTCAAGAAACCAAATATACTTTGTTATTTCGGTATTGTTTTTCACAACAAATTGGTGCGGTGAGCGTGGAGAAGATGTCTTCAACAAAGTATGAGATTGAAAAGTTCACCGGAGTAAACGATTTCGGTCTGTGGCGCTTGAAGATGAAAGCTCTACTAGTTCAGCAGGGTTGTTTGAAAGCGTTGAAGGGAGAGGCAGCCATGGATGTTGCGTTAACGGTAAAAGAAAAGACGACCATGATAGAGAAAACCCACAACACAATATTGTTGAGCCTTGGTGATAAGGTTCTTCGACAGGTGTCAAAGAAGACTACGGCATCGGGGTTATGGTTGAAACTTGAAAGTTTGTACATGACCAAATCTCTGGTGAATTGACTCTACCTGAAGCAAGCTTTGTATTCATTCAAGATTAGTGAAGATAAAGTTTTGGCTGAGCAGTTGGATATGTTCAACAAGCTGATTCTTAATCTTGAAAATATTGATGTGAAGATCGATGACGAAGATCAAGCACGGTTGTTGTTGTGTGCTTTACCCAGAACTCATGCTTACTTCAAAGAAACTCTCTTGTATGGAAGGGAGTCCCTGAGCTTTGAAGAAGTTCAATCAGCCTTGTATTCTAAGGACCTGAACGAACGAAAGGAGCATAAACCTTCGACGGTTGGTGAAGGTTTGGCCGTTAAGGGAAAATTCTTGCGAAAGGATGGTAAGTTCAACAAGAAGAAAGGTAAAAGTTAGCAGAAGTCTTATAGTGCCGAAACATCTGGTATTCGATGTTATCACTGTAAGAAGGAGAGTCACACAAGAAAGGTGTGCCCAAGATCATGGAGGTAATGATAATGGCAACGCAACCATTGTTCAAGATGACATCGACTCATCTGATGTCCTTGTAGTTTCAAGCGGCGACTCAAGAAAAGAGTGGATTATGGATTCAGGTTGCACTTGGCACATGACTCCAAACAGAGAATTTTTCGAGGAGCTATGTGATCAAGATGGTGGATCGGTGCTGCTGGGAAACAACAAATCTTGCAAAATTGCAGGTATTGAATCTGTGAGATTCAAGCTCCATGATGAGTCAATAAGGTTATTGACTGAAGTCAGGTATGTACCTGATTTGAAGAGAAATTTGATTTCTCTTGGTGAATTCGACAGGAAGGGATATGTTTTTCAAGGAGAGAAAAATATCCTAAGAGTCATGAAGGGGTCGAAGAAAGTCTTGAGAGGCGTGAAGAAACAAGGCTTGTATCCCTTGAGGCTGAGGTTGTAAGTGGTTCGACAAATATTGCATCCACGAAACCTGTGTCGAAGACAAAATTATGGCACATGAGATTGGGCCATGTCGGTGAAAGAGGCCTGGTCTGATTGGGGAAGCAGAACCTGCTAGGTGATGACAAAGTCGAAAAGTTGGAGTTTTGTGAATCTTGTGTATTTGGTAAATCCTATAGGGCGAAGTTTAACAAAGTCAAGCAAAGAACACATGGATCCCTGGATTACATTCATGTTGATCTTTGGGGGCCTGCAAGGAATCCTTCACACTCAGGTGCAAGGTATTTTCTATCCATTGTTGATGACTATTCCAGAAAGTTATGGGTATTCATTCAGAAGACGAAGGATGAAACTTTTGAGAATTTCAAAAGTTGGAAGGTTCTGGCTGAAACTCAAACTGGCAGAAAGGTTAAGAGGTTGAGAACCGACAATGGCCTTGAGTTCTGCACCAAAGCGTTCGACAGTTATTGTGTTTAGTCTGGGATTCCAAGGCATAAGACTGTAGTAGGTACTCCTCAACAAAATGGCTTAGCTGAGAGATTCAATCGAACAATCCTTGAAAAGGTTAGATGCATGTTGGTTAGTGCTGGATTGAAGAATGTGTTTTGGGCGGAGGCTGTTTCGACAGCAGCTTATCTGATAAATAGATGTCCCTCGACTGCCTTGGGAATGAAGACACCTGAAGAAGTTTGGTCGGGACATCCACCTAGTCTCGACAGACTGAGAGTATTTGGCTGTGTGGCCTATGCTCACATTAGGCAAGACAAGGTCGAACCTAGAGCTCTAAAATGCATGTCCATGGGATACCCTGAAGGAGTCAAAGCTTATAGGCTATGGTGCCTAGAACCAGGTCATAGGAGGTGTATCACCAGTCGAGAATGAAGCTGATATGGCTTTCAAGAAAACTGATGATGCTGACGAAGAGCTGGAACGGGGAGAGATTCCTATAGAGGTGGAACATGTTGATGCTGAATTGCGTACCCTAGATGAAGTCGAAGAAGAAGCAGAAGATGTTGTCGAAGATGAGGAGACTGATAATGACTATCTGCTAGCAAGAGACAGATCGAGGAAAGTCATCAAGCCACCTCAGAGACTTGGGTATGCAGATCTTATAGCTTATGCCTTAATCTCTGCAAGTGAGGTTTTCGACAAAAAACCTAGAGACTATAAGGAAGTTATGCGGAGTCGAAAGAAGACTAAATGGCTGAAGGCCATGGATGATGAGATGAAATCTCTTCATGACAACAACACATGGAAAATAATCAAGAAACCTGCTGGAGCCAGGTTAGTCAGCTGTAAATGGATTTTCAAAGTTAAGGAAGGAATCGAAGGAGTGGCGTCGAAGAGATACAAGGCAAGATTGGTCGCTAGGGGGTTCACTCAGAAAGAAGGTGTCGACTTCAATGATGTGTTCTCTTCTGTAGTGAAGCACAGGTCCATTCGAATGTTGCTTGCCACGGTGGCACAGTTCAATCTTCAACTGGAACAGATGGATGTGAAGATTGTGTTCTTGTATGGTGATCTAGATGAAACAATCCTGATGAGGCAACCTGAAGGGTATGTCGAAAAGGGGAAGGAAGATTATGTGTGCAAGCTGAAGAGATCTTTATATGGACTGAAACAATATCCCCGACAGTGGAATAGGAGATTCGACAAGTTCATGGCACACATAAGTTTCATTAGAAGTCAGTTCGACCACTGTGTTTACTTCAGATTTCGACCTGGTAATTCATTTGTTATTTTGTTGCTTTACGTGGATGTTATTCTAATAGCAAGCAACAATATCGAAGAGGTAATGAGGGTGAAGGTTGAACTCAATAAGGAGTTCGAAATGAAGGATCCGGGAGCTGCGTCCAGGATTCTTGGGATTGACATCCGAAGAGATAGAAAGCAATCGAAATTATGCTTATCTCAAGAGGCATACCTATGGAAGATTCTTGAAAAATATGGTATGTCGAATTCAAAGCGTGTTGTGACTCCGACAAACCCTCTATTCAAGCTGAGTATAGATCAGTGTCCCAGTACTGATGTCGAAAGAGCTTATATAAATAGCATTCCATATGATAATATAGTGGGTTCTTTGATGTATGTTATGGTCTGTACTAGACCTGACATATCATATGCAGTAAGTCTTGTAAGCAGGTACATGGCGAATCCTGGAAAGGCTCGCTGGCAAGCATTGAAGTGGATTTTAAGGTACATAAATGGGTCTATGAATAGAGTCCTAATTTATGGTGGAGCCTTGGGTGAAGATAGTAAAGCAGTAATAGAAGGATATGTCGACTCTGATTATGCAGGTTGTATGGATTCCAGAAAATCTATTTCTGGATATGTGTTCACTATGTTTGGGACAGCAATCAGTTAGAAAGTAACACTTCAGAAGTTTGTTGCCTTATCAACCACTGAAGCGGAATATATCGCCCTAACTGAAGCTGTGAAGGAAGCATTGTGGCTTGAAGGTTTTGAAAAGGAGCTAAAACTTCAAGGTCCAGTTATCACTGTTAAATGTGATAGTCAAACTGCAATACACCTGTCGAAGAATTCAGCCTATCATGAGCGAACTAAGCACATTGATGTGAGGCTGCATTTCGTTAAAGGGGTAATCGAGCATGGAGAAGTCCAAGTGCTGAAGGTTTCGACAGATCATAATGTTGCTGATATGATCACCAACACATTGCCCAGTTGCAAGTTTTTCCACTATATGCAGTTGATAAAGCTGAATGAAGAAAGCTAGTTTATTTCTTGAGGATATAGAGTTAGATCCAAAGTGGAGATTTGTGAGATATTGGATCGAACTCTAGTTTTAGCATGCCATCGAAGTCCGCTCACATGTTGTTGTCGAAGACCTACATGCTGTAGTCGAATTGTGTTCTAGTATGTAGGAGATCAAATTGGATCTTGTGTTATGGATCTAATTGATTAAGTTAGCTTGTACCCTAAGTTAGCTTGTAATGGGTAATTGTTTAAAAGCCCATTAGTTTAGTATGTTAGGTTTATTATAAATAGCATACTAGTCTCTCTTCATAGGGTGTGACAAATTCTTATTAGGTTGAGAGAGGTTAATTGTTGGTATTCACTTGTAATCTTTGAACCCTATTGAGAAAGTGAATCGTAAAACAGATTTAACCAATTCTCTATTCTTCTTCCTCTTTTCTCTTCCTTCGTGAACCCTAACAGGGTTTCGTTTGTTTGTTCAAGTTTTTTCCTTCTTTTCTACCCTTGTGCATTTCTTGGTGTTCAAGAAACCAAATATACTTTGTTATTCCGGTATCGTTTTTCACAACACTTTTTACCATATATTCATCAACATCCAAAACCCATCTTCACAAAATAACTCAAACCTTGTTAATATGGCTTGTAAACCTGGTTGGTTTGGAACCTTTATGTGCCTTTATTGCACAATCTACATCGTCATATTCTTTTTCATTCTTCTCTCAATTGTTTTCTGGATAGCAATCTCTCCCTCTAGAGTGAAATTCCATGTAACCGACACTTCTCTCACCGAGTTCAACCTCACAAACAACAATAATACATTATATTACAATTTCAAACTCAACATCACCGTGTGAAACCCAAACAACAAAATCATAGTGTACTATCGAAGAATCACCGCGATTGCTTGGTACAAAGACAATAATTTCGGTTATGTGAGTTTGACACCGTTCGACCAAGGACACAAAAATACAACATTTCTTGGACCGATTGTGTTTAGTGGAAATACTAAGATCAAACTAGGGCGTAAGCAACTTGATGAGTATAGCGAAGAGACGCGACTTGGGATTTACAATGATTTGGCTGTTGATTTTGATATTAAAATTAGAGCTAAGTTTGGAAGCTTTTATAAGAGTGGACGGTTTAATACACCGGTTGTGCAGTGTCGCCGTTTGAGAGTTCCATTGGTTTATGCTTCTAAGGGTAACTCATCATCATCAACAACAACATATTCTTTTAGTGAGAAAAGATGTAGCAGTGCTTCTTTCTTTACAGATCGTGATGCAAATGCGGGAGCTTGATATCTATAATTAATAGTTATAACAATTAGTTTATTTACTTTAATTACATTCAAACTACAATGTTTTACATTAATATGGATATAACAAAGAGAAAATGGATGGTGCACTGACAGTGTAAAAAATTTTTACACTGTCAATCAATCACGACTATGAATTCCGCCAAGTCAGACTGTAATTGTTAAAAAATTTATATGACATAGCAAAACGTTGTGTTTTTATTGGATGACAATGTAAAATTTTTTTATACTGTCAGTGTATAACCCAATTTGTTGCATATATGTTATTTGAATATAAATACAAGTACTATATTATGTGTTTATTTTTATCACTTACAGTAAGTTTTATCTTACAATTTCTTGGGAGTAAAAAGAAAATCATTTTTCGATTATACACTTCATATGTTTATTATTATTTTTTTTTTATAGACTGGTATTCTTCCTTCCGTACCGACTAATCCAGCCGAGAGCGCGCCCGTAAGCAACGCCTCACGTAGCATCCGAAAGTTGGACCTAGACTCCTTCGAACTCAGAACCTCAAGGGGAGCAAATCTTTGAAACCCAAGTACCCTCTCACTAGGCCAACTCTCTCGGGTTATATGTTTATTTCTTATGAAATGATTTCTTTCTTTTTTAAGTAGATATTTAATAGATTTAAAACTTTTGGTTGGACTTTATTCTATGTTATAAAATCGGGTTGACATTGATTGTTAAATTAATTTCAATTTTGGTGACCTGTTGAATTCACACACTAACCAAAATACTGAGATATTGAGAAAGAGTAATGTTTTTGTACGTTCAACAAAAAAGGAATCGGTATGTCACGTATGTGTGTTTAAAGGGAGGGGAATGCTTGACATTCACACATTTATTTTGAAAAGTCAGAATCTAAATAATGGATTAATTTCTTTGCTACTGCTACAAGTGTAAGTATAAAGCATACTAGTATTGGTTATTCAGTTTGAAGCTTGACGGCGGCGTTAAATTAGGAAGTTTCTTATTACACCACCCTTATTTTTTAGGTATCATCTGAATTTTTGTTTTTACCTCCAATTTCTAGATGTGCACATTCCAACGTATCCTTTCTCTAAAACTTTTCAATTTTTTTCGGATGTGCACATCCGGACGCACCCTTTCTCTAAAATTTTTCAGTTTTTTCGGGATGTGCACATCCGGAAGCATTCCTAGTCTGCAAATCCGGAAAAAATCAAAAGAATTCCATAAAATCATTTACTTCTAAATAAAATTAAATCCAATATAATTAAAATCTAACATAATTAAACTTAATATGATTTTTTCAATATAATTAAATCCAATTTAATTAAATCTAATATAATTAAAATAAATATGATTAAAATTAATATGATTTTTTCAATATAATTAAATTCAATATAATTAAATTAATTTTAGAAGTAAATACCATATAATTTTAATTATAATTTAGAAGTAAATACCATATAATTTAGAAGTAAATACCATATAATTTTAAATACCAATATAATTAAATCCAATTTTAAAAGTAAATACCATATAATTTTAAATCCAATATAATTAAATTAATTTTTTCAATATAAAAAAATCATTTAAAATTAAATACCATATTAATCATATTAATTATATTGAAAAAAATTAATCATATTAAATATCATATTAATTTTAATTAATATAGATTTTAATTATATTGAATTTAATTATATTGAAAAAATGATATTAATTTTAATTATATTAGATTTAATTATATTTAGAAGTAAATGATTTTATGGAATTCTTTTGATTTTTTCCGGATTTGCAAATCAGGAATTCTTCCGGATGTGCACATCCGGAACATATCAGCGTTTTTTAAAAATTTGGTGCGTCTGGATGTGCAATTCCGGAATCTGGGGGTAAAAATGAAATTTTATGTGGTGCCTAAGAAACTTGGGTGGTGTATTAAGAAATCCCCTTAAATTATAGAAGGTTGGTAGCGTCTCCATCAATTGCATGAAATGTATGAAACTTTTTTGTTAAATTCGAACTTCTACATCAACCCGTTTTATTTAAGTGAAATTTACTCGTTTATTTACATAAATTCACTTATGTTCCGTTGCAGAATCAAGGGATCGGTGATGCAATAGAGAAAAAATCATTTGGTGGAGTGGTATGAGCCTTCAGACCTTAACGTCCAAGTTAAAATGAGTTTAAGGAGATGTAACTT
Source organism: Lathyrus tuberosus (assembly GCA_022829125.1). Taxonomy (NCBI): domain Eukaryota; kingdom Viridiplantae; phylum Streptophyta; class Magnoliopsida; order Fabales; family Fabaceae; genus Lathyrus; species Lathyrus tuberosus. The sequence continues at coordinate 5,898,848 of JALAZF010000306.1, read as the reverse complement.
GTTAGAGAAAAAAAATGAATACTTATTATGGTACGAGTTAGGTTTATATATATATATATATATATATATATATATATATATATATATATATATATATATATAATGAACGATTAAAATCAATTCTATTTTATTTAACGTGGGTTATTGGAGATCTTCTTATCAAATATGACGGTGGTTGATGGTCCGATAACTTGAATTAGATGTGTGACTTTATGACCACAAATCCACTCGTTCCCTAAAGGTATTTTGAATTGGGTCTTTGGAGTATGTATTTTTTTTTATAAGCAAAAGAAGGCATAACTAAAGGAGCATTAGAGGTACTCTAACCAGAAAATTCGAGTTACAACCTACACAACAAATACAGTTACGCCTACATATAATCAATAGGGCATTGTACCACTCATACAAATTACAACGAAGCGTCCTATTAGGCCTAAGCACCAACCATGACTAAGAAAGAGCAATGATTCTATTCGTCAAATCCACCGGGTTACCTATGGCATCGTCAAAAATAATTTGGTTGTGCATAATCCATATACACCAAGTTGTCGCAAACCAAATCGCAAAGATAGAATCCTCAGAACATTTCCTTCTTAACATACCTTCCCATTCTCTTATATACTCTCCCACATAAACAACCACCATAGAAGAAATGTCGAACTAAGCAATAATGTTCCGCTAAACCGAATGAGAGTACGAACAATTGATAAACAAATGATCAGAATCTTCAACATGACGAAAACAATAAACACAAACTTTATCATGGGCATTAGAGATCACTTTTCTAATCGCAAGATTAAAACGAGACGGTAATCTTTCTAACAGTAATCTCCATCCAAAAATCTTGAATTTTAACAGAATATTAGTTTTCACAACTTACCCAACAACACAGAATTTATATTTTCATTTTGAAGGACAACACCATTTTGCAGTAGTCTAGCATAAAAAGATTTCACAGTAAATCTTTTGTTAACATCAAAAGGCCAGATAAATGCATCCAAGCCTACTATCTCAGGAGCCACTCCAATCAGCAATCTTTCCAACTCGAAAACCGCAGCAGCAGCCAGCACATTCGCCGAAACAATGCCAATATCTACCTTCGACGACCACCTCTGATTAGTCCAACAACCCATCTCTACAATAGTGGCCGATTTATGCATCGTTCCTTCATACAGAATTGGAAAAAGCTCCCTCAGAGGAGTATTGCCCATCCACTTCGAATACCAAGACGGAATCGGATGTCCATCGCTAATCCTGCACAAAATAGATTCAGAAAGTTACATACCTAAAAGAGAATCATTAATATTTATAAGATCCTTCCACCAAAATGATTCAAAAAACGACACTCTCGACGCCTCTTTCGAAAACAACCTGTCAGCAACATTGCCATATCTCAATCTGATAATACCACTCTTAATCACCAAATTGTCGCATAGAAATCTCCATAACCATTTAGAGATTAATGCCTTGTTGAATAGGTCCACATCCTTAATACCTAAACCACAATAATCCTTAGGAAGACATGTCTTTTTCCAGCTAACCCACAAAATACCTGGTTTTTCTAACAACTCGGCCCAGGGAAATTTCCTTTGAATAGATTTAATAGTTTTAATAACCTTAATCGAAGCCCTGAAAAATGCGAGATGGTGAATAGGCAGGTTAACAAACACATAATTTATCAGAGAAATCCTCCCCCGATAGATAAGATTTTACCCTTCCAAGAAGACAACCTTGCTTTGATGCACGAGATTACCAGATTCCAAAATTCAATTCTTCTATGATTACCATCTATTTTCAATTCAAGGAATCTAAACGGGAGACGATCCTTCTTGCACGACAAAAAATAAGATGCCGCATCCATGAACGAGTCTTTGACACAAATACTGTAAAGCCTACTTTTCCATGCGTTAATTTGAAGACCGGAAATCATTTCAAACCCCCTTAAAATAACCTTGATACCCCAAAGATTTTGCCAAGACCCATCATAAATAACAATTGTATCGTCGACAAACTGTAATAGATTAAAGGAAATCTCATGATCCAGATTGAATCCACGAAGAATACCAACGCTTGCCGCCTTTTTCATCATCAAAGTTAAACCTTCCACCACAATTGCAAATAAAAAAGGTGAAAAAGGATCACATTGTCTTAAACACTTCCTTTAAGCCACCAAATCCACAACTCTCCAAACCCCATAGCCTTAAGAACCATAATGAGAAACTTCCAATTGACACAATCGTATGCCTTAGCAAAGTCGATTTTAAACAGCAAACACCTTCTTTTATTCCTCTTGTCAAAGTCAATAATTTCATTAGCTATAACCACTCTATCTAAAAGTTGTCTACCTGGAATGAACGCTGTCTGAGAAGGGGACACGAGTTTACCAATGATTTTTTCATTCTTAAAGCTAATAACTTTGCAATAATCTTGTAAATACACCGGATAAGGCAAATATGACGGAATTCTTCAAGCCTGTGAGGGTTTAAAGACTTAAGAATAAAAGCGACAAACGACGAAGACATGGTTTTTAGAAACATAGTTGTATTGTAAAATTCCATAACGCAAGTAACAACATCCTGCCCAACTATTTCCCAACATGATTTGAGAAAATCCATGTTAAACCCATCCGGGTCAGGGCTTTTATTACCATCACTGTCGTAAACCACACAACGGATCTCATAAGTAGTAAACGGTTCTTCCAACATCAATCTATCTTGAATAGAAGTGGTAGAGATACCTAACAAGTCCAGACATGGCCTTTACGCATGACTGCAGCCAAACCTGTCATTGAAATGCCTTGCAACTTCTTCCTTGATAGGGATTACACCAGAAACTATAGTAGAATCAATCATTAAGGCATAAATGTTTTTTAATTATATTTGTAAAACTTTGTCTAATTTATTATTTCTAAAATTTAATAATATTAATTCTTAATAAAATATGGAAGAATTCGTTAATGAATATATATATATATATATATATATATATATATATATATATATATCATATAAGAATGTCATTATTACGTGAGAACGTGATAATGAATCTGAACTATTATATTTAAATTAAATATGTGAGATTATGTGTCATTTTTATTTTCTCTCTCCTCCATTGTTAAAATAAATGAATTAAATTAAAATATTATATTTTTTACAATTAATATTCTCTCTGCTCTCACTCATTTATTTTAAATCAAATGGTTCAGATTGATTATCATGTTCTCAGATAAAAATGACAATCTTATAGGATGTGTTATATATATATATATATTACATACAAATGCAATCATTTATTAAACATAGTAATTTTTTTAAATTGTGACCTCATAATTATAAAAGTATTTTTAATTGTAAGAGTTTAAAGGTAATAAATTGTCAACGTAAAGCAATATTACCACTACTAGAAATACTCTGTTTTCCTGCGGATTTACCTGCGGATTTTGACAAAATTTCCGCAGGAAACGTTTTACTTGCGATTCTTTCTGCTATTTTTTGTTCACAACTAAAACCTTCGAGGTAATTAATTTAGCAGGTAAATTCGCAGGAAAATATCGCAGGTAAAATAGTTAAATTCGCAGATAATACCGCAGGAAACTGAAAATGTCGCAGGAAAAGTCGCAGCGAACTGAAAATCCGCAGGTAATTTATCTCTCAGGTTTTTAAATCTTATTATTAATTGTGTTTAATTCATATTTAAAATATTATAATTAATGTTAAATATTAAAGTAACAATAATATAAAAATAAAAATATAATTTGAATAAGCCAATGCAACACTAATCACATTCAAATTTTTAAAGCAACCAAACATTACTATAAAGTCAATAACAAATATTTCTAGAGTTACATTACAAAAAATGAATACAAATGACACAATCAAGTTACTAAAATCACTTATTCAACCAAATTAATTAAAAAAAACAATGCAAATTTCAAACTAGTTAACAAAAAAAAACAAGCCAAATCAAAATTCACTGCTAATGTGCTCACTAATGTCTTCATCTGATTCATCAACATCATCTTCACTTGGATCTTGTGAGAGAGTTCCATCTCCCATGACTTAATACCATTTTGCACTATTTCCTCCAATGATCCTTCTGGCCATTCCTGAAAAAGTTAACACAAAATTGAGAGAAAAAAAACATATGATTTAGAAATGATAAGATTAAGGTGTGGTGTGGTGGTTTACTTTGGTTTTCCTTGTTCGAAAAGCTGGTTGACAAGACCATAAGTGGGAGGGCCACCATGTCTCCACTGGATGTTGAAAATTAAAAATATATAAAAATTATAAAAATTGATTTTTAATTCGGCGATACATAATATGCAAAATCATGTAGAAAATAGTAAAAAATTTTGAAAATGAAACTCCTATAAATATATAAAAAATCAATGCAGTCAACATAAATAACTAGAACATAATATAATTCTTGTTTAATATAAGGAACTCTAATACTTAGAGAAAGAAAAAAAAAAGAGAAATTCCAACTTAAACTTTTCAGGAAGTTGAAAGTCAAGCTGCAAGCAACAATTAAATTAAATTTCTTACTGTTTAATGAGGAAACAAAAGAAAAATTAGAGAAAACAATTTCTCAATTATTATTATTATTAGTACAGTATTATTATTATATTGATATTACAACATGCCAACAATCTAACTTAGGACAGAAAGAACAGAAATGCTTCAATTTGTAAAAATCAAGACAAATTTTGCTGAAATTTCTTTAGGCAATTTTTGCTGAAATTCTCATATGTAGAACATGCCAACAAAATCTAAACTCTAGTTACCTCTATTTATTTTCTTTCGACAAATTCTGCTGAAATGTTTGCCCAACAAATCCCAATGGCCCAAGCGATGTCGTGTAACATAACAAGTTGTACGGGCAAACCTCTTTGGCGGAAAATTCTCACAATGCTTCCTAATACATTGTATCACACATAAGGTGAAGAAGCTCACACCTAAAACAAACTCACAGCCCGTTGCCACGCTTAAATTGAAAAACATAAATAAAGTTTACCCAATGATTCATTCTTGTTTGGCTTAAGAAAATGTTTCAATCCTGTCTATTTGATTTTAAATCATTATCCCACTACTCAGCTATCTTAGATCTTACTGTTCTTTTCACATTTGTTCATCCCCCTCATTACGCAATTAGACATCAAGCATTTTGTCAGAATGAGGAGAAACACATTAAAGGATATCTAAAACATACAAGAATATATAGAGACAAGTCCGTTATCAAATAATGATGTGCTTGCATTAATGTACACAGGAATGATATGGGAGAAAAGTTTATACCTGAAAAAGAGCCTTGGGCAACTGTGGTCTTGAAAGCAACAGCTGGCGGCACAATTCCTTGTTATGTGTAGCCATTCCCTACAATCATAACAAGAACAAATAAGTCAAGAAAATAAAAGTTTATCTAGGAAAAAGAAGTTAGCTTGACCGAGTATTACCTTAACCTCAGAGATTATCTCAGTCAGCTGGCTCCTGGACATTTTGGACAGATGCAAAGTTAAAGGATCATTTGTCAATGCTGACTGATTATGCAAACCATTTTGATTTGACTGGAAACCTGTCTGAGCACCACCAAGAGCAGCAGTCATGACAGCTGCAGCTGTTATGGCAAAATGAAGACCAATAGGTTGATGTTGAGCTGCTTGAGCAGATTCCCCTTGGATAGCAGATTCCCCTTGGACAACTGTTACGGAAAAATGAAGACCAATAGATAAACAGGAGCAAATATCATAGATCTACGTCCTTAAAATCAAAGAACATATACGAAATAAAAAGTCATTAGCATCACCAATATATGAGAAGTTTACAAGTTTTAATATTAAAAAAAAAGTTTGGAACAGTTTCAGAGGTCGGAAGTGTTCATAAGTAAATTACCCGTGACATGGAACAGAAAGCTAAGCAGTGTCTGTTGCAGGTTGGGTCACCCCGGATATCACCAACAGCTTAGTCAAATTCTCTGGGGAGCAAACTTGATACTTGACTTTTCCAGAGGGTGAAAGAAACTTCTGCCAGTTCAAGCTTATCCGAGGTAAGACTACGGGTGTCCATAGTTTTACTCAGCACCGTCAATGCAAGCCGAAATTTTTGTCCCAGCCTGCAAACAGGAAATAAACTCCAAAAGGATGGAGACCAAAATTGGAGATACTTTTCGTTTTGAACTCACTCAACTGAGCCCAAGAAAATCTGCAATATTAACTAGCCACTGTTAGAAACTCAAATTAACAAGTTGAAAAATTGACTTCCACATCTTTTAACATTTCCACAAATTATAAAATATCGGCCCAATTGTCGTCATTACAATATGTTGCTCCATTTCCTTCACCGTATCAAGGCTACCGGAAAACAAAGCCTCCACAGAACCATCCCTCCGGTTTCGAACCTGTCCCTTTAACCCTAGTTCCTTCGCATTATCCACTGCCCAATTCCTGTAAATTCTAAATGTAGAGATGCAGTCACAGAACCAGTTCAAGTTTACAGGAGAATATGATGGTGATGCTACATATAAATCTAAAGACACTATAAATCTAAAGATAAACGTTACTAACATGAAAAGTTAATCCCTATCAAGTTTACTGGTGTAGATCCCTGAGAAGCAATAGGAGAATGTGATGGTCCCATTACTATTGCACCAGAATCAGAACATGTATCTTCAATCAAGGCATTAATATCAGAACCTGCAGGGTCGTCGGCGACAACATCCATCTCCACTTCCACTTGAGAACTTCCGTCTTCAGTTTCAACACCGACCTCGGGAGCAACATCAATCTCCATTAAGAAAGGATGGTAGCAGTTCTCTTTCAAAGCATCAAAAGCTTTCAAAGATCTACATCGCAAACTAATTGTCAATACAGATGAATCAATTACGATTACAATTACAATTACAACTAATCTAACAATACTAACATCATATTCCACCATCTTAGCTAAATCGCATACTCTCAAACAAATTCAGATTTCAAAATTTCACATGAGAAACAAAGATGTCATTTTGATCCAGTGCCTCTTTAAAGCTATTCCTTATAATGGGTCTCACCTGCCCAAATAAAAGAAAAGTAAAATTTCAAGGCTAATGTTAACAAGTATAAACCAATTATTGAACACGTAGCTTTGAAACACTGAATGTGGATAGTATTATTTATTGCAACAGTATTGCATAAATGAGGTACACTTTTGTTTTGTCCTTTTTGTTTTCTTGTATGGCCCTTAATAAAAAAATAATTTCTTTTTGATTTAAATGTGCTTTAAGCCTTTATTATTATAAACTAATTATTATGATTATTACTATTGTGACCCACTTTGGTGAGGCCTCCGTTTCTGAGGTTTGAATATTCTCTATTATTTATAAGTCTATTCAAATTAGAACAAAATTAGTTGATTCTCTTTCGCCTATTGACCGGCTTTAAACAACCTTCGCATTGCTGAGATTCCAAGTCTCCAAGTGGGTCTTCTTGACCACATGCGACCTTTTGATTATTATTAATATTACCTATTATTATTATTATTATTATTATTATTATTTTAAAAAAATTACAAGTTAAAGGATTACACACCAATTATTTCATAAACTTTTACTCTTAATTTTTCTAATTTTCAAAATGATAAAAAAGTATAAAAATAAATAAATTTACTTTAAAAAATAACTAAAAACCCTAATTAATAAAGTAAAATTTTCTTAAAAAAATATAAAACTTTTAAAAAATGTCTCAAAAACATATCTTTGCAATCAATATGTCAATTATATTTTATAATTTTATTTATTAAGAGTAAAAACATATTTAATGTTTTAAAAAATAGTAATAAATTAATCCGCAGCAAAAATCGCAGTAAAGTTCCCAGGAAATTCCGCAGTAAAAATCGCAGAAATTCCTACGAATTTTCCAGAGAATTTTGTGCTTTCAAGCGATAACTAATTCCTGCGAAACGAATCGCAGTTAAATCCGCAGGTAATTTGATATATTTTAAAATCCATAGTCGCAGGTAAAGTCTCAGAAATTCCTGCGAAATTTACTGCTACCTCAGTTTTCGCGGGAAATGATGTTTCACAGTTAAAATTCGCAGGGAAAATCGTAGATATTCCTGCGGATAATTTTTCGCAGGAAAATCCGCAGGTAATTCGTGTATTTCATGTCGCAAACATCCAATCAAAATTATTAAATTTGGCATACCGTATTAAGATTTTAAAAATAGAAATGTATTTTGAAATGATACACACCCCTCGTTAGTTAACATTGTAAAAATATTTTACAATGTTATTGCATATTTCATTTTCTAAAATTCTAAACATTTTGTATCATTATGAATTGACACATGTTATGGTTGATCCAATTGCTCTCAGGCATGACAAAAACTCGGTAAATATAAATTCTACAAGAAAAAATTATGAAATTAATAATTGTATGAGTTAAATTTCAACAAAAATATTTTTTCATAATTATGTGAGAGATATCTTAATCACACAATCAAAACCCATCAAAAAATATGAAAATATTCTAATGTTAACTTGTGTTTATATATTCCTAACAACAATTAACAAACTTATCTCTAATTACTACTAACAACTTCCACTCTCTTAATACATAAAAATGGAGAAAGCGGCAGACGAACTTAATTTAAATTATTGGTGATTTTTTTAAATGATATATTATTATATTTTAATTTATAATAATATATTAAACAAACTAGAAATATTAATATTATTTATGACTAAATTTTTTGATTAATTTCTCGGTTTTTTCGTAGGTGTCCATTTTTATTATTTGCCTTGGGCCTCTAAAAACTCACGATCGACCCTAGAAATAGGTAATTATAAGTTGTTGCTTTTGAATTAACACATGTAGAACACCTAATTTAACTCTGAATAGACCTAAGAAATTGGGGATTTATTGTGTAAATTAGTGAGTTGTATACTAAGGAATTGAGTGCATTGATATTGGTAGTTCGCAGTAATATGATAATTAATAACAATTCAATAAATACATATTTCATCAAAATGTAAAATATGAGTGTTGCGGTGAGAATCGGATATAAAGCTATTTATTAACTTGAATCACAAATCATGAAGTTCACCACCAAGCTTTGATTTATCCAAAGGAAAGGGTAAAGATCGAGGAAAACCCTAAGTGCGCAATGTAACAACAATGTTAAAGATCTAAGGTTCGGGGGTTGGTTATACCTAGGGAAGGTGTTAGCATCCTAAGTATCTGTAGTACTCTACAGGAACCTCTTGTTAGTATTTGTGTTATGTTATTGTTTGCTTTCTAAGGGAAAAAGTGCTAAGGTAAAGACCTAGGGTATATACAAAGTATGTTTGCCAAGACATTGCATCTCATGCCTACGTATCCTGACTAGGATGGAATCAGAGCATTCGTAGTTCACCTCACTAAGGGTGAGGAACTCTTGATTGTGGTCAAAGTCCTAAAGGGAAGTAAGTGTTCATAACAATGATACTTACGTAGAGTACGGCGACTCTAATCCTAAGGCTAGGATATAAGGGGAGAACTTAAAGTTTTCCTAAGTATGCTCACCAAGACATCGCATCTCGTGCGTACGCATCCTAACTAGGATGGAATCTGAGCATTCGTAGTTCATCTCACTAAGGGTGAGGAACTCTTGACTGTGGTCAAAGTCCCAAAGGAAAGTAAGTGTTCATAACCATGATACTTACGTAGAGTACGGCGACTCTAATCCTAAGGCTAGGATAAAAGGGGAGAACCTAAAGTTTTCCTAAGTATGTTCGCCAAGACATCGCATCTCGGGCCTATGTATCCTGACTAGGGAATGAGGAATCAGAGCGTCCGTAGTTCACCTCACTACGGGTGAGGAACTCTTGACTGTGGTCAAGGTTTCAAAGGGAAGGTAAGTATCCATGGCAAGATACTTACATAGAGTGCGGCGACTCTAAACCTAAGGCTAGGTTAAAATGAAAAGAAGTGTTTATGGCAAGACACTCACATAGAGTGCGACGACTTTAATCCTAAGGCTAGGATGAAAGGGAAAGTAAGTGTTTATAACCATGACACTCTCATAGAGTACGGCGACTCTAATCCTAAGGCTAGGATAAAGGGAATGACCTAAAGTTTTCCTAAGTATGTACAAAGTATGACATGGGAGTCAACTGGGAATCCTTTCCTTTGGAACTGGACACAGGCAACTAATACGAGAAAATAGGATCAATTCATGAAAGTAATAGACACAAAATAAGAATAAGACAAAGAGAAAATAATATGACAGAAAATGCATGCATCATATGAATAACGACTAGCAGAAGATATGAACAACAACATAGTCGGGGTAAAAATCAAATCAAGCTCAAACATAAAGATCTTGAGTTGCGAATTCACAAAAGTAACGGTTGAATCAAAAGGGGATTAACTGAATTAAACCTAGATATGTTAAAATATAAATTAGAAGAAAAGTTAGAAATGACTTAATAATAGAAAATGTCTTTTTTGAATTTTGTTATTTTAACAAATAAGTTAAATAGGAAAATAAGTTCCTAAACTAAAACTAATTAAAGCTAAATATTAATGATTAAAAAAACTAATTAATATAAATATTAGTGAAGATAATTAACAAAAATTAACTAATCAAAATCTTTAACAAAAGTTTTTTTTAACAAAATAATTAACATAATAATTAATAAAAATATTTAAAAAAGTATATTTTTTTTACAAAGTAATTAACAAAATTTATTAAAAATTGTTATCAAAACAAAAATTAATAAAAGCTTTATTAACAAAATGATAATTAGAATTTTTAACAAAGAAGATTTACAAGAATCTTAACAAAGTTTTAACATATTATTAACAAAAAAGATGGTTAGCCCAAATAATTAACAAAAATAGTTATCCAAAAATAATTAATAATAATACAATTAAAAGAAATAACCATGGGTCGAGTGTCCAAAATGAGTTAAGAAGGGTGAAGCTCCTAGGCGCTAAAAAAATAAAATAAGAAAGCTATTGAACTGGGTCAGATCTGACCCAGTCCAAACACAATCTTAACCTAGTTTTGCCTCACCATATTTAAAGGACCAAAACATTAATAGTTTTTTTCTTTTGAATCAAACTAGTCAAAGCACAATTATTTATCAGAAGAACAAAAACGAACGTAGAAATTCCTCAAGGTTAACATCAATTCATCATCGTTACGCAACAACAAACCTCGCGGCTCTCTCCTCATCTTTAAACCAAAGCAAAGTTTAAGAAACCAACACCGACTAATGTAAAACATAATCCGCGTCGTGATGGTGATCATATTGTGTTTTGTTTGGTGGAGAAGTAGTTTTGATGAGCCAGGAAAAATGACAGGTCACGTTACGGCTTTGTTTACTGTGAGGATTTGTAGGTTGAGAAACAAAGGATGTAGGGAGGCATGCGGTGTGGTATTCTTTTGGTGACGTTAAGAAGAAAATGCAGCAGAAACTCAAAAAAACTTTCACACACTCCTGGCACCTCCTTCTTCACTCTACTTTCTGCTCTCTCTCCTATTCGCAGAGGAAAATAAAGACAAAGATCAATGGCACAACAATTACCTTAAAATAAGCGTCCTACCAAAGTTCGAAACGAAAACGACACGCATGACACTCATGGCACTTTGTAAACAAAACAAACGATACTCGTAAACTTGCGGCGACCAAATCAAGGGCAATCAATAAAAAAACAAGTGATCAAATCAAAACCAAAACAACATAATCGATAATCAATAATCGAAACAAAACCAAAACTAAAAGGTCCGTATAGCACTCAGCAAAAATAATAAAGACACCCTCAAAACTCAAAACCGTTACCGAAACAAGAAAACAAACTTCGAACGGAGATGTGAATGGTTATGAAACACTGAGAGTCGTGCATACAGAAACAATGACTGTTGGATTCTTTGACCGCGAGGTGTTGTTGATGTTATGCTGAGAAGGTGCAGTGAGATGATGGATTGTGTTGTAATGTTGTAGCTGGTTGCGATTCCGACATAGGGATGATGTTGTTTGGTGAGTTTTTACTACTACATGAGAAAAGGAAAAGGAACTTTAAGAGGTGTTGAAGATGAAAACAAGGATGTTGAAAACTTGAAAAAAATGTATGTATAGATGTAGAAGATGTTTATGGTGATGAACAAGAGAGGTTGGATGGTGGGTTAGAGTTGTTTATGGTGTATTCAAAGAGGAGAAGGTTGGTTTGTAAAATGGAAGAGAATGAATTGTTGGTTGAAGGTGAATATGGAAGATCAAGGAAAACATGAAGTATGTGTTGATACATTGTGTAGCATTACCATTTTCCTCTTCCTCCCTTTTGAAAACCACGCGCTACATACCATCTGAGGAAGGGAGTTTGGCTTTTTTAAGTATTCTCCTTTTTTGTTTATTTTTATATTCTACTGCTTTTATTCAAAGATGAGGAAAGAAAAGTGAGTTGTATTGCCCACAGTGTACGTACATGCCAGCCTTTTCACAAATGAAGTTATTATAAAAAAAAATAGCTTTTGAAACTTAATTAAGAAGTGTTACTCAAAATTGATAAACAAAAATTAAATAATCTTTTAAAAGGAAAATAGCAAAAATAAAATAAACTAATCAAATAAACTAAAATTAAAAAATCTGGTTAAAATAAGAATGATTACTACTTAAAAATTTAAAGAAAAAACGGTCAAAAATAAATAATCGGACTGGTATCGAAATGCTCGAAAGAATAAAACAAATACACCAAAATGATCAACGCGAAATATACGTATCGGAAAAATACAGTGTTTGGTCAAATTTCGAAATAAAATTTCCTCGGTTAACTGGCTTAAAATGTCCAAAAATGCGACCGAAAAATAGTCAAAAAATTTAAATGAGCACGTCAGTTTAAACTACGCAAAACGTAGATTAATATCACCGACTTCTGCAGGCTCAACTTTAAAATTCTCCGTCCACTGATTTTACACACAGTTGACTTTTAGTTTGACTGATTCAGCTGTAAATCCAACAAGTTTATTCAGGCTGATAAATTGGGTATTATGCAAGATGATTGACCTAGAATGATATGCAAAATATCAAAGAATCTAAGGGTACAGTTTGGGGTATGACAGTTGCCCTTATTTAAATATCTTTACAGGATGACATGAGTGATGATAATCCTCATGAAATCACGGTGAAAGGTATTTAAATACAGATAACCAAAAATTTTGCCCTTAGATGCAATGACATGTTATGATGTGGACAAAAGGAAACTATGCAATGCCAACATGCAGTGAACTCTAGCATGATGAAAATGTTGGGATGATAAATGCAAAATGCAAACAAAAATGAAATAAAACATGGGTAGAGTCAACACAACGAGTAACGGCTCACTAGGGATGACAACAACACTGGGGAAGCTGAAACAAGCTGGGAAATCTAAAGTGATTGACCAACAGGTCCAGGCATGACCGGCTGACACTTTAGAAGAAGAGATCCTCACTGCAGGTAGAACCAAGAGATGGTATTCACTGGGGAAAGAAAATAAACTAAGACATCTAAAGTGATGGATCAACAGGTTCAGGTCATGACCGATTGACACTTTAGAAGAAAAGATCCTCAATGGAGGTAGAACCAAGAGATAGTCTCCATTGGGGAATATCCAGAGTAGTTGATCAACAAGTTCAAGCAATGACTGGCTGACACTCTGAAAAGAATAAAACAACCTCATTGGAAGTAGAACCAAAAGATAGGCTCTAATAGAGGTATCTAGAATGATTTATCATCAAGTTCAAGCGTGACCGAATGACATCCTAGAAGGAAAAGATCCTCACTGGAGATTGAACCGAAAAGACGGTCTCCACTGGGGAAAGAAAAGTTTCACAAAAAGGTGACATCGTCAAAGGGTTGACGGGGGAAAAACATTATCATCGTCAAAGGTTTGACAAAAAGGTGTGGGTTTGAGGGTCACATCATCAAAGGGTTGATGGAAGAAAACACTATCATCGTCAAAAGGGTTGACGAAAGGATAATTGAAATAAAGAGCCATATCATTAAAGGGTTGATGGAATAGAGAAACTTCACCAAAGAGGCACATCGTCAAAGAGTTCACGAAAAGAAAGAAACATTTACTAATGAGTGACATCATCAAAGGGTTAATGGGAGGAAGAAAATATTCACTAACGAGTGACATCATCAAAGGATTGATGGAAAGAAAACTGACGTTGTCAAAAGGTTGATGGGAGAAAACATTATCATCATCAAAGGGTTGACAGAAAGGTGTGTGTTTGAGGGTCACATCATCAAAGGGTCAATGGAAGGAAACACTATCATCGTCAAAGGGTTGATGAAAGGATAATCGAAATAAAGAGCCATATCATCAAAGGGTTGATGGAATAGAGAAACTTAACCGAAGAGGCACATCGTCAAAGAGTTGACGAAAAGAAAGAAACATTTACTAACGAGTGACATCATCAATGGGTTGATGGGAGGAAGAAAATATTCACTAATGAGTGACATCATCAAAGGATTGATGGAAAGAAAACTGATGTTGTCAAAGGGTTGACGGGAGAAAACATTATCATCATCAAAGGGTTGATGGAAAGAAAACTAACATCGTCAAAGGGTTGATGGGAAGAAAACTAACATCGTCAAAGGGTTGACGGAAACGAACCAATTCACTAAAGAGTGACATTGTCAAAGGGTTGACGGAAATGAACCAATTCACTAAAGAGTGACATCGTCAAAGGGTTGATGGAAATAAACCAATTCACTAAAGAGTGACATCATCAAAGGGTTGACGGGAAGGAGAAATATTCACTGACGAGTGACATCGTCAAAGGGTTGACGGAAAGAATTTCACTAAAGAGTGACATCATCAAAGGGTTGACGAAAGAGAAATTTACTAAAGAGTGACATCATCAAAGGGTTGACGGAAGAGAATTTCACAAACGAGTGACATCGTCAAAGGGTTGACGAAAAGGTAAATATTCACTAACGAGTGACATCATCAAAGGGTTGATGAAAATGGACAACTCAAATAGGAATCTCATCAAGGGGTTGATGGAACAGGATTTATCTTCGCCAAAGGGTTGACGGAAGGTATTTGAAAACCGTCATCAAAGGGTTGATGGCAAACGACTGATCAAGGGTAATACCAATTGTAACTACAAAAGGTTGAATAACACCAATGATGGACAAGCTTCTCAGGAGAGACTGTCACTTATTTTAAAAAAAAAAAGTTGAAGGAAACACCAAGGATATATAAGCTTCTCAGGAGAGATTTCCACTTATCGCCATAGAAAATAAGCTTCTCAAAGAGATTGCCACTTGTTGTTTGGGTATAAATTCCAAAGAGATGTTGTTACTACAACACTACTAGAGAATGGGTTATGTCTTCAATGGGGATCTGTAAAAGATTCTTCCTGCGAGACACAATGCAAGATAAATGCACGCTAAAACTAGGTTCGACGACCTAATAAGGTTCAAAAGCAACACCTGCCAGGGACCAAAGTTTAATCTAGGAACAAGCTAGAAAGAAACGGTCAAACAAGACTCCACCTATTGAGGAATGAACTTAAATGGGGATTTATCTTATCCAAGCGTGGAAAAGATAACTAAAACAACCATCATCCACGATGATCAAACTATGTGGGGAATTTAGAAAGGGTGGGCACTTTATGCTTAAGGCTGGCGACCTTATTGGAGAGAAAAGACAAACCCATTCACTTGGGGAGATAAACACCAAAGTGAACGAAACAGGTAAACACCAGAAAGTGACAAAAATGCTTGGATGACATGCATATGTATGAATGCATGTATGACATGTTTATGTTTATGCTGACAAAACAGACAAAGGGAAGCAAACGAGGGATGAAATAGACATCTCAACAAGGATTCCTAGCCGACCTCACCGGATAGGAACATCACTAGGGATGAACATGTAGAATCAACAGCTCTACTCCAAGGTTTCAACCTTCTATGGAGAAAAGAATACTCCACTCGGAGGCATAACGTCATGACTTCACTATGGATTGCCATCATGAGCCTGATTTCTTTGTTGGAAGAGGGAAATCCATAGGGGGAATTTCCAAGATCAACTGAAATAACAACTTACTGGGGAGCTAGGAAAGGATATCACAAGAAAACTGTAGTTCTTCACTTTAATTGCATACTGATCATCACAAACGAGCAACAACTCTTGCAACAAATAAACTTCAAATCTCCTATGCCCCAGATTACATGGTCTATGAGAAAAAGCCATCAAAAGGATTTTACAGCAGAATTGGCATACAAGATGTCTCAATGTCTTCAAACTCTTGGAGAGATTCAACAAATCTTGACGTAATTGCCCCAGATTAACTGTATTTGCACAACAAATTTCTCGGACTTATCCTTTAGACTGTGGGAATAATAACTGGGAAACAAACTTGCCCCTGCTAGCTGGCTGATCTGTGAAGGAGTTACCCCAGACTAACTGACCTTCGAGAGATTTGTCTAATCTCGACCTGATTGCTTTTGATTAACTGGTCTTTGAGAGATTTATCATATCTCGATCTGATTGCCCCAGATTAGCTAAATCTTGTAACGGCATGCCTTCCTACTCAACAGAGTCTTCAGGAGCTTTGCATCTTAGCTTAATCGATCCTTCCATTGCAGAAACCTTCTTGGGGTCAATTGCTTATTCGTAAGTAAAACTGATCGTTTTGAAAATGATAATTTTAATGCAATGCATATGACAGTTTTGAAATCAAAGTTTGTTCACTAGAATTATGTTGCGACATATAGTGAATGGATCACTGATTAGAATGTCACATTGAATGATAAGCAAATCCTTTTAGGAGTCAGCTTTGACGTGATCTTACCGAAGTATGCTTTCGAAATAACCCTGCTTCAATTAGGTCTTTCGAGGGTTGTAATGTGGTCTGGTTCATGGTTTGAGAAAGAAGGGATATAAGGCTCAAAGTTTTGTTTTAACCCACCCATTCTCCTTGATATTCTCCTGTCTTACGTTCAGCTAACTTGACACACGCATCTAGAGTTTGGCGATGTAAGGGTGAAGATGACGATTCAAGATTTTGAAATGACAGTTACCTTATTTTATCTTTGGCCATGGATGTCAGTGACCTTTTTTATTTTTGACATGGTGGTCACTGAATCTTATTTTTTCCAGAGGATTTGAGGACGTCTTTCGATTTTCTTATTTTTGATCCCTAACTTTTGCATGGACTGACTTTTATTTTTCAAGTCCATCGGGATTGCCTTAATTTTGCCTAAGTCTCCTTTTTGGGACGTTCGACTTAGCAGGTTTTTTTTTATTTTTTTGAAAGGCTTGTGACTGCCAAGTCAATGGTCATTGAAGAACAATCGAAACATCTGTATGATCAGATTAACTGAACACTACCCTGCCCCAGGTTAAGCTTAAGGGTTTAGAAATTCAATGGAAACTCCTGCTTCTAGGCTCGAAGTGGTCAACTAGGGACTAACTCCTTATCTCTCCAGTGTTTGGGGAATTTGAAACAATGCATGTACATCATCAGCAAGGTTTTATTCAAAAGCATACTATCGTAGGTTTTGTGTCTTTCAATTTCATCACCCTCCCTCAGATTTTGCTTAGATATTAAAAAGTATGAGCGAACACAAATGGACTTAATCAAAACATGCATATTCATTCCATTAATAAAACCCTGTTTAACAACAGTGTCTCAAAGCAAGTAGCACTTAACAAAGAAACTACAAAATGCAAAAGTAAAGACATGAGCTAAAAGATTGCCAGCATCGGGGACTGGGATTTCCTCTCTTGATTTGCCACTGAGCTAGCCAGCTTCAAAGTTGATTGTAAGATCAGTCTGAGAATCATCTTCACATCTACTCTCGGTAATTTCTTCCACCACATGGACTGATGAACTCGCTTGATTTGGTGAATGACTGTTGATTTGAATGCCTTGAGGTGTGAATGAGAACATCTCGGAGTCAAGCAAAGTCAGAACCTTGCTCTTGAACACCTTACAATTTTCAGTTGAATGCCCCTGTGCCCCAGCATAGTAGTCACATCGGGCGTTGGCATCAAAGCCTGGTGGGTATGGAGGGATCACATAATCTATCTCCTTCGACACTATCAATCCACCTTTGATTAAATGTGGCAAGATCTGACTGTACAACATTTTCAACTGAGTGAAATGACTCTCTGGCTTTCTTGGCCTTTGTCAAGCGTGCTGACGCGGCTGACGGTGAAATGACCGTTGATAGTGAGGAGGTATTCGATTTGGATAAGAATATTGTCCCTGTGGAGAGAATGGTGTCTGACATGGAGACCCAAAAGATTGATGACTCTGATAAGTTGAGATGCATGAGTGATGAGGCTGAGGTATTGGAGATTCCTAAATGGAATTACTTTCTTCCTCCCACTCTTCTTGAGAACTGACAACTGATTCACTCTCACTAGCTGGGATGTTCCAGGTGCCTTGTATTTTTCTGCTCTTGAGACCGCTCTCGATGCGCTCTATAGCTATTACCAAGTCAGAGAAGTTTGATATCCCACTGCTAAAAATCTTTTCCAAGTACGGGCCTTGCAAAGTATCCATGAACCAGTCAACCAATTCTCTATCCAAGAGTGGTGGTTGAACGCGAGCAGCTACTTCTCTCCACCTCTGAGCATACCCTCTGAAAGATTCATTGTCCTCTTGGGAGCCATGTCAAGATTGTAGCTGTATTGCTTCACAAAGGCATTAGCTAGGTCTGACCATGATTGGATGCAACCACTCTCTAACTGCATGTACCAATTCAGTGATGCCCCACTTAGACTGTCTTGGAAATAGTGGATCATAGGTTTGTCGTTACAGACATGTGAGGCCATTCTTCTGAAAAACATTACTAAATGTTGCTTTGGACAACTATCCTCATTGTACTTCTCAATCTTTGGTGTCTTGATCTTTGGAGGCATTACAAGGCCGGGTACCAAATACATGTTCAAAGCATTCAGATTAAAAGTATCACGACCCTCTATAGTTTTAAGCTTCTCTTCCACCACACGACATCTCTCCATAATCTCAACGTCTCGTGGGTACTTGGTTTTCATCATGGGGATCGCCTCTTGAGAATCTGGCTCAGAGAATGCAAAACTACGATATTACACGACATTAACAGAAGAGGAATGTCCATCTCGGACAATGGTACGTTCTTGTATAACCTGGTTCTCAATAGGGTTCTGCACAGGTTGAGCTTGAGCAACATTGTTCACAGAAGTCCTATGAATATTGTCATCTTTCTTTGCCAAGGATGTCATAGCTTCCACAAGCTGATCCAACTGATCTTTCATCAATTCAAAATTCGCTCTTGGTACAAACTGGTTCTGCTCTCCTAAGTTCATGATCCTTCAAAAGCTACTTCAAGTCCAATGCTGGCATAGGGAAGTCAACAACTGGGTTATGGACGAAGGATGGACGAGACTCAAGGCTAAGAAATGAAAATGAAATGAAAATGTGACGACATGCACATGTAATGCAAATGCAAGCCAGATGGTTTTAAGGAACTCAAGAAGTAAGTTGCAAACATTTTGGAAAAACTGAAAAAGCTTCATAATCCATGTTCTCTATTGATTTTTGCAAAGGAAAGAACATCTGAATTCCTTGAAACCAACAGATTATTCATGAATGAATGTATGAATGTATGCACAATCACAGGTATACACATATTCACATATGTACATATATATAGGCAAACAAACGAGGGCCTAGGTTTGAAGATCACAAGCATGGAGTCATGGTCTACCCATCCCAAAAGGTGTGTACTAAGAGTTCTTGTATCTGCAGAACAGGGTTCTAAACAGTTCCCAAAGTCAACAACCCATTTTTCAGATATTATCGGCACGCCAATTATCTCGGGAACCAATAATATTCTCAAGAGAATCTCATCTGAGTGTAGTATCGCGTATCAACTACTTTGGGTTTACACCCTCATAGTCATCGTACTACATCCTAACAAGGCCAAAGTGGGGTAAAAAGGTAATTTAAAGGTCCTCAGTATCACAGGCTCCTAGTTCGAAAGTAATAGTGCATTCACGATGGCTCATTCAACACTATTACTCCCAAGAGGGCCACAACTGAGCGGGGGTTCTCAAGTCAACTCCTTCGGGATTAAACTTCCTCGAAGTCTCCTTGACTATACCCACCATCCTATCATAAGTGCACTCAAGTCCCAGTATAGGACTTATCCTCACCCCTCAAGGTAACAACCCTGCATACAGAAAAACCCAGGCACAACAGATATATACAAATATTAACAAATATACAAGTATACAAGCAAGCAAACATATAAAATGACACAAATGCAAACTAGATAGGCTTAACCCTCTTAGGGGAATTGATAGTCCCCAGTGAAGTCGTCATTTCTGTTGCGGTGAGAATCGGATATCAAGTTATTAATTAACTTGAATCACAAATCATGAAGTTCACCACCGAGCTTTGATTTATCCAAAGGAAAGGGTAAAGATCGAAGAAAACTCTAAGTGCGCATTATAAAAACAATGCTAGAGATCAAAGGTTCAGTGGTTGGTTATACCTAGAGAAGGTGTTAGCATCCTAAGTATCTGTAATACTCTACAAGAACCTCATGTTAGTATTTGTGTTATGTTATTGTTTGCTTGCTAAGGGAAAGTGTGCTAAGGTAAAGACCTAGGGTATATACAAAGTATGCTCACCAAGACATCGCATCTCGTGCCTACGTATCCTAACTAGAATGGAATCAGAGCATTCGTAGTTCTCCACTAAGGGTGAAGAACTCTTGACTGTGGTCAAAGTCCCAAAGGGAAGTAAGTGTTCATAACCATGATACTTACATAGAGTACGGTGACTCTAATCCTAAGGCTAGGATAAAAGGGGAGAACCTAAAGTTTTCCTAAGTATGTTCGCCAAGACATCGCATCTCGTGCCTACGTATCCTAACTAGGATGGAATCAGAGCATTCGTAGTTCACCTCACTAAGGGTGAGGAACTCTTGACTGTGGTCAAAGTCCCAAAGGGGAGTAAGTGTTCATATCCATGATACTTACGTGGAGTACGACGATTCTAATCCTAAGGCTAGGATAAAAGGGGAGAACCTAAAGTTTTCCTAAGTATGCTCGCCAAGACATCGCATCTCGTGCCTACGTATCCTGACTAGGGAATGAGGAATCAGAGCGTCCATAGTTTACCTCATTACGGGGAAGGAACTCTTGACTGTGGTCAAGGTTCCAAAGGGAACGTAAGTATCCATGGCAAGACACTTACATAGAGTGCGGCGACTCTAAACCTAAGGCTAGGTTAAAAGGGAAATAAGTGTCTATGGCAAGACACTCACATAGAGTGCGGCGACTCTATTCATAAGGCTTAGGATGAAATGGAAAATAAGTGTTTATAACTATGACACTCACATAGAGTACGTCGACTCTAATCCTAAGGCTAGGATAAAGGGAAGGACCTAAAGTTTTCCTAAGTATGTACAAAGTATAACTGGGAATCATTTCCTTTGGAACCGGACATAGGCAACTAATACGAGAAAATAGGATCAAGTCATGAAAGTAATAGACACAAAATAAGAATCAGGCAAAGAGAAAATAATATGACAGAAAATGCATGCATCTGATGAATAACGACTAGCACAAGATATGAACAACAACATAGTCGGGGTAAAAATCAAATCAAGCTCAAACATAAAGATCCTGAATTGCGAATTCACAAAAGTAACGGTTGAATCAAAAGGGGATTAACTGAATAAAACCTAGATATGTTAAAATATAAATCAGAAGAAAAGTTAGAAATGACTTAATAATAGAAAATGTCTTTTTTGAATTTTGTTATTTTAACAAATAATTTAAATAGAAAAATAAGTTCCTAAACTAAAACTAATTAAAGCTAAATATTAATGATTAAAAAATCAAATTAATATAAATATTAGTAAAGATAATTAACAAAAATTAACTAACCAAAATCTTTAACAAAAGTTTTTTTTAACAAAATAATTAACAAAATAATTAATAAAAATATTTAACAAAGTATATATTTTTTACAAAGTAATTAAAAAAAGTTATTAAAAATTGTTATCAGAACAAAAATTAATAAAAGCATTATTAACAAAATGATAATTAGAATTTTTAACAAAGAAGATTTACAAGAATCTTAACAAAGTTTTAACATATTATTAACAAAAAAAGATCGTTAGCCCAAATAATTAACAAAAATAGTTATCCAAAAATAATTAATAATAATACAATTAAAAGAAGGGTTAATACACATTTTAGACTCTGCCATTTGTAGCGAATTCGAAAAAGGACCCTGTAAAAAAAACACAGATTTCATCCCTGCCATTTGAAGATTCTTTCAATTTAGACCCTGACGCTGCTGCCATTTGAAAATTGTTTCATTTTGGACTCTGACGCTGCTTTGTTGGCTTTTTTTATTTAATTTTTATTCTTTTAATGTTCCTTTTGCTTGCATGAAGTCCCTTTACCACTAGGTTAGTTGTTTCTTCTGTATATATGTTTGCATCAAATGCTTTTAGTTTACTTTCAAGTTACTATTTAATTTGATTTTTAACTTACTTATAATATACATCAAATACTTATTTTAATTTAACATACTTATGGTATGCATCAAATACTTATAGTTATTAAAATATTTATTTTAACATACTTACATTAAAGTATTTATATTTTAACATAGTTATTAATATTTATTAAAATATTTATTTTAACATACTTACATTAATTCAAATAGTCATTTTTAATATTAGAAATTAATAATAAATTGAAAATAAAAATATTTTTAACTAAAATAGCAGTTTTTAATATTAGTGATTAATAATAAACTGAAAATTAAAATATTTTTAATTAAAATAGTATTTATAATATTAGTAATTAATAATAAATTGAAAATAAAAATATATACGTAAATTAAAATTAAATAATTATCCTAACATTAAGTATATACGTAAATTGAAAATAAAAATATATACGTAAAATAAATAGTTATTTCATTTTATTTCATCAAAATACGTTAATATTAGTTTATTATAATTTAGTTAAAATGTTAATATTAATTTGGGTTAGTTTTTTATTAATATTAATTTAGTTAAAACATTAAAAAAAATAGTTTAGTTTAATTTAGTTTATATTGATATTAATTTAATTCAAATGTTAATATTAATTTGGGTTAGTTTTTTATTAATATTAATTTAGTTAAAACATTAAAAAAAATAGTTTAGTTTAATTTAGTTTATATCGATATTAATTTAGTTCAAATGTTAATATTAATTTAATTTAATTTATTAAAACATTAATATTCATTTATAAATAAAATATTAAAATAAAATTTAGTTTATTAAAACGTTTGAAATGCTGTAATTAAATAAATTTTAGATTAGTTTATATTAAATATTAAATATTAAATAAATAAACAAATCATAAATATTTTAAGATGCATCTAAATTTAATTTAGTTTAGTTTATATTATATATATATATATATATATATATATATATATATATATATATAGGAAACGTATCATATGAGAATGTCATTTTTATGTGAGAATATGAGAATGATTCTGAACCATTAGATTTTAAAATAAATGGTGGAGATTATGTGTCAGTTTTTTTTCTCTCTCCTCCATCATTTATTTTAATAATGGAGGAGAGAGAAAAACAAAAACCACACATGATCTTGACCATTTATTTTAAAATCTAATGATTCAGATTCATTCTCATGTTCTTACATAAAAATGACATTCTCATAGGATATGAACCCTATATATATATATATATGATACAAAACATAAACATTAAAAGCATAGTGGCATAGTGGTAAAGGGACTTTCATGCAAGCAAAAGGATATGGGTTCAACACTCATTGAAAGCAAAATTTTTTATTTTTGAAATTTAACAATTTAAACCACAACAATAAAATAATAATAAATAAGTCACGCGTGTAATTAAAATAAAAAGATAAAATATATAAAAAGCCAACAAAGCAGCCATGTCACATTAAAAGAATTAAAATTAAATAAAAAAAGCCAACAAAGCAGCTTCAGGGTCCAAAATGAAACAATTTTCAAATGGCGGCAGCGTCAGGGTCTAAATTGAAAGAATCTTCAAATGGCAGGGACGGAATCTGTTTTTTTTTTACAGGGTCCTTTTTCGAATTCGCCCCAAATGGCAGGGTCTAAAATGTGTATTAACCCATTAAAAGAAATAGTCATGGGTCGGGTGTCCAAAATGAGTTAAGAAGGGTGAAGATCCTAGGCGCTAAAAAAATAAAATAAGAAAGCTACTGAACTGGGTCAGATTCGACCCAGCCCAAACACAATCTTAACCTAGTTCTGCCTCACCATATTTGAAGGACTAAAACATTAATAGTTTTTTTTATTTTCAATCAAACGATTCAAAGCACGGTTATTTATCAGCAGAACAAAAACGAACGCAGAAAATCCTCAAGGCTAACATCAATTCATCATTGTTACGCAGCAACAAACCTCGTGGCTCTCTCCTCATCTTTAAACCAAAGAAAAGTTTAAGAAACTAACACCGACTACCACAAAAAAAAAATCCGCATCGTGATGGTGATGATATTGTGTTTTGTTTGTTGGAGAAGCGATTTTGATAAGCTAGGAAAAATGACAGGTCATGTTACAGATTTGTTTACTGTGAGGATTTGTAGGTTGAGAAACAATGGATGTAAGGAGGCGGACGGTGTGGTATTCTTTTGGTGACTTTAAGAAGAAAATGTAACTGAAACTCAAACAAACTTTCGCACACTCATGACACCTCCTTCTTCACTCTACTTTCTGCTCTCTCTCCCATTCACAGAGGAAAATAAAGACAAAGATCAATGGCATGACAGTTAACGTACAATAAGCGTCATACCAAAGGTCGAAACGAAAACGACAGGCACGACACTCATGGCACTTTGTAAACAAAACAAACGATACTTGTAAACTTGCTGCGACCATATCAAAGGCAATAAAGAAAAAACAAGTGATCAAATCAAAACCAAAACAACATAATCGATAAGAAATAATCGAAACAAAACCGAAACTAAAAGGTCCGAATAGCACTCAGCAAAAATAATAAAGACACGCTCAAAACTCGAAACCATTACGGAAACGAGAAAAAAAAACTTCGAACGAAGATGCTGAATGGTTATGAAACGCTGAGAGTCGTGCATACAGAAACAATGATTGTCAGATTCTTTGACCGCGAGGTGTTGTTGATGTTATGCTGAGAAGGTGCAGTGAGATGATGGATTGTGTTGTAATGTTGTAGCTGGTTGTGATTCCGACACAGGGATGATGTTGTGGTGAGTTTTTGCTGCTACATGAGAAAAGGAAAAGGAACTTTAAGAGGTTTTGAAGATGAAAACAAGGATGTTGAAAACTTGAAAAAAAAAATTATGTGTAGATGTAGAAGATGTTTATGGTGATGAACAAGAGAGGTTGGGTGGTGGGTTAGTGTTGTTCATAGTGTATTCAAAGAGGAGAAGGTTGGTTTGTAAAAGGGAAGAGAAGGAATTGTTGGTTGAAGGTGAATATAAAAGATCAAGGAAAACATGAAGTATGTGTTGATACGTTGTATAGCATTACCATTTTCCTCTTCCTCCCTTTTGAAAACCACGCGTTACATACCATCTGAGGAAGGGAGTTTGGCTTTTTTAAGTATTCTCCTTTTTTGTTTTTTTTTATATTCTACAGCTCTTATTCAAAGATGAGGAAAGAAAAGTGAGTTGTATTGCCCATAGTGTACGTACATGCCAGCCTTTTCACGAATGAAAATATTATTAAAAAATATATACTTTTTGAAACTTAATTAAGAAGTGTTACTCAAAATTGATAAAAACAAAAATTAAATAATATTTTAAAAGGAAAATAGAGAAAATAAAATAAACTAATCAAATAATCTAAAATAAATAAAAAAACTGGTTAAAATAAGAATGATTACTAATTAAAAATTAAAAGAAAAAATGGTCAAAAATAAATAATCGGGCTGGTATCGAAATGCTCGAAAGAATAAAACGAATACACCAAAAGGAACAGCGCAAAATATACTTATCGGAAAATACAGCGTTTGGTCAAATTTCAAAATAAAATTTCCCCGATGAACTAGCTTAAGCTGTCCAAAAATGCGACCGAAAAGTAGTAGAAAATTTTAATTGAGCACGTCAGGTTAAACTACGCGAAACGTAGATTAATATCACAGACTTCTGTAGGCTCAACTTTAATATTCTCCGTCCATTGATTTTACACACAGTTGACTTTTAGTTTGACTGATTCAACTGTAAATGCAACAAGTTTATTCTAGCTGATAAATTGGGTATTATGCAAGATGATTGAACTAGAATGATATGCAAAAGATCAAATAATCTAAGGGTAAAATTTGGGGTATGACAATGAGAATTCGATATAAAAGGCCTAATCATTTTTCTCATCTTGAATTTTATTCTCTTAGTTTTCTCGTTCTTGTTTTGGAATCTGAAAAATAAAAAATAAAAGCCCAATTGTTATTATTTTAATTCACACATAATTACTTTGTTAAATTACAACCATACTGGATACAATCTTTTAATTATTACTTCGACACTATCGACACACTTGCCAAAAGGTCATCAAGTTTTTGGCGCCATTTTTTGGGATTATTTATTTCATTAAAGCAATTTAGTATGATGTTTTTGTTTTAAAATTTTTGCATTCTATATTTAGTTTTAGTTTTTGATTTTGCACTTTGATTTTTAATTTTAGTTTTTTTTTATAAATTATTTCTAATTTTGTTCTATTCTGTTTTGTGCGGGCTACTAAGGTATTTCTTGTTTGTTTATGTGAGGTATTGATTCGGCGATGATACTAATCGACCCTAAAATTGAAAGAACATCGCACACGTTTTGTGGAGAGAAACGAGAAGCACTGCAAGTTACTAAGGAAGTAACAGAAGAGAAAGTAAAAATGATCATTCCACCATGTCAAATGTTGGATGAGACTATTGCATGAGGATTGATGCAGGACAAAATATCTTTAAAATTCCAACCGTCAAATCCGGTAACCTTTGACATTAAGATTTATGTACTTACAGGTTTGAAGGAGAACCCGTTCGACGAGAAAGTAATCAGAGAACCTTGGGAGCATCTCACTAAATTCTACAAGACATGCTCGATGTGTAAGCTGTCTGGTGACATCAGTGACGATTCGATACAATTACTTTTTTTGGTTTTTCTTTAATAGGTCACGTGGAGGATTGGTTGCAATGCATTCTAAATGGTACTATTCAGACCTGGAAAAATTTAGAGGATAAGTTTTTAGATAAGTATTAATCAAACTATTAGTTCGTCAAAAGAAAAGATGCAATTATCGGTATTGAGCAGGAAGATGTGAAGTCATTTTCTGATACATGGGAAAGATTCAAGTTGTTACTCCGCAAGTGCCCAAATCAAAATATGAGTGCAATGGAGCAACTGACACATTTCATCGGTGGATTAAAGGTTCAAATGAGAATGTTTCTCGATGTCTCATATGAAGGTACCTTAAGGGAAAAGACATATGAAAAGTTGAAAACGTTAATCGAGAATGTGTTAGAATGAGTATTGCTTAAGTGAACGATTGGTGAAAACCAAAAGGTATTCATGCAGTTGATTCTCGTACAATATTATTATCTCAAATGGAGACATTAGTTAGCCATATCCCAAATAGAATAAGCAAAAGTTAGATTCAAACTTTTAAGTGTGGTTTTTGTGGGGAGGCACATGCAAAAGGTCATTGTACAAAAGATGTTGATAGCGCAAAAGTTCAATATGCAAAAGGTAACTGTATAAATGAATGATGAACGCTCGATGAAAATGGGACATAAGTCTCAGGATCAATCATTCAAGGTTCCACCAGAATGCTAGATTCCAACTGTCTTTTTTCATTCAAGGTATTAAAGAAAATTGTTTAATGGACAACGAGCGCCTGATAAGAACAAGACACGTGTCTCGTAATCAATTGTTCAAAGGGTTCCACCAGAATGCTACATCCTAACGGTCCTTTTTGTCCAAGTGTATTTAGTGTTTTAAAAACGAAATAAAGAGCGAACGGTTAACCCAAATCATGTGCCTCAGGACCAATCATTCGAGGGTTCTACTGGAATGCTAGATTCGAGCAGTCCTCTTCTTTCGTGTTTATTTAGAAAAAGTTTTAATCTTAAAACTTAAATATGAAGAAGTTTGAATCGAAAAAAATGATTTAATCGGGTTTAAAAAGGTACTACTTGATGTTGAACCAAGATTTAAGAAATAAGTCATAATTATTTTATTCGATTATTTAATCAATATCATTATATATTTAATTAACTAATTTTTGGCAATAAATAAATAAATAGACAACGATAAATTAAATAATAAAAATAAATAATGAAAATAATTTTAAAAAATTATGACTAATAATATATTTTTATTTAATATTAATAAAAACTTACTTAATGGATTAATAATAATCAAATAAATAAACAATTAAAAGAAAATAAATAAATAAACAAATAAAATTAAAATTAAAAAAAATAAAGGATATTAGAAAATATTTTTCTTTATAATAATGAAAATATAATTCAAATTAACCAAGAATAAATACTAAAATCTTTACCTCATACCCCTACAGTTATATCGATACCCCTACATTTTGTTAAAAAATGTCAATTTTACCCTTGTTTATTTTTAATCACTTTACTTTTTACTTTTTACTATTCATGTAAGACTTTCAAAAATTGCACCCAATCATAGTCGCACCGAAACAATTTCTACACGACTTCCAGTATGTTATTTTTCTATTCCGAAAGACTGAGCCAGCGAGTTTCGGTTTATCACAAAACCTGTACCAAAAGTCTAACCAAAAGAGTTTTGGTTTTGGGATAAAAACATGAACTGTACCAGAACACTTTTTGTAAGTTATCCGGTTGGTTGATTTTGTGTATCGGAACACATTTAGCAAGTTTTCCAGTTTGTAAATTTTGTGTACCGGAACACTTTTAGTAAGACTTCCGGTTTGCTTTATTATATTTATTTTTTAATAATTTTTTTATACTGCAGGTTGGAAATTTCTCCACAAATATGCGATAAAAGTCAAATATGTGTAGATACTGCTGATTTTTTTTCAACTACTCAAAGATTTAGTACACGAGAAGAGGTGATAAGGTGGATTAGAGAGGTTGGAATCCGAAATAAAGTAACTGTTATTATCACTCGCTCAGATACTGAAACAGGAAAGAGAGAAAGAAGTAACAAATTAATATTTGGTTGTGATAAAGGTGGGAAATACAAGGATACTGATAGTGGAACCCAAAGTGCGACGAAAAAATGTGGATGTCCATTTAAAATCAGGTCGACTCTGGCGAATGATGGGTCTGGATGGAAGGTTGATGTAAAATCCAGAGTTCATAACCATGGTTTACCTGATAGATTAGAAGGTCACTCCTTTGTTGGTAGGTTGACCACGGATCAGAAGCAACATGTTGTTGATTTGACAAAGAGACATGTTCCACCTAGACACTTAAATCACGCAAATATATAAGCATAAAGTATGATAGAAAAATATATAAGAGGTCCTAGAAGTGAGATACAATATTTGTTTAAGCTTATTGAGGACACAAGTTATGTTTAGTGGAGTAGAAAAAGAGATGACTCGGAAGTTATTAGAGATATATTTTGGGCCCATCCAAATTCAGTTAAGTTATTGAATATTTTTCCTATTGTGTTAGTTATGGACAACACTTACAAGACAAACAAATATAGGCAACCCCTATTTGAAATTGTTGGCATGACATCAATTGAGTTGACTTTTGCTGTCGCATTTGCGTATATGGAGTCTGAGTAGACTGAGACTTTTTGTTGGGTGTTAGATAAGCTTAAACAATTGTTTATGAAGGCAGATTTGTGTCCACAAGTGATTTTGACAGATAGAGATCTTACTTTGATGAAAGTAATTGAAATTGTGTTTCCAAGGTCGATCAATTTTCTATGTCAATTTCACATTAACAAAAACGTTGGTGCAAAATGCAAGCAATATGTGGTTAGTGGCATGCAAAAGACGATCAACACATTATGGACGAAAGTTGTATGGGCTAGTGATTAGGTTGAGTATGATCAACGGTTGCAATAACTTGAGCAGGCGTGTGTTGACTGTAATGAATTTAATGATTATGTGAAAGACACGTGGTTGATACCACATAGACAGAGATTTGTTGGAGCATGGATTAATTGAGTGCTACATTTGGGTAACACCACGACTAATCGATATGTATCTTTGTATTACTATTTTTCACTATGTATTAATTTTTAGTATTTTTAAATCGTATATTTTTAATTTGTATTTTTTAAAGTATTTTTAATATGCATTATTTTTAGGGTTGAGTTTGCTCATTGGAAGTTAAAGCAGGTGTTGGGGAACAATATAGGTGACATGGTCAAATGTTGGGAGGCTATGAATAACAACTTAAAGTTACAACAGGGCAACACTAGAGCTTCTTTTCAAAAAAAAATTTATGAAGTTGAGCACATGCACATAAGTCCATTTTACAGTAATTTACGTGGTTCAGTGTCTCGGGCTGCTTTGAGACACATTGTTGAAGAGTTATTGAGAGTTGATTATGTTGGAACTAATAGAGAAATATGTGGTTGTACTCTTAGAACATGCTTTGGATTACCTTGTGCTTGTGAGTTAACAAGATACAAACTTGGTGGTGTACCGATACCAATAGATGTTATGCATGTTCATTGAAGGAAACTAAGTAAAGAAGTTGAGTTTGAGGTAGATGTAGATGATGGATCAGAGGTGGATATGAGTAGTACAATAGATGATTATGAAAAAGGTTTAGGTCACTAGATGTTGTTAGGAAAAAGGCATTAAAAAGTAGGGTTTGTGAACTTGCCTATCCCACAATGACAAAAACAAAAGGGGGAGTCAAGAAGAAAGATAAAAAACTAGTAGGGTATGATGTTTATAGGGACCATTTGTATCATGAGTATGTTGATCAAGCATCTCAATCTTCACAGAGGCAATCTCAACCATCACAGGCTTCGAAGAAGTTGAAATTATCACAATCTTCACAGAGGCAATCTCAACCATTATAGAAGTAGTCACAGGCATCTAAGCAGTTCATCCTTCAATTTCCTAATCATATCTGGTCATATATTGAAGATATGTGAGGGCAAGGTTCCTTAGTGCTTTGTTTTAATGATGTCAAAACTAGTAATATATCGTATTTGTGTACTTTGGACGGTATCATTGCGTCTTAGATTGTATTCATCCTTTAGTATGCATATAATAATCCACATAAGTGTGTCTATGCATATAGGATCAACCCATATATGAAAATTGTGCATTGGATCATTTTGGATACCTTAGGTCAACCCATACAGGGATTTAGGTTGACTAAAAAAACTTACAAAAAAGTGTTTGTAGCATTCTGGTGTCTTTGCGTCGACTCACATAGGTGTGGAGGTCGACGCATAATGTTGGATAAATCAATTGTTGCTCTCGGGTGTCCTTGCATCGACCCACATATGTGTGGAGGTCGACGCATACTGATAGAAAACAATACTCTGCTCTCGGGTGCCCTTGCGTCAATGCATGGCTTGGTTCAGGTCAACACATGGCTTGATTTTTGCGCAGAATTGCATTGTGGAGTGTTCAGGTCGACTCATAAAGTGTTGAGGTCGACCTCTTGCTCACTTAAGCACATTTTTCTGATTCTTTGTGTTTCAAAACGTTGTTAATTCAATTATGTGGTCTTTGTCTCATATATATTCATATGCATAATCTTTTGTATGGGAATTAACAAGAAAATTGAAAATATACACTGCATTTTCTCATCATCTTCATTCTCACACTTGCATTATTCAACAATTACACATAATCATTTTTGTTGATCTGTGCATTGTCGAGGTGATAACTTCCAAACGTAGGAATTTAATATCTAGTTTGGGTTGAGATTTCAGTGGGATTTTCTTGAATAAAATCGTTAGGGTTTTGTCCTCCAAGATCTTGAGGGATTTTGGGGGGTTTTTGCAGAAATCTTTGCTTCACAGATTCAACCGAGTGAAAGGCTTGAAGAACGGTGGGTTCGTTCTAGCAAGTAGCGGTAACCGGAGGATTGTGTCGAAAGATATGGGGTCGAACATCTTGCGATCGAAAGACTTAAAGATTCAACTGAGTAACGGTAACCGGAAGTTTGTTCGAAGCATTTGATGCACTTGATTCGACTTGAATCAAGGGGAGAAAAGTGAATATAATCAACATCAACATTTAGGCTTGAGTGTGTGGTGACTATAACTTCTCTTGTACACAAATTTGCAACTTGATAATACATATCTCAATTCTAGTTTTAGATTTGGGGGCAGACATACCCTAAGCGAGGACGAAATGGGAACTGCCCAAACAAATCGGATGTAGTTCTCTCTTTCTCTATCTCTTTACTTTGTGTTGTTAACGTTTGTGTGATATCAACCATTTAATAAATATCCACTGTTGTGTAGTGCTGAAATTCTGTTTTGAAAACTCATTACAATCATTTGGATTGTAATTGTGAAAAATTATGCACTATTATTCCATAGGAAATTAAACTTGGAGTGTTATGCACACCAAGTGTTCGACGTATTGATCGCACACAAAGTGTTTGTGAAATTGTCAATTTACTTTTACATTTGATAATTCATTGGAAATCGGTTAATTTAAAGTGATCATTATTTGTATTAGTTAATTAGCAAAGTATTGATTCGTTTTCTCATTGATTTTATTCTATTCGGTTTCGCATATCCGATCTTAACAATAACGGTTCGTTTAGAAGATTTAAAATCGACGGCCGTTTCCGCACATTTTGAAAACAATTTTTAAGTGCCGAATTTTATTAAAAATTAGTGATCTATTTAACCCCCCTTCTAGATCATTGTCATCGTCTTACAAGTGGTATCATGAGCACCGATTCATCTAGTGCTTCGCATATAACATTTTAGAAAATGGCTAACGAACCAAAAGGGGCGTACAATAAAGCACCGGTTTTTAATGGTAAAAAATACGGTTATTGGAAAGATTGTATGCGCGTGCATATCAATTCTATTGATAGAAAGGTATGGAATGTTATACAAAATGGTCCTATTGAAATAACTATGACCAATGCGGATAACGTTGTTGTGCCTAAGCCGGAAGCGCAATTGAACGAAGAAGATGAGAAAAAGTATAATTACGATTGGAAAGCTAGAAATATTCTTATATCCTATTTAAGAGGTGGTGAATATTATAGAGTTCCCCATTATACTACTGCTAAGGCTATGTGGGACGCATTAAAAGTTGCCTATGAGGGAATAATGATGTAAAACTAGCTCGAATCAGCACTTTGACACAAAAGTTTGACTCTTTCACATGAAGCATGGTGAAACCATTGCTGAAATGCAAAAGAGATTTGCTTATTTAATCAATCTGTTAAACTCACTCGGTAGATCCATTTCTAATGATGTTGCTACTAATAATATTTTGAGATGTCTTACTAGGGAATGACAACCTAAGGTCACGACCATAAAGGAAGATAATGACCTTATGATTTTGGACATCACAACTTTGGTTGGCAAGCTTGAGGAACATGAGCAAGTGCTCATTAGTCTCGACCAACACGAGAAAAAGGAAAAGAAAGAGAAGTCGAAAGACACGGTCAAGAAGTTTATAGCTTTAAAGGCTTCTAGCTCAAAGTCCTCCACAAAAGAGCTAAGTGATAGTGAATCAAGTGATGATGATGAAGATACGAATGAAGATATATGGCTATTTGTGAGACGATATAATTGATATATAAGGAAAAACCAAATTCAACATTCAGACAAGAATCTCATCAACTTTCGACGAAAAACAAAGTCCTCTAAGCATGAAGGAAACAAGAATGGTAAATCAAAAGGTTCATGTTACAATTGTGGAAAAGTCGGTCATTATAAGTCGGATTGTCCATTGATGAAGAAAGACAAGGGAAAAGAAAAGAATCGCCAACAAAAGAAAAAGAGCAAACCTAAAAGGGCATACATTGCTTGGGAAAGTGATAGTGAGTCATCTAGTGAAGATAGCTCAAGTGATGAAGACGAATCCGTCAACCTTTGTCTCTCGACTCATCAAAATAAGAAGAAGAAGAATGTAAGACATTCTAAGTATGAACACTCTAATAAAATGTCTCATTCCGAATTTCAAAATGCTTTTGATACTTTACACCATGAGGCTAAAGAAGCTTTTAAGCGCTTAGCGTCAAACAAACAAATTTTATCACATTTAGAGAAAAAGATTTCCAAATCTGAAAAGGAATTAGAAGCTCTAAAGAACTCAATGGTGGATGCAACAAAAGCAAAAATTGAGGATGACAAGTGTACTTAGTTAAATTGGGCAGGTTGTGAAACTTGTCACATTTGGCAAAAAGAGGTGAGAACTCTTAAAGCCAAACTAGACAAGGCTTTAAAACCTAAAGTCACTTTTGTTATTGATCGATCACATTTTAGAAAGAGCATGAATAATCCTTATAAAAAATATACATATATGATTAGAGATCAAGTTAGCAAGAGTAACACCAATATTAACCTTACTTGTTTATATTGTTGCAAGAAGGGTCACACCATTGCCAAATGCCGATTTAGGAGATTCTTAGTTCCTAAAGGCATTTTCCAATGGTTGCCTAAATGCAACCAAAGATTCACTCACACCCAAGGACCCTATAAAAATTGGGTACCTATTTCCCTTGTTTGATTGTGTAGGTATAATGTCTTGAGTCTACAGAGAGAAGATTGGTTTTCGATAGTGGATGCTCAAGACACATGACGGGAGACATTTCCTTATTCATTGAATTTGTGGCAAAGAAGAAAGGATATGTGACCTATGGTGACAATAACAAAGGAGCTATACTCGGCAAAGGTAGTGTAGGTAATCATGTAGAACCAATTGTAAGAACAAGATTTGGTTCTACATCTGGCCTTTTAGTTTTGATGATAACTGCACAAGTTATCTAAGAGAACAATTCTGTACAATATGGTTTCTGTCTAGTGTGTGGTTGTTGTCTATATGATTTTGACTCTGATAAGAAGGCGTGTGACTGTTGAAAAGTATTTCGGGGGGTGTTTTATCGTCTCTACATGGATTGTATGTGTATTGCTGTCGTTCTATAGTCGAAATCATTTTAAACTTAGAGTAACAAATATTTTGGTGGTTTTGTAACGGATCGTTTGCATAAGAGTTTAATAGTAATGGTAAAGAAATTGGTTTTAAGGATTTGGTAAAAACATGCCAAGATTAGGGTCCGATAATTCGTTTCGTACGTATTTACTCGATAAAGGATGTGAACTTGCTAACGATGAATATAACCACATATCCTCTCAACAAGTTTATCTCTAACACTTGTTGTGGGATTTACCATATTTATCCTTAGATGATCTCTCACTCCAACTATCAATATGATAACATTATGAACATCAACTTTCAAAACTATCTCTAGCCTCATGATTGTTGATGGACTGAAACTTAGGTCAAGTTTTAGAACATATTTCTCAATCATGAACTAAAACAAAATAGAAACCATACAAACAAAGCTTTTCATTTATATTTATCATCAGCAAAATTCACACACTACAATCAAGATCAACAAATACAAAATAAGGGATTACCTACCACTAATCTTGACATAAGAGTTGTTTAGCTACCCATTGTCATGGTAGCTTGAGCAACAAGCAATGGACAAAGCTTTTGTTACATCAATCTTCAATGGATCA
Source organism: Lathyrus tuberosus (assembly GCA_022829125.1). Taxonomy (NCBI): domain Eukaryota; kingdom Viridiplantae; phylum Streptophyta; class Magnoliopsida; order Fabales; family Fabaceae; genus Lathyrus; species Lathyrus tuberosus. Next base: position 5,863,132 of record JALAZF010000306.1, on the reverse strand, counting down.
AAGATTCAAGCATAAAAGCTTTGGATTCTAAGAAAAATAAAAAAAGATGAGGTTTTTGAGCTCCCAATATGTTTCTAAGTTACAATGATTCTTTCAAAAGGTGTTAATCCACAAAATATCTTTAAAACTACCTAAATACTACTTTCTGCCCAGGCAAATCCGTCGGGCGAAGCCCTCAAATGAGGCCACGTGACAACTACAGTGCCAGCTGGTCCATCAGAAAATATCTACTTTCGTCGGGCGTTACAATCCTTCGCTGGGCGAGTCTAAATTCGCTAGGCGAATCACCTAGCGAACCAAACCTGGGAGCTACTAGAACTTGAATTGGCAATAATTAAATACCTCGCCTCTTCCTCACCGGGTGAATCTATATTCGCCGGGCGAATTACCTAGCGAGCCACATCCTCTAGCTACTAGAATTGGACTTTTAAAATACAACATCTCTCGCTGCTGCTTCGCCGGGCAAAACAACCTTCCTTCGCTTCATGCTCGCTGGGCGAAGCTTCTAATATTTGCAGACACGCGTATTTTTCATTTCTTCAAGTTTTCTTCCCCGACGAGTTGCACCCTTTTGACATATTTTCACTACAAAATTAACAAACACATCAAACTATCTAATGTTCACAAAAATGCAAGAATTGCTTAATAGATAAGCCATTTTCTGATTAAAGCAATAAAAAGATCTTAAAGGTGTCAAATTTGGATATAAAAACTAGCATTTCTTGACACCTAACAAACTCTCCCCAACTTGCATCTTTGTTTGTCCTCAATCAAAGGAAATTTTTACAAAAATCACAAGAAAAGCTTTCACACACCCAACCAACCGATAACACGCATGGTTCAAACTCGGCAATTTGCAAGCACAAGCTACTTCTGAGCACTCATAGGATCAAAACATGAATATGACACAAATCCTAATTACAAAACTATACAATGCAACATCAAGTACCCTTAAGCTCGAATTCAACTACCTAAATACTCACATGCATTATGCACAATAATATTTACACGGGACAAAACACACTCATAAGTAATCGTGCCACATCCAAAACAATTTATGCAATCATCTTACAATTCATGAAAACTATGGAAACAAAGATCACAAAAGGACTATTATCGGTCGTAACTTGGTCGGGGTTAAAAACAAGGGACATGTGTACACGATCATTGAAACAAGAAAGGGTAAAAACTATGAAGAGCATTTCTTTTTCAAATTTTTCATTCTTGTTCACTCCTTATTCCTTTCTTTCACAATGCATTCTCTTCTTTTGATTTTCTTTTCTTTTTGCTTTTTGTTCTTTTTCTTTCTTCTCTTTTTTTTTTTTTCGATTTCTTTGTCTTAGAATACATTGTATCACCAAATCCTTTTTCTCTTTTCAAAACAATCATTCTCCCAAACTTCGACATTTCCATAAACTTGGCTTAAATGCTCTTCAAAATGGGTTAAAATTCGGGTTCATGATTCATAAAAAAATTCTTTTAGGCTCAAAAGAGGTTTCAAATATGCGCACACTCACAAGGTGACTTGAGGTGTTTTTGGAATGGTGGTTATACTCAAAGTGCTCAAACATTGCCTTGATCATTTCTATGTTTCCACAATTTCAAAACAAACAAGCAAGATTAAACATAAACTATTCGAGTTAAACAACGACTACTCAAATCCCTCTAGAATTTGTGAATAATGGAGGCAACTCACATTTGTAGTAATGTCCTAATTGATTCAAAATGACCATGAGTTTACAAAACGTTGCATTAACCAATTTTCAAAAAGTATAAATTTCACATTCACATTATGATTCTACAAAGTCAATTTCACACCTTGAATGTGCTTATGCCAAGAAGCTTATCATCACCACATGCATAAAGGCCATAAGGTCTCCTTTTCATTTTTCTCAAACTTTTTGTGCCAACAATTTACTTTCCAAACATCAAAGGCAAACCAAAACAAAAACTTTGTACAAGCCAAATAAACACTTAAAACAGAATTATCATTACTAACTTGGTGTTTTCACACCCAAAATGTGTCTTTCCCTTCCGGCATACATCAAAATTCTCGCCTAAGCGAAGAACAAACTAAACCACTTCTTCAAAACAGAAATTAAAAACTGAAATTAAATGACAAAAGCAATAAAAATTCCTTCACTTTGAAGCCTATCCTCCAAACTCATCAAAATCATCTCTCATGTCCACATCGTCATCATCACCAACAACATTTCCAGCAACATCATCTATACCAGCAGCTCCAACTGTACCTGATCCCTCCGAAAAGAAAGGACGCCTATCCCCAGGCCAATTTGCATAAGCATTGAAGTCGTCCCTTGAAGGAAACGAGGTGACCTCAAGGGGTTTGTCTGGTACTGATACATCTGTTGCATACAATTAAAATTAAATTTGTTAGACCTGTGATTTGATGCGCCCATGTCCCACGAGTAATTGAAAGTAGCCCTCATCCTGAGGACCCAAGTAGAGAAATCCATGGGCTCAGTTGGCTCATTTGATTGAGCCTGAGAACTTTTGTCAACAACCCCTCTCTTCTTTTTCTTACTCGCAACCAACTTTCCTTTGCAATATCTATCTATATAATCATCATCAATGAGCCCTCTCCTTTTTTAATTCACAACATTCGGTTCAAGGACCCACTTTTTGTTGCAAAGAGACCGAACAAGGCATGGAAAAATTATTGGTGCAGCAGAGTGAACTCCAGGCTCCTTTTATTTTCCAGAAAAAATTTTCATTTCATTTGCTATAACCTAAGCAATGTCAACTTCCAAATTCTCCATAATGCAGTACATGAGTAAGTCGGTCTCGAGAGGTACAGAGGACGGACCTATGCAGTCTTGGCCTAACGTTGTACGAAAGCAAGAGCAGAATATCCTGAGCCTCCGGAGTCATATCCTCTCTGTTGTACCGGATAGGCTCACCCTTATCGTTCAACTCAATAGTCCCCGACAACGGTACCATTTTGTTGAAAAGTATTTCGGGGGGTGTTTTATCGTCTCCACAGGGATTGTATGTGTAATACCGCCATTCTATAGTCGAAATCATTTTAAACTTAGAGTAGCAAATATTTTTTTGGTTTTGTAATAGATGGTTTGCATAAGAGTTTAATAGTAACGGTAAAGAAATTGGTTTTAAAGATTTGGTAAAAACATGCCAAGATTAGGGTCTGATAATCCGTTTCGTACGTATTTACTCGATAAAGGATGTGAACTTGCTAACGATGAATATAACCACATATCCTCTCAACAAGTTTATCTCTAACACTTGTTGTGGGATTTACCATATTGATCCTTAGATGATCTCTCACTCCAACTATCAATATGATAACATTCAAGATCAATATTTATAAACATCAACTTTCAAAACTATCTCTAGCCTCATGATTGTTGATGGATTGAAACTTAGGTCAAGTTTTAGAACATATTTCTCAATCATGAACTAAAACAAAATAGAAACCATACAAACAAAGTTTTTCATTTATATTTATCATCAACAAAATTCACACACTACAATCAAGATCAATACATACAAATATAAGGGATTACCTACCACTAATCTTGACATAAGAGTTGTTTAGCTACCTGTTGTCATGGTAGCTTGAGCAACAAGCAATGGACAAAGCTTTTGTTGCATCAATCTTCAATGGATCAAAGATTGAAGCATAAAAGCTTTGGATTCTAAGAAAAATAAAAAAAGATGAGGTTTTTGAGCTCCCAATATGTTTCTAAGTTACAATGATTCTTTCAAAAGGTGTTAATCCACAAAATATCTTTAAAACTACCTAAATACTACTTTTTGCTTAGGCAAATTCGTCGGGCGAGTGCCTTCTTCCGCCGGGCGAAGCCCTCAAATGAGGCCACATGACAGCTACAGTGCCAGCTGGTCCATCAGAAAATATCTACCTTCGTCGGGCGCTACAATACTTCGCTGGGCGAATCCGAATTCGTTGGGCGAATGACTCAGGAAACCAAACCTGGGAGCTACTAGAACTTGAATTGACATTAATTAAATATCTCGCCTCTTCCTCGCCGGGCGAATCCATATTTTCCAGGCGAATTACCCAGCGAGCCACATCCTTTAGCTACTGGAATTGGACTTTCAAATTATAATATCTCTCGCTGGTGGTTTGTCGGGCGAAGCAACCTTCCTTCGCTTCATGCTCGCCGGGCGAAACTTCTAATATTTGCAGACACACCTATTTTTCGTTTCTTCGAGTTTTCTTCCGCAACGAGCTGCATATTTTCACTACAAAATTAACAAACACATCAAACTATCTAATGTTCACAAAAATGCAAGAATTGCTTAATAGACAAGTCATTTTCTGATTAAAGCAATAAAAAGATCTTAAAGGTGTCAAATTTGGATATAAAAACTAGCATTTCTTGACACCTAACAAACTCTCCCCAAATTGCATCTTTGTTTGCCCTCAATCAAAGGAAATTTTTACAAAAATCACAAGAAAAGCTTTCACACACCCAACCAACCAATAGCACACATGGTTCAAATTCGGCAATTTGCACGCACAAGCTACTTCTGAGCACTCATAGGATCAAAACATGAATATGACTCAAATCCTAAGCACAAAATTATACAATGCAACATCAAGTACCCTTAAGCTCGAATTCAATCACCTAAATACTCACACGCATTATGCACAATAATATTTACACGGGACAAAACACACTCATAAGTAATCGTGCCACATCCAAAACAATTTATGCAATCATCTTACAATTCATGAAAACTATGGAAACAAAGATAACAAAAGGACTTTTATCGGTTGTAACTTGGCCGGGGTTAAAAACAAGGGACATATGTACACGGTCATTGAAACAAGAAAGGGTAAAAACTATGAAGAGCATTTCTTTTTCAAATTTTTCATTCTTGTTCACTCCTTATTCATTTCTTTCACAATGCATTCTCTTCTTTTGATTTTCTTTTCTTTTTGCTTTTTGTTCTTTTTCTTTCTTCTTTTTTTTTTTTCGATTTCTTTGTCTTAGAATGCATTGTATCACCAAATCCTTTTTCTCTTTTTAAAAAAACCATTCTCCCAAACTTCAACATTGCCATAAACTTAGCTTAAATGCTCTTCAAAATGGGTTAAAATTCGGGTTCATGATTCATAAAAAAATTCTTATAGGCTCAAAAGAGGTTTCAAATACGCGCACACTCACAAGGTGACTTGAGGTGTTTTTGGAATGATGGTTATACTCAAAGTGCTCAAACATTGCCTTGATCATTTCTATGTTTCCATAATTTCGAAACAAACAAGCAAGATTAAACATAAACTATTCGAGTTAAACAACGACTACTCGAATCCCTCTAGAATTTGTGAACAATGGAGGCAACTCACATTTGTAGTAATGTCCTAATTGATTCAAAATGACCATGAGTTTACAAAACATTGCATTGACCAAATTTTCAAAAAGTATAAATTTCACATTCACATTATGATTCTACAAAGTCAATTTCACACCTTGATTGTGCTCATGCCAAGAAGCTTATCATCACCACATGCATAAAGGCAATAAGGTCTCCTTTTCATTTTTCTCAAACTTCTTGTGCCAACAATTTACTTTCCAAACATCAAAGGCAAACTAAAACAAAAACTTTGTACAAGCCAAATAAACACTTAAAACAGAATTATCATTACTAACTTGGTGTTTTCACACCCAAAATGTGTCTTGCCCTTCCGGCATACATCAAAATTCATCAAAATTCTCGCCTAAGTGAAGAACAAACTAAACCACTTCTTCAAAACTGAAATTAAAAACTGAAATTAAATGACAAAAGCAATAAAAATTCCTTCACTTTGAAGCCTATCCTCCAAAATCATCAAAATCATCTCTCATGTCCACATCGTCATCATCACCAACAGCATTTCCAGCAACATCATCAATACCAGCAGCTCCAACTGTACCTACTCCCTCCGAAAAGAAAGGACGCCTGTCCCCAGGCCAATTTGCATAAGCGTTGAAGCCGTCCCTTGAAGGAAACAGGGTGACCTCCAAGGGGTTTGTCTGGTACTGATACATCTGTTGTATACAATTAAAATTAAATTCGTTAGACCTGTGAATTGATGCACCCATGTCCCACGAGTAATTGAAAGCAGCCCTCATCCTAGGGTCCCAAGTAGAGAAATCCATGGGCTCAGTTGGCTCATTTGATTGAGCCTGAGAACTTTTGCCAACAACCCCTCTCTTCTTTTTCTTACTCGCAGCCAACTTTCCTTTGCAATATCTATCTATATAATCATCATCAATGAGCCCTCTCCTTTTTTAATTCACAACATTCGGTTCAAGGACCCACTTTTTGCTGCAAAGAGACTGAACAAGGCATGGAAAAATTATTGGTGCAGCAGAGTGAACTCCAGGTCTCCTTGTATTTTCAACAAAAAATTTTCATTTCATTTGCTATAACCTGAGCAATGTCAACTTCCAAATTCTCCATAATGCAGTACATGAGTAAGCCGATCTTGAGAGGTACAGAGGACCTATGTAGTCTTGGCCTAATGTTGTACGAAAGCAATATCAGAATATCCTGAACCTCCGGAGTCATAGCCTCTCTATTGTACCAGATAGGCTCACCCTTATCGTTCAACTCAACAATCCCCGACAACGGCGCCATTTTGTTGAAAAGTATTTTGGGGGGTGTTTTATTGTCTCCACAGGGATTGTATGTGTATTGCCGCCATTTTATAGTCGAAATCATTATAAACTTAGAGTAACAAATATTTTGGTGGTTTTGTAACAGATGGTTTGCATAAGAGTTTAATAGTAACGGTAGAGAAATTGGTGTTAAAGATTTGATAAAAACATGCCAAGATTAGGGTCCGATAATCCGTTTCATATGTATTTACTCGATAATGGATATGAACTTGCTAACGATGAATATAACCACATATCCTCTCAACAATTTTATCTATAACACTTGTTGTGGGATTTACCATATTGATCCTTAGATGATCTCTCACTCCAACTATCAATATGATAACATTCAAGATTAATATTTATGAACATCAACTTTCAAAACTATCTCTAGCCTCATGATTGTTGATGGATTGAAACTTAGGTCAAGTTTTAGAACATATTTCTCAATCATGAACTAAAACAAAATAGAAACCATACAAACAAAGTTTTTCATCTATATTTATCATCAACAAAGTTCACACACTACAATTAAGATCAATACATACAAAATGAAGGATTACCTACCACTAATCTTGACACAAGAGTTGTTTAGCTACCCATTGTCATGGTAGTTTGATCAACAAGTAATGGACAAAGCTTTTGTTGCATCAATCTTCAATGGATCAAGGATTGAAGCATAAAAGCTTTGGATTCTAAGAAAAATAATAAAAGATGAAGTTTTTGAGCTCCCAATATGTTTCTAGGTTACAATGATTCTTTCAAAAGGTGTTAATCCACAAAATATCTTCAAAACTACCTAAATACTACTTTCTTCCAAGGTAAATTCGTCGGGCGAGTGCCTTCTTCCGCCGGGCGAAACCCTTAAATGAGGCCACGTGACAGCTACAGTGTCAGCTGGTCCATCAGAAAATATCTAACTTCGTCGGGTGCTACAATCCTTCGCTGGGTGAATCACCCAGCGAACCAAACCTGGGGGCTACTGGAACTTGAATTGAAATTAATTAAATCTCCCGCCTCTTCCTCGTCGGGCGAATCCATATTCGCTGGGTGAATTACCTAGCAAGCCACATCCTCTAGCTATTGGAATTGGACTTTCAAAATACAATATCTCTCGGTCCTGGTTCGCTGGGCGAAGCAACCTTCCTTCGCTTCATGCTCGTCGGGCGAAGCTTCTAATATTTGCAGACACGCGCATTTTTCGTTTCTTCGAGTTTTCTTCCGCAACGAGTTGTACCCTTTTGACATATTTTCACTGCAAAATTAACAAACACATCAAACTATACAATGTTCACAAAAATTCAAGAATTGCTTAATAGATAAGTCATTTTCTGATTAAAGCAATAAAAAGAGCTTAAAGGTGTTAAATTTGGATATAAAAACTAGCATTTCTTGACACCTAACAATGACATCATCAGACTCTGTTATCAACACTCTGGAAGAAAACATATGTATGTACAAGATAAAGTCAAGATTCATGAATGTTTCTAATACAACGGTTCTAATGAACGTTAGCTTTGAACATTCTAACTGAGAATTTATGAGAAAGGCCTATAAGGCTTTCCAATGTGATGTGCTTATAATGTTACAAGTTCTAAATATTCTAAAGACGTGATTCAGGTGAACATGGTTCTTAAGATTCTGAAGACACAATATCTGAAGATCAAGTTCTGAAGAGTTTCTGAAGACAAGGTTCTGATTGAATGAAGTGTTGAAGACTCTGAAGACAAAGTATGCGTTTAATGAAATCTGAAGACTCTGAAGACAAGGTTTGGAAGGAACAGGCTCTGAAGATAATGCTTCTAAAAGAACGAGTGCTGAGAATTCTCAAGAAGATTCTGCTGAACAAAGATCTTGGAATTCTGAAGAATGGGTTTCTGAAGATTACACAAAGAATAACTCTTCTATAATATGCTTTATCAAGTTAATATCTGAAGCCTCTGAAGATGCTAGAAGACTGAAGATCAGAATGGTTTTGAGCTGAATATACTAGTACTAAAATTTTGTGACCTCTACCTCGATAGGGTGGCGCAAGAACAACCTTTTTGTACAATGATGTTGACCATTCCTTTATGTGAACGTTGGGATATTGCTGTTGGAATATGTTTCCAAGAATACCCCTCAACGGGTCTATTCTCTCCAACTCTATAAATTGAAGATTTTGAAGCTTGAAGAAATGTTACTGGAAGCAGTCGCTGATCATGAGAAAAAGAGAGAGAGATAAAAGGTTAGTTTGATGTTGCTCATATTGAAGTGTTATTATTCAACGCAGCAAACAATCAACACGTAGCAAACAAAGCTGAAGTTGTCACTACAAAGTGTACACAAACGATGATCATGCTAACACCATATGAAACTAGTCAAGTGAAACAATAAGTGAAGCATAATAGCTTAGTTGATCTTGATAGTTAAATTTTAATAAGCATTAAAGCTCATGAAAGGAGTACAAAATGCTACAAGCTGAAGCTTAAATGAAGAATGCTATATGAAGAAGAAGCTGAAGCAAACTGCTAAAGAGTGTACAACGATGCAACATGCTAAAGCCATGTGAAACTAGTCAAGTGAAACATCATTAAGTGAAGCATAGTAACTTAGTTGATCTTGATGGTTAAACTGGAAAAAACATTACCTAATCAAGAAAGGAGTACATCAGAAAGAAGCTTAAAGCTCATGAAAAGAAGCCGTAGTGCTCATCAAGAAAGCTTTTAAGCAATACAGAACTAGTGTGCTTTATAATCTCTTAGAGATTCATTCTTTAGATAGTTCCTGTATTAGAAAGCAAGGAGTTGTTGCTCATATCTTGCTAAGAAACACTTAGGTGTTCATGTACTTCATTTGTGTAATCAACTTGTAAGAAGCATATTAGTGCACAAGAAAATCCTTGTAAAAGGTGTTGTTCCTTGAGCGGTCAAGTGAAGTCCAGGATGCTTGAGAGGCCCGGGTCGTTGTCTAACGGCTTGGAGGTTGGTTCCTTGAGAGGCTAAGTGAAAGCCAAGATGCTTGAGAGGGACAGGTCGTTGTCTAACGGCTTGGAGGTTGGTTCTTTGAGTAGATAAGTGAAAGCCAGGATGCTTGAGTGGGCCAGGTCGTTGTCTAAAGGCTTGGAGGTTGATTCCTTGAGAGGCTAGTGAAAGCCAGGAATCTCAAGAAGGCAATGAAAGGTATCCATTGTGGTTGTAATCATTAATGATTATTGGATTAAGTCCTTGTGATAAGGTGAAATCACCTTGGTGGGTGGACTGGAGTAACTTCGTTAATAGTGAACCAGGATAAAAATAATTGTGTTCATTTATTTTTATTTACATTTTAACATCATTAGTTTAAATTCCGCAAATGGGGACGAAATGTGAAACCCAATTCAAACCCCCCTTTCTTGTGTTTCTCAACCTTCAATTGGTATCAGAGCTCCAGTTCTGTTATTGATGTTTATCAAACACTTAACTATGTTAGATAAAGATCTAGATGAGCTTTGAGAAATGCTCTAGTTAATCTCTTCCACCATCTACAGTTTCAATCTCATACGATGATGAAAAGATTGAGTACTTAAATGACAAACCAAAAAGGCTCATTTTGGATTGTGTCACTGATTCTTAGAGTTGGTTATTATTGACAACATAATCTTCTCTTATGGCGCTTGCAAGAAGATTAAAAGCAAGATGAAGAATCAGTTGGTAAAAGGATAATAGACTCGTCAGATAATTAGAAGAATCAGATGAATGTTATTCTCGGAATACGTTAGTTGAAAGCTACGTATCTCCTCAAGGTGATGCTTGGACAAGGCTTAAGAAGAATGACCTAGAAGAGATCAACAAGAATCATCAGAAAGCATGAAATCTTATTTGCTTAAGGTTAATTCTTTCTGAGTATGTGAAGTTTTCAACAAACAGACTTGGTCCATCATTGACTTTCTCAGTATTGCTCATTAGGAACTCTTTCATGTGAATAAGAGATAATGCTCGTGTCATGATTTTAAAGCATGTAAACTTCAAGATGAAGTATGTTGAATATTTTAGAAATCTTGTCATCAAGATTTTAAATCATGACTGCAGAACTTAAGATTCTGAATGATGATTTCTTAGTCAGGATTCTTGAAGAATATGATCAGAAGCTTTCTATTTGAATAGAAGCTTATGGCAACTGATCAAGCATGCAGAAGATCTCTCCAGAAGATAAAGCAATTTCTTATTCAACATAAACTAATTCTACTGCAGATAAGCATTGGATATGGCTTCCAGGATTCTGACCACTTGCTCTAGAAACTTCGCAGGATTTTGAAGTGATCAGAACGGAAGTTCTTCAGTTTTCAGAAGTGCATTAAAAAAGGAGAAACTTACGATTTTCTGATTATTGTCGTATGTGTGTCTGAAGAAAATTGGCTGAATCATAAGACAATTAAGTCATGTTAACTTGAGAAAGGCATCTTTGTTGAACAAGTTTAAGTTTGTCAGAATGTTATTCAGAGTTTCTTTTCAGGAGCTCATGTTACTGAGTGAAAGTATGAGCTTAAGAAGCTATCTGATGAAAAGAAAATTCTAGTGTTCTAGTTCTTCACTCTCAGATACAGATGATTGAAGATAGAACAAGCTTGAAAAGAAATGGCTTAAATCATGATATATGAGAAATCATCATGACAAAGCATTTCTAGGAAGCAGCTAGCATGTTTATTCAGAACGAAATATAGTTTAAATATATGTTGAATGCATTATGGAAAGAATGCTCTGAAGGCTACATCATCCTGGCGTAGAAGTACTTCTACTGGTGAATCAAATCAATGTCAGATTTGGTGATAAGCTTGGAAACTAGAAACCATAGCTTATTGGAGGATTGTAAATCCAAAAATTACCTATTCAAAATGATATAGGTAATGGAGCTTATTAAGAAGTACAAGATGAAGATATCAAAGGATGCTCAATCAGAAGTCATCACAGTTCGTACTCCCTTGAGAAAGGAAAGTTACTTTCTGATAAACTGATTCTGGTTAATAATACCAAACTTGTAAGAATAAGATCAACATTTAAACCCTCAGAAGATGCGTCTCGTGGTTTGATGATATCTATATCTGGTGAAGATTAACATTCGTTCAAAGATTAAACTTTGATGATGCAAGAGGAAATTCAACAAGTTTCTTTAGCACATAACTGCTCAAAAGTATATGCTCAAGCTAAGAAACTAGTGGCTTTCAGGAGACAAGCTTTCTTGAAGATAGAAGATAGTTGATCTCAAGATGAAGACTAGAGAAAGAACTTAGTTCTTCTCCAACGATCAAATATGAAACAAACATCAGGAGAGATGTTTTCATCCGTTAGAATGGAAGATCGAGAAGTCATGAAGATGATCGTGCCTCTACACAAAGTTCAAGATTTCTATGAAGATTTCAGAAGAAAAAAAGACAAATGATGAAAGAAGAAATGATTCTAGTGGTCAAACCAGAAGCACCCACTCATCAACTGCAGAATCTATACGCTTGGTAATTCTGAAGAAACCTCGACATCAGAAGCTGGGAATCTACAGAAGTATTGAGTAATGTATTTCTAACTCTTACTATTTATTCTTATATGGTTTAGAAGTCTATATTTATATTCTAAAGAAATACATTTTAAGAGACTATATTCAGAAGGAATTTATTTTCTAAAATATAGGAGATATAACCTTATTTTAGGGTTGATATCTACTTCAAATTTTTCCTTACTAAAAGTAGACTTGTTTTCATTTCTTATGTGTGATCCTATTTCAACATCAAGAATGAAGAGAGCTATCTTAAAATGCAACTTCCCGGAATAGGAAAATAAGTTTCTATTGCTTAGTAATAATTGCTCTGGTACCGAGATATGAGACTTTTGACTAAGAGAAGTCTTCTTATTTCATAAGTAATCATGGATAGAATGCATGATTGTTGGTAAATGCTTTTAACCTATGGAAAATAAAGAGTATGATGCATTTATAGTCATTATGATACGAAGGGTTGATACGTTAACAAGACTTTTGTCTTACTTGTATCACACCAAGTATCTGATGGGACGCCTAGGGTAATGAGAATATCTTGGATACAGGTAATGAAATCATTCACTTTACCTCTTGCCAGAATCTCTATGTTCATTTTTTTGTCTCCTCTGTTTCTCCTTGAACCTAGTTTATGCATAGGTCTCCTATTTTTATCCTTTATTAGGTGTGTTACTCTTTCATTTCAATTTATCACACATGCTTTGAAAACAGTCATTTTTTTCTAAATCATTAATTGTTTTGCGTATCTCGAGTATCTCCATCTCTTTTGACCATCATTATTCCCTTAACTCTTAATCTTCCCCTCCTCTATCTATAATCCTTCTTCATCAGCTCTAGCCACTCCCTTCTATTCTCTGAACAGTGCCTTTCCTTCATAGTTTTCATCTCCCTCTTCCCTCCTATTTTTTTCATCCATCATGTCATCGAAAACCATTAAGGGAGAGGTTTGTGATTTACATCTTTTGAAAGAATATACTATTGACTTCAAAGCTCTATTGGAAAATGGCCTTTCTAATATCCTTTCAGATATCTACTACCAGAACTAGGATACATATTTTAAAATGCTCTCTGGACCCATCTATCCAGAACTTGTAAAGGAATTTTGGGCCAATGCTCGCGTTCTTCAATATGAGTCTGATGCTTGTTCTACCCTGTCTACTGTCTCTAGATTTCCCATCATGATTAACTCCACTATCATTCTCAAGCTATTGAGTGTAAGGAAGATGGAGAAACTGTTGAAAAATATAGAGGAAACAACCTTTTTGCTAAACATGTTCACATCATCTATGGTAACGAAGGGCCAACTGTCAGTCCCTCTACTCTCACCTCTATGGCAAAGGTCTGGTACCAAATCATGGGAACAAATCTTAGGCCTAGAGAAAAGGGAACATGATGGCTCTCTGCAATGGATAGGCTTTTCATTTTCTTCTTAGTCTCCAAGATTAAGATCAATCTGCCTCAATCCATGTTCAACTATCTGAAAGATGAAATTCTTTCATCCAGAAAGGAGTTATCATTTCAGATTCCTTTCAGTAGAGTCATTTCTCATATTCTTGATCTACAAGGAGTTGTTACTCACATAAAGCAAATTGGAATGACTGAAAAACTTGCTCCTGATTGGTGCTCACCTATGAACTATTTTGAAACCATCAATAATCAATAAAATATCATTGATTAAAGATTTATTTCTGAATACGATTGGTGTTTCTCCTTAAAGGGATTGGTTTCTTTGTTCTGAATGGAAGGGAGCTTACAAACCATACTTCTTAAACCTCCTCTCGAAGACCATCTGACACAGGGAGAGCTTACAAACCTCAGGCACTGAAAAGTTGTTGAATCTTAGAAACTCTAAGTTCTTAGTTTTTTTCATTAGCCCTAAGTATGTTGTGTCTGTCGTCTCCCATTGTAATTTCTTATTTAGTATTAATGAAATTTCTTTTTCTATTTCTTTGTCAATTTCTTTTCTATAGCTTTTTGATTTCTGATAAAGGGGGAGAAAGTATAATGATTTTGATATGCCTAAATCTAAGAATCTCAATCTCAAAATATAATTAAAAATGTTTTAGTTCTAACCTATGTTTGAGAATTAATCAGGAACTTCACAAAAGTTCATTGAATGTTAGAACGGGCTATCAGAAGACAGAAGACAAGACATATCAGAAGCAATAATACATCAGAATACATAATTTGTATTTGATAAATTATCAGAAGATATGTTCAAGAAGCAAGTACTTCAGAAGTCGTTGAACAAGAAAGAAGAATGCTAAACAAGTTTGATATGATAATATATGAATATCTGGTGTTGACCACTAAGTTATTAGAAACAAGGGATGTCCATGAGTTTCGCGCTGATACCAAAAACTTGTCATAAGTTGTTAACTTTCTGAAAGAATGATTGAATTGGTATCTAAAACTCAATTGGTATCTAGACTCCAGCATTAAAAAGAATGTGAATCTTTCGGAGATCAAATCAAGTCATGGTCATTAAAGAAAATATTCAGTTTCTGAACCATCAAATGACACGAGGATATGTGCACTTGTTGGTGATCTGTGCTAAGATATTGAAGATTTGGTTTTGATACATGATGTGTGGCATCTAAGAAAGTATCTACTAGTTTCTGATATATAATGCAAGACATCAAGTCTGATAAGAGAAATTAGGTTCTGATGCATCTACAGTATTCTGATAGCAAGCTAGGTTCTGAGATGAAGACCAGTCAGTTCTAGTCAGATTCTGATGAGACTTCACTGAGAAGTAATCCTTCTTTGTTTATATGATTCTACTTCAAAATCATTATGTGAGTCTTGGGATCAGGGGGAGACTCTGAACAGGCATAAATGAATTTTGAGAGTAATAGAATCAAGGGGAGCCCGTTAAGCTTATTTCTGACTCTGTGGATTTATGGTGACTACCCTATACGAATTGTCAAATCAAAATGCATTTGTTTGTCTTCCTCAAAAATGGGTAGATTGTAAGAACAAGATTTGGTTCTACATATGACCTTTGAGTTTTGATGATAACTGCACAAGTTATCTAAGAGAACAATTTTGTATGATATGGTTTCTGTCTAGTGTATGGCTATTATCTATATGATTCTAACTCTGATAAGAAGGCGTGTGACGTCACCAGACTCTGTTATCAACACTCTGGAAGAAAACATATGTGTGTACAAGATAAAGTCAAGATTCATGAATGTTTCTAATACAACGGTTCTAATGAATGTTAGCTTTGAACATTCTAATTGAGACATTATGAGAAAGGCCTATAAGGCTTTCTAATGTGACATGCTTCTAATGTTACAAGTTCTGAAGATTCTAAAGACGTGATTCAGGTAAACATGGTTCTGAAGATTCTGAAGACACAATATCTAAAGATCAAGTTCTGAAGAGTTTTTGAAGACAAGGTTCTGATTAAACGAAGTGCTGAAGACTCTGAAGATGAAGTATGCACTTAATGAAATCTGAAGACTATGAAGACAAGGTTCTGAAGAAACAGGCTCTAAAGACTCTAAAGACAATGCTTCTAAAAGAACGAGTGTTGAAGATTCTCAAGATAGATTTTGTTGAACAAAGATCTTAGAATTCTGAAGACTGGGTTTCTGAAGATTACACAAAGAATGACTCTTCTACAATACGTTTCATCAAGTTAATATCTAAAGCCTCTGAAGATGCTAGAAGACTGAAGATCAGAATGGTTTTGAGTTGAATATAATAGTACTGAAACTCTGTGACCTCTACCTCGATAGGGTGGCGCAAGAACAACCTTTTTGTACAGTGATGTTGGCCATTCCTTCATGTGAACGTTTGGATATTATTGTTAGAATATGTTTCCAAGAATACCCCTCAATGGATCTATTCTCTCCAACTTTATAAATTGAAGATTTGTAAGCTTGAAGAAATGTTGTTGAAAGCAGGCGTTGATAGTGAGAAAAAGAGAGAGAGATAAAAAGTTAGTTGGATGCTGCTCATACTAAAGTGTTATTATTCAACGCAGAAAATAATCAACATGTAGCAAGCAAAGCTGAAGCTGCTACTACAAAGTATGCACAAACGATGATCATGCTAACACCATATGAAACTAGTCAAGTGAAACAATAAGTAAAGCATAGTAGCTTAGTTGATCTTGATAGTTAAATTGTAAGAAGCATTAAAGCTCAAGAAAGGAGTACAAAATGCTACAAGCTGGAGCTTAAATGAAGAACGCTCAATGAAGAAGAAGCTGAAGAAAACTGCTAAAGAGTGTACAATGATGCAACATGCTAAATCCATGTGAAACTAGTCAAGTGAAACATCAATAAGTAAAGCATAGTAACTTAGTTGATCTTGATGGTTAAACTGGAAGAAGCATTACCTACTCAAGAAAGGAGTACATCAGAAAGAAGCTTAAAGATCATGAAAAGAAGTCGTAGTGCTCATCAAGAAAGATTTTAAGCAATACATAACTAGTGTGCTTTATAATCTCTTAGAGATTCATTCTTTTGATAGTTTCTGTATTAGAAAGTAAGGAGTTATTTCTCATATCTTTCTAAGAAACACTTAGGTGTTCATGTACTTCATTTGTGTAATCAGCTTGTAAGAAGCATATTAGTGCACAAGAAAATCCTTGTAAAAGGTGTTGTTCCTTGAGCGGTCAAGTGAAGACCAAGATGCTTGAGAGGCCTAGGTTGTTTTCTAGCAGCTTGGAGGTTGGTTCCTTGAGCGGCTAAGTGAAATCCAGGATGCTTGAGAGGGTCAGGTCGTTGTCTAATCGCTTGGAGGTTGGTTCCTTAAGCGGATAAGTGAAAGCCAAGATGCTTGAGAGGGCCAGGTCGTTATCTAACAGCTTGGAGGTAGATTCCTTGAGAGGCTAGTGAAAGCCAGGATTCTCAAGAAGGCAACGGAAGGTATCCATTGTGGTTGTAATCGTTGATGATTATTGGATTAAGTCCGTGTGATAAGGCGAAATCACCTTGGTGGGTGGACTTGAGTAACTTCGTTAACTGTGAACCAGGATAAAAATAATTGTGTTCATTTATTTTTATTTAAACGTTAACGTCATTAGTTTAAATTCCGCAAATGGGGAGGAAATACGAAACCCAATTAAAACCCCCCTTTCTTGTGTTTCTCAACCTTCAAATCCCTCTTCTACTACTATCTCAGACGTCCTATTAGTTGAGGGTCTTAAACACAACCTTATTAGCATTAGTCAATTATGCGACAAAGGTTATAAAGTTTCATTTTCAAAGGATTGCTGCGTGATTGAAAATAATGATAAGAAGGATGATGTGTTTAAAGGCCTGAGGGTTAACAATGTCTATATGCTTGACTTGAGTGAAGTATCTTTAACTAGCACTAAATGTCTTGTCAACATGAGTGAAGACTCATGGCTATGGCATTGGCGCTTAGCACGTGTCAACTTCAATTTGCTAAATAAAGTAATCTCTAAGGATCTAGTTGTCGGCCTACCCAAAATCAAAATTTTAAAATATCACTTATGTGATGTGTGCCAAATGGGTAAGCAAACAAGGATCTCGTTTAAATCTAAAAATGTTGTTTCTACAGCGAGACCTCTTGAACTCCTCCATATGGACCTTTTTGGACCATCTAGGATTAAAATCTTGGGTGGTAACTACTATAGTTTTGTGATTGTAGACGAATACTCTAGGTTTTGTTGGACTATTTTCTTAGCAAGCAAGAGTGATACTTTTTCAGCTTTTGAGAAGTTTTCCAAGCTCTCTTAAAACAAATTAAATACAAGCATTGTACCAATCCGAAGCAATCATGGAGGTGAATTTGAAAACCACCTCTTTGAAGAATTTTGTGATAAACATGGCATTGATCATAATTTTTCCGCACCACGTACTCCTCAACAAAATGGAGTAGTGGAACGTAAAAATCGCATTTTGGAAGAATTAGGAAGAACTATGATGAATGATAGTGGCCTTCCTAAATACTTTTGGGCCGATGCTATTAGTACGACATGTTATGTTTTGAATAGGGTGTTTATCCGTCCTATTCTCAACAAAACTCCATATGAGCTTTTGAAAGGAAGGAAGCCTAATGTATCACATCTTCATGTTTTTGGTTGTAAATGCTTTGTGTTGAATAATGGTAAGGAGAGCCTTAGTAAATTTGATTCAAAGGCCGATGAAGGTATCTTTCTTGTATACTCTCAAACTAGTAAGGTATATAGAATATACAATAAAAGGTTA
This sequence comes from Lathyrus tuberosus, assembly GCA_022829125.1. Lineage (NCBI taxonomy): Eukaryota > Viridiplantae > Streptophyta > Magnoliopsida > Fabales > Fabaceae > Lathyrus > Lathyrus tuberosus. The sequence continues at coordinate 5,844,792 of JALAZF010000306.1, read as the reverse complement.
CTTACTATAGAAGAATCGGTACATGTTACTTTTGATGAATCTTATCCGAAATTTTTTGAAAAAGTTATTTCTTTTCGTGGTGCAGGTGTATCTTCAGAAGACATACTCAAAAACACTGAAAAAGGGACTGATCAACCTGAATCAGTGAAAGTTGAGGAGGAGGAAGATCACAACTATGAAAAGATTGAAGAGGATCATCCAGTTAGCAACGATGACCTTCCTCTAGCTTGGAAATACTCTAAAGATCATCCCATCGACAACATACTCGGAGACATATCAAAAGGAGTAACTACGAGATCCAAGCTAAGTAACTTTTGTTATCACTTTGCTTTCGTCTCTCAAATTTAGCCTAAAAAACTCCAAAGAGGCCTTACTCGATGAACATTGGTTTTTATCAATGCAAGAGGAATTCAATCAATTCAAAAGAAATGAGGTTTGGGACCATGTCCCTTCTCCACAAGGCCATCGAGTAATTGGCACCAAATGGGTGTTTAGGAACAAACTTGACGAAAACAGAGTTATAACAAGGAACAAGGCGCGCTTAGTGGCGCAAGGCTATAACCAAGAGGAGGGCATAGACTATGAGGAAACTTATGCTCCCGTTGCCCGACTTGAGGCTATACTCCTTTTGCTAGCCTATGCTTGTTCTAAGAATTTCAAGTTATTCCAAATGGATGTTAAGAGTGCTTTCCTAAATGGATACATTAATGAGGAGGTCTATGTATCTCAACCTCCCAATTTTGAAAGTCATGAGTATCCTAATCATGTTTATAAGCTTAAACGTGCTTTTTACGGTCTCAAACAAGCCCCTGGGGCTTGGTATGAGCATCTTAGCGAATTTTTACTAGACCAAGGATACTCAAGAGGGAAGGTTGATACAACCCTCTTTATTAAGCGTCAAGGAAAACACTCCATTTTAGTACAAGTTTATGTAGATGACATTATATTTGGATCTACTAACATGCATTTGGTCAAGGAATTTTCTAAGTTGATGCAGGGTGAGTTTGAGATGAGCATGATGGGGGAGCTAAACTACTTCCTCAGACTCCAAATCAAACAACTCGAAGAAGGAACGTTTGTGAGCCAAACGAAGTATTGGTATGAGCTACTCAAGCACTTTGATATGGCTAACTCAAAAGTAATTGACACTCCAATGCCTACATATGTAAACTTGGATCGAGATGAGAATGGTAAGGTCGTTGATGTAAATAAGTATAGAGGTATGATAGGTTATCTTCTCTATCTTACCGCATCTCGACCGGATATCATGTTTAGTGTATGTTGTGTGCTAGATATCAATCATGTCCCAAGGAATCGCATTTAAAAGTGGTCAAGCGAATACTTAGATACCTATGTGGTACTCCAAAGTATGGGCTTTGGTTTTCCAAGGGAAGTGATTGTACTTTGGTTAGCTATTTTGATTTCGACTTTGCCGGGTGCAAATTTGATAGGAAGAGCACTAGTGGCACTTGTCATTTCTTCTCAAATTCCTTAGTGAGTTGGCATAGCAAAAAACAAATGATTCTGCCCAGGGTATAGGTCGACCTGAACAGGGTATAGGTCGACCCATGCGCTTCCCAATTCATCAATAAATGATTCTGCCTTGTATGCGTCGACCTGAGAGACTCTCATGCGTTGACTCATACTGAATGCTTCTAAATTTTGAAATTTTAACATGCATGCGTCGATGCATCCCGTGATTTAGGTCGACGCATCGCTTCGTAACTCAGAATTTTTTCTTGAAAATTGAAGCGTAACAATTGGCCTTGGGAACTTAATGAAATTCATTGTGTCTTTTCATTTCATCTTCTCATTATCATTATTATTTGCATCTTATCATTTCATTTCTCTTCACCAACATCTCTCTCAATTCCTCTCCAAACTCTAAAACCCATTTCAATCTCTCTCACAAATCAGAAATTTCAAGTCCAAATTAGTGATAAATTTGGTCTTTCTTCACTAATTTCTACTGCGGGTATTGTTCATCATCCCCAAAAATAGAGTTTCCATGGCATCTTCAAGAGTAACAGGAAAGAGGTCAACTCGAGCTTCTACTTCTCGAGCAGCAACTTCACAACCTCCATCACAACCTCCGTCTGATATTCCAGTAAATACTATGTCCTTACTTTCTGATGAACTTGCTGAAACTTATGAAAAAAAATTTAAGAAAAGGTCAGTTATTAAGCAGTTTGTTTACTATTTGAAAGTTGTTGAACAAATGCACATTCCATAAATTATTGATATGCTTAGTCATCAAAATTTTGATAATTTCCTAAAATGTGGTACAAATTATAATGAAGATATGGTCAGATTGTTTTACACTGGTATACACAGAAAATTTCTTAATTATGACTTTGGTTACAAAATTGGTGGTAAGAGTTTGAAGGCTGATGCCGCTGTTTGGAGAGACCTATTTGGTATTTGCCCAATTCTTTGTCCCGGTCTTAACATAACTGATACCGAATTAGCTCTGAATTATGAATTCAAATATGCTCTGAATTCTATGTTAAAAGACCCATATCCAGAGAATATTATTGCAAGTGATTTGTTCCCAAAATTTGTCACTACCGGTCGGTTGAAGCCGGTAGATAGGATTCTACAGTGTATTGTGGCTCATATTCTCCGTCCTAAGAAGGGAGGATATTCAAGAGTTGACCAAGCATAAGTGCTCTTGGTCTATTTGCTCAAGAACAAGAAGAAAGTCAACTGGCCATACTACATTGCTAGTCGAATTTTTGTGGTGAAGGAATCAGGTAGAGGGACAACTTGTTGTTATGGTTCATTCATTCAAAGTGTCCTTGATCGTGCTGGGATTTTTGTTCAAGATATTCCATACATCTCCTTTACGAGTGATCAAGAATTTAGCCAGAAGACCATGACTTTGATGGGTTGCCTTCGGGATCGTTAAGAGCAAAGATATGAGGTCAATACAAAAGGCTCGGGTGCAAGGATTCAGAATCTAGATGAGGATGAAGAGGAAGACCAAGAGAAGGATGAGTAAGCTCATCATATGGAGACTGATCATCCTGTTGGCGGTCATGTTGATGGTGATTGATTAGGTGATTCACCTGTGCAGGATCCTTATGCAAACCAAGGCTGGGGAGAATGGAAACACACTAGTTGGACTAACCAAGGCACATCTTATATTCCTCAGTCTCCACCTCAAGATCAACCAGATAATTCTGAAGTCCTTGAGATGATGCAGAATATGTAGATTCAACAACAAAATTTTGTGACTCTTCAAGAAGAAAGGTTTACAGCTATGCAGGGTCAGATTCAAGCACAAAGTGATAATTTTGATTTGTTTGCTTCCACAGTTTTACGCAGGTTTGATGCTATGGCTGAAACAACTGCAAATCAACATCGATCTCTTTTTGTTTGCTTTAATATGCTCAACAGGATTGTTCTCGACTTCACTGAACGACAAGAGGAGCAAAGAGCACCATATCAGGATTATTCCTTCAAAGGAAGAGGTCACCCACATAGGGGGAGGAGACCATAGATGGTTGAGTTGTGTTGGTGTTGTGCATTTCATTTAGCATGTTGTTCTGTGTTTCATTTTGTTATTTGTTTTGTTATGTTGTTTGACTTGAAACTTGTAATGAGCTACTTTTGATGTGTAATGCACTAAGTTTACTTCTTTATGTTTAATGTCTTATTTAAGTCTATATCTCCTTCATTAACAACATTATATGTGAATGTTTGTTGATGTTTTATCTGTTTCAAAGAGTATGATTGCTTACATATGAATATGTTTTGATTAAGAATGACTTCTTGCTTCACTCTTTTTGATGTTGTCAAAGGGAGAGAATGCAAAAGCAAGTGTTTCACAAAGATAGCTCAGAATTTTACAACAAGAAATGCATACAGTCAGGGGGAAAATGCTTCACAAAGTACTCAATGTGTGGAAGGTTTTGCAAAGGTTTTTCCATCATAAAAAAGGGGAAGTATGTGAGGGCAAGGTTCCTTAGTGCTTTGCTTTAATGATGTCAAAACTAGTAATATCTCGTACTTGTGTACTTTGGACGGTATCATCGCATCTTAGATTGCATTCATCCTTTAATATGCATATAATATTCCACATACGTGTGTCTATGCATATAGGATCATCCCATATATGAAAATTGTGCATCGGATCATTCTGGATACCTTAGGTCAACCTATACAAGGCTTTAGGTCAACTCAAAAAACTTACAAAAATGTGTTTGTAGCATTCTGGTGTCTTTGCGTCGACTCACAGAGGTGTGGAGGTCGATGCATACTGTTGGATAAATCAATTGTTACTCTCGGGTGTCCTTGCGTCGACCCACAAATATGTGGAGGTCAGCGCATACTAATAGAAAAACAATACTCTGCTCTCGGCTCCCCTTACGTCAACGCATGGCTTGGTTCAGGTCGAAGCATGGCTTGAATTTTTGCGCAGATTTACATTCGGGAGTGTTTAGGTCGACTCATAGAGTGTTGAGGTCGACCTCTCGCTCACTTAAGCCCATTTTTCTGATTCTTTGTGTTTCAAAAAGCTGTTAATTCAGTTATGTGGTCTTTGTCTCATATATATTCATATGCATCATCTTTTGTATGGGAACTAATAAGAAAATTGAAAATATACATTGCATTTGCTCATCATCTTCATTCTCACACTTGCATTCTTCAACAATTACACATAATCATTTTTGTTGAGTTGTGCATTGTCGAGGTGATAACGTCCAAAATTAGGATTTTTGTATCTAGTTTGGGTTGAGATTTCAGTGGGATTTTCTTGAATAAAACCATTAGGGTTTTGTCCTCCATGATCTTGAGGTATTTGGGGGGGGGGGGGGGGGTTGCCCAAATCTTTGCTTCACAGATTCAGCCGAGTGAAAGGCTTGAAGAACGGTGGGTTCGTTCAAGCAAGTAGCGGTAACTGGAGGATTGTGTCGAAAGATATGGGGTCGAACGTCTTGCGATCAAAATAAGCCAAGCGAAAGACTTGAAGATTCAAGTGAGTAGCGGTAACCAGAGGTTTGTTCAAAGCGTTTGATGCACTTGATTCGACTTGAATCAAGGGGAGAGAAGTGAATAGAATCAACATCAACATTTAGGCTTGAGTGTGATGTGACTATAACTTCTCTTGTACAAAACTTTGCAACTTTATAATACATATCTCAATTCTAGTTTTAGAATTGGGGGCAGACGTACCTGAAGCAAGGACGAAAGGGGAACTGCCTAAACAAATCGGGTGTCGTTCTCTCTTTCTCTATCTCTTTACTTTGTGTTTTTAACGTTTGTGTGATATCAACTGTTCGATAAATTTCCACTGTTGTGTAGTGCTGAAATTCTGTTTTGAAAACTCATTACAATCACTTGGATTGTAATTGTGAAAAACTATGCACTATCATTTCATAGGAAATTAAACTTAGAGTTTTGTGCACACCAAGTGTTCGACGTATTGATCGCACACAAACTGTTTGTGAAATTGTCAATTTAATTTTACATTTAATAATTCATTGGAAACCGGTTAATTCAAAGTGATCATTATTTGTATTGGTTAATTGGCAAAGTATTGATTCATTTTCTCATTGATTTTATTCCATTCGGTTTCGTATATCCGATCTTACCAATAACAGTTCGTTTCGACGATTTAAAATCCACGGCTGCTTTCGCACATTTTGAAAACAATTTTTAAGCACCAAATTTTATTAAAAATTAGTGATATATTCAACCCTCCTTCTAGATCATTGTCATCGTCTAACAAGATGTAGTTAATGTTGTATCATATGGTAATTATGGATTTAGAGTCATTGCTTCATTGCATGGATATGGTGAAGATGGCTGGCCAATGGTTTGTCGAGACTTGGAATTGGAAATAATACACAAGGAAAGATCAAGTTTGTATGACAACTTATTTGGTAATCGGTTAGCAAAAGTGAGATAATCTTTGATGATAGAGGCATTTGGTCCTCAACCACCATAGAAATGGTTGACTCTATCAGATATGGGTTACTTGATAGTGAATCACTATAATGTTGTACTTGTCTATTTAGGCAATCCGTGCATGACATTCTTCCCTATGACAAGTTCATATTCACTAGATGTTTCCATTTATTGCATTGGTTTTGTAAACCAAAATCATTGGGTTCATGTACTTAGTTATTTGCAGTTAATATGTGATTAACTTTACTTAGTTTATTTTATTAAATATATAACTTAATGCTTTGTTTATTTTTTTTATTCAAGTAAACAAGAAAGAAAGGTTTCCATTGCCACCAGTCACATTAGATTGGAAAAAGTTTCGTTCTCCAACATCAACATCTTGTATGTTAAGATTTGCAGGACGTCTACAATATTGGCAACAACTTACGCCTGTATTACCATGAATATGTAATCAAAACATGAATCATTAATTATGACATTCAATTTTAATTTCATATGTCTCAATAACACATAAGTGGATTCAAAATTAAACATAAGTCTAATAGTTAACTTAATACAAATGAAAAAACAAAAACATATCCCAACTAGGTCAATAAGTCTAAAAGTTAACACATAAACATAAACATAAACATAAGTCAATGTGAACGAGAAATACGTAAAGCTTCAAATAACTCAGCAAACTGTGGATCATCTTCTTCAGCACCAACTTGTCAGAGATAACGATGAATCAATGTAGAAACATGAGCCCAACTAGGATCAGATGGTCTTGCTTCGCAAATAGGAACTGGCATCTCTCTTGGCGCATCACAAGGGGAGATACCAAACAAGGATGTGAAACACAATAATACCATTCAAGATATCCATCATCTATATCTGATGGGGTAGTGGCCAGTGCTGTTAGATGGATCACAGCAATGATGCTCTGATGTTAACCAATCCATTCAACATCATAATCATCAGCCATCATAAAATCAAGAGGTGGGGGTGGAATATACTGCATGTATCCAAACTGACGTATACATTTGTCAGGAAATTATGGAACAACAGTGCCGCCCCATTTTTAGACACCCCCTGTACAGACATAACTCATCAAACCAAAGCCATACTCTATGATCCTCGAATGGGCGCCATATGACGTCGGCAGGTGTCAGCTTGTCCAAAATAGGTCGTAAGTCATCCACCTTCAGGACTCATTGCTTATATGATCATCTCATCGCTCGAGGAAAATCACAATTGTTAGCAGGTATCCATTTCTCTCCTCTTTTTCCAAGTGTTAGAAAATACTCGTGAATCCAGCACTGTTACAAAATTAATACTATTAATTAACTAAATAAAATTAATTATAACATAATAAAATTAATATACTAAATAAAAGTAATTAAAACATAATAAACTAAATTAAAAGAAAGACATGTAGTAGAGTAGAATAACTACTGAACTGCTTGCAACTAAACATAGAAGCATCTCTGAGATATCTATAAAGGGTAACCAACGCAGCTGCTCCCCAACTGTATCCCGATAATCTGTCCAAGTCCATAAATAATAAGAGGTATTGTGCCTCAACAAGTGTAAAGGTCTTGTCAGCAAAATTTTTGGAACCCACCAACATCAACAAATACGCTCTAGTCGCACATGCCCACCTAGAAGCATGTCTATACTCTTTGAATAAATCGTATAACCACTCAAACTTATAGTAAGAACCGCTATAGTGACGGACTTGTTCTTGTGCCCTATTATGTGACACTCCTAAGTAATCAACAACAAGTTCAACAACAACCACTTTAGTGATATCTTAAGGGTCCAGAACTCCCTTGATGGGCAAGTGAATCAGATAAGAGACGTCATCCAGAGTAATGCTCATCTCACCAAACGACATGTGAAATGAAGATGTCTCTAGATGCCATCAATCCACAAATGCGAAAACCAAGTTTGTGTCTATCTTTGTCAAATTGGTTCTTCGGAGTGAAGATAGACCAGACCTAGAAATCCAACTCTCCATATATTTTGGAAGAGCTTGTGGAACCCTCGATGTTAGCTTCAACCCATGTCCAGCAACCTTCAACTCTTTCTTCGAACCTCTCTCCTAAAAATAATTAAAAATACGCATATTATAAAACACAACATTAAAAATTCAAATATTATTCAATATCAAATACATGTCGTTTACTTGCCTCACCAAACCATAAATGTCTAGCAATATGCTACCCGTACTTTACCAAAAGAGTCTTACGACCCTCCTGGAAAGCCAACAGGTTGTGCTGCAGATGCAGATGCACCAATATGCTCTTCCTCACCAGCCAACCATAATGAAGTGCCTCATCCTAAACCACGATCTGGAATCTTACCGTCCTTGCCTCGTGTTCGCGCCACTGTCAAAAGTTAAAAAAAAACATTAAAAAAATTCAAAATCACGAACCGAAACACTTTTTAAGGGAAGTCTGATATGAAAAGTTACAAAAATTGGAACACATGAAAAGGGAGTCCGGTATGCAAAATTAGAAGAATCAGAACACTTTCTAGTAGACTTCCGGTAAAGATATGAACAAACTGGAAGACAACTCAAAGGAGTTCTGATACACATGTTGAAAACCGGAAGACAAATTCACTGAGTTCCGGTAAACTTGTAAAAACTGGAACACTTACTTGATCTGTTCCGGTATGTAATTTGTGAACCAGAAGTCTTGTGGGATGAGTTCCAGTATGCAGAGCGAAATATGATGTATCCGTAAGACTTTGGCGAAAGTGAAGTGGAAATGAAAAAGTTCTAAAAAAATATAACTATTTATACGAGGGTATTTTGGTCCAAATTTTTTTAGTGTAGGGGTATGGGGTAAAATTTTCATAAATACTAGGTAAAGGATATAAAACAAATTAAACCCTAATTTCAAACAAATAAAAAAAAACTAATGAATGAGGCACCTCCTTCCCTTAAAGATCCTTTTCATACGCACCTTTTTTTTAAAAATAAAATAGGAAGTAAATCAACATTTAAAATGTCATTATTGACTTTTCAAAACTATTAAAACCAAAACCCGTATTATCTGTAAAATGTTTTTCAAATGCCACTGATGCTCTCTCCCTCTCACGCGGCTTCTACCCCCAATTCAGTTGGATTTTCTCTCTAATGAACAAAAAACAAACAAACAGAAATGACATGGAAATGAAAGGAATAAGTAAAACTTCAATTGTGGAGGAAATGATGCTACACATAAAGTATTCCAGGCGACATGGAGTGGTTGTCGAGATGTGAAAGTTGCCGCGGATGGAAGCGGTGGTTGTGGAATTTGCCGAAAATGCAAAAAGTGTGAAGACATAGCTTCTCAAATGTTTTGATGACGACACACTTTCTCAAGTCTAAAGATGGAATAGCAAAAATGATTGATCAAAGGCATCAAGCTTAAAGAATGAAGTTTCAACAAATTAATCAAGTCTTGATGTTTTAATGAAGATTGGATTGCAAAGGATTAAGGTCTAAACACTTAACCTCTATATGATTATATAAGTGTTCAAAATCATATCTCTTTCATGTCATATTCATTTTAAACAAATTTGTGCATCAAAGATTTTTCAAACACTTCAGTTTATACAATTTTTTCAAAACTGGACTGAAGTAATCGATTATCCTTATGGAGTAATCGATTACTCTGTGTTATTTTTCAATTTTTTTGCACGTTGGGACTGAGTAACCGATTACCCAAATAGGATAATCGATTACCACTGAACCAGTGGCAAAAATACTTTATTTTCTTTATGCCTCTTATTTCAAATTTTCTTCTAATGAACCATGGCATCCATTGGTGAATTGCATCCTTTTGTAGAGGTGTCTAGGGGCTATATAAACATCATTATTTCAGATTTCAACCTCACCTCCTTACAAATTTCAAAATCAATCACTCATTTCTTTCTAACTTTCAAAATCATTCTAAGTGTTCATATTCAGAATTTTCATAGAGAGAAACCTTGCATAAACTTTCAAATAAAGCATCATAGTTTCATCTCATTCATAGAACACTTGTATAATTATTGTGAGAGTTGATTGTTTCAAGGAGAAGATCAATCTTGTGATTGATAAAGATTCAAAATTTCCATCTTTTATATTCATACAAAAATTCAGATTTATTGTAAAAATCCTAAATTCCAAGGAATGCTTGGAATTAGGTGTTGACTATAAGGAGAATAATTGTTTCTCTTATAGGGTTGTTATATTCCTTGTTGTCCAGGTTTGTTGGAAACAAGAGGTTGATCTTGAGAGGATTGTTCTCATTTCAACTAAGTTGTAAAATCCAAGAGGTTGTTCTTGGTGTGATTGTTAGAGTCTGTATAGAAAGGCTAGGATAGTCTTGTCTTAGGATCTAACACTATTAAAAATCTCTTTCATGTTGAAACGGGACTGGAGTACTCTCGGACTGTGAGGGAAACCAGAATATATCTTTGTGTCATTTACTTTCCGCATTTTACCGCATTTCATCACTTAGTAACTTTAGGAAAGGAAAAGTCAAAACCATCGAAAAACCGAGAAAATATTCTAAGGCACCTAATTCACCCCCCCCCCCCCCTTCTTAGGTGTATTCCTACTTACAATTGGCATCAGAGCAGGTTATAGGTAACCTGTTCCTTCAAGATCCAGTATGGCTTCCACAAGCGCAAATCTGGTTTTCAAAGATGGCGATAGTAGTAACAAGCCCTCTCTATTTTCAGGAGAGTATTTCGAATTTTGGAAAATTTGAATGAGAGCACACTTAGAAGCACAAGGAGATGGAATATGGGAAACTGTTGAAAATGGTCCTCATCAACCAATGAGTGTGGTTAATGGTGTTGGCACTCCTAAGATAAAAAGTTCATATGATGAAGATGATAAAAAGAAAATACTTGATGAAAAAAAGCCACTAACATATTACAAAGTACATTGAGTATGGATTAATTTTTCCGCGTTTCACAATGTAAATCCGCGAAAGAAATTTGGGACACTTTGGTGTAAACTCATGAAGGAACCGCTGAAGTTAAGTAATCTAGATTGAACACATTAAGTCAAGAATATGAGATGTTCAGAATGCAGCCCTGAGAATCAATCCTCGACTTGCAAAAAAGATTCGTGCACTTGACAAATCATTTGAAAGCACTCGGTAAGAATTTTACTAACGATGAATTAATTCTTAAAGTGCTTAGATCTTTAAACAGGGAATGACAACCAAAGGTGACGGCAATATCTGAAAAGAAGAGTCTTTCTACCATGACATCCGCTTCCTTGTTCAGAAAACTTCAAGAGCATGAGTTAGAACTTGAAAGATTGGAGAAGCATGAAATACAAGTAAAAGATTCAAAAGACGTTACCTTAAAGACAAAAGTAAAAAATTATGATAGCAATCAAGAGGATGAGTCCAATAGTGATGAAAATGATGATCTTATCAAGAAGTTTGAAAAGTTTCTAAGAAAAGAAAAAGAAAAAGGAGACCATTAAAGGGGAAGCACCAACAAGAAAGATTAAATGCTTTGAATGTGGAGAAAGAGGACATGTTAAAAGTGAATGCCCTACACTTCAAAAGAAGAATAAATTCAAGAGAAAGAATCATAAAAAGGAAAAGAAAGCATATGTAGCATGGAATGACAATGAAATAAGTTCATCTTCAGATGAAGAACATGTAAATCTTGCATTGATAGCAACACACGATTCCGATGAAGAAGAAGAAGAGGTTAGTAATGAAATATCTTCTTGTGATAATGATGCTTTAGATGCTATTGAAGAACTCTTAAATGAATGCAAAGATTTGTATAAAACAATTTCTTCACAAAAGAAACAAATTACATCTTTAGAAGAAAAAGTTGATATTATGGAAAAAGAAGCAAAAAATGAGAAACAAAAGAAAATTAGTGAAGAAAAACAAGAGTTGGTATGTAAAAATTGTGAATCATTTTCTTTCCAAATTGTTCAATTAAAAAGAGTCCTTGAAAGATATGAGAAATGACAAATTGGATTAGAAGCGGTCCTTAGTCAACAAAGATATTCAAATGATAAAAGTGGACTTGGTTACTCAAAGTTTTCTAAACCAAGTTCTAGTAAAACAATCTTTGTTAAGGCTAGTGACCAATCTTTCAAAGCGAAAGTGAATAAACCAAAGAATGTGCATCCTTATCCTAAAAAGAAAAGGTTTGTAAAAAAGAAATCTTATGTTCCTAGATATAAGAGCAATTTTGTTCCTACTTGTTTTTATTGTGGTATTATTCGCCATACACCTAATGCTTGCTATGTTAGAAACTTTAGCGTTGCAAGTGGGCATTATGTGTGGGTTAAGAAAGGAACTAATTATGAAGGACCCAAGGCACACTGGGTACCAAATAAAACTTAATTTATTTTGTAGGGTTGCTTGAAGACCACTTCAAATTCTTTGCTTTGTTAATAAGTGGTTGTTCTAAGCTTTTGATGGGAGGTATAAACTAACTATCAATTCTAGTGCTTAAAGTCCATGGGTTATTTCACATTTTGGGAATACCTTAAAGGAAAAATTCTTGGCATTGGCAAAGTTGGAGCACTAACTTTCACATTCATTGAAGATGTACTTTATGTTAAAGGACTAAAGTAAAATCTTCTAAACAAAAGCCAACTTCGTGACTAAGGCTTCAAAATCATATTTGCCAAGGATGAATGTTTTGATGAAGTCAATCATGAGGTAATCTCATAGGTAAATATTATTTTTATTTTTCATAATTTCTTTATATACTTCAAATCTTTTTCCATCCTTTTTGTTAATGATAAAGGGGGAGAAGAATTATACATTGTTGTTTCGCTTCTCTTCTAACAAAGTGCAGATTTTAAAGCTCCTTAAAAGTCATGAATTTAGGGGGAGTATCTATCAAGGGGGAGTTTTTGTTAGAGAAATAAGATTGGAACAAACTTTCAAATTTATTGGGTTGTCATCATCAAAAAGGGGAGAATGTGAAGACATAGCTTCTCAAATATTTTGATGACGACACACTTTCTCAAGTCTAAAGATCGAATAGCAAAAAGGATTAATCAAAGGCATCAAGCTCAAAGAATGAAGTTTCAACAAATTAATCAAGTCATGATGTTTTAATGAAGATTGGATTGCAAAGGATTAAGGTATAAACACTTAACCTCTATATGATTATATAAGTGTTAAAAAACATATCTCTTTCATGTCATATTCATTGCAAACAAATTTGTGCATCAAAGATTTTTCAAACACTTCAGTTTATACAATTTTTTCAAAACTGGACTGAAGTAATTGATTATCCTTATGGAGTAATCGATTACTCTGTGTTATTTTTCAAAAAATTTTGCACGTTGGGACTGAGTAACCGATTACCCAAATAGGATAATCGATTACCACTGAACCAGTGGCAAAAATACTTTATTTTCTTCATGCCTCTTGTTTCAAATTTTCTTCTAATGAACCATGGCATCCATTGGTGAATTGCATCCTTTTGTAGAGGTGTATATGGGCTATATAAACATCATTATTTCATATTTCAACCTCACCTCCTTACAAATTTCAAAATCAATCACTCATTTCTTTCTAACTTTCAAAATCATTCTAAGTGTTCATATTCAGAATTTTCATAGAGAGAAACCTTGTATAAACTTTCAAATAAAGCATCATAATTTCATCTCATTCATAGAACACTTGTATAATTATTGTGAGAGTTGATTGTTTCAAGGAGATGATCAATCTTGTGATTGATAAAGATTCAAAATTTCCATCTTTTATATTCATACAAAAATTCAGATTTATTGTAAAAATCCTAAGTTCCAAGGATTGTTTGGATTTAGGTGTTGACTATAAGGAGAAGGATTGTTTCTCTTATAGGGTTGTTATATTCCTTGTTGTCTAGGTTTGTTAGAAACAAGAGGTTGATCTTAAGAGGATTGTTCTCATTTCAACTAAGTTGTAAAATCCAAGAGGTTGTTCTTGGTGTGATTGTTAGAGTCTGTATAGAAAGGCTAGGATAGTCTTGTCTTAGGATCTAACACTATTAAAAATCTCTTTCATGTTGAAAGGGGTCTGGAGTACTCTCGGGCTGTGAGGGGAACCAGGATATATCTATGTGTCATTTACTTTCCGCACTTTACTGCATTTCATCACTTAGTAACTTTAGGAAAGTAAAAATCAAAACCGTCGAAAAACTGAGAAAATATTCTAAGGCACCTAATTAACCCCCCCCCCCCCCCCCCCCCTCTTAGGTGTATTCCTACTTACAAAAAGGAGGTGGTTTGCGATTGTGAGAGGCATGCGTGGTGGAGATTATGTTTAAGTTACGGTGGAGAATATTTCATGGGTGGATGGTCGTGGTTTGTTGGTGGTAGACAGTGGATGGAAGGTGTTCCAAAGGTGTTGTAAAATGGTTGAAAGAAAAAGGATGGGGGATGTGTCTTTGTAAGAAAGGAGAAGCAACCTTGTTTTTTTGTTGTGATGAATAGTGACGATGAAATGGATTTGTAGTAAAGGAAGTTTATTCAAGGATGTTGTGTTGTTATGATATTGATAAAATGATAGTCAGGGTTATAAATATGTTAGGAGAAGTGGAGTATGAAGATTGTAAAATAAAGTGATGGTTCAAGGAAGAAGAAAGGTGGGTGGTTACACGATTGTGCAGAGTGAGTGGCTTGTGTAATGGTTGTCTTACGGTATTGGTTTAGAGAAGTGAAAAGGGAGGTTTTGTGGTGTTAACGTTGTTAGTGAAGTGTTACATGAAGTTGATGAGTTTATGTTAGGAAGTTGTTGAAAGGAGTTTTCTACTGGTTTTTGAGTGAAGGTTTATTGATAGGTGTTTTTTTGGAGAAACTTTGGAGAAGGGGTGTCTTTGGAAATGAAATAAATAAAGTGTGGTTAAAGTTTTTGAAAAAAAAAGTGTAGTTGTTGTTATGGTTTTATGGTGCTACCAGTAGAAGAAAAATGTAAGGGAATGGAGAGGAAGTTTGTTTTATGAGTAGGATGAAGATTATGTAGGATAATTGAGGAAAAATGGGTGGAAAAGAGGATGATGCGGTGTATCAGATTTTTTATGAAGAATATTCATTCAGTTTTTTTCTTTTTCTTTCTTTTTTTGAATTTGGAAATTTTTGAGAAAGGGGAAGTAGGTTTGGGCGCCGATTTTTATGAGTGTGGATTGGTCTAGGTTTTCTTTAATGCAAGGCACATAGTAGATATAGGTGTTATTTAGGGTTTTGATAAAATTGGAAAATCCACAAATGCCCCTAAAGATACTTTTGTAGTACAAAATGAGTGTGAAACAATTAAAACAAATAAAAATA
Source organism: Lathyrus tuberosus (assembly GCA_022829125.1). NCBI lineage: Eukaryota > Viridiplantae > Streptophyta > Magnoliopsida > Fabales > Fabaceae > Lathyrus > Lathyrus tuberosus. The sequence continues at coordinate 5,829,611 of JALAZF010000306.1, read as the reverse complement.
AAACAAAATAAAACAAACAAAATAAAAACGAAATGAAACCACAATTAAGTCCATTTAATTATTTTGGATATTTTGCCAAAAAAAAATTAAAAGGACTTAAAATGAATAAAAGTTGGGCGCAAAAATGCTCAAAAAATTAAATTGAATGCACTAAAATGATCAGCGCGAAATAAAATTCTCGGAAATATATAGACACTACTATAAAATACACCTTCGGTAACACTAATCCTACTACGCTTATGCTGTCCACCGTTGTAATATCGCAAACTGGATTCGCCTGATATATTTTTTATTTTTTTGAGTCATTTAATCACGGTTGAGGTATACAACCGTGGTGATAAAGTAAGTGTTACAAGCTTCGAATCATAGCAACTACATTTTTTCCATTTTTCCTATTACAAATAGCGCGTGTCACTTAAGTTCATAAATAAATAAAAAATTGAAAAGTATTTAACCACAGTTTTACTATACGACAGTTGTAATAATATCTATATTTCACTACGGTTGAAATTAAAAATAGTGGTCAAAGGTTTTCCTGATAATTAAAACAAAAATGATTCATTATTTCCTTCATAACATGCCCTACGCGAATTAGCGAACCAGCGAACCAAAGACGACATCGATAACAATAGCGAAATCTTCATCTTCACAATCTTCATTCATTTGAATCTTCATTCTTGATAATATTCACTATCTTCATTCTTGGTCTCTTCCTCTTCAAAGTACGATATGTTTCGTGCAAACGTCACTCTCTTCCTCATCTTCCTAATTCTTGATAATCTTCACTATCTTCATTCTTGTTTGATTTTGTGGTCTGTTTCGTGCAAAGTTCATATGCTTTATGTTTTGTTGTTGGATTTAGCAGTGAACAAAAATAATAGAACTTTTCTACAATGGATATCCATATGCTTAAGATTTAGAGTTGTATTATTGTTATTGTTGAAGTGGTAAAGCGGCAAGCAACAAAAGTTTTTGGAAGTATTTTTCTGGGAATTTATTGTGTTAACAGAGATCAGTGTTATTGAACTGTCGTTCGATAAGTCTCGCGTATATAAGTTTGGGTTAAATTGGTTAAAGTAAAAGCATAAAAGTAAATATGAACATAAAAATAATTCATTCTTCAGAGAGAAGAAACTTATCGCATGCATATAATCCATTCCTCACAAACTTAAGCCTATCGACCAGTTATACTCAACCTACAATACTCCTCAATATCATCCAGCATCGCACACAACCTAGATTATGTCTAACCCATATTAAGAGAACAACAATATTCCTGCGTCAATGATCTCTCACCCGACACAAACAACACGGAGGCATTAAGCTTCAACACCCATAAAGATTGTTAGCTCTAAATCAATCTCTAGCATCCAGAAACTAACAGATAATCATCCCTAATCAAGGTTTGTGATGTTTATCTCTAGCATAACCCAAACCCCAGGCATAAAGCAAAAAACTAAGGACAATCACCGATAAAGATTTGTAAAGCGGATTTTATACAACGCCATGTGCGATAAATATACATAAGATCAAAGTAAATACATATACAAAACCCAACAAATGAAGAATACACAAAGAAGAAGAGAAATGAACCAAAAATCTCCCGATTTCTCAGTGTTGATCGATGATAAATCCACCCCGGATCATCCGTGTGCAAGCTCCATAGTTGTTTTCTAAGCTCTAAAATATGAAGAAATGAAGTTTGATGGAGTGGGAGCAAAAAAAACCCAAATTATACCCTAAAAAATGTGTTTTTTTTTTTACTTTAAATGGTGTTTCTATCCAGCAAGATTCTCCCGGCGAAGTACCGGTTCGCCCGGCGAAGTAAGGCGGCTTTTTTCTGCATTTTTTCACGTTTCTGGAGTGTCTGGCTCGCCTCTGCTTCGCCCAGCGAGCTCGGGGCGAGCCTGACAACAAACAGAAAAATCCAGCTGATGTTTCGGTCATAACTTTCGAACCGTAACTCTAATTTGCCCCCGGTTCGAAGCCTTGGAAAGCTTATTCAATGCTCTATCTAATAATGACAAATATAAATAAAATATATGATATTTATCATCGTTGTTTTGAGAATTATTCTTTGATGAATTGCTAAAAATTGCATTCTTGAAGCTTGGCCTTTGGCCTTTATTACTCAATACTCCAACAATGCTCAAATACCTACAAAATGAATGGAAAGCAATCAAATGATACAATATATACACAAAAATACTAGTATACACTAAATATAAATTTTTACAAACAAAGTGGGGTTTTATTAACAAAAAGAATTGATAAGTGCCACAAAACTATTACTCAAAATATTGACAATTTGGCACTTATCAATTATGAATATGCTTCAGTTTTTCGATATTCTTTAGGTTTAATTTTGTTGTGTCGTTCACAATATTGTTTTGATATAAATTTCAGAATTTATTATGGATCATAGTTGGATGAAAGCTGATAGATTAGATCCGGTATATGAGAAAGGAGTTCTTGAATTCCTTGAATACGCTGATCAAAATGTTCCCAACAATAATGGTATCTTTTATTGTCCTTGTGTTAATGGAGGGAATATACATAAAGGTACAAAAGATGAGATATTCCATCGCCTATGTTGTAATGGTATATGTCAAAATTATACAATATGGATGTGACATGGTGAGGTGGGAAAAAAGCGAAACATGGCGTCACAAAGTCACGAAGTTGATGAAGATTAATATATGGATGACCGACTAGAAGATATGTTCTGTGATATTGGAGAATCTTCTTTTAAGAAAGCCCATATTTATGATACTTTATATAGTCATAAGGGCACCCCTTTTATATAACGGGTGCATAAGTTTTACACGATTGTCTGCGGTATTAAAATTGTTTAATCTAAAAGCGAAAAATGGATAGTCAGATAAAAGTTTCACGGAATTTCTTTATTTACTAATACAAATGCCACCAGAAGATAACAATTTTCCTGATTGTTGTTATGACGCCAAGAAGATATTGTGTCAAATGGGTTTGGAGTATCTCAAAATACATGCATGCCCTAATGATTGCATACTATACAAGAAAGAGTATGAAAATTTGGATCAATGTCCGAAATATGGGGTGTCCCGTTACAAGCTGAAGGACAACAATGGTGATGGGCCATCACTGATGACAATGGCAATGTTAGTAGGAAGAGGCCTCTTGCTAAAATGTTATGGTACATGCCAATAATTTCAAGATTCAAGATACTTTTTGCTAATGCGAATAACACAAAGAATATCAAATGGCATGCAGATGAAAGAAAATGTGATGGAAATATACGCCATGTAGCTGATTCTTTGCAATGGAAGAAAGTTGGTTCATTGTTTCCAGATTTTGGTACAGAGCCAAGAAACCTTAGGCTTGGAATTGTCACCGATGGAATGAATCTCTTTGATAATATGAGTACTAACCATTCTTTGTGGCATGTTCTTCTCACGATTTACAACCTATCTCCTTGGTTGTGCATGAAGCGTAAGTATATGTTGTTAAGTATGATGATTTCTGGACCACGACAACCTAGAAACGACATAGATGTTTATCTAAGTCCATTAATTAAATATTTAAGACTTTTGTGGGAGGAAGGCATTGAAGTTGATGATGCATATTCTAGTGAAAAGTTTGAGATGCGTGCAACGTTATTTTGCACAATCAACGACTTTCTTGCATATGGTAATTTGGCTGGATATAGTGTCAAAGGACTCAAAGTGTGTCCTATTTGTGAATCTGATACATGTTATCACCAACTTGAGTTTGGAAAAAAGACTGTTTACCTTGGGCATCAAAAATTTCTAAAACCCAATCATTCTTATCGTAGATTGCGGAAGGCTTTTAATGGAGAGCAGGAGTTTGATATCCCTCCTATCCTTTAACCGGGGATGAAGTTTATCAACGACAGAAACATATTAATGTTATCTTTGGAAAGAGAGAAGAAGAAAAAGGGCCAGTTGAGAAAAATATATGGAAAAAGAAGTATGTGTTCTTTGATCTTCCATATTGGTCAAGTCTCGATGTAGTACATTGTCTTGATGTGATGTATGTGGAGAAAAATGTGTGCGATAGTTTGATTAGAACACTTCTAAACATTTTAGGCAATACTAAAGATAGTAAGCAATCTCGTCTCGATATGGAAGCGATGGGTATACGAAAACAATTAGCTCCAATAGAAAAAGGGAAAAGAACTTATTTGTCTCCGGGTTGTTACACTCTATGTAAAAAGGAAAAGAAAAGTTTTTGCGAGTGTTTGGATGGTATCACAGTTCCCCAAGGTTACTCATCAAACATCAAGAAACTTGTATCAATGAAAGATCTCAAGTTAATTGGTTTGAAATCTCAGGATTGTCATGTCTTGATGCAACAACTTCTACCAGTGGCTATCCATGGAATCCTACCATAAAATATGAGAGTAACTATAACCAGATTGTGTTTGTTCTTCAATGCCATATGTAATAAAGTTCTTGGTTTTAAAAAATTAGATGAATTAGAAGATGAAGATGCCATAATCTTGTGTCAATTGGAGATGTATTTTCCTCCATCATTTTTTGACATTATAGTTCACTTACTTGTTCATCTAGTCAGAAGAATCAGAATTTGTGGTCCAGTTTATTTAAGGTGGATGTTGTTAGAACGAGATTTGGTTCTGCCAGATATCTCTAAGTTTTGATAATAACAAAGTAGTATTTGTGTGAGAAAATTTTTGGTACTCTAATGTTTGTTTTCTAAAGAATTAACAAACAAGATATGACTCTGATAAAGAAAGCTCTGACAATGATAGAGACCATGTGAAATGTCATTCTGATTTGACCAAAGGTAGCTTCTGAGACAAAGAAGCAAGTCTGCTTCTGATATACTCACATTCAGAAAGATTCTAAGAAGACAATATGTTGCTGCTGCAATGCTCTCTTGGATTCTGCCTCTGAACATGACTCTGATGATTTAATTCTGAAAGCTTTCTAGCTTCTGAAGTCATTATCTTCTGAAGACTAAGTGTTGAAGACGCTGATGACAAGGTTCTTATGAACAACGTTCTGAAGACTCTGAAGACTTAAGTTTCTGAAGACTAAGTGCTAAAGACTTTGAAGACAAGGTTCTGCTGAACAACGTTATGAAGACTCTGAAGACTTAAGTTTCCAAAGACCAAGGGTTCTGAAGACTGAGTGCTAAAGACTCTGAAGACAAAGTTCTGGTGAACAAGTTCTAAAGATTCTGATGACTGAAGACTCTGAAGACCTAGTGATCAACTCTTCTACTTATGCTTCAACCATATCTATTCAGAAGCCTCTGATGAACAGAAGAAGATGAAACATTTGTGAGGGAAAATAGTACATAGTACTTATCAAACACATTCTTTTCCACTACCATTCCACTACCCTGATTTGGTGGTACAAAGGACAACTTTTATGTACGATTTCATCCCTACATAACGACATTATTTCAAGTCGCCAGCAATCTTAATGATATTCCTGATCTTCCCTTCAACGGATCTCTTCCTGGCTATATAAGGACTTGATCACTTGAAGAAACAAAAGAGAGACATATGCGTGAACAGTAAAGCACCACAATACAACGTAAGAAACAATGTTCATACTGTATAGATTTCCTTTAAGTTATTTGAGCTATTCATAGTGTTTGTATATGCTTGTATAGAAGAAATTCATTGTAAACATTAATTTTGTTCAAACAGTTGTTTGTATTCCTTAAGGGACCAGTTAGGTCAGAATCCTTAAGAAGAGACAATTAGTCTTTGATTGTTAGTCACCAGCAGTTGCTAGTGCAATGTAATTAGTTGATTATAGTGGATTAAGTCCTTGTGTATAAGGAAAAATCACCTTGGCGGGTGGACTGGATTAGCTTGGTAGTTTTCAAGTGAACCAAGATATATTGTGTGTCTTTCTCTCTTGTTAGTTTATTTGTGATCTTTGTTTGAGTTTCACAAAAAGCTTTCATTTTTGAAAACCCAACTCAAACCCCTCTTTCTTGTGTTTTCTCACAGCTTTAACGGGCATCAGAGCTCCGGTTCTGATTGTGATAAAAGCTTTATCAGCACTTCACCATGTTCAGTACTGATCTAGTATTTGTGTGAGATATCATGGCTGCAACCAATGCTATACCACCAGTCTTTGATGGTGAAAAGTTTGACTACTGGAAAGATAGAATTGAAAGTTTCTTTCTTGGTTACGATGTAGATCTTTGGGATCTGATAGTCGATGGCTACACTCACGCAGTTGATGTTACAGGAGTAAAAGTGTCTAGAAGTTCTATGACCAATCAACAAAAGAAAGATTACAAGAATCATCACAAGGCAAAAACTATACTGCTAAATGATATCTCTTATACTGAGTATGAGAAGATAACAAACATAGATACTGCCAAATCCATTTTTGATTCTCTGAGAATGACTCATGAAGGAAATGCTCAAGTTAAGGAGACAAAGGCGCTTGCCCTAATATAGAAATATGAGGCATTCAGAATGGAGGATGATGAAAGAGTTGAGACTATGTTTTCAAGGTTTCAAATGCTAGTCGCGGGACCTAAAGTTCTGGACAAAGGATACTCAGCTGCTGATCATGTCAAAAAGATCATCAGAAGCCTTCCCAAGAAATGGAGACCTATGGTAATAGCTCTAAAGCTATCCAAGGATCTGAATAGTATAAGTCTTGAAGAACTTGTTAGTTCTTTAAGAAGTCATGAGATAGAGCTGGAAGAAGATGAACCTCAGAAGAAGAGTAAATCTATTGCTCTTAAGTCTAAACCTGAAAAGGCAAAGGCTTATCAAGCTGAGGAAGAATCAGAAGATTCTGATGAAGAATCAGAAGATGAGTTATCACTCATCTCCAGAAGGATCAACAAACTCTGGAAACATATGCAAGGAAACATCAGAGGATCAAGAAGGAACAAAGGTCGTGCTGACTCATCATCTGGACAAAAGAAGCAGAGCTCTGGAAAAGAAGTCATCTGCTATGAGTGTAATGAGCCAGGTCGTTACAAGAATGAGTGTCCAAAGCTTAAGAAAGACAAGAAGCCTACGAAGAACTTCTCCAAAGCGAAGAAGGGACTCATGGCAACTTGGGATGACTCTGATTCTGAAGAAGAAGATTCTAATGAAGAACAAGCAAATGTTACGTTAGTAGCAACAACAATTGACGCCGAAGTTTCTGGAGAACCAGAAGACAAAATGCTATCAGAACCAGAATCAGACTCAGACTCAGACTCAGAGGTATTATCTAAACTCTCTCATTATGAATTAGAGTCGTGTCTTTTAGAAATGCTGGAAAAATATCAAACTCATTTGAAGTAAATACAAGGATCTTAAAAAATCCCATGTAATTGCTTCTAAAGCAAGAGATAAGCTTGAGCAGAATAATTCTTCTCTAAATGAAAATATTTTTACTTTAAAAAATAGTAATTATGCTTTGAAAAGCAAAATTTCCAAACTAGAAGAAGAATTAATCTCCAATGTCTCTGATACCAGTTGTGTCAACAAGTATGATAGAGCATTCCAGTACTTTCTGGCTAAAAGTATAGATAGAAGCAAAATAGCTTCCATGATCTATAGAGTTATCAGAAATGGAAAGAAAGGTCTCGGGTGTAAAGGAACATTTGAAATTGACGAAAGTCAGCCTGTAAAACCAAAACCACTATATGACCATTTTGTGCCTTCTGGAATTGAGCTTGTTTGTTCTAAGCTTGTACAGAAACCCCCACCGACACAGAAATCTATTTCTAAAGCTAAATATCATGCACAAATTCCACTTAATTATCTTGTTGCACATAAGCCCAAGGTTGTCAAACACTCTGGGAAAATTAACAAAAGAGGACCCAGAAAGTGGGTACCTAAGGACAAGATAATATATGTTGCAGATATCCTTAGCAGCTCAGTTGAAACACCAATCATGGTACCTGGACAGTGGTTGCTCGCGACACATGACGGGAAAAAGGCATATGTTCCAAAGTCTGGAACTTAAACCTGGAGGCTTTGTTGGTTTCAGAGGAAACCATAAGGGAAAAATCATTGGCTTTAGAACTGTTGGTAATGGTAAACTTAGGGGTGGAAAACGGGCATGCCCGCCCCGTTTAGGCCCGCCCCACAAATGCCTGCAAAAAAAGGGGCGGGCCGGGGTGGTCATAGTTGAGGATGTGGGCCTAAAACCTAGGCCCACCCTGCAAAAAAGTCAGGGCGTGGCGGGGAAAACCCATGGGCACTATACCTTTTAAGCCTAAAAATGCAAAATTTTATGTAAATGCTTGTGCCCGCAAAAGCCCGCGACGAAAACGGGGCGGGGCGGGGCGGACACATTAGAGGGTGGGGGCCTAAACCCTTGGCCCACCCCGCACTAAAGTGCGGGTAAAACGGGCATGCCCAACGGGTCGGGCCCGTTTTGCCACCCCTAGGTAAACTTCCTTCTATTACTGATGTTCTTCTGGTCGATGGTTTGATGCATAACTTATTATCAATTAGTCAACTTAGTGACAATGGTTATGATATCATTTTTAATCAAAAGTCCTGTAAGGCTATCAGTTAGAAGATGGCTCAATTATTTTTATCGAAAAGAGGAAAAACAACATTTACAAGATTAGACTTTCTGATCTCTATGAACAGAATGTCAAATGCTTAATGTTTGTTAATGAGGAGCAATGGGTATGGCATAGACGTTTAGGCCATGTTAGCATGAGGAGGATTTCTCAACTAAATAAGCTTGAACTTGTCAGAGGCTTACCAAATCTGAAGTATTCTTCAGATGCTCTTTGTGAAGCATGTCAGAAAGGAAAGTTCTCTAAAACTTCTTTCAAAGCAAAAAAATGTTGTGTCCACCTCTAGACCGTTAGAACTTTTACACATTGATTTGTTTGGACCAATGAAAACTGCTTCAATCAGTGGAAAGAAGTATGGATTAGTTATCGTTGATGACTATAGTCGTTGGACATGGGTAAAAGTCTTGAAACACAAGGATGAGTCACATTATGTGTTCTCTACCTTTTGCTCACAAGTGCAAATAGAGAAGGATTGCAAAATAGTCAGAGTCAGAAGTGATCATGGTGGAGAATTTGAGAACAGATACTTTGAGAATCTTTTTTATTCCCATGGCATTTCCCATGATTTCCCCTGTCCCAGAACTCCACAACAAAATGGAGTAGTGGAAAGGAAGAATAGGACTTTGCAAGAAATGGCTCGTACCATGATCCAAGAAACTGACATGGCTAAGCACTTCTGGGCTTAGGAAGTTAAAACAACATGTTATATTCAGAACAGGATCTCTATCAGACATATTCTGGGTAAGACTCCCTATGAATTGTTGAAGAATAGAAAACCCAGCATCTGGTATTCTCATCCTTCTGGCTGTATTTGTTTTATGTTGAACACTAAAGAGAATCTTGGAAAGTTTGACTCCAAAGCTCAAAAGTATTTACTGTTAGGATTCTCTGAACGCTCTAAAGACTACAAAATCTATAACACAGAAACACAGATTGTTGAGGAATCAACTCATGTCAGATTCGATGATAAGCTTGACCCTGAAAAGTCAAAGCTAGTTGAAAAGTTTGCAGATTTGAAGATTACTTTATCAGAATCCTAGGAGGAAGATTCAAAGGAAGGAGACAAGGATGCAGTATCTACAGAATCAAATACAACCTTACCGAAAACAACAAATAGTCTATCTCTTCAGAAGAAGAATAAACTAAAGACTTCTCACTCTGAGGAATTAATTCTAGGAGACAAAGTTGATCCAGTCAGAACTCATTCATCATTCAAACCTTCTGAAGAAACTCTTATGGGTTTGGTGTCTCTGATAGAGCCAATATCAGTTGATGAAGCTCTTAGGGAAAATGAGTGGATTCTGGCCATGTAAGAAGAGGTGAATCAATTCATCAGAAATGATGTCTAGGATCTTGTTCATAAACCAAAAGGTGTTCACGTCATTGGAACAAAGTGGGTATTCAGAAACAAGTTAGATGAGAAAGGTGAGGTTGAAAGAAACAAAGCACGAGTGGTAGCACAAGGTTATAGTCAGCAAGAAGGGATAGACTATCCAAAAACCTTTGCACCAGTTACCAAGTTAGAATCTATTCGTCTTTTAATTTCCTTTGCTGTAAATCATGACATTACTTTATATCAGATGGATGTAAAGAGTGCATTTTTAAATAGGTATATTTCTAAAGAAGTGTATGTGCACCAACCTCCTGGTTTTGAAAGTTCTAAAAACCCAGATTTCGTTTTCAAACTTAAAAAATCGTTATATGGTCTGAAACAGGCTCCCAGAGCTTGGTATTGAAAGGCTAAGTAACTTTATTTTGGAAAATGACTTTACCAGAGGAAACATGGATACAACACTATTTTACAAAACCTTTAAAAAAGACATTTTGGTTTTTCAAATTTACGTTAAAATGATATTATATTTGGTTCTGTTAATACTTCCTTGTGCAAGGAATTTTCTAAGTTAATGCAGGCTGAATTTGAAATGAGTCTGATGGGAGAACTCGGATTCTTTCTAGGAATTCAGATTGATCAACGTCCAGAAGGAACGTATATTCATCAGAGCAAGTATGCAAGAGAACTTCTGAAGAAGTTCAATATGTTAGAAAGTAAACCTGCAAAGACTCATATGCATCCGACATGCATTCTGGAGAAAGAAGAAGTAAGTAAAAAGGTTTATCAGAAGCTCTATCATGGTATGATAGGCTCTCTTCTGTATTTTACTGCTTCTCGTCCAGATATTTTGTTCAGTGTATGTCTTTGTGCTCGTTTCCAATCAGATCCAAGGAAAACTCACATAACAGTTGTTAAGAGAATCCTAAGGTATCTAAAAGGAACAACTAACCTTGGTTTGATGTATAAGAAAACATCAGAGTACAAGCTTTCTGGTTATTGTGATGCTGATTATGCTGGAGAGAGATTAGAAAGGAAAAGTACTTCTGGAAACTGTCAGTTTCTGGGGAACAACCTCGTCTCTTGGGCAAGCAAAAGACAATCAACCATTGCACTTTCAACTGCAGAAGCAGAATATATCTCAGCATCACTGTGCAGTACTCAGATACTCTGGATGAAGAATCAACTAAAAGGTTATCAGATACATGAGAGTAACATTCCTATCTTCTGTGATAATACTTCTGCTATTTGTTTATCCAAGAATCCTATTCTGCATTCTAGGGCAAAACCTATTGAAATAAAACATCACTTTTTACGTGACTATGTTTAGAAGGGTACTTTTTAGTTAAAATTTGTGGATACAAACCACCTGTGGGCTGATATTTTCACAAAACCCCTTGCTGAGGATATATTCGTATTCATTTTGGAAAATCTATTTATAAAACCGTGTCCAGAATGAGTAGATGAAATTTTGATGTGTCAAGTCACCAGAACTTCTGAAATAAGATTCTGACGTTAAGCAAATTGTTTTATTAATGTCTTTCTGATTAATGAGACTTCTACATGTTAGAAGATGTCCTGATCAGAAACTTGTATAGTCAGATACATCTTGGTATTCTTGACTTTGGGAATATCAAATGTGTTCTCTTGAAATAAACGGCTATGATTACTTTGTTACACATATCCAAAATCAAATCATATCTTACTGTTGAAGAGACACCTCGAGCGTTGTGATTTTGTGAGACTAGGTTTCAAGTAATTACTCCTTATTATTCCTTTTTTTATTGCTGTAATCATGTTTTGATGCATTGGGTTTGGTAATTTACTTGAGAATAGATTAAATCTTTACGTCTTCCCCTATTACTATGCGTTCATTAAGATGTGTGTAAGACAAAGATTTCTTGAAACTAAGCGCTTCTCTTCCCAACCTTTATTCCTTGTCAGATTCTTCCCTCCCATTTTCAAGTATACATTTATTCGTATTTATTGACTGATATCAAGATTTGAATAACGTATACCAAATTTGTGATATTTTGGAGACTGATACACTCTTTTCCCATTCTTTGTTTTTGTTTGTGTCTCTTACCTTGCTCTTGTCCTTCATCACTTGTCTTGGAAATGATGAATTTTCGTTTCAGTTTATCTAATCTTTATTGCTATTTAATGCTGATACATTTTCTTCTCTTTATATATCATACTCCTCCTCATAACTGTTCATCAATCCCTCAAAACTTATTTATCCTTCCTATCATGTTTTGATCACCATGTCTATCAAAACTTTTCTTGGCAATGAAGAAGTTATGGAAGTCGTCAACGAGAAAAGGCTAAACCTCCCAAGACTCCGAGACTTAGGCTTATACATATCTACCAACATGCAGATTCAAGGGTGGTCAGGATACTACGCAATCTTGCATGGACCCATTTTTCATGTCCTTGTGAAGGAATTCTGGAAATATGCAAGGATTGGAGAAGACAACAATTCTGTCTGGTCTTCTGTTTTTGGTGTTCTGGTCATCATAACACCTATCTCCATCGCTCAAGCAATCAACTGTGTTCAATCTGGAGTCACTGTTGAAGATTTCCATCTGTCCTACTCATTTATTGAGGATCTCATTGAAATTCATGATGTTTCTATAAACAGATATAAACCCTAAAATCCTGAAGGACTCCTTCCCACCGGTAAAATATCGTTTCAACTCCTGCTTACCAACTTTCGACCCAGAGGAGTGGCCAAAAATGCTTTGACTCATGATGATAGACTCTTTATCTACTTCATGATGTACAATGTCTGGGTTAACCTTCCTCAAACTATCTTCAATCATCTGAAGAACTGTGTTGAAATCTCCAGAAATCAGCATAAGTCCTTCATACCCTATGGAAGAATTATGTCTAAGTCGTTCTTCAAGGCTGAAATAATTGGTTTAGCCAGAATACTTGGACCAGAAAATGCTATGGTTGAAGAAAGATGTGAAAGGGTTGATGAGGTGGAGGACTTTTGATGGTTGGTGGGCGGGTGTTCTTGTTGGTCTTTCAGAATTTGGTCTCTCTTTTCATGATTTTGATTAATTGTTTTTGCTTCTGTCTGTCTGTTGTTGTGGTTGTCTTGTTCTGCGTCTCACTTATGTACCTATGCCTCTGGCGTTTTTAATCAATAAAAAGCATCTTTGTTACATCTATTTTATCTTATTGCATTTCTTTATGATTGTTATCAAAGGGGAGAAGTACTGAATTTAATATATCTAATTTCTCTTGAATTACATCCAATACTCCAAATGCTTGCGTTAACCGTTGATTATCCTTTTTTATTATGACAAAAAGGGGGAGTATATTAATGGAAAATTATTTTGATAAAAATATCTTGTCTCTGAATCATAGCCCTGACATTCTAACAATTTAATTGCACATTTTTCTTCTGAGAATGCTTTTCAAGAACAATATTAATATATTGGCAATCAGACTCTGATTTAACCAAACTCTAATTTAACCAACCAGGCTCTGTTATCAGACTCCATTACCACTATAATTAAGCTTTGATACTCTAGATCTAACTAGATCCTTATAATCAGGCTCTGGTATCCCAAATCTGATAAGATTTTTTTTAAGTCTTAGATTCAGGGGAGATTAATAAAGGGAGGTTAATTCTAAACTTATCTTTGTCATTTCCTATTAATTATCTTCGTACAAAATTGATTTATCAAAATACATTGTTTTATCATTAACAAAAATGGGGAGATTGTTAGAACAAGATTTGGTTCTACCAGATATCTCTAAGTTTTGATAATAACAAAGTAGTATTTGTGTAAGAATAATTTTGGTACTCTAACGTTTTTTTTATGAAGAATTAACAAACAGGATCTGACTCTGATAATTCTGCCTCTGAACATGACTCTGATGATTTACTTCTGAAGGTTTTCTAGCTTCTGAAGTCATTATCGTCTAAAGACTAAGTGCTGAAGACTCTGATGACAAGGTTCTGATGAACAATGTTCTGAAGACTCTGAAGACTTAAGTTTCTGAAGACTAAGTGCTAAAGACTCTGAAGACAAGGTTCTGCTGAACAACGTTCTGAAGACTCTGAAGACTTAATTTTCCAAAGACCAAGGGTTCTGAAGACTGGTTGCTAAAGACTCTGAAGACAAGGTTCAAGTGAACAAGTTCTGAAGACTCTGATGACTCAAGACTCTGAAGATCCAGTGATAAACTCTTTTACTCATGCTTCAATCATCTCTATTCAGAAGCCTCTGATGAACAGAAGAAGATGAAACGTTTGTGAGGGAAAATAGTACATAGTACGTATCAAACACGTTCTTTTCCAATACCATTCCACTACCCTGATCTGGTGGTACAAAGAATAACTTTTGTGTACGATTTTTATCCCTACATAACAACATTATTTCAGTCGCCAGCAATCTTAATGATATTCTTGATCTGCCCTCCAACGGATCTCTTCCTGGCTATATTAAGTCCTTGTGTATAAGGAAAAATCACCTTGGCGGGTGTACTGGATTAGCTTGATAGTTTTCAAGTGAACCAGGATATATCGTGTGTCTTTCTCTCTTATTAGTTTATTTGTGATCTTTGTTTGAGTTTCACAAAAATCTTTCATTTTTGAAAACCCAATTCAAACCCCCCTTTCTTGTGTTTTCTCACACCTTAAGATGTATCCAATAGAGCGATACACAAGGATCTTTAAAGGATATACGAAGAATCATCACCGACCGGAAGCTTCAATTGTTGAAAGGTACATCACAGAAGAAGCTGTTGAGTTTTGTACAAACTATTTGTCGAAAGAAGAGTTTATAGAAATTTCAAAGTCTCGTCATGCTGACACTAAAGGTAGAGGTATTCAATGTTTAAATGTTAAGTCAATGGCTCAAGATGTAGTTATTCAGGCACATTTCTATATCTTGAATAATCTTGAAGAAGTTCAACCTTACGTGGCTACTCACAAAAGACTTTTGAAGAAAAGATATCCACGAATGAGTGACAAGTTGTTGTTGATCGACCATAACAAGAAATTCCTAAATTGATATAATAAAAGGATACCAGATGATCATAGTGCATATGAGACAATTAAATGGTTGTCGTTCATGCCAAAATTTAATATGATAACTTGGACTACATATGACATTGGTCATTATAAAAGATGATCGTAGTACAATGCAAAATAGTGGGGTTATGGTTGAGGCCGAATCCATGTATTTCTCTAGTTCTAAAAATAAGAATCCAATATTGGCATCTAGTGCGTTCTATGGTGTCATTGAGGAGATTTGGGAGATTGATTATGTTATCTTCGAAGTGTCTTTATTTAAATGCAAGTGGGCTCCCAATAATATCAATGGTGTACAAACGGATGGCCTAGGATTCACCCGGGTTGACCTTGGCAAGGTAAATTATATGACCGAACCATTCATCATGGCTTCACAAGCAAAACAAGTTCTTTATGTGACCGACCCTTCGGACACATCGGAGAAATGGTCAATTGTTCTCTGAGGAAAATACATTCCTAGTAGTGATGAAAGTTTTGATATTCCTTCTACTCCTTCTTACACAACAAAAGTGCCTACCACATATGATGAAGTTGATAGAGATGATGTGCATGCTATTCGTATCGATCATAATGAAGGCATATGAGAAAATTAACAAGTATTTAAGTTATTATTTCTAAGTATGTTTACTAACAAGTATGATTATTTGAAATTGTAGGTGTTTAAAGTCAAGACACCAAGAGACAAGGCACCAAGAGACAAAGAAACCAAAACACTAAGATACAATTATGTGATGTTATATAATATTTGTAGGTTGTTTTGTGCCATTTTTCTTTTGATGTAATATATATACAATGTTTGGTTCTCAATTCAATGTATGGATTTGATGTAATACAAAAAAATTATTGTTATGACACAATTGATGTTTCTGTTTTGATACATTTCACAAAAATACAGGTTAAAAATGAGAAAATTTTAAAGAGCATAAATATATTTTTTTTAAAAGCAGATAATTTAACGAGGGTTGTTAAATATGACCGTGGTTGTAGATTGAACGCATATATATCCTATAGACTCATGTGAATCGACATATCCTATTCTCACCCCTGCCCTTATTAGCAATGACAAAGTTGCATATTAATTTACTTTTGACATACAAGAATATGCAAGGTGATATCAAGATCATAATCTTAAGGATTGACATCAAATACATGGCTAATAGCAATGACAATCACAAAGTTGTATTTAAAGAGTGACCAACTGGCTTTACCTAGTTCTATACCTAGTTGTCGGGGAAAACTCTAAATAACTATACTAGTATATATACAGTTGATATATGGTAAGTATTTTAAAAGGATATGAAAGAATGACTTACAGTGTGCAGCTTCCCACAATACAGTTATATATATGAAAGCGAGTAAATGAAAGCTGTTAAAACTTACAGGTGAGTAAGCTTCCATGCTGTATTGTTAGTTGTTCAAAGAAATTAAAGAAAGTTTTGATAACAACTGTATATTTGAACTTAAATCAAAAGGGAAGTTGTTTTTGGAAAGATTGTTGGGGCTTATACTCAAGGAGAGACCCAAGGTTTAACAGTGATTGCACCGTTGTTTTGAAGATCGTATCGGGACTTATACAACGACTGAGGCCCAAAACGGTTTATTTACAAAAGGGTTGGGTCTTACAACTCAAGGAGAGGCCCAAAGATGTTTTCTTAAAAAAGAAAGATGGGACTTACAACACGAGGGGAGGCCCAAGGATTTTGTTAAAAAAGCGACGATCGCACCGAACTTTTGAAAATGTACGAGGGACTTATACAATGTGTGAGGCCCAAAATTGTCTATTTACAAAGGGGTTGGATCTTACACTCTATTAGAGGCCCAAAGATGTTTTCTTAAAAAAAAAGATGGGACTTACAACACGAGGGGAGGCCCAAGGATTTTGTTAAAAAGGCGACGATCGCGCCGAACTTTTGAAAATATACAGAGGGACTTATACAATGTGTGAGGCCCAAAATTGTCTATTTACAAAGGGGTTGGGTCTTACACTCTATTAGAGGCCCAAAAAGGTTTTGAAAAAGAAAGATGGGACTTACAACACGAGGGGAGGCCCAAATGATTTGTTTTGAAATGGCGATCGCGCCGAGATTCTTTTAACGCAGAGGGACTTATACAATACATGAGGCCCAAAAATGGTTTTGGTTAAAAGGGGATTGGGTCTTACACTCCATTAGAGGCCCATTGGTGTTTTGAAATATTTGATAAGGATCAAAAATCAAAGAAACCCTAATTTCATTTTCTTTTAAAAGTAATCCTTTTAATAAAATGAATAAAATGACAAAATTACCAAATAAGTCTAAATAAACTACTTGTGATTTTTGGTTAAGGTTTGAAAAATGAGGTTTTAATCACGAGATGATTTAGGACTCATTTGAATTTGATTTTCAAGATGAATATTCATTTTTAAAAGGTTTAAAAATAATAAAAATGAGTTTATTTACAAAAATATCAACTATATTAAATAACTAATATAAATTTGATTTATTTATGGAATAAAATATTTTAACATTTTTGTGATTTTTTGAAAAAAAAAACCAATAAAAAATAATTAAAATTGAGAGAGAAATTAATTTTTCAAATCATTTAAAAATAATATGAAAAATAGTAAAAAATGGAAAAAGTGGTAAAAAAAAAGGGTCTGGGGCGAGGGGGATTCGAACCCCAGACCTCCAAGTCACAACGCGCGCCTTCTACCACTGGGGTGGTGATACATCCGTGTATCAAAACCACCCCATGAATACATAAGGGATGCCTTGTTCTAGGCCTGGGCTAGGCAAGGCAAGGCCAGCTTTTGGGCCAAAAACGTAAAGGTTGTAATTTCCTCATTTCTCCATGGATTGGGACAAAACTTAGGTCTATCCTGCCTAGAATTTCACAAGGAATCCAATGGTGCCCTTGGTTTTTTCAAATGAGGTCCCCATTTTAAAACCCGATGGTGTTTTTGAAATAGGCCTATAATTGCATTTTCTATGCTACCTCATGTTACAGGCAAGAATTACATGGTAAATTGGTTCAAACACAACATATACAACATGCATGAGATGTTTATGATCAGTGGACTTCAAAGCAATGCATATTTCAAAGAGTTCAAGTTGGGATGCTTACCTCTTTGGGAGCTTTTTGTGCTATCTGCCAAGTTCCGTGTGCCAGAAGTAGTTTGATCCTTTAGACACTCTCAATTGATCCCTTAGAAGCTTTTAGAATGATCACCACCAGCTAGAATCCTCAGGAACAAGTTTGAGCTCTTTCTTGCAAAAGGGGCAAAAGTGACCAATATGGAAACTCTCTCAAATGATGTTCCAGATGTGGGGAACCATTTGGGACAGTTCAAGGATGATATTTGGAGTGTGTTTAAGGTTTTATCTGGTTTTGAAAGTGACTGAATCAAGACATGGCTTGAAAAATGCAAAAAGTCCAATTTTGAGGTTTTGAGAGGGGACTTTGTGATTTTGGTGTTACAGGTCACATATGAGAGTTTGGACAGCTTAGATATGACATATTGGATGTGTTTGGATCACGAGCTGTGATGGAATTGCTCTCTAACTCAAAAACTCAGAGGTACCTTTTAAAAGAAGGCATTTTGGCCTAAAGAGAGGGATTTTGAGGAAAGCATCAGTTTGGGTGCTTTGGTGTACTCAAACTGATCACAATTGAGGCCTATTTATAGTGTGTCAAGTTTATTTTGGCATCAATAGTGAATGGAGGCTGCAGCAGGCCTTTGGCCAATGTTATGCAAAAGGAATCTCAAGTCTCCTCTAGCCATTGACTTGAGATTAGGGCACAGGCTTTGTAGCTTTGGTTCAGAGATAAACTTGGACTGAATTCAGTTGGAATAGGCTTAGTTCATGCCACCTTGGTGCATCCATTGAATGCTTGGAAACAAAATTGGAGCCTTGGCACTTTTTAGCTCTTTTAGGTTTGGTATGGCTACTTGTATATTCTTGGACTTTTGAGGCTTGGAGATCAGATCATCCCCCTTGGATTTGATCCTCTAATGTGTCCAGATTGATGACAAGGCTTAGATTTATCAGATTTGGACAAGTCAAGCAAAATGCACAAATTCTGCCTTGTAAAAACCAGTTCAGGATGCCATGTTCCAAGGGTTGTATCTCCTTGCTCAAATGGAATTTGGAGATGATCTAGTACTTGTTGGAAAGCCCTCATGGCATACTTTAACTTTGATGTCCACCCCTAGACCTGGTTTGACTTGAATCAAGGTGAAAACTGCCCCTACATTTTGGAAAAAGTAAGGCAAATTCTGACTTGGTGAAAATTTCACTAAGTGTTGGAAAAATGTCATTTTCATGTTTTTAGCCATTTTGATCACTCCATAACTGAAAATCCATGAAGAATTGGAATGAGATGTAGTTGACACTTTTGAATTATGTAATGAGAGCTACAAATCCATCTTTGGACCATCCAAAATGGTTACTTGGATCTCAAGTTATGGTCCTTGGAAGTTGGTACCCTAGCCACTTTGTTCCATAACTTATAAAAATTCTAAGTTTTTTATGGTTACCCCTTTTACAAGTTAACTCATTTCCTTTGGTTTTTCTGGATGAATGAGGATTAAAATCACATATTAACATTATTTTAGGGTTAAAGAACCTTGGTTAACCAAAAATTCAAAAAGTCAAACTTTGGATTTTTGTACAGTTGACTTTTTATCGGATGAAATCCAAACTGAGCGATCCTTTATGAAATCAAGCTCTTGACCTAAATCAAACCTAATGGATGGATTCCATAGGTTTTATAGGGTGTATTGAATCATGTCCCAAGGTTTGGGAGCATGTCTTGGTCAAAAGTCAAAGGTACAGTTGACTTTTTCTTCAAAACCCTAATTGTTGTCCTGATGAAATTGAAACTTGTGAATCAAGCTTCTTGGGTCAATCCATTATTATAAATGGATCAATATGGTGTATTGGAGGCCCTCAAATCATGTCTTGAGGTATTGGCTCATGTTTTGTCCCAAAAGTTAACTTAGGGGTGAATTAGGTCAAGAAACCCTAATTCCTGATTTTTGGGTAAATGCATCCCCCGAGGTTAAATTGACTTGATGCTTGGGTCCATGAGGTCCCTTGGAGTATCTTGGGTTGTTCTTTGAAACATTAGCTCATTCCCAGATGAAAATTTTCATCTGGAGGCCTTAGTCGACCAAAACCCTAATTTGGTGACACAGGCGATCTTGTGGCTTGATCCACTTGGAATGTTGCAACCTTATGCTTGATTCTTGATGTGGGAGTCCTCTTGATCCTTTATGGAGGTTTGAGATGTTAGACAAGTTGAAGATCATGTCATTTCTTGATTGATCCTTTGTCTAAGTGCTCTGAGAGGGCTTGAAACCCTAATTCTTGTTTGTGGTGAATTCTCAACAATCCTTGAGGAGATTGATGAGGCATGGAGGTACATCCATATTGTGATGATGATTTGCACAATGATGGGAAATCTTGGTGGTCAAAATTTAGGGTATGACAAATGCAATTGTAAGAGTGAAGATGAAGTGCAATGCAATGTATCTTTCAATTTTTTTCTCTTTTTTTCAAAGTGATGCATATGAGAATATATATGTATATGAACGAGTAACAGAAAAGCTGAGTTTGGAAACACAAAGACACATAAAAATGAGTGAATACGCCGACCTGTAGGAGCTGTGAGTCTACCTGAGCAAGACAGAGATCAAAACTACACACAAAAGGAGTCCATGCGTCGACCTACAGCAGGCCATGCATCGACGCATGCAAGGCAGAAAACTTTCAAATGTTTTTCTTATAGTGTGCGTCGACCTGTAGGATTCCTGGGTCGACGCAAGCATGGCAGAAAGTTTCAAACACCATTTATCTTCATTGTGAGTCGGCCTATGACCTATGTGAGTCGACCTATGACCTATATGAGTCGACCTAAGGCTTTAAAAATGACTCAAAATCCATTTTTGACAAAATGTATGATCCTATATGTCTAAATACTTGTATACGGATCTTTATGCACGTTTGTAAAAGATGAATGCATGGCTTAGATAAGGTGATACCATCAAAAATACACACGTACGAAATATCTTAGTTTTGACATCATTAAAACATAGTAAGAAAGAACCTTTATCTCACATGTAGTATTTGCATGCTTAGGTTTTTCAATTCTATCGTATTATATCATTTGTTCATTGAAAGCGCTTTATTGCGTAAATATTAGGTATTTTTGGAATTGGATAACTAGTTAAGATAGATTGGTGATTAATAATCTGAAACAATTTGACCTTCAAGTTGTTTCCCAAGTTCCCCTCTTCCCTGCATTGATTCCAAGACTTGTAACAGTCTTTAACACTGAAGTTGTTGTCTATTTTCCTTGGCCACAAAACCTCATCTTCAATATGCCAGTTCAGCCTGACTTCCTCTATAATCTGCTGCATTTCACCAACAGATTCACCATCTACATCAGTCAATATTACATTCTGTCCTATAATATCCTAATTCCACGTGTCTTCAATCCAAAGCCCACAGTCCTTGATTAGAATACTCTGATTTGGTGATGAATTGTATAAGGTTGGAAATTGGATTTTGAGAGCATTTCCACCAGTCCACCTAGAATGCCAAAAAGAAGTGTTGCATCCATTACCCACTTTCCATATCAATTGATTGAAAATACCCTGCTCATTTGTAGGCTTAGCAAGACCAACCAAGTCATTACACCATCTTGACCACTGTTTTGATGAGTTCTCTGGTTGATTTAAGAAGAGGTTGTGAAAGTCCCCACCATACCTAGCCTTAATGATTCCTTTCCATATTGTATCTGAATCATGAGTTATTCTCCAAAGCTATTTGGCCACTAATGCCCTGTTGAATGTAGAAATATCTTTAACTCCTAAGCCACCTTGGTTTCTTGAGTTGCAAATTAAAGACCATTTCACCCAAGCAATACTTTTCTTCTCCCCATCACCCGCCCATAAGAATTTCCTCTGAATAGCTTTGATTTCCTTTAACACTTTAACAGGTGCTAAGTAGAAAGCTAGATAATGTACTGGCAAGTTGGTTAAAACATAATTGATCAAAGTGACACGTCCTCCAATGGATAACATCCTACCCCTCCAAGAAGCCAAACGAGTTTTAATAGATGAGATGATAGGTTTCTTAAATTTTGTTGATTTATGTCTTCCCCCAACTGAAAGTTGTTGCGGTGAGAATCGGAGGTCAAGCTATTAATTAACTTGCATCACAAAACTTTGAAATTCACCACCGAGCTTTGATTTATCCAAAGGAAAGGGTAAAGATCGAAAGAAAAACCCTTTTGCGCCATGTGAAGACACAGCTAAGAGATCGGGGGTTCGTTATACTAAGGGAAGATATTAGCACCCTAAGTATCTGTAGTACTCTATAGGAACCTCATGTTTGTTTGTGTG
Source organism: Lathyrus tuberosus (assembly GCA_022829125.1). Taxonomy (NCBI): domain Eukaryota; kingdom Viridiplantae; phylum Streptophyta; class Magnoliopsida; order Fabales; family Fabaceae; genus Lathyrus; species Lathyrus tuberosus. The sequence goes on along the minus strand of JALAZF010000306.1, from coordinate 5,807,315 downwards.
TTATGTTATGTTTGTTTGCTAAGGGAATCTGTTAAGGTTGAAGGTAAGGACTTAGGGGTGTATACACTAAGTATGCTTGCCAAGACGTCGCATCTTGTGCCTACGTATCCTGACTAAAGAATCAGAGCAACCGTAGTTCACCTACCTAAAGGTGAGGATTGAGGAACCATTGACTAGGGCCAAAGTTCCAAAGGGAGTGAGTATGAGCTCATGTAAAGTTAAAGAAATCTCTAAGTCTAAGTTGTAAGGGTAAGTGAATACTCATAATGATGAGAATCACATAGAGTTGAAGAACTCTAACTTAATTTTAAGTTTGAAGGTAAATGACTCTAAGGAGGCCAAAGGGGAAGGAACATCATAATGATGATGCTCACATAGAGTTAAGGAACTCTGGGTGGAACCTAAGTCATGAGGTAAGTGTCTCTAAGGAGGCCAAAGAGAGAAGTGAGCAACTATGAGGATAGTGCTCACAAGAGAGGAACCTAATGAGGTTAAAGGGAGAAGAGGCTCTAAGAAGGCCAAGGGTGAATCCTTATGAGGATAGGGAATGGCCTTAAGGAGGCCAATATGGTATATGAGCTATCTATGACTTAAAAGTCAATAGAGAGTCTTTCCTTTGGAAGGAGGGGAGTGATGAGGGTTAAGGAGGAGAAGCTGAAGAGCTTGCCTCACTCAGGGAAGACTTAATAAAGTTATAAGATAACAAAACATCATAAACAAGATGAGCATGTGGGCATGGTGATAACCAAAACACTTCAAAGGGAGAACATGTGGAAGTGTTTTAACAAACATAAGTGGTATAGGTAAATCAAAAGAATGTGATAACATCTTAAAGTTCAAGTAATACAAAATGATAATCCAATGCATACAAGCACTCAAAATGGTTCCAAACATGGCATTCAAGTTTCAAAACATAAACATATCACATATCTGATCAAACAAACTCATGTTATAAGGCAAATGATCTAAAGAGATCTCATGGTATTTCAAAGGATATTTTCATGTAAAAAACACATTAAACATCAAGGAAATAAAGTGAAACACAAACTTACAAAGTCACAACATCAAGTAAGGTTCAAGGTAACATGCTTTAGGTCTTATTTGATCAATATAAACAAGGAAACATGGCAAAGAAATCAAAAGAAGTCAAGATGTTCTTATGAAAACCCTAAAAAGCCTTTCACTCTCAACATTAATAAATGTTCCAAAAATAATTATTTTCACCAATTTCTTTTTACAATCAGAAAATAGACATGTTAAAGAACATTTTGCAAAAAGAATGGATCAAAAAGAGTGAAAAATGAGCAAGTTATGAATGTTTGAAAACAAGGTACAAACCATAAAATGGGAAATGGAACAAGTGATAAAAATAAGGGAAATGCACCCCATGGGTGTTGAACCCACGCCCTAAGGCTCAGGCACAAAAGCCTTACCAACTAGGCTGCGCGCGCAGTGTGAACATAATGTGCAAGCATTCAATAAAATAACATAACAAGTGGTTCAGGTAGAAAAATAAAAAGGAAAAGGTCTGGGGCGAGGGGGATTCGAACCCCAGACCCTTCGCTTGCCAATACCTACAACCTCCTCCATGGACCAGCGGTGCTACACTCTCATCCAAATATTATACACTTCAAATTATTTTTATTTTAAAACAACCCTTAAACGGCCACCTCAACGCCACATGGGACAGACTAGGGGCCACCACTTCTTCTTCCTCATTCTCATTCTCTTCTCTCTCGAACCCTAATAATAATAACCATGGCCAAGTTTTCTAACCCACGGATCTCTCTCATTTCTCCACCAAATCAAGTGAAACAAAAATCAAAGTTGGAGTAAAAACTCCCAGGAACACGAACATGTTCTTAGTTTTCATTGATAACCATTATATGATTCAGAAATCAACACACGACAATGCAACAACATAAAGTTTCAACATGTTATATCATGCAAAGTTTCAACCAAACATGGTAACCTTGAATTCAGAAACACAAAACAATAAATACACTACATTTTAACATTCAAACAACAACAATATCATACATGAACATGAGGGTTTAAAGTTCAGAATTCCTACCTCTTGGAGAAAGTCCAAGGATTCTTCTATAGCACTTGCAGAGAAGAGAAACACCCTTCTAGAACTTTGTTGACCTTTGGAGAAGAGAAGCAGATGCTTAGAAACTTTGGAGGGTGCTTCAAATATGGAACTCGATCCTTCTTGCAAATGGAATCTCAAAATGGCAGATGATGGTAGGGGTGTTACAGTTAGGGTTTGAGTTTCTAAAGCTTCTCTATTCAATGCTTAGAGAAGATTTGTGGAGTAAGAGAGAAAACGCACGAGTAAAACTTGTGTTTGGGGAGTTCTTGCAGATTTGAAAGAACTTGTGAATGAGAGGATAGAGTGAGCAATCAGCCTCTTTTGGGGGTGATTCTGGTGTATTTTAGAGAGTAGATTGAGCATCTATTTATAGGAAATGTTGAGGGTTCAAGGCATGGTCAGAAATGGGAACTCGCCAAGTTTACCCTTTTGAGAAGCTTCCTTCGTGTGAGCTGGCTTTGCTGAGTAAGAAGTCCTCAAAGCCCTAGCCATAGGCTCTGTTGCAATGTGGACTGATTTGATTGGATCAGAACCTAAGTTACAAGGAGAAATAGTGGACTTCCATGCCTTGTGTAAAGTTTCTCTCACCTCATGTCAAGTTGCACCAAGTTGAATAAGACCATGTTATTTTAATGCTACCACTTGAGGAAAATCGTGGCAGAGGTTTTCAACATGCTAATCTTGCTTCTAAACATCAGAATATTGAGGCATTTGGTGATTAAGAAGTGTTCTGGACTGGACCAATGGCTAGACGTGGCCCAATCTGCCTCTGCTCCAGAGCGGCCCAAATTGCCTAAGTCCAATCCACAGAGGGGCAAAAGTTACCTTTATGCCCCTCCAACCGGGCACGGAATACAACTTTCCTCCCTGGAATCACTGCCCGTTACGCACGACTTCACTGCTCCCCGAACAGCTATGGACAGGTGCCCAGAACCACGCCTATGCCCGACATAACGGCTAGTTTTGGGCACCCTGCCCGACATAACGACTAGTTTGGGTAGTTACTTATTCTTTGGGGAAAACGGTTATTTCGCCCCGAAAATAGGACCGTTGGCCACGCGCTGGGGACTCTATATAAACCCTCTTGCTTGAGAGGGTCAGTTATCCAATATTCACCCTAAGAATTCATACTTTGTACTTGCCCCTTTTCTCTGACCCTTTCTCACTTGAGCGTCGGAGTACCTTGCAGGTACACCCCCTTCTCTCCATACGACCAGCATCCCTGATGCACTTGGCGGCCTGATTCTACAGGATCTGATCCAGCCTTCAAGATCAGTGGTACCGTCTGTAGGAATATTTGTTCTCCCCATCTTTCTTTCCTCAAAAACCGAAGATCAAAACAATTCTCAAACATCATCACGATCATGGCCTCCCAAGATCGCACCAAGGATGCTCTCTAAACCACCATCCTCCCCGTCAACAAATCTGACGTTGAAGACCAGTCATCTCTCCTCCGAGATGTCCGTTTCCTCAGGGATGGAGCCACTGCTTCTCCTTACCCTACCCCTGCTGATCGCCACAACGATCAACCATCACTTGACGTCCAGCCCGTTCCTGTTCCGCCCAACGCCGACCCGACCATGGCAGCCCTCCTGGAGGCGATCAACAAAACCAACACCCTGATCCTGCAGCAGAACGAGAGGATCAGGGCACTCGAAGAGTCCCGCCGTCCGATATCCCCTCATACGCAGTGGAACCAGGGACGATCAAGAAGCCAGCAGCCCCGGAGAGAAATCGACCGAAGACTGCGCCAAGAGCCTGATCCTCGCATAGCTCGGAAGCAGGACCAGATCTCCCCGCGTGACCAGTACGCTCATGACCACAAGAGGACTCGAAGGAACGAGACATCCCCCCGATCAAGTCTAAAGGACGGGACTGCTCACCTTCCCCGCGAAGGAACCGCTCACCTTCTCCTCGAAGGAACCACTCACCTTCTCCACGAAGGAACCGGCATCGCGAGCATCCCGTTTGGTCCCCATCATACACCAGTTCTAGTGATGACGACGAGCCTCGCGGCCCGTTGTCCCAGGAGATCTTGGCTACCCGTCTCCCAAAAGGCTTGGAGAAACCCCCGTCACTCGACACGTACGACGGGACCACCGACCCTGACGAGCACATCGAGAACATCGATGCGTTGTTAGACTACCACGGCGTATGGGGAGCCATCAAATGCAGATTGTTCCCGACCACGCTCCGAAAGGGAGCGATGATATGGTATAAACAACTGCCCGAGGAGTCCATTACCTCGTGGAAGCAGCTGGGCAGGATGTTCTCGCGGCACTTTACAGCATCTCGCCGCCACCCCAAAACTGAGGCCTCTCTTGGAGCCATAATCCAGGGGAAAGACGAACCTCTTCGCGCATATATTGAGAGGTTTAACAAGGAAGCAGTGCAGGTCCCGACGACAGATAAAATGAAAAAGTTTATGCTCGAAAAAGGGGTCCGCCCGGACTCCGAGTTCTCTAAAGCCATTGGCCTCGCGCCACCGAGGAACTTAGACGCACTCCTCCTCAAAGCCCAATCTCATATTCAGTATGAAGAGAAGATTGCGGCCTGTAACGTCCGAGCATCACGCCGCCAGGAGAACGCTCGGGCCTCCAAAGGAGATGAAGCCTCGACATCTCGTCGGGGTGAACGGAGGCACGAGGACCGTCCACGGGACTCCTGCGACAAGGGACCCTTCGGCCGCTTCCATGACTACACTCCCCTGACCGTTTCCAGGGAAAAGATTTTGTCCGAATGTGCCAATTTGGAGTTCAAACAGGATGGGGTCCGCTTCCCCAAACAACTGCCGAACAGACCAAACGTGGACAAATCAAAATACTACCGTTTCCACAAAAGTCACGGCCATACTACGGTGGATTGCATCCATCTGAAGGATGCCATTGAGATACTGATCAGGGATGGCCACCTGAAGCAGTTCGCGAAGAAGAAGGACACTCCTCGGCAAGACGCCCAGGAGTCCAAGAAGGTCGAGGAGGAGGTACCCTCCTCGGAAGACGCCAATGTACAGGTCGCTATGTCCATATCGCAACCCGAGGACTTCAACATTCCGGACGGGCTCAGTGCCCCTGCATATTTCGCGGCCCATAGCCCGTGGGAGACTTTTCCCTCCGCCATGGTCATCTCTGGCGGGGGTTTTAACAAAGTCACTGTGGGCTCCGTGAAACGGAAGTTCGAACACCTGATCAACACAAGCTCCAGCAAAGTAACCGCGCTTGATCGGGCACAGAGGGGCTCCGTCCCCATCTCCTTCTACCGGGAGGAGCTCCTCGGCGGCTCCCCGAACTCAAGCATACCTTTGCTCGTCAGAGCACGGATGGCGAACTTCGACGTTCACAGAATACTCGTCGACCAGGGCAGCTCGGTCGACATCATGTACTCCCAGTTGTTCTCGACACTTTAGCTGGATGAATCGCACCTTACCCCCTACGTAAGGTCCGATTTACAGGGATTCAACGGGTCTGTGACCAAGCCGTGGGGATACGTCGAGCTGATCGTGACCTTCGGATCAGCTGAAACGGCCAGATCCATCAAGGTGCAATTTCTAGTAATCGACTGCCCGTCACTTTACCAATGCATTTTCGGAAGCCCAACTCTGGCCGAGTTGGTAGCAGTGCCCTCTACAGTCCACCTGAAGATGAAGTATTACAATTCGAAAGGGATGGTCGCCACCCTCCACGGCGATATAGAAGCTGCCCGACGGTGTTTCGAAGCAGCTACAAAGGGACTCAACATCATTGCGCCCAAGACAAAGGTGTCGAGCAAGCCAGCACTGCCAAGCAGCTCCGAGGAGGCCAAGCCTCTGCCCCAGGTCGACTATATCGACCTCGACAGTCGCTTCCCCGAGGACCAACAAGAGGAACGAGAAGCTTCAGCCAGCCCGTCCGCGTCATCCAGCAGCAGCTCCAATCCGATGCGCCCAATCCCGGATGGCAACTTCGAGATAGTTCTGTTCGGCAAAGACCCCCAACAGGGAGTGAAGATCGGAGTAGACCTGCCTGACATCGTGAGGAAGCAGCTCAAAGCATGCCTCTGGGAGAATGCCAACCACTTCGCATGGAGCGTCGCGGAAATGCTCGGCTTGGATCCATCCGTCGCTTGTCACCAGCTGACCATCGACCCGACCGTCAAGGCAGTAGCACAACGTAGGCGGAAGCAGTCTCTGGAGAAAACGGAGGCTGCTGAAAAAGCTGTAAAGGACCTCCTCGAGGCCAAATTTATTTCGGAAGCCAAGTACACAACTTGGCTGTCCAACGTTGTATTAGTTAAAAAATCTAATGGAAAATGGCGCTTGTGCATTGATTATACCGATCTCAATAAGGCATGCCCGAAGGATGCCTACCCCCTCCCCAATATTGATAAACTTGTTGATAATTCTGCTGGTTTTAAACTTTTATCGTTCATGGACGCCTACTCGGGCTACAATCAAATCCCAATGGCAATGTCCGACAAAAAGTATACGGCCTTCATGACTGAATCGGGCAACTATTACTACAACGTAATGCCCTTCGGCCTGAAGAACGCCGGAGCAACGTACCAATGAATGATGAACAAAGTGTTTCGGGGAGAAATAGGCGACATGCTCGAAGTCTACATGGACGACATGATCGTAAAATCCCACGAGGAAACCGATCATACTACCCATTTGAGAAAGGTCTTCGAACAGGCCAGGAAATACAAAATGCGTTTTAATCCGGAGAAGTGCACGTTCGGTGTTCGGGCAGGAAAATTCCTTGGCTTCTACTTAACAGAACGAGGAATCGAAGCCAACCCAGACAAATGTCGGGCATTCTTCGAGTTTCCTACGCCCAAGTCCAAAAAATCCATCCAGTCCCTCAACGGGATGCTAGCGTCACTATCTCGTTTCGTGGTCAAGTCCGCCCAACACGCCCTACCATTCTTCAAACTCCTCCGCAAAGAGGCAGCGTTCGAATGGACTGAGGAGTGCGATAAGGCCCTTCTCCATCTGAAACGGGCACTCTCAGAGCCACCGGTCCTCTCTCATCCGGACAACGGAGAAACGTTGTACCTATACCTGGCCATAGCAACCAAAGCAGTGAGCGTCGCTCTCATCCGCGAGACACCTGACGGGCAGAAGCCCATTTATTTCACGAGCAAAGCGCTGCAAGGACCAGAGTTAAGATACCAATAGATAGAGAAGGTGGCACTGGCCCTCATCAACGCAGCCAGAAGATTAAGACACTACTTCCTGGCCCACACGATCGTGGTTCGAATAGATCAGCCCATAAAGCAGCTGCTCAGACGACCAGATGTGGTCGGTCGAATGCTTAAATGGTCGCTGGAACTATTCGAATTCGACATCCAATACGAAGGAAGAAAAGCCCTCAAGGCCCAAGCTCTGGCCGACTTCGTCGTAGAGATGACGTTCGCAGACTCCCCCGCGAACGAAGCACACAAATGGACCATCTTCGTCAACGGTGCCTCAAGCTCTGCAGGAAGTGGCGCGGGCATCATACTAGAGAGTGACGAAGGAATTATCGTCGAGGTATCACTCACACTGTCTTTCCCAACCTCCAATAACCAGGCTGAATACGAAGCCTTCCTCGCTGGTCTACGCCTTGCCGAGGACCTAGGCGCAGAGGAAGTCGTCATTTGCACAGATTCACAACTCGTGGCCCTCCAGGTACGGGGAGAATACCAAGCCAAAAACGACAACCTGACTGAATACTTGGCCTTGGTAAAGAAGGAAATGGCGAAGTTCACAATAGTGGAAGTGAAACACGTTCCCCGCGAACATAACGTACGAGCAGACGTGCTGTCTAAATTAGCCTGCACGAAGAAGAAAGGCGGAAACAAATCCGTCATACAGGAGGTACTTCCTCGACCCAGTATTGAGAAGGTCTCCCCGACACTCGACGTATAGGTGATCGGCGACAACAACTGCTGGATGACCCCAGTCTACAATTATCTCGCCAAAGACGAACTCCCGTCCGACCCAAAGGAGGCCAGCATAGTCAGGCGAAGAGCCTGCTCTTACGTCTTGGTCGAAGATAAACTCTACAGACGGGGATTCTCTATTCCGCTGCTCAAATGTGTCGAGGAGGAAATGGTCGCACACATCCTGCGCGAAATCCACAAGGGAATCAACGCCCAACATCTCGGCGGAAGGTCCCTTTCTCGAAAGGCTCAGCGGGCAGGCTACTACTGGCCGACCATGCAAAACGACGCGAAAGAACACGTGAAGAGATGCGAAAAATGCCAACGACACGGGGACATGCACCTGGCTCCACCTAACGAGCTCAAGGCTATGTCCTCCCCGTGGCCATTCGCCTGGTGGGGCCTAGACATCCTGGGACTCTTCGTGGTTGGATCAAGTTAGAACAAATATATCATAGTGGGCGTGGACTATTTCACAAAATGGATAGAGGCAAAAGCTCTAGCCAAAATAACTGCCCTCAACATCCTGCATTTCTACAAACGAAACATCCTTGCACGTTTCGGTATTCCCCAAGCGATAGTAATGACAATGGGACGCAATTCACGGACAGGAAGTTCCAAGACTCCGTCGCCCAACTGGGCACGAAGCAGCACTTCGCATCCGTGGAGCACCCTCAAACAAACGGGCAGGCTGAAGCGGCCAACTGAGTCATCCTTCGAGGCCTCAAGCGAAGGCTGGACGAAACAAAGAAGGCATGGGTCGAGGAACTGCACAGCGTACTATGGGTATACCACACAACTCTGCACTCAACGACCGGGGAAACACCTTTTCGTTTAGCATACGGGACCGAGGCTATAATTCCCGTCGAGGTTCACGTGCCCTCTAGGTGGACAGAGTCGCCCCTAGACGAGGAGATGAATGACGAATCGTTGAGAGAAGAGCTAGACCTCGTCGAGGAAATCCGAACTGGGGCAGCCCTTCGAGAAGCCTCACTAAAACAAAAAATTACCATCAGGCACAACGCCAAGGTGATACGGCGAGAGTTCGACGTGGGAAGCCTTGTTCTAAGAAGAAACCACAAAGACTCTCGCGAAGGCAAACTAGCAGCCAACTGGGAAGGACCCTATCGTGTCCGAGCAAAAACGGAAAATGGGGCCTACTACCTAGAATATCTCTCTGGGGAAGAAATTGCTCGGCCATGGAACGTTGAAAAGCTAAAACAATACTACAGCTAAATCCTCGGTTCGACCCGTCGCAACGACGAACGTCATCTACCGGCCACTATGCGCGTCTAGGTACAAGCGTCACATACGAGTAAAGCAGAACCTCGCTCAGTAACGAGTCGGGCCACTGCTCGACGGCAGTCCTCGATCGAGCATCACTGTCGTCAAAGTACCACGACTGGCAGAACCCCAGCTCGCGATGGGATGTTCACACCGCGAACACAGGCCTCAAACGCGACATGAGCTCCGCACCCCGCCAGGACATTCCCCGGTAGTTCGACCAATTCCCCTCACTGTCGAACACATCTGCAATGAGCAATTCCCCTAAAATATTTGCGCAAGTCAAATACTCCCAATCACGGGCAAATATACACTTGCAATGAGCATGAATACGATACTTAGCTAAAAATAAAAGCAAGTAAATTCATACAAACAACAGAATTAAACATATGATAAGGTAACATAATAAGTGTAATACCCCAAAATTTGCTCTCCCTCTTTGTCATCATAGCATGGCATTACCATTTATCATATCATATCCACCTCATTAACATTACATTGCATTTAACATAGAAAAATGAAGCATAGCATCCTTCTTACCATCAGGGCATGTGATCAGGTGGAAGGTGGACAATCAATGGATCCTTCAGAGCACAAAAGGTCAATCAAGTTGGCTCTAGGCAAGCCAAGAGGTCTCTCATGTCTCATACTATCTCAATTGATCTTCCAAAACCTCAAGGAAGTGAGATTCAATGGGAGATTGAAGCACTACATCTTTCACTATGCAAGAGGTTCAAAAATTGAAGGAAAACCCTCAAAAGAGATAGCTCATTGATCCAAAATCATCCTCAAATGGTATATCTCATCATCCTTTAAGAGGATACACAACATACTCTGAGGAATTTGAAATTGAAGACTGCACATTTTTCTCCTAGGAGGTGGGCACCAAAACTAGGGTTTCCCATTAAATCAGGGAATCTTTGATTTTTTGGACAAAACTTGATGTCATGGTATTCTACATGTTCTTAAGTGTATGTGTATGGAGAATTACCCCTCAATTGGTTTTGGAGGTGGTTCAATTGGAAGAAAGATCAAAAATCAGGAATTTGGGGCCAAGTCAAATAATCAGGGGAAAAAGTCAACTCTTGACTTTTTGAGCCCAAAATCATGAAATTCATGTTACATATGTCCAATGTACAAAATTTGATCAAGAAACTCCAAAGGAATCATGAAAAAATCAAGATTTGGAAAGTTGCCATTTTTGGATGAAGTAGGGTTACTAAAAATAGCAAGTTTTTGGCCATTTTGCATCAGAATTGGAACCAAGGCCATTCAAAATTGGAGCACCAAATGAAAATTCCACTCTGCCTCAATGAAAGGCCTTGCTTTAAGCTTCAAATCCATGGGTAGAACATCTCCATTGGATAAAAATTGAGGGAGATATGATTGATCAAAGTTGGAGGAAAGTAGGCCCAAAACCATGTCATGACCAAATTTAGCCAGGTCTGCGCGCAGTCATTTTCTCAAACAGTTGGTGGGCAAAATGTATGGATCAATTACTCATAGTTAGAGGCTTCAAATGAAAAATCTTGCAACATCAAAGTTGTTCCCCTATGTGAGATCTTCAAGATTGATGTTCATGATTTTTTCATTTGATCAAAGGATAAGGAATTATGATAGCTCAAAGATTGGTCAACACAACTGAATTTCCATAGGCACCAAGGCCTTGCCTGCAGACCAAGTCACATGCCCATACACCAATTTGGTTCCTTCTGTTGCAAGCTATTTTTGATCATGTTCCAAACTTCCATTCAATCTAATTCCAACATTAAACATGTTCTCTTATGTCTCCTCTTTCTAATGACACCAAATGCTCTTCATTTCATTCATTGTACACCAAGAACTCCATCTCCAAATCTCCATGTTTTCACTAATGAGAGGTTACCAAAACATAATGTTGTGACTTGGCATTTGTTTGGTCCATGACAGTTCACGCGTATGCTACACACCATCCACCCTTACTTCATTAAGACCAACATTCCCTTACACACATGAATACCATGCTGCTATCATACACTAAAAGGGAAAACAGAAGCTTGCCCTGCAAGTCATAATGCAAACATCAGTACCATCATCACCATTCTCCATTATCCTCACCATAAGTGACCATGAGCTTTTCCACACTCTAACCAAGCTCTCCAACTCGTGCCAATAACTAACCGGACTCAGTTAGTTAACTCAAACTCAGTTAACTAACTCACTCTAACTGGAGTTCTAACCATCAACCACCAGAGTTAAACCATAACCACACCTATATAAATAACTCTAACAGAATTTGGAGAAAAAAAAAAACTCTGATTTTGCACTCTCACTCCAAAAAAACACTATCAAGCTTTCTCTCTGAACTCTCCCTCTACCTGCACGAATTCCCCAAGTTCTTCTTCAATCTTCACCATCAAGCAAGAATACCTCACTGAAGCATTGAATAGCACAGTTAGCTTCAATCTCAGATTCAGTTTTTCTTCTTATTCTCAAGACCAAATAGCATTTATTTTGCTCAAATTGAAGTTCTAGAAGTTCAAGAACAAGTTCTCACCTCTGGTTTTCTCAACAACCCAAAGATCTTCAAGTTTAAGGTTCCAAAATTTCTCAAACTTTGCTTGCACGATTTTATCCTGTTTTAACTTGTTGATGTGTTATTTGAGCTTATTAGAAGCTATGTGAAACCGGCTAGTTGATAGAGCTCCTTAGGAGTTTAGAACTGAAACTTAGGGCAAAGTTTCTCTTCTTCGATTCTCTTTATTCATGCTTGATCTGTGAATTTTGTTGCTGAATTTGTGTTCCTCATGAGATTAGCTTTCGTTTGATACCTAGTTTGTTGATTTCTGGAAGCATGTGATATTTACAGTGCCGGAGAGTGGCCGGAGAAGGTGACCGGAGGTCCCTCTCCGGCCGGTGAGGTTACATTAGGGTTTTGCATGCCAGATTAAGTCACAGCCGTTGATTTCGTTTGATCTAATGCTCACAATGGTGACAACACATTAAAAATCACGTGCTATGCATGTGTCATATTTCTGATTTCACTTAAGCATGGTGTGGTGTGGTGCATGGTATGTCATGTGTTCCTTCACGTGTGTTTGTTGATCATGCGTACTTTGACTTTGACTGGACTTGGACTTGATCTAATGGTTGTGAGTGAGTCAAGATTGTTGACTGAGGGTTCATACTTGTTATTGTGTTTGGCGCGTAAATGGACCTATGCAGATTGATAATCACACCCCCCTGTTTCCAAGCCCAATTAATTTGCACTGCATTATTGCTATGTTCATACCCCCTTCCCTTTGCATTTCATTTTCATTTTTCCTTTATTGTACATGTTTCATTTCTAATTTTTAAAAATACCAAAACATATTGGAAAATTCTACAAAAATTCATAAACATCATTGAAACATTTAGGAAATTTTTCATGTTTTTATTTTCTGATTTTATGACCATTTTTCCCCTGTTCCATCATTTCTTTTGAATTTCCATTTATATGCATGCTTATTGTGATATACCATTTTGTGCATTTTTGTTCTTGATCATAAAAGTTGATTTTGATCCCTTTCTTTTTGCATTGTGCTTATAACATGTTGAAGTATGTTTGAGCTTTATGGTTTGATTTGTTAAGTCTTTTTGGATGACTTTGGATGTGTTGCTTTGTGCATGGATGCATGAAACTTTCATGAGGTTTTGACCTAATTGTTGAATGACTTTGGTTCTGATCCATTGCTTGTGGCTTTGATATGTTAATGACATATGTTTAAGGTGTTTGATTGTTGAAAGTCATAATTTTTGAAGCATGTTTGATATTTGTTTGAAGCATGAAATCTAACTTGTTCATTTTATGAATGTATGCTTCATGTTTGGTTTGCTTGATCATGAAGGCACTTGTGCCATAATTTGAGGTCTTGTTTGAGGGTTGATAGCATGCTAATTGATCTCTGGTTGTGATAATGGAACCTCATCTTTGCATGTTTGTGTTTGCCTTTCACTCTAAGTCACTTTTTGCATAAGCATGGATCATGATCACATCACTTCACTTTTGCTTCTTTGCCTCTTAATGGATTGAGAAATTGTTTGCATGATTTGAGTGAGGTTTGAAGACCATGTTTAGGCACATGTTTAAGTTGTCCATATTCTGACCATAACCTCTCATGAAGCATTCTTGCATAGTTGCTTTGCATTTTCTTTCATCCTTTTCTACTTCTTTTATAATGCACTTCTTGGTGCTTTAGTTCTTTGTTTGTGTACTTGTGGTTTGGTGTTTGATGTGTTTATATTAGTGAACACCTTTGGAGATGTACATTCTGACTTGGAGGTTCTTATAGCATTCAATCTCATTTTACTTTGTTCCTCAATTTGTTTGAGTTTAGTTTGTTCATCCTATGTTCTTTGTTTACTTGCAAATAATGGTACTAACCTTTTCAGGGGCTAATGGTAAGTCATGTGAGTGTGGATATGCTTCCACATTCTAATTTATGTCTTCATCTTTTAATCATTCAGTTTGTGATTGTTTAAGCATTTCATAATGCTTTGTCTTCATACCTTCTTTCTCCCTCTTTAGAAACCACTTAGCTTCCATCTTGGAAGTAAGTGGTGTTCTTTCTTCTTTCTTCTCCTTTTTTTTAGGATTAGGTTTCTTAAACTTCATTAAACCTTAGGACTTCCAAGCATGCTAACAATAGGGTGTGTCTTAGTCCCCCCATAGATTTTACCTTTCTCCTTCTCTTGAGTCTCTCTTCTCATCTAAAAAGAAAATCCAAAAACACTTAATAAAGGTAAGCATTTATTGCATTTAGGCCTTTCATATAAAGGAAAGATTATAAGGGGTCTTCTCTTATAATCTTAAATGAGTAGCATATGGCCCATCTTGGGTCAATGTGTTACACATTTGACCTTATATGAGGGACTTAAATGCAATAGTTGTTGAAGGTGTAAATAATAAAACACTTCTTCATCTCTTAACCAACAAAGGACACTTAATAAACACAAGTATGCTATTGTGTTCGAACCTTGATAATTGGAAATAAGTGTGAGGGTCTTCTTCACACTTAGTGTACTTTCTTATTCATTCCATCTTGGAGTGTGTGAGAATGTATACACTCCAATGACTAAGATTCAAATACACTATCATATGCAAACCAATAAACAATCAAAAACTCTTCTCTCTTAAAAGACAAAAACAAACAATCATTCTTTTCTCACCTCATTCACTCTTAGCGTACGAACGCGCTTCTACTCGTTCTCTTGCAAGATGGTAACGCACTCGGACCAGCGAGCCTGCAACACCTGAGCTAGAACGTCAGCCATTCTCTAAAAAACACAAACAATTCATCCCTAGTGAGGGGAACTACGTCGCTCTGATTCTCATGTTCCCGATGAGATACGTAGGCAGTGGGGTAGGGCCCATGCGAGCACTTCTTTTATTTTCCCTACATTTGTTCCTTTTTCTCTCTCTTTTTCCTTTTCCTTTTTTAGTTCCTTTTCCAGTATCCTTTCTTTACACCCTTTGATCGAGACAAGCAAGCGTGGATCCCATCGGGTACGATGGACGTGAGGGGGTGCTAATACCTTCCTCTCGCGTAACCGACTCCCGAACCCAGTTCTCTTGGTCGTAAGACCATGCTTTTCCTTTCTCTCAGGTTTACGCGGTGTTTCCTTTCCCTCTCTTGGGATAAATACACATTGCTGGCGACTCTGTTTCGGTGCCACTTTCGCGTTTGTACTTGGATGAAAATCCCGGGAGCGACAGCTGGCGACTCTGCTGGGGACCGAACCCAGAATCTCTGGTTTCCTTAGCGAGTCCATCCTAGCGCTTGTTTGTTTTTCTTTCATTGGGTGTTTACTGTTGTGCTGTATTTACCATTTTATTGTATGGTTATTTACTGCTTTACTGTACATTACTGTATTTACTGCTTTTTAGCATTACATATCATATTATTACTGTTGTGTTGGACTGTGCTATTTTCTGTTTGGCGGGATGGGATTTCTGAGAGATAAGCCCATTACACAGGCTTGAGCATACACTTAGAATTAGAGTGGAGAGTAGTGGGACCTACGTGCCGTTTGGAGTGCGTTGGGTGTTCACGAAATTCACAGCTAGACGAGGCTATCTTGGGACACGTCGTGGCATGCGCATCTTGCGTATTCCAGGATGTAGATCTAGAGAGCTGTCGACTCTAGTGACCGATCATGAGGACCTTAGTGGAAATATCCCTCTTTAGTGGTGACAATGGCAGACCACATTCTGTGGCAAACCCATTCGCACCCGAGGGCCCACTTTGGAACTTGCATAGGATGACTTTTATTTTCTAAGGGGAGTCAGTGGACGACCTCTTTGATTGGCATAGCATTGTATCCTACGGGCTGAATGTGCTATTGTTTCTCAAACCTCCGAAGCTGACAAGCCTTATTTTCTAAGAACCACATGTGAGTATGGGCGGGATGTTTACAGGTTTGCAGGAAACCCAGCCTCCTACCTACCTTATTTGTGATTCTATGACGATTTCAGACATTGTATCCTATGACAGTGATTTAAGTGTTCATCTTAGATATTGCCAGATTCAGTACAGAGACACAGTGCACACAGTTCAATACAGACACCGACACTTGATTACATGATCACATGCCCTTTTGCATTGCATTATCATATCATAACAGTTATGTTTGTCATTTTCAGGTGCATAATACATTTCTGATTCCAATCCATGGGTTCAACAGAGATCGTTGCCGAGAGAAAGAACAATGTGTCTTACAAGTTTCCAGATCCTGTCTTGGATTCATTGCTCAAAGTTATAGATATGGCTGGTCCGGGTATTCTTGATAGGTTTCAGAAGAGCTACGGGAATTTGGTTGGGATGGTCCGTACAATCACCAAGTATGAACATGATGCCTTGCACACTCTGCTGCAGTTCTACGAGCCTTCGTTGATGTGCTTTCTTTTTTCAGATTACATTTTGATGCCAACACTGGAAGAATTCTCATTTATTTTGGGAATTCCGATCACGTCGGCAGTACCATTCTTCTCTGGTAGTTCTCCCAGCGTAAAAGAAATTGCTGATGCTTTACAAATGGATCAAGCAGTGATAAAGAGTGGTGTGAGTAGTAAAAATGGAGTTAGCGGATTTCATTTAGAATTTCTGTCTGGACAGGCCCAAGAGGCTGCAAGTGCTAAAAATTGGACGGTTTACAATTCCATTCTGGCTCTCTGCATATATGGCCTAGTTTTCTTTCCCAATCAGCAAGACTTTGTGGATATGCAAGCGACAAGAGTTTTCGTTCTTAAAAATCCAGTCCCTACTTTGTTAGGAGATTTTTATCATTCTGTGCACTATAAGAATGAGAAAAGGAGGGGAGGATCTGTTAGTTGTTGCACTCCACTGCTGAGTCATTGGTTTTTCAAACATTTGCCTCAGACAGGTGCCTTTGTGGAAACCAAAGATGTGGCGAAATGGTCTAAACGATTGATGAGTTTAACTGCTGATAACATTGTATGGTTTGATCACCGGTTATTGAGAATAGAGCTTGTCACAAGATGCGGAAATTTTCCAAATGTGCCTTTGATTGGCAGAAAAGGAGGGATCAATTATAATCCAGTTTTGGCCATCCGACAGTTTGGGTATGCTTCCAGGGATCCTCCTACAGAGCAAGATGTGGAAGAATCTTTATTCTTTACAGGAACTAAAGATGCGAAGGTGGTAGAAGTAGTGAATGCTTGGAAAGATAAGCACAAAATTGGAAAAGCAGTTTTTGGAAAAGGAGATTGTAGATCTTATCCTGAATATGACAGGTGGATTGAGACGAAAGTAAAGGAATTGCTTTTACCCTTTTCAAGGGGACCTCTTTTATGTGCAGTACAGCCAGAACAACCCACTATGGTAGCTATTGAAGAATGTGAGAAGTGGAAGAAAATGGTCAGAGAGTTGCAGATAGAGAATTCTGGAATGAGCAGATGTCTTCAGAAAGCTCTAGCTGACAACAAAGAGTTGGAAAAGAGAGCCTTGAAAGCGAAAAAAACCTTGGCTGACAAAGAGGAAGATTTTGATGACCGAGCTCGGTACTTTCGGAAACTTACTTTGGGAGCAGATGACACTAGTCAGGCTCACAAGATTACAAAACAGGCTTTAGCCCGAAGCAAGGATTCATTAGCTCAACTTCGTCAAGCTTGGGATGAAGTCAGAATTGAAAATGCCGAGTTAAAGGATCAGTCAAAGACTAAAGACGAGGAGCTTAAAAAGGCACATGAGCAGAGGAGAAAGTATCGGGAAAGTCTCGATAAAAGTCAAGAGCAGTTAGAAGAAGTTAGAAGCCAGTTGAAGAATACCAAGAAAGAGCTTGAAGAAGCCATGATAGAAAGAGAGATACTTAAGACGCAAGCTGGCATAAAGAGACACAAAGGAGTGCATGATGACGAAGCTCTTATGCTGCATATGGGTTCTTTAACTGAAGCTCTTGAAAAAAGGGATGTCTTGATCAAAGAAATGATTGAAAAGCCGAATCACCAGCGTACCCGTATACTTTTTGAGGAAATCAAGTATTCAAGTGATAGGCTGAAGGATGTGGAATTGTCAGATTGATGTTCTTTTCCCTGTATTTTGTTGTTAATGGCTACCATCAGGCTTGTTGATGGATCCATTTTTTTCCTTATATTGCATTTGCGGTTGAACCTTTCTTAAATGTACTTGAATATTTTATTGAATGAGTATGAGCAGTTTTATTCAGGATTATTTCTTATCAGATAGCTGCACACAAGCACATGACCACGACACGTCTCTTTATATCACGATTTCTGGTCTTCAGATTTCTGTGGATTGGATTGGAATCAGGGTATAAAAGCACCTAGGAAATGACAAACATAGCATTGCATGGCATTGCATATCATTTTGCATTTTTGTTACTTGCTTTTCAGGTACTCGTTGCAGGGTCTCTAACCTTTATTTGGTTTCAGGCAGTATAGCGGAGAATCATATTCACCGATATTCGACGCGAAGAAATCAAGTAAGAATCATGGATCAAGTGCAAAGTGATTTGGCCGAAATGAGGGCGCGTATGGACCAGTTTATGACCCTCATGACTGGCATGGCGCAAAATCAGGAGAGATTGAGGCTTCTGGTCGAGCGTCCAGACAATGGGCCCGAAGGTGATCAGCATGACAATTCACAGGGACACGGCATCCCTCCTCCCGGTGGCAACCCTCCTCCTGGTGGTAACAATCGGGGTAATGGAAATGGTAGGCATGCTGATATTACTCTTGAAGATACTCTGGAAGACCAATTTACTCTACTAGAGGCTGATGTGGGTAATCAAGGTGATCGAAGGTATGAGGAGTTAGCAGAAAAGATCAGGGCCATAGAATGCAAGAACTCTATGGGTATTGATGTTACCAGCCTGGGGCTGGTCTCAGGAGTCAGAATTCCCCCTAAATTCAAACCTCCCACTTTTGATAAGTATCACGGCAATGCGTGTCCCCAAACGCATCTTCAAGCTTACTTTGGGAAGATTTCAGCCCATACGGATGACGAGAAGCTATGGATGCACTATTTTCAGGACAGTCTGGCTGGGGCATCCTTGACCTGGTACATGAAGTTGAATAGAGCTGCTGTGAAGAATTGGAAAGATCTGGCAGAAGCGTTCCTGAAGCAATACCAGTATAATATCGACATGGCGCCCAACCGCACCCAATTGCAGGGATTGTCCCAGAATGCCAAGGAGAGTTTCAAAGAATATGCACAGAGGTGGAGGGAAATGGCTGCCCAGGTCCAACCTCCCTTGTCAGACAGAGAAATGGCAGATATGTTCATGGGCACCTTGCAAGGGGCCTATCTGGATAGATTAGCTGCTTGTCCGTCAACTGGATTTGCTGATATTGTGATTGCGGGAGAAAGAATAGAAAGTCTGTTAAAGCTTGGAAAGATCCAGGATGCGAGTGGGGCTGGCTCTTCGGGGACGAAGAAACCGTTTGCTAGTAACCAGAAAAGAAGAGAAGGTGATACGAATGCTGTGATTAGAGGACGAGGCAGAGGGCGTTCTCGAGCTTATTATCAGGTAGATGCTGTAACAATCCCCACACCGTCTGTTCAGAAACAACAACCCCAACAACAAGTTCAACAGCAACAACCTTTTTTCCAGCAAAGGTCTAGACAGAGGGATCGTAAGATGGATCCTCTCCCTATGACTTATGCCGCGCTGTTGCCCCGGCTACTCGAGTTAAAGTTGGTAGAACTCCGTACTATGAAAGCTCCGGTTGCTGGAAACCTGCCACCTAACTTCGATGCTAATGCTCGTTGTGAGTTCCACTCAGGTGCTCAGGGGCACTCCATTGAAAAATGCTGGGCTTTCCATCATAAAGTACAAGATTTGATTGATGCTAAAGCCATCAATTTCTCTCCCGCTCCTAATATTACTCAGCATCCCATGCCTGATCATAGTGCAGCAAATGTGTACGCTATTGAAGATGGGAGGAGATTGAATTTGGTGTTAGACGTTCATCAAGTGAAAACTTCTTTGTTGATTGTAAAAGATCGTTTATTGAAGGGACAGGTGTTCCCGGGCTGTAATCAAGATTGCTCTGAGTGTATGAATCAGGAGAACGGCTGTGATAAATTGAAGATGGGTTTACAGAATCTGATCGATGAAGGATGTCTACAGTTCGACAGAGGCGTGAAAGACACTGATGAGATATCAACCGTGACCATCTATTACACTCCCGCTGAGATTCAAATGCCGGTCAATGCAGTTCCCGTGGAGAGTGTTGCGCCAGAAGGGCCCAGTCCTGTCACTATCACGGTGCCAGGACCAATTCCGTTCACATCTACGAAAGCTATCCCATGGCACTATGGGGCAGATGTATATTACGAAGGTAAAAAGCAGGAAGTTGAATCATCAATCAGCCCAAATATTGATAATGTAGGGGGTGTAGGGGGCTTTACAAGGAGTGGAAGGTTGTTCGCTCCCCAAACCTTGAGAAGTGATAAAGAGGCAGAAGCTGCAGCAAAGGCTAAGGGTAAACAGGTGGTTGAAAGTGCACCTACACCTGAAGCAGAGACAAAGATTACTTTTGATAAGGAAATGGAAGAATTTATGAAGATAATCAAGAAAAGCGATTATAAGATTGTGGACCAACTGAATCAGACCCCTTCAAAGATTTCAATCTTGTCACTATTGATGTGCTCTGATGCGCACCGACAGGCGTTGTTGAAAGTGTTGAAGAGTGCGTACGTGCCACAAGAAATTACTGTTAATCAGCTCGAGGGCGTAATCTCCAATGTCAATGTTAGCCATGGCTTGGGCTTTACAAGTAGAGATTTGACGGTTGAAGGAAGAAACCATAATAAGGCTTTGCATATCACGATGGAGTGTAAGGGCGCAGTGTTATCTCATGTACTGGTAGACACTGGTTCATCACTCAATGTCTTGCCCAAGAAGGCATTAATGAAGCTGGAAGTTGATGGTTTGATCTTAAGGCCTAGTGAGTTGGTGGTCAGAGCATTCGATGGAACTAGACGATCTGTGTTTGGTGAGGTGGAATTGCCCGTACAAATTGGACCACAGGTATTCAAATCCACGTTCCATGTAATGGACATACAACCTGCATATAGCTGCCTATTGGGACGCCCTTGGATTCACGGAGCCGGGGCTGTTACTTCTACTCTACATCAAAAGCTGAAGTATGAGTTTGAAGGGCAGGTTGTGACAGTGTGTGGGGAAGAAGACATCTTTGTGAGTCACTTGTCTACGTTCAAGTACATTGAAATGGATGGGGAAATTCATGAGATGCTGTGCCAATCATTTGAAGCGGTCAATATTGACGATGCACCTGAGTCTTCTTCTGTACCAGTTGGGGCTGGTACCTCCATTTCATCTTACAAACAAGCTGTCGAAGTCGTCAGGGCAGGCAACGCCCAAGGTTGGGGCAGGTTGATAGAGACCCCAATGAAGGAAGACAAATTTGGTATTGGTTATCATCCCTCTACAACTTCAGATGCGGGGAGCAGGGGACCCATTACTTTCAATAGTGGGGGAATTATCTACACGGACCAGTCTTGTGCAGCCACAGAGGATAGTGTTGACAGTGATTATGACCTGGACAATTGGGTACGCCCTCATGTTCCGGGACAACAAGTGCAGAACTGGTTCGTTGAAGAAGTCATCCGGGTTACTCTTCAGACAGAGTAATTTTTCTTTGTTTTTCTAACCATAATGCATGTCAAAATCTTGCGCTCTGCCCAAGGCGTATAGATTCATTTGTAGGGCCACCATGGTTGCATTCACAATGTTTAATCATTAATAAAGGACGTTTTGCAATCAAATTTTGTTCTCTGTCTTTCAGTTTTTATTTTTGCACAAAAAAAAAATAAATAAAATGGCAATGTTTCATTTTCTTTTGTTTTACTTGAAAATAAATTCTAAAATAAGGCATGAACCCGTTCATGCAGACTTGATCCTCCGGATACCACTGATAACGATTTTGATATGGCTATGTATGACTTTGACAATCCGATTTATCAAGCCGAAGAAGGGGATGAGAAAGATTGTGAACTTCCTGAAGAACTGGCCAGATTGTTGAAACAAGAGGAAAGGGTCATCCAGCCTCATCAGGAGACTGTAGACATCATCAATATTGGTACCAAGGACGCCAAAAAAGAGATCAGGATTGGTGCCAGCTTGCAAGCAGATGAGAAGCAAACTCTGACGGAAATGTTGCGCGAGTATGTTGACGTCTTCGCCTGGTCGTATCAAGACATGCCGGGGTTGGATACGGATATTGTCGTGCACAGGCTGCCATTAAGAGAAGAATGTCCGCCAGTCAAGCAGAAACTTCGTCGGACTCACCCCGACATGGCTTTAAAGATTAAGGAGGAAGTCCAGAAGCAGTGGGATGCTGGTTTTCTTGCTGTGACAAAGTATCCTCCATGGGTAGCCAACATCGTGCCAGTACCGAAGAAAGATGGAAAAGTGAGAATGTGTGTGGATTATCGAGATCTTAATAAAGCTAGCCCGAAAGATGATTTTCCACTACCTCATATTGATGTGCTGGTCGATAATACAACTCAATTTTCAGTGTTCTCATTTGTGGACGGGTTCTCCGGGTACAACCAGATCAAGATGGCACCTGAAGACATGGAGAAGACCACGTTCATTACTCCGTGGGGTACATATTGTTATAAAGTAATGCCTTTTGGGTTGAAAAACGCAGGGGCAACGTACCAGCGGGCGATGATGACATTGTTTCATGACTTGATTCATAAGGAGATCGAATGTTATGTAGATGATATGATTGCCAAGTCGAGAACAGAAGAGGAACATCTGGTTAACCTGAAAAAGCTGTTTGAAAGGTTGAGAAATTTCCGTCTGAGATTAAATCCAAACAAGTGCACGTTTGGGGTGCGTTCTGGAAAGTTACTGGGTTTCATCGTGAGCGAAAGAGGAATTGAGGTTGATCCTGCCAAGGTGAAAGCAATACAAGAAATGCCTGAACCGAGAACAGAAAAAGAGGTTCGTGGTTTCTTGGGTAGATTGAACTACATTGCAAGGTTCATATCTCACCTAACAGCCACGTGTGAGCCAATATTTAAATTGTTAAGGAAAGATCAAACGGTCAGGTGGAATGACGATTGCCAATTGGCATTCGATAAGATAAAAGAATACTTGCAGGAACCTCCGATTTTAATGCCTCCAGTTGAAGGGAGACCGCTGATAATGTATCTGACAGTGCTTGAAGGTTCCATGGGTTGTGTTCTCGGTCAACATGACGAGACAGGTAGGAAGGAGCATGCTATTTACTACCTGAGCAAAAAGTTCAATGATTGTGAGTCCCGATACTCAATGCTTGAAAAGACATGCTGTGCGCTTGCATGGGCCGCTAAGCGATTGAGGCAATATATGGTTAGGCACACAACCTTGTTGATTTCAAAAATGGATCCTATCAAGTACATTTTCGAGAAGCCAGCATTGACAGGCAGAGTTGCACGGTGGCAAATGGTCTTGACAGAGTATGACATTCAGTACACTTCACAAAAGGCCATCAAAGGAAGTATCTTGTCCGACTATCTCGCGCAACAGCCGATTGATGATTACCAACCCATGAAGTTTGACTTCCCTGATGAGGACATCATGTTTCTCAAAGCTAAAGACTGCGAGGAACCACTTCCGGAGGAGGGGCCAGACCCTGAATCCAAATGGAGTCTGATGTTTGATGGGGCTGTCAATATGAATGGGTGCGGAGTTGGAGCAGTTCTTATCACGCCGGAAGGTGTTCATATGCCGTTCACTGCCCGAATAACTTTCGGATGCACCAACAATGAAGCAGAGTACGAAGCTTGTATAATGGGGATCGAGGAGGCGATTAATCTACGGATTAAGACCCTTGATATATTTGGTGATTCAGCTTTGGTAATCAATCAAGTGAAGGGGAGTTGGTACACGCACCAAGCAAATCTAGTGCCGTATAGAGATTATACAAGGAGATTGCTGACGTTTTTCACAACAGTGAAACTGTACCATATTCCTCGAGATGAGAATAGGTTCGCTGATGCCTTGGCCACTTTGTCTTCCATGATCAAAGTGCAAGGATGGAACCATATACCTAAGATTGAGGTATCCCGCCTTGACAGACCAGCATTTGTGTTTGCGGTCGATGCAGCGTCCGATGACAAGCCATGGTTTTATGACATTAAGTGTTTCTTGAAAAGTCAAGAGTACCCGCCCGGGGCATCGTCCAAAGACAGGAAGACGTTGAGAAGGTTAGCCGGTAGTTTCTTCTTGAACAAAGATGGCGTGCTGTATAAAAGAAATTTTGACACGGTCCTGCTTAGATGTGTGGATAGACATGAAGCAGACTTGTTGATGATTGAAGTGCACGAAGGCTCTTTCGGTACCCATGCCGGAGGACATGCAATGGCTAAAAAGTTGTTAAGATCGGGATATTATTGGTTGACTATGGAGTCAGATTGTTGCAAATATGCCCGCAAATGCCATAAATGCCAGATCTATGCAGACAAGGTGCATGTGCCTCCAAATCCGTTGAGTATCATGTCGTCGCCTTGGCCGTTTGCCATGTGGGGCATTGATATGATCGGAAGGATTGAGCCTACAGCTTCCAATGGTCATCGTTTCATCTTGGTGGCAATTGATTACTTCACCAAATGGGTTGAAGCCGCATCCTATGCCAATGTTACAAAACAAGTGGTCGCTCGTTTCTTAAAACGGGATATCATTTGCCGATATGGAGTTCCCGAAAGAATCATTACTGATAATGGTTCTAATTTGAACAATAAGATGATGGCTGAGTTATGCCGGGACTTCAAAATCGAACATCACAATTCTTCTCCGTACCGCCCAAAGATGAATGGCGCGGTCGAAGCGGCCAACAAAAATATCAAGAAGATTGTGCAGAAGATGGTTGTCACGTACAAAGATTGGCATGAGATGTTACCATTTGCTTTGCATGGGTATCGAACGTCGGTACGCACGTCCACTGGGGCAACCCCATTCTCACTTGTATATGGTATGGAGGCAGTGCTACCGGTTGAAGTAGAGATTCCGTCCCTCAGAGTTATGATGGATGTTAAGCTAGATGAAGCTGAATGGGTACGAGCCAGATTTGATCAGCTGAGCCTTATGGAGGAAAAGCGATTGGCGGCTGTATGTCATGGGCAACTATATCAGCGCAGAATGAAACAGGCATTTGACCAGAAGGTGCGTCCTCGGGTTTATAAAGTCGGAGATGTGGTACTCAAAAGGATCCTTCCTCCCAATACAGATCACAGGGGCAAGTGGACTCCCAACTATGAAGGTCCATTCGTGGTTAAAAAGGTCTTTTCGGGCGGAGCTTTATTGCTTACAACCATGGATGGCGAAGACTTTTCATCCCCTGTCAACTCGGACGTAGTCAAAAAATACTTCGCATGAATAGACCCGCTGGATAACAAAAATAAAAAAAATCCAGGCAAAAAAGGGCATCCCGGCGAACCAAAAACAGAATAAGGTTCGGGCAAAAATTAGGGATATAATTGAAAAAAGATTTGTACACCCGGTAAGTTGAAAACCCGAAAGGGCAACTTAGGCAAAAAGGGGTATCCTGGTGGATCGAAAACCTGAAAGGGCGGTCCACACAAAAGAGGGATTTAAGCGAATGACTACGGTCTGAGTTATCTGTACCCCATCATCGTTTGAACAACTGACATTCTGAAAGATAGGAATCGGTCTGATCATTCCTCAGAAGGCAAGGTCGGGGAGTTTTGAAGACATACTGGTCATAACAGAATGGAAACTCAGTGGAATTCCGTTTTCACATTGCCATTAGGATAGTTTCTTTTCTCAATTTTTAGCGATCACCTCTTTCCAGGGATTGCTTCCGGATGTAATTGCCTATTCTGGGCTCTCAGTCAATAAATTGAATTTCAATAAAAAGTTTTCTATTTTTGTCTTATTGCTTTGTTTGCAAAAACGTCCTAATTTTTTATAAAACATTGCATTTGAAAACATGGCAGCCTTGCAATAACATGCGCAGAAAAAAAATTTGAAATTACTTCGAATGTTGAATATTCCCGGATGGTGGATTCTAGCCACGCAATATTCGGGGCATGTGGGCATATTCTTTTGTTGCAGGTAGCAGGTGCAGATGATTTTAAGCACAAGACCAGCAATGAATCACCCCACGCAAAAGACTGGGGCAGTTATGGGTAAGGAGATCGGCGTTCATCGTTCGGTCGACGATTGTGCATAACGGGTCGATATCAGTGAATTAAGTTCAACTGGGTACCGTTGCATCTTATTAAGTCGATTCTCTTATTCAGTCCTTCCAACGGCTACAAGCTTTTCTATGTCGGTAACGGTCACAGGTTCCCCAAAAGAAGGGTCTCGTCGACACCGAAACTGATGGTCATTATCCCCAGCGAAGTCACAAGAGTTTGAAGAGGCTAGATCTTCTGTAAAATCCTCTTATGACATCCTCTTCGGGGACGAATTGTTGTTTTGTCCAAGCATGGGGCATGTTTGTTTCCCCAGCATGAAGTGTTGATCATCCCCAGTAGAGTTTGGGGACAGTTGGTCTTCTGTAAAATCCTCTCAAAAGGCATTCCCCAGCACGAGACGTTTTAAAGTAGTTTCCTCCAGTAGAGTTGGTTATAAACTCGTCATCCCTAACGGAATTGTCTAAAGGGAAGCTCGCCTAACATGGGGCATTGTGGTACTTATCCTAAGCTTGACAGTCATATTCTTCAGCAGACTACTGTGGATTTGCTTTGGGTTTCCCCAACAAGGACTCTTTCCTAGCAAGTCGCAGGGGAATGTTCTAACCAGGATTCGCATATCCCTGGCAAAGTAGCCCTGGTCCCCAGCAAGTTTGTGTCTCTGGTAATGATCCCCCACAGAGGTCAACATCGAATCTTGTCAGCAATACTCCCCAGCTGAGTTGTTGTTCTCCCCGCAGAGGTTTATAAGATCGGCAGAATCTATTCCTCGACAAGGGTGGCACAGTCTTTCCCCAGCCGGGTCAAAAGGTGGATAACCCCTACAAAGGGTCTTGGACTGGATAGATCCCCAAGCAGAGTTTTTCTTCCTTAGCAAGATGCCATGCAAAGAAATTCTCATCCCCAGCGGAGTCGCTGTGACCAGAATTCATTCCCCCAGCAGATGAAGTGATTACTGGCAGATTTATTATTCTTCAAGTCCAATTTATTTTTGGCAAGCTTGACAATTCGAAGCAGACGGATTGTTCATTCATTCTCCAGTGGAGAGGTTATCCTTTCAGGAGTCTCCAAAGTCAAATCATGGTCTTTGTTCCTCAGCAAAGTCGGCAGAGATGTCTGACACAGATGCAGAGAATAATACAATTTTACAAATTCTAAAAGCCCAACAGTGGATTGGCAAAAGTCCGTCTTCGGGTGGCAAAAGTCCAACAGTGGATTGGCGAAAAGTCCATCTAAGGGTGGCATATTCCAAAAGTCCAACAGTGGATTGGCAAAAGTCCGTCTTCGGGTGGCAAAAGTCCAACAGTGGATTGGCAAAAGTCCGTCTTCGGGTGGCAAAAGTCCGTCTTCGGGTGGCAAAAGTCCAACAGTGGATTGGCAAAAGTCCGTCTTCGGGTGGCAAAAGTCCAACAGTGGATTGGCGAAAAGTCCATCTAAGGGTGGCATATTCCAAAAGTCCAACAGTGGATTGGCAAAAGTCCGTCTTCGGGTGGCAAAAGTCCAACAGTGGATTGGCAAAAGTCCGTCTTCGGGTGGCAAAAGTCCAACAGTGGATTGGCGAAAAGTCCATCTAAGGGTGGCATATTCCAAAAGTCCAACAGTGGATTGGCAAAAGTCCGTCTTCGGGTGGCAAAAGTCCAACAGTGGATTGGCAAAAGTCCGTCTTCGGGTGGCAAAAGTCCAACAGTGGATTGGCGAAAAGTCCATCTAAGGGTGGCATATTCCAAAAGTCCAACAGTGGATTGGCAAAAGTCCGTCTTCGGGTGGCAAAAGTCCAACAGTGGATTGGCAAAAGTCCGTCTTCGGGTGGCAAAAGTCCAACAGTGGATTGGCGAAAAGTCCATCTAAGGGTGGCATATTCCAAAAGTCCAACAGTGGATTGGCAAAAGTCCGTCTTCGGGTGGCACGAAGCTGCAAAGTCCACCAGTAGCGTGGCAGGCCAGTAGTCGTCTGGCGTCGTTCAAAAGACGTTATCAAAGTCCACCAGTAGCGTGGCAGGCCAGTAGTCGTCTGGAGTTGCATAAAAGACATTATTAAAGTCCACCAGTAGCGTGGCAGGCCAGTAGTCGTCTGGCGTCGTTCAAAAGACGTTATCAAAGTCCACCAGTAGCGTGGCAGGCCAGTAGTCGTCTGGAGTTGCATAAAAGACATTATTAAAGTCCACCAGCAGTGTGGCAAGCCAGTAGTCGTCTGGCGTCGTTCAAAAGACGTTATCAAAGTCCACCAGTAGCGTGGCAGGCCAGTAGTCGTCTGGAGTTGCATAAAAGACATTATTAAAGTCCACCAGCAGCGTGGCAAGCCAGTAGTCGTCTGGCGTCATTCAAAAGACAATTTTCTCCGACAATGTGTCATTGAAGATTCAAGCCAGCAATGTCGTGGAAGTTTCTTCTTCATCATCCAGAGCAAATTTTTGGTTATATTTGGTATTCAATCACTATATACCTTGAAAGTCCGAAAGCGATTGCTTTCGGGCATTCAGGTCTACAGCGCTTGAATAGGGGCAGCTGTAATACCCCAAAATTTGCTCTCCCTCTTTGTCATCATAGCATGGCATTACCATTTATCATATCATATCCACCTCATTAACATTACATTGCATTTAACATAGAAAAATGAAGCATAGCATCCTTCTTACCATCAGGGCATGTGATCAGGTGGAAGGTGGACAATCAATGGATCCTTCAGAGCACAAAAGGTCAATCAAGTTGGCTCTAGGCAAGCCAAGAGGTCTCTCATGTCTCATACTATCTCAATTGATCTTCCAAAACCTCAAGGAAGTGAGATTCAATGGGAGATTGAAGCACTACATCTTTCACTATGCAAGAGGTTCAAAAATTGAAGGAAAACCCTCAAAAGAGATAGCTCATTGATCCAAAATCATCCTCAAATGGTATATCTCATCATCCTTTAAGAGGATACACAACATACTCTGAGGAATTTGAAATTGAAGACTGCACATTTTTCTCCTAGGAGGTGGGCACCAAAACTAGGGTTTCCCATTAAATCAGGGAATCTTTGATTTTTTGGACAAAACTTGATGTCATGGTATTCTACATGTTCTTAAGTGTATGTGTATGGAGAATTACCCCTCAATTGGTTTTGGAGGTGGTTCAATTGGAAGAAAGATCAAAAATCAGGAATTTGGGGCCAAGTCAAATAATCAGGGGAAAAAGTCAACTCTTGACTTTTTGAGCCCAAAATCATGAAATTCATGTTACATATGTCCAATGTACAAAATTTGATCAAGAAACTCCAAAGGAATCATGAAAAAATCAAGATTTGGAAAGTTGCCATTTTTGGATGAAGTAGGGTTACTAAAAATAGCAAGTTTTTGGCCATTTTGCATCAGAATTGGAACCAAGGCCATTCAAAATTGGAGCACCAAATGAAAATTCCACTCTGCCTCAATGAAAGGCCTTGCTTTAAGCTTCAAATCCATGGGTAGAACATCTCCATTGGATAAAAATTGAGGGAGATATGATTGATCAAAGTTGGAGGAAAGTAGGCCCAAAACCATGTCATGACCAAATTTAGCCAGGTCTGCGCGCAGTCATTTTCTCAAACAGTTGGTGGGCAAAATGTATGGATCAATTACTCATAGTTAGAGGCTTCAAATGAAAAATCTTGCAACATCAAATTTGTTCCCCTATGTGAGATCTTCAAGATTGATGTTCATGATTTTTTCATTTGATCAAAGGATAAGGAATTATGATAGCTCAAAGATTGGTCAACACAACTGAATTTCCATAGGCACCAAGGCCTTGCCTGCAGACCAAGTCACATGCCCATACACCAATTTGGTTCCTTCTGTTGCAAGCTATTTTTGATCATGTTCCAAACTTCCATTCAATCTAATTCCAACACTAAACATGTTCTCTTATGTCTCCTCTTTCTAATGACACCAAATGCTCTTCATTTCATTCATTGTACACCAAGAACTCCATCTCCAAATCTCCATGTTTTCACTAATGAGAGGTTGCCAAAACATAATGTTGTGACTTGGCATTTGTTTGGTCCATGACAGTTCACGCGTATGCTACACACCATCCACCCTTACTTCATTAAGACCAACATTCCCTTACACACATGAATACCATGCTGCTATCATACACTAAAAGGGAAAACAGAAGCTTGCCCTGCAAGTCATAATGCAAACATCAGTACCATCATCACCATTCTCCATTATCCTCACCATAAGTGACCATGAGCTTTTCCACACTCTAACCAAGCTCTCCAACTCGTGCCAATAACTAACCGGACTCAGTTAGTTAACTCAAACTCAGTTAACTAACTCACTCTAACTGGAGTTCTAACCATCAACCACCAGAGTTAAACCATAACCACACCTATATAAATAACTCTAACAGAATTTGGAGAAAAAAAAAAAAAACTCTGATTTTGCACTCTCACTCCAAAAAAACACTATCAAGCTTTCTCTCTGAACTCTCCCTCTACCTGCACGAATTCCCCAAGTTCTTCTTCAATCTTCACCATCAAGCAAGAATACCTCACTGAAGCATTGAATAGCACAGTTAGCTTCAATCTCAGATTCAGTTTTTCTTCTTATTCTCAAGACCAAATAGCATTTATTTTGCTCAAATTGAAGTTCTAGAAGTTCAAGAACAAGTTCTCACCTCTGGTTTTCTCAACAACCCAAAGATCTTCAAGTTTCAGGTTCCAAAATTTCTCAAACTTTGCTTGCACGATTTTATCCTGTTTTAACTTGTTGATGTGTTATTTGAGCTTATTAGAAGCTATGTGAAACCGGCTAGTTGATAGAGCTCCTTAGGAGTTTAGAACTGAAACTTAGGGCAAAGTTTCTCTTCTTCGATTCTCTTTATTCATGCTTGATCTGTGAATTTTGTTGCTGAATTTGTGTTCCTCATGAGATTAGCTTTCGTTTGATACCTAGTTTGTTGATTTCTGGAAGCATGTGATATTTACAGTGCCGGAGAGTGGCCGGAGAAGGTGACCGGAGGTCCCTCTCCGGCCGGTGAGGTTACATTAGGGTTTTGCATGCCAGATTAAGTCACAGCCGTTGATTTCGTTTGATCTAATGCTCACAATGGTGACAGCACATTAAAAATCACGTGCTATGCATGTGTCATATTTCTGATTTCACTTAAGCATGGTGTGGTGTGGTGCATGGTATGTCATGTGTTCCTTCACGTGTGTTTGTTGATCATGCGTACTTTGACTTTGACTGGACTTGGACTTGATCTAATGGTTGTGAGTGAGTCAAGATTGTTGACTGAGGGTTCATACTTGTTATTGTGTTTGGCGCGTAAATGGACCTATGCAGATTGATAATCACACCCCCCTGTTTCCAAGCCCAATTAATTTGCACTGCATTATTGCTATGTTCATACCCCCTTCCCTTTGCATTTCATTTTCATTTTTCCTTTATTGTACATGTTTCATTTCTAATTTTTAAAAATACCAAAACATATTGGAAAATTCTACAAAAATTCATAAACATCATTGAAACATTTAGGAAATTTTTCATGTTTTTATTTTCTGATTTTATGACCATTTTTCCCCTGTTCCATCATTTCTTTTGAATTTCCATTTATATGCATGCTTATTGTGATATACCATTTTGTGCATTTTTGTTCTTGATCATAAAAGTTGATTTTGATCCCTTTCTTTTTGCATTGTGCTTATAACATGTTGAAGTATGTTTGAGCTTTATGGTTTGATTTGTTAAGTCTTTTTGGATGACTTTGGATGTGTTGCTTTGTGCATGGATGCATGAAACTTTCATGAGGTTTTGACCTAATTGTTGAATGACTTTGGTTCTGATCCATTGCTTGTGGCTTTGATATGTTAATGACATATGTTTAAGGTGTTTGATTGTTGAAAGTCATAATTTTTGAAGCATGTTTGATATTTTTTTGAAGCATGAAATCTAACTTGTTCATTTTATGAATGTATGCTTCATGTTTGGTTTGCTTGATCATGAAGGCACTTGTGCCATAATTTGAGGTCTTGTTTGAGGGTTGATAGCATGCTAATTGATCTCTGGTTGTGATAATGGAACCTCATCTTTGCATGTTTGTGTTTGCCTTTCACTCTAAGTCACTTTTTGCATAAGCATGGATCATGATCACATCACTTCACTTTTGCTTCTTTGCCTCTTAATGGATTGAGAAATTGTTTGCATGATTTGAGTGAGGTTTGAAGACCATGTTTAGGCACATGTTTAAGTTGTCCATATTCTGACCATAACCTCTCATGAAGCATTCTTGCATAGTTGCTTTGCATTTTCTTTCATCCTTTTCTACTTCTTTTATAATGCACTTCTTGGTGCTTTAGTTCTTTGTTTGTGTACTTGTGGTTTGGTGTTTGATGTGTTTATATTAGTGAACACCTCTGGAGATGTACATTCTGACTTGGAGGTTCTTATAGCATTCAATCTCATTTTACTTTGTTCCTCAATTTGTTTGAGTTTAGTTTGTTCATCCTATGTTCTTTCTTTACTTGCAAATAATGGTACTAACCTTTTCAGGGGCTAATGGTAAGTCATGTGAGTGTGGATATGCTTCCACATTCTAATTTATGTCTTCATCTTTTAATCATTCAGTTTGTGATTGTTTAAGCATTTCATAATGCTTTGTCTTCATACCTTCTTTCTCCCTCTTTAGAAACCACTTAGCTTCCATCTTGGAAGTAAGTGGTGTTCTTTCTTCTTTCTTCTCCTTTTTTTTAGGATTAGGTTTCTTAAACTTCATTAAACCTTAGGACTTCCAAGCATGCTAACAATAGGGTGTGTCTTAGTCCCCCCATAGATTTTACCTTTCTCCTTCTCTTGAGTCTCTCTTCTCATCTAAAAAGAAAATCCAAAAACACTTAATAAAGGTAAGCATTTATTGCATTTAGGCCTTTCATATAAAGGAAAGATTATAAGGGGTCTTCTCTTATAATCTTAAATGAGTAGCATATGGCCCATCTTGGGTCAATGTGTTACACATTTGACCTTATATGAGGGACTTAAATGCAATAGTTGTTGAAGGTGTAAATAATAAAACACTTCTTCATCTCTTAACCAACAAAGGACAC
Source organism: Lathyrus tuberosus (assembly GCA_022829125.1). NCBI lineage: Eukaryota > Viridiplantae > Streptophyta > Magnoliopsida > Fabales > Fabaceae > Lathyrus > Lathyrus tuberosus. The sequence goes on along the minus strand of JALAZF010000306.1, from coordinate 5,774,303 downwards.
TTAATAAACACAAGTATGCTATTGTGTTCGAACCTTGATAATTGGAAATAAGTGTGAGGGTCTTCTTCACACTTAGTGTACTTTCTTATTCATTCCATCTTGGAGTGTGTGAGAATGTATACACTCCAATGACTAAGATTCAAATACACTATCATATGCAAACCAATAAACAATCAAAAACTCTTCTCTCTTAAAAGACAAAAACAAACAATCATTCTTTTCTCACCTCATTCACTCTTAGCGTACGAACGCGCTTCTACTCGTTCTCTTGCAAGATGGTAACGCACTCGGACCAGCGAGCCTGCAACACCTGAGCTAGAACGTCAGCCATTCTCTAAAAAACACAAACAATTCATCCCTAGTGAGGGGAACTACGTCGCTCTGATTCTCATGTTCCCGATGAGATACGTAGGCAGTGGGGTAGGGCCCATGCGAGCACTTCTTTTATTTTCCCTACATTTGTTCCTTTTTCTCTCTCTTTTTCCTTTTCCTTTTTTAGTTCCTTTTCCAGTATCCTTTCTTTACACCCTTTGATCGAGACAAGCAAGCGTGGATCCCATCGGGTACGATGGACGTGAGGGGGTGCTAATACCTTCCTCTCGCGTAACCGACTCCCGAACCCAGTTCTCTTGGTCGTAAGACCATGCTTTTCCTTTCTCTCAGGTTTACGCGGTGTTTCATTTCCCTCTCTTGGGATAAATACACATTGCTGGCGACTCTGTTTCGGTGCCACTTTCGCGTTTGTACTTGGATGAAAATCCCGGGAGCGACAATAAGTGGCCGCATGGGCCACGATTGTACTTTGTTACATGAAACGGGGGCCACTCCCCCCAGAAATAAATTACAATCAATTCCACGGCACGCAGGCTGGACAAATTACAACAACATCAAAAAATACAAATTCCTCACTCATCCGCATGCTCGGCAGGCTCTGGCTGGGGTCCCTGGTCCTCTGTGGGCTGATCCTCGGGGGTATCTTCTAGGAGACCATCGGGCACGACAATACGGCCATCCTCTACATGCGCCAGGTAGTGAGTTCCCTCAACAGAAAAATCGAGCTCAGGGTTCACCACCCGCAACTGAGCCACGGCATTTTTGAAAGACTCCTCCGCGACGGCAATACCATCGTCTTCGGCCAGCAGCATGCGAGCAACCAACTCGGATCTAGTCTTCAATTCTTTCACATCGTCCAGCTCGTCGACACCCGGGGCATTGACCGCCCTCAGCTCCCTGATCAGCTCCTCGACAGCTTTCTTCTCCGCCGCCAGCTTAGAGTTCTCCTCCTTCAGCCTAACCGCCTTCTCTTCAGCCTTCTTCCGAGCCTCGCCGACACTCTTGACTTCTTCCTTGAGGGATGCCACAGAAGCCCGGGCAGCATTAAGTTCGGACTCAGTTGCATAGTCCCCTTCAGCATAAATAACCGCCATCTCTAGCATCCTGACCAAAGCAGAAGCGTCTTGGGCCACCTGCACCCTCTTGCTCGGGCGATCCATACCTTCCAAGCGAAGAGATTCCGCTCGGGGAACGACCAAAGAGTTGCCTTCAAAAAACCTCCTATCAAGAATACAGGGAGGAAGCTCGAACTTCCCTTTCTCCGGCACCCGAGTAAGGTCCACGGTGTCAGCTACCCTTGGCCGCTTCGCTTGCCCGATCAAGGACAGAGGAGACCCCCGAGGAGCAGAAGTAGGAGAAGAAGTCCCAACAGCAGTTTGAAGAGGAGGAGGAGCACCAGCACCAGCAAACCGGGATTTCGGAGGAGCCGCCCCGACCTTATTCCTCGCGAGAGCGTTCCTTACAACCCTGTCATGTGCCTGAGGCATCTCACCTGCCCAAACAAAACGTGAACACGTTAGATACGAGGAAAAGAAATAACATAAACAAAATCTAGACAACTAAGACTACCGAGCAGCTTCTCAGCGCCCGCAGGAGTCTTGCACTCTAGCAGTGCCTTAACATTGATGAATCGACACTCGACCCTCTGACTACCATCTTCCTCGAAGATCGGGTTGCCCTTGCTCGTCCAGCACTCAGCAAGCCCGAAGGAGTTGACCCACTTCACCAGCGCCTCGTACGCCACGGTGTCCTGCCCGCGTAGATCGTTCGGTTGGAAGACATAGTCGCTGGGCTTCTTGGCAAAATGGTCAGGTGCCCAGTGGAGGGGGAACTTGTAAAGTCTCCGCCCAATATACCTCCCCTCCTCATCGTGCAGCTCGTTCCCGTCCTCGTCAACTTCAATCTCCCAGACATACGTACTGTCCTGGGCAGCCTCGGACATGGGCTCAACGACGTAATACCGTTCCTTGAATGTCCGGATTGACTCTGAAAACGGCTTAAACAGCTTACAGGGCTGCTTCAAAGAAACCCAGCCGTACTTCCTCCCTGTCAGCTGCCTTTGGAGATGGAAAACAGTGAAGAAGAGAGGGAGAGTAGCCCCCAAGGAGAGATGCTCGCATACCAACTCAAAGGCCCGGATGAAGGGCAACGAATTAGGATGCAGTTGTGTAGGGGCTAACTTCAAATGCTCGAACACGGACTATTGAAAATCAGTAAACGACAGCCTCAGGCCCAGCTCCTTAAAGGCATACTCGTACATCGTGAAGCGGTCCCCAAAGCTCGTGCAGACCCGCTCGTCTAAGGAAGGGAAGTGCACCTTCCACTCTCCCTCCAGTCCTACCTCCGTGAAAACATCCACCAAAGATTTTGCGAAGGTGGACACATGCTCGGCAGGCTCGGCCACCTCCCATTCCTCCGCAGAATCATCAGCAACATCCTCATCCATATTGTTCTGAGCCTCTTCTTCCCTGATGTCACTTGGGGAGCTCGAAGACGTCGAGCTCGAAGCCGTCGAGCTCGAAGCCGTCGAGCTACTGTTGTTCGAGGATCCTGTTTCTTCCTCGGATGTATGTATAATAACTTCTCTCTCTAGCCCCGTCGCCATTACAGTCACCTGAAAAGCAGAGAAGAAAGTGAATTCGACAGCAAATCAAATCCACCCTTCCACTGCTAAGTCAAGTGAAAGGGCGCGCAAAGGGCTAAGGACAACGTCCCCGGCCTAAGCCCTAACATCATAAGGAAAAGCTGAAACCTCCCCGCGAGGAGACGCTCATCCCAGAGCGAGGAGCTTCCCCGCACTCACACCCAGTTTCCATTCGAAGCTTCACCAGAAATCACAAAGCTTCACCGAAATTTGGGAAGGTTCTACCGGAAAACTCATCACCTACTCGGAAGATGAACAGACATGGCGGTCACGCATACATAGGTACCGCGACATCACCGTGAACCACCCTCCTCGCTGAAACGTACTACTAACTCCGGCGATATGTTAGAGGTAGAAAAATGGCACAGCCACCATCCACCACCAACAATCGCCGGAAACTCGCTCATTTTGTCCTCTAAAGCTAACCCTAACCGCATGCAATCTACCATTAACAACCAACAGAAGTAGAACAAGCAAAGGATCGAAGCACTTACTTGATTTAAGTAGAAGAAAGAAACTGCTCGAAGCTTGACGTGGTGGTCGGAGTAGACGGAAGGCGGTTACGGGCAAGAGAACTGATGGGAGCAAAGAGAAATCAGACTGAAAAGTTCCAAATGGAACGATTTTCCCTTTTTATACAAAGGGGCACGTGCGAACACGCGCTCGTAGGCCATAATGACTACCCACTAGCCATCATTGCCTATTAACTGATACACGGAGCTCTAGGTACACGTGGCGTCCCAACGTTTCCAATTCTGTCTGACCATTAGTTCCCCGAGCACCGGGCAACAATGTCGCTGCCACGAATTTCACGGACACATAGGGCCACGAGCACATTGAGACAATCTTCCTCGTCTTCAAACGACGATTTCATGCTGGCTCCACGGAGCAACGAGCAGTCCTTAAGTCATCACTCCCATGCTCGGGAGCAACGACTTGGGAGGCTCCTATTCTGGACTGGACCATTGGCTAGACATGGCCCAATCCGCCTCTGCTCCAGAGCAGCCCAAATTGCCTAAGTCCAATCCACAGGGGGGCAAAAGTTACCTATCTACCCCTCCAACCGGGCACGGAATACAACGTTCCTCCCCGAAATCACTGCCCGTTACGCACGACTTCACTGCTCCCCGAACAGCTATGGGCAGGTGTCCGGAACCACACCTATGCCCGACATAACGGCTAGTTTTGGGCACCCTGCCCGACATAACGGCTAGTTTGGGTAGTTAACTATTCTTTGGGGAAAACAGTTATTTCGCCCCGAAAATAGGACCGTTGGCCACGCGCTGAGGGCTCTATATAAACCCTCTCGCTTGAGAGGGTCAGATATCCAATATTCACCCTAAGAATTCATACTTTGTACTTGCCCCTTTTCTCTGACCCTTTCTCACTTGAGCGTCGGAGTACCTTGCAGGTACACCCCCGTCCTCTCCATACGACCAGCATCCCTGACGCACTTGGCGGCCTAATTCTACAGGATCTGATCCAGCCTTCAAGATCAAGAAGAGTAATGCATCATTATGCATAAGTTGGTGACTTGAAAATTAAGAAATGGACCTCAAACTTCTTTCAATCGAATCTCTCAGATCACTCAATGGATTGAGGAGTTCTTGTACTTTTTGGAAAGCCCCAAATGTCCTCTAAAACTTTCATGTTCAATCCAAATTCTAAATCACAAGGGATCTTAGTGAAAAGTGGAGGTGAAGTCAGCTGGTTTTTAAGGCAAAAAGTAGTGAAATTTCACTAAGTCCTTAAGTGTTTTGAACCTCCAAGCCTCGTAACTTAAAAACCAAGCTTTAACTTGAGAAGGGTCCTCTAATATGTTTTGAAGTTCATGATGAAAGCTTCAATTTAAGCTTTGGATCACAAAATTTGGATGTGTGGTTTACAAGTTATGACTTTCCCAATTTTGCACAAGAAGTGAATTCTTCCTTACTTAGAAAATTTTAAGAACAAAACCTTGCCCTTCTTGCAATAAATATTTCAAATGGTGATCTCCCATGCTCTAATTCAAGGTTTGAACATGTTAAGATAGAATGTGACTTGAACACTTCATTTTTGGTCAATAACACTAAAATCAGAGGCTTGACTTTGTCAGTCAAAACCCTAATTTCCTCAAGAATTCCAATGGATGATCTTTGAGGATCTTACTTATTCAATCTCTTCCAAGGTTCAAAGATGACCTTTAAGGATGTTTAAGAACATGTGGAACCATGTCTCAAAGCTTGGAAACATGTCTTGATCAAAATCAAAGGCAATTGCTAACTTGTCCTTACAAAACCCTAGTTTGAGATATGGTGAGCTTGTGGCTCAAGGTACTTGTAATAGGAACCAAACACACTTGATTTCTTGTGGAGTAAGATATCTTGAGTGTAGGTAAGTTCAATTGGTTGATGAACAAATCAAACCTTGACTGATCATGACAAACTTCTTCAGTGATTCTTCAGGTTAATTAAAACCCTAATTCCACAACTTTGGTCTGATAGTCCCATGTTGACTTGATTTGATCCCATGTCTTGAGATCCCAAAATGGTGAATGTAATACCCCATATTATCTAAGTACTCCTTTGGATATCATAATAGATCAATTATTTTACTAAAAAGACAGATTGATATTTATTAGTTCAAGAGAGTATTTTAAGGTAACTCTGATAATTGATCAATTGGATTGAGACGACAAAATATCAATTGGAGATATTTTACCCTGTTGGATTATATTATATTATAAGTTTATATATATTAGAAAAGAAAGAAAAAGATAGTAAAGAAGAAGAAAAGAGAAAGAAGAGAAGGAAGAGAGAAGAGAAGGAGAAACCATGAGAGAAGAAGGAAATCTTGGGAAGATGCTTAGATCATCATCATCTTTTTCAAACTCCTCTTTGTTTATAAGTTGGGTTCTAGTTAGACACTCTAAGTTCTAGAAATATAAGTTTAGAACTTAGGTTAGATTTGAGAGAAAATGATTAAATGGATAAATCAATGGAATCTAATGGACGAAATTTGATATAAATTGCGTCGAATAGTCGTAATATGCATGTGATTAGTTGGTGATACTTGTTTTGATGTTTGGAGACGATTGGGTGTGGAAAGGATGGATTTTTGGGTGTTTGGAACCCTAAAAACGCAGCAGAGAAATTTTGCATCTGATACGAAGCTTCGGGCGATGGTATGAGCGCCGGGCGACGCAGGAGTTGCGTCGCTGCTTCGTCGGGCGATGCCCAAGAGGCGCAGCATGTAACACCCCTGTAACTTCAAGTTTTGAAGAAGTGTTTACGCCCCTGCTTCGCCGGGTGAAGCAGAGGCGAAGGGGGACGCCGCCGGGCGATGGTTGGAGCGCCGGGCGCTCCTGGGACTTTTGCAAAGGCTCTCCTTTTCTTTTAAATTCTATAACTTGTGATCCGCTTATCCGATTTAAGTGTTCTTGATACCGATAGAAAGATGGGAGAATAATTTATCTGATGGAGGTGAAAAATGTCGGTTTTAGTGGCCGATTAAATAATCGGAGGAAACCCGAAAGTGAAGTTTTATGGGAAGTGTTGTTAAATGGTAATGTGAGACCATGATTTGACCAAGGATGCTTGGTAGAGGGTAGTAGTGGCTTACATGCCTTAGAAATGTGTGTGAACTACTATGTGATTATGTTTGACATATTATGCTATTATATGTGTTTACTTGTACTATTTGTGATTATACCATGTCTATCTAATTGTAAATTGTGAATGAGAGAATATGTATGCTTAAGATGAATTAGGTAGAGTGAGGAAACTTTACCCCATAAAAACTTGAAAGAGTGAAACATTAGTATGGAACATGTGTGTGAACCTTGTGTTCTTTGTGAAAGGCGAATGTAGCCTTAAGGCATTGTGGCCTTGTGATTGTCGAATACAATCACGTTTGTGTATATGATCATGTAATCGGAACCGTTTTTATCCCTTAAAAAATATTAGTGACCCGTGTTGAGATCCTCTGGTGTGGGATGGTCGGGGAAAGTATTTATTAAGTATCGTATCCCCTAATAAATATTAGTGACCCGTGTCGAGATCCTCTGGTGTAGGATGGCCGGGGAAAGTATTTATTAGGTATGTTTTCCCTTGATAAATATGAGTGACCCGTGTCGAGATCCTCTAGTGTAGGATGGCCGGGGAAAGTATTTATTAAGTAAGTAGCTGTGACCCGTGTCGATATCCTCTGGTGTAGGATGGCCGGGGAAAGTTGCTTAGTGGGTGGTATTAGTGACCCGTGTCGAGATCCTCTTGTGTGGAATGGCCGGGGAAAGTACCGTTGGTAGATAATTAGTGACCCGTGTCGAGATCTCCTTGTGCGGGATGGTCGGGGAAAGTTATCTATGTTAAGGATCCATGACCCGTGTTTAATCTCTTTGAGCGGGATGGCCGGGGAAAGATTCCTTACTAGTTACCGATTAGTGATAAATAGTATTTTGAGTTGATGAACTCAGGACATGTTTCCATATAGTGTGAGGTTGTGAGATGGTGTACTCAAGGTCATTTCCCTTCCCCTTGACTTGAGTTAGGACTGATAGAACCATGTAAAGCTGAGAGAATCTATAAGATAGGGAACTCACTAAGATTTGATGTATCTCACCCCACTATAGTTGCTTTATTTTAGGTGTGGTTTGCAGGTTTGATTTACAAGTGGAGCGTTGCTTGGATGTTTCAAGAGAAGCTTGGCTTTAGTATTTCCGCTGTGTATTATTTGTTGTATATAATTGAGGATATTGTATTTTATTCTTAGATTTTTATTTTTGGCTAGTTTCCATGTCTTGTGCCATAGTTTCTGTTTATGTTTTAGAAATGGGCAAGTATGTGAATTACGCCATTAGGCACTTATGATGGTGTCAGTACCAAATAAAACACCGGTATGGTATTATTCTAGATATATATTATACAGGGCGTTACAGTTGGTATCAGAGCAGGTCGTATCCTCAACCTAGCCTTGAAACATCATAAGTAAATCTATTTCTGCCTCTTAAGTGTGTCTTGTCATCATGAAACATAATATTATACTATGTAGTGTTGGGCCTGATCAACCTAATACTATGTATGTGATAGGTAGAATCATGGTTGAGCGACCACGAGGACTCCGAAGTGTTGTCGGAACTTGTGCTGTGAGGGAAAGCTCAAGCCAAGAGTTAGTAGTGAGGAGTTTTGGTCAGCTCAGTTGAGATCTTGGTAGAAGTTGTGCTTGGGTAGCATGGAAATTAAAGAGTGGTGTGTTGTTCAAGTAATCCTTTGGAATGGGTGGAGTCCGAAAGTTAAGGATCTCAATTGGACGATTGGTTAAGGCATCAAGAAATATGTAAAATCGCTAGTGGAGCTGGATTGACCACTAGTATGGATAAAGATTTCAAGCAATCTCATTCCGTGAATAAGAAAGGTTATTTTGTGGAACGCATGGCGTAAGGTCCGGAAGCGAGATAAGTTTTGGTGCTTTAGTTCTAAGGTCACTATGGTATCTTGAATGGACGAGAGTACCTTAAGGAATGCGTTCGGAATAATGTCTTCCAACTGGTAAAAGTGAGGGTTAAGGAAGTTTGGTTCAATGGGAACCTAAAGTAGCAGAGAAGCGTGAGAAGGAACACAAGGATGTGTTTATATACTTCAAGTGAAATAAGTATGTGCCGGACGAAGAGTAGGAGATAAATTGCACAATTTCAGTTATGTAGAGAGATCAAGTTCAGGAAAATACTTCAGGTTTTCTGTTTTTCAGTAAGAGACCAATTTGGAGTTTGGAATTTGTTAACTTATCCAAGGAACAGTATAAGGTATTATGTCGGAGAAAGAATATGCTTTATTTAGTAACAGAAAGCGTAGTGATACGGACCGGAAGAAGTTGTATTAAGAAACAAAGTAAGTATCTTGGATATGAGGAAATCTTAGTAAGATGGTTTTTTATTTGGACCTAAGAGGATTACAATGGAGGACGAAGTAAACGCGGTGTGGAAAATGGTATTAACGGTATGTTATGAATAAGTGACAACGGAAGGTATTTTGGACGTATGTATGATATAATTATTAATATGTTGTTAAAGCTGAAATTAAGGAAGTGTAATCAAGGATGGTTCACCTGTGAGGAGCCTGATAGTATGACGTGAATGAGAAAGTTACACTTTGGTATTAAGAATGAGCGTAGTGGTAGCACTGTGATTACAAGTGTACGTGTTGGATTCTTATTTTTGAGACAAGTGTGAAGGGACGTACCTTTTGAAGCAGTAAGTGTTGTATTCTAAGAAGTAAGATTGCGGTAAATAACGAGAAGTAAATCAGGACTTATTACGGACTAAGTGTAAATATGGAATGGCTTATAGCGGAAAGGTTTTGTAAGTAGTTGATAAGGAATTGTCGGTTGCGAATTTTTCTATTAAGTAATTCTGGTTAATGTGTACGAAGTGATGGAAAGGTTCTTCAAGAGGGTGCATTACCCCGATCTATTTTCAAGTATAGAGAACTTCTGTATTTGTGAATAATCGGAATATTTGGGATCTACCTTTTGTTGAACTAAGGACGTTGTTGTTTTAGTTCTCTCCCAAGGAATTCAAGTGAGAGGACAAAGTGGTATGCTTGTTATGTTATGTCCGTCGTTTTGTAGTATTGTATAAAGCTTGTGTGTTGGGTTTTAATTATGGACGAATTAAGTATGAGTTGTGACTTAAGCCCTAGAATGACGTCATTATTGGTTTCCCGCTAGTGTAGTTGTTTGAGCAGAAAATGAACTATCCCGCTAAAGTTTTATAGTGTTACCGGGACAGAATTTGGAATTTTTCCTTGTCACTTGGTTGGAGTGTGTCGTCTGAATGTTTTGACTTTGTCGGTTTTACCTTGAGTGAATCATGGCTAGTAAATGTAATATAAGTTAAGGAGCCACAAGTTGAGAATGATATTATGGGTTAGAACAAATCGGATTGATGGTTTGAGTAGTGATGGCTTTGAACTAAGAAGAAACTGGTTTTTAGATTCTGCAGCAGTGTTAACCGACTAACGCAATGTGGTTAACCGATTAACACATGCAAGGATGGTGCTTTACACTGAATTTTAAGGAGTTAACCGAATAGCTCAAATGGTTAATCGATTAACATGTGTGTAAAATGGTGAAATCCCTTAAGAACCATCATTTGTGTTTTGTTACCTTATGTTGCTCCGAGTGGAGAGTATTGTGCGAATGTAAACAGGATTGTAAGTAAATGAAGGACGGATTTGTGTTTTTGGAATCGTAATTTTTGGAGAGGTGTTGCGTAGTGGACCATTTGTTCAAACGACGAAAGAGTTTGACTTTTGGGGAAGTAATCTTGTGAATTGTGTTGAACATGAGAATGTCTTAAGTGTATTACTGTTGAAAGCCTTGAGGGCGAAGTTAGAGAATATTCACGAAGTGTTGACCTCGCAAGGAATGCTTCAGTGTTAAATTATGGTGTTGGTAATTTTTGAGCGGTTGGTCCGAGTGTAGTAATTGTTAACTTCCGTGAGTTCATGGTTTTGGATTTAGATTCCATGAAAGTGGTACCTGTTGTGTGCAGTTGTGTTTTACCCAGAAGAAGGAAATTCGAAAGTTATCTTTCCAAGTACGAGTAAGAATTGGACGTTCTGAAGTTAAGCATGTAACTTGGATCGTTTATGAAACGGAACGCGTGAGAAAAATGGATTCAATTGAGAAGCGTGGCATGTCCGTTGGGGGTGTGGGTACGTGTAGAATGTCGTTTGCAAATTGGTGAGTAATAGGGAAACTCGCAATTGCGCTTTGAGTGGTTTTAGTTTTGATAAGTGGTAACTCCTGTGTCTTTATAGTCTGGGGAATATTGGACAGATGTTATGATATTGTGTGTTGGCAAAGGAATTGTTCTACTATAGGACGTCAGTAAGTTTCTTGTACCGTTGGTTAGTAAGGACCCCAATGGATGAGTGTCCTTCTCCGTGGACTGTTAGCTAATTGGTAGTGCTCAAGAATTCGTGGTGTTCTACTGTTAGATTTGGATTATGCAGTGGGAGGTATCAGATGAGAAAGTTCAGTCAGACTAATCAGGATTTAAGGGTTGTTACTTATAAGTATGGAAATAAGAAGAACTTGCCCTAAGCATGTTATTTTGGTGTGATACGAAAGAGGTGAAATATAGGATATAACGAGTACAGGGTGCAGCATCAGACCAGATGGAACTGGTAAAAGAAGTTGTTTAACAATCTATGAAGTGGTTTTGAACATTAAGGAAGTTATGAAAGGATAGTCATCGGTGCTTGCATGAAGTTAAGGAATCACTGATTTACATCGCAAAGACTCGATTGAGTGTTTGTTATCCTGAACAAGATAAGATGTTACCGTTTTGTTTGTGACTCAATAGAGGAATATGAAATGGTACATTCTTTCCGAGGGTAGAATGCGACCAAGTGTTTTAGTATGAAAGAACAAGATGAATTGAGAAGATGCAAAGTTAGAAGTAACCCAATATTGGAACAAGAGTATAACTAAGGAGAAGAAGTTTGATAAATTGTGAGTATAAGGATTTTGAATTATGAAGTCAAGTTGGAATCGGATTATGTCAGAAATTTTAACGGAGGTAAAGGTTAAGTATGGATCTAATACAGTGATACAAGTTGCCGTTATGGTCGAGTAGAGGAAATTCGGGGGCGAATTTCAATGTAAGGGAGGGAGAGTGTAATACCCCATATTATCTAAGTACTCAATTAGATATCAGAAGAGATCAATTATTTTACTAAAAAGACAGATTGATATTTATTAGTTCAAGAGAGTATTTTAAGGTAACTCTGATAATTGATCAATTGGGTTGAGACGAAAAAATATCAATTGGAGATATTTTACCCTGTTTGATTATATTATATTATAAGTTTATATATATATATATATATATATAAGAAAAGAAAGAAAAAGATAGTAAAGAAGAAGAAAAGAGAAAGAAGAGAAGGAAGAGAGAAGAGAAGGAGAAACCATGGGAGAAGAAGGAAAGCTTGGGAAGAAGCTTGGATCATCATCATCTTCTTCAAACGCCTCTTCGTTTATTAGGTGGGTTCTATTTAGACACTCTAAGTTCTAGAAATATAAGTTTAGAACTTAGGTTAGATTTGAGAGAAAATGATTAAACGGATAAATCAATGGAATCTAACGGACCAAATTCGATATAAATTGCGTCGAGTAGTCATAATATGCATGTGATTAGTTGGTGATACTTGTTTTGATGTTTGGAGACGATTAGGTGTGGAAACGATGGATTTTTGGGTGTTTGGAACCCTAAAAACGCAGCAGAGAAATTCTACATCTGATACGAAGCGTCGGCTGATGGTATGAGCGCCGGGAGACGCAGGAGTTGCGTCGCTGCTTTGCCGGGCGATGCCCAAGAGGCGCAGCATGTAACGCCCCTGTAACTTCAAGTTTTGAAGAAGTGTTTATGCCCTTGCTTCGCCGGGCGAAGTAGAGGCGAAGGGGGACCCCGCCGGGCGATGGTTGGAGCGCCGGGCGCTCCTGGGACTTTTGCAAAGGCTCTCCTTTTCTTGTAAATTCTATAACTTGTGATCTGCTTATCCGATTTAAGTGTTCTTGATACCGATAGAAAGATGGGAGAATAATTTATCTGATGGAGGTGAAAAATGTCGGTTTAGTGGCCAATTAAATAATCGGAGGAAACCCGAAAGTGATGTTTTATGGGAAGTGTTGTTAAATGGTAATGTGAGACCATGATTTGACCAAGGATGCTTGGTAGAGGGTAGTAGTGGATTACATGCCTTAGAAATGTGTGCGAACTACTATGTGGTTATGTTTGACATATTATGCTATTATATGTGTTTACTTGTACTATTTGTGATTATACCGTGTCTATCTAATTGTAAATTGTGAATGAGAGAATATGTATGCTTAAGATGAATTAGGTAGAGTGAGGAAACTTTACCCCATAACAACTTGAAAGAGTGAAACACTAGTATGGAACATGTGTGTGAACCTTTTGTTCTTTGTGAAAGGTGAATGTAGCCTTAAGGCATTGTGGCCTTGTGATTGTCGAATACAATCAAGTTTGTGTATATGATCACGTAATCGGAACCGTTTTTATCCCTTAATAAATATTAGTGACCCGTGTCGAGATCCTCTGGTGTGGGATGGTCGGGGAAAGTATTTATTAAGTATCGTATCCCCTAATAAATATTAGTGACCCATGTCGAGATCCTCTGGCGTAGGATGGTCGGGGAAAGTATTTATTAGGTATGTTTTCCCTAGATAAATATGAGTGACCCGTGTCGAGATCCTCTAGTGTAGGATGGCCGGGGAAAGTATTTATTAAGTAAGTAGCTGTGACCCGTGTCGAGATCTTCTGGTGTAGGATGGCCGGGGAAAGGTGCTTAGTGGGTGGTATTAGTGACCCGTGTCGAGATCCTCTTGTGTGGAATGGCCGGGGAAAGTACCGTTGGTAGATAATTAGTGACCCGTGTCGAGATCTCCTTGTGCGAGATGGTCGGGGAAAGTTATCTACGTTAAGGATCCGTGACTCGTGTTTAATCTCTTTGAGCAGAATGGTCGGGGAAAGATTCCTTACTAGTTACCGATTAGTGATAAATAGTATTTTGAGTTGATGAACTCAGGACATGTTTCCATATAGTGTGAGGTTGTGAGATGGTGTACTTAAGGTTATTTCCCTTCCCCTTGACTTGAGTTAGGATTGATAGAACCTTGTAAAGCCGAAAGAATCTATAAGATAGGGAACTCACTGAGATTTGATGTATCTCATCCCACTATAGTTGCTTTATTTCAGGTGTGGTTTGCAGGTTTGATTTACAAGTGGAGCGATGCTTGGATGTTTCAAGAGACGTTTGGCTTTAGTATTTCCGCTGTGTATTATGTGTTGTATACAATTGAGGATATTGTATTTTATTCTTAGATTTTTATTTTGGCTAGTTTCCATGTCTTGTGCCATAGTTTCTGTTTATGTTTTAGAAATGGGCAAGTATATGAATTATGCCAGTAGGCACTTATGATGGTGTAAGTACCAAATAAAACACTGGTATGGTATTATTCTAGATATATATTATACAGGGCGTTACAGTGAACACCTGTGATGATTGTATAGAGCCAGAGAATAGTCTTAGAAGACCTTGAAACACAGGAGAACTTGGTCAATTGCTCTTATCTTCCTTCTTGTGTCAATCCTGATTTTCACAAAAGAAACAAACTAGCAAAGGTATGGGTTAGTTAATAATGCATAGATGATTGATCCCTAAATGTAAGTGCAAGATGTTATGACATCTAAGGGGTAAAATTTGGGGTATAACAGTTGCCCCTATTTGAATAGCTTTACCGGATGGCATGAGGAATGGAAATCCTCGGGGGTGAAAGGTATTTAAATACAACAAACCAAAAATTTTGCCCTTAGATGGAATGCAGATGCTAAGGACAGGCAACAGACATGCAAATGCTGACATGCCCTGAACTTCTAATATGATGAGATGATGCCATGATAGTGCAAAGATGCAGACAAACAGGACACCAGAGATAAAGAGCAAACAAACACAAGTGAGCTTTACTGGGGAGGGATGAAGGTTAGTATCCACAAAGAAGACTCACTGGGGATACAGACTGACCAACAAAAGAGACTCACTGGGGAGACTCCGAGGAAACATTGGGGATAGAAAAAGATAAAGGGGGAAAATCCCACAGGTCCTCACTGGAGATAGGAACCAGAGAGGTGTTCTCCACTGGGAAAGATCCAGGGAGATGGACGACAGGTTCATAGGTGACCGGACAACACTGGGGGAAATAAAACATATTCTTACTGGGCATGAAACCAGAAAGAAGACATGATCTCCACTGGGGATCAACTTGAAATAAGAGGATAGACATTCTACAGAGATTTTCTGGGGCTTTCTTATATTGAAGAGTTCAAACAGGATCTTCAAGAAAAAACCAGAAAAGACAGAGACAAACAAAGCTTGGCGTGCGCCCAATGATGAAAATCACAAGGACCTTTAAAGAGATTTTGATAATGACTGAACCTCTGCTGGGAACAAGGTTAAAATGCCAACAATGATTAGAATTAGCAACAAGAGGTCATTGAGTACCAATATGATTTGGATGGGATACCAATTTGAGTTGGTTTGCCACTAAAGACTGGACTTTAGGATGCCAATATGAGTTGGGCCTAGATTGAGGTTCACAGTTGACCTGATGTTTTGGTTCACAGTTGACCAAGATTCATAGTTGACCTGAAGCAAACAATGCCAAAAATTACTGGACTTTAAGTTCATAGCTGCCCTGGGATTCTGGTTCATAGGTGACCAGAGATTTTAGGTTCAAAGATGACCAAGGTTCATAGTTGACCTGAGATTTTGGTTCAACGCTGACCAAGGTTCATAGTTGACCTGATATTTTGGTTCATAGGTGACCAAGGTTCATAGTTGACCTGAGATTTTGGTTCATTGGTGACCAGATATTTTGGTTCATATGTAACCAAGGTTTTAGGTTCAAAGCTGACCAAGGTTTATAGTTGACCTGATGTTTAGGTTCACAGTTGACCAAGGTTCAAAGTTAACCTGAGATTTTGGTTCAAAGCTGACCAAGGTTCATAGTTGACCATAGATTTTAGTCCATAGGTGACCAAGGTTCATAGTTGACCTGAGATTTTGGTTCATAGGTGACCAGAGATTTTGGTTCATAGGTGACCAAGGTTTTAGGTTCAAAGCTGACCAAGGTTCATAGTTGACCTGATGTTTAGGTTCACAGTTGACCAAGGTTCATAGTTGACCTGAGATTTTGGTATCTGATAGGTCAGTACTGGGGTTGCATAAATGAAGATTAGACTTCTTGGGGAATATAGATAATGAGCGAAATTTGGCACATGCGGGTGAAGACCGGACACAAGCTGGACACAGATCATAGATTAGCAAATTTGAAGTAAAGGGAGGTAAAGACCCACAAGCAAAAGCAAACCAGATGCAAAGATGCAGGATGATATGATATGATGCAAATGCTTAATGATATGCAAGAGATGATAGACTGGGGAAAAGTGAGTGGATGGATAACGCATCCACTTCCAGGAGTCACACTGAATCTGAAGAGAACAGCCCCTCTGGGAATTGAATAGGGAATAACCTTCTTTCACTGGGGAAATAAAATCTTCCACAAACATCTGTGAAGATACTGGGGGGAGAAATCCTTTGTATCACGGTAGTCAGTCATTACTGACATGTCTGATCCAGGAAACATTGTCGATTTTGAACTTGTATCACTGAGGAAACATACATCAGATGGTTTAACAGTGTTTTCGTCACAATCAAGACTTTATTGGGGAGAGCAAATAATTTCATTAAATCGCCCCTAATGCCAAAGCAAAATATATTTTCATTGTGTTTTCTCAAAAGACTTTTCAAAACATTTTCCGCTTTCAAAACCGCTTTAATGAGTAAGTGAAGTTTTATTAGAATGGTCCAAAATCTGATTTTATTGGGATGGTAACTTGCCAATGGCGAAGCTCCATGTTTCATTACAATTGGAGTAATGGCAATTTGGGAAAAGGTTACATCGTATTCAATGACCAATACCATCCTTAATGACTAAGAGTCCCAAAGATGAACTTCGCTGCTGATGAGGGTGAATGAACTTGAACTCTTTTCATGAATCCTTTGACGTAGGTGACAACCCCGTCTGACACAGTGAAACGCCTTTGCCCCTAACTTTTTCCTGGACCGCATTTTCAGGTTTTCAATCCATCAGGACGCTCTTTTTTTCCTAGGCCTCCCTTTCGGGTTTTCAACCTAGTGAGCTCTTTTTTTATAATTTAATCCCTAAGTTTTGCCTGAGTCTCCTTCATAGGTTATGACCCACCGGGATACCCCTTTTTTTCCTAAGTCGCCATTTCTGGTTTTCGACTTAGCGGGTTTTCTTAGGCGTAATATTTTCGCACTGAGTCAGCATTCACAGGGTGTGAGAGTTGTTCACCATCCATTATTGTAAGAAATAAGGAACCTCCTGAGAACATAGTATTTACCACAAACAGACCCTCATAGTTGGGCTCCCATTTTCCGCGAGCGTCCCTCTGAGATGGCAAGATCTTTCTGAGTTCGAGTTCTCCTTCACGGAATTCACGAATACGGACCTTCTTATCAAAAGCTCTTTTCATCCTTCTCTGATACAAGTGACCATGACACATGGCAGTCAATCGTTTCTCATCAATGAGGTTCAGATGATCATATCTTTCTCGGACCCACTCCGCTTCATCAAGCTTGGTCTCCATCAGAATTCTTAACGATGGTATCTCTACTTTAATGGGGACAACAACATCCATCCCATATACTAGAGAAAAGGGAGTTGCCCCTGTCGAAGTTCGAACCGAGGTTCTGTATCCATGCAAAGCAAATGGTAACATTTCATGCCAATCCTTATAAGTCTTGACCATTTTCTGTAGGATCTTTTTGATGTTTTTGTTGGCAGCTTCGACAGCTCCATTCATCTTGGGATGGTAAGGTGAGGAATTGTGATGCTCAATCTTGAAATTGTCACACAACCCTTTCATTGTTTTGTTGTTCAGATTGGTTCCATTGTCTGTTATGATTTTGTTAGGGATTCCTTAACGACAAATGATATTATTCTTGATGAAACGAGCAACCACTTGCTTGGTCACATTGGTTTAGGAAGCAGCTTCAACCCATTTTGTGAAGTAGTCATTGGCTACTAAGATGAATCGGTGACCATTGGACGCTTTCGGCTCAATAGCCCCAATCATATCAATGCCCACATAGATAAAGGCCAAGGCGACGACAAAACATTCAACAATGTTGGAGGTACATGCACCTTGTCAGTATGGATCTGGCATTTGTGACATTTTTTGGCGTATTGGATACAGTCAGCTTCCATAGTCAGCCAATAATAACCAACTCTCAAGATTTTCTTAACCATGGCATGCCCACTGGCGTGAGTACCAAAGGCTCCTTCATGAATATCATGAATCAACAGGTCTGCTTCTCATTTATCAACACATTTTAGAAAAACCATGTCGTGATTCCTTTTATAGACTACATCATTGCTGAGGAAAAATTTGGATGATAATCTTCACAGAGTTTTCTTGTCCAGACTAGAAGCGTTGGTAGGATACTCTTGAGTCTTCAGATAATTCAAGATGTCGTGAAACCACGGTTTCCCATATACCTCCTCTTCAATTGAATGACAGTAGGCTGGTTCAGTCTTACGCTCGATGCTAATGAGCGGTGCTTCATTAACAAAATTAACTTTCCACGTTGAAGCTAACATGGTTAGGGCGTCAGCTATGTGATTCTCTGAGTGAGGGACATGACGGAAAGTAATCTCGTCAAAGTATTGGATCATTTTCATAATGTAAGCGCTGTACGGAATCAGTTTCTCGTCTTTAGTCTCCCATTAGCCTTTGACTTGATAGATAACTAAAGCAGAATCACCAATGACTTCTAGGATTTTGATTCTGAGATCAATTGCAGCTTCCAAGCCTAAGATGCACACTTCATACTCAGCAATATTGTTTGTGCATCCAAAGTCTAACCTCGCTGTGAAAGGAGTATAATCACCATTAGGGTTTATCAACACAACACCCACACCATGTCCTTTGTAGTTGGAAGAACCATCAAACATCATCTTCCATCTGGAACCAGGTTCAGGACCTTCATCAGGGCCTGGCTCTTCACAATCCTTTACCACCATGATGTCTTCATCAGGAAAATAAAACTTGAGAGGCTCATCATCTTCAACGGGCTGATCTGCAAGATACTCTGATAAGACACTTCCTTTGACAGCCTTCCGAGTGACATATTGGATATCATATTCTGACAAAAGCATGTGCCAAAGATATACTTTATTGGATCTATTTTGGAGATCAACAAAGTAGTGTAACATATCAAATACTGCCTCAAACGTCTGACGGCCCATGCTAAAGCACAACAAGTCTTCTCTAGCAATGAATAACGACTTTCGCAATCAGTGAACTTTTTGCTCAAATAATAGATCGCATGCTCCTTGCGACCAATTTCATCATGCTGGCCCAAGACGTAGCGTATGGATCCTTCCAATACGGACATATACATGAAGAGGGGTCTCCCAGGAACAGGGGGAATCAAGATCGGTGGTTCTTGTAAGTAACTCTTGAGTTTGTCAAAGGCCTGCTGGCATCAGAATTCCACTCTACAGTCTGGTCTTTGCGAAGCATATTGAAGATTGGCTCACAAGTGGGAGTCATGTTGGAGATGAATCTGGAGATATAGTTCAAACGGCCCAAAAAACCTCTTACCTGCGACTCAGCCTGCGGAACTGGCATTTCTTGAATAGCTCGTACTTTTTCAGGGTCTACCTCAATTCCTCGTTGACTGACGATAAAACCAAGAAGCTTTCCTAATCTGACACCGAAAGTACAGTTGGCAGGATTCAATTTTAGCTTATATTTACGGAGTCTCTTGAATAACTTCAAAAGATGGTCCAAATGTTCCTCCTCACTCTGATATTTAGCAATCATATCATCCACATACACTTCAATTTCTTTATGGATCATGTCATGGAATAAGGTCACCATAGCCCTCTGATAGGTTGCCCCTGCATTTTTCAAATTTGTAGCAATAAGTTCCCCATGGAGTAATGAATGTAGTCTTATCCATATCGGCCGGGTCCATTCTGATCTGATTGTAGCCTGAGAAACCATCCATAAAGGAGAAAACTGTAAAACCGACCGTATTATCCACAAGAGTGTTGATATGCGGCAGAGGGAAATCGTCCTTTGGACTGGCTTTGTTGAGACCCTTGTAATCTACGCACATTCGCACTTTGCCATTTTTCTTCATTACTGGCACAATGTTAGCTACCCATTCAGGGTACTTGGAAACTGCTAAGAAACCTGCATCCAATTGTCGCTTTACCTCATCTATGATTTTGAGAGCCATGTCGGGTCTACTTCTTCGAAGTTTCTATTTTACCGGTGGGCATTCAGGCTTGAGTGGTAGCTTATGAACTACAATATCTGTATCCAACCCAGGCATGTCCTGATAAGACCATGCAAACACATCTGCATATTCTTCAAGGAGCTTCACTATCTGTCATCTTATCTCTGCCCCTAGCATTTCCCCAATCTTGACTTCCTTCTTGTCTTCATCAGTACCAAGATTGATGGTGTCAATTTCTTCCTCATGCGGATGAAGAGCCGTGTATTCGTATTCACACATTTTTGCCCACTCATCCGGGAGCTCATAATCTTCTTCTTCCTCATCCTCGGCTTGATAGATGGGTGAACCAAAGTCAATAGTGAGAGTAGGGTCATTGAATACAACAGGTTTAGGATTTACTCTGCATGATGGAGGGGTTTATTTCATTAAAATGCACAAAGATCAAATGCAAGAAGAAAATGTTTTTGTAGTTTTGAAAAGATTGCCATTTTTCATTAAAAGCAAAAACAGTAAATAAAGACAAAAGAAATTAACAAAACATCAACTTCATTGATTAATAAGAATTAAAAGCGGTGGCCCATACAAAATAATCCGATAGCCTCGGGCAGGGCTACGGAATCGAAAACAACAACAAAAGCAAACAAATTACTCTAGCATAGGGTACAAAACAGGGATCTCAATAGCTTCCCAATTACTCAATGCGGCGTCACACTGAAAAACCAAATGGCTATTGTCCTCGTCTTTAGCGTCTTCAATGATGGCATGAACTTGATGTCCTCTACTAACAAATACTTCCTGAATCGTCTTCAGTCGTCTTGTTGTAGCAGCTTTTTCCTCAAGAGTTGGTTTGTAACCCAACCCTTGGTACTTTTCTCTTTCTTGAATCTCGATGACTTTTCCCCAGCCTTCAGGTACTCCTTCTTGTAGGGCAGATTGGATACTCTTGAAAGAAGCCAAAGATGGATTATTCGAGGCCACTGGCTCTTCGTTGTCTAGCATAACAGCATTAGCTATCTCAAGAGCTTGGAAAGATGTTTCCAAAGCATCTTCATCAACATCAATGTATCGAAAATAGGAGAGGTTACTGACCATTAGATCTTCTTCACCATGGATAATGACCAACATCTCATCAGCTACAAATTTCATCTTCTGATGCAAAGTCGGTGTTACAGCACCGGCCTCGTGAATCCAAGGCCTCCCCAACAGACAACTGTAAGCGGGATTAATATCCAAGACTTGGAAAACAACGTTGAACACATGAGGACCAATCAGAATAGGCAACTCAATCTCTACTATTACTGATCTTCTCAAATATTCAAAGGCTTTGACAACGAGTGAAGTAGGCTTCATCCCAACTCCTTGATAGGTCAACTTTTCCAGAGTTTTCTACAGAAGAACATTCATAGATGAACCAGTATCTACAAGCACTCTGGCTAAAGTATCCTCTTGGCACTTTATGGATACATGCAAGGCAAGATTATGATTTCGACCTCCTCGAGATAATTCTTCGTCACTGAAACTGAGCGTATTGCAGGTTGTGATGTTAGCAACGATGTGGTCAAATTGTCCAGCCATAATGTCTTGGGCTAGAATTTTCTACAAGGCTGCCCTGTGGGTAGGAGAATTCATCAGCAGAGACAAAATTGAGATCTTGGATGGAGTTTGGTGAAGTTGGTCCACCACTTTGTAATCACTTCTCTTGATAATTCTCAGAAATTCATCATCATCTTCCTTCGTAACCACCTTCTCTTTATCTTTGGAGGGTACAGGAACAACAGTCTCCTTGGGCACATTTCCTTTGAATAGAGGAGTGTAAACTCTACCACTGCAAGTCATCTTCCCAGTCCCCACTATGTTGGTCACCTCTTCATTAGTGGCTCCCACCTCATTCCTTGGAACCACTTCTTCATGTCTTTTGTCACCCATAATATTCTCATAAATCCACGACACAACTTTTGAACCCCTGAAACGGAATGGAACGGGTTGTCGTATGTTGGCTGGCTTTGAATGATTAGCAGTGGAAGCAACAACGGGTTCAGAATTGTTAAAGATTGGTACTGGCTTGTTAAACATGGGAATCATAGAACCAGACTTTGGTATGTTGAACACAGACACTTGTTCTTTTGACTTTGGCAAGTTGAATACAGGCTCAATTACTGCAACTTCATCCTTCCTTTATTTACTGAATACTTGCAGAAACCCTTCATCAATCAACCTCCAAACATCATCTCAGATCAATTGGCAACCCTTGACACTGATATTACACTTTTCACAATCACTATGGCAGGTTTTTACCATTCCAGCTTCGAATAGTTTAGCATGGAAGACCTTTATAGGAGTCTTGATCTTTGATGCATCCACTATTAACACCTCATCATTCTCATCCTCAATGGCATTTGTGGTCCCGTGCGTGGGCAGTGGATTACTTTTCATGTTTGGCTGATTGTCTGCGAAAGATAGGATCTTCTTTTCCATCAACCTTTTTACCACATGTTTCAGTGCTAAGCAACCCTCCAAATCAATACCGGCTCCCCTTGGTGAAAAGCATAATTAACATTTGGATTGTGGAACGGCAAAGAATTTTCTGTGGGTGGACCTAGAGGTCTGGTGACAATCAGTCCTTGTTGCACTAATGAAGGATAGAGTTCAGTGTAAGACATTGGTATGGGCGGAAATGTGGTCGTTCCCCTTTGTCTTCTGTGGGGAGCACCTGACTGTGAAGCTTGTTGTATTTGTTATTGTTGATAATTCTGAGTATTCTACTGATAAGCTGGCTGTTGTTGATAGGTCGGCGCCTGCTGCGCTACTTGATGATTAAAGGTAGGTGTTACAGCTACTACATAGTGTTGGGGAGCATACTTCATGGGGTAAATCGGTTGTTGAGTAAAGTTTGGAACCGACTGTTGTTGATACATTGGCTGTTTCCACACTGGGTTCCTCTTCTTCCCTGTCATGATGGCATTAGTCTCTCCTTCTTTCTTTTTGTGGAAGTGGCTAGGAGGTTTCTTGGTATTGGTATTGGTTGAACTACTTGAAGAACTGACTACTTTTCCGTTTTTCAGCCCAGCTTCTACTTTCACGCCTACAGCGACAATATTAGCGAAATTAGTACTGATGTTACCAATCATCCTCTCATAGAAATCAGGCTTCACCGTATCCACAAACCAATCAGCCAATTCTTTTTCAAACAAATGTGGCTCTACCTGTGAAGCTAGCTCTCTCCATCTCTGTGCATACTCCTTAAAAGACTCGGAATTATTTTGTGACATACTCAGAAGTTGTCTATAATCTGGCGCCAGGTCCATGTTATATTTGTAATGCTTTACAAAAGCATCGGATGCATCTTGAAAACAACGGATTCTAGACTGGTCCAGACTTAAATACCACTTGGCAGCAGTCCCTTTCAGACTATCTTGGAAGCAGTGGATCATCAACTTGTCATTATCCATAAATGCAGCCATTCTTCGGAAATACATGATCAGATGTTGTAACGCCCCAGTTTTTGTCAGTTTTATTTAATCGAGTCTATTTGATTATTTTATTATTATATTATTTTAGTCTTGACTTTTATTTGGCAATATATTATTTTTCATCGTTGTTTATGTTTTATCGCATTTTGAGAGCGTTTGGGAGATATTTGAGCTGAGGGGTATTTTGGTCATTTGGGTAGTAGATATTTTATATAAATAGAAAGTGGAGAGAGAAAAGATAGAAAGGAAAAGAAAAAGAGAGAAAAGTGAGAAAGAAGAGAAAAGAAGAACAAGAGGAGAAAAGTGGGAAAAATGCTAGAAATCATCAAAATCAACGGTTAGGATTCGAATCGAACGGGTATGGGTGTGAAATATCGTTATCTTAACTTTGTATACGATTATGTATGGTTTCGTTTCGGTTGTTTTGGATCGTTTTCATATATTTTTCATTTTAGGTCGAAATGAATAAAGTCGATAAAAATCGATGTTTTCACGGTTAGAATTCGAAATAAATTACGTAGTTGTATCGAGGAAGGTTAGGTCGTCGTATAGCGTGTTTTTTATTCGATTTGGTGATGTTTGAAAATTCGGGTTTTTGAAAGGTTGAAATTTAATCGAAAATCGAACGTCGTAGAAATTTCGTTTATGTATTCTAAATTGTTCTTATGTATTTGGTGGTTGCGCGTATGTGTTTGTTTCGAAGAAAATAATTGAATCGGTCGGATTTTCGGGCAAAATAGCCTAAATCCGTAGCGGCCCGCAGGGCATTTTCTGATTTTTGGCAAAACTTCGAAAATTCATATCTCTTGAACCGTAAGTCGGTTTTGACCCCCGTTCGAAACGTTGGAAAGCTAATGAGATGTTCTTTCTAGGAAAAATGGTTTTGAGGTCTGAACCTGGTTCAATCGGAACAGTATTTTCGAAACGTTTCGTTGTGTCCGGCCTCCGGTTTATGTTTTTGCGTTATTTTGAAATATCCATATCTTTTGCGTTGTTTATCCGATTGAGGTGTTCTTTATATGGATGTGAAGCTAAAAATATGTTCTATGATTTAGTGAAGAAAAATATTATTTTTAGCCGACTTTTAACCGACTTTTCCGGTAAACCGTAAATCAAATTGTTTGGTTATTTGTGAAAACGTTCGGTTGCCGTTTGACACAATTGATGTGAATGTATGTGGATTGTGTGTGATGAATGCATGACTATATTGTGAATATGTATGCATGTCAAGAGTGTCATGAGTCATGTTGTATGTGAAGCATCATGATGTGCATTCTTGCATTGTGGGGTTCTAAGATGAATCCGTTGTAACGTCGTAAGCCTTTTGAGAGGTGGGGGCGATGATTACAAACAATTGTAAGCCTTTTGAGAGGTGGGAGCAATCGGATTGTAAGCCTTTTGAGAGGTGGGAGCAATCCATAAACATTGTAAGCCTTTTGAGAGGTGGTAGCAATGGGTGAACATCGTATGCCCGACGGGGAGTTACACTAAGTAACGAGCGATGGTTCCAATAAGTTCTTCAATTGAACTTGAGATGAAATGAGTCGGTACCGCATTGCATTTGCATAGAGTCGTGAGTCGGTCTCTATAATTTGCATTGGTCATCTTTGTATATGTGCATTGATGAATGAACATGAATATATGTGTTTATGTTGAATGAATGGTGATGAAGTGAGATGTATTGGTGATACATGTATTTGAGCATGAATGAATATGCCTATGTGAAGGATGCGTTAATTACGGATTGTTATGCCGTGTATTTGATTTATGGTATATGCTTGGTGTTATATGTATATATACATGCACAGTGATAAGTTGTGGTGAGAATGTGGTATATGTGTATTATATGTTGAGATATATAATTATATGCAACGTTATTATGATAATATTTCTCACCCTTCTGCTGGAATATGCTTTTTATGGCATAGTGCAGATTGTCAGCTTTAGAGGCGTGGAGGCAAGTGGAAGAGTTAGATCTTCGTCTTTGCTTAGGTCTTGGTGTCTGCTCTGATACGTAGCACGGGAGTCGGGGAAACGATTATTTTATTTATGTATATAATTGTTGAATATATTTGGTATTACCTTTATATGGAAAAGTTTCCCAATTGAGGGTAACCTATTTTATGCTATGTATCAAATTTATGAGCAGGGAGTGTGTATTCTTATTTTAAAATGTGGCATCCTTGTTTCTGTCGGAAAAATAAATTTTTAGTTACTCTGATTTTATTTATGTATTATTTATTCGCGATGGGAATTGGGGTGTTACAGATGTGACTTAGGACACGTTGCACCTGAGTATAAGTCGAAACTGGGTAGTTTAAACTTGGGTGGAATTACCAAGCTTGAAACTAAGCACATGTCTTTAGCATTAGTACTAAATACATTGCTTCCTTTCATTGCCTTCATTTTTCTCTGTATGGTCTCAACACTTTCTTTCAGTCTTTCATGTCGCTCGTCACCCTCTTCAGACATTTCAGGGTAATCATAAACCGGAGGCGGGTTATGAAAAACAGGGTGCATTTGAGTTTGTACTGCTGTTGGAGTAAAGGTAGGAATAGCTTGATGATTCTCGTTACCCAAAGGAACAACTTGTTGAGTAGAAGTGGGAACCGGTGGACGTATGAAGTCAAAAGGCATTCCCAATGATGGGGTTAAGGTAGTAGTACCTGGGGGTTCCACAGTAGGAGTGATAACCTCAGAGACCACAGTGGCCTGTGTATCCATCTTTGCTTTTAAGACCTGAATAGCCTCCAGAATCTTCCCCATTCCTCCTCGTAATTCATTCAGCTCATTGTTAACTCTGTCCATATCAAAGTCCTGTTCTGACATCTTTTGACGAGCTTGGGCTCGTGTGTTGTAGCGATGTCGGGAACTCAGTGTGACGATTCTGAAGAGAATAGGGTGACATGAGATAAGACAAGGAAGAGGATGCACATGTTATGACATGATGCAAATGAAAGTGCAGATGAAAATGCATGCTAAACTATCAAGAAAACCAAGAAATTTTGCAAACATTGTAGATAACAGGATGTTCATGAAAATACACTTCTTCATTAGAAATTCTTGAAAATATTACATCAGAGACATTACTTCTTCATAATTCAAATACATAAGCGGAAATGAAAATACAACATAAAGGAAACTAAGCATCTGCTCCACTCGTGGATGGCCCTTCCCCTTCATTGATCTTTCTCATAAGCTTGTTGATTCACCCCTTGACTTTTGCCTTTTCGAGGGTCAATTCTCCTAACGCATTCTTCAACTTCAGCTCTTCCTCTACGATTGACTCGTAACGGGGATAGGGTACCCTCATCACGAGAGCTATTTCGCGAGACCACTGCGAGCAAGCCTCGGTAACGGAGCAATCAGGGTTTTCCAGAGTGGTCCACCTTTGTCTGTTGATTTGGCGCCAAGCACACTCCACTCTGATCTTCAGCTTAAAACCTTCATCTTCCTCAAGAAAAAGCATTTCAAGGTCATCGAAATCAGGAATCTCCTCCATTGGATGGCCTAACTGGCGGCGAGCAAGCACATGATTGTAGTTGATACACCCATTCCTTCCCATGAGAGGCACATTGGGGAAGTCCCCACAGTTGTGGATCATCAGGATCCCTACATAAACCAGATCATACCATTGAATGTCGGCGTGGCTTAATTCCATCAGCTTCTTGGACCAAATTGTGCTATCTTCAACTTCTCAAAAGGCTTGCATCTTCAGTAGGTACGAGATAAACCACTTATAGAAGAGAGCGGCGTAACAAACAACCGGCCCACCATTCCGCATGTGTCTTGTATGAACGGCATGATAGGTATCAGCTAACAGCGTATGAATTGGATTGTTAAGCATGAAGATTCGGATAGCTTGAACATCGACGAAGTACTTGGCATTAGGAAACAGGAATAGTCCATAGAGTAAAGGTTGATTCAAACAGTGCGGAGTTTCCCCTTTCAGCAAAGTAGAGAGCCTTTTCAAGCAAAAATTGAGCGGGTAATCCACGATGTCCTCCCTTGTTGGTTAAGTGAGTTCTGATGTCAGACAATCTCAGCCTCGTTCCTCTTGCGATGTATGTGTCAGTGAGTTCCGCCTCTAATCCAGAGAACGGAGGAGAGTCATTGACAGGGATGCCCATCAGAGCGGAGTACTCCTCCAAAGTTGGCATTAGTTGATAGTCTGGGAACACAAAGCAGCGGTAAGCAGGATGGTAGAGTTGGACTAGAGTCTCAAGCGGTCCTTCAGTCACTTGGAGTCTCAGTAATTAATTATAGGATCCTCCCATATTTGTCAGTGAAAGCCGACGGGTCTTCAATCATATCTCCCAGCCCCAACAGTTGTTCTAACTCGGGAACCTCAAAAGTATACGACCATGTTCTTCTAGCATCCATCTCTACAAAGTCTGCAAAACAAGATTAGTTTCTTGATAGTTTAGCGGAAAAAAAAACGGGATGCAAATGCAAAGTTTCATGGAACTCCGACACTCGTGAAATATCTAAAAGTCTCATTCTCATTGAAAAAAGTGAATTACAAGAGAGTCAATACACTTCCAAAAGTCCTAAACATAAGGCTAAATAAAAGCTAAAAAGACCTAAGGAGATTCTCCTAGGAGCCTCATGTTGAGCCTCTTGATCTCCTTCTCCATCTGAGCCTTTTCTTTGACGAGCTTGTCGACGATCAACTTCCATGGAGTAGATTGAGTATCAGGGGTACTTGGTCCTTCTTAGGTCTTCCTCTTCTTTTATGAGAGCAACTATTCACTATTGGCTTGTAGTTGCTTTTGAAGTTCTAGGTTCTCCTCAACAACCACTTGATATTTGTGCTTTCAAGCTTCTCCTGTTTGTTAGGTTTGGTTCAATGAAATCTTCAACTCTTCTTCCTTTGACATGAAAAACAGAACGGGCTCTTCCCTCAAAGCAATTGGCTCTTGTCTTGAATAAGGCATCTTCAACTCAATAGCTCTTCTTCGGACCCATTGGAGATACGGTTCCAAGGATACATAGTTAGGTTTTCCCATAGCACTCCTTCCCTTCTTGTGCCTGCTACCCCAAGCACTTAAGATCAATTTTCTCTGCTCTTAATGTTTTCCAAATGAATATTAAGAGGCTTATCTTTTAGTGGGTACCCCAATTGTCGACGAGCCAATACAGGGTTGTAGCTGATCCCTCCTTTAATACCAAGAAGAGGTACGTTGCCAAAGTTCCCACAACTGTCTGTGATCATTATCCCATCATACACACGGTTATACCAATCAATATCAGAATGAGAAAGAGCCATAATCTTCTTAGACCACCATCCCTTCTTAGGGTCCCAAAAAGCACCTGCTTTTGGCATATGTGAAACAAACCATCTATACAACACAAGAGTACAACAAGTGAGCTGACCTCAATCATGGGCATTCCTCAAATGGACTGAATGGTAAGCATCGGCTAGTAGGGTTGGTACAGGATTCTTCTTCAAAAAGATCTTGATAGCATTTATTTCCACAAAGTTGTCAATATTAGGGAACAAGAAGAGTTCGTAGATGAGTAATACAAAAATGGCTTCGAAGGCATCCCTATTCGAGTGCTTAGCATAGTACTGAGCTTTTCCGATTAAGAACTTAACGGTTAACCCAAAAATTCCTCCTTTGGAAGTCATATTGTTTTGGATGTCAACTAACCCCAAGTGAGTCTTCTTAGCAATTTCTTCTTCTTTGGGGTTCCTCTCGAAGATAGGAAAAGGAGACTCATCCTTAATAGGTAAACCAACTATCTGAGAATATTCTTCAAGGGTAGGCAAGAGTTGATAATCGGGGAAAGTAAAACAATGGTACTTTGGGTCATAGAACTGAAGTAAAGTAGAGAGGAGTCCTTCATCAATCTTCTTATTCAACATGATCCACAGCTTCCCATATCTCTCTTTGAATCCTTCAGGGCCTCTCAGCAAATCTCCCAATTTCCTTAGGTCATCCAATTTAGGACTCTTGAAAGTGTATTTCACGGTATTCCTTCTTGCACTGTCCATGATATCCCTAAGATATTCATAGAAAAAGGTCTGAGTTCCATGAAACTGACATGAAATGAATGTTTATAATGTATGAATGCAAAAGCAAGCACAAACACATAGATGCACACATATTCACAAATGTACAATCACACACAAAAGCCTTAGGTTAAGGTCATGAGCATGGAGCCATGGTTCACCCTTCCCAATTGGTATGTACTATTGGTTTATCCATTGTAGAATAGGGTTCTAAGAAGTTCCCAGAGTCGACAACCCATCTTTAGGATATTATCGATTTCCCGAATGACTCGGTAGTCAATAATATTCTCAAGAGAATCTCATCTGAGTGTAGTATCGTGTAACAACCAATTCGGGAATAAACTCCCTCATGGTCACCGCACTACATCCTAAAAAGGCCAAGTGGGGTCAGAGGTGACTACAGTTCTCAATATCAAGGGCACCTAGGTCGATGGTAGCACGTTTTCACGAATAGACTCGTTCAACATGACTAGACTCTCAAGAGGGCCTCAACTGAGTGATGGTGTCTCAAGTCAACTTTTTCGGGAATCGACTCCCTCAAAGCCTCCTTGAATATACCATCGTCCTATAATAAGTGCACTCAAGTCCGGGTTAGGACTTATCTCACCACTTAAAAAGTAACACCCTGCCAAACATAAGAATCCCACAAAATAGGTATACAGATATACAGATATGTACAAATATACAGGCAAGCAAAAACATAAATAACAAACAAGGTGGGCTTAACCCTCAAAAGTATCCTCAGTGAAGTTGCCATTTTCTGTTGTGGTGAGAATCGGAGGTCAAGCTATTAATTAACTTGCATCACAAAACTTTGAAATTCACCACCGAGCTTTGATTTATCCAAAGGAAAGGGTAAATATTGAAAGAAAAACCCTTTTGCGCCATGTGAAGACACAACTAAGAGATCGAGGGTTCGGGGGTTGGTTATACTAAAGGAAGGTATTAGCAACCTAAGTATCTGTAGTACTCTACAGGAACATCTTGTTTGTTTGTGTGTTATGTTATGTTTGTTTGCTAAAAGAATCTGTTAAGGTTGAAGGTAAGGACCTAGGGGTGTATACACTAAGTATGCTCGCCAAGACGTCGCATCTTGTGCCTACGTATCCTGACTAAAGAATCAGAGCAACCGTAGTTCACCTACCTAAAGGTGAGGATTGAGGAACCATTGACTAGGGCCAAATTTCAAAAGGGAATGAGTATGAGCTCATGTAGAGTTAAAGAACTCTCTAAGTCTAAGTTGTAAGGGTAAGTGAATACTCATGACGATGAGAATCACATAGAGTTGAAAAACTCTAACTTAATTCTAAGTTTGAAGGTAAATGACTCTAAGGAGGCCAAAGGGGAAGGAACATCATAATGATGATGCTCACATAGAGTTGAGGAACTCTGGGTGGAACCTAAGTCATGAGGTAAGTGGCTCTAAGGAGGCCAAAGAGAGAAGTGATCAACTATGAGGATAGTGCTCACAAGAGGGGAACCTAATGAGGTTAAAGGGAAAAGAGGCTCTAAGAAGGCCAAGGGTGAATCCTTATAAGGATATGGAATGGACCTAAGGAGGCCAATATGTTATATGAGTTATCTATGACTTAAAAGTCAATAGAGAGTCTTTCCTTTGGAAGGAGGGGAGTGATGAGGGTTAAGGAGGAGAAGCTGAAGAGCTTGCCTCACTCGGGGAAGACTTAATAAAGTTATAAGATAACAAAACATCATAAACAAGATGAGCATGTGGGCATGGTGATAACCAAAACACTTCAAAGGGAGAACATGTGGAAGTGTTTTAACAAACATAAGTGGTATAGGTAAATCATAAGAATGTGATAACATCTTAAAGTTCAAGTAATATAAAATGATAATCCAATGCATACAAGCACTCAAAATGGTTCCAAACATGGCATTCAAGTTTTAAAACATAAACATATCACATATTTGATCAAACAAACTCATGTTATAAGGCAATTGATCTAAAGAGATCTCATGGTATTTCAAAGGATATTTTCATGTAAGAAACACATTAAACGTCAAGGAAATAAAGTGAAACACAAACATACAAAGTCACAACATCAAGTAGGGTTCAAGGTAACATGCTTTAGGTCTTACTTAATCAATATAAACAAGGAAACATGGCAAAGAAATCAAAAGAAGTTAAGATGTTCTTATGAAAACCCTAAAAAGAATTTCACTCTCAACATTAATTAATGTTCCAAAAATAATTATTTTCACCAATTTCTTTTTAGAATCAGAAAATAGACATGTTAAAGAACATTTTGCAAAAAGAATGGATCAAAAAGAGTGAAAAATGAGCAAGTTATGAATGTTTGAAAACAAGGTACAAACCATAAAATGGGAAATGGAACAAGTGATAAAAATAAAGGAAATGCACCCCATGGGTGTTGAACCCACGCCATGAGGGTCAGTGCACAAAAGCCTTACTAACTGGGTTGCGCATGCAGTGTGAACATAGTGTGCAAGCATTCAATAAAATAACATAACAAGTGGTTCGGGTAGAAAAATAAAAAGGAAAAGGTCTGGGGCAAGGGGGATTCGAACCCCAGACCCTTCGCTTTCCAATACCTACAACCACCTCCATGGACCAGTGGTGCTACGTTCTCATCCAAACATTATACACTTCAAATTATTTTTATTTTAAAACAACCCTTAAACGGCCACCTTAGTGCCACATGGGACAGACTGAGGGCCACCACTTCTTCTTCCTCGTTCTCATTCTCTCTCGAACCCTAATAATAATAACCATGGCCAAGTTTTCTAACCCACGGATCTCTCTCATTTCTCCACCAAATCAAGTGAAACAAAAATCAAAGTTGGAGTAAAAACTCCCAGGAACACGAACATGTTCTTAGTTTTCATTGATAACCATTATATGATTCAGAAATCAACACACGACAGTTCAACAACATAAAGTTTTAACATGTTATATCATGCAAAGTTTCAACCAAACATGGCATCCTTGAATTCAGAAACACAAAACAATAAACACACTACATTTTAATATTCAAACAGCAACAATATCATACATGAATATGAGGGTTTAAAGTTCAGAATTCCCACCTCTTGGAGAAAGTCCAAGGCTTCTTCTATAGCACTTGCAGAGAAGAGAAACACCCTTCTAGAACTTTGTTGACCTTTGGAGAAGAGAAGCAGATGCTTAGAAACTTTGGAGGGTGCTTCAAATATGGAACCCGATCCTTCTTGCAAATGGAATCTCAAAAATGGCAGATGATGTTAGGGGTGTTACAGTTAGGTTTGAGTGTCTAAAGCTTCTCTATTCAATGCTTAGAGAAGATTTGTGGAGTTAGAGAGAAAACACACGAGTAAAACTTGTGTTTGGGGAGTTCTTGCAGATTTGCAAGAACTTGTGAATGAGAGGATAGAGTGAGCAATCAGCCTCTTTTGGGGGTGAGTCTGGTGTATTTTGGAGAGTAGATTGAGCATCTATTTATAGGAAATGTTGAGGGTTCAAGGCATGGTCAGAAATGGGAACTTGCCAAGTTTACCCTTTTGAGAAGCTTCCTTCGTGTGAGCTGGCTTTGCTGAGCAAGGAGTCCTCAAAGCCCTAGCCATAGGCTCTGTTGCAATGTGGACTGGTTTGATTGGGTCAGAACCCAAGTTACAAGGAGAAATAGTGGACTGCCATGCCTTGTGTAAAGTTTCTCTCACCTCATGTCAAGTTGCACCAAGTTGAATAAGACCATGTTATTTTAATGCAACCACTTGAGGAAAATCGTGGAAGAGGTTTGAAGCATGCTAATCTTGCTTCTAAACATAAGATATTGAGGCATTTGGTGATTAAGAAGAGTAATGCATCATTATGCATAAGTTGGTGACTTGAAAATTAAGAAATGGACCTCAAACTTATTTCAATCGAATCTCTCAGATCACTCAATGGATTGAGGAGTTCTTGTACTTTTTGGAAAGCCCCAAATGTCCTCTAAAACTTTCATGTTCAGTCCAAATTCTAAATCACAAGGGATCTTAGTGAAAAGTGGAGGTGAAGTCAGCTGGTTTTTAAGGCAAAAAGTAGTGAAATTTCACTAAGTCCTTAAGTGTTTTGAACCTCCAAGCCTCGTAACTTAAAAACCAAGCCTTAACTTGAGAAGGGTCCTCTAATATGTTTTGAAGTTCATGATGAGAGCTTCAATTTGAGCTTTGGATCACAAAATTTGGATGTGTGGTTTGAAAGTTATGACTTTCCCAATTTTGCACAAGAAGTGAATTCTTCCTTAGAAAATTTTAAGAACAAAACCTTGCCCTTCTTGCAAGAAATCTTTCAAATGGTGATCTCTTATGCTCTAATTCAAGGTTTGAACATGTTAAGGTTGAATGTGACTTGAACACTTCATTTTGGGTCAATAACATTAAAATCAGAGGCTTGACTTTGTCAGTCAAAACCCTAATTTCCTTAGGAATTCCAATGGATGATCTTTGAGGATCTTGCTTCTTCAATCTCTTCAAAGGTTCAAAGATGACCTTTAAGGATGTTTAAGAACATGTGGAACCATGTCTCAAAGCTTGGAAACATGTCTTGATCAAAATCAAAGGCAATGGCTAACTTGTCCTGACAAAACCCTAGTTTGAGATATGGTGAGCTTATGGCTCAAGGTAC
Source organism: Lathyrus tuberosus (assembly GCA_022829125.1). Classification (NCBI taxonomy): domain Eukaryota; kingdom Viridiplantae; phylum Streptophyta; class Magnoliopsida; order Fabales; family Fabaceae; genus Lathyrus; species Lathyrus tuberosus. Next base: position 5,740,321 of record JALAZF010000306.1, on the reverse strand, counting down.
TTGTAATAGGAACCAAACACACTTGATTTCTTATGGAGTAAGATCTCTTGAGTGTAGGTAAGTTCAATTGGTTGATGAACCAATCAAACCTTGACTGATCATGACAAACTTCTTCAGTGATTCTTCAGGTTAAAACCCTAATTCCACAACTTTGGTCTGATAGTCCCTTGTTGACTTGATTTAATCCCATGTCTTGAGGTCCCAAACTGGTGAACACCTGTGATGATTGTATAGAGCCAGAGAATAATCTTAGAAGACCTTGAAACACAGGAGAACTTGGTCAATTGCTCTTATCTTCCTTCTTGTGTCAATCCTGATTTTCACAAAAGAAACAAACTAGCAAAGGTATGGGTTAGTTAACAATGCATAGATGATTGATCCCTAAATGTAAGTACAAGCTGTTATGACATCTAAGGGGTAAAATTTAGGGTATAACAACAGTCCTAAAGGAAACTGTCCCGCTTTACAATTCAAGAATATAGAAGCTGCTTCAACCACATTTTCCTCTAGTCCGAATCCCATTACTTTGCTTTTACTGTAATTAACCTTCAAACCAGACAAAGCCTCAAAACCTCTTAGGACAGATTTTATTGCCCAAACTTTAGACCATGAATCATCACATAAGATCAGGGTATCATTAGCAAATTGAAGAAGAGAGATAGTTGTGTCACCCTCAATCTTAACTCCTCTCAACAATCCACCTTTCTCAACTTTCTTAAAAAGAAGAGCCATACATTCTGTGATCAATACAAAAAGGAATTGTGACAAAGGGTCACCCTGTTTAAGGCCCCTATTAATCTTAAAATCCTTAGAGGAACTCCCATTCACCAAAACAGAACCAAAGCTTTTGCAAATTAATCCCCTAATCCAGTCTTGCCACTTAGAACTGAAATGCATAGCTTCAAGCACTTTAAAAGGAAACTCCAACTTACACAATCATAAGCTTGGGCAAAGTCTACCTTAAACATGAAGCCTTTTTTCTTTTTCTTTTTGACATAGTCAAACACTTCATTTGCCACAAGAACACCATCAAGTAGTTGTCTTCCTGGGACAAATGCAGTTTGAGAAGAAGATACCAATTTACTAATGACACCTCTTAATCTTACTGCTAGGATCTTAGACACAATTTTATGAAGACATCCTATTAAAGCTATAGGTTTGAATTCCTTCAAATTTTGAGGGTTATCAAACTTTGGAATAAGAATAAAGAATGCTGGACAAAAAGATTTAGAAAGGGTGGCCTTCTCATGAAATTCTGATATGCAATTGATGAAATCCTTCCTAACAATCTCCCAAGTCTTCCTTATGAAATTCACATTGAACCCGTCAGGGTCAGGGCTTCTATCCCCATCACAAGACATAATGGCTTCTAAAATATCCTCAGGTGAAAAAGGTTCAGTTAACATTGCATTGTCCTCCTCAGAAAGCTTTTCCAATGAGCTTAGATCTAGATCAAAACTTTCAGTTAAATTGTTTTTGTATTTCTCTGCAAAATGATCATGAATGACTTGTTTCACTTTCTCCACCCCTTCTTCTTCATTTAGACCTATACTCAAAGCTGATATTGTATTATCCCTTCTCCTTTTGCTGATGATAGAGTGAAAATACTTTGAATTATAATCTCCCTCCTCTAACCACCTTGATCTCGCCTTCTGATGAAGTAAACTCTCCTTGAGATGTAACTTGTTCTATATTTCCTCCATTGCTTCACCTCTTGATTTCAAAATATCCTCAGAGATGTCAGCTTCAAGCTCAGCCATCTCATCTTCCAGTTCAATAATTCTCTTGATATTCTCCTCTACTTTAAGGTCAATAAATCCAAAAACATTTATATTCCACCACCTTAGTGTCCTTTTGAGGTTTCTCAGTTTTTGAATCAGAACATTACCTGCATCACCAGAAACTAGAACAGAATTCCAACTCTCTTTAACAAAATCTAGGAAATTAGGATGATCAAACCAAGCATTGATTGTTTTGAAGGGCTTAGGTCCCCAATTCCTATCATTCAAGACCAGGGATACATGCCTTTGGTCTGAAACATCTTTTACACCAACCTTCTGGCTTACAACTTTCCATACACCACATAATTCCTCATTTATACGAAACCTATCTAACCTACTCTTGCATGAACCATTAGAGTTAAACCAAGTAAATTCATTGCCCACAGTAGGAAGATCAATGAGTTCCATGTCATCTATGAACACTCCAAATTCCTCCATATCAGCTTGTTTGTTGCTCCCTCTACCTTTCCTCTCACCTTTAGATTTAATGGAATTAAAATCCCCCCTAAGATCCAATCCCCACTTGGCAAAGTTATTTTCAAACTAATAAGCTTCCCCCATAACAACCTTTTATCATCTAAAACACATGAAGAATATATGTTTACTATGTAGATAACTCTACCCCTCCACAATCCATACACCCCCAGATAACCTCTACCAGAGAAACTAAATATAGAACAGAAAGAATCCTTATTCCAGATAGAAATCATACCTCATGATTGACCATTAGATCCAGTAGCAAACCACTCAAATTCTCCTCTTCCCCATATGCTTCTAACAAAACCTTCATCTATCTTTTGGCATTTTGTTTCTTGTAATAAACAAAACTCTATATTGTTCTTCTCAATCATCTGTTTGACTCTTCTTCTTTTGATTGAAGAATTACACCCTCGAATGTTGTATATTTTCAAATTCATGGGACTCTTATTGATACCTCCTTCAAATTTTCCCTCCTAGTACTATCCCTAGTTTCCATCCCTCTCAAAATACCGTTGAGTGCTTCATTATCTTCTTCTCCTTCTATGCCCAATTCCTCAAGAATTATCCACACCTTTCCAGGAACTTCATCAATTCTTCTCTTCACCCTCGTTTCCTTTTACTACATCCAAGTCTGATATGGACTCACAACACAAGATGGATCCACCTGAGTATCTGGATTCACTTTCTCCATTCCGGGAGGATACAGACATAGGTCCTTCTTCTAATCCAACTAATGCATTAACTGGTTTTTGACTAATAGATGAATGAAGTAAACTAGAATAAAAAGATGGTGCATATGGAATCTGTAATTTCTCATAGATCTCATCCAAAGATTTCTTTTTTCTAGTTAAGATGTTGGAAGGCTGCCCAAATGTCTTAGAAGTTGGTATAGGATGTGCACTAGGCCTAACTCCCTCAGACTTATCAGAACAGTTAGTTGGGCCCAAATTCAAATTGTTATTATTCTGAGTACCACCTTTACTCTGCTGTTCCGTACACCCTATTCCACCATCTATTTCAACCTCTCTGGCAAACTTCCTCCTCATACCTATACCCTCTACCTCTTGTCCCATCAGTGTTCCTTGGGACGCACCAAGATTAAATGCCACCTCCCCTTTTGACTTCTCAGAATTATGACAGTCCACAACACTGCCTCCAAAAATCACCTTTTTAGTGTGTTTTGTTGTCTTTCTCGAGTTGACAGAGAAATTATGGATATTTTCATGATTCCTTCCTAATACCTGACTTTTGTTCTTCTCAATAGATACCACGTATCTAGTGGCACTATCTCCAACATCTTCATTTCCTAGCTTGGGAGATTCGACTTCTTCGCCTGAATCATCTTCCTTTATGGGATCTCCATCATCGTTGTCTTCTTCATCTGATTCATCTTCTGTTTCCTCCACTATAGACTCCTCAGATTCTTCAAGTATCTTCTTCTTTGACTCACTGGTAACAATCCGTTTCGGTCCATGATTATCTTCAACCATCTTTATATTGAACAACACACCATTAACTTCAATGCCAAAAACCTCATTCAAATTGCTTGTATATCTTGTTTTCATCAGAATTCTCGCCACATTCAGTTTTGATTGTGTTTCAGTTTCTTCGTCACTACAAATGAAGTCTCATATCCTACTTGTAATGTATTTGAAGAAATCATTTCTCCAAGCATGACAGGGTGTGCCAAAGCATTTGACCCAAGTAAGTCGTTCTTTGTCCACTTCTGCTGGAAACCAACCTCTAATGTCTTCAAACCAGCTTTGAAGCCACTCTTCTTCTTCCTTTATTAAAGTTCTCATTGCATTTTCCTCAAGATCTTCAAGAAGGCACATGTTGGCTCCCATTGGAGTCACTTTAATTTGAAAGAAGCCTTCTCTATGAAACACCTCCTGGATGTTGTATGAGTCACCTGATTTCTAAATACACCAACAAAAGCTTTTTTGAATCGTTTCATTTCCTTGTCTTCAACCTTGAATGCAAGTCCTGCCCAGTTAAGATTTGATGTTCTGTTTTCCATAGTTTTTACACCATACGAATGATGAAGGTCGTTTCTGGTATGTCCATTACCACCCCTAACCGCTTCCACATATGAATTTCCCTGTCTCACTTTTTTCCAGCTGTTCTTGTAAAAATTTATTTTGAGATCAGGTTTCTCCATCTGTTTGGTCTCAGTGCGTTTACCTTCTGTCTCCATCTGTTTGGTCTCAGTGTGTTTACCTCCTGTCTCTCTTCTTCTATCAAACCTAGAAGTGTTAACATATATTTTCCTCCCATTGATTTGGATGTTGTCCAACCTGATAGCCATTCTTCTCTCGTCCTCCACTTTTCTAAATCTGACAAAACCGTAACGTTTTCCTCTCTTGTCTTGCTTGGCAGGAATGAACACCTCAAATAATATCCCGTACTCCATGAATACATTTGCCATATCTCTTGCATTGTATTGATCTGAGATTTCAGTAAAGAAAAACAAAGTTATTACTTCATCCTCCCCTAAGTGTTTGTCGTTCCTTTCTTTCCAAATTGAAAATCGAAGCTTGTAATTTCCCTTGTTCTTTCTCCCCACTACCTTCCACTCCATGTTCTTAAAATAGTGGTTATAAATCTAAAAAAGTTCAAAACTAACCAAAAAAAAGCTCGACTAATGCCAAGGCCCCTAGCCCTAAGGCTAGGAGTTTAAGCCGAAAACACTAAGCAAGTTTAATCCCAACAAATTTGATAAGAATTGTTGTGAGCTAGTTTTATGTTGCTAAGTCCAAAAACAACAACATTGTATATGTTATTGATTGAGAATAGTTTTAATTTCATACAGCTTTTAACATTTCAATAGAGTAATTTTATCCAATTTTTTATGTTGGATAAATAAGAATTCACCAAAAATTAATTCTCCCATTTGAAGATGATCTAATGTCTAATTTGGTTGTACCATAAATGTTTGCCTACTAATAAACAATGTCCAAAAATACTTTGTACACATGACATACTAAACCTTTCTGTCTACTTTTACCTTTTCCTTTCGTAAATGAAGAAATTCTTTTGTTACTACAAGTGTTAGTATATTTAATTTCCTCTCTGTCTCTCTCACATGTTCTTATCTTCATATCTACGTATTTTCTAAACTTATCTCTAAACCAAACGAAACCGTCCCATAGATTCTTGTTACCCAAGCCAATGAATATTTCTTCGATCATTCATTTCCAAAAGTCAATGCTATTCTATATTCTCTCTGCACTCTCTATTATATTGCTACGAAATCACCTAGAAAATAAAAAACAACACGTTACACCCAAAAACACATCAATTTACGAACTTTAAAACACACACACAAATAAATATTCATCAACAACCAAATCTCATCGTCACAAAAAATTTCAAACCTCACAAATATGTGTTGCGGATCTCATTGGTTTTGGTGCCTCTATTGCACAGTCTACGCCCTAATATTCTTACTCATAATCATCTCAATCATTTTATGGATAATAATCTCTCCCTCAATTGTGAAATTCCACATAACCGGCGCTACTCTTCCCGAGTTCAACCTCACAAACAACAACTTATACTACAATTTCAAAGCTCTGAAACATGGGTACTCCATTTTAAGTAAAATATCAATATCGGGTACGTACCGGGTACCGGTACGCGTACGATACGCACCGAAGCCATACCAATTTTTTTTTTTTAATATTGGTATACCAACCGGTACACATTTGGTATCACGTACCCAATTTTTTAAATTTTTTTCGGATGGTACAATTTGGATTTTTTTTACTGAGTAAAAATTAGGTTAATCATTCTATTTATTCACTCATTGAAAAGGAATAGACTCAATTTAAAGAGGGCTATTGATTTAGTTTTTGTTCATACAAATTTTTGTCTTCTCTCGAAAAAGAGTAAGGTTTATAATGAAGGAGCAACAAAAATATGAGATATTGATAAAAATGAATGAGATCTGTTTGATGGAGCTGATATTCTTAAAGTTGTTAGTCTTTCCCACGATAAACTTGAACTAGAAGCCACTTTTTTTAATGATACTGGAGAGAAAAATATAAATATTCAACCATGATTTCATCATGATTTATTGATACTTTTTAAGTATGATTTATTTATATTATTACAAAGATATTAACTATTTTTAAGTAAATTGTTTTTAATTTTAATGTTTTGATGTTATTTAAACAATATAATTCTTTTGTTAATTTGATAATTGTATTTTAAAAAAATTATATAAACTTACCCGTACCATAGTTTTTTTAAAAATGTCGTACTCCGTACCAGTACCCGTATCGGATACTAAGTACGTACCCGTACCTATGCAACGCAACTTCAAAGTCAACATCACAGCAAGAAACCCTAACAACAACATCATAGTTTATTATCGAAGAATCACCGCGGTTGCTTGGTACAAAGACAATGAATTCAGTTATGTGAGTTTGTCACCCTTTGATCAAGGACACAAGAATACATCATATCTTCGACCTATTGAGTTCATAGGGAACCGTGTGATCAAACTCGGACGTAAACAACTTGATGAGTATAGCGAAGAGACGCGTCTTGGGATTTATAATGATTTGGCTGTTGATTTGGATGTTCGAATTAGAGCTAAGTTTGGAAGCTTCTTTAAGAGTGGACGGTTTAATTCACCGGTCGTGCAGTGTCGTCGTTTGAGCATTCCTTTGGTTTCTTCTTCCAAGAGTAACACATCATCACCATCAAAGTTTTCTTTTAGAGTCAGAAGATGTAGGACTGGTTCTTTCTTTACAGATCGTGATGCAGATGTGGGAGGAGGAGGAGTAGGAACAGGAGCAGGGATATGAGTAGGAGCTAGAGCTTGATATGTGTATTACAATGTGAATTTGTATACTGTTTTTTTCAATTCAATTTCATTCAATCTACAATGTTGTACTGTGTTACACATTTATGTATATCACAAAGTTATGTTTGTTACATATGTATTCTTTGAATGTAAATATTAATATTGTATGTGCTTATTTTTATCCTATGTGTGGCATTAACTTTAGTTTTTGTGACTTGTAGATTTGACACGCGCTGAAAATACTAAGAAAATAAGAAGGGGAATGTGTTTGCTCAAGAAAAAAAGAATAGTAATGTGTATATTATTGTTTCTATACAGCTTGACATGGATATATAAACTAACGAATCATTCCTTCTAAAATGAATAGTTTTCAAAGCAAACTGAATCTTTGAGATTGACATATTGCTTTTGAAAATTCAAAAACTAAATAATTTTTTAATAAGCAATGATTTCATTTAAAAAACGAATAAACAAGTACAAGGGATATTCAAAACCCTTACAATCAACCAAATCAAATAGCTGACTTTAAAAAAGACAAGGGAGAAGAGAACCAATCGAAAAAAACTAAAAGAAAAAGAGGAGCAATTTGCCACACGAAGTCATTCCCAAAATAAAACATTTACTCTCGACCAACACTCCTCAAACTTTGGAACACTCCCTTTGAACAAAACTCTTGTGAGATTTGGGTCGAACTTATCTGTGTTGAAGGAGAGCTATGTATTTCGACTGGAGGCAAGCATGCAGTCGAAACTTGTTCACATGCTGATGTCTGTTAGTTACATATAGTAGTCGAAGTCTGTTCTTTTATGTATTCTGTCGAAATGTTTATATTCTGTCGAATTGGGTCTTGTGTTAAGGATCCAATTGTTTAGGTTTCTTGGGCTGCAAGTTACCTAGTTAGCCTATAAATAGGCTAGTACACTCAGTTTGTTGAGTGTGGCAAATTGTAATATTCACTTGTAAGCATTTATAAACATTAATGTGAAAGTGAATAGTAAATAGAATTATATTTGCCCAATCATTGTTGTTATTTCTTCTTCTTGTTAAACCTACCATCTTTCTTCGACGATCTTCCTTTTACGGACAACCCTTCGCCAACTGATGAAGGTTTCTGCTCCTTTCGTTCATTCAAGTCCTTTGAATACAAGGTTGCTTGAACTTCTTCAAAGGTCAGGGACTCTCTTCCATACAAGAGAGTTTCTTTGAAGTGAGCATGCGATCTGGGCAAAGCACACAACAGCAGCAATGCTTGATCTTCATCATCAATCTTCACATCAATGTTTTCAAGATCAAGAATCATCTTGTTGAAAGAATCCAACTGCTTAGCCAAAGCTTTGTCTTCATTTATCTTGAACGAATACAAGGCTTGCTTCAGGTAAAGACGATTCACCAACGACTTGGTCATGTATAAGCTTTCAAGCTTCACCCATAATCCCGACGCCGTCGTCTCCTTTGACACCTGCCGGAGAACCTTATCACCAAGGCTCAAAAATATTGCGTTGTGTGTTTTCTCGATCATTGTCGTCTGTTCTCTTTCCGTCAACGCAGCATCCATGGCTGCCATTCCCTTCAACGCTTCCAAACATCCCTGCTGAACCAGTAGGGCTTTCATATTCAAGCGCCATAGACCGAAATCGTTCACTCCGGTGAACTTTTCAATCTCATACTTTGTTGAAGTCATCTTTACCACGCTCACCGCACCAATTTGTTGTGAAAAACGATGTCTTTATGCAAAGTATAAAACTGGTTTCTTGATGATCAAGAACCAAAACAAGGGTTTAACGGAAAAGAAAACAAGAAGAAGAAGAAATAACAACAAGGATTGAGCAAATATAATTCTGTTTACTATTCACTTTCACATTAATAATGTTTACAAATGCTTACAAGTTAATATCATAATTTGTCACACTCAACAAACTGAGTGTACTAGCCTATTTATAAGCTAACTAGGTAACTTGCATCCCAAGAAACCTAAACAATTGGATCCTTAACACAAGGCCCAATTTGACAGAATATAAACATTTCGACATAATACATATAAGAACAGACTTTGACTACTATATGTAACTAACAGGCATCAGCATGTGAACAAGCTTGAACTTGCTAGGAGGTGACAAAGTCGAAAAGCTGGAGTTTTGTGAATCTTGTGTATTTGGTAAATCCTGTAAGGCGAAGTTTAACAAAGGCAAACAAAGAACATATGGATCCCTTGATTACATTCATGCTGATCTTTGGGGGCCTGCAAGGAATCCTTCACACTCAGGTGCAAGGTATTTTCTATCCATCATTGATGACTATTCCAGAAAGCTATGGGTATTCATTCCAAAGACAAAGGATGAAACTTTTGAGAATTTCAAAAGTTGGAAGGTTCTGGTCGAAACTCAAACTGGCAGAAAGGTTAAGAGGCTGAGAACCGACAATGGCCTTGAGTTTTGCAACGAAGCGTTCGACAATTACTGTGTTGAGTCTGGGATTGCAAGGCATAAGACTGTAGCAGGTACTCCTCAACAAAATGGCTTAGCTGAGAGATTCAATCGAACAATCCTTAAAAGGGTTAGATGCATGTTGGTTAGTGCTGGATTGAAGAAGGTGTTTTGGGCAGAGGCTGTTTCGACAGCAGCTTATCTGATAAATAGATGTCCCTCGACTGCGCTGGGAATGAAGACACCTGAAGAAGTTTGGTCGAATCATCCACCAGATCTCGACAAACTGAGAGTATTTGGCTGTTTAGCCTATGCTCACATTAGGAAAGACAAGGTCGAACCTAGAGCTCTGAGATGCATGTTCCTTGGATATCCTGTGGGAGTCAAGGGTTATAGGCTGTGGTGCCTAGAACCAGGTCACAGAAGATGTATCACAAGTCGTGATGTAGTTTTCAATGAGGTCGAAATGGCTTTCAAGAAAACTGGTGATATTGGTCGAAGTACAGAAATCTCTGAAGAGGACCTGGAACAGGTAGAGATGCCAGCTGAGGTGGAGCATAGTAATGCTGAAGTGCATAGCCCTGATGAAGTCGAAGAGCAAGATGCTGAAGAGGCTGAGGAAACTGTCGATGACTACCTACTGGCAAGAGATAGGTCGAGAAGAGTCATCAAGCCACCTCAGAGACTTGGTTATGCAGATCTTATAGCTTTTGCCTTAATCTCTGCAAGTGAGGTACTTGACGAAGAACCTAGAGATTACAAGGAAGCTATAAGGAGTCGAGACAAGACTGAATGGCGAAAAACCATGGATGACGAGATGAAATCTCTTCGTGATAATAACACTTGGGAGCTGATTGAGAAACCTGCAGGAGCAAGGTTAGTCAGTTGTAAGTGAATTTTCAAGGTCAAAGAAGGAATCGAATGAGTGATGTCGAAGCGCTTTAAGGCAAGGCTGGTTGCTAGGGGGTTCACTCAGAAAGAAGGAGTCGACTTCAATGATGTGTTCTCACCTGTTGTAAAGCATAGATCCATTCGAATGTTGTTGGCCATGGTGGCAAAGTTCAATTTGGAACTTGAGCAAATGGATGTGAAGACAACATTTCTGTATGGTGATCTAGATGAAACGATCCTGATGCGTCAACCTGAAGGGTATGCAGAATAGGGTAAAGAAGATTATGTGTGCAAGCTGAATAGGTCTTTGTATGGCCTGAAACAATCTCCTCGACAGTGGAATGGGAGATTCGACAAGTTCATGGCACACATTGGTTTCACTAGAAGTCAGTTCGATCACTGTGTTTACTTTAGATTTCGACCTGGAAACTCACTTGTTATATTGTTGTTGTATGTGGATGATATCCTCATAGCTAGCAACAATGTTGAGGATGTAACGAAGGTGAAGGCTGAACTCAGTAAGGAGTTCGAAATGAAGGATCTGGGAGCTGCAGCCAGGATTCTTGGGATTGACATCCGGAGAGATAGAAGGCAGTCTAAGTTGTGCTTATCTCAAGAGAAATACCTACAGAAGCTTCTCGACAAGTTTGGTATGTCGAATTCAAACCCTGTTGTGACACCTACAAATCCTCAGTTTAAGCTTAGTACTACTCAAAGTCCGAGTACTAAAGCTGAAAGAATCTATATGAATAGCATTCCATATGCTAGTGTAGTGGGTTCTTTGATGTATGCTATGGTCTGTACGAGGCCAGACATAGCATATGGAGTGAGCCTTGTGAGTAGGTATATGGCCAATCCTGGAAAGACGCACTGGCAAGCTGTAAAGTGGATTCTTAGGTACATAAATGGGTCTCTGAAAAGAGTCTTGATTTATGGTGGAGCCTGTGATGGTGATAGCATAGTCGAAATCGAAGGATTTGTTGACTCTGATTATGCAGGTTGTATGGATTCCAGAAAGTCTATTTCTGGATATGTTTTCACAATGTTTGGTACAGCAATCAGTTGGAAAGCGACGCTTCAGAAGGTGTTTGCCTTATCAACCACTGAAGCTGAATATATTGCCCTCACTGAAGCTGTGAAGGAAGCATTGTGGCTTGAAGGTTTTGCAAAGGAGCTAAAACTTCAAGGTCGAAGTATCACTGTTAAATGTGATAGTCAAAGTACTATACACATGTCGAAGAATTCAGCCTATCATGAGCGAACTAAGCACATTGATGTGAGGCTGCATTTCGTCAGAGAGATAATCGAGCGTGGTGAAGTCCAGGTGCTGAAGGTTTCGACTGAAGACAGTGCAGCTGATATGATCACCAAGACGTTACCAAGTTGCAAGTTCTTCCACTGTATGCAGTTGATAAAGCTGCATGATGAATGCTAGTTATTTCCCTTTGTTGCTGAGTTAGATCCAAGGTGGAGATTTGTGAGATTTGGGTCGAACTCATCTGTGTCGAAGGAGAGCTTTCATGTATTTCGACAGGAGGCAAGCATGCAGTCGAAGCTTGTTCACATGCTGATGCCTGTTAGTTACATATAGTAGTCGAAGTCTGTTCTTATATGTATTCTGTCGAAATGTTTATATTCTGTCGAATTGGGCCTTGTGTTAAGGATCCAATTGTTTAGGTTTCTTGGGCTGCAAGTTACCTAGTTAGCCTATAAATAGGCTAGTACACTCAGTTTGTTGAGTGTGGCAAATTGTGATATTCACTTGTAAGCATTTGTACACTTGTAAGCATTTGTACACTTGTAAGCATTTGTAGGCAAATTGGGCCTTGTGTCGAATTCAAAGCCTGTTGTGACACCTACAAATCCTCAGTTTAAGCTTAGTACTACTCAAAGTCCGAGTACTGAAGCTGAAAGAATCTATCTGAATAGCATTCCATATGCTAGTGTAGTGGGTTCTTTGATGTATGATATGGTCTGTACGAGGCCAGACATAGCATATGGAGTGAGCCTTGTGAGCAGGTATATGGCCAATCCTGGAAAGACGCACTGGCAAGCTGTAAAGTGGATTCTCAGGTACATAAATGGGTCTCTGAAAAGAGTCTTGATTTATGGTGGAGTCTGTGATGGTGATAGCGTAGTCGAAATCGAAGGATTTGTTGACTCTGATTATGCAGGTTGTATGGATTCCAGAAAGTCTATTTCCGGATATGTTTTCACAATGTTTGGCACAGCAATCTGTTGGAAAGTGACGCTTCAGAAGGTTGTTGCCTTATCAACCACTGAAGCTGAATATATTGCCCTCACTGAAGTTGTGAAGGAAGTATTGTGGCTTGAAGGTTTTGCAAAGGAGCTGAAACTTCAAGGTCGAAGTATCACTGTTAAATGTGATAGTCAAAGTGCTATACACATGTCGAAGAATTCAGCCTATCATGAGCGAACTAAGCACATTGATGTGAGGCTGCATTTCGTCAGAGAGATAATCGAGCGTGGTGAAGTCCAGGTTCTGAAGGTTTCGACTGAAGACAATGCAGCTGATATGATCACCAAGACGTTACCAAGTTGCAAGTTCTTCCACTGTATGCAGTTGATAAAGCTGCATGATGAATGCTAGTTATTTCCCTTTGTTGCTGAGTTAAATCCAAGGTGGAGATTTGTGATATTTGTGTCGAAATCATCTGTGTCGAAGGAGATCTTTTATGTATTTCGACAGGAGGCAAGAATGCAGTCGAAGCTTGTTCACAAGTTGATGCCTGTTAGTTACATATAGTAGTCGAAGTCTGTTCTTATATGTATTCTGTCGAAATGTTTATATTCTGTCGAATTGGGCCTTGTGTTAAGGATCCAATTATTTAGGTTTCTTGGGCTGCAAGTTACCTAGTTAGCCTATAAATAGGCTAGTACACACAGTTTGTTGAGTGGGGCAAATTGTGATATTCACTTGTAAGCATTTGTAAACATTAATGTGAAAGTGAATAGTAAACAGAATTATATTTGCCCAATCCTTGTTGTTATTTCTTCTTCTTCTTGTTTTATTTTCTGTTAAACCCTTGTTTTGGTTCTTGATCATCAAGAAATCAGTTTTATACTTTGCATAAAGACATCGTTTTTCACAACAACTCTGTTACGCACCATCCAAATATTCCAAACAGCCGCCAGCTAGATAACATTAACCAATCTACGTTCCTCACTCACCTCTAACAAATGATACTTGAAAGGAAACGATGATAAATCCTCCGTTGACATCACAAAAGCTGGTCCTAACCAATTTGCAATTGTTGTCCAAATTCTCATGCTGAATTCACAATTACCGAAAATATGATGTTTTGATTCATCAACCTTAAAGCAAATAACACATCATTTATCTCTGTCATTGAACAAAATTTTCTTCTTCGCAAGTTTATCTCTTGTAGGCAGTCTGTTTAGGATCCAACGCCAACCAAACATCAAGACATTCGAAGGGGTCGAAATTTTCCACATAGTATTGACTGCATTTTGCACGTTGGCCGATAAAGGAACAACAGAAGACCCGGACATAAGATCAACGTAAGCAGAATGAACAGAAAAAAGTGGTCCTTCTCCGGAATCCAATCAAAAACATCACCAACATCCTGAACCAGATTATTATCCGCTAGCCAATCCTGTAAAATCTCCCCTAACCAATTATCTCCTTCATTATTAAACAGCCCCACGCCTTGCGTGTGCCAAGATCAATGACAATGCTCCCACTGCCCAGCATCAGCTACACTAAATAACGAATATGCAGCCGATACAAACAACTCAGGGAATGCCTTCTTCAGCGTATGATTTCTGCCCACCTGTTATACCAGAAAATGGTATTCTTGTCGTCCTTGACCAAGCTCAAGGGAATCCACCATAGTTAGTTCTTTCCACCATATAGAATCACCATGGCTAATCACACTTTTGTCGCTAAAAACATCACTTCCGGCTTTTTGTATCTATGATTGATCAAGCCTTTCCAAATAGCACACCTATCATTAACAATCCTCCATTTCCACTTCATTAACAGAGCTTTATTAAAGACTTCAGGGTTGATAATCCCAAGCCCCCCATCTTCTTTCGGTTTACAAACTTGCTCCCAACTCACCCAATAAATAGCTCTCTTATCCTCTAAACCTCGCCACAAGAATTTGCCCAAAATGCCACAAATCTCGCTCAACACCTTATCCGGGGCCTTGTAGAATGATAAAGTGCAAGTGGGGGTAGAATTCAGAGTTGTGTTTATCAAGACAACACTTCTGCATAAAGAAAGGAACATGCCTTTCCATGATGAAAGGCTACTCCTTATGTTATTAATTATATCCTTCCACATAGACACTCTTCTAGGTCTGCTTCCCACCTTGGCTCCTAGGAGTTTAAAAGGAATAGAATCAACCCTGCAAGAGAGAAAAGATGAAGCCACCTCCAAAGACCACTTGCTCACATTGATACCGAACACACTACTTTTCCAGAGATTAACATGAAGACCAAAAATCAATTTGAAACCTCTTAATATAGACTTAATGCTCCAAAGATTGTTTCTTCCTCCGTCCCCAAGAATTATGGTGTCGTATGCAAATTGGAGAATATCAATTGTTACCTCATCATTGATCTTGAAGCCTTTGAATTCATCTTGCTCTACTGCAGTATCCACCAACCCAGTTAAACCTTCCATTGCAATAACAAAGAGAAAAGGAGATAACAAGTCTCCTTGACGAAACCCACGTTCCACCTTAAAGTCATCAATTGCGCTACCATTAACCAAAACCGACATTGAACTATTGAAGACACACGCCTCTATCCAACTAAGCCACCTTTTACCAAATCCCATATTGTGTAGCAAGAACCTTAGATACTCCCAACTCACATTGTTGTAAGCTTTTTCGTAATCAACCTTCAAAACTAAGCAACTTCTCTTATCTTTTTTCGCTACATCTATTACTTCATTAACCATCAAAACCCCATCCAAGATATTTCTCCCCGGAATGAACGCAATTTGCTTGTTTGAAATTATCTTCCCGATGAGAACTCTCAATCTGGAAGCAAGCAGCTTCGCTAATAACTTGTATAAGCATCCAACAAGACAAATGGGTCTGTATTCAAACAAATTCTGAGGATTCTGCAGTTTAGGTATAAGAGCCAAGAAAGACGCGGTGCATGCCTTAGTTAACCTAGATTTCCTTTGGAAATCTCTTACAAATAGAATAATATCATCCTTAATAAACTCCCAATACAACTTTAAAAATTCAAAAGTATAACCATCAGATCCCACACTTTCATCGTTGTTGCAACTCTAAATGGCGGTCTTAATCTCCTCCTTTGAAAACACGCACTCCAACTGCCTTCTGTCAAATTCATTAAGACACTTGAACTGCAACCCAACAGGCAAAGGCCTATCAACACAAGACTCCCTGAAAAAACTTTCAAAATGGCGCTTAATTTGACTTTTAACCTCCTTCACCTCCTACAAACAAACCCCATAAGAATCCAACAAGCTAATAAAATTTCTCCTATAACGGTCCTTCAAAAAATTGTCAAGAACCGAGAGTTCATATCCCCCTCTCTTTCAACCATAATTGTCTAGATTTATGCCTCAACATTCCTTCCTTAAGCTCCATATTTCTCCATAAATTTTCAATACACTTGGATCTTTCCTCAACCAGCTTACTTATAGAACCCCCAAGATTATCAATTAACAAGTTGCCCAGAACATTAAGATCGTTTACATGATTTTCCACACTCAAATTAACCCAGCCAAAAACTGTTTTGTTCCACCGTCTTAGTCTAGCTTTTAACCTCTTCAATTTTTGACAAAGCCTAAAATTCCCTCTTTCATCCACTTCAATATTGGACCACTCATCTTTAATAAAATTGACAAAATTGACGTGTGTAATCCAACAATTATTGAAACTAAATGGTTTCGAACCCCAATCTAACGAGCTAGATTTCAACCATATGGGACAATGGTCCGATATATCTCTCTGACCAATCCATTGAGCCGTAATTTTCCACAGAGAAATCAAATGATCAGACGGAAGAAATCTATCTAGTCTGCTCATAGCATTGCCACAACCGTCCAACCACGTAAATCGCCCTCCCAAACACGGCATATCGGCCAGCTGCATTTCATCAATGAAACACTTGAAGTCCTCCATGTCTCTATAACTGCAAAAAGACCCATAATATATCCTTTATTCAACATCAGTTATTGATTTAAATTCTCCACCTAAACACCATTCCTCCGAGAACCTCTTCCTCTTTATCTTAATCAACTCAGACCACATAACTCTTCTGATCTGCCTGTTCCATGAAGCGTAAACATTAATAAAATTGTACGGGTACACCCTTTGTTGGTGGGGTAAAGCGGCTAGCAACAAAAGTTTTTGGAAGTATTTATCCGGGAAATTATCGTGTCCACAGAGATTAGTGTTATTGAACTACCGTTCGACAATTTAAATGTTATTCAGTTTGGGTTTAAAATGGGTTTAAATTAAATGCGGGAAATAAAACTTATGAACAGAAAAAGAATTCATTCTTTGGAGAGTGGAGAACTCTCGGGTTTGTATTTCATCTACCCTATCAAATACTTAAACTTACTACCCAGTTGTACGCAACCTAAATCACTCGTCAACATTATCACGTATCTCTCACACAGAGGTTATCTCTAACACAGAGTGAGACAACGACCGTATTACTCGCGTCAGTGATCTCTCAGAGCAACAAAAACAACACAGAAGCATTAAGTTCTGATACCGAAGTGAATATTAAGCATAAATCTATATCTAGAATCTAGAACCTAATAGATGTTCATCCTAAATCCGGATTCAACCCGTCCGTGTCTGTAACAACTCAAACCCAAATAAAGAAAGCAATCATCAACATTAATTTGTAAAATGATTTTTATACAACACTATGAGCAAGAAATATACATATAATCAAGGTAAACTTACATACAAACTCACAACAAATGGAAACTATAAAGGGAAGAGAGAAGAGGAATCAAAATCTCTCGCGGTGTCAATCACGATCCAAGAATCATCCACACCCAATCGTCGAGTTTCAACCTCCATTGATGCTTTTCTAAGCTCTAAACTATAAAAAATGAAGGTTTGATGAATTGGGAACAAATACCCCAAAACATAACCTAAAAAAAATGTGTTTTTACCCCTTTAAATGTGTTTCTGCCCAGACTAATTCGCCCGGCGAAGTAATGGTTCACCCGAAGAGCAAAGGCGGAATTTTCTACTACTTCTGGAACTTCTGGCTCGCGTCTGGCTCACCCAGTGAGCTCGGGGCGAGAGCTGACAGTAACAGAAAAATTCAGCATCTTGTTTTCTTCATAACTTTCGAACCGTAACTCCGTTTGAGGCCCGGTCGGAAGCTTCGGAAAGCTTATTCAATTCTATATCTAACAATGACTAAATATCAATGCTTGAATACCTACAAAAATGAGATAAAAACAATTAAACTCAATGATATTTACACAAAAATACTAGTATACACTAAATATACACTTTTACAAACAAAGTGGGGTTTTATTCAAAGAATTTAATACAAATAAATTGATAAGTGCCGCAAAACTACTACTCAAAACACTGAATTTTGGCACTTATCACCTTTCCACTCTGCGTTAATCTCCACAAATTCTTCTCCCTTGAAACTATAATTAAGATTAAGCAAATATCTTCTCCAAAGAATAACCAAACCACCAGAAGCTGTCGTGGAATCCGACGAAGTCCATTCAACATCCCTGTTACCCCAAAGATCCCAAGCGCACCTACCATCAAATTCATTGATTTTAGTCTCCTGTAGAAAACATATATCAAACTTTCCAGAGTGTATAATAAAATTGGTCCTCTTTCTCTTCGAAATGCTTCTTACCCCTCTTATGTTAAGCGAAACAATATTCATGGCAACCTCTTAACATTCGCCTCCATCTTGGATTTCCCTTCTTTAATTTACCTCTTATTCCCATCTTCTCTATTGCTTTCATTGAATCTACCTTCTTTGCGTTACACGAAATCCCCAATTTTGAAATAGAATCCCACACCACCCTCTCACTTCAAAATCAAACTTCTTCATAGATCGATTATTGCAACAAATGACATCCAAATCTGTCAAACATTTACAGCATAAAACACAACCACCAGAAAAACTATCCTCTCGTTCACTCTGAACTTCCATCGAATCCACCAAAGAGTTCGAAATTACATCTTTCTTTGAATATAAGCATGCAAAATATGAAGGATTGATCAAACTCGGACCACCCAAATCTAAAACTTCCTTCATTTTCTTCTTCTTGGACTTGGGTCTCCTAGCCTCCACACAAGCCCCATTAAAAGAAATTGGGCCCTTAGAAGGAAAGGCCTAAACCTGAGGCCCATTCAACAAAAAAACCCTTCCAAAACTAAGTGGGTCCCCCCCCCCCCAAACCATCACAAGTTTTTTCAACAAGTTTTTCCTCAGATTTCTCCGTAAACTCCACCATCTCGAGACACGTACCCTCATTGACCTCTGAAGCTATGAACTTAGCCGCTCCACTCACCTCATTCAAAACTTCCATGCAAAAGGTATTGTTAGAAGAAACATTTTTGAGTGTGGATCCCAAAAAAAGAAAAATTGGTGAAACCTGAGCAACCTCTTCCCTAATAATATCTTTCGCCTCCTTTGCACCTAGATCCAGAGGACAGGTCACATATTCTGCCATAATCTTGTTGCCCTTATCGATGTATGAGGCATCAAAGAACTACTTCTTGAAGTCGATGGCCGGACCACCGTGGTTACTTTCGTATTTAGAATCACTACTATCTGACTCATCGTCTTCAATAACACACTTCATAGCCAAACTTTCCACTGGACACTGCGCCTCCTCCATGAGCTTTATTCTGAACACTTTATCATTGATTAATATGTTCAACACTTCATTAATTACCAAAGCACATCTCGTTTTGATCATGAGTCTAGCAATATCCAACCTTGATCCCTTACTCGTGAGTTCATTGCAACACACTAAAGATCCCAAAGTTGATGACAGAAATTCAAAAAACCTAACGTTCCACACATGACAAGGCAAACCGTAACATTTTATCCAAGTGACTCTTTCAGGATCCATGTCTTCAAGTTTCCACCTCCCCACCTTCTTAAAACATTGCCCTAACCACACCATTCCATATGTAACTAAAGCATCTACTTCGCCTTCAACAAGTTCTTCTAATAAACACAAGTTGGCGCCCATAGGAGTTATTTTGACATAGAAATAACCCTCCGAATGGAACATCTCCTACTTGGTATAAGATTAACCTAGTTCTCGACCACCCCAATATAACCCTTGCCAAATCTGGAACTTTCTTCTACATTCGTCTGAAACTTTAAATAAACCTTCGCCTGTTCGTGAAGCCTATCGCGAGAAAACTACAACCCTTGTCCTTTTGTAACTTCCGCATAAGGCATCTTATTTGCCTTAAAATGATCTCTTCCATAAGGAAAAAACCTTCTTCAATCCTCATGGCCAGACTTCATATAAAACTTCCTCCATTCCTCGCTCTTACCCTTTCCAACAAGCTCCCTCTTCATCTTCGTCTCAAGATCTTTTCTTTGGAAGCGAGGAACATTAGCAAAAAATTTCCTACCATCCAAGAAGATGTTGTCTAACTTCGTTGCTAACAATCTAACATCCCTCACATTGAAAAATATGACAAAATCATATCTCTTACCCATCGCATTCCTTTTAGGAGGTATGATCACTTCATCAATGTCTCCCAAAATCTTAAAAGCATGGTTCAAATCCTTAGCTCTATTCCTTTCGCCAAATTCAGTGATGTAAAAAGTGGTAGTTTTTGAGTCTCTATGCCTTCCTCCCAAAGTAGCTGCATCCCAACTCTCACTTTTACTCCTTATAAGATTGTTGTTAGATGAAACCTTAGTCCATCCATCATTCTTGTTGTCCATATTCTTAGGTTAACCAGCTTAAATCTTTCCAAGTAGGTCCCTAGTCCTTAAACTAGGAGTTTAAACCATCTTGAATCAATTTGTGTATCAATCTAAGAGTGTGGTAAGAGATAAAAAAAATTTCCTTGTGTGTTTCATTTCATTATATATATATAAGAGTATTTTGACAAATATACATTACTAAATCGTAACGGTGATCTCTTAATTATTAAGACTTACTTGCTAAATAAATACAAAGAAATATATATTAAATATAAAATATATTTATATATTTTAATACACATTCATAGTTGAAATTGGATGTTGTCGGATGTTGAGATTAAGTCTAAAATCATCAAAGAGTTGTTGTGGAAGACCTTTAGTGAAGATGTTGGATATTTGGTATCGTGAAGGGACATGTAACACATTAACTTGACCACAAATAACTTTCTCGCACAAATTAAATATCCATCTAAACGTGTTTAATGCATTGACGTAGAACGAAATTGCCGGAGAGATACACAACGCTTACGTTCTCACAATAAACTAATGGGGCCTTTGAGATACGGTAATGTAGTTCCCAAGGAAGATTCCTAATTTAACACGACTCAGATACT
The DNA here is from genome assembly GCA_022829125.1 of Lathyrus tuberosus. Lineage (NCBI taxonomy): Eukaryota > Viridiplantae > Streptophyta > Magnoliopsida > Fabales > Fabaceae > Lathyrus > Lathyrus tuberosus. The sequence goes on along the minus strand of JALAZF010000306.1, from coordinate 5,719,392 downwards.
ACATTAGCGACTCAACGATATTTGATTTCAGTACTTAAATGTCGTTTAAACACAGTGTTGACCTATAAATTCCCTTCATCAATTCATTATGACTAAACTCGCCTCCGAATTTGTTATGAAGGATTTGAGTCCTCTTAAATAATTTTTCACCGTGGTCATCTCTATGAAGTAAGGTATCATCTTGATGATGTTCTTGAAGATAAAGTCATCTCTTTGAAGTCAACACTGTGGTAAAACGAAATCAAGTGAAGACTTACGTTTCAAGGTTCGCTGGTGGTTTAACCTCTCAACTCTCAGATGATGGTAATCAACATGATGATATCTTATGTCTCATTAAGAAGATTCAAGTTTCTTGTGTGATGTTAAACTTAAATATGATAATGCTAAGACTTGAAGTTTCAGAGCTCTAAAAAGAAAGTGTGAAAGCTCGCATGGTTATGTCCGTCTGAGTGACCAGAGTCTAGTAAAGAGACAATGGTATTTCTGGAAATAAAATAGCATAATCACACATACATACACAAAATATTTTTCAGAAGCCTCTCATATTTTATTTAAACCGCCTGAAAATATTTTTATGGTCTAGTCAACTGATTAGGGAAATGTCTGATTAACTGGAAGACTTTTTCCAGCTGAATAATCATTTAGACCTAATAATCTAATTGATTACTTTCACTAGGTTGAGTCTAAAATCGTTTAAGATGGTGTCTTAATGATTGGTAATGGTTAAATATCAAAACTTTCTATTTGTGCCTTGCATAATCGATTATTGGAGGTTAATAATTGATTGGCCTAATCAAATAGGGGGTTATATATCATTTTATTTCACACAAAAAACAAGCTTTTATATCTCTTTTATTTATCTCATCATTTTCACTAAATCCCTCATTTTTCTCACACATATTTAGCCATAATGTTTCGAGATTAATCATGAGTCTAAGTGAAGATCTTTGTTATGAGTGAGGATTTAATTGTAATTCATCAAGAGTGTACTATCTCTTGGATAAATATTTCTTCTGTAAGAAGATATTTTGGTTGTGAGTTAAAATAGTTAAATAAAACTCTTGTTTGTTTTGGGAGAAGGTCTTAGAAAATTTCCATTTGGTTCATAAGTTATGCCAAGAAGAAAAGCTCTTTTTTGGTTTGTGAAGATCAACCATTAAAATCTCCACAATGGTTCTTGAGACCAGTCCAATTAAAAACTCTTTTTAATTGAGATTAGACAATGTAAAATCTCAATTGGTTCTTGAGTTCAACATGGTGTTAAAGTTCAATTATTTTAAGATTAGCCCTTGTAAAATATCAACTAGTTTCTTGGTCATTCTGTGTAAAACCCCGTTTCATTTCAGAGGATAATCAACTCGAAACTCCATCTTGGTTCGAGATCAACTTATGGAAAATCTCTGTTCGATTTGGAGTGTAACCACTTTAAACCTTGTTTGTTGTTTGGTCGGAAGTTAGCCTTAAAAATTTATTTCCTTGTATTAGGAGTTTTGTGGGCACATCCTTCTAAAATCTATCTAGTTTATTGGATAGTCTCAAGAATTATTCTCGAGGACAAAAGTAAGTCAATTAAGGTCGAACCTATATAAATATTTATCGTTTCTCTTTGTTTTGGGCCGGCCATATCTCCCTTGAACCGACCACCCTGAGATAGATTACCTCGGGTTGAAGCTTACCAACCGACTACATGGTCGAGTTTCCAAAAACTTCTCATGACCACAAGACTATTTTTAACCTCGCTTCAAAAGATCTACACCACAGGCACATCTAACGGTCATCTACATTCCACGTCTAAAAGATAGCAAGGCCGTTATTCCTCCCCCTTATATATAGGGAATGACGTCATTTCAGGTAACATGTCTCAAAAATAATTTCAATACTCCTTACTCTTTCACATACTTACTTGAATGTTGAAATGCTAAACTTGCAGGTACACATTCGTTTCGTCGCATCAGAAGCTCTACTCCACCACAACTTCCACATTTTACTTTATTTCTAGTTCTAGAACGGAACATTGGCTCAGTCTATGGGAAACAAATTCAATTCCCGCATTCTTATGATTCTATACCTCTGCATTTAGCTTTCGAAGATTTTGGAGGATAATAATGTTAAGGAGGAGCGAATCATGACATGCATTGAAGGTATTGCTAAGGAGGGTGAGGATAGTGGGTAAAGCTGAAGGAAGAGTAAAAGATTGAGATCAAAGTTGGTGAAACCCGGGTAATTATTCAGATGGATTCTATGGGAGCTGCTGTTAAGTACCTTGGTAGTTCATCTATCATCTTTCCTATTAGTTCTCCTGATCTTGATCCAGAGCTTACTGACCTTGTTTTAGATCCTACAGCTACTGCACCTCCTTCTGATGAAGCAGTTGACCTTCCCTGATTTTATTTTTAGCTTTTCATGCATATCATAACATTAACATATCTGGATAATTATGATATTTTGGTTATTTGACTATTTTTTGATCTTTAACTACATTTTGGGTTAAGTATCTTGTGACAAGTCACTTAGTCACGTTTGTATGATATCTTTGTGGTTCTCCTTATGTTATCTCTTTCTTGATATTTTTACTGATATTGCGTGTTTGCAATAATTGGTATCACATACGATTATTTGTGTGGTGTTTGTGTAGTTTGCTATTATGACATTTTGTTTTTGGCTTTCCGATTAGTTTGGCTTCAATAGTTTGCGTGTGCTTTCTTTTATTTTTCTCTCTTTTTCATATTTGTCAAAGGGGGAGAGGGTATTGAGATATTATCAATATTCACACGCATGAACTATTTAATGCAGAAGGAACTTTACAACTATTACAACTCAAGCAAAGTGTTGTACATTAATTACATGTACGCTAAGGAAACTCACCGGATTCATTTCATCCATCAAATTCCAAATAACGGACAAATAAATTAATCAACATAATATCTCCTAATTTTCCAAACATAAAAAGGGGAAGACTGAAAGTGCAGTCACATTATCATATGGTATCACTTACTTGTTTTGATGTTTTTACTAATTTGAATGTAGTTGTTATAGTTTGTTTGAGCATTTGTAATTTGATTATCATTTAACATTCATGTACTTGTACTTTATTTATATTTCAGTTGTATTGTAACCGCTTCGGCTATTTTGTTGTTGTACCATTGAGACTCCTCTTTAGTAAATTAAATAAGAGTGTTTGATTCTTGATAATATCCCTTTTTTAGCCTAGCAAGTTGCCTTTTTGTAGTTTTATCAAACGTGGCTTGAATAATAAGTTAAAGCTCTTAAATTAAGATGCTGAGTTACTTGATTCGAATCAAGTGTTAAATATGATTCGAATCAGGAACCATGTAAAAATTGGGATCTTCCTTTGGACAAATTGATTCGAATCACCAAATAAACATGATTCAATCACAACCTCATGTGACTCGAATAAAAAGTTAATCCTGATTTGAATCAGATGTCTCCATGAAGCCAAATTTGTGCTTTACTCAGATTGACTCGAATCAATCATATAACTTTATTTGAATCACAAAATCTTGTGATTTGAATCATAATTTATTCTTGACTCGAATCATAGCTTCACAAATCCAATTTTCCTTCTTAGATTTAAGTAGTTGTTTCTTTGATGAAAGTAACAAGAGAGTTAAACATGTGGGTGAAACCCATAGAGACAAAAATGTCAATTTGTTTTTTCTTCTTTAGTGTGTCTATACCCAATACCATTAATCTTTATCTTCTTCTCTAGAATAACTTCTTGAGTGTTAATCCATATCAGATTCACTTCATTTTATTGCATCTTGTTCTTGTATAATTTGTTGTTGTTTTGAATGAACTAGAGAGTGTGAGTTAATTAATCTTATAATATTGTTCATGATTAATGAAGCTCATGATATCCATCAAGGACCAAGACCCGTTCTTCCAGAAATTTGAGAGACCTTGTGTGTGTGTGTGTGTATTCTTCATTCAACTACATCAAACTCCTTGACTAACACCTTGTAAATTAAGATGTTTGTGAGATAGCTTGACACTGTTTATCATCTTCATTCTTAGTCATTTCTCCATTATCGTGGACCTTCATCTCTAAAGATTGAGAGTTGAGGGAAACTACTTGTACATTAGGGTATCTAATATTTTTTGAAGTTTTCTATTTGTAATTGGTGTAGATATCATTTCTTGAATGCAATTTGGTTATTTATTGATATCTATCAAGGGGAGAGTTTCAATATACTCCAAGGAAGACTTTTGCGATATCAAGTATTAACTATCCATAAGGCGGAGTTGGAAGTTATCCAGCTTTGGTGGAATTGGAGAAAGATTGATCGCAAACAAAGTTGGAAGTTTTTAAATCAACATTTAGCTAATAGAAATCGTTCAGACAAGATATTGGTGGGATCAGGTGGATTTCCACACAAATAATTGGAGCACGTTATTGTGGATATCAAGGTTATTGGATCATGATCTTTAGAGATCTTATTTTTGTTAGAACTTTGAGTGTCTGCATAAACAGAGGGAATTATCATATGATAGTTCGTTGTATTCAAAATGCTTATATCAAACTTATAAAAATTGTGGAAGAATGTGATTATTTTCCAATGGTTCATTAACATCATTGAAGAGTGGAGTAGACAAAGCAAGGACGAACGCCGAACCACTATATATCTCAGTGTATCTTTTCTTCTTCCCTTATCTCCTTTTAATTTTCTAGTAATCATCAATAACGCCATTGTGTTAGTGAATTATTGCATTGGTGCATGTCATTTAGGTTAGAAAATGTTTATAGAGATTTAATGTATAAGCTTTGGTCTGTGGTGCATCAATCTTAATGGATTATCATAAGGACAATTATGTCTTGAATGAACATCTTAGTAAAAAGTTTTTAAATCGCTTTGTTTAAAGTGACTTTGGTTGTCTTGTGATTGGCTTGTATTAGAAGTGATCAGGCCTTTAGTGATATCATGTATTATTTCACTTGGTTTAATTCATTGAGATGCTTTGAAGCTCTCATAGTATTGTGTTTTACTTCCACGCTTCTTAAAATCTCTGTTTTCATTTTAAGAACCTAAAATGTTTTTGAAATTGTCTTTAAAGGAAAAAGGTCTATTCAACCCCCTCTAGACCTCTTTGTGTCCATACTCTCACCTAACAATTAGTATTAGAGGGGAGCTTTTGATCAAAGTCTTACGACTCCAAAAGTTGAGGATATGGTTCCTTCAATCCTAGACAAGTGTTTCTAATCGTTTGAAAGCTTATGCAATTCAATGAATTCCAATAATATTACAATAATTTACTAATGTATGACTATTCATTGCATGCATTACATAGATTAAAGTAAAGTAAAACTTTACTATAATATTCTTCAAACATTAACTGTATTTAAGATATTCACTAAGTATTGATTCATCCAAAATTGAACTGACAATATTTTGAGGTATGTGCAATGTAATTAGAAGCCTGATGATAAGTGCAAAATGTACCTATTTTTGTATATAAGTTTTGTTGCACTTATCAATACTTTTTGTTGATATCGTTCGAATAAACCCCTATTTGTTTGTAAATACGTTTACTTTACGTTATAGTGTATACATTGCGTATAGTGTAAATATCAATGAGTTTAATTGATTTTCTCTCATTTTTGCAGATATTCAATCAAGGATATCTTGCCATTTTTGTATAGAGCATTGAATAATCTTTCAAGCGCTTCAAACCGAGCGAAAAACGGAGTTACGATTCAAAAGTTATGGCCAAAACAATGCAGGATTTTTGCTGTCATGTTGCGCCTTAGCAGCGCCGGGCGCTCCAGAACAACACTGGAACTTGTAAAATAAGCCACCTTTCGCCGTCGGGCGCCCCAAAACACCGTCAGCCAAAGCTGTGCGGGCAGAAACACCATTTAAGGCCAAACTTTATTTTTCATAGGATTAGCTAGAAAACAACATGGAAGCTTGCACACGGATGAACCGGGGTGGATTGATCGTCGATCGGCTCTGACAAACCGCAAGATGTTTGGTTCATTTCTCTTCTTCTTTGTGTTTTTCTTCTTTTTTTGGTTTTGTATATGTATTGACTATGATCTCATGTATATTTGTCGCCCATGGCGTTGTATAAAACTTACTTTACAAATCTTTATTGGTGATTGTCTCTGATTTTTGCTTTATGCGCGGGGTTTGAGTTGCGTTAAAGATAATCCTCGCAAACTTCGATTAGGGATGATTATCTATTAGTGTCACGGCCGGCAAAAATATCGAGTCGCCATCATATTTTTTTAAGAAAAATAAATGATAAACCTAAAATCCTAATCCTAAGGGCAGAGATTCCTAAGGTTCGGGAGTCAGTTAAGTGAGGGGAAGGTGTTAGGCACCCCTCACTTCCATTGTACTCAATGGGATCCTCCTTAGATTTTAGGGTATGCTTGTTTGTTTGTCTAAATTCACTTATGTACAAAAGAGTCCTAAGCTTTTTATTAATTATACTCGCTAGGGTTTACAACCTTATGCCTACATACCCTCAATTTTGAAGGATCAGAGTAACCGTAGTTCACCTCCCCTATTCCTACCCCCTAATCTTATTCCTAAACCTAATCCCAAACTTAATCAACTATTTATACTCTTGGATAAAGAGTTCTATCCCTTAATATATTGTTTATACTCCTAGATAAGGAGTTCTATCCCTTAATCTGTTATTTATACTCCTAGACAAGAAGTTATATCCCTTAAAAATCCCTTATCCCTTATTTATACTCTCGGATGGAGAGTTTTATCCCTTAATCCATTATCCATTATTTATACTCTCGGATGGAGAGTTTTATCCCTTAATCCCTCATCCCTTGTTTATAATCTCGGATGGAGAGTTTTATTCCTAAATCTATTATTTATACTCCTAGATAAGGAGTTATATCCCTTAATCTTTTATTTATACTCCTAGACAAGGAGTTCTATCCCTTAATCTATATTTATACTCCTAGATAAGGAGTTTTATCCCTTAAAAATCCCTTATCCATTGTTTATACTCTCGGATGGAGAGTTTTATCCCTTAAAAAATCCCTTATCTATTGTTTATACTCTTGGATGGAGAGTTCTATCCCTAAGTCCTTATCCCTTATCCCTTTGCCTATATTTATACTCTTGGAACCTAAGAGTGCTATCCTTAAATCCCATCCCTTATTTAAGCTCTCAGACCAAGAGCATTATCCCTTGATTTTATATCCTAGAAAAACCCCTTTTTTTCCTTATATTTACAGAAACAAACTTACATAAAAAAAAAAATCCCAAAGTGCCATCTTGTGCTAAAGAACATAGCAAAAATAATCCCGAATTATTCCAAAATAATTTCTAAATTTTTCATAATCCCAAAAAAAAATAACAATATTTTAATCCACAAAGTTAGATTAAATCCAATTTATTTTATTTTTATCCCAAACCCAGTAAAAGAAAACAAACACTAATTTCCTTAAAATAAACCCTAAGTCTAAATTTTTATAAGAATTCCAAAAGATCCCATCCCCAAGAAAAATCAGAACCAAAATTCAATTATAAACTTTTACATAAAAAAAGTAAATTAACTTAAATATATAAATAATTTATTAACAAAAACAAAACAAATACTAATTTTCCTAAATAAATCCCAAAAACGAATTTTAATGAAACTCAAAATTTCAACTATCTCAACCCCAAGAAAACCATCTATATAAAAAACATTTTTATTTTAAATAAACAAAATATTTTGAATATATGAGGACAAAATAATAAATAAAACCCAAACCAAAAAAATAATCCTAAATCCCTAATAATATTTCCTAATGATAATCCCTACAAATCTGTTTATAAACCCCAACTTAAGAACTAATTCTAAATAATAATTAAATTATGTCAATAATTTAATTAATTAATCCAGGGGATATGTTTTCTCTTTCAAAAATAACTGGGCCAACGTTTAGGGGTGCATTTAGCATCAAGACGCAAGGCCCAAACGTCCAAAGACCCAAGTCTGAGAAGGAGGCCATGGTGGAGAGAGACAGCTAGTTAACTCTCTATAGGGCGTTGGATGGAAATCAAACGATTCTCCTTGAGGCTGGCCTCAACCATTGATCTCACACTAGGACAATCGAACGGTCAGGATTAAGGGTCAAAGACAGTTTCACGATGGAACTCACACGCTGGATCTCTTAGTTGACTGGAAAGTCAACCGATCTTGGGGTTTGACATATGCCACCTGACACGCATCAGAGGGGACGCAGGGAAGGTATAAACCCCCATTTCCCTTCAGAGCGCTCTCATTTCTCTCCTTCCACTCTCTCTCTAACTCGTCTTCTCTCTCACTACTCTCTCTTCTCTCTTCCCCTTCATCTCTTATCTTTCTCCGTTTTCCTTCCTCCGGCCACCATCAACCTCCCCCCCTTTCCCAGATTCTCGGTCGAAGATGACCGAAATCTGCACATACGTTCATCTGGGCGATGAACAACCACCCATAATCGCACGAACCCTACCCTAAATGTAAGAACCCTAACCAAATCGAAGAACCCTAACCCCAGCGTTGCCCAGATCCACATGGTTCTCTAGGATTAGCGATAAACCCTAGGAACCCTAACCCTTACGCGATAAACCCTAACCAACCACGCCCAAAAACCTTCTTGTTCTTCAGGGTTCGTAAAGAACCCGAAGAACCCTAACCCTTTAGTGATGAACCCTAACCTTAAAAATTTCCAGAAAACCCAGATGATTTCAAACAAGCAACCCACAGCAATCGAGCAATCTAAAGCTAAGTTTTTCCGCATTTACCTTCCTTGCAGTGATCCTGGTAGTATTTTATCCTATTATTCTTGTATTTCTCTTCTAATCCTTTTTCCTTTTTTCTTTTGCAGGTTTGATTCGTCTCCCTCTGGGTTACTCCGTCTCCTCTAGGGTTTTTTTAATACCCTTAGGTTTTTATAGAGTTAGAATTAGGTTTAGCATTAAGTTAAGAAGATTAGATTTGATTCAATTTAGGAATTTCTGATGTAATCCATGTATTTATTTGATTTTCTGTTAGAATTAGGATTTTAATATGATTGTGATTTGAGATTTGATTGTATGTACAGATTCGATTGAAGTTTGATTGAGAAATTAATAAAAAGATCTTGATTTGATTTTGTCCAATTTTCAACGTGAATTAGGGTTTGGGGCGAGAGGAAGGAGGTGACTCCTTTGGTCAACAAATTTGACCAGAAATAAAGAGAAAAAAAAAATAAAAAAGAAAAAATAAGAAAATAAATAATAACTAATATTTCAAATTTAACTATACTAATCACATAAATAAAAATCCCAACCGGCCCCTCCTAATTATCACCTAAATTCTAATTTCTAATTAATAACATAAAATTATCCCTAATTAATAACTAATAATATATATTTAAAAGCTAAAGCTTAATTAAAACAATATCCCTAAAAAAAATGATAGAAAGCCCAGCAAATAGAAATTTAATAAAATATAAAAGGACACTAATAAAATATTTAAAACTAATTAACACTAAAAATAAAAGCTGATTATTCTCTAATTAATCTAAACAACCCAAATTCTAAAATAATACCCAATTAACTCTACCATAATAAAAATCTAAAATAATAAACTCTAAAATGAAATCCCAACTAAAACACTTTGCTCCCTAATATTAAAAATAATTAACCCAAAATTCTAAATTTTATCTAATAAAATTAATCTAAGACTTTTAAATTCCTAATTAATAATAATAAATAAATAAATAACCTTTACATGAAACCCAAACCCCCAAAATAAGTCTAAATGTACTACAAGACCCACCCCCCCCCCCCCCCCCCCAAAAAAAAAAAGCCCAAATGACACTGAATGACACCCCCTAGTAGCACAAGAAAAATCCCAAAAGATGAGAAAAGCACTAGTCAAAATTTAGGGAACTACAGTTAGTTTATAGATTCTAGAGATAGATTAAGAGCTAACAATCTTCAATAGACGTCGAAGCTTAATGCCTTCGTGCCTTGAGTCGCGTGTGAGAGTGTCAGCGAGGGTAACACGATTGTTTTCTCAACTTTGTGTTAGACATAACCTTTATTGTGAGCGATGTTGGGTGATATTGAGGAGTATTGTAGGTGGAGTATAATTGGTCGGTAAGTTTAAGTTTGTGAGGAGTCGATTATGTGCATGCCAGATAAGTTTGTCTTGCTGAAGAATGATTTTGTTTTATGTTTTAATATTTACTTTTCTGTTTTCTTATATTAAACTATTTTAATCCAAACTCATAAACGCGAGAGATTGTCGAACGACATTCTTTCCCTCAAACTGATCTCTGTGGACACGACATAAATCCCGGAGGGAATTCTTTCCGAAAATAAATATTTTTGCTGCTTGCCCTATTCTGCAACCAACAAAATGGCGTCGTTGCCGGGAATTGGTTTTGATATTGAATCGTATTGCGATAGTTTCTTTGTTTTTGAGTTTTGTAGATATCGTATATATTGTATATTTTCACTTGTTATACTGATACGTGTAGATTAACGTTTGTTTAAGTGTTTGGTTAGGGCACTTGCTTTTGGTTTGCGCGGTGAGGCATCACCATGGCATGAAAGAAGGAAGTTGCTAGCTAAGCATTGTAAAGGCGTCGAGCTTACGACATAAAACAAGCATGTTTTCTTTTGTTGTTTGTTTGTTTCGTTATTACTTTTTCATTTTAGCTTAGGTAGTGTGGTGAACATTCATTAAACAAGTTGTACTCAGATTTTTCGTAAATTCTCAAATCTTCAATTTACAACTTGTTTAATCTAATTTCACCCGGTCTTTTAGTTTGTTTATATTAATAGTTTGTGTGTTTGCCTTTGAACTTGATTTGAGTAGCTTGAGGAAATTTGGTGATTTTATAAGTTTGATCATTTCAACTTGTGGATGTATGGTAATGATCTTGTTAAGTTTTGTACACGTCCGAGGTATGTATTTATCGCTTTCTATACTTTAGCATATTCATGTTACTTAGGCATTTTACAAACTTCCATGCCATTCATTCTTTTGTATACATGTTCTTGTGTGAATCACTTTAGTTCCCACCCTTTTTTGTGAGGTAGCCTTCTATTGTTCATATATGCACGGAGTACCAACATTCTTGTTTTAACTGGATTTTATTATGCTTAATCTTTTGTTTGTGTTGATTATATGAAAGCATGAAAAGGATCAAGGCATTTTTGCTTCATTTTGAGCACAACTACCTAGCCGAATAGTCAATTCACCTTGTGAGTGTGTGATCATTTGTAACCCCTTTGAGCCTTTGGTCATTATCCATGTTGTTTGAGTTTGATGCTTGTCTATGAGTGTCAAATTTACTTTTTGTATGGATTTTGATTGATTATTTTTTCTTGAACCCTCAACTTTATGTTGTTGTATGAATTTTTACCTTGCCTTAGAAAGTAGAGAGTATTCACATGATGATGCGGTTGAATTCAAGTTGGGGAGAAAATGATTGTTTACTCATTGGTTGGTTTCTATGAGGATGAAAAATAAAAGAAAAAAGAGAAAAATATGAGAAAGAAAAGAAAAGAAAAAAGTGAAAAAGAAAGAAAAAGAAAATCCTTGAAAAAGAAAAACAAAAAGAGTTCAAATAATTGTGCTAAATAAGTATTGTGTTTTGTTTAACACTTGGGATGAAAGAAGAAGTTTGATTGAAATTTTGTGTTTGAAATTTTGTGAGTTGATCACTCCCTTAGGTTTAGGCAAGCTTTTGTTTCGATTAGCTTTAGGAATTGCCCCTTGTTTGTTTGCCCGACCACATTACAACCTTGAAAAGCCCTTGTGATTCTTGCCTTTGTATGTTCAATGTGAATTTTTGGATGGTGACATAATTTAGTCTATTGTTTGCATGATTGTTGTGTGAGTGATAAGTACCCCATTTAATGTTTTTCATCTACCGATGATTGTTTTTGCTAGGTGTGATTCACATTTAAACTTGTGTTGTTTTAGGATGGTTTGGCATGATTTTTGTATTTTGCATTTGTTTCGTGACTATATTATCATCGTATTTTAGTGGTAAGTATTTACTTTGTGTGTACCTTTTTCATTTGAACCATTCATTTGTCCGATTTTCAAAACCTGTTGATTCGTAATTCTTTGGTTTTCACTCTGTTTCTTTGAGTTGTTTGATTTTTGTTTGAGGACAAACAATTATGTAAGTTGGGGAGAGTTTGATAAGTGTAAAATGTACCTATTTTTGTATATAAGTTTTGTTGCACTTATCGATACTTTTTATTGATATCGTTCGAATAAACCCCTATTTGTTTGTAAATACGTTTACTTTACGTTATAGTGTATATATTGCGTATCGTGTAAATATCAATGAGTTTATTTATTTTCTCTCATTTTTTCAGGTATTCAATCAAGGATATCTTGCCATTGTTGTATAGAACATTGAATAAGCTTTCTAGCGCTTCAAACCGGGCGAAAAACGGAGTTACGGTTCAAAAGTTATGGCCAAAATAGTGCAGGATTTTTGCTGTCACGTTGCGCCTTAGCAGCGCCAGGCTGTACTTCTAGCGCCGGGAGCTCCAGAACAACACTGGAACTTGCAAAATAAGCCGCCATTCGCCGTCAGGCGCCCCAAAACACCGACGGGCGAAGCTGTGCGGGTAGAAACCCCATTTAAGGCCAAAAACACTATTTTTTTAGTATGGTTTTTGGGGTTTTGTGATCCCAACTCCATCAAACTTCATTTTTCATAGTATTAGCTAGAAAAAAACATGGAAGCTTGCACACGGATGAACCGGGGTGGATTGATCGTCGATCGGCTCTGACAAACTGCGAGATGTTTGGTTCATTTCTCTTCTTCTTTGTGTTTTTCTTCTTTGTTGGGTTTTGTATATGTATTGACTATGATCTCATGTATATTTGTCGCCCATGGCGTTGTATAAAACTTGCTTTACAAATCTTTATTGGTGATTGTCTCTGATTTTTGCTTTATGCGTGGGGTTTAAGTTGCGTTAGAGATAATCCTCGCAAACTTCGATTAGGGATGATTATCTGTTAGTTTCTGGATTTTAGAGATAGATTAAGAGCTAACAATCTTCAATAGGCGTCGAAGCTTAATGCCTCCGTGCCTTGAGTCGCGTGCGAGACTGTCGGCGAGGGTAACACGGTTGTTTTCTCAACTTTGCGTTAGACTTAACCTTTGTTGTGAGCGATGCTGGGTGATATTGAGGAGTATTGTAGGTGGAGTATAACTGGTCGGTAAGTTTAAGTTTGTGAGGAGTCGATTATATGCATGTCGGATAAGTTTGTCTTGCTGAAGAATGAATTTGTTTTATGTTTTAATATTTACTTTTCTGTTTTCTTGTTTTAAACCATTTTAATCCAAACTCATAAATGCGAGAGCTTGTCGAACGACATTCTTTCCCTCGAACCGATCTCTGTGGACACGAAATAAATCCCGGAGGAAATTCTTTCCGAAAATAAATATTTTTGCTGCTTGCCCTATTCTGCAATCAACACCTGACATCATGTCTTAAAGTTTGGTTGTGTTTTATCCTAATTAAGGATGGAAATGCATTCACACAACAACGTGCTTGTAAGTTTTATGAGATAAAAATAAAGAAACAAAAAGCATCTTCTAAGTGGCTTATTCTTCCAAGGTTATCGTAAAAAGAAGATGAAGGCGGTTTTGTAACTTTTGGCAATGATTCTCTGAATTTTCAACAATTACAAAACATTCAAGGATACAAAATTATTCCTTGAAGTGCTAATGATAGTCAAAGAATTGAATTAGTTATTTGGGATTGACAAGATGTGTCAATAAGTGATAATCAAATTATCATCATTTAAAGCTCATCTAAAGTCTTATGAAGAAGAGTCTGATAGTATTTTTCGCACGTACAAGAGGATTTGTATCCAATTAATATATGATTGATCGTATTATTAGCTTATGATATTCTTGTTGTTGATTCCTAATTGTTCTCGTTTGCAGCAAGTTAAACATAAATCGTCTAAATTGGTATGATCGCTCAAACCCTTCTTATTTCTTTTTGAATATGCATAGTTGTAATCATTTCAGTGCCTAAATGTGTTGTATGTTTGAAACATTTATGTGTATATGATATGTTTGTGCATCTTATGCCTTAATCATAAAAAATTAAATGCATCAGTTTAATTTGTATTTCGTCTGTTCATTACATTCATGTTCATTATTCATGCATTCATGCATCACCATTTAATTTCTTACATTATAATTATTTGAGCATTCACATCAAATGCATTTTGCATTAAAAAATATTTGAAACATTTGCATGAAAGTGGCTTATAATCATTAATCATAATCAAATTCATGCATCCCGTTAAAAATCATTTTTCATTTGCATTAATTTTTTTTTTTCAAAATTTGAATGCCTGATTCGCATCAACTTTTGAACCTGATTTGAATCAACTTTTGAATTTGATTTGAATCAGAAGGATGGGAGTTGTGACATTTTGGGGATGTTTAATTTATTTGAATACACCATTACACTTGACTCAAATCAAAGCGTTATTATCTTAAAAACTAAAACTCGTGATTCGAATTAGCCATTGCACTTGATTCGAATCACAACTCAAAAGTCACATTTTATTTTGATTTATGTTTAGTTTTTTCTCTTCATTACATTCCATTTCACTTTCATTTCTCTTTCAAACCACTTCAAGCCCTTTTCTCAAAAATTATTCACATCCATTTATCATCAATTATTCATCATCATCTAATATTATGAATCATCACTCCAAACCCATCTTCATCATCAACAACCCAACAATGTCTTATCAACTTCCTAAGAAGAGCTTCTTTAAAAAGTAACAAGCCAAGAGGCAAATTTCAAATCAATCTCCTCCTTTATTTCCAAAGAAGGCAAGAAGTAAGGTTCAAGCAAGCAAAGACTCCTCTGATGGAAAATAGAGCAAGAAGTCAAGTAAGTTATCTTGTCAGAGTCAAACTATTTCTGCTTTGTGCTAGAAGGTAAAACATCTTCTACCTGAGGATAGTTTGAAACTGTACCATGAAAAGTTTTTGGATAAGCCTATTGAGCCAGAGTACCATGTTGATTCTACTTCTAAAACTAGGAGCATTAAATCAAATTCTAACCGTTAAAGAGAAAAATACATATAAGAAGTTGAAGAATTCTTGTTTAGCATTGAACATGTAACTTGTTCTTCTAATATAACTTAATTTGTCATATTATAATATTCTAGATTAGATTCAAAGGTTATATGTTTAGTGAGCATTGGAGAAATAAGCATTCTACATAATTTATAATAAACTCGGTGTATATATCACAATGGTTGTTTAAAACAACCGTTGTTAATTGTTATGCATTAAAAAATATCACAACGGTTGTTTGAAGTAACGGTTGTGATAGGTAGCGCGCTACATAGCTTATAATCACGGTCGCACGACCGTGGTGGAAATCATCATACATACAACCACCCCTTACCTCACAACGATTGGTTAGGCGTGATTGTATCCCTTTTCCAACCGTTGTGAAATGAATTTTATGTAGTAGTGACTGTTTCTCCTTCTTACATGTGAAGAATCTCAAAATCCATCTATAAACCTTGTAGTTGTGGCATTTTAACCTGGTTTGAACCTTGAACTTATTGCTTCATTGAATTCCATAGACTTTTGAACATGTCATTTTTTTAGGATCATTTCAAGAACATCATGAGAAATTTCTTGAAAAAGTTAATTTTTTGTCTTAAAGTTCTTCAACTTTTGCTCTTTAATAAATTTGTGTTGTGCCGCAATTGACTTTACTCTTGCTGCCACAACCAATATCTCGTTCTATTAACATCGTCCACTGATCATAATGACCATTAAATTTAGGAATAACCGAAACCATAAGAAAGTACTGCTATTATTTTTCGTCATTCTTCTAAACTCACTATGGATACATATCTTTCGTCATTTGAAAGAAAATTACAATTTTTTATAAGAAAAAAAATATTCCAATAGAGGTACTAGAGATACCCCCAACGTAATTACAAATAGCTACCAACAAAATTTACAAGATAGAACAAAAATATTAGAGGCAAGGCCAAGGATTTCTGCACCAATCATAATAGCTGCAAGAACTGTTAAGCTTAACGCTTTAGATTATCCACCACCAAGAAAATAGAACAATTCTCTATAAAACCATCTCTAAATCTCCTACCTCGTTGTTAAAAAGGATTTGGTTCCTAGACCACTAAATACACCAACACACAATGAACCACAAGCTTTCCGCATTAGATGGCGATACTTTCCCCTTTAATTTCTCAATCCAAGATCTAAAATGACAACAACATGTAGTTTCCACAATAACAGTCACCCCAAACCAACAAGAAACTTTACTCCAAATAAACTTAGTTTTGATGCAATTAAAAAATAGATGATTTGAGTCTTCATTAGCAACAAAACAGAAAATACACACCTGCTCGTGAAAATTGAGACCAAGACCACACCTCATCAGATTCAGACGCGTAGGCAACATGTCAAGAACCATTCTCCACACAAACACTTTTACCTTCGCCGGAATCACCACTCTCCAAACCAACCTCAGCAGATTCTTCATGTACTCTACAACATGATCTCTATCAGACAAAAGCAGTATTCTATCATAGAATGACTTGACGGTGTTGGATTAAGACAAGCTATACGGTCGAATGAAAGCATCCGAGGCATCTTTGCAAGTTTGAACCTTTAACAGAATGTTAGACAAAAGTTGCAATTCTTGTTGCAATGGCTCGTCCCCTTCACCAACAGTGATTCCCAACTGCCAAACCCAACGATCATCAATCCACCTCCCCATTTTAGCTACAATAGCAAATCTACTGCCAACAATACTCCGTAGCCCAGGAAACACGCAGAATAGAGGACTATTTCCAATCCATTTAGCTAACCAAAATAAAATTTTATCACCCTTTCCCAACCTATATGTAAAGATATCTGCAATATCCTCAACCCCCGTCTGTCCACGCAAATGCTGCAAATCCTGCCACCAAAGTAAAGCCGAAGATATAGAACAAGAGTATTTTTATTGAAAATGGAATCCGCCATCTTCCCATATCTACCTTCAAGCAGACCCACCCAAAGCGCCTCCATATCATTAAGGAACCTCCAAAACCATTTCACCAACCGTGCCTTATTAAACATACCTAAATCTTTGATCCCCAATCCTCCCTCCTGCTTAGTTTTTCAAATGGATTTTCAACTCACCCAAGCAATGCCCATTTTATCCTTCGACCCATCCCACAAAAATTCATCTACAAATAAACAAGGACCTGCAATACTTTCATTGGAATTTTGAAGAAAGATAGAAAGTGATTAGGCAGATTAGTTAAGACCGAATTTATAAGAGTTACTCTATCGCCGATCGAAAGCCATATTCCCTTCCAAGTAGATAACCTTGCCTTCAAGCAGTCAACCACCAGTTTCCAAAAAGGAATACGCCTATTATTACCTCCCACAAATAGACCGAGAAATTTAAATGGTAACCCATAAATCCTACACCCAAGAAAATGTTATGATGCCTTCATAAAGTACTCATCCACCCTTATACCAAAGAGGAAGCTCTTACCTATGTTAATCTTCAAACTCGAAATCAATTTAAACCCCATTAAAATCAATTTCATAGCCCGAAGGTTGGACTATGATCCATCACCTATCAAGATTGTGTCGTCTGCGTATTGCAACAAACTGTATGCCACTTCATCATTAACCTTGAAGTCTCTAAGTGATCCTATATTAATAGCCCTCCTAACCAAAATTCCCAATCCTTCACCAACTATTGCAAATAGAAATGGCGATAACGGGTCGCCTTGTCTAAGGCCTCTAGATACCTTGAAGTCTTTAGTCGGGCTGCCATTGACAAGCACCGATATAAAGCTGTTAATTTCACCACCTTCCATCCACCGCATCCATTTTGAACCAAAACCCATTTCCACCATGATTTTCCTAAGAAAACACCACTCCACGCAATCGTAGGCCTTAGCGAAATCCAACTTCAAAAGAATACAACTCTTCTTATTCCTTTTTGCAAAATCAATAATCTCCTTAAGGACCAACACCCCATCCAAAAGTTGCCTCCCTTAAATAAAAGTTGTTTGCGAGCTTGAGATTAGTTTACCCAAAATCAAATTCTTTCTTGATACATACATATTTCTCTCATACTCACTTCAGAATGGATCACACACTAATAATAGATCTGATACCAATTATTGAAACTGGTAACTATGATACTGGTTTTACGAGAAAATATCTTGTTGCTATTGAAAACAAAGAGTTTGACTATATATATAACCTTACACATGATTCCTAAAGAATTGAAAGCGCAAACTCTAAATGCATCCACATTTTACCAGGCTTGTAACAGGGAGAATATGTCACAAGAAAAACCTAATCATACTTCTTAATAAATAGAAACAAGTTAAACACAAATAATAATAACCACATACTAATTAACAATAATAAGTTAAAAAATCTGTTTGCAAATTCTGAAGAAAAAAACGGTAAGAGCCTAAAAATTTCAAGGGTTAAATAGTGTTTACCCCCCCCCCCCCCCCCCCCCCCTTTAAGAAAAAAAAAATTTATTCCCCCCTCAACTTTCCCAGATTCCATTTACAAAGACCCTGATGCACCCATGGGTCCAAGATTCCGTGACGTGGCGTGTTGACCTTGCTGACTGGGTATGAGTTGACTTCCACGTGTGATTTATAATTAGGTTAAAGTAGTTCTTCTTCTTCTTCATAGTGATAGCTCTTCTTCTTCTTCATTCGTGAGAGTAGTTCTTCTTCTTCGTTCCTGAAAGTTGCGCTTCTTCTTCTTCTTTGTTCATCTGGAAAAACCCTAAACCTAAATGGATAGAAGTCAAAGTGTTGATAGCAGCAATTCTTGTGAAAATTCAACCGGTCCTTTGTGTGGCTGTCGTCGTCCGATGAAGATGTTAGTGGCGAAGACCATACAAAACCGCAATAGGAGGTTTTGGAAGTGTCGAAACACAGGGGTGAGTGGAATTCTTCGAAACACCGTTTGTTATCGTTTTTGGTTAATGCTTCATTAATGTTGTTGGTTTTTGCAGATGGGTGGTAGCTGTGCGCTTTTTATTTGGGATGATGAATTAGACAACTACATGAATGGCTTGTCAAATAATGATAGCTGTTGCAAAAACTGTGATGTGGTACATTTGAAGTTGGATATGATTGCAAATAAGCTTCAAAAAGCCAAGTTGAAGATAGTTGTTTTGAAGAGGAAAAATTTCCAACTGAAATTGGCCATTTGGGTGTCTTTGATTATGTTTGCAGTAGTTTACAAGGCCATGTATTTGTAGTTGTCCTGTATTGGTATGAATTTATGCTATTATACTGTCATTAGCATGTGCTATAGGATTTTAGTTGTTTGAATCAGTGTATGAAGAATTTTAGGTAATGAATTGGTTGCATCCATGTACTAAGAAGTTTATGTAATGAATTCTTGAGTTAAATTAGTAAAGCTTCATTTTTAAAGTTATTCATCACACTCTGTACAAATTGTTTTCTCAAAACATAGGAATTTCATGTCATTCAAAATTGGCCATAACAAAATGGCATTGTCAATACAAAAAGGCATAAGCCATAACAAAATGATGTTGCCATTACATAAAGGCCATAACAAAGTGGCATTGTCATTACTTAAAGGTTCCAAAATAACTAATAACTAAGTCCTAGATTGCAACCATCAAAATAGCCCTGAAACTACTTCCTCATTTTCTTCTTGCCTCTATAAGAACCACCTTCTTCTTGTGTTAAAACCCCTCCCTCTTGTTCTGGTACACAGATAGGCTAGTTAGAATTTGAACCAGGTCCTATGATTGGTTTCTGAAACCACTTCAGCTTGATTCTTTCACTTGACCTCTTCTTGATTGCCATGATCTCTTTCCCCTTCTTCTTAACTTTACCCTTGGCAGCAGGTGCATTTCCTTGAATCACCTCACTTTGACTTGTAGCAGGTGGCTGTGTCTGAGTTGCATCAGGTAAGGCTTGAAATAAGCTCATCAAAAATGTCACCAAAATAGTCACCTGGTTGATCTGCAGCACCTGCAACTGTTTCATTTTCTGGTACAGTTGGAGCATCACCTGGCTCAGGGGCAACATTTGGTTCAGGGACAACATCACTTTGCTCTGCTGCAGCATTAGATGCCTTGATCTTTTTCTGCAAAACAAGACAGATACCAGACATATACCATATCAGACAGCATGACATACACATATACCAAGACAGATACGAGACATATACCATATCAGACAGCATGACATACCTATCTTTTCAGCCCTTTTGGGTCTTGTGTTGGGCTCTTACATGTTTGAACATTGTGACCAAACTTGTCACACCTTGTACACCTGTAGGACACACCAGGCAACCTCCTTCTAGCACCATCTTCACCACTCTCTCTAATCCTCAACTTTTCAGGCCTACCTGGTCCTTTCTTGTATTTAGGTGGTAACAGTTCCTCATCCAAGTGGGCAGCCAATGGCCACTCAATACAACCTCATTATCAAGTCTCTTTGCTATGAGTTTAACCTTTCATGCCCTCCCCACAGTGATTCCCACATAATAGATTTTGTCGCATATCCATGCCCTCCCACTCTCTCTAATCTTCTTTGCTATGAGTTTAGCCTTCCATGCCCTCCCCACAGTGATTCCCACAGAATAGTTTTGTCGCATATCCTGAACAATGTCACAGATCCTAACATTTTCTGATGTTTGCATCTTCTTCAATACAGCCTTAGCCACCCACCTAGAGTTAGCAGATTTGTTATCCAAAACCCTAGCACATGTATGTTTGTCCACTATGGTTTTAATAGCAAAAGTGTGCTTGTGGCCCATTTTAGAGCAAAGTACTAAAAAACCACACTTGGCCCTACACTCAACCCTAACTCTGTATGACTCATTTTTAATGAAAGTTATCTCCCTCCCATTTAATACGGACCACTCACGTATTGCTTCTCTAAAATCATCTAGGGTATTAAATTTCATACCCCACTCAAATTTAAAATTCTTATTCAAATGCTCCTTCCTAAACTTTTCAAACCTTGGCCCTTTCTCATCATCACTTATATCAGGATCAGAGCTATCAAGCTCATCACTCACATACTCATCATCCTCCTCCCATTTCTTCTTTTTGGATCCACTAATAAATCCACCAATTGAGGGTGATGCATTAATAGGTACAGTGACATCAATACCTTCAAAGCCATCAAGATTTGCAGTTGCTCGTTCATCCTCACTATCATCTAGTCTTTCCACTGCCTCTTCATCACAAACCTCCAATTCGACAATCTCATTGACACACCTAGGAGACCTTACTCAGTCTCTTATATCAAGTACATCATGCTCAACAAACATTTCCCCTTCTACTTGGGTTGCACAAGCATATGCTACAAAATCGTAGCAGTCATCATCATTCTTAAGCTGGAAAAAATTTTCATCGATTTCAATAATCTTTGTCCATGTTCTATAACTCCCTAAAACATAACCCCACCCGGTCACCAACCTATAAACACAATCCATTCTCCATTTATCAATTTCTAACCCAGACACTAATGTGGATACACCTCCCCTATAAATGGTAACCCCATCACTTAACTTTACAAATTCACCTCCATGGTGAAATACGACGTTGAAAACTTGCATCTTCTGAAAATCAAAACAAACAAACTAAATAACCTAACAAAACCCTAAAATATCATAAACGACATTTGAAGGTTTGAAAAAATACGAACCTTGTCAGCTTGAGCATGAGAAACACCATCGTCTTCCTTGTGCTTCTCAGGTTCCACACATTGGTTGACGATGGTGGCTTCATTCGGTTTACGGCTTTTGTTTGATTGCTTGCCATGTTTCGATTGCTTACGGCTCTTCTTCTTCATCGTGAAGCTGGAACTCTTCGTCTTCCTTCTTATTTCTGGTTCTGAATAAACCCTAGATATTCAAGGGGGTAGAAGCAGAAATGACATTTGAAAAATGTTTTCATATTAATATAACTTAACTTATCACACGTGGCAGTCAACTCAAAGTCAACACGCCACGTCACGGAATCTTGGACCCATGGGTGCATCAGGGTCTTTGTAAATAGAATCTGGAAAAGTTGAGGGGGGAATAAAAAAAAACTTCCTAAAGGGGGTAAACCAAAACACGCCTATATGGCAGTGGGTAAACACTATTTATCCTAAATTTCAATAAATATTAATCGACATAAAGTCCACTTAATATAACATTCTAGCTCTTACTTAAAATTATATTTAAATCTTATTAATAGCATGTTCCATCAGTTTGACTTTATTACTATTTTAAAGGATGAAGTTAAAAATCTCTTGTAAAGTAATCGTATAATTGTTATTTGAATTAATAATAATTTAACAATTTTCCAATAATTCTGTAAAAAGAAAAACAATTTTCCAATATTTTTATTTAAATTGCAGGCAAAACAATAATGTCCAAAGTTGCAACTTGCAAAATGAAAACAAAAGAGTTTGAAACCGCATAAAAAGAAAAATATCTTTCAACTTAGTTTGACAGCAGCATATAGGAAGAGGAGTTTGAAACCGTGTCATTTCTTATAACAAAACTGAATTTTGATTTTCTTAAACCATTATTAACTTAATAATCTTATCTTTAATTTATATAACCATCTTAGCCTCATATATCATATCATTTTGCTAGAAAAGGTATAAAACAACACAAAATTATTCCAATAAAGTCTGATATTTTTATTTTATTTTTTTTGGTAAATATTTTATATTTCATATTCAAACCACACATTACATGCATCCTCATTGTACCCTTGTTAGTGAAGTCATTGAAGAGTTCTAATTCACTTGCTTCAAAAGTCAATGCCTCCATGCATAATGTACCTATTTCAAAAGAAATTTCCAAGAAAAGCTAAATCAAAATATACTCTTGGTTGGTGTTATTCTTTTTTATTATTACTGTTTTTGGTCAACCATAAAATAAAAATTCAAAATAAAATACACAGCTTTATTTTCTCTGTAGTATATTACAACGAAACCACGTAGAAAATATAAAGCAACACACCATGCCCCAAAACTCATCAACTTCCACCCTTTATAAACACACAACGTTCTACCATTAATTCATCAACATCCAAATCCATCATCACAAAATAACTCAAACCTCGTTAATATGGCTTGTAAACCTGGTTGGTTTGGAACCTTTATGTGCCTCTATAGCACAATCTACACCGTCATATTCTTTTTCGTTCTTCTCTCAATTATTTTCTGGATAGTAATCTCTCCCTCTAGCGTGAAATTCCACGTAACCGACGCTAGTCTCACCGAGTTCAACCTCACAAACAACAACAATACATTATATTATAATTTCAAACTCAACGTCACTGTGCGAAACCCCAACAACAACATCATAGTCTATTATCGAAGAATCACCGCAATTGCTTGGTACAAAGACAATAATTTTGGTTATGTGAGTTTGACACCTTTCGACCAAGGACACAAAAATACAACATTTCTCGGACCGATTGTGTTTAAAGGAAATACTAAGATGAAACTAGGGCGTAAACAACTGGATGAGTATAGCGAAGAGACGCGTCTTGGGATTTACAATGATTTGGCTGTTGTTTTTGATGTCAAAATTAGAGCTAAGTTTGGAAGTTTTTATAAGAGTGGACGGTTTAATACACCGGTTGTGCAGTGTCGCCGTTTGAGAGTTCCATTGATTTCTGCTTCCAAGGGTAACTCATCATCAACAACAACATTTTCTTTTAGTGAGAGAAGATGTAGCAGTGCTTCTTTCTTTACGGATCGTGATGCAGAAGCATCAGCTTGATATGTATAATGAATAATTATTACAATTTGAATTTGTATACTTTTTTTTTACTTTAATTACCTTCAATCTACAATGTTTTACATTAATATGGATATAACAAAATTATGTTTGTTGTATATAGGATATTTGAATATAAATACAAGTATTATATGTGTTTATTTTTATCACTTATGTTTTATCTTTTACAATTTCTTGGGAGTAAAATGGAAATCATATTTCTATTATACACTTCATATGTTTATTTCTTGCCTTCTTTAGTTATTAAGTAGCTATTTAATAGATTTAAAATTTGAGGATTTCTTATTACAACACCCATGTTTTTTAGGCACCATGCGAATTTTCATTTTTCTTCCAGTTTTCGGATATGCACATCCGGACGCATAATTTTTTTTAAAAACGTTGATTTGTTCCGGATGTGCGAATCTGAAATATTTCCTGATGTGCAAATTCAGAAGAAATTCTTAATTCAATTTATAATATTTAATAATGAATCATTTAATCACAATTCATAATTTAATTCAATGGTTAATATTAAGTCATCTTATCTCCTATATTAAAATATCTTCTTTGATAATATTAAATGTTCATTAAAAAATATTCATTAATAAAGAAAAAAAAATTCATAGACTAACAAATTATAAGTTTTAAATCACTTCATATAATATAAAGGTCTAACCATTTATTTAAATGGAAATTAATATTTTTTTCTCCTCTTACTTATTGTTGACGAGACTTGTTATTAAAAATTATTAATATGAATAATAATTATTTGTGCTTAATTTAACAAACAATAAATTTAATTTTTAATGGGAAATAGGCATTTAATATTATTAATGAATATTTTTTCTTTATTAATGAATATTTTTTAATGGACATTTAATATTATCAAGAGGACATTTTAATATAGGAGATAAGAGGACTTAATATTAACCATTGAATTAAACTATGAATTGTGATTAAATGATTAATTATTAAATATTATGAATTGAATTAAGAATTTTTTCCAAATTTGCATATTAGAAAATATTCCAGATATGCAGATCTGGAACAAATCAACGTTTTTTAAAAAAATAGTACGTCTGGATGTGCACATTCAAAAATTGAGGACAAAAATGAAAATTCACGCGGTGCCTGTGGTGTATTAAGAAATTCTCTAAAAAATTTTATTGGACTTTGTTCTATGATATTGAGTGTTACATTAATTTCATTTTTGGTGACTTGTTGAATTCACACACTAACCAAAATACCGAGAAATTGGGAAAATGGTAATGTTTTTGTACGTTCAACAAAAAAAGGAATCGGTATGTCACGTATGTGTTTAAAGCAAAGGGAATGTTTGACATTGACACGTTTATTTTGAAAAGTCAAAAACTAAATAATGGATTAATTTCTGTGCAACTACTACAAGTGTAAGTATACAGCATACTAGTATTTGGTTATTTAGTTTCAAGCTTGAAGGTGGCATTGAATTATAGAAGGTTGGTAGCGTCTCCATCAATTGCATGATATGTATAAAATATTTTTTTGTTAAAGCATACTCGTATATTTGCATAAATTCACTTATGTTCCTGTTGCAGAATCAAGGGATCGGTGATGCAATAGAGAAAAAATCATTTGGTGGAGTGGTATGAGCCTTCTGACATTAACGGCCAAGTTAAAATGAGTTTAGTGTAAAAATAATTATTTTTATTTATAATTGTGACCGGAGGAAATACTTATTATGGTACGAGTTAGGTTTATATAGTTAAAATCAATTTTATGTGACGTGGGTTGTTGGAAATCTTCTTATGAAATATGAGGGTGGTTGATGGTCCGATCACTTGAATTAGATGTGTGATTTTTTTTTAAGCAAGATATATATTAAAACGAGAACTGAGGGTTCTCAATCCTGTTACAAAAGGATACGAGAAACAAGGAAAGCATCTCGATCAAAAAAAGAGAGAAATTGAACACCAATTGAGCTACGATAAGAAAAACAAAGGGTTCTTGCAGAAATCGTAAAAATCACAATTGGTTCTACCAATTTCTCCAATGATGAACCACTTCCAAACCGAAGTTTAGATGTTCCAAACCACATCGAGAACATTCCAACCTTGATCCTCAAAAATAAATCTATTCCTACAACTCCAAATATTCCAACAAATAGCCAACCAAAATAAACCAGCTTTCCGAGAATAAACATTCTGATTTTTGCAAAAGTCATACCACTTCGTGAAGCTATCCTTAAACGAAATCGAATCCTCCGGAAAATCCTCCTCGAAACCAATTCACTCCCTTATGTCCCTCCAAATTAGTCTCACAGTTATACACAACAAAAACGTATGATCCAATATTTCTTCCTCCGTAGAACAAAAAACACAAAGAGAAGAGATATCGGGAGAGATAATACCATAGAATTTTAACTTATCTCTAGTAGGAAGTCTCTTCTTTAACAACCTCCACCCAAACGCTTTAATCCTCGCCGGAACCTCCATTTTCCAAAGGTTCTTCCACATTGTTTCAGCCCCTGCATGAAGTGCATTTGCGGAAAAAGACGTGATGCCGAATCTACCCTCGCTGATAATATCAGCGGAACTCGCGACAGAAAAACCAGTCCCAGGATCAGGACTCCAGATCACCGAATCATCCACCGAGGAATTCGGACCAGCACCCTCTAAAAGGCCGGCCAGCACCTGCAAATCAGAAAAAAAATAGAAAATCCAGATTATGCTTCACCCCCAAATTTCCCCACTTCCACTCTCCATCCTCCCACCCTCTCATACAAGCCACCGAAACGTATTGCAAATCAGAATGGTCAAAAAGATTTGGAAAACGATCCTTCAAAATGATATTATCCAGCCACACGGAATACCAAAACGGAGTTGAGTATCCATTACCAACAACAAACTTAACATTCTTCACGAATAATCTGTCACCGTGCTTCTTTTCCACCGAAACCAAATCCCTCCACCACTCTGAATGAGATGAACATTTATAAGAATCACCCTTAATCGAGCACAAAATAACATCATCATATCGAGCTTTCAAGACCCGAAACCAAAGCATTTTCGACCGATTTATAATTCTCCACTTCCATTTAAGAAGAAGTGAAACATTAAAATCTTCAATCCTTCTAATACCCAATCCCCCTTTAATAGTAGGAAGGCATACTTCCTTCCACCCCACCCAATGAATTCTCTTCTTATCCTCCAATCCTCCCCACAAAAAATTACTTTGCAAACGGGTGATCTCATTAGCTACCTTCACCGGCATCTTATAAAAAGATAACCAAAAAATAGATAAAGTACTAAGAACCGATTTGAGAAGGGTGATTCTACCACCGAGGCTAAGAAAACGGCCCTTCCAACTCGATAGACGATTCCTTATCTTGTTCACCAAAGGAGACCAAGTAGAAATCCTTCTAGGGTTTGCACCAATAGGGATTCCAAGAAAGGAAAACTTATTATCCTCCAAGCTACAAGAAAGGAGGGAAGCCGCGGCTTCCAAAAAAACCACTATTAGTATTGATACCAATAAGCTTACTTTTATGGAAATTAATCCCCAATCCCGAAATCAACTCAAAACTCCTAAGCACCGCCTTGAAAGCCAGAATTTGGTTCCAACTACTCTCACCCACAAGTAAAGTATCATCCGCAAATTGGAGAATTTCCACCGTACACTCTCTATTGAAAAAAGCTCATTCGTAGACTCCAATTTCCACCGCCTTGTTAACCAATCTCGATAAACCCTCCGCCATAATAACGAAAAGAAAAGGAGATAGAGGATCCCCTTGCCTTAATCCTCGATCCACTACAAACTCCTTTGTCGGACTCCCATTAACTAGAACCAACATATGACTAGAAAATACCAACAATTCCATCCATTTCATCCATCTACTCCCAAAACCCATACTCCCCATCAACATTCTTAGAAATTTCCAACTTACCTTATCGTAAGCTTTTTCAAAATCCACTTTAAAAAGAATGCAACTTTTTCCTTCCCTTTTGAAAAAATCAACCAACTCATTCGCAATCAAGACCCCATCTAGAAGATATCTACCAGGAATAAACGCAGTTTGGCAAGGAGCTATCAAGGAATCAAGAACCAATTTCAATCTCCCCGCTAAGAGTTTAGAGACCAACTTGTAAATACATCCGACCAAGAAAATGGGTCTATAATCATCAAGTTCCAGGGGATTTGGTTTTTTCGGGACGAGAGTCAAGAATGAGGATGTAATATCTTTAGATAAGTACGTGCCCGAATGAAAACCAGCAACGAAATTAACAAAGTCTTCCTTCAAAAAGAACCAACATTTTCGAATGAAAAGTAGAGAATAACCATCGGGTCCCGGACTCTTTGAACCATCACAACTCCACACCGCCTCCTTAACCTCCTCCTCCAAAAACGAAGCTTCAAGAGACTCACACTCTTCCCTACTAATTCGATTAAAAAACCCATCGTCCAAAGAAGACCTATCGGAATCCTCTTCAACAAATTTACTGGAAAAGTGCTCCCACACCTCCGCCTTCACAGAACAAACGGAATCTAAGATACCATTACTATAATTAATAGACCCAATGTGATTACGGGCCCTCCTCTCCTTCATCACTCTATGAAAGAATATACTATTATTATCCCCATCATTGCTCCACTTCAATCTAGCCTTTTTGATTAACATATTCTCCTTAATCTTCAAATTAAGCCAAAAACGACTAGTAGCTTCCTTCCTCTTTAATAAAATTCCATCCACCTCATTATCACTCACTAAAGAAAGAAGATCGTCCGCCTCATTTATATCCTTCACCCCTTCCTCCACTTCCAAGTCATATCTACCAAAAACCTCCAAATTTCATCTTCTAAGACTCACTTTCAATAACCTCAACTTCTCCTTCAACACAAAATCGCTTCTACCTACCACCTCCAACTTCTTCTATTCCTTCTCAACAAAAGGACCGAAAGCTTTATCCGAAAACCATTCATTATTAAACTTGAACGGTTTCGGCCCCCAATTAGAACCATCCACCACTAACCAAATCGGACAATGATCCGAGATATCTCGCTTCCCAATCAATTGGCCAACTACCCCCATCTATGGATTATGTCTTCCGATACGAGAAAGCGGTCTAATCTACTCATAGCCTTACCATCCCCTCCGTACCAACTATATTTTTTTCCTTTGCAAGGAACATCAATCAACATACTCTTATCAATAAAGGTTCCAAAATCTTTCATCTCGGTGCCTCTATTCCATTCCGTCATTCCCTTTCTTTCGCTCCTATCTTTCACCGCGTTAAAATCACCACCAAAGATCCCCTCCCCATCTTGATTCTTTACTTTAAGAGCTAATAATTTACTCCAAAGTACTTTCTTTTTGGCTAACTCACAAGAAGAGTACACATTAACAATATAATAGATATTACCACGCCAACACACCTTAATACCCAAGAAGCCTTCATCCCTAAAACTGTTAAGGACCACTAATTCCCCTTCTTTCCACAAAATAAGCAAACCTCCCGAAGCCCCTATCGAAGCCGAGAAAGAAAAACCAATTTCCACGTTACTCCAAAAGTTCTTGGACAAACCCTCACTGATACACAAAAGTTTAGTTTCTTGAATGAGAAACAAGTCCGCCTCCCCTTTTTAATAAAATAACTAACTCTCCTTCTTTTAGCTAGATAGCCACCCCCTCTCATATTCAAGGATCCAATAATCATCTTAGAATTCTTTTTGTCTCCCTCCTAGTTAATATTCTTTCCTTAGTCACTTTCTCCATTTCAAGAATTCTCTTCTTATAATCAATTCTTGAGTCTTTTGCTTTTACCCTAAATTATTAATCACATCCCATAATTTCTCGCCCACGCTTTTATTAAGATTCTCCCACGCCTTCCCATTATTCCTCCCAATGTCCGTCTCCTCTGATTGCTCCCCATATACTTTCGATCCTTCTACACACCTCTCAGGGAACAGTCCCTGATCCGCTACTGCTGCTGCCAAAAGATTCACATGATCATTCAAATCAGAATTCTTGTTCTTCTTTCCTCTAGGAACTTTCCTACATAATCTCCCTCCCTTATTCCTTATAAATTTGCCTTCATCTTCCATAATGTATTTAAATTTCATGCGCTTAATTAGCCTGCCTCCGGATTTTTCTGCCGGAATCCGGACCAACCAGCCCAATCCCTTTACTATCCATCGAACAGCAAACCTTAGTTTCAGAAGACTCCAAAGGTAACTTACTACCTTCTACTTCCTCACCCCTCCTGTCCACAGACTGGGTGCCTGTTCTCAGAATATCCACTGCCTTATCAAACACCCCCTTGTTAAAATCCCCAGCTGGAGATGTTACCTCTACAGAATCAGTTAACCTCAGAACTTTCACCCTTTGAAGGTTTTGCTCCCTGTTAAAATCATTCCCTCCCTCCTCACCTAGAAAAGGTGAAACCTGATGCCTTTTATTCACATCCTCCTCAGCCTCTGAATCCGAACTAATATCCTCTACAAAATCGTCTACATCCTTAACATTAGAACTATAACCAGATTCAGATTTGCTCTCGTCTGAGACGCTCTCCGATGTAACTAACTTCGAATCATAAGAATCCTTCAAAATCCTCATCGGTCCGTAGTTATCTTCTTTCAAAATCAAGAAGAAAACTTTACCATCAATATTAACCTTAACCCTTTCACTTAAATTACTTTCAAGTGGCATTTTAACCATAATCCTCCCGACGTCACAACCACCTCGCTTCATCGTGTTTTCATATGCGCAAACATAAGTTCCCAGAGAGTTGGCCAATTCAGTGAAAAACTCTATATCCCATGCGTGGCACGACACACCGTACACCCTAATCCACATCACTCTCTCCTCATCTACCACATCCTCCTTCCAAGGCTTTATTTCAGAAAACCATTGTTACCACTATTCTTTACCATTTTCAATAAGATCTTTGATGAAACCCTCCTCATTCTCCTCTAAAAGGCAAAGAGAACCTCCCAACGGAGTAATTTTAATCGAGAACATTCCTTCTATCTCGAAGTAAGTTTGTAAGTTATAAGTGGAACCTGGAGTATTAACCTTGCCAACAAAAGCCTTCTGAAGTCTCCTCAACTCTTCCGGATTCGAATTGAAATTAACAGCAGCTCGTTCCTCCAAATAATAGTTGCCCCCATTGGTTGTTACCACATCTGTAAAAGATCTACTTCCAACAAACGCACCTCCCCCTGTCCTTCTGAAATTCACTCCCAACTCAGCTTTTCTTCCTCGTGACTGCAGATCTTCATGAGATAGCGACTTCTTCTTCAAAACACCCCTCTCAAACCTCGGGAGATTCGCGTGAATCTTTCTACCCTGTATCATAATGTTATCAAGCTTCACCGCTAATAGCCTCACATCTTCTACATCTAGAAATATCGCGAAACCAAATCGTTTTCTGAACTTATTCCTCTTAGGAGGAATCACCACCTCAAACAACTCTCCAACACACCCAAATAGCGCAAAGATGTCCTTTGCTTTTGAATAATCCGGAATTTCAGAGAAATACACAGATGTAATCCTTTTATCTTCCCCCTCCCTGAAACCTTTTCCTCTCGAGATACGTCCCATTTCAGAGTACCCCCTACCTACCTTCCTCCTCACCTCCGTCCACCCGTTCTTCCCAACCATAAGCAAATGCCAACCTGTACTCGAACGACCCTAACGAAACAGCTAACAGACGGTACCAACCGCAACCTAGAACACAACAACACCAAAACCAAGGCCCCTAACCCTAAGGCTAGGAATTTAAGCCAAAGATCTTAGCATATGTGACTAAATCATGTTGACACTGAGGAGTTTCCGACAGAGACCGAAGAAAAATGCCGCCTACGAGCCCTGAAAATAACCCTCCAAGAAAAGTGATTTTATGACTACAATCCACCCGTTCATTGAAGGTATTTTGAATTGGGTCTTTAGAATATGTCTGGTCTTGCTAGATCTTTGAACAATTTAATTTAATGTTTTTTAATTATATTAGTAAAATTTTGTCTAATTTATTATTTGTAAAATTTAATGATATTGATTCTTAATTTAATCAGGAAGAATTCGTTAATACGAACGAATATCAAAGTCTATTTCATAGAAATGCAATCATGTCTTAAACATAGTAATTTTTTAAAATTTTGACCTTATAATTATAAAAGTATTTTCAAAATATAAATTGTAAGAGTTTAAAGGTAATGAATTGTCACTATAAAGGAAAAAAAAGCTGCAATTATTGATTTTGAGCAGGAATATGCGAAATCGTTCTGATACATGAGAAAGATTCAAGTTGTTACTTCTCAAGTGCCCAAATCAAAATATAAGTGCAATGGAGCAACTGACACATTTCATCGGTAGATTAAAGGTTTAAACGAGAATGTTTCTCGATGACTCTTTTAAAGGTACTTTAAGGGAAAAGATAGATGAAGAGTTGAAAATGTTAATCGATAATGTGTTATAATGAGTTTCGCTTAAGTGAACGATTGGTGAAAACCAAAAGGTATTCATGTAGTTGATTCTTGTTCTGGACTGGGCAGGCATTTGGCCCATAGTAGGGCAAGGCCAATCCAGTCCAGCTCTTGGCAAGGCCTAATAGTCAGAAACTAGCAGTTAGGCAGAAACTAGCCGTTGGGCACAATACGACCGTTGGGACATCCCGCACACATGCTTGACAGTTCACGCGACCAACTGCCTCCCCGGATCTCACAGAAGCAGTTGGACCAGGTCAAAGGGTCACGCGCTTGATCTTCCACCTAGGAGTCTCCCATTGGTCGACCAGATATTTCGGCCACATGGGAGACCTTGGCCCCGCGCTGGGGGTTATTTCTATAAATACCTTCTCATTTGAGAGGATCAAGTTTGATCACTATTCAATATTCGAAATCACACCTTAACATTTTGTACTTACTTTTTCTCTAGCCCAAACTTACTTTGGCATCGGAGTACCTTGCAGGTACACCCCCTCCTCTCCTACAAGCATCATCATCTTCCCTACGCGAAGGCCACGACGATCTAGTCTAATCACTCCAAATCAGTGGCGCCGTCTGTGGGAACAATCGCTTCCCCGTCTTTTTGAACCAGGATTCCTCATTTTTTCACTCAAAAGACCAAAGCTTTCTCTCCAAAACTCACTTGATCATCATGGCTTCCAACAGAAATGACGATGCCCGTCAAGATCCTGTTGTCGCCGTTGTGCAAGACAACGCTGACCATCCCATCTCCGGAGCTGTTATCACGGAGAACGATCACAGTGACGGGAAGACTGCATCCCCATTCTCAGACGACATCAAGCCTCGTGCACAGGCCGCTGGCCACGTCTTTGAGCCTATAACTGTCTCTTAAAATGCTGACCCCTGCACTGCTGCCCCCATTTCCTCTCTCAACAGGTCCAACTTCCTTAACTTCCAACAGGGCAAGAAGATCAGCATGCTTGAGCACGCTCTCCAGGGGCAACGTCCCTCGCAGAATCCTGGAAGCCCCTCTCCACTCCCGCAGTTTCCTCCTCAGAAACGAAGGAGGGACAGATCCAGGAGCCTTTCTCCCGTCAAGGGAAGATCAAGATCGAAAGAACCTGATTCAGAAGTTGCCAGAAGATGACACCGATCTCCTCTGCGGAGATCTAGACGCTCTCCTACCCCGAAGAGGACCAGGCCCTCGAAGAGCCATCATGAGCATCGTAGGTCGCGCAGACATTCTCCTCGACGCAGCAGAATTCGCGGGCGCATCAATTCACCCTTTCGGTCATCCAACGCGAGCAGTGACGACGATGTCCATGGACCCCTATCTCAGAAGATCATGAACACTCGCATTCCTCGCGGGCTGGAAAAGCCACCTCCTCTGGCCACTTATGATTGGACCACTGACCCAGGCGAGCATATAGAAAATATCGAAGCCATGATCCACTATCATAACGTGAGCGGGGCCATTAAATGCAGGTTATTCCCCATCACTCTCAGGAAGGGGGCCATGACCTGGCACAAGTGGCTTCCCCGAGGGCCGGTTACGTCCTGGAGGGATTTGAAGAACCAATTTGCCCCGCATTTTACTGCCTCCCGACTTCATCCCAAGTCGGAGGCCACGCTCGAAGCCATTATACAGGGCAAGGATGAGCCCTTGCGTGCATACATCGAGCGTTTCAACAAGGAGGCTGTTGAGGTCCGCACCACGGATCACATGAAGAAATATCTTCTCGAAAAGGGATTGAGGCCGAAGAGCGAATTTCGTAAGGCGGTACGCATAGAGACCCCTCGCGCCTTGGCCGAATTACTCCGTAAAGCTCAAGTGTATATACAATATGAGGAGAAAGAGGCCGCTTACAAGGCCCGGGACTCAAGGGATCAAGAGAGTTCCCGGGTGTAGCACTCCAAAATTTGCCCTCGTTTTTTTACCTCGACTGGCTTTTGTTTCACTTTCATCTGGATAACATATTAGGTCATAACTGCATTAATCATAAGTTTGCATAAGCTCCTAAGGCGTGAGATCAGGGTACAATGTGCAAGCTTGGGATTTCCTTTGTTGCGAGATTCTCATCTTCATTCAAGGTTGAATTCTCATCAAGGTTATCTTATTCAAAAGTTTCGCAAGAGTATCAGGCTTATTTTCTCTAAGGTTCCTCAATGTCATCAAGTGTCAGACTGAGAAGGCTGTGAATTAGGGTTTGTTTCTTTCTCAACATCTCATGAACTTTGGTTTTAGTCCAGGGGTAAGTGTCCATTCATGATCCAGTTCAGGTGGATGTTTTGATCTAATCTTGGTCAAAATATCAAGAGATTGCTTCAATCGCAAGTTATCCGCTTCAGTGGTCGACTTCCTAGGCAGTGTGTAGCCAAGGTTGAGTTGCGGACTTCATCAAGTTATCAAGCAATAATTCGTGAGAAGTTAATTTCAAAGTCAGGTTCGTCAACTCAGGTTATGCTCCACTGGGGATTTATTTTCCCAGAGGACGATTCAGATAGATTCAAGGTGATTCAGGATTTATTTGGTCGAACATTCAGAGGATGATCAATTCAGATGGTGTTGTTTCAGTGGTGAATTGTTCAGTGGTTTAGGGGATCCATTATCGTCAGAAATGTGCGGAAAATGTTCATGTTTGGTTTTTGAGTTCAGTCAAGGTGCATGTGGAGGGTTCACTTAGGTCCATTTTTATTTAGTTAAAAAAAACCATTTTTTCTATATCCAAATAAAATTCATTTCACCAATTTCTATCATAAACCAAATATTATTCAATATCCATTTTTTACACAAGCCATTCCCAATATCTAAACCTCTAACCATATTCATATTCAATTTGTGTCCATGTCCATTTCAACCCTAACCATTTCCATTCCATT
The DNA here is from genome assembly GCA_022829125.1 of Lathyrus tuberosus. Taxonomy (NCBI): domain Eukaryota; kingdom Viridiplantae; phylum Streptophyta; class Magnoliopsida; order Fabales; family Fabaceae; genus Lathyrus; species Lathyrus tuberosus. The sequence continues at coordinate 5,684,267 of JALAZF010000306.1, read as the reverse complement.
TCTCACTCCCAATGTCCTCTTCATTCTCCACCCCTTTCATCCACCGTTCTTCAACTCTTCGCCATGGAACCAACCCTCTCCCTTTTCCTCACGCCACTTCCATTTCCAAACCGCGACACTTCAAGCCTTTCTCCGCAAAGTGCTCTCTCGACCACATCCCCAAGCAATTCAAACAGGAAAATCTCAAAGATGGATTGATGGAAAACTTCAAGAACGTTCCCCAGTTTCTATATGGTCTTGCTCCCTCACAAATCGACATGTTCATGTTTTCAGGCAATACTATGCACCAGATGTCTCAAAGTGTCACAGAGGAAAGCATTAAATCTGCCAAAAGTTAGTTGCATCATAGTGGAATGGATGGTTTAACTAGCATTGACAATAATGGCTCTTCAAGGACCAGCATGAGTGTTAGTATGCTTAGAGGAGGTGGTAGGGGAAGGACTAGGAGGTCTCCTCCAGATTTGCCTTTTGTGCTATTGGATTCTCGGATATGTTATCTGGGTATGCCAATTGTACCAGTTGTGGCAGACCTTATTCTGGCTGAACTTATGTGGTTGGATTATGATAACCCTACGAAAGCTGTTTATTTATATATTAATTCACCTGGGACCCAGAATTCGAAGAATGAGACTGTGGGGTCAAAAACTGATGCTTATTCAATTGCTGATGGGCTTAATTATATCAAACCTGATATCTATACCGTGAATGTTGTCGTGGCGCTTGGCCAAGCCGCATTACATCTAAAAATGAATTACACATCAAATAATTCACTGCAGAAAATAATGGCGCAGGAAAATTCAGAAAAAAGAGTTCATAACAGCAAATCAGAGAAAAAATCAGAATTAACCATAACAGAAGCAAAGGAGAAATTGCAAAAAATATACATAGCAATAGAAACTTAACAGAATTCATAATATTCAGTTACAAACTTCTAACAGTTTTCATAACAAAAAAACTGCTAACAAAGTATAACAGAGAAAACTTCTACTAGAATCACAAAACAATTCCTAACAGAAACTTCACAAACTCCTAAAGGATTCTAAAAAAAAATTTCTGAATTCTTCATCTAAAAAACCTCTCACTCTCTCTTGATTCTTCTTTGCAACAGATTCTTCCTCTCAATTTCTTCATCTTCATTCTGCAACTTTCCTATTCTTCTTCTTCACATTCAATCTCTAATTTCTCAATTCTTCTCTCTGCTCCCTTTATCTTGCTCTCTCTATTCTGCATCAAATCAAATCAACACTCTTCACCATCATCATATCAACATCAACACGAATCTGAACCTGCAAATCAGTGTTTAAACCGCAACAAAGTCATTAACATTCTTCAACACGCATACGCAAGAACTCACACACATCATCATCATCATCATTGATTCTACATCAACATCAACAATTCAGCAACAACGGTAGAATAAACCAGAACAGGGAAGAATCAGATTCGAAGCCATAAAAACAAAAAAGTTGAATCCATACCTAAACCAAGCTTCAATTCGATGTAAGCAGTTCACTCCCTTCTTCTTGTGCGTGTCGGAAATCGTAACCTAGGTCGCGTTTGAGAATGCATCCGATTTGAGTTTTGAAACGAAAGTTGAAGCAGGGCGTAGTGATTTGTAAGCCGTAGGGGATAAGCGGGGCGAGAAGTGGAGGAAGAAACGCTGGCGGAAGGAAATGGCGGCTGAAAATGAGAAGGAGAATGGATTTGTTTCTGGCATCGTGTTGAAGATGAAGGAGAGGAACAAGGAAACGGCGCAAAGAGAGAGGAGAAACGGGAAGAAGAAGAAGAACGACGGCGCGGAGAAAGGTTGAGAAGGTGCGCGGCTGAAGAAGTAGGGTTTGGGAGAAAGCTGAGTGGGATGTTTCTCTAGGTTATCAAATTTTAATCTCCATAATCGGATCAAGCTTAGGTCCAACTGCTACACCATCGAATTCACTTTCCGCACCCGTTTCCAATTGCTAGCACCCCCCTTTTGCTCATGATCAATATCTTGGGGCCTTAGACAAAACCCATAGAATCACTATCCACACTTCCAGAATACTGACCGCACCACCCTTGTTTTTTTAATTTTTGTTTTGATTTTTTTATATTAGTTTTAGATAGTTACTCTAGATTAACTAGGTAATTAGATTTTTGTTTACTTTTTTCTTTTTTAATTAGAAATAGATTTTCCTTTTAATTAGAAACTAAGCTTGCATGAATTAGATATTAATTTTTTTTATATTAGATTTTCTTTAGAATTGGCTTTAGAATTAGGTTTTTTTAGAATTAATTCACAATTTAGAATTTGTTTTGAATTAGGAATTAACTTGGACTTTAACCTTGACTTTTAACATGGATCAGTAGTCAATTAATTGTAGATTAATTTTGGTTAGAATTCAGACTAATTAGATTTAGATAAATAATCTTTTTTTGATAATTATTGTTCGTTTACAATTTTAGAATTAGAACTAACCTGGTTTAGATTTTCGATTGTTTCTCTTGATTTTGTATGGACTATTTTTCATAATGTCGTTGGGACTAATGAGTTGTCTTGATGCAGATGGTGCTTAGTCCCTGATATCGTTTGGACCATTTTTGGATATTAATTGCAGTTCTCTTGGTTGTTTACCTTTGATGATAGTTGCTTACACCTGATGCTTGTTAAATTCTGACATTGTTTGAACTTAATGTTAGATGCTTGACTACTGGACGTGCTTACTTGTTGGAAGTTTCTGATAGCTTCAAGGCTTGAGCTTGTGGCGCGCTTTGAAGAGGCAACAAACCTTCTCTGTTAGGTACCACTTGCACACTTGTAGGAAGCATGCTTAGGGTTTAGCATTTTCGCTTACAACTTGTTGTTGAGTGAGGAGTTTTCACTCCTAGCTGTATACTTGGCTTGGATGCCAATTCATTGATACTTTGTTGTTGTTTGCTTTACTTTGTGATGGACGAAGAGTCACTCAACTTCCTTATAGTTGAGATCACAACATCATTTTCATCTTGTGGTTGACGAAGAGTCACTCAACTTCCTCATAGTTGAGATCACGACATCGTCCATTTCTGTTGCATTTCCTTTTGGTTGAGGACGAGGAGTCACTCAGTTTTGTTGCTTGGCTGAGATTACGACATCGTTCATTTTGTGATTGATTTGTCCTGTGTTTACTTGTGTTTGTTCACATGATCCCTTAGGATTCCTAGCTCCACTTAATTTCTGATTAAGTTGGAGGTAGGAGAGACATTAGGCTTTCAATCCATGCATGACAACATTAGGTAGACTTCCCTCCTAACCCTGACCTTAGGGTCATCGATGCATGATAACTTATAAGATCGAGTTTCCTTTAGACCTTCCGTGAGTCTTGCCTTTTCTCTCTCACCCGTGCGATCGAGATCCTGTTTTCCCGTAGTAGTGTGAACTACGGATGCTCTAATTCTCGTTCCAGATGAGATATGTAGGCACGAGATGCGCTATCTTAGCGAGCACACTAACAACTAACTTCCCTTTTCTCTCGCAGCCATACGATCGAGACCAACCAGTTAATCAAACCTTTTCTCTTGCCCTAGTGCAATTGAGACTCCAAATAAACAAAACCAACCCGTAGGTCTAACTACGACTGCTCTGACTTCCTCTTTCTCATTAGATTGAGGATACGTAGGCACGAGATGACGATGTCTTGGCGAGCAACCTTCCCCCCCAATCCTGTAGTCTCCGAACTACGTTGACTCTGATTTTCCCACTCCTGAGGGAATGTGTTGGCCTAGGACAGCGATGTCCTATCGAGTCACCTTTTTTTTCTCCTTTTTTGCTTCCTTTTAGCAGTAGGCTTCAGATACCCACACCCTTTGATTGAAACAACAAGCGTGAATCCCATCGAGTACGATGGACGCGAGAGGGTGCTAATACCTTCCTCTCGCGTAACCGACTCCTGAGCCCAAGCTATGGTTGCGATGACCATTCTTTTCCCTTTGTTGAAGTTTTCTTCAATCGTTTCCTTTCCCTGCGTCGGGATAAATAACATTTGGTGGCGACTTTTCTGTCTTTTCCGCTGGTTGATTTTCGCAGGTGCGACACCAGGCAACAAAAAAAGATGAATCAGAGGCTCCCAGGCGTGACAGAGAGAGGCGACAAGACGATCGTCCTCGAGAAGGCAAGGAACCTGCTGGTCGCTTCACGGAATACACTCGGCTGACAGCTCCCCGCGAGCGCATTCTCTCTGAATGCATCAACGCGGAATTCAAGCAGGGAGGTGGTTGGTTCCCCAAGCCCACATCGTCAAAGGGCAACACGCACAAGAGTAAATACTGCATCTTTCATCGTAGCCACGGCCACGTGGCCAAAGACTGCGTGCACCTGAAGGACGCCATTGAAATCCTCATCATGGAGGGTCACCTGAAGCAGTATACGAAAAAGGGTGAATTCTCCCGACGAGAGACTTTGGAGACCAAGAAGGAAACAGAGTCGTCACCGCCCAGTCCTCCCCCACAAGTCACCATGTCAATCACACGGCCAGAGGATTTCGTCATCCCCGACTACCTCGGGGATCCTCCCCAGATATCCGCACACGGTACCTGGGAGATTTTCCCCATGGCAATGGTCATTTCATGTGGCGGATACAACGAGCTCACAGTGGGGTCGGTCAAGAGAAAATTCGACCAGCTCATCGACTGCAGTCCCGACCGGCTATCCACACTTGAGAAAGTTCGGGACATTCTCAGCCAATCACATTCTATCGTGAGGAGCTGCCTGGGGGCTCCTCGAACTCACACATTCCTTTGCTCATTAGGGCTAGACTTGTTAGTACTTATGTCCGACGGATCCTTGTTGACCAGGGCAGTTCAGTGGACATTTGTACACCGGTTTGTTCAGATCCTTAAAGTTGGACCAGAAGAATCTATCACCATTAGTAGGATCCGACCTGCAAGGATTCAATGGAGCTACCACCAGACCCTGGGGGTACGTAGAGCTTACAGTCACCTTCGGGGAAGAGGAAGTATCAAAGTCGATCAAAACTCAATTTCTGGTAATCAACTGACCTTCGCTGTATCAATGCATCCTGGGGAGACCAACCCTCGCAGAGCTGATTGCTGTCCCTTTGAATGTTCATCTCAAAATTAAGTATTACACATAGAAGGGCCACGTCGCAACTCTGCACGGAGATATAGAGGTTGTGCGGAGATGCTTTGAAGCAGCTACCCGAGGATAAAACTTAATCAGTGCAGCACCCAGGGCCGCCAAACGAGCAAGGGAGAAAGGCCATCCTGACGAGGAAAGTCAGCCCGATAAGAAGCCAGCTCTCCCAGTGCACACAATCGACCTCGACAGTCGGATTTTTGAAAAAGGCGAGGAAGACGTGAACAAATGCATTTCGGCAGCATCAGGAAGCTCCACTGCGTCGACCATCATGCGTCTGATACCTGACGGGGAATTTGAGGTCATCACCTTCAGAGATGACTCGAATAGAGGGGTGAAGATAGGCGCGCAGAGCTGCCCGACGACATGATCATGAAGTCCCAAGAGGAATCCGATCACACGGCCCACTTGCAAAAGGTCTTCGACAAAGCGAGAAAATGCAAAATACGTTTTAACCCAGAAAACAGCACCTTCAGCGTGCCGGCAGGAAAATTCCTCGACTTCTACCTCACCAAGAGGGGGATAAAGGCCAACCCCGACAAATGTCGGGCGTTCGCGGAATATCCCACACCCAGGTCAAAGAAGTCCATACAGTCCCTCAACAGGATACTCGATTCACTTTCTCGCTTCGTGGCCAAGTCTGCCCAACACGCTCTGCCCTTTTTTAAACTCCTTAGAAAGGAAGCTACATTCGAGTGGACAGAGAAATGCGAGCAGACTCTGATCCACCTCAAGCGAGCCTTGTCTGAACCCCTCGTTCTATCACAACCAGATAGCGGGGAGACATTGTACCTGTACCTCTCTGTCACCAGCGAAGCCATTAGTGCCGCCCTTATTCGTGAAACAACTGACGGGCAAAAGCCCATATACTTCACAAGCAAGGCTTTGCAAGGGCCAAAAATCAGATACCAGCATATAGGGAAGGTCGCCCTCACCCTCTTCAACGCCGCGAGGAGGTTAAGGCATTACTTCCTGGCCCACACGATAGTGGTGCGAACATACCAGCCCATAAAACAGCTGATATTTCGGCCTGACATGGCCGGCCGAATGCTCAAATGGTCTTTGGAGCTCTCGGAATTTGACATCCACTACGAGGGCAGGAAGGCCCTCAAGGCATAAGTCTTGGCCGATTTCGTGGCTGAAATGACGCCTCCAGCCTCCCCGCCTAGCAGGGCGCACAAATGGACCATCTTCGTCGATGGGGCATCTAGCTCGACGTGTATTAGTGTCGTTATCATCCTCGAGAACGATGAAGGAATCCTAATCTAGGTATCTCTAGTCCTGTCCTTCCCCACGTCGAACAACCAAGCCGAATACGAAGCTTTCCTCACAGGCTTATGGCTGGCCAAGGACTTGGGCGCCAAAGAGGTAAAGATCTTCACCGATTCCCAGCTCGTAGTGTCACAAATGCGAGGAAAGTATCAGGCCAAAAATAATCACCTGATCGAGTACCTGACGCTGGTGAAAGAAAGAATAACTAAGTTTGACGCGTGGGAGGTCAAGCTCATCCCTCACGAGCGAAACATGCGAGCAGGTGTCTTGTCGAAATTGGTTAGCACCAGAAAGAAAGGCGGGAACAAATCCGTCATACAAGAGATACTCGCTCGACAAAGTATTGAGAAGTCATCAGGGTTGCTCGACGTTAACGCCGTTGGAGACAGCAGCTGCCGGATAACCCCAGTTTACAAGTACCTCACCACGGGGGAGTTACCCGACAGCAAGGAGACCAGCATAACTAAGCAAAGAGCCTGCTCATATGTGTTGGTCGAAGACAAGCTCAATCAACGGGGATTCTCCATCCCCCTCTTGAAATGTGTTGAGGAGAACAAGGTCCCCGAAGTTCTCTAGGAAATTCATGAGGGCATCAACGCGCAACACTTGGGAGGGAGATCATTGGAATGAAAGTCCCTGCGGGCAGGATACTATTGGCCTACCATGCAGCACGATGCTAAGGAGCATGTCCAGAAATGTGACCGATGCCAGCGCCACGGGGACATGCACTTGGCACCCCCTAACGAGTTGAAGACTATGTCCTCGCCTTGCCCCTTCGCCTGGTGGGGGATGGATATACTCGGCCCCTTCACAATGAGGTCTTACCAAAACAAATTTCTGATTGTGGTCGTCGATTACTTCACCTAGTGGATCGAAGCCGAAGCTCTCGCCAAGATCACAGCCTTCAACATACTTTGTTTCTACAAAAGAAATGTCCTCGCGCGATTTGGGGTACCCCAGGCCCTCGTGATCGACAATGGAACCTAATTCACGGACAGGAAGTTCCAAGACTTCGTCGCTAAATTAGGCACGAAGCAACACTTCACTTCCGTCGAGCATCCCTAGACTAATGGGCAAGCAAAGGCCGCGAACAGGATGATCCTTCGAGGTCTCAAAAGAAGGCTAGACGAAGCCAAAAAGAGATGGGTCGAGAAGCTACGCAGCGTGCTCTAGCCCTATCGAACAACCCCCACACTCCATCACCGGGGAAACTCCCTTCCGATTAGCTTACGGAACTGAGGCAGTGATGCCGGTGGAGATCATGGAACCTTCCAGACGAACGGAAGCTCCTCTCGACGAAGAGTTGAACGACAAGGCTCTAAGAGAAGAGCTCGACCTGGTCGAAGAGATCCGGTCTGGGCAGCTCTCCACGAAGCTTCGCTGAAACAGAAAATAACCTTGCTCCACAACGCTAAAGTCATAAAGCGTGAATTCCCCGTTGGCAGTTTGGTCCTACGCAGAAACCAAAAGGATTTGCGCGAGGGCAAACTGGGAAGGACCTTACAGAGTCAATTCAAAAACAGGCACTGGAGCCTACTACCTAGAAACTCTGGGCAGAGAACCATTTACTCGACCATGGATGGCAGAGGAGCTTCCTCCTCACCTTAGGTTCGGCCGACAAGATGGCCGACGCTTCAATCACATTGGACAAGAATTAGAAATACGAGAAAAGAAGTAATCTATATCGAGGAGCTCAAACGCAACATCGTCAGTTTCACATTTAAGGAGGGCCCTGGTATTAATATAACGAGCCGCCCGAGCAGGCTCCCCATCCTCCCCAAGCAACTGTTTGCCATCCCTGTCCACCACAAAGGTAGGGCTATAACTCTCCACATAGGCATGCAATGCCCAGTAAGATTCCTTATCCCCGTCATTGAGTTGTTCGTGCTTGACAAGGAATTGGTCGGTCCTATATCTAAAATGGGCATATACCTATTCCAACGGGAACTTTGACACCGCCTTCATAAGTTGCCGACCATCAACTTCCATGGTCTCCAGGGTAGAAATGGACCTCTTAGCCTCCTCAGAGACAAGTTTCACAACCAAGAACCTGTCCTTAAAGTTTTGGACAGATTCTGAATACAGCCAGAAGAGCCTGCTCTGTTGCTTGAAAGACATCCAGCTTTGCTTCGGGCCCGCTGTGCTCCTTTGGATTTGAAAAATATAGAAGAAAAGGTTCACGCTTGCCCCGACTTGCAGATAACAGCAGACATGCTCAAAGGCCCTGATGAACGCCAGTGCGTTCGAATGAAGTTGAGCAGGGCACAGTTCTAAATTCCAGAAGATGGCCTCTTGAAAATCGGTGAAGGGCAGGCGGTATCGTGCCTCCATAAAGGCAAATTCATACATGAGGAATCGCATCCTCTATGGGGCAGATAACCCTCCATTGCACGGGTGCACCCTCAGTTCGGTCATCAAGGTAGGGAAACTCCCGAGCTTCCTCTTCAGTAAATGTCGACCTCGTCGACATGGGCTCCTGGGCGATCCACTTGAGGTCCCCCTCAGCTATTTCGACATTGGCGTGTTCTACGGGCTACTCCGCCTCTTCGTGCGCAGCCCCGACGTTGGGGACGACCCCCTCGTGTCTGTCAGCCATTTCACCTGAAAAGTAGAGGAAGAAAAAGTAAATTCGACGACAAAGATCAAATCCACCCTTCCACCACTAATCAAGTGAAAGGCAAGGAATAAGTCGAGGATAACCTCGAGCCTTAGTCTACCACGATGGAATACGGCGACCTCATTTTCCCCATTACAACGGGGACAAGCCACTGCGACCATACGAGAAGACTCCGCGAGGAAGAGCTTACTCGACGAAATAAACTTGTCGCGCGAAAGCCAAAGTTTCGCATCGAACAGGCCTAATGCCTGACTACAAACCTAAAATTAATCCTAACCAAAATTTAGGAAGATCTACTTAATCCTACGCTGTGTTCATAAGCATTCATCCCATGTTCTTCATGTTCTTCATTTTCTTCATGGATTTTCCAGAAATTCATGTGTTCATCGAAGAACACATGAACATTCAACTGGAAAGTTCATGAATCACCGGAAAACTCATGCAGATTTCCAGAAATGAAGAACACCATAGAAATTACAAAGGGAGGTAAAGAACTTACTTGGTAAATAGAGAGGTAAAAGATGAAGATCACAGCGTGGACTTTGAAGATCTACGGTAGCGAAGAAACTCCGACGAAGGTACAAGTTGCAGAGCAAAGGGATTTAGGGAGAGGAATTTGCGTGAAGTGTGCAAATGAATCATCTCTCTCCCCTTTTTATAAGTAGTTGCTCACTTGGGAAGCGCAAAATCCATCATAGCTTAGCCCTTAGGCCTGACAGGAATTAAATGCACCACCACATGTCAGAAGAGAATCTTCGTTTGGCATTCCCAAAGCTAGACGTTTCGTTCCCAAGTCTTCTGCAATCTCCACGGGCATGTCTCCTCGATGATAAGCACAAGACATGTCCTCGCCAGGGCTCATCGACATAAAAACGCTGTTTCTGCGAGCATGTTCACAAAACCTGGTCGACATAAAAATGTCATGTATGCGAGCATGTCCTCGCATACGAAAGGCTTGTCGGGCTGGTTAGGAACTAGTGTCAACCACAACACCGTTAGAACAGGCGAAGGGCATGTCCCTAAACACTGTCATTCAAAGGCAACAATCCACGAGGCTATCTCAGGTCATCACTCTTCCTCGGAGCAAAGACTTGGGGGATTCCTATTCTGGACAGGGGCAGGTGCTTGGCCCACAGTAGGGCAAGGCCCAATCCAGTCCAGCTCTTGGCAAGGCCTAATAGCCAGAAACTAGCTGTTGGGCAAAAACTAGTCGTTGGGCACAATACGACCGTTGGGGACGTCCCACACACGTGCTTGACAGATCACGCGACCAACTGCCTCCCCGAATCTCACAGAAGCAGTTGAACCAGGTCAAAGGGTCACGCGCTTGATCTTCCACCTGGCAGTCTCCCATTGGTCGACTAGATATTTCGGCCACATGGGAGACCTTGGCCTCGCGCTGGGGGTAACTTCTATAAATACCTTCTCATTTGAGAGGGTCAGGTTTGATCACTATTCAATATTCAAAATCACACCTTAACATTTTGTACTTGCTTTTTCTCTAGCCCAAACTTACTTTGGCATCAGAGTGCCTTGCAGGTACACCCCCTCATCTCCTACAAGCATCATCATCTGCCCTACGTGAAGGCCACGACGATCCAGTCTAATCAATCGAGATCGGTTCTCATACAATATTATTATCTCAAATGGAGACATTTGTTAGCACATCCCAAATAGCACAAGCAAATGTTAGCTAGATTCAAACACTTAAGTGTGTTTTTGTGGGGAGACACATGCAAAAGGTAACTGCACAAAAGATGTTGAGAGTGCAAAAGTTCAGTATGCAAAAGGTAACTGTATAAATGAATGATGAACGCTCGACGAGGTTCCACCAGAATGCTAGATTCTAACGGTCCTTTTCATTCAAGGTATTTAAGAAAATTGTTTAATGGACAACGAGCACTTGATAAGAATAAGACATGTGTCTCGTAATCAATTATTCACATGGTTCCACCGGAATGCTAGATCCCAGCGTTCCTTTTTATCCAAGTTTATTAAGTGTTTTAAGAACGAAAGAAAGAACCAACGGTTAACCTAAAACATGTTCCTCAAGACCAATCATTAGAGGATTTTACTGGAATGCTAGATTCCAACAGTCCCTTTCTTTCGTGTTTATTTAAAAAATGTTTTAATCATTAAACATAAATGTGAAGAAGTTTGAATCGAAAAAAAACAATTTAATCGGGTTAGAAAAGGTACTACTTGGTGTTGAACCAAGATTTAAGAAAAAAGTCATAACTATTTTATTTTATTATTTAATCAATATTATTATATATTTATTTAATTAAGTTTTTGCAATAAATGAATAAATAGAGAACAATTAATTAAATAATAAAAATAAATGATGAAAATATTTTTTTTTAAATTATGACTAATAATATCTTTTTATTTAATATAAGTAAAAATTTACTTAATGGATTAATAATAATCAAATAAATAAACAATTAAAAGAAAATTAATAAATAAATAAATAAAGGATAGTAGAAAATATTTTTTTAGAAATTATCAATTAATCTTTATAATAATGAAAATATAATTCAAATTAACCAATAATAAATACTAGGTAAAGGAAATTAAATAGGCCAAATGACCTAATCCAACCTAAACCCTAATTTCAAACAAATAAAAGAAACTAATGAATGAGACATCTCCCTCCCTTAAAGATTCTTTGCATACACACCTTTTCGAATTTTTTTTTAAAATAACATGTATTTTCAAAAAAATTACCAAAAAAACCAAATTTTGAAACAATTTACCAAAGTGACATAGTTTGAAAATCCCCCATAAGGGTGGCGCCATATGGGATGGCGCCTCAGTTAAGAGGCAAGGAACCAAACCATATGGCGCCTCAGGTGTCTTGGCCAACGAAAAAGTGATTTTGAAATTCAACTGAGAGTCGTCATCCCAGATGGCGCCTCAGTTGAGATGTTTTTTTTTTAATTTTAAAATGTTTACTATTCATTCACATGCCTCTAGACTGATGAATCTGCAGCCCTATACTCTGCGTCTACTATTCATTCACATGCCTCTGCTCCATTATTTTTGTTTCAGGCCACTGTTGACATGACTACACAAGCATGCCTACACATGGCAGACTATAAAGGATGTGACTCCCCCTTTACACCATTATAAAAACCATCTCAGCATGTCACAATTTTCATCTCATCCCAAACTACTCTTCTTCTTCTCTTATTTTCTGTTCAAACCTTTGCATCCATTCCATTATCTCACAACCAGTTACGAAAATGACTTTACTCACGATGGGAAGCACCCACCGAGGAACGCCGAAAAACATTGAAGACTTCGTAAGTTTTCCTGTATTATTTTGTTTTACAATATTAAACCTTGATGTCTTTTATTGTCTTAGTAATGTTGCTGGTTTTTTTTTGTTCAGGAAGTTTCAAGGTTCCGTTGCCGTGGACACGCATACTTCCCTCACGACCCTATCACTGAACCATATCTAACAAGATGTGGATTTGGAGATGTGATTAAAATCCCATCATACCATGTAGACCCAAAGTTCATTCTGGCCTTGCTAGAAAGATAGAGGCCGGAGACCCACATATTTCACCTTCCTTTTGGTGAATGCACGGTCACCCTCCAAGACGTGTATATGTTACTGGGCCTCCGCATAGATGGCATGGCCATCAACGGCCCCGTAAATATAAATAGCCAAGTATGCTTTGATTTGTTGGGCACCCCCTAGAGATTAAAGAAGCTGAGCCTTCACCCGACGGTAAACCTAGGGGGCAAGGTATTAACTTAAAACGCCTTAGGGAATACCATGACTCCATCGTATTAGATGAGGATTCCCTCCCCTTACACATAGTACAAAAAACTATATGTTATTTGTTGCTATTGTTCGGTCATTTTTTGTTTCCAGAGAGCACTGGAAACAGTGTAAATATTATGTATCTCCCGTTGTTGTTTAACATTAACAGTGTGCACGAATATAGTTGGGGTTCAGCTGTCCTGGCACATCTGTATAGTGCACTCTGCAAAAATTTCAAAAAAAAATGTGTGTACATTTTATGGTTGCGCATATCTCCTTCAGGCGTGGGGTTGGTCGAGAATGCCAACACTAGCGCCAATAAACTGGAACCCCTTCACATTCCCCTACGCATTACGGTAAGTCTATACATATCCCTGCGCCTATGGCCTATACTGATATGTTCAGGTGTAACTAATTCATTTTCTAACCCCTTCACATTTTCAGGTGGGCAGTTCCGAAAATGAACTACGATAGAAACCCCAGGAACACCATAACAGTCTACCGCAACCTGCTAGACCACATTGGCCCTGACGACGTATATTTTCCTACAACTTTTGTAACATTTCTTCGTTAGATATTTCTAACATTTTGTATACTTGCTCATTAAACAGTTTATCTGGAGGCCTTACGACGATCTCGACCACCAGCCCAACGCAAATGATGTTGTTGTGTGGACTTCTAAAGCACCAATAATTCGGTTCACAGCTGTTGAGATGCACCAAAGCGACCGAGTGAAACTACAATTCAGTATGCATCAGGACATTCCAGTGGATCCTACCAATTTGGGAAAGTGGCACCTGCGCAGAGTCGACACGCAGTGGAAGGATGGTGTGTGGACCAACTTTGCAGCAGCGTTGTGCCACCAGTGGGAGATGCGACACCAGCTCGTCTTAACAGACCCTGTTGTACAACCTGCTCGGCCAACGGAACTATATATGAGCTGGTTTAGGTCTGTTACCACACCACAACCTTTCCTCTCTCAGCCGAGGTATCTAGTTGACCCCCGCCAACGTGCGTCTTCCTCCCAGCAATATGCCCAACATCATTCACCAACCTCTCCACCACAACAATAAAACCCTTACTATAGCCCTGACGAGTCTTTCAAACCTACCGATGCACACCCAAGCCCCTCACAAATGAACCCCCCACAAATGATGACACCATCTTCCTACCACTCAGAACCACAATCATCATACACCCAACAACCCCCCCCCCCCCTTCTTTTCAACTATCAAACCCCACATCAACCACTGCATCAATACCAACATCCATCAATGCATCATTTTGGCCAACCATACCGTATGGAACCAACCCAACCCCCTCATACAAATTACATGAACATGGGCATGCAGCTGGATTATGGAAGTGTTGTCGGCGACAACCCCCGGCTATTGGGGACAGATGCTGCAGAATTTGTCTCATGCTCCGGGGCCATCGTCTGATGCACCGGGGCCATCTCAACAAACACAGAGACCAGCCACGCCTCAACAACCTCGTGGTGCTAGACAGAGACGTCAAACAAGAGCCCCTGATTGTGGGACTGGTGGTCGTTTAAATAGGCACAATCATTGATTTTTTTTGTATCCAACTATTATACTATTGTACTAAATATTAAAAAAAAATTAATGTTGTTTTTTTTTATTTTCCCATCTTAAAATAAAATAAAAATTTAATGTTGTTTTTTTTTATGTTCCCATCTTAAAATAAAATAAAAATATTAATGTTGTTTTTTTTTTATTTTCCCATCTTAAAAAAAAAATACACTAAGGCGCCATCTGGGATTGCGCCACCCTTAAAAAATTTGGAAAAAAAATTTAGGGCATCTGCTTGTACTGAGGCGCCATATGGTTTGGCTCCTCGCCATAACTGAGGCGCCATCCCATATGGCGCCACCCTTAAAGGGTTTTCAAAAACATGCCAGTTTCGTAAATATTTTGAAAAAAGAGTTTTTTTGGTTATTTTTTTGAAAAAACAAGTCATATTAAAAAAAATTCCACCTTTTCTTTCAAAATAAAATAGGAAGTAAATCAACATTTAAAATGTCATAATTGATTTTTCAAAACTATTAAAAACAAAACCCATATTATCAGGAAAACGTTTTTCAAATGCCACTGATGCTCTCTTTTTCTCACGCGGCTTCTCCCCCAAATTCAGTTGGATTTTCTCTCTAAAGAACAAAAAACAAACAAACAAAAAATACATGGAAGCGAAAGGAATGAGTGGACCTTCGATGGCGAAGGAAATGGTGCTACACAGACAGTATTCTTGGCGACAGGGAGTGGTTGCCGAGATGTGAAGGCTATCGCGGATGGAAGCAGTGGTTGTGGAATTCGCCGAAAATGCAAAAAGGAGGTGGTTCACAGTTGTGACAGGCGTGCATGTTGAAGATTGTGTTTAATTTACGGTGGAGAATATTTCATGGGTGGCTGGTCGTGGCTTGTTGGTGGTAGACGGTGGATGAAAGGTGTTTCAAAGATGTTGTAATAGTGGTTAAAAGAAACAAGAAGGGGATGTGTCGTTGTAATAAAGGAGAAGCAACTGTGTTTTTTTTATTGTGATGAATAGTGGCGATGAAATGGGTTTGTAGTAAATGGAGTTTATTCAAGGATGTTGTGCTGTTATGATATTGAGAAAATGATAGTGAGGGTTCTAAGTTTGTTAGGAGAAGTGGAGTATGAATATTGTAAAATAAAGTGGTGGTTCAAGGAAGAAGAAAGGTGGGTGGTTACACGATTGTGTAGAGTGAGTGGCTTGTGTAATGGCTGTCTTACGGTTTTAATTTGGAGAAGTGATAAAAAGAGGTTATGTGGTGTTAAGGTTGTTAGTGACGTGTTACATGAAGTTGATGAGTTTATGTCAGGAAGTTGTGGAGAGGAGTTTTCTACTGGTTTTTGAGTGAAGGTTTATTTATGGGTGTTTTTTAGAGAAGTTTTGGTGAAGGGGGGTCTTTGGAAATGAAATAAATAAAGTGGGGTTAAAGTTTTTGAAAAAAAAGAATGTAGTTGTTGTTATGGTTTTATGGTGCTACCAGTAGAAGAAAAATGTAAAGGAATGGAGAGGAAGTTTATTTTATGCGAAGGATGAAGATTATGTAGGAACAGTGAGAAAAAATGGGTGGAAAAGAGGATGATGCGGCGTATCAGATTTTTTTATGAAGAAGATCCCTTCAGCTTTTTGCTTTTTTCTTTTTTTGAATTCTGAAATTTTTTAGAGAGGGGAAGTAGGTTTGGGCGCTGATTTTTATGAGTGTGGATTGGTCTAGGTTTTCTTCAATGCAATGCACATAGTATATATAGGTGTTATTTAGGGTTTTGATAAAATTGGAAATTCCACAAATGCCCCTCAAAATACTTTTGTAGTATAAAATGGGTGTGAAACAATTAAAACGAATAAAAATAAAACAAACAAAATCAAAATGAAATGAAACCACAATTAATTCTATTTAATTATTTTGGATATTTTTCCAAAAAAAGGACTCAAAATGAATAAAGGTCAGCCGCAAAATGCACAAAAAATTAAGCTGAATGTACTAAAATGATCAACACGAAATAAACTTCTCAGAAACATATAGGTTTTGATCAAATTTTGGAATAAAAATTGACCGGTTAAAATGCCATGACAGATCAAAATGCGACTGAAAAAGGAGCCGAAAAAATAAAACAAGCACGCCATGTTAAACTACGCGAACCGTAGATTAATCAAATTGACGCCTGCAAGCTCGATTTTGAAATTGTTCGTCTGCTAATTTCACTTACATTTGAGAATTAGTTCGACCGGTTTACCTGTAGATCCGAAAAATTATTCCGATTAACAATTTAGGCATTATGCGAGATGAAATGCATGTTATGCTATCCAAATAATATTAATGACTCGATGAATGCATTGATGTAGTGATTCACGGTCAAAGTTGGGGTATGACAATTGCCCTTATTTAAGTATTCTCAACCAGAGAATATAAAGAATGATACTCTTCATATGATCGCGGTGGGAGATAGTTAAATACTAAAAAGACCAAAATTTTGTCCCTGGATGTAGATGACATGATATGATATGTTATGAATGAATGCATGTGAATGACTTTTTTTCATTTTTTTTATTTTGGTTTGTTAGGGATTTGATGTGATATGAGATGAAACCTCACATGATGTTTTATGATCGATGAAGAATGAATAAATGGACCAGTGGGGAATGATGGAAATATATGGTAATAGTGGCCCACAAGAAATGAAAAAAGACAATGAGGTGGGTGAAGATTCACTGGGGATAACAAATTAATGGAGAAAAGAAAGATAGAATGCCAGACAGCGCTGGACTTTTTAAAGACAGAATGCCAGACGGTAGTGGACTTTTTAAGTGAAAAGCGAGATGAGACTGTACTTGAACGCAAACATCAGTAAAATATATACTGACTTCAAATGGAGTTTTCCAGATGAGGCCAGACTTGAAGGATAGATTACCAGACGAGAACTGTTGTTTTATTTTGTTTGTCAACCGAGAATTAACTTTCAGATAGTCTACCAGACGAGAACTGGTTTTTTTATTTATTGTCAGACAGGAACCGACTCTAAAATGGGCTACCAGACAGGAACTGGTTTTAGAAAGGCCACCAGGCGAGAACTGGTTTTGAAAAGAAATCTGACTACTAGACGGGAACTGGAGTTAAAAATAGACTACCTAACGGAAACTGGTTTTACAATCGGCCACCAGACGAAAACTGGTTTTAAGAAAAGGCTACCAGATGGGAACTGGTTTTAAAAACTGTATGTCATACAAGAACTGATTTACAAACAATTTACCAGACGAGAACTAGTTTTTGATGTTTGATTTTTCATGCTATGGGCATATGCTTGATGAATGAGATGATATACATGGCTTAACACTAGAGTGAAGCAATATGATTAAAGTCCCGTATAAGGAACTCAACTTAAAGTCTCGCCTGAGGGACTCAAATTAAAGTCTCTCTTGAGGGACTCAACTTAAAGTTTCGCCTAAGTGACTCGACTATCTAAGTCTCGCCTGAAGGATTCGAATTTATGAAAATTTGTCTGATAATAAACTACATTTGCCTAAATTAAATCACTTCGCCCTTTCAAGACCTCGTGTTTGATGAATTATGTATTAGGCTAATTTTACCATGTCTAAGAAAAGACAGTACATAAAGAAGAAGATACGCCAAACACATGGGCATTGAGCGAGCAGACAAGTAGTGCCATAAGTCGCCCAAAGCTTCGATGCAGGTCATCTGAAATATTCCATAAATCGCCCAGATTTGGCTTGGGTCATCGAAATAGATTATCATCAAGATGCTTAATAAAATGTGAGAAGTGATGTGTTCCTACAATAATTGATAGAAAAAAAGTCAGTCAATAAAGAAATCATTTCCCTATAATAGAGGAAGAACTGGTCTTCCACGACTCCCATTATCTGGCAGCAAAAGCCTTCTTTATATACTCCCCTTATGGAGTGAGGATGGAGATCTCCATTTTTTTCAGAAACAAACATACAAAGCTTCTCACCACTGTGTGTGAGATAGTCCTAAACATTTTCAACAACTCTAAGCTTCATAGACAACCCTCTAAATATTGGTCTATCGACATTGTATATTTTAGTAAGTATAAAATTTCACATGAGAACAATACTCCCGATTTACAATTATAAAATAATCTGATCAAACAACAAATTACATAATTCTTACTTTAATCTTTACGCTCTCTCAACACTAAAGATTAAAGTACACAAATTACACAATTTTTACTTTACCAATTATTAAAACTGATAACTACGATATTGGTTTTACGAGAAATTATCTTGTTGCTATTGAAAACAAAGAGTTTTCCAATATTCGAATCAGCCATTACACTTGATTCAAATCAAAGCACTATTTTCTTTAAAAATAAAACCCGTGATTCGAATCAGCCATTGCAATTGATTCGAATCACAACCCAAAAGTCAAGTTTTATTTTGATTTATATTTAGTTTTTTTCCTCTTCTTTACATTCCATTTCAATTTCGTTTCTTTTTCAAACCACTTAAACCATTTTCACAAAAAAATCATTCACATCCATTTATCATCAATCATTCATCATCATCTTATATCATCAATCATCACTCCATATCTATCTTCATCTTCAAAACCTAATAATGTATTCTCAACTTCCTCAAAAGAGCTTTTCTGAAAAACAACAAGACAAGAGGCAAATTTCAAATTAATCTGCTCCCTCATTTCCAAAGAAGTCAAGAAGAAAGGTTTAAGCAAGCAAATATTCTTTTGATGGCAAACTTAGCAAGAAATCAAGTAAGCAATCTTCTCAGAGTCAAACTATTTCTACTATTATATACAAAAAGGGTGTGCGTGCGCGTGCGTACGTGTGTGTATTATTCAATTTTAAAACAATTTTTAAAAGTTAAATTACCAAACATATTTTCTTTTATTTTCTCTTGAAAACTTTTTTAAAGCTGGTTTAAAAAATAGTTTTTAAAAACTAAAAAACTAAAACTCATTCAAACGAGCCCTAAATAATTGGTTATTTAGTTTCGGGTTTTAGGGCGACATTAAATTATAGAAGGCATCAAGTGCGCTTGGACTTTGGGCAGAGGTATATTAACATGGTCCGGACAAAGCCGATTTTGCCAGAGGCATCCAGTGCGCTTGGACTTCGGCCAGAGGTATATTAACAAGGTCCGGACAAAATCCTTGGACTACCTTATCTACTCTATATGATTCAATTATTTTCAATATGGGTGCCTCATTAAAAACCCTCTCAGAGGGAAAAGAGTGCACCCCCATAAATTTATTTACGATACTTATTACAAAGCATATTCAATATATAATTAAAACTTATATTCCAACCCGAGGTATCTTATTCCCTTCAATCTTTCTGAGTTATAAGCCTCATTATATGTGCCTTCGTTCCTCAGCGCTGCTTGGCTTTTCTTGATGCCTCCCATCTTTTTTGCTATTAAAACCCTCTTGTAAAATATCTCTTCTTCAACTCGGGCGACAAGCCCTATGGCGATTTTCTACTCTATCACAAATTTTCTGTCATAGGGTACTTTTTTTATTGTCAGCCGACCTTCTGGCATCTCTTCTTTTAAGTTAACATCTACTAAATTCACTTTTAATTGTTCACCTTTGATGGGACTTTTGGCTTGATCGTTTGTTTTGAGTCTCAAGCTATCCTTGTAACATTTCTTGGCTATCCCTTGGTCGCCCTTTATTACTCCTACTCGGCCGTCTTCTAGAGGGTAATTCAACGTGAGATATAGCAAGGACAACACCACCTCTAGAGCATTGAATGATCGCCTGCCAATAATAATGTTATAGGGAGACGCAACATTAATAATTAAATACCCTACCTTGTAACTTTTCGCATTATTCTCGCTGCTAAAAGTCGTCATTATGGGTAAATACCCGAGCACATGTACGTGTTTTCCAAAGAACTCCACCAGGATACCTTTAAATGAGAGCAAATCTGAGGTGTCAAAATTCATTCCCTTGAATGCGTCCTAGTATAAGACATCTGTTGAACTTCTGGAATCTATTAGGACTCGCCTCACGCTCTAATCTCGTATCTGAACTTTTATCGTTATTGGATCATTTTCATGAGCTAGCACTCCCTCCGCATCCTTTTTGGAGAAAATGACTGCAGCTAGGCCTTCTTTTTCCTTCAAAGGCGACCTCTGATCGATGTGCATAACCGATCTGGCATATCTTCTTCTTGCCGAACTGTTCTCTCCGCCTCCAATTAACCCTCCCGCGATGGTGTTAAGCATATGACGAGCTACTTGGGTTTCACATACCTCTTTAGTATTCTTTCCTTTCTTCTGTGCTGAATTTTCCACGCCGTCTTCTCGGGGGGGCTTCTCTTCCCCGGTTGTCCTCCTGTGTCCTTGACATATAACAGTAGCCTACCCCTCTGGATCAAAATTTAGATTTTCTTTTTTAATTGGTGATAATTTTCAGTATGATGTAAGCGAATTCTATGATATGCACACCCTGCATTTTCGTCTTTTCCCATTATTGCATGTACCTCTCCTTTTGGGAATTTTGGTATGGAAAATAGGTTGAGATGATACACTTCCTTTAAGATATCTGACCGGCGTGCATTTAATGGGGTATATTTCGGTTCCTTTTGGAATGGACGCCATGACGACCTATGCGTCTGCCGATCCCTGGCTCCATTTCTAGGGTATTCCTTCTCGTGACTTGATCCTTCCTCTCCCGTCCGCAACTTTTCTTTGGAATCCCATGACCTTTTTTCCATATTACTTTCTTCCCCTTTGATGTAGCATTCTGCTCGGGTAATAACTTCATCCATGCCAGATGTAAGCTTTTGTGCTAGAGAATCATTAAACTGACAGGCCCTAAGACCATGCTAAAATGCTTCGACAAACATTTCTTGGTTTGGATGGGATACCTTGATGGTTTCCTCGTTGAATCTTGCTAAATATTCTCGTAGTGATTCCGAGTATCCTTGTCGGACATTGAATAAAGTGGTAGTTAATACAATCCGATGTTTGCTTGCTGAAAATGTTGCATCATATATTTGGTTAAATCCTGGTAATTAACGATTGAAAATATGGGCAGGCTCATATACCACCGCAAAGCTCATTCCTTAAAATTTCTGGCCATAAGTTTACACTTAAGGGATTCAGAAGCTCATAAAATTTCCATTTGATTATTTATTGCATTGATGTGCTCTTGTGAATTTGTCTTTCCATCGAAGGATGCTAAAGTTGGTGGCTTTAAGTTCTCTTGGGCTTGGTCGTCCCAGATAGCCTCTGAAAGAGGATGAGCATCCAAGGATTCCTCTTCTGCCTCTCATTCTTCTTGGCTTTGAGTCTGTAGAACTTGTACAGTGTCTTGCAAAGTTTCATTCTGCTGACGGAGGGCCTCTACCACCGCCAACAACTGGGTTATATTTGGTGGTGGAGGTAGATCACTCAGACTAGAAGATGACCTTGACATCGTGTCGCTGAATCGCTGAGATACTGAAAATTTTTGTGTGGCCTAGGTAAATTTTACCGAGGCCCCACGGTGGGCGCCAAATGTTCTTTCTAAAACACTAAAAGGTTGACTTCTTCGTTATAGGTCAAGTGTCTGTATGTTCCCTCCCCTTCTTTCTTAAGTATTCTTATTTATAAGTCTCTTAGCTGATACATCCTTTGGTAACATCCGCCACCTCCATAATTGTTCTCATAAAGTTTTCCCCTTCAATGATTATAATTCCCTAGTTTAAATATGTGTTTTCATAATCGTCCCTTGTGTCCTTTGGTGTGGTACCTGAGCTGCATAGACGTCCGTTTTGTATGGTAAAGTTAATTATTGTCTAATGCGAGGTCAGCTTATCTCTGTCTTATCCGACGTATAAGTAGGCATGTGGTATCCTGTTTCACCCTTCTCATCATGCTCAACACCGCTGGGCTTAGACAGCGGCCAATCAACATAATTTCTGGGTATGTACACTTAATTCAAGCAACAAAAACATTAATCCAACAAAAGGGAACACCTATTATGCTCCATGCTAAACACTACAAAACAACTAAAATTATCTAAAATAATCTAATAATAAGTGAA
Organism: Lathyrus tuberosus; assembly: GCA_022829125.1. Classification (NCBI taxonomy): domain Eukaryota; kingdom Viridiplantae; phylum Streptophyta; class Magnoliopsida; order Fabales; family Fabaceae; genus Lathyrus; species Lathyrus tuberosus. Next base: position 5,661,919 of record JALAZF010000306.1, on the reverse strand, counting down.
ATAAACTAAGATAATGAATTAGATAGAGCTAATGAAAACTCACAAAAGGTGGGTTATAAGAAGTCCCGCCTAGGGGGCTAAATGTCTCGCTTAAGGGACTTAGAGTTTCATCAATCATACTCAGTATATAATATCGCCTGAGGGATTTAAAGTACCATCAAATAGGCTTATCTAAACTCTCCTCCTGGGGGACTTAGAGTTTCAACGGGCAGGATCCAACATAAAATCTCGCCCAAGAGATGCGAATGAAGTATTTCTCTAAAGATTTAATTTAATTTCTTATGTGAGGGCTTGATAGAAGTTCCTCCCGAGAGGTCCAACGCCTCGCTTGAGAGACTAAGAATTTAATCAGTATAGCTAAATATATAACTTCACCTAAGCGACTGAGTGTCCTCTCGAACAGGCTTAATTAAACTCTTTATCTGAGGGACTTGGAGTTTCTTCGTGCGAGATCTAATATAAAGTCTCTCCCAAGAGGTGCAACCTAAGTCTAGCCCAAGAGATTTAACTTAAAATCTTGTATGAAGGCTTGATAAAAGTTTCGCCCAATGAGACACAACGCCTCACATAAGGGACTAAGAGACTTATCGGGCAGGCCTGATGTATTAACTTGCCTAAAGGACTTAAAGTCCCACCAAATTAGCTAATCTAATTGCCTTGCCTGGGGGACTCAGATTCTCCTCAGACTAGGTCTAACCTAAGGTCTCCTCAGAGGGACTCGACTTACAGTCTCGCTTGAGGGACTCAACTTAAAGTATCTCCTGGAGGAGTCGACATTTAAGTATCTCCTAAAGGACTCTTCTATTAAGTATCTCCTAAAGGAATCGACTATTAAGTTTCGCTTGAGGGATACATTGTAAGCCTTTGTTAAACAACAACAACATTAAACAACAGCTCAAAAGCAACATTAAACAACAATCTTACTCTCAACAAAACTAAAACAACATCAACAATAAACCCATTAATGTAACAACAACAACAATAAAATTAATCTAACATGAGTAGTGATGTTTCACGTATAAGATTTATGAAGAAGAAGTCAAAGAAATGATTTTGACTTTTCCTTCTAGCAACTATCGAACGAGAGTCCTAAACACATATCAATTTTGTATTTCCTTGCTTTTTTACGAGTTGGACAGGATATGAATATGGAGTTATGATATGATGGTGAACGAGTTAAGGATGATAAGTGTTTAGGATTCTCATTGTTAATGGAGATGATAAACTTTATTAAGGTTCTGAGTGTGTTTTTAGACATGTGAAATTGTAGAGACCTACAAACTATATATATATATATATATATATATATATATATATATATATATATATATATATATATATATATATATATATCATTTCACCACAGTTTGAAATAACAACAAAGGTGAAAAGTGGCTTATATATATATATATATATATATATATATATATATATATATATATATATATATATATATATATATATATATATATATATATAATGAGTAACTCATTTCACCACATTTTGAAATAACAACCAAGGTGAAAAGTGACTTATTTTTTATTTAAAATTAAAATATGAAGGAAGACACAATCACTATAAAATGAAATAAATCATTAAAAAGAAATAAAAAACATAAATTGTAATTCCTAAGATTTGAAGCATGTCCCTGAGTTATTTTCCCCCTCAGTTTTCTACTCCGATCGAGAGAATATATGGTATTTTAAAAAATAAAAAGTTAAACGATGTTATTTATTGACTGAAGTGAAAGATTTGTCATAAAATATATTATTTGTAATAGTGTTACCCGGTTAATAAAATATTGATAGTGACGTGTTCTCCCAAAAATTGATAAAAAAAGTCAACCGATGAAGAAATTGTTTTTCTACAATAGAGGAAGAACTGATCTTTTATATATATACTCCCCCGTTGAGTGAGGAGGAAGATCTCCAATTTTTTTCTAGAAACACACAGAGTTTCTCACCACTCTGCGTGAACTAGCTATAAATAATAGTTACAACCCTAAATTTTATAGATAACCCTCCAAATACACAAGGCTATCCTTGTATTATTTTTAGCAAGTATAAAATGTCACATAAGAACAAGACTCTTGATTTAGAGTTACAAAATGAATTGATCAAACAACAAATTATATAACTCTTATTTTAATCTTTTTGCTCTCTCAACATTAAAATAATGGTGTATAAAATAGTTTTTAAGAAGAGAATGAGTAACAAAGAAGAGTATAAAATATGATTTTTGTGTTTAGGAGAGATCTCAAGGTCTTCTTTATATATAATTTAAAAAAATTGGAAAATAAAAAAAAAAGAAAGAATTCATGAACTGAGACCGCTCTCTAATCAATTAAACCTAGCTAATTAGAAAATAAGCTGGTTAGAAATGATTTAAAATTTTTTTGAAAGAGATAAAATTTTAAAATCATACTTAATTATACACAGTATTAATTCTAAATAGATAAAATTACATAAAGGCACGTAATGTAAATCTTTTAGTATCCAATTAACGTTACTCTAAACACCAAAACTTTCTTAGTTTTATTCTTATTTGATGATACTCATGATTACTTTACCGTTATTCTTTTATCCATTTAACTTTTATTTCTCTATTTTTCTCTGACTTTCTCTATCTTTCACTCTCTTGAGATACTTTCTATCACATATTTTTCTCTCCAAGATCAACATCATTATTTCTTTTATTTCACATAAATTTGTCTAAAGTCAGTCTAATTTTTCCAACTAAAGTTAGAGAATCCTTGTCCTAAAAACACACATAACCATAGCCATAATGTACACTTTAAAAATCACAAATTATGCGCACTTTAAAAATCACTGATTTTGATTAGTTCAAAAATGTACTTTAAAACAATTTGTGAAATCTAGAATTACATTTTCGAAAATGGAAAACTTTTAGTAGTGACAGAAAGAAGAAAAAAATAGGAAGTTTTTTATTACACCACTCATGTTTCTTATGTCCCATGTGAATTTTTATTTTTGCCCAAATTTTTCAGATGTGCACATTTGGACGCACCATTTTTTTTAAAAACATTGATTTGTTCCGGATGTGTATATCCGGAATGACAAATTACGCGGCTTCCGGGTGTGTAAATCAGGTACGTATTGAGCGTGAACGTGTCTGGATGTGCACATCCGAAAAAATGTCTGGAACTTATTCATTTGAAAAACGCATATTAAGAAGTAATAATAACATTTATTTTAAGAAGTAATAATAACATTTATTTTAACATAAGGTTAGAGCAACAAATGCCTAGAACTTTATATTAGAGCAACAAATGTCTGGAACTTTATATCAAAACGCATGGTGACCACATGTTTTGTATCCAAAAGCTGTCTAGTAGTTCTAACCCATATTTAAACAAAATAACGGTTGTCCTCCTATGGTGGCAAACATGACCTGTAACCATAAGTTATATATCCAAAAAAGGGCATTGTGAATATCCGAACTACCAAATATATCCTCAAAGATTGTAGGACAAATCAAGATCAACAATAAAACATTACTTCTTTGACGTTATCCAAGATAAATGACAGTAGAGTCGACACAAAGTTTGTGGTACTCCTATTACCACTTGCAGAATCAGAATCAGAATTTTCGACTTCACTTATGTAATATCGAGCGCGGAAAGCTAGCAAGTGTGCATAATAAGCAGGAGGAACTGCATACAAGATGATTTAGAAAAAACCAACTCAAACTTGTAAAATATAATCTTTTTAGCCTTAAACTCAGTTGATTTATAGAAAGCCACACGTCACTCCCTGAAAATTAAAAGAAAATCAGCTATGTCTCATCATGAGGAATCCACTGTTATTTTAAAGATATCTTGAATTAACTTCTCGCAATGAACCTGAGCAGAAACAATTCCTCTGTATCTTGTGACCCAAAGTCAGTCCATTCATGCCACCACCTTACAAAAAGTTACACATAAGTTATGGAGAAACACAAAGTTTACTGCAGCTATAGAGAAACACAAAGTTACACATATGCTTTATTCTACATAATACAACAAAACCTTATGATTTGATTTAGACTAGACAAAAAACTTACCATATGATTTACCCTTAAAATCAGGCAAAATTATGATCAACAAATGAAGTCTTCCCTCCTGCTAGTCACCACGAGACGCGCCCGTTCGCCGATATATTGAAAATTTCATTATAGTAGTAATAATGAAATAATCCTCTTATTCAATGTTCATTAATGCGACGATATATTAACATCTGCGACCAAAAAATAAAGTTCTGCTATATTATAGTTGTAATCTTTGAACCCTATTGAGAAAGTGAATAGTAAAACAGATTTGACCAATTCTCTATTATTCTTCCTCTTTTCTCTTCCTTTGTGAACCCTAATAGTGTTTCGTTTGTTTGTTCAAGTTTTTTCATTCTTTTCTACCTATGTGGATTTCTTGGTGTTCAAGAAACCAAATATACTTTGTTATTCTGGTATTGTTTTTCACAACAAATTGGTGCGGTGAGCGTGGAAAAGATGTCTTCAACAAAGTATGAGATTGAAAAGTTCATCGGAGTGAACGATTTCGGTCTGTGGCGCTTGAAGATGAAAGCCCTACTGGTTCAACAGGGTTGTTTGGAAGCGTTGAAGGGAGAGGCAGCCATGGATGTTGCGTTAACGGTAAAAGAAAAGACGACCATGATAGAGAAAGCCCACAACACAATATTGTTGAGCCTTGGTGATAAGGTTCTTCGACAGGTGTCAAAGAAGACTACGACATCGGGGTTATGGTTGAAACTTGAAAGTTTGTACATGACCAAATCTCTGGTGAATTGACTCTACCTGAAGCAAGCTTTGTATTCATTCAAGATTAGTGAAGATAAAGTTTTGGCTGAGCAGTTGGATATGTTCAACAAGCTGATTCTTGATCTTGAAAATATTGATGTGAAGATCGATGACGAAGATCAAGCACTGTTGTTGTTGTGTGCTTTACCCAGAATACATGCTTACTTCAAAGAAACTCTCTTGTATGGAAGGGAGTCCTTGAGCTTTGAAGAAGTTCAATCAGCCTTGTATTCTAAGGACCTGAACGAACGAAATGAGCATAAACCTTCGACGGTTGGTGAAGGTTTGGTCGTTAAGGGAAAATTCTTGCAAAAGGATGGTAAGTTCAACAAGAAGAAAGGTAAAAGTCAGCAGAAGTCTTATAGTGCTGAAACATCTGGTATTCGATGTTATCACTGTAAGAAGGAGAGTCACACAAGAAAGGTATGCCCTGAACGCCTGAAAGATCATGGAGGTAATGATAATGGCAACGCAACCATTGTTCAAGATGACATCGACTCATCTGATGTCCTTGTAGTTTCAAGCGGCGACTCAAGAAAAGAGTGGATTATGGATTCAGGTTGCACTTGGCACATGACTCCAAACAGAGAATTTTTCGAGGAGTTATGTGATCAAGATGGTGGATCGGTGCTGCTGGGAAACAACAAATCTTGCAAAATTGCAGGTATTGAATCTGTGAGATTCAAGCTCCATGATGAGTCAATAAGGTTATTGATTGAAGTCAGGTAAGTACCTGATTTGAAGAGAAATTTGATTTCTCTTGGTGAATTCGACAGGAAGGGATATGTTTTTCAAGGAGAGAAAAATATCCTAAGAGTCATGAAGGGGTCGAAGGAAGTCTTGAGAGGCGTGAAGAAACAAGGCTTGTATACCCTTGAGGCTGAGGTTGTAAGTGGTTCGACAAATATTGCATCCACGAAACCCGTGTCGAAGATAGAATTATGGCACATGAGATTGGGCCATGTCGGTGAAAGAGGCCTGGTCTAATTGGGGAAGCAGAACCTGTTAGGTGATGACAAAGTCGAAAAGTTGGAGTTTTGTGAATCTTGTGTATTTGGTAAATCCTATAGGGCGAAGTTTAACAAAGTCAAGCAAAGAACACATGGATCCCTGGATTACATTCATGCTGATCTTTGGGGGCCTGCAAGGAATCCTTCACACTCAGGTGCAAGGTATTTTCTATCCATTGTTGATGACTATTCCAGAAAGTTATGGGTATTCATTCAGAAGACGAAGGATGAAACTTTTGAGAATTTCAAAAGTTGAAAGGTTCTGGCTGAAACTCAAACTGGCAGAAAGGTTAAGAGGTTGAGAACCGACAATGGCCTTGAGTTCTACAACGAAGTGTTCGACAGTTATTGTGTTTAGTTTGGGATTGCAAGGCATAAGACTGTAGTAGGTACTCCTCAACAAAATGGCTTAGCTGAGAGATTCAATCGAACAATCCTTGAAAAGGTTAGATGCATGTTGGTTAGTGCTGGATTGAAGAAGGTGTTTTGGGCGGAGGCTGTTTTGACAGCAGCTTATCTGATAAATAGATGTCCCTCGACTGCCTTAGGAATAAAGACACCTGAAGAAGTTTGGTCAGGACATCCACCTAGTCTCGACAGACTGAGAGTATTTAGCTGTGTGGCCTATGCTCACATTAGGCAAGACAAGGTCGAACCTAGAGCTCTGAAATGCATGTCCATGGGATACCTTGAAGGAGTCAAAGCTTATAGGCTATGGTGCCTAGAGCCAGGTCATAAGAGGTGTATCACCAGTCGAGAATGAAGCTGATATGGCTTTCAAGAAAACTGATGATGCTGACGAAGAGCTGGAACGGGGAGAGATTCCTATAGAGGTGGAACATGTTGATGCTGAATTGTGTACCCTAGATAAAGTCGAAGAAGAAGCAGAAGATGCTGTCGAAGATTAGGAGACTGATAATGACTATCTGCTAGCAAGAGACAGATCGAGGAGAGTCATCAAGCCACCTCATAGACTTGGGTATGCAGATCTTATAGCTTATTCCTTAATCTCTGTAAGTGAGGTTATCGACAAAAAACCTAGAGACTATAAGGAAGTTATGCAGAGTCGAAAGAAGACTGAATGGCTGAAGTCCATGGATGATGAGATGAAATCTCTTCATGACAATAACACATGGGAAATAATCAAGAAACCTGCTGGAGCCAGGTTAGTCAGCTGTAAATGGATTTTCAAAGTTAAGGAAGGAATCGAAGGAGTGGCGTCGAAGAGATACAAGGCAAGATTGGTCGCTAGGGGGTTCACTCAGAAAGAAGGTGTCGACTTCAATGATGTGTTCTCTTCTGTAGTGAAGCACATGTCCATTCGAATGTTGCTTGCCACGGTGGCACAGTTCAATCTTGAACTGGAACAGATGGATGTGAAGACTGTGTTCTTGTATGGTGATCTAGAAGAAACAATCCTGATGAGGCAACCTGAAGGGTATGTCGAAAAGGGGAAAGAAGATTATGTGTGCAAGCTGAAGAGATCTTTATATGGACTGAAACAATATCCTCGATAGTGGAATAGGAGATTCGACAAGTTTATGGCACGCGTAAGTTTCATCAGAAGTCAGTTCGACCACTGTGTTTACTTCAAATTTCGACCTGGTAATTCATTTGTTATTTTGTTGCTTTACGTGGATGATATTCTAATAGCAAGCAACAATGTCGAAGAGGTAATGAGGGTGAAGGCTGAACTCAATAAGGAGTTCAAAATGAAGGATCTGGGAGCTGCGTCCAGGATTCTTCGGATTGACATCCGAAGAGATAGAAAGCAATCGAAATTATGCTTATCTCAAGAGGCATACCTATGGAAGATTCTCGAAAAATATGGTATGTCGAATTCAAAGCCTGTTGTGACTCTGACAAACCCTCAATTCAAGCTGAGTATAGATCAGTGTCCCAGTACTGATGTCAAAAGAGCTTATATAAATAGCATTCCATATGATAATATAGTGGGTTCTTTGATGTATGTTATGGTCTGTACTAGACCTGACATATCATATACAGTAAGTCTTGTAAGCAGGTACATGGCGAATCCTGGAAAGGCTCGCTGACAAGCATTGAAGTGGATTTTAAGGTACATAAATGGGTCTCTGAATAGAGTCCTAATTTATGGTGGAGCCTTGGGTGAAGATAGTAAAGCAGCAATAAAAGGATATGTCGACTCTGATTATGCAGGTTGTATGGATTCCAGAAAATCTATTTCTGGATATGTGTTCACTATGTTTGGGACAGCAATCAGTTGGAAAGCAACACTTCAGAAGTTTGTTGCCTTATCAACCACTAAAGCGGAATATATCGCCCTAACTGAAGCTGTGAAGGAAGCATTGTGGCTTGAAGGTTTTGTAAAGGAGCTAAAACTTCAAGGTCCAGTTATCACTGTTAAATGTGATAGTCAAACTGCAATACACCTGTCGAAGAATTCAGCCTATCATGAGCGGACCAAGCACATTGATGTGAGGCTGCATTTCGTTAGAGGGGTAATCGAGCGTGGAGAAGTCCAAGTGCTGAAGGTTTCGACAGATCATAATGTTGCTGATATGATCACCAACACATTGCCCAGCTGCAAGTTTTTCCACTATATGCAGTTGATAAAGCTGAATGAAGAAAGCTAGTTTATTTCTTGAGGATATAGAGTTAGATCCAAGGTGGAGATTTGTGAGATATTGGATCGAACTCTAGTTTTAGCAAGCCATCGAAGTCCGCTCACATGCTGTTGTCGAAGACCTACATGCTGTAGTCGAATTATGTTCTAGTATGTAGGAGATCAAATTGGATCTTGTGTTATGGGTCCAATTGTTTAAGTTAGCTTGTACCCTAAGTTAGCTTGTAATGGGTAATTGTTTAAAAACCCATTAGTTTAGTATGTTAAGTTTATTATAAATAGCATACTAGTCTCTCTTCATAGGGTGTGACAAATCCTTATTAGGTTGAGAGAGGTTAATTGTTGGTATTCACTTGTAATCTTTGAACCCTATTGAGAAAGTGAATCGTAAAACAGATTTAACCAGTTCTCTATTCTTCTTCCTCTTTTCTCTTCCTTCGTGAACCCTAATAGGGTTTCGTTTGTTTGTTCAAGTTTTTTCCTTCTTTTCTACCGTTGTGGATTTCTTGGTGTTCAAGAAACCAAATATATTTTGTTATTCCGGTATCGTTTTTCACAACACTTTTTACCATATATTCATCAACATCCAAAGCCCATCATCACAAAATAACTCAAACCTCGTTAATATGGCTTGTAAACCTGGTTGGTTTGGAACCTTTATGTGCCTTTATTGCACAATCTACATTGTCATATTCTTTTTCATTCTTCTCTCAATTGTTTTCTGGATAGCAATCTCTCCCTCTAAAGTGAAATTCCATGTAACCGACACTTCTCTCACCGAGTTCAACCTCACAAACAACAATAATACATTGTATTACAATTTCAAACTCAACATCACCGTACGAAACCCAAACAACAATATCATAGTCTACTATCGAAGAATCACCGTGATTGCTTGGTACAAAGATAATAATTTCGGTTATGTGAGTTTGACACCGTTCGACCAAGGACACAAAAATACAACATTTCTTGGACCGATTGTGTTTAGTGGAAATACTAAGATCAAACTAGGGTGTAAGCAACTTGATGAGTATAGCGAAGAGACGCGACTTAGGATTTACAATGATTTGGCTGTTGATTTTGATATTAAAATTAGAGCTAAGTTTGGAAGCTTTTATAAGAGTGGACAGTTTAATACACCGGTTGTGCAGTGTCGCCGTTTGAGAGTTCCATTGGTTTCTGCTTCCAAGGGTAACTCATCATCATCAACAACAACATTTTCTTTTAGTGAAAAAAGATGTAGCAGTGCTTCTTTCTTTACATATCGTGATGCAAATGCGGGAGCTTGATATCTATAATTAATAGTTATAACAATTAGTTTATTTACTTTAATTACATTCAAACTACAATGTTTTACATTAATATGGATATAACAAAGAGAAAATGGATGGTACCCTGACAGTGTAAAAAAATTGTATACTGTCAACCAATCACGACCATGAATTCCGCCAAGTCAGACTGTAATTGTTAAAAAATTTATATGACATAGCAAAACGTTGTGTTTTTATTTGATGACAATGTAAAGTTTTTTTACACTGTCAGTGCATAACCCGATTTATTGCATATATGTTATTTGAATATAAATACAAGTACTATATTATGTGTTTATTTTTATCACTTACAGTATGTTTTATCTTACAATTTCTTGGGAGTAAAAAGAAAATCATTTTTCTATTATACACTTCATATGTTTATTTCTTATGAAATGATTTCTTTCTTTTTTAAGTAGCTATTTAATAGATTTAAAATTTTTGGGTGGACTTTATTCTATGTTATAAAATCGGGTTGACATTGATTGTTAAATTAATTTCAATTTTGGTGACCAGTTGAATTCACACACTAACCAAAATACTGAGATATTGAGAAAGAGTAATGTTTTTGTACGTTCAACAAAAAAGGAATCGGTATGTCACGTATGTGTTTTTAAAGCAAGGGGAATGTTTGACTATGACACATTTATTTTGAAAAGTCAAAATCTAAATAATGGATTAATTTCTTTGCCACTGCTACAAGTGTAAGTATAAAGCATACTAGTATTGGTTATTCAGTTTGAAGCTTGACGGCGGCATTAAATTATAGAAGGTTGGTAGCGTCTCCATCAATTGCATGAAATGTATGAAACTTTTTTGTTAAATTCGAACTTCTACATCAACCCGTTTAATTTAAGTGAAATTTACTCGTTTATTTACATAAATTCACTTATGTTCCGTTGCAGAATCAAGGGATCGGTGATGCAATAGAGAAAAAATCATTTGGTGGAGTGGTATCAGTCTACTGTAATACCCTGTATTTTAATTTGTTTTGGATAATATTAGTTGTGATCAATTGAATTTTAGTGTACTTTAAGAAATTAGCTGCAGAGATAATTGGAGTAACTGTTGAACTCATAGCAGATCCAATTAATATTATCTGACTCTGAGGTTTTATTAATTGGAGTTATAGAGACTATTTGGATATTTAGTATTACCATCTAATGATATTTCTCTATATCATTTCTTTTCCTCCCTTGCCAAACATAGTAAGAAAAGATAGAAAGAAGTTAGAGAGAAGGAAGAGGAAAAGAAGGAAAAAGAAGAGAAAACCTAGAGGAAGAAGAAGAAGAAGCTTGGAATCATCATCCAACTCTAAGGTGGGTTATAGTTAGAGACATCAGTTGTAGAATTTCTTGATGTTCTAGAGTTAGGTTAGATATTGAGAAAATGGTTATTTTTGCTAATCAATGAAATCTAACGGGTAAAATACGATATAAATTGTGTAGTATGATCAATATATGTGTGTGGAATCATCTGTTAATGAGTTTGAGATGGAAAGGTATCAATTAAAACAAGCATTTTTTATTTTGCGCCTAGAGTAACCGGTTACCCTCTCGTGAGTAACCGGTTACCCTTTTGAAAATTGGTGTTTCTGCGCAGAAAATGAACTAAGTAACCGGTTACCCTCTGGTGAGTAACCAGTTACCCAAATGTGTCTCTAACTCTCATTTTGGTTCTGTGTGAACAGTACAACACTGAGTAACCGGTTACCCTCTGGTGAGTAACCGGATACCACTGTTTGTTTTCCAAAAATATTTCTTAAATTCATATCTTTTGATTCGGGTGTCCGATTTAGACGTTCTTTATATCAATATGAAGCTGTGAATGTATTCTATGCTATGAAATATGAATATCTTAAGTATGATGTAGACTTTAATTAATTATGTTAATTAAAGGGAATTAAAGGGGATTATGAAATTGTGATTTCTTTAACAAATAAAAGCTTCAAGATGTGAGTTAATGAGAAAATCTTAGTACAATAGAATGACTTAGAGAATTGTACGGCAAATGCTTATACATCGATACTAGAAGTGTATCTTTGATAAGTAGTTATTATTGGAGGTTCGAGGCTTGATTTTTGTGAGCTCCTCCGAATTAAATGTATGTCTTATCCCTTGATAAATATTAGTGACCCGTGTCGATATCCTCTTGTGTGGGATGGCCGGGGAAAGTATTTATTAAGTAAGTAGCCATGACCCGTGTCGATATCCTCTTGTGTGGGATGGCCGGGGAAAGTTGCTTAGTGGGTGGTATTAGTGACCCGTGTCGATATCCTCTTGTGTGGGATGACTGAGGAAAGTACCCGTGTTTAGATCATCGTGAACCGTGTCAAGATCCTCTTGTGTAGGATGGCCGGGGAAAGTTATCTATGTTAGCTTTCGGGACCTGTGTCGAGAACTTTTTGGAAGGGTTGGCTGGGAATGGATGTCTACATTTAAGGATCTGTGACCCGTGTTGAAACTCTCTTGAAGGGTTGGCCGGGGAAAGATGTCTTGGCATGTTTTGTCGATTAGTGAGGTTTGGAGTTGTTAAGCTCGAGAGTTATTCTCTAGTGTGAGAATTGTGAACTCGAAGTCCTTTCCCTTCCCTTGGACTTGAGTTAGGATTTGGTTAGAACCTTGTAAAACCGAGAGGATCCATAAGATAGGGAACTCACTGAGATTTAATATCTCACCCCATGTTGTTGATTATATTACAGGTACTACAGGTTCCGCGAAGGGTAAGGAGAAAGTCGTTTGATTTTCCTTACTTTCCTTGACTTTTGGGATGGCAAGACTTCCGCTTTGGAGTTTTATTTTGAGATCATTGTATTGATCTAGTTCTTAGTGTATTTGGGACATCTTGTATATGTTATGCCATAGATTTTAGTACTTTGTATTTTGGGCATGTAATGTATACAATGTGTTAACTAGGAACTTATGGTATTTCAGTACCAAAAACTTGGATTCATGTACAATATATATGCTTTGATGTATGTTGTTATATATGGGTGTTACACTGCAGACCTTAACTCCAAGTTAAAATGAGTTTAAGGAGATGTAACTTGTAAAAGAAAAAAATGAATACTTATATATATATATATATATATATATATATATATATATATATATATATATATATATATATATGATGAACGATTAAAATAAATTCCATTTTATTTAACGTAGGTTATTGGAGATCTTCTTATCAAATATGACGGTGGTTGTTGGTCCGATGACTTGAATTAGATGTGTGACTTTATGACCACAAACCACCCGTTCTCGGAAGGTATTTTTAATTGGGTCTTTGGAGTATGTCTTTTTTTTATAAGCAAAAGAAGGCATAATTAAAGGAGCATTATGAGTACTCTAACCCGAAAATTCGAGTTACAACCCACACAACAAATACATTTACGCCTACATATAATCGAGAAGGCATTTGTACCACTCATACAAATTACAACAAAACGTCCTATTAGGCCTAAGCACCAACCATGACCAAGAAAGAGCAATGATTCTATTCGTCATATCCACCGGGTTACCTATGGCATCGTCAAAAATAATTTGGTTGTGCATAATCCATATACACCAAGTTGTCGCTGTGAAGGCAAGCTTCTCAATGGTTTTGATGAAGACAACATTATTCATTCAAGATGTTATGCTTGCTCAAAAAGAATGGATCAAGACATTGAAGCTAGCACAAAGGTTTTAATTTTTTCAAGTATTGAAGAACTCTCAAAGATTGATCAAAGGTATAATCAATTACTCATTAGCAATGTGCATACAAGTGTTCAAACTAGTCTTGATTTATGTCATGGTCATTGGAAAACTTTTTAAGCATCAAAAGATTGTTGCAGTTATGTTTCTAAACGTTTTTCTCAAAACTGACTTCAAGTAACCGGTTACTGACGGTATGCTAACCGGTTACACTGGACATTTTTTTTCAAAAATTATTTTAACGTTGCATGAAGTAACCGGTTACTGACAGAGTGTTAACCGGTTACCACTGATCAGAATTCAAAAATAATTGCATCTTTTCATGCTTCTTCATCAAACCTTTTCCATACGAACCATGGCATCCCTTAATCAATTATAGCTGTTTGTAGAGGTGTTTAAGCATTATAAAAGCATAAAATTATCAAATTTTAAACTCACCTCCTTGCTAAAAATTTCAAACAATCATTCTTTTACCAAAACTTTCATTTTATCAAAGTGTTCTTGACAAACTTTCTAAGAGTGAAACATTTGTATAAAATATTCACACATACTGCATTTGTTTCATTTCAATTGTGTTGAACACTTGTATAATATCATTTAGAGTGATTGTTACAAAAGGGAGAAGATCAATCTTTGGATTGATATATTAAAGAATCAAAGTTTCATCTACTTACTCAAAATTCTGAACTATTGTAAAATCCTAATGGTCCAACAAGTGTTTGGTTTTAGGTGTTGACTATAAGGGAAGGATTGTTTCTCTTATAGGGTTTGTTAGAATCCTTGTGATCCGGATTGTGGATACAAGAGGTCCATTGTAAGATTTGTTCTTGGTTGGACTTTAAACTTGTAAAATCCAAGAGGGTGTTCTTGGTGGTTGATAGTTAGTGACTTGTATAGAAAGACTAGGAAGAGTCTTGTCTTGTCCAAAACTATAGTAAATTCTCTTTCATGTTGAAAGGGGAGTGGAGTACTCTCGGGCTGTGAGGGGAACCACTATAATTCTCAGTGTTCATTTACTTTCCACATTTACCGCATTTTAACACTTAGAATTCTTTAGGAAAGTAAAACTCAAGTTCATCGAAAAATCGGGATAAATTTCTAAGAACCTAATTCACCCCCCTTTTTAGGTTCACTTATAACTTACAATTGGCATCAGAGCAGGTTAAGGTAACCTGTTCCTATCGATCCGGCATGGCTTCCGCAAGTTCAAACCCGGTTTTCAAAGACGATGGAAGTAGTAACAAGCCTCCACTATTTTCTGGAGAATATTTCAATTTTTGGAAAATAAGAATGAGAGCACACTTAGAAGCACAAGGAGATGGAATATGGGAAACTGTTGAAAATGGTCCACACCAACCAATGAGTGTTGTAAACAATGTTGCAACTCCAAAGATTAAAACTGCTTATAATGAAGATGATAGAAAGAAAGTGCTCGATGAAAAGAAAGCTATTAATATTCTTCAAAGTGCATTAAGTATGGATGAATTTTTCCGAGTTTCACAATGTAAATCTGCTAAAGAAATATGGGATACTTTGGTAGTAACACATGAAGGAACGGCTGAAGTTAAAAGATCCAGATTAAACACATTAAGTCAAGAATATGAGATATTCCGAATGCAGCCCCGAGAATCAATCCTCGATTTGCAAAAAAGATTTGTGCATTTGACTAATCACTTAATGGCACTTGGTAAGACATTCTCTAATGATGAATTAAATCTCAAAGTTCTTAGATCCTTGACTAGAGAATGGCAACCAAAAGTTACGGCAATATCGGAAAAGATAAGTCTTTCTACAATGACATCCGCTTCCTTGTTCGAAAAACTTCAAGAACATGAATTAGAACTTGAAAGATTGGAGAAGCATGAAATACAAGTAAAAGATTCAAAAGATGTTGCCTTAAAGACAAAAGTAAAAGATTTTGATAGCAATCAAGAGGATGAGTCCAATAGTGATGAAAATTATGATCTTATCAAGAAGTTTGAAAATTTTCTAAGAAAAGAAAGAAAAAAGGAGATCACAAAAGGGGAAGCACCAACGAGAAAGATTAAATGCTTTGAATGTGGAGAAAGAGGACATGTTAAAAGTGAATGTCCTACACTTCAAAAGAAAAATAAATTCAAGAAAAAGAATCATAAAAAGGAAAGGAAAACATATGTAGACAACGAAACAAGTTCATCTTCAGATGAAGAACATGTAAATCTTGCATTGATAGCATCACACCACTCCGATGATGAAGATGTGGTTAGTAATAATTCTTTTGATAGTGATGCACAAGGTGCCATAAATGAATTGTTAAATGAATGCAAAATTTTGTATAAAACTATATCATCTCAAAAGAAATAAATTTCAACTTTAGAAGAAAAAAATGTTTCATTAGAAAAAGAGATCGAAAATGAGAAACAAAAGATGATTAGTGAAAAACAGAATTTTGTATGTAAAAATTGTGAATCTCTCTCTTTTCAAATTGTCCAATTAAAAAGAGTACTTGAAAGGTATGAGAAAGGACAAATTGGATTGGAAGAAGTCCTTAGTCAACAAAGATATTCAAATGATAAAAGTGGACTTGGCTATTCAAAGTTTTCTAAACCAAGTTCAAGTAAAACTATATTTGTTAAGGCTAAGGATCAAACTTCCAAAGAGAAAGTGAACAAACCTAGGAATGTGCATCCTAATCCTAAAAAGAAAAGATTTCCTCAAAAGAAATCTTATGTTCCAAGATATAAGAGCAACTTTGAACCTACTTGTTTTTATTGTGGTATTGTTGGCCATACACCTAATGCTTGCTATGTAAGAAACTTTAGTGTTGCAAGTGGGCATTATGTGTGGGTAAAGAAAGGTACTAACTTTGATGGACCCAAAGCACAATGGGTACCAAATCAAACTTAATTTGTTTTGTAGGTTTGCTTGAGGACCACTTTAAATCTATGATGTTTTGATAAGTGGTGGTTCTAAGCTTTTGATGGGAGGAATAAACTAGCTTTCAAATCTAGCTCCAAAGTCCAAGGGTTATTTCACATATGAGGATTCCCTTAAAGAAAGAATTCTTGGCATTGGTAAAGTTGAAGCACTAACTTTCACATCCATTGAAGATGTACTTTAAGTTGACAAACTAAAGCATAATCTTCCTAGTATAAATCAACTTTGTGACAAAGACTTCAAAATCATGTTCCGACAAGGATAAATGTTTGATGAAGTCTTTCATGAGGTAAAACTCATAGGTAAAAATTATTTTTCATTTTTCAAAATTTCTTTATATATTTCAAGTCTTTTCCCATCCTTTTTGCTAATGACAAAGGGGGAGAAGATGTGTGTGTTTGTGTTTGTTTTTCTCTAACAAAATGCAGCTAGCAACTAACAAAATGCAGCTAGCAAAGACTCTCTAAATCATGAATTTAGGGGGAGCATTGATCAAGGGGGAGCCTTTTGTGTTAGAGAAACAAGATTAAAGTAAATTTTCAAAATTGGGTTGTCATCATCAAAAAGGGGGAGAATGTGAAGGCAAGTTTCTCAATGGTTTTGATGAAGACAACATTATTCATTCAAGATGTTATGCTTGCTCAAAAAGAATGGATCAAGACATTGAAGCTATCACAAAGGTTTTAATTTTTTCAAGTATTGAAGAAATCTCAAAGATTGATCAAAGGTATAATCAATTACTCATTAGCAATGTGCATACAAGTGTTCAAACTAGTCTTGATTTATGTCATGGTCATTGGAAAACTTTTTAAGCATCAAAAGATTGTTGCAGTTCTGTTTCTAAACGTTTTTCTCAAAACTGACTTCAAGTAACCGGTTACTGACGGTATGCTAACCGGTTACTCTGGGCATTTTTTTTCAAAAATTATTTTAACGTTGCTTGAAGTAACCGGTTACTGACAGAGTGTTAACCGGTTACCATTGATCAGAATTCAAAAATAATTGCATCTTTTCATGCTTCTTCATCAAACCTTTTCCATACGAACCATGACATCCCTTAATCAATTATAGCTGTTTGTAGAGGTGTTTATGCATTATAAAAGCATAAAATTGTCAGATTTTAAACTCACCTCCTTGCTAAAAATTTCAAACAATCATTCTTTTACCAAAACTTTCATTTAATCAAAGTGTTCTTGACAAACTTTCTAAGAGTGAAACATTTGTATAAAATATTCACACATACTGCATTTGTTTCATTTCAATTATGTTGAACACTTGTATAATATCATTTTGAGTGATTGTTACAAAAGGGAGAAGATCAATCTTTGGATTGATATATTGAAGAA
Organism: Lathyrus tuberosus; assembly: GCA_022829125.1. Classification (NCBI taxonomy): domain Eukaryota; kingdom Viridiplantae; phylum Streptophyta; class Magnoliopsida; order Fabales; family Fabaceae; genus Lathyrus; species Lathyrus tuberosus. The sequence goes on along the minus strand of JALAZF010000306.1, from coordinate 5,644,222 downwards.
TCAAAGTTTCATCTACTTACTCAAAATTCTGAACTATTGTAAAATCCTAATGGTCCAACAAGTGTTTGGTTTTAGGTGTTGACTATAAGGGAAGGATTGTTTCTCTTATAGGGTTTGTTAGAATCCTTGTGATTCGGATTGTGGATACAAGAGGTCCATTGTAAGATTTGTTCTTGGTTGGACTTTAAACTTGTAAAATCCAAGAGGGTGTTCTTGGTGGTTGATAGTTAGTGACTTGTATAGAAAGACTAGGAAGAGTCTTGTCTTGTCCAAAACTATAGTAAATTCTCTTTCATGTTGAAAGAGGAGTGGAGTACTCTCGGGCTGTGAGGGGAACCACTATAATTCTCGATGTTCATTTACTTTCCGCATTTACCGCATTTTAACACTTAGAATTCTTTAGGAAAGTAAAACTCAAGTTCATCGAAAAATCGGGATAAATTTCTAAGAACCTAATTCACCCCCCTTTTTAGGTTCACTTATAACGTACAGTCGCAAACCAAATCGCAAAGATAGAATCCTCAGAACATTTCCTTCTTAACATACCTTCCCATTCTCTCATATGCTCTCCCACAGAAACAACCACCATGGAAGAAATGCCAAACTAAGTAATAATGTTCCGCTAAACCGAATGAGAGTACGAACAATTGATAAACAAATTATCAGAATCTTCAACATGACGAAAACAATAAACACAAACTTTATCATGGGCATTAGAGATCACTTTTCTAATCGCAAGATTAAAACGAGACGGTAATCTATCTAACAGTAATCTCCATCCAAAAATCTTGAATTTTAACGAAATATTAGTTTTCACAACTTACCCAGCAACACAGGATTTATATTTTCATTCTGAAGGACACCACCATTTTGCAGCAATCTAGCATAAAAAGATTTCACAGTAAATCTTTTGTTAACATCAAAAGGCCAGATAAATGCATCCAAGTCTACTATCTCAGGAGCCACTAAAATCAGAAATCTTTACAACTCGAAAACCTCAGCAACATCCATCACATTCGCCGGAACAATGCTAGTATCTACCTCCCACGACCACCTCTGATTAGTCCAACAACCCATCTCTGCAACAGTGGCCGATTTATGCATCGTTCCTTCATACAGAATTGGAAAAAGCTCCCTAAGAGGAGTATTGCCCATCCACTTCGAATGCAAAAACGGAATCGAATGTCCATCGCCAATCCTGCACGAAATAGATTCAAAAAGTTACATACCTACAAGAGAATCATTAATATTCATAAGATCCTTCCACCAAAATGATTCAAGAAACGACACTCTCGACGCCTCTTTCAAAAACAGCCTGTCAGCAACATTGTCATATCTCAATATGATAATACCACTCCAAATCTCAGAATTGTCGCATAGAAATCTCCATTACCATTTAGAGATTAATGCCTTGTTGAATAGGTCCACATACTTAATATCTAAACCACCACAATCCTTAGGAAGACATATCTTTTTCCAGCTAACCCACGAAATACCTGGGTTTTCTAACAACCCGGCCCAAAGAAATTTCCTTTGAATAGATTTAATAGTTTTAATAACCTTAATCGAAGCCCTGAAAAATGCGAGATGGTGAATAGGCAGGTTAACAAATACATAATTTATCAGAGAAATCCTCCCCCCGAGATAAGCTTTTACCCTTCCAAGAAGACAGTCTTACTTTGATGCACGAGATTTCCAGATTCCAAAATTCAATTCTTCTATGATTACCACCTATTTCAATCCAAGGAATCTAAACGGGAGATGATCTTTCTTGCACGGCAAAAAATGAGATGCTGCATCCATGAACGAGTCTTTGACACAAATACCGTAAAGCCTACTTTTCCATGCGTTAATTTGAAGACCAGAAATCATTTCAAACCCCCTTAAAATAGCCTTGATACCCCAAATATTTTGCCAAGACCCATCACAAATAACAATTGTATAGTCGACAAACTATAATAGATTAATGGAAATCTCATGATCCAGAATAAATCCACGAAGAATACCAACGTTTGCCGCCTTTTTCATCATCAAAGCTAAACCTTCCACCAAAATTGTAAATAAAAAAGGTGAAAAAGGATTGCATTGTCTTAAACCCCTAGAAACTTTAAATTCCTTCGTTGTTCCACTGTTAATCAAAACCGACATGAAATTAGAGAATACAGTTCCTTTAAGCCACCGAATCCACAACTCGCCAAACCCCATAGCCTCAAGAACCATAATGAGAAACTTCCAATCGACACAATCGTATGCCTTAGCAAAGTCGATTTTAAACAGCAAACACCTTCTTTTATTCCTCTTGGCAAAGTCAATAATTTCATTAGCTACAACCACTCTATCCAAAAGCTGTCTACCTGGAATGAACGCTGTCTGAGAAGGGGACACGAGTTTACCAATGATTTTTTAATTCTTGAAGCTAATAATTTTGCAATAATCTTGTAAATACACCAATTGTGTGATCCATGTTCCTTAGGTTATACATACTTAGATTGTCGGCTTTAGACAAAATCTTAGGATAGCTTCCCTTAGGATAGTTTCCCTTAGGATATTAACTTAAACAACTAACAACTAACTCCCTTATCTCACGCCGTCGCGCGATCGAGACCAACTTACATTTCCCTTTATCCTAACCTTAGTATTAGAGTCACCACACTCTTTGTGTGTGTTCTTCCATGGACACTTGCTTCCTTTTCATCCTAGCCTTAGGATTAGAGTCGTCGTACTCTATGTGAGTGTCCTGCTTGGACATTTCCTTTCCCGTTTAACATAGCCTTAAGTTTAGAGTCGCCACACTCTATGTAGGTGTCTTGCCATAGACGCTTACCTTTCCTTGGAACCTTGACCACAATCAAGAGTTCCTTACCCTTATCGAGGGGAACTACGAATTCGTAGGCACGAGGTGCGATGTCTTGGCGAGTATACTTAGAAATAACACCTTAGGTCTTCTTTTACCTTTTCACCCTTTAGCAGACAAAATAACAAATAACACAAATAAAATAAGAGGTTCCTGTAGAGTACTACAGATGCTTAGGATGTTAGCACCTTCCCTAGGTATAACCAACCCCCGAACCTTAGATCTCTTGCATTGTTTTACATTGCAATTAGGATTTTCGATCTTTACCATTTCCTTTGGATAAATCAAAGTTCGGTGGTGAATTAAGATTTGTGAACCTAGTTAATTTAATAGATATGATATCCAATTCTCACCGCGACAATTAGGTTCTAGATTCTAGAGATAGATTTAGCCTTAATATTCACTTGGGTATTGGAACTTAATGCTTTTGTGTTGTTTGTGTTGCGCTGAGAGATCGCCGACGCGAGTAATACAGTCCTTGTCTCACTCTGTGTTAGAGATAACCTCTGTGTGAGAGATACGTGATAACGTTGACGAGTGATTTATGTTACGTACAACTGGATAGTAAGTTTAAGTATTTGATAGGGTAGATGAAATGCAAACCCGAGAGTTCTCTAATCTCTAAAGAATGAATTATTTTTCTGTTCATAAGTTTTATTTCCCGCATTTAATTTAAACTCATTTTAAACTCAAACTAAATAACATTTAAATTGTCGAACGGCAGTTCAATAACACTAATCTCTGTGGACACGATAATTTCCCGGATAAATACTTCCAAAAACTTTTGTTGCTTGCCGCTTTACCGCACCAACAAAATGGCGCCATTGCCGGGGATTGGTGTTTTATTAGATCGCATTGCGATAGTTTCTTTGTTTTTGAGTTTTGTAGATATCTTATATATTGTCTATTTTCACTTGTTTATATTGATACTTGCATATGTTTACCATATTTGTGAATTTTACATGTTTTGCATACTTGTGAATATAGTGTATATATTTGTTTCTCTTCACGTTTGCCAAAAGTGTGGTTAGATGTGTAGTTCCGGTTATAGCTCGAAGAGATGATAGCAAAGGCGGGAGTGAAAGCATTTGGCTCTTCCAAAGTAACGTGTTGGTTTGTAAATAATAGGCGTCGAGCTTACGACATAAAACAAACATGTTGTATTGTTTTTAGTTTCATTATTGTTTTTATTGTATTAGTATAGGTAGTGTGGTGAATTGGTTAAACAAGTTGAAATTGGACCAGTTCTTAAAATTCTCAAATCTTCACTTTTCAACTTGTCTAATTCAATTTCACCCGATCTTTTAGTATGTTTATAGTAGTTTGTTTTAATTTGTTATTTTTGTGTTTGTCCAAGAGCTTGTTTTGAGTATCTTGAGGAAGTTTGAGGTGATTTTCCAAGTTGACAATTTCAACTTGCGGATGTATGGCAATGATATTGTTTTGAAGTTGGTACACGTCAGGTACTCGTTTATCGTTTTCTATAGCATAAGATGTTTTGGAAACTTTTCATTCGTACAAATTTCATGCCATTCATTCTTTTACATTACTTGTTTTTTAGATTGAATCACTTTAGTTCCCTTTTTACCCCCAAATGTGAGGAAGCTTTTTGTTGTTCATATATGCTGGAGGCCATAATTCTTATTTTAACTAGATTTCATTATGTTTAATCTTTTGTTTGTCTTGATTGTATGAAAGCATGAAAATGATTAAGGCATTTTGTTTGATTATTGAGCACAACTACGTAATCAAATTGTCAATTCACCTTGTGAGTGAGTGAACTTTTGTTAACCCCTTTTGAGCCTTTTTGTCAATGTCCATGTTGTTTTTGAACTTGATGCTTGTCTATGAGTATTAGTTCACCTTTTTGAATGGATGTTGATTATTTATTTTCTTGAACCCTCAACCATGCGTTTTTGTTTGAATTTTTACCTTGCCTTAGAAAGTAGAGAGTATTCACACATTGATGTTGGTTAAATTCAAGTTAGGGAGAGCAATGTTTGCTCACTTATGTTGTTGGTTGCTATGCAGTTGTGAAAAAGAAAAGAAAAAAGAAAGAAAAAAGATAAAAGGAAAGAAAAGAAAAAGAAAAAAAAAAAGAGAAAAGTTTTGAAAAAGAAAAACAAAAAGAGTATAAAATAATTGTGCTAATACGTTAGGTGTGTTTTGTGTAACACTTGGGATGAAAGAAGAAGTTTGATTGAAATTTTGTGTTTGAACTTTTGTGAGTTGATCACTCCCTTAGGTTTAGGAAAGTTTTTGTTTCGATTAGCTTAAGTAATTACCCCTTGTTTGTTAACCAAGCCACATTACAACCTTGAAAAGCCCTTGTGATTCTTACCTTTGTATGTTCAATGTGAATTTTTGGATGAATGCATAATTTAGTCTTTTGTTTGCAAGATTGTTGGATGAGTGTCAAATCCTCACCTTTGTGTGTTTTTCATCCCTCTATGAATTTTTGCTAGATGTGATTCATGACTTAGCTTGTGTTGTTTTAGATTGTTTGGCATGAATTTTGTATATAGGATTTGTTTCGTTTTCATGTTGTCATTGTAGGATGGTGGTAGGTGTTTACTTTGCTTGTACATTTTTTATTTGAACCATACATTTGTTTTACGTTTTAAAAAACCTGTTGATTCGTTATTCTTGGATTATCGTCTTTTATTTCTTTAAGTTGTTTGAATTTGTTCTCCGACTTATTTTCTTTTGTTTTTCAAAGCTCGTAAAATTGTTGTGCAGGATTTAATTTCAATTCAATGAAGATTTCTTTTGGGCAGTGTTGATGAAATTAAAAAGGTTTGTTGGATAAGTTGGGAAGATATTTGCAAGCATAAAAATGACGGGGGTGTCGTAACCCAAAATTTGACCTCCCTTTTTGCCTTTTGCATAAGCATGTGCATTCGCATCGTTGGCATAAGCATTCACATCTTTTTCTCTATGTTTCTTGTTGCAGGAATAATTTCAGGTTTTCCAAGCCCGATTAATCGCATCCTCTCAAAGTCATCACATCATCACAAGAGGTGGAAAATCGAAACCGGGACTTCAGCACTTGTTCATAAGCAATTTGGGCAAGTTTTGTCTAGAGTAACCGATTACTCTGTTTTTAGGCAAAAACAGGGTAATCGATTACTCTGTACAGATTTGCAGATTTTGCTTCATTTTTGGGACAACAACCTTGCACTCTCTTTGTTCTTTGATTCTACATGGTTCTAGCATTGTGTGGAACATTCTAGATAGTTCAAGACCATTCAAGACATGCCACTTACATTTACTTCAATGCATCACTTTGAATTAAGTGCACCATGTTCCTTAATTTCCAAGTATATGAACCTTTGATTTGGATTAACATTGAGATTGCTCCACCGAGTTAACTACCTAACTAACTGAGTTAACCGCTGACTCGGTGAGTCAAGTGTAACTAACTCTCAACCTAGCTCCAAAGCTAAGTCCAAAGCATATTCCAAACCTATCAACTCCAAACCAAGACTCTATATAAGCAAACCTTCAATCATTTTTTGAAGGACTTTCAACCATTGCACACACTTCTCATACTTCACTCTCAATTCTCTCTGAATTTTTCTGCAACTTCTTCATTTTCATCTCCATTTTCTTCCCAAACCTCACTATAGCTCTTCACTATTGAAGAATAATCACTTTCACCTTGGAAGTGATTATTTCTTGAGCTTAACCTTCATCATCCTGCAATTCTACTTGATTTTCTGGAGTTTTATTAGCTTTTGGATTCATTTCAAGTGTTTGCTTCAAGATTCTACGGTGAATTCGTATTTTGGAGATTCATCGCAATTTTCTCGGTTTCGGTACGATTCGGCTACAATTGAAGATTCCTCTGGTTTTCTTTGATTATCTTCATCAAGATTCATTTGCAACAACATCCAAGGCACATCTCGGCCTTGTAGGTTGGTCTTTCTTTGCAAATTTTACTGTTTCGAACGTTGTCGTATCATTCGTGATGTAGTTACGATGCTTCATGTGTGTGAATTAATTATGCCATTACTTGATCAATGATCTTGATGATTTAATTGATTCCATTGCTGGTTATTTTCTGTTGTTAAACTTGATTTTCGTGCACAAATTCATACCCTAGCATGTGGTAGTTTGGACAAGTGATTTAGGTGCTGAAAGTGCTTTTTGAAAAGCTATTTTTGCTACTGTTACAGTGGTAACCGATTATTCAAAAGAGAGTAACCGATTACTCTGCACAATTTACACTAGCGCTTCCTTTTTCAAGCAAGTAACCGATTACCTGCTTTGTGGTAATCGATTACCACTTTAACAGAGTGTCATTTTTGGTGTTTTCCAAGCTTGTTTACCATGCTTTCATCCTCTAACCTCCATGGATTGATATGATTGATTTTTATGGATGTTTTAGGTGCTGTTTCACTTCAGTTTGAAGCATGATCGTGAATTTTCCGATGCTCGATTTTTTGATTTTATAATTATGCACATTCTTGGCATTGCTTGAACATGATCATTCTTGCACGATTTTATCCATATAATAACATGGTTTGTGATGCATTTTGGCTGTTATTTGGTACTGTTTTGCACTTGCATTCATGTTTGAATTAAGTTTGTTCTTCAAAGAATAAGCTTAATCTTGTATAATCAATAATGCACCCTTTTGCTTTAATAATTTTTCATTTCGTTTGGAAAATTATTAGTGTATTCCTCCCTTTTGATTAATTAATCGAAACTTTGTTTCGATTATTGATCTTCCTTTTGGAGCTTCCGCAGAGTCGGAGTTTCGCGTGACACTGGATTACTGTACAACTTGGAGCTGTTACACTGTCCGTTTCAATTTCTGCACTACACCCTGTGTGTTAGAGAAGGAATGAGAATGGAGAATTCCTACTCTCATTCTGATTATTTCAGGTAGGGGACGAATGACCCTGTGCCTAGCTTAGTCATCTCTATCTCCAGGAGGTAGCGTATCTCATCCCCAGCCGAGTCGACCCTTGATCACTCTTGCTCCTTTCAATATCTCTTTGTCAAGATTCTTTCCTTGTGGTCAATCATTGCCTATTGATTCCCCAGAAGAGTCTAAATCCCTTTTCTCTGGTTAAACACAGTCTTTCTGTTAAGCACCAAAACCTTTGTGGAGTTCACAACCTTCTCTTGGTTCTTCTCCCTTTGATTGGTTAACCACTGCTTGTCAGTTAGAACACTAATTTGCATTTCTTCTCAGTTAACCACAGTCTATCTGTTAACATACTGAGCTTCCACTTGGGTTAATCACCTTCTCTTGGTTAATCACCCATTTTTTTTTCAGTTAACCACAACCTGTTGTTAAAATAATAAACCCCCTTCGAGTTAATCACCTTCTCTTGGTTAATCACTCGTTTCTTTTCGGTTAATCACAGTCTTTTTGTTCACACCGATTTCCCAGCGGTTGGCAACCTTCTTTTGGTTCAAATACCCATTCGTTGGTCAAGTGCTGCTTGTTTAGTCAATACCAACACCCCTTTTAGGTCAAGACCTTCGCTTGGTTCCGCACTCATTCTTTGGGTCACAGCCTTTGCTTGGTTCTACACCCGTTCTTTTGGTTGATCACAGTTTACCTGTCAAAACCTTTTGCTCCCTCAGTGTTGCAATCTATGCTTTCCTCGGTTAACCATTGTTTATCAGTTAATATACCGAAATCTCTTTAGAGTCAGACACTTTCTTTTGGTTCAGTACTCTCTCATTTTGGTTCATCATTGTCTGTCTGTTGACACCAAATCCTTTTTCCCCACCAGAGTCGTCATCTCTTCGGTTAACCACTGCCAGTTAGTTAACATACCGAACCCTTATCCTCTTGTTTTTGGATTCCTAACAGAGGCGCTAACCCTCTGATCCTAGCACGGTTACTTTGTTTTCTTACTCCCTAGTGGATTCTTTACTATTCCTTTTGCTCCTTTATTGCCTTGGTTTCTACACCATTCTTGCACTTTATTCTCAGCTTAGTTAGTATTCTTTTCCTTTGCATTTCTTTCTTGGTTCCGACACCAATTCTTTTGCATCCCCAACGGATCTTTCTCTACTTCTTTGACTCTTGGTTTTGACACCACTTTCCTTTTCCTTTTCCGTCTTAGTTCCCCGAAATACGGAAGCTCTGATTCTTCATTCATTCAAATGTAAGATACGTAGGCACGAGATTGCGATGATCTTGGCGATCACCCTTCCACCCTTCTTCCATTCCTCTTCTCTTCCCTGGTTCCATGAACTACGGTGCTCTGATTTCCTCATTGCACTATGAGGGTACGTAGGCATGAAGGCCCTAATCCTCTGCGAGCATTTTCTTTCCTTTTCTTTCTTTTATCTTCTCTCTCATCTTCTTTTAGCTAGAAGCCTTTAGATAGGTAACCCATCTAAGCCTAGAAGCAAGCGAAATGGTTCCCGTCGAGTACGAGAGATGCGTTAGGTGCTAGTACCTTCCTTTCGCATAACTGACCCCCTGACCCATTTCTCTTCCCCTCGGGTTTTATCGATCTTTTCCCAGTCCTCTGGGACTAAATAAAGTTTAGTGGCGACTCTGTTGTATCTTTGAGTGTGCGATTCACTCAGGTATAATCCCGCTAGCTTTTGGGGGGCTTATTGTTAGTTTCTTGGATTGGCTGGAATTTTGGTAAAACAAAGAATGTTCAATGTTTGATGTCAAGGTGGTGATGTCACAACATTGAGTCTTAACACTGGGTTGTGTTAAGTGTTTAAGTTACTGAAGTTTGGATGTCTGATGTCACAAGCGATGTTGTGACATTAGATCTGCAGAATTAATAACATCAGGTTGTGATGTTGTTAGGGTTTGCGTGTTAGCTGGAATTGTGGAGAGCAAGCTGTCTCATTGGATGCGAATATGTTGGGATAGATATTCTCTGCTGCATAGGAGATCTGGTGCAGATTTGTAGGAGATTTAAAAGGTTGAATATTTGAAAAGATTTTAGGAGAAAATCTGTTTTGAATATTCAGTTTTAAATAACAAATCAGGTCAGATATTGTAGGAGGTCCAAGTCCAATTCAAGGAGCTATATAAAGCGCATCAGTACTGAAGAAAAAAAAAACGAAGAAAGTGAGCTAAAGACTGAGTGTCGTTTGTGTCTTCGTATATGATTTGTAAACCATTCGAGTGTGAATTGGTATTGTTGTTTTGAGTTGTTCTTGATCAAAGCTGTGAAGCAGAATCAAGTAGTGCTATTCAAAGTGTATGATCTTTGAATTATATCACTGAAGTGTTTTAGGGATTGAGTAGTGTTCTCATATCTAAGTGGTTTCTTAGGTAGAAAGTCACTAGTAGGAATTAAGATTAGGAGATTGTCAACTAGGTTGTTGAGTCTGTAATTTAATTCTACAAGTAGTGAATTTCATCCCTGGCTTGGTAGCCCCCAGACGTAGGTAGTTAGACCGAACTGGGTGAACAATTTTGTGTGTTATTCTGCTGTTTATTTTGTCCATTGTGCAGAGTGTGTTGTTGTGACATCGCACTTAACATCACACGTCTGATACCAGAATTTCACTTATGATGAAGCATATCGGGAAGTTCAATATAGCTCTACTCAGTAAGTGGCTTTGGCGTATGTTGGTTGAGAAGGATAATTTGTGGCACAGGCTGTTAATAACTAGATATGGTGACTTGAACTACAATATTCTCGCGAATTCAAGTTCATAGATTTCGACAAATCACAAGCATTCTTTGTAGTGTAAAGACATCAGTGCCCTAGGTACAACTTTTTTCCCAAACCAAAAATGGTTAAATAAGGTGGTCAGTGGCAGAATTCGTGACGGCAAAACCCTTGATTTATAGCAGCATTGTTGGATTGGGGCGAAACCCTTGGTTAGCATTTTACCTGAGTTGTTTGGTTGCATTGCAGCTGGTCCGGTCAAGATTAAGGACATGGATCGTTGGAACGACAACGAATGGTCTTGGAATATTGGTAGCAGTACTGACTCATTTAGCTTGCAGGTTCGGGACCAATTTAGTGAGCTGAATAAGATTTTGGTTCTGATTCAACCAAACCAATTTGGGGCGGATTCGTTTGTGTGGAAGTCAGATGTGAATGGTTTCTCTACAGTTAGTAGCTATAAACGGATCTCTACGGTTAATGATGAGGGAACAATTATTGAGCCATTGGTGTAAAAAAATTTGGCAAACGTTTGGAGGTCGAAGGTCCCCGAGTAAAATTCAGTTTTTTGCTTGGAGAACTATGTTGAATAGGCTACCTACTAAGTTGAACTTGTTGAGAAGAGGAATCATTTATGGTAATTCCTTTTGTCCCCTTTGTTACGATGCGGAGGAAACTCTTTTTCATCTGTTTTATCCTTGTGTGATGGTGACTTCGATTTGGTCGAGAGTGAGTTGTTGGTTTGGCTTTGGTCTGCCTGCAGAACAATGACCAATCATTTTTTTCTCTTTTAATAACTTATGTAATTGTAAATTCAAAGATGATTTTCAATACTGTTTTTAGTTAGCTGTTTGTTGGATTTTGTGGACATCTAAGAATTCTATCTTGTTAGACGAAGGAATTTTGGAGCAAATGGATATTATGGGGCAAATTAAATTTATGAGTAGGGAGGGAGTGGTTTTTGACTAAGAATTTTGGGCTAGTCGAAGTGATCTGGTCTATTTGACAAATTAACTCTTCCTATTTTTAGTTGAATAGTGATTTTTGCTTTCTTTATATCGATGATTTGTATTGTTCCGAGTTGAGTATCTAATATATTTCTCTTTTGCTTATAAAAAAAGCAGTGAGCAAGAAAAAATGAACACAAAGCATCCATATCAGCTTTTAAGGGTCTTGACTTTTGGCAAAATATTGATGGTGGTAAAATGACCATAAATATTCTTTTAATTAGTGATAATCTTACAATTTTCCAATATTTGTTTTTAAGAAAAAATTGCAGCTATGTAGCAAAACAATAATGAAAATTAATAGAAACATAATCCAAAGTTTCAACTTGTAAAATAAAAACAAAAGAGTTTGGAAGGAAAAAAAAAGAAAAATATCATTTTACTTAATGCCTGATTGTTTTAGCTTTAAAAAAAATAGATTTTTTCTTTGTATTTTTGAAAATAGATTCTACAAAAATAATTTTCAAAATATTACAAGTTTTTTAAATTTGTTTTTATATATTAAAAGACTAATTTTGAAATTCTATAACACAAATATACATTATTGAAGATTAAAGCATTGTCTTTTTTTTATATAAGCTAAATATATTAACATGGATACAATAGGGGTATCCCAACCCGTATACATCAAAAACCTCTCAAAAGAAAAAGCCTACAAAAAATCACTTGGAGATTTTATCCAAGTGTAATAGTTACAATTGTGAGAACTATTGTGGTTCTTTCCTATCCACCACCAAGAAAACAAAACTATACGATTTGAAATCGTGTCTAATTCCCAAAACTCATCTCTAAATATAATGTTGTTTCTAGAATACCAATTTATCCAACATATTAGGATCCATATTCCTACTGCATTAGAGATCAAAAAAAATTTTCTAACACACGCTGATACCCAACACGATAAGTGGTTCATCATATCTCCTACCAGGATCTCAGGAATGCCCAACCATTTGGTTACAAAATTCCAAACCATTCTGGTCTTGTAGCATAAGAAAAGTACGTGTTCGACACTTTCGTCCTCTAAAAAACAGAAAGGACATGCCTTTTTGTTTCTGTTAATAATAATTCCTCTTCGAGCAAGATTATCGCGAGTCGGTATTCGTTTATGAATTATCCGCCAACCAAACACCTTCACCTTGAACGGAATCTGAGATAACCACAAAAGTTTGAAAGCTGCTCTCTCGTTATCTCCAACGGTCCTGATCGGTACTGTGCTATTGACCTGTAAAAATTCATATAAAGAAGAAACAGAAAAACAATTATGATCGGACAAAGTCCATTTTGCTGCAAAATTAGCTCCATCCTGTAAACCGACATCTTCCAGCCGTGCGCATAAAGTAGCCTTCTGCTGCATCACAATATTTGACAAACAAGAGGGAGAGACCTTTATATCCCATTTCCATTTGCCATCAAACCAAACTCCATTCTCTGCAACTGAATTGTATTTATCCTCAACAGCTAACCAAAGTTCAGGAAAAGATTCAGATAAAATCCTGTTATCTAACTAACGAGACCGCCAAAATGAAACCAACTCTACTCCCGATATTATAGGATATCAGTTCAGAAACCAGATTCTTCCCACAGTAATTAGAACTCTGAACCAAATCTCTCCACCATTTTGAAGGAGTTGTATTCCTATTAGAACACTCACCGACGAGCAATTCCTGTTGAAAGTTAGGATATCTAGCTGTGATTAAGTTTTTCCACAAAGTGTCCTTATGTTCCAGAATTTTCCAGCTCCACTTAAAACATAACGCCAGATTGAACTTTTTTAGGTCTTTCACTCCTAATCCCCCATTTTCTTTCTTATTACAAACTGTGTTCCAAAATATCCAAGCCACTCCCTTTTTCGATACCGTGCCATTCCATAAGAAGGATTTTTGGATAGACGACAATATGCGAATTACTTTAACCTGTATTTTGTAGAAAGACATAAGATGAATCGGTAGATTAGCTAGGACAGAATTAATCAGAGTTACCCTACCGCCCATAGAGAGAAAACGACTTTTCCACGAATTTAACCTGGCTCGAACCTTGTCTATCAATGGCTTCCAAAAAGAAACTAAAGAATGGTTCCCACCTATGAAAACTCCTAAGAATTTAAAAGAGCAAGCAGAGTTCAAGATCTTACAGGATAAGTAATTGCCAACAGCTGATAGGAACGTTTCATCCACGCCTACACCAAATAAAGAGATTTTGTTGAAATTTATCTCCAGCCCAGATATTAAATGGAAACCATTAAGGATATACTTTGCTGCCAAGATATTTTGCCATGCACCATCTCCTATTAGGATTGAATCATCAGCATATTACAGCAGGTGAAAGCCAACTTCCTCGTTAATTTTGAAACCTGAAAACATACCAATCTCCAACGCTCTCTTCGTAAGGACGACAAGATTTTCTGCAGCGATGGTGAAGAGAAAAGGGGCAAAGGGGTCGCCTTGCTTAAGACCCCTTGAAACTACGAAATCCCCGGTTGGGCTGCCATTAACCAAAACAGAGGAGAAAGAATTGAACACTGCTGAATCCATCCACCTCAACCAAGAACTGCCAAAGCCCATAATACTCATAACATCTCTTAGATACTTCCATTCTACACAGTCATATGCTTTGGCAAAGTCAACCTTAAACAGCATGAGATCCTTCTTAAAGCGTTTAGCATAGTCGATGGCTTCATTTATCACTAAAACTCCGTCTAACAGATTTCTACCTTCGATGAACGCCGTTTGAGAGTTCGAGATGATCTTACCGATTTTCGCTTTAAGCCTAGAAGCAAGAATCTTTGACAGAATTTTATAAACTGAGCTGACCAACGTTATGGGCCTATAATCATCCAAATTTCTGGGATTCTCGGATTTAGGTATTAGCACCACAAAAGAAGAAGCAAATGCCTTATGTAGTTTTTCTCCCTTGAAGAATTCCAAGATACAGTTTATGAAATCATTACCTACAATCTTCCAGCACTTCTTGATAAAATCGAAGCTAAATCCGTCCGGGCCAGGGCTGCGGTCACCAGCACATTCGAATACAGCTAACCTGATTTCTTCATTATCCACTTCTGCATCTAACTCATCTCTGTCTGATCTGGACAGGCACTTGAAACCAGTTTTTCCAACAAAAGGAAAAGGTCTGAAAACTTTGGAGAACCTTTTAGAAAAATGTTCTTTGATCGCCTCTTTAACTCCTTGGACATCCTCCACATAGTTGTCATTAACTTTAACGGAACTGATGGTATTCAGGTTCACTCGATTTCTCACTGCTGCATGGAAAAACTTTGTGTTAGCATCGCCCTCAGAACTCCACTTTAGCCTAGATTTCTGCTTTAAAATACTTTCTTTGATTCTCATAGTTCTCCATAGATCATCTTCTGCCTGATTTCTGTCTACTAACTCCGCTGCAGAGATATCACCACACCTTGAATCTATTAGATCTTCAATATCGTTGATGATACCAATGTCTGTCTTGATTTTTGTATCAACCCAGCCAAAAACTTCAGTATTCCACCGACGCAATTTCTTTCTGAGATTCTGCATCTTCTTAACCAGAATAAACGATGCCTTCCCTGTTACCTTGTAACCTTCCCATTCCTTTTTGACGAAGTCCATGAAATTAGAGTGATCGAACCAACAGGACATAACTTTAAATGGCTTGGGTCCCCAATTCATGTTTCTAGCTGAAATCCACACCGGCCTATGATCTGATACATCCCTTTCTCCAATTTTCTGGCACACCATATTCCAACCATTACATATTCCGTGAGAGACTATAAACCTGTCTAAACGACTGCAAATCTTACTCTTTGACTTGAACCACGAGAACTTATTTCCATTCAAAGGCAAATCCACACACCCCATCATATTTATGAACTTTGCGAATTCCTCCATGTATCTTCTGTTGAAAGTAGAGTAACCAATCTGTTCAGCGGGACACTTTATCGAATTATAATCACCTCCAAGGATCCACTCACCAGGCTCCAATGTGTTTTTAAGGTTGATTAGATGGGACCATAACTCCCTTTTCTCCGTCATATTACATGGAGAATAGATATTGAAAACATAACACTTCAAACCTCTCCATATTGCTTGCAATCCTAAGAATCCTTTTCCCCTGTAGCTGCATATAGGTTCAACCACTCCACTATTCCAAATGGTTAAAGCATTGTCAAAATCACAATTTTTTCGAAAAGTTGTATTTCAAAAATGATTTTTATGAAAAATTATTTGAAATAGCTTTAAAATTAAGTGACTTTTTGAAATTTTGATATCTAAAAAAAAATTCAATAAAATGATGAAATACCTAAAATAACATTTTAAAAATAACTATTCAAACCAAATTTTTATTTAAAGTTTTTATGAAAAATTTCTTTATAAATTTTTTTTTCCACAGAATTATGTTATCCTATAAAAATTATTTAAAAAATAACAAAACAAACGGGTCCTTAGTTTGGCAGCTGCATATAGGGAGAGGAGTTTCAAACCGTTTCATTTCTTATAACAAAACTGAATTTTGATTTTCTTAAAACATTATTAACTTAATAATCTTATCTTTAATTTATATAAGCATCTTAGCCTCATATATCATAGTATTTTGCTAGAAAAGAACGTCAAATGATTTCAATAAATTTTAATATGTTCATGTCTGATATTTTGTATGTAATTTTTTGTGTGTAAATATTTTATATCATATCTATACAACCTCATTATATTCTTGTTGGTAAAAAGCCATTGAAGAGTTCTAATATCTTCAAAAGTCAATGCATCTATGCTCAATGTATCTATTTCAAAAGAAGTTTCCTAATGAAAAATACACTACTTTGTTTTCTCTGTAGTATCATTACAACGAAACCACATAGAAAATCTGTAGCAACACGCCATGCCCCAAAACTCTTCAATTTCCACTATTTATAAACACACATCTTTGTACCATAGATTCATCAACAACCAAACTCATCACCACAAAATAACTCAAACCTTGTTAATATGGCTTGTAAACCTGGTTGGTTTGGAACCTTTATGTGCCTCTATTGCACAATCTACACCATCATTTTCTTTTTCGTTCTTCTCTCTATTATTTTCTGGATAATAATCTCTCCCTCAAGCGTGAAATTCCATGTAACTGACGCTACTCTCACCGAGTTCAACCTTATAAACAACAACAATACATTATATTACAATTTCAAACTCAACGTCACCGTGCGAAACCCAAACAACAATATCATTGTCTATTACCGAAGAATCACCGCGATTGCTTGGTACAAAGACAATAACTTTGGTTATGTGAGTTTGACACCGTTCGACCAAGGACACAAAAATACAACATTTCTTGGACCGATTGTGTTTAATGGAATACTAAACTCAAACTAGGGCGTAAACAACTTGATGAGTATAGCGAAGAGACACGTCTCGGAATTTACAATGATTTGGCTGTTGATTTTGATGTTAAAATTAGAGCTAAGTTTGGAAGCTTTTATAAGAGTGGACGGTTTAATACACCGGTTGTGCAGTGTCGTCGTTTGACAGTTCCATTGATTTCTGCTTCCAAGGTTAACTCATCATCATCATCAACAACATTTTCTTTTAGTGAGGGAAGATGTAGCAGTGCTTCTTTCTTTACCGATCGTGATGCAGATGCAGGAGCTTGATATGTATAATGAATAATTATTACAATTTGAATTTGTATACTGTATTTTTCACTTTAATTACATTCAATCTACAATGTTTTACACTTATCACCATAATATATGTATAATTAAGCTCTAATATATGTAGTGTTACACATATATGGATATCACAAAATTATGTTTGTTATTTGAATATAAATACAAGTATTATATGTGATTACTTTTATCACTTATGTTTTATCTTTTACAATTTTTTTGGGAGTAACAAAAAATCATTAGATTGAACCAATAATGACACCATCTTCAAATAAACTCCACAAGCCATACATACATATATATATATATATATATATATATATATATATATATATATATATATATATATATATATATATATATATATATATATATATATATATATATATATATATATATATATATATATATATATATATATATATATATATATATATATATATATATATATATATATATATATTATTCAACCATATTCAACCATTTGGTGATTCTTTTCCAGACTGCAGTAGAAAAACAGCAATGAAAGAGCAAGTGAGGCAAATCCTCTTCAAGGTTAAAGCATATAGGACACACACTGTCATGATGCCCATGGATGATTCCACCTTTGAGCAGTTGTTCCCTAGTCGGAAGCCTGTTCAGAAAGATAAGCCATCAAAAAATTTTGATCTTTGGTGGTGATTTGGATTGCCAAAGAATCCTTTTACATCTTGTTCAAAAGCTTATTTTTCCGCTAGACTTTGCAAACAATCGTAGCAGGAGTTGACTGTGAATTGTTCACTAGCATTCAGATTCCATGAAACTCTATTTTGTTCGGATAAACAAGGGCAGAAAGCTGAGAGAAGCAACAACAATTCTGCCTCCAGCCCTTGAATCCAAGCATCCTCCACATTGTCTTCTAGTTGATTGTTTCTAAAGTAACTAATTTTTTTTGAAAACTAATAATAAGCTGACAGGTTTTGTACCTTGCCATGAAAGTTTATAGATACCACGTGGATGTATAACCCTAATTAATTGGATTGATCATTTACTCCACAATTGGTATTTAAAACCCACTATGAGTCTTTTTCTTTTTTTTTTGCCAAGTCCGTTGTAGCTCAAATTTCACCCTTTAAAGGTGAATAAAAAGAAATGTTGCAGATTCAAACTCGTGATTTTATATATTAATATCTTTCCATAGCTATCAACTGAGTTATCAGAGTCCTTTTTAGTTGTCACAAAACTCATTTTTATTTGTTTGATTGGTTGCAGAACAATTGAGTTTGTAAGTATCATCAAAAACTCATCCATCAACTCTCTCTTTCTCTCTCATTTATTGGTCGATCTATCCTAGAAAGGTGCATAAGCAAAATCATTTGTGGAATGCTTCAAGTGTTACAGATAGTGATACTACCAAAATGAGTGTTCATGTTGGTAGGAATGTCCTAGTAAAGAATTGTTGAGCTTCAAATTTCAAATGGGCACATGTACTTTTTAATTTATGAGTTTACAATTATTAAATGGTCAAATATCAAATATGAAATATCGATCTCTTCCGCACTAAAGTCATATAAGTTAATTGATGTTTTTCTAATCATAATTAGATTAAGTACAACACAAATAGAGCAAGAAGAGAAAATCTTATAGTTAACTTGTGGTGTTATATTTAGGGATAATTTCATAACTCTCTAATTTATGCAATCTCAAATTTTTTTTCTTCATCGGTTTTGTGCCATAAATACTTGGTAGAATTCAATTTATATTTGTGTTTTAAAATTTTTAAGAATAAATCAGATATGTTTAATTATCGTTTTTTTTATTTTTGATGTTTTTTTTGTATAAGCAAATGTTAGTGGGGTGGGGGGATATGAGTTTCTAAGATTTGAACCCTGGACCTCCTACTTGCAACTCCTTCATGTCCCTTAGCTCGCCAACTGAGCTACCTCCCTGAGACTTTTTTCTTTTTCTGTTTTTTTTTTTTTTTAATTTCATAATTTATTTTGGGTTAAATATGTATAAGGTCCATACAAATATCTCAACTTTCAAGTTTGGTCCCTCCAAAATTTTCCTTCAAACAATGGTTTTCTGAAAGTTTTTTATCCCTAACTTTAGTCCCTCCCGTTAGTTTCCACTAAAAGTGGCTTATGTGGCATGTCATGTGGAAATTTTTTTAAAGATGTGGTTTGCATGTGGCAATGCCAACGTGGCAAAAAAAATGCTGACATGTATGCCACGTGTCAATTGTTTCAATTTTAATTTTTTTTATATTAATATCATATTTAAATCCAGAAATGGTAGTTAATCTGCAGCTACTTCGTAGCTAATTCATAGCTAATCTCTAACTAATTTAAACACACCATTATAATAATTTGTAGCTAATTCATGGCTAATCCCTAACTAATTTAAACACACAATTATATTAGTAATACACACAATTATATTAGTAATACACATAACTCAGAAGAACTCAAATCAAATCCAAATAAAATCACAAATAAGAATTCTTAAAACTAGTAATGGTGACAATTCCTATGATATAATTTAACAATGAAAATATATGCTCAAAATTCCTAAACAATGTCATTTCCATTCTCCAATCTATGCCCAATTTTGCAAGGGATTTTGGTCTTGATTAAATCTTCCAAGAATATGTAGTTGAGCTTTAACATTTCGAGAAACTGCTAACCAGACCCATTCACTTTCTACTTTCACTACTACAAAACGCGTAAACAACGACGTCATGGTCACAACGGTTCATCCCTACACCATTGTGACATATCTAAACTTAGGCGCGGTTGTATTTTATTTGTTTTTTGAATAAAAATTATCCTTATATAACAACGGTTGATAATCCAACTATGGTGATACCATCAAGCTTTCTTATGTTCGAACCTCGACGCCATCATATATATTATTCCTTTTATGTTAAGGCGTGCCTTTTCTTTTTTATTTACTTTTAAATATAAAAATTAAAAGGTATGACTACGGTTGTTTATTTACACCGTTGTGATACATTTTGTATGTTTTTTTAATTTTTAATTCTAAATATAACTCTGGCGCATTAATATGAAATATATCATTACGGTTTTAGGTGTTGACCGTTGTAGTAGCTTTTCAATATACTCCAAGCTAGCTAGTTTTATTGTCTCTTCAGTATCCTTTTTCCATTGAAAATAGAAAGTAGACGAAACGATACACGCTTTCAACCCTAAACCCTAACGTTCAATACTGTGAAACAATACACGATTTCATTCAAAGCTTGCATCATCAGTATCCATTATTCACCGTGTTGTTGTCATTTTCGTCATCATCGTCACGATCGTTACGGAAGAAAGATTACGCACCAACCAACACCGTCGTCATCATCGTCACCGTCGAGAAGGAAGATAACAACAACATTGTCGTTGTCGTAAGGAAGGAAGACAACAACAACACCAACACCAACACCAATATCGTTTACTTAGTCATCACGTTTAGGGTACGTAAAATATTTTCCCCATGCATCTACAGTAAACTCATTTGCCATTGTTGTTTATGTTCTTGTTGTTCATGTTGTTGTTGTTGTTTTTTAACATAGATGTCAACCTTGTCGAGTTCTACATCAGGAAGCAGCGAAGATACTCAAACGATTGAGTGTTTTGCGAATACAACTCAAATGATTGATACTTAATCGAAAAGATCACATAGAGGTGTCACAATGATGCCCCAATTCACATCAGTCCGCAACTCATCTGGTGTAAAAATTCCGATCGAGTTTGATTCGCACTACAGATTAGTGGATTGTCCACATTAATCTACCGTTAAGAGTTATGTTGCGTTCCTTGCACGTAGCAAAGTGAGTATACTGATAGATGATTGGAGAGAAGTGGATGTTAATGTCAAAGACAACATATGGACAGACGTTAAGGTATTACATACTATAATTTTCATATATTTGATATCACTACTTATAGTTTCTAATTCATACTTATATATTGATTTAATGTAGTTGAATTTTGAGTTTACCGATGACTCAAAATTGAAAAAAAAAGTGGATAACTTATGTCGGTGTTCGTTGGAGGGGATTTAAGTCACAGCTCACGGCTGACTACATTACGAAGCCTAAGAGCGGTCTTCAACGTCCATGGATTCGGTATAGTTTTTTATCGAAGAAGGTGTGGCATAAGTTTGTGAAGAAACGCTGTTCTGAGGAATTCAAGGTTAGAACTAGTCTTATGTAACCTATAATGTTATGCTAATGAGTTATAGATACTAATCATACATATTTTTCACTATGTTAAAAACAGGCTAAAAGCGAAGTAGGAATTCAAAACAAGGCGAAAAACATGTACCCCCATAGATTGTCTCGTGGGGGTTACAGGAAACTTGAGAAGAGAATCATACATGAAAAACAACAAGAAGGAGGAGATTGTGACATCCCATCTCCACTGTCAAGACATGAGAAATGGAAGAGGACTCGATTAAGAGCTAATGGAGAGTACACCTCTGAGGCTTCAAGAGTAGTTGTTGAGAAAATTGTAAGTATATGTTTTGTTTTGCTTAATTATGTCATTTAAATGTGTTTGCTTATGTAAGTTGCTCATGTTGTGTAGGATAATTTGGTTGTGGCGGCCCGTGAAGGCACATTTGTTCCGGAAGCACGACATGACATATTAGTGGAAGCTATCAGAACAGGTGAGCATGGAGGTCGTGTCCGTGGTGTTGGAGAAGGTGTCGACTTGAGGTCATACTCTGGATCTCGTAGAAGAAGCACCGAAACCACTGAATTTCATGCTCAACGACAAAAGATTGAGAATGTTGAGAAGCAATTGGAAGAACAAAGGAGGATGTTTGAAGAGGAGAGGGAAAAAAGGGAGAAAGACGTGGAAAACTTACAAGAGTTATATTCGGTATGTGCTTTAGTTGAGATGTTAGTGTTTTATCGGAAATGTATGATATATATTGTGCTTATTTTTGTTTTATGTTCTAATTGAATGTTATGATGTAGAGATTAAGTGAAAACCTCGAACAACGAACAAATGAAGATCAACGTTACGTTGATGGTGATGATCAAACTCCAAGTAGAAGTGTTGTAAATCGCGCTTCTACAAAAGGAAGTAATTGTACAGCCCTTCCCCCCCCCCCCCCCTTTAGATAACCGCAATGGGATATTGGACCCTAGTCCAAATGAAATAACCAATTTATACTTGCCCATTGCAACAACAAACCTTGCGCAACCTCTCCCGCTAGAACATTGCCCGAAATTGGATGTAATGTATTACACTCCTGAAGATGTAACGGATTTTCTCGCAGGATTTAAGTGTCTTGACATAGCGATTTTGCAAGTTTGGTGAACATAAGTATATAGTCGAATCTACATGTCATTATAGAACATTATAATTTTTTGTATTTTCTCTCTTAATTTATTCATTTTCTTTGACCATTTAGGTACATTCACAGTGTTTGTATAGAGTTAAATAAATAAAGTACTTATGGAATCTTGGAGCCAACTTATATAAGTTGGGCGTATAATGAAAAAAGTATCATGGAAAAGTACTTGAAAGAACGGCTAAATGAGGGAGGAAAAGAATGTTACCTTGCACCATTCCTCTGTAGGTAAGTATTGTTGTAATTTATTTATATATTCTATATTTAGTTTTGTTTTAGTAAAAACTATATATATATATATATATATATATTCTCGTGTTCATTCAGTGGTCATTGGCAATTGATCATAATATCATTTAGGACAAATACGGTGACATTACTGTGTTCCTTGCACGCCCCACTCCACAAACCAATGAAAGATATTATTCTAACGTAAGTGTCTATGTTTACTATCATTTTCTTTGACATTAATTGTAATTAGTTTATCATGTAATATGTTTAATTCAATTTTCAATGTACAGTCTTGTGGAGCAAGTTAATATAATGATGAATGTTAGAAAAAAGCGCACATGGATTGCTCCTAAAGTAAGTGGTCCGATTACCTGTTTCTTTCATTTACATTCATGTGTGGTTATGTTCATGTTATTATATTCATGTAATTTGTAGACGAGGAAACAACCCGGGAGTTACGAGTGTGGGTATTATGTCATGAAACACATGTTAAACATTGTCCTTGCCGGCATTGTTGATTCATGGGATAAGGTATATATATCATAAAATGTTTACATATATTAATATATAAGCAGTGGCGGAGCCAGGAACTTATGCCAGGGGGTGCAAATTAATAATAATAATAATAATAATAATAATATTTTAATATTAAAAATATTAATATATTTTATAATTAGCACATGCATAGGTGTCTGAAGAGGGTGCATATTAATATATTAAAAATATTATATTTTATGCCAGAAACTTATCCCACGTTTGTTATTAATTACTCAGAAAAACTTAGCACATGCATAGCATTAATTTAATATGTGGTGCAACATTAATGTATAGGTGGCAGCAGGTGCAAAAGAGGTGCAATTAAGAAATTTCAGGGGGTTCAAAAATGAAAATAAATGAATTATTAGACTGAAAAAAAATGTTGAGGGGGTTCATTTGCATCCCCTGGAAGCATGCTGGCTCCGCCCCTGTATATAAGTTGACTATTGAATTATTAACATGCATGATATTTAATTTTTTGCTCTTTCTTATGTAGATGTTTAACGACCAAACCCCATTCCCCGTTGAGGACTTTCTAGATCTTCGTAAACGTTGGGCGTATATCCACAATGCGCTTAAGGGTCCTCCTGCTGTTTGATATATCAGCAACATTCCTCAACATATTTTTTGATGCACATATTTTTGCCTTTTGATACACTAATGTGAACAATAATTTTGACTTTTGGCTTTTGATGCACATATTGTGTTTGATGTACAGGATATTGTATTTGATGCACATAATGAAATCAATAATATTGGCTTTTGATGCACGTATTGTATTTAATTTAAACAATGTTAGCTGTTAGCTTTTGATGTAAATTCTCTTATTCATTTATGGGAAGAATTGTGTTTGATGCACATATTGTGTTTGATGTAAACAGAAGCTGTTTTGACAGGATAAAATATAGGAAGAATTTGATAAGCAGAGAATTTTTATATTTAAAACAGGGTTGTTTTGACAGCGGTTAAAAACCTAACCGTAGTTGTATGTCAAACGCTAACCAGAATAATATAAATAAACAATTTTGTTGCTGAGAATCGAACCAGATCACCTTTAGTTATATCACAACGGTTGTGTAATGAAACCGTTATGAAATGGTGCGCGCTTTCTAGAATACAACAACGGTCCTAGGACTGTCATTGTACGTACCGCATATACAACAACACTCTACATAACAACGCCTTCGCCCGCGTCATTATATGTCATTTTCAACCGTTGTTAAATGGGTTTTTCGTAGTAGTGTTTATATATATAACCAGCCACTCATTGCCCAATCTTAAAGTCTAGTTTCTCTGATACAGTGTCTCGTATGTCACTGGAACCTGAATTCAAATTAATTTTCATAATGAACAAGTAATATTGTCATAATATTATTAAAATATTTTGATGAATTTCATTAGTAAAGCAAAGTCAGGAAAGCTAGGGCATAACAAGCATAAACGAATAGTTAAATGAAGTTCAATGAGTGATTTCTTTTATCAAACATTTTTATTTTTAAACCCTAAGGACAGTTACCAGATGGGGATTAAAATTTACCACCCTTGTTTATAATGAACATATATTATACTCAATATATAATTAGAATAAAAGATTCAACTGTAAAAAATAACACTGAATGTGAATTTATATCTATTTAAAGCAGTCCCAAGCGCCATCATGCAAACAATGTAATGTACAATCCATAGCTACAAACTTATTAAACAAGTTACCGATCTGCATCATTCACCAGTCTTTCTGTACATGCATTTCAAAGTACAAATTACAAGTATTTAATCATTCAAATCTTGCTTGATCTAGTAGTGTCCTTTACCAGTAACCGTTTCAGGTCTGAGTGAAAGCTCCCACCGTGATCCATTTCTGCTGCTATCAGCCTCATTAGGCTTTGAAACTATTCTTGTTGTCACTGTCTGCCCAACTTTGTAGCCAGAAAATGGATTTTCCAAAACATTTGCATCATGTACCTGTCGATAAGTAGGTACCAAACTATTGAGGAACATATTAAAATAGTTAAATAGACAAATTAAAAGAGACGAGCATTGCTGTATTATTAAAGTTGCAGCCATGTGGCCTTGGTCACAACTTCCTGCTCCAGAAAAAGCACATCATCTCAGAGTAAGGCCGCATACATCTTACACACTCAATTTGGGCCACAAAACAACAGAGCCTGCTCATTTTAGACATCAAATATACACTTAAAATGCTAGTTCAAATATTGGCACCAGTAATTGCAGTAGAGTTACCTCTGTTATGTGAACCCTGCCGTGTAAGCCAAATCTAAACTTCAGTTTCAGCTCAAATGTTTTTATTTCCGTAATCTGGACAAAATTAAGAATAAAATCAATGGAACAAGGTCATTAAGCAAAGAGAAAGAAGCAGCAAGAGCATAGAAGAAAATGGATTCTCATTCATTTAAGGAAAAGTTGAGTATAATGTAAAAATCCATTACAGTGGAGGTGCATTACATAAAAATGAGAAATGGGTATCGGATCGTTTAAAGAATTATCAAGCACAACACATCCAACTCAATTGTGACAATTCAATCAGGTCAAGCACACAATCATAATCCAATTTTATCCATAACACAACAATTCAGAACATTGCAAGTTGAATTCAAACCAAAGTGAATTCAAGTCCACAATCTTAACACTACAAACCCCGTAACCGTATTTCTTTCGTCTCATCATTGATCAAAATTTCCAAGAACATGCAAGATCCAAACCTACCTGGTGGCGGTGCTGCCTCTGTACTGATGAAATTGGTTTGTATGCTGCTGCTAATAGTCTTTACAATTTTGAAGGAGATATCACTGATTCTGTGCCAACAGCAACATCGACGGCTCGCTCAGCAGCAGCAGGTAACCTGCAATGCAAAGAAGCCAATTTAACACATCCATATAATTCATTGACAATCCAAATGGTTCCGAAAAAAGAAAAAAAAAACAATTGAAACATAACAAACAAGTGCTATTCGACTTCTTGCTCCCTGTCTTGATTCACCGACTTGTCAATAATAAAGTCATGCCTCTTGGAGATTTTATTTGATAACTTTAAGGTTGTTAATTTTGGCTCCATTTTTGAAATAGGCAATAAAAGTTGTTGATGCGTGCAATAAATCTCCATGTGTATTAAGGGGAAGATATGCATTACCGTGGATGTGTGTGGAAAATTGAGAAGCAGTACATTCTACTGCAGAATTTTGAAGAGGTTGAGATGATTTCGCTAGCTGAATCTTCTCAAAGAGACATTGCAATGCTTCTTGTATCAAATTATGAGGGAGCGGTATCTATGATGTACACACCAACAAAGTATTATCTGAGAAATTGTCGCCGTCGAGATGCAGCGGCAGAACTCCTCATCGGTACGTGTTTCGGTGATCTTTCGCCTAATTTTTTGAGGATCATTGTTGGAAGAAAAATTTTTTAGAGACCACCCTTAAAAGTTGAGATATTTATAGAGATTAAAAACTTATTTAACCCATTTATTTTTATAATAAAAAGAACTATTTTATAAGCTTTTTTCATAGATTAATTATACTCGCGGAAACATATATGTATATGCATGCGTGTGAGATTTCAAATTAAGCTCGATCTTAAGCTTATTATTTTTTTTTTTGTTGGTAGAATAAGCTTATTATTTTAAGTAGAGAAAGAAAGTAAAAGAATACGAAATAATTCCATTAATTTCTAATATCATCAAGTCAACAACATCCTCGTTAAAGAGTTCTACACCATGATGTTTCGAAAGTCAATGCTTCTCTACTCCATTTTTATTTCAAAGGAAATCATTGGTTATTATTGTTATTTTATATTTTTATTCTGACTATAAATTTGTATATTTTTCCTCCCATTCATAAAACACTTACATATCAAACCTCACAACAATGTGCTTCAAACCAAGTCGCAACATATGCTGCATCTACTGCATAATCACCATATTTCTTATCTTGATCATTCTTTTTCTTGTCTTTCTTTCATTAATCATTTCTCCCTCTAATGGCAAGTTCCATATAACCGACGCCACACTCGCAAAGTTCAACCTCACAAGCATCAACACCTTATATTACAAATTCAATGTCAACATCACATTTAGAAACCCCAACAACAATGTCATAGTGTACTATAGGCGAATCGACGCGGTTTCTTGGTACAAAGATAAGCATTTGGTTTCTTGGTACAAAGATAAGTATTTTGGTTACGTGCGTTTAACGCCGTTCGTCCAAGGCAACAAAAATACAACTTTTCTTGGGCCTATAGTGTTTGAAGGAAAAAGTGTGATCAAGCTCAAACATAAACAACTTGACGAGTATTACGATGAGACGCAAGCAGGGATTTACAATGATTTACCTGTTGATTTGGATTTTCAAGTTAAATTTAAGTTTAGTTGGTACAAGAGAAGTCGTTTTAGTCCTCCGATTGTGCAGTGTCGTCGTTTGAGTGTTTCTTTGATTTCAAATGGTACAAAATCAGCAGATTTAGCACTTCCTTTTAAAGACAGAAAATGTAAAAATTCATATTTCTTTGTAGATCGTGATGAAGGCGACTGATTTTGAGTACATGCACCCAAAAAACAACTCTAATCTTAATTTTCATGTACTCCTTTTGTTTTTTCTAATAAAAATAGTTATTAAGATATACGTTCTTGATCTAAAAGATGTGAAGTCAACTCAAGATTTTTCCAAAAACATGACATTTATGTCAGATCAGATTCATAACTAAACCAGATACTGATTACAAAATAAGCTTATGAATGTGAAACAGATGGATCCAACACAGATTACAACAAATACATCAAAGAAAATGGTTCCTCGTAAAGAAAATAAATGGACAAGGCGAATCTAATTTGAGCTTCAATGTTAACTAACTAGCAAATGGTAAGAAATTCGAAAATAACTACAAGTTACAAGCTGTTCAAAAGTATCCTTCTCTCATCTTTTCTGCTAGTTTCTACCTTTAAGTTGTTCCATTAGAAGATGTGCTACTGATTCATATCCCATTTCCCGAGCTTCATTTCAGTCAATCAAAGAAAACAAGTAAGAAAAATGTACATGATAATAGCAGCAATCGCAATCACAACTAGATTTTTTAAGAAAAACTAGTACTTATCAAATAAGTTGATCAAAACAGACTCGTAAGTTGTGACAATAGAAAGACTAACCTTTGTGTATTGCGATCCCAGTTGGCGGTATCTTTCGTTTCCTCAAGCATATTGAACTAGAAATCAATTAAAGCAAAAAAAAATGGAGACAACATCTTGAATCAGATCAGAACTATTCTCTTTAGGAGTTAGGAAATGTATATTGATAGTATCATAAAAGCTTAAGTAGATGCTGAGCTTTAATAGTTCTTTTTACCTGTTACATATCCAGTAAGGGTTTATTCCTTTCTCTTCAGTGCAATGTGGACACATCCATTCCTTATTCTCTCTCACTTCTTCTATTTCTACAGCAGAAACATCGTCAACAGTTTCAAACTATCAATTTGAGCTATTTTCAATAAGTATTCCTCTCTTTTAGAATATAACAACTAAAACCGAAGCACAATTTATAATTTGTGTGTATCATATTTACACCACCCTACTTTGAAAATAATGAAAAATAACCTGTTTTTTTATGACAAATTCAATCTCAATAAGCTGATTATTTGACTTGGTTTCTATTTGAATAAATAACTTAGGGCCCGTTTGTTTTGGCTTTTTTTAAAAATGATTTTTATAGTGTAATATAATTTTGTGGAAAAAATTTTTACAAAGAAACTTTTCATAAAAGCTTCAAATGAAAATTTTATTTAAATAGTTATTCTTAAAATGTTATTTTAGGTATTTCATCATTTTATCGAAATTCTTTTTAGATATCAAAGTTTCAAAAAATCACTTAATTTTGAAGCTATTTCAAATAGTTTTTCATAAAAATCATTTTTGAAATACAACTTTTTAAAAAAATTGTGATTTTGACTATGTTTTGATCTTCAATAATGTATATTTATGTTATAAAATGTCAAAATTAGTCTTTTAATTTATAAAAAACAAATTTAAAAAAATTTGTAATATTTTGAAAAACGTTTTTGTAGAATCTATTTTCAAAAATACAAAGAAAAAATCCATTTTATTAAAGCTAAAACAAACTGGCCCTTACTTATTTATAGCATAAGAGCTTATGTATAACCTAGTTCTATAATAAAGATTCATAAAGTCAAACTATTTTCACATATAAGTTGTTTTCATAAGCTGTTCTAGAGAACAGTTTCACAAATTTTTATGTTAGGATATAAGTTCAAATAATTCAATCAAAATAGGCTCTTCGATTGCGCATGACTGTTTGTTTTTACCTTCACCATACCGAACCTTGAGACAGGCTCTACAAAAGACACCCTGGCTCGAGTGACACACTGAGCAATCGGTCTTTCCTGTTTAGAATATGCAGTGAATCCGTTAGAACATAGTGAAAACCCGGGCAAAGAATAAAAAACAAGACATCACTCAAATTTTACCTAGACAAGGTTCATTCACATCACAATCCCCACATCTTTTGCAATCTTCTTCCCCGCATAACTTCTTTTGCCTGCATTGATGTTTTGCATAATTGCGATGTTGTCATTACTTATCCAAATACAAAAGACACGCGCACGCATGCGCACACAATCATAAAGAATGCTATACTCTCTTAACAAACTCTTTATAACTGGTTTGTTTTAAGTCAATTTGGCTGCTTCTTAAATTGATCACTTTGTATAAATTGTCTTAATTTCTTAGGAAATGAAACACTCATAAAGAGTTTATTACAAGCATCGCCATATTTAATGTTGTCAATCACTTATTGCAAAAAAATAGAGGTTATGTTCAAATTTTGCTACGCAACAATGCTATTGCCACTTTTTGACTATATTTTATACTAAATAGCGTATCCTGTATCGTCGAACAATAGCAATTTGTTCCAATTACACTAGAGCCCAATTATAGCCGCTGTTTAACAACATTGATACGTATGTCCTTCTATACCGACAAAAACAAACTAAGCAAACATTGTGACCACACAAAACTATATTATTATACATCTGTGAAAAAAATCTGTAAAAAGGTCATAGAGTATGGACCTGCAAAAATGGCAGCATATCCCCAAGACTGGATTGTAGACACTGCCTCTACCTTTACTACCGCAGCGCCGTGCAGAATTCTCTGCTGAAAGAAAATGCTCTACATCCTCTGGATTAAGATCAATAAAAGGTGCATTAGCCGGCCTCTTCTCTTCTTCACCTAAATCTGTAATTACAATGTTCCCATCGCGTGCATCCGTATTAGAAACCACATAAAGACAATTTTGACAATTTTCATCCAAAAAACAGAATTTCAGAACTCTAAAACTCAATTTCCGCACGGCACAATCAAAAATCTTAACTTTTAAGTGTCTCACTATTATGTAATTCAAACAACTTATTAAGAAATGTGGTTGGGCCTAACTCATCCCTGTGAAAACCGGCTTGTAGGGTGAGATTGTCCCCACTTATAAGCGCATATTCAGGTTATATATTGTCCGGTGTGAGACTCTTAACACACCTCTAACTTTTTTTTAGGTTATATTTAAACTAAATCATAATTTCAAGACTAATATTACACTATAAGACTAGTTAATACATAATTTTCAACAAATCCAATAAAAATAGTCAAAATAAAATTAAACAAAAAATAGGGTTTATTTTGCTACCTTGTTTTGGGGTAACAGCGTAGCTGAAACTACTTTTCAAACGGTAAGATCTTCGCGCCGGAAGATTGTCGGCAGCGGCGGTGGTACCGTCAGCGACACCCTTGATTCGCTGAGATCGGCGCAGGGGAGTGAGACCGTAAACCCTTTTGACACATGAACGTTCTTTTTTGGTCGGAGTAGAAATTTCTCGAAGCTTCGAAACTGAATTCAAAATACCCAGAGATTCCAACCTAGCCTTCATTCATTCATTCATCAACAAAATATTATTAAAAATTAATCAATTAATCATAATGAAGAATAATTTAAATTAATTGATTGATAGTGATAGTACCTTGTTCTCTGACATGCGAGCTTTTCTGAGAGCTTCGTAATCGGATTTTGATGAATCGTTCATCTTCGTCTTCACCATTTCGCTCTTTTTTTAGGGTTTTCGTTTTCTTCCAGAACAACGAAGCACCACTCACTGTGTAGAGAATGAGTGAATGTTTAACGGCTATATTTTGCTTTTATACAGTTTTACGCGCTCACAACATTTTTATTTTTTTAATTAATTTAACCAGCAAATGACACTTTTGTCCCTGGGAAATTTGAGTTATTTTTTAACATAGCAGTTCAATTCAATTTGCGGTATGTATTTTATAAACAAAATTAAATCAAACTAAATTGTATTTACATTGTGTTACAAAATTTTATAAATTATTATATATTTTTTTAAGGGTTAAATATACGATTCCCCCTGCCATTAGGGTGAGTTTTGGTTTTCACCCCTGATTTTTGTGATTGTTACAAACTAAGATTCTGTTTGCAGAATCCCCTATCCTTGTTTGGCTGACTGGACATGGAGAATCTGTCTACGTGACAGTCCACCTGGTTTTTTTTATTATATATTATTAAATATTTTTACTATTCTTAAATATTATATATTTATTTATTTCGTATTTTTTTAATCTTATTCTTTATGCCAGTTAATTTTAGTTTTTACTATTTTTTAATGCCAGTTAATTATTTATGCAATTTAAATATTAATTATTTATATACTAATTAAAATTTAATAACTGGGCCTAAAGCCCTTGTTCCAATCATGATAGCCCATTTAGACAATCTGTTTTTCATTTCATAAATTGATATGTGTGTTGACTTTATAAACTCTTATGTGGTATTTGTTACAATCAATGGGACTAAATTATTACAACCAATACACACACCATACAACAAAGAACGCATGAGGTGAAAGGAAAAACACTTCCCTTTTTTTTCTCTGCATTGTCGCCTCACTCACTTACTCACTTTCCATCACTATCCAACACATGGCCTACAACCATCCTTTTTTCTTCTTTATCAAACTTGCAGCAAATACCAAATAAATTCATCCATCATCTTCTTTTCACTACACACAAAACCATTAATGGAAGACATTAAACTGAAGAGAACTTGGGGCCTCCATCCATGCCGACATGAGGATTATATTACAGGTGTGTGTCTAGGGAATTGTTCATCAAAACTTGCTACAATTTGATACTCAAGCTCTAGCTGTTACTACTATAATTATTGAGTCCTTAGTCAAAAGTATAGTAATACTCCCCAATGGAAATGTTAATAAATTAAAGAAAGGATAAACCAAATCCTTCCCAGCCTCAGCATATATTATTCATTTCTCTATCCACCACCATAAGTTTCAACGGAGCTCAGTATGCTTGTTCAATAAATTGATTGTAATTGACAACCATTATGACAAATAATCAAGTTTTGGTTATTTTATTTCTTTCAGTTTACCTCTTGTTTAATATGCTATTCATTTTAGATACATTTAAACTTATACAAATTGAACAGGAAAAATGAAAATATCAAAGTTAATTTTACCTCTCTGTTGTAGTAACTTTAGCATTAGCAATAAGATCTTAGTTTCTTAGAACCACGCTACAGGAACTAATAGGTTCTTAATCATTTCCAAGATGAACGCACCAAATAGGTGTCCCTCGCAACATTCGACATCTTTATATGCTTCTTCAACAATGTTATGCAACTAGAAAAAATACTGCATTATAAACCAGTTTGTATGATAGCTTGAATTAATTGTAAGATTTGATGGTTTTATTCATTTGATGATGGTGTTGTGGTGTCTTCAATGCAGGTCCTTTGTGCATCTTACACTGATGAGGAATCCTTTGTGCATCTTACTAGTTTGAAGATACTGATTGTGTTTTCTTGTTTTTAATCTAATGGGTATCTTAAAGTCTCACATCGGTTGGTATAGAAACAAAACAAGTCTATATATACCAATCAATCATATAGGCTAATGAATTGAAAATAGTCTTGGAGTATATGTGTTTGTCTTGAAATAAAAATGGGTCTAGGCCCAAGTTT
Organism: Lathyrus tuberosus; assembly: GCA_022829125.1. Classification (NCBI taxonomy): domain Eukaryota; kingdom Viridiplantae; phylum Streptophyta; class Magnoliopsida; order Fabales; family Fabaceae; genus Lathyrus; species Lathyrus tuberosus. Next base: position 5,610,918 of record JALAZF010000306.1, on the reverse strand, counting down.
AATATTTTGATAATTTAAAATAACAATTTAAATAAATAAAATTAATACGAAAATTAATTAAAGAAAAAATTAAATAAATAAAAAAATTATATATTAAATAAAATCTTAAAAAAATTAAATAAACGTAAACTAAAAAAAATTTAAAAATTTTAAAATAAGCCCAGTCAGGAGACCCTATGCCTAGTCAGCCAAACAAGGGATAGGGGGTTCTGCAAACAGAATCTTGGTTTTACAAGGGGGGAATCACAAAAAAAAAAACTTCAGGAGGGAAAACCAAAACTCGCCCTAATGGCAGGGAGAATCGTATATTTAACCCTTTTTTTAATTATTTAAAGAATGTATTTTATCGTATTTTTTGTATGATATTTATTTTAATTAACATATTAATATAAAAATAAAATATTTATTTATAACTATTATTATTTTTAATTGAAACAAAATTGTTATATATTTATTTTTGTTTACATTTTTAATTTTTTGATGTTGATAAAGATAAAATTAAAATAAAAAAGTTTGATTTATATTACTTTTTATCTTTTTATATATAAAATAAAATATTTATATAAATATTATTATTTTTAATTGAAACAAAATTGTTATATATTTATTTTTGTTTACATTTTTAATTTGTTGAGGTTGATAATGATAAAATTAATATAAAAAGTTTGATTTATATTACTTTTGTATTTTTTATATATAAAATCAGTTTAAATGTATTTTTGGTCCCCCTAATTTTAACGTTTTAAACAATTAGTCCTCCTATTACAAAACCAACGATTTTGATCCCTTAATTTTGATGGTCTTTGAATTTTTGTGGTCCCCCACCATTTTTGCATATGTGGCATTGATATTTGGGATAAAAAATGATATGTGATTGATGACTAGGATAATTTATTAATTAATATTTTTTATAAAATACATTAATAATTAATAATTTTAGAAATTAATTATTTAAAATTTTGAAAAGAATAATTGGGTCTGGGCCCATGTCACAACACCGTCCATTTTAAGCTTTGCCCAAGAAGAAATTTGGTATTGCATTGTTGACTTTTATAAACATTAAAATTATTTATGAAATAAACAATGTAGGACTTTAGTGCAATTACAAGCTTGTACCATTTCACCCTTTTCTTTGGCTTCATCTTCCGCAATGTTCAAGAGTCAATCATCTTTTTTAAGGAACAAAGGAATTATCCAATTAGCATCAGCCACACAATCATCCCTTGAGGAATCAAATTGCTCCAAATGGGATGCATTTATCAGTGTGTTGAACTCAAACCAATCACATTCTCAGGCGCGTTACAAGGAGGGTAATAGTTCGCATGTAAACCTTTACATAATTCTTTATTTAGTCCAAGAAGAACATGTTCCTCCAACCCCAAAAGCAGTGACACATAATTGATAACCTACTCTCCGACTCGTCTAATTTCACTTGAATATGCTTCTATTATATCCTTGCTAAATAATCCTATGAGATAAACTGAGATACTATGACATAATAATATAACAAGAATACCTACTTCGAATCCTCATACCAAAACTGAAGTTGTCTGGACCGGCTTGGATAAATGGTTAAGTTAACACGATCGGACCAATCAACTTAAGCATGCCCATAACCTTCTAAACCACCTTGGGACATTGCATACTTGATCTTTTTCTCTATCAGAGATTCGAAAAACTTAGCTGTTGTAACCTTCATTCTCTACATTAGGTCTATCTATACGCCATGATTCACTATCTGGAAAAAGTAATTGTAAGTTTATGTAGAAAAAATCCAATCGAAATTGTATGTTTCTATTATATCAGGAGAAACCAATCAAAGTCTTGCTGCTCAAATTGGTGATCTCATAAATAAGAGTGCTCTATTGGGATCGCACAAAAATAAAGGGAAAAGGGATATATCATAATTAATAATTGCTAATCATTATTTTTTTGTTTAGATGTTTTGTTGATCACACAATCATAAATATGAATGGCATATAGTAGTATCAACTATGGAACCTGATAACAAAGTGGAGATTGTTGTTGTCTTAAGGAGCAGTTTCTTTGGAGCAATGCCATGCTCCAGATAAGAATGTTCTTGCAAGTGTGGTGCATAGGTTGGTGGCTATTATTTCCGTTACTGCTGAAGCGTGGGGTGCCTAGAAAATTCAATTTGGCTTGGGATCTTAGTTTTAAGAAAGTCCAACTTGAGCTTTAAGGGAAGTAATATACAGAAACCAGAATACTTAAACAGATTTTGCTGATGGAAATCAACTTTGTTTTAAATGAAGGCATTCAAAATACAAAAAGTCTTGGAAATCTTAGCACGATTCAAGAATGGACTCCTTATGCCTTTTTACAGAGTCCCACGTCGTTTTATCTTAATATTATGGAAGGGTTTATAAAACTTGATCAAGTATTAGGTATTGCATAAGTGGGTTGGGATGAAAGTGGGCCTTTGAGAACTAAACATATCTTGCAACCAAATGGGTTTAAGGCCCTGAATGCTTTTCCAAAAAATTAATTAATTAAATAATAATTTAAATTATTAGTTCTCTAAAAAAAGTATTAAAAATATTAAATTAATTAAAAATACTATTAAATATTAAAATATCCTAGTCATCCTTATCAGGTAATTAAAAATATTTTTTTATTCTAATCATCATTGCCACGTATGCAAAAGTGGAGGGGAAACACAAAAATTCAAAGACCCTCAAAATTAAGGGAACAAAATCGTTGATTTTGTAATAGGGGGACTAATTGTTTAAAACTCTCAAACTAGATGGACCAAAAGTGCATTTAAGCCTATGCAATATTGATAGTAAAAAAAAATTATAGTATTATCATGCTAGCATAGTCACGTGCATGTACTTTTTTATAACTACATAATATAATATTTCAAAATTTATTTTAAAATGTAATTTCATGTATATTATTTATTAGATATAAGATAAAATTGTAAGACGCGATTCATAATTATTTATCAAATTATAAACTTATTTGACAATTATAAACTTATTTAACAGTAATATATGAATCACTAAACACAAATTATATTGGCCTATTAGTGTAAAAATAATTTACAGTGATATCCAATGAGCTTAAACATATCAACGATTAAGGAATTGAGATGAACAAGAAAAACTAAAACTCTACATCAACAAAGATGAAGAAGGTTAATAAAAGTTTTTTCGCTTAATGAACTAGTCTCAAAGTTGAATGATGTAATCCATAGGGAGAAGCAATGGTATTTTGTTCGGCCTAAATATGCATTTATATACTTATTTTTTCGGTCTTTATTAGGTAATTAATTCCTTTTATATTAGCTATTATTGGACTCTATGAGTTATTTATCTTTTCCTCTTTCTTTTTTGTCTCTCGCTTTTTTTATATTGGTAAAAGGGAAGAAGTATACTCTTAAGAGGAGTAGAGTATATTTTCTTTATCTTAGAGGAGAAGCATAACAACTCCAATATTTTATCTATCTTTTTTTTGCTTTACCACCTTCTTAAGAGATGTGTTATCACCATCATCAAAAATAAGGAGAATTTGATTCTATGTGTTATGCATGTAATATCGTCAAATAGATTTGATGATGACAACTCTTTAAATTGTTCACGATATTGACTTCTTATCAAAGAAAGAGATATCTAAAGCAACACCAGACAAATATTTCAAGTTCTAGTTAAAAGTGCTAGACAAAGGTTAATCAAAGGACTTGAAGATATGAAGTTGAGATCTTGCATTTATAAACTTGAAGAATTGAAAGTGTGAAAGTTCGTACGATCTTGCGCTTAACGTTCTATCTAATTTTGATGAGTTTATTGTAAAAGAAAAAATAATAAGCATTGAGGTACTAAGACAATGCACAAACACAAACAAAGTATTTCAATACTCTCATTTTTTAAATAAAACTTCTTAAAAATAATCCGGACAAATTCTTATGCGATTATGTAGCTTACTTTTTCAATTAGAAAGTTAATTATAATGGCTAATCATTTAAGAGTAGCTTATAATAGATTAATGAGGTTGGTAATTGATTAAGTGACGTCAAAAATCAAAATTCATATGTTTTCAAAAATTATTTTATAAATACTTTGGATTGGGAATAATTCTTTGAAAACCAAAGTATAACCGATTATGAGCTTTACTTAATTAATTATATATCAAAATTCGCCTTCTAATTAACTATGTCATTTGTATAATTGATTATGAGGCAAACTCGCTTAATTATCGATTATGTTTCAAATCTAGAAAAAACGCTCGTATTTTGCTATGTCAAAATTGATAACGGTTGTAGCATAATCAATTATAATATGGATTCAGCCCTAAAAATGTTTCTTTTCTTAGTTCAATGTTTTACTGTATAAAGAGGAATAGGGTTCATTTAAAAATACACAATAATTCTGAATATTACCTTCTTTTCTACTCTTTCCTTATTCCAAAATATTTACATACACTTAATGAAATTGCTTCTTTGTGCCTTTAATGCTTCTCTTTTTCTTTCTCAGTGATGTCTCTTTATATGTGTCAGATGTTTATGTGTTGTTGCTTTTTGCAATCTGACTATATTTTTTGTTGTCTCTCTTTTTGTTTTTTTAAATGGGAGAGAAGTTGTATTGAGTTTATCCATCGTTTTATGCAAATTTAGTGCAATATTTTTGGGGGATCTTTGCTTGTGATGATTCAATTACAAAATAAAGTTGTCAAACATCAAAAAATGGGATGAAGGTGTGGAAAGCACAAGAAAATGGGGGTTTGAATTGGGCTTTAAAAACAAAAACTTTTTACCATCTCAAAAGCCCAACACAATCAAAAGATTAAAGGGAGAAAGACAAAAGGATTTTTATCCGGGTTCGCTTGAAATCAAAGCTACTCCAGTCCACCCGCCAAGGTGACTTCGCCTTATACTCAAGGACTTAATCCACTATAACCAAACATATTACAAAAATCACAAAGAACAACTTTTTTTGTCTTCTCAAGGATCCAACTACAACTTAGTCTCCTTAAGGAATCACAAACTAACAATTTTGAATAAAGGTTTTGTGTTACAAGTTGCTTCTACACAAGCAGATTTTTACACAAATGAAATACAATAACTCAAAGAAAAGTATGCACAAAGTTGAGAGCTTTTCACATAGAAACAGTCATGTAAAATGTTGCAACTTTCTTCAAGTCTCCAAGTCCTACTTATATAACATAAGAAAGGGATCGTTGGGGGGAAAATCGGGGATACCAAAAGAGTAGATGTCCACTAACGAATTAGTGACAAACGTGATAAATAGTACCGTCATTTGCCCATGTTTTCCGGTAGTGGAAGAAATGTTTTAATTTGTACCATGTACTATTTGATCACATATCCATTTTGATCTTATATTCAAATTCATTGGCTTCTGATAAAGAGTTCATGAAGTATGAAAAATAGAAACACACAGCTAAAATCAGAATCTTTAATCAGAACCTTGACAGCGTCAGTGTCTGGCTTGAGATCTGCAGAGTCGTCAACTAAGTAATAAAACTTTAAAAGTTTTCCGTTCTTCAGAAGCTTGATGATCAGAGTCACGTCCAGAGGTAGAAGCGGAGAGAACATTGCAGCAACAACATAGCATCTTTCCAGAGCTTCTCATGAGTGAATCAGCGCAGAAGCGAATTATTTAAAACAAATGTTCAGAAACTGATGACGTTGCACATCATAAACTCAAAATCAGAATTGGCTGTTAAAGCTACATAATAACAAACCATTAGGGTATCAAAATTGTTCTTACACAAATACAACATTGTTATCATCAAAACTCAAAGGTATAGATGCAGAACCAAATCTCGTTCTAACAATCTCCCCCTTTTTATGATGACAAAACCATGTATTTTGATGAACAATTTGTAAAGGTTAATCACAGAAAGATACATCATAAAGAAGCACAAAGCTCCCCCTGAGATGTATAATCCCAAAAAGGTAAAATCAGAATGAAAGAGCACTTTCCTGATTAACCTTTTTGCAAAACCAGAATGATCTTCTATTAGAATCTGGTTTATTTTCAAAAGTTACTTGAACTTATCCAGAACATTGGTTGTCAATGTCAACACTCTGATGAACTTCACTTATGAAGCTTCGTTTGAAATCTTTTTGAAAGAGCTTCAGAACCTGGTTGAATCAGATCTGGTTATCATGGAATTCACAATTCCTCAGAACTTGATGCCTGATTAGAAGTCTTTCTCAACCGGTGAAGTTAAAACATCAGAATCAGAGAGTAAACCATTTCTGCAGAAACTAGTAACTTAATTTCTGATATGAAAAACTTCAAGAGCTTCTAATTTTTCTTGACTTTCCCTAAAAAATAGCTAACAAAATATTCTTCGAAATAGTTGTTAGAAAAAATATTTAAAAATGTTTGGGTTCTGATTCACGAACATAGGTATATCAAAATCAATTACGTTTATCCCCCTTTGTGATCAATCAAAAGGACATAGACAAAATAAAATAAGGAAACAACACAATTTCATTGATATTACCAGAAGGCACAACAGTACAAAATAAACATTCAAAACATAAACATAAACACTTAGACAAAATGAAACACAAAAGTTCAAAAACTATTTTGAAAAGCTGAGGCTTATGGTTCTGTGGCGGAGGAGGAGGTGGAAGTCTGGAGATAATCATTTCAAACAGAAGATCTTGCTTATCCAAGTGTTGTCTGACCAGAGCAATTTCTTCCTTCATTTCAGCAAGAGTCTTCAGAATCACTTCAGGAACCATCCCAGAAGAAGTTCTAGAAACATTTTAATTCTCAGAAACAACAATTTGTTGTTTTGGATCTCTATCTTGAGCTTGTTGTTGATCTTCAGGAACAACTTGCTTGCCTCGGTCCAGCTGAGCAGAAGCATCCTCCATGACAACATCTGGATGTCTAGAAGCTTCCTCAATCTCCTTTGCAATTTCCACAACCTTAGGAGCAGAAAGACACAACGGAGCACGTTGTAACTTCAAGGCTTCCATAGCAGGTTCAAAACTTGAACGGAATATCCTTTCAAAAACTTTGTACCCAAAGTTCTTTAGCTTATATATTTTGGAGTTAACCCATCTCCTATATGCTTCCCAGGCCGCATCACTTTCTGCTGGATTAATGGAGAGAACACTCGTCCATGTTGCAGCGTGAAGGCACCTTTGTGAATCTGATTCAAATTTATTTAGAATATTACCAACATTAGGTTGTTTAGGTTTAGGTTGGCTAGGATTCCTAAAAGAAATATCAGTGATTGTAGGGTGAGGATAAGGGCCATAAACATTGGGAATAACAAGCTTTCAGAATCAGAAATGTTATGGTCAGGTTCATGGTTGAGCATGCCTTCAGACAAATGGTCATCAGAATCTCTCAGAGGAGGGTTTTTGGGAGGTGTTTCATTTGGATTTTGTGGTTGGGGAGCATTAGTGTTGGGTGATAAAATGAGTGATAATAGAGTGGATGGATTGAGTTCTACAGTGGTTATATAACCTAATTTAATTTGTTGTTCACGGTGTTGTTGTTGAGATAACTGATTCTCAGAAACTATATGAGTTTCAGTGACTGATTCTAAAGTTGTTGGCTTTGGAATTGAGGAGGTGGTGTTATGAGATTGAGGTGGAGGTGGTGGTGTTGGTAAGATACTTTCAGAAACATTAGTAATAGAAACTAAAGGAGTTCTGGCCATAGAAGACTTACCAGGAGTGGGTGCGTTGGAGGCCTTGGATGACTGTTGGGCAACACCAGAAGTATCCATCAGAATCATATCTTTATGGCGCTTACTGAGAGACACCCCATCTTCATCCAGTAACATTGCCACCTTCTTCTTCTTCTTCTGTTGTTCAAAAGTTCCTTCTTCCTGAGCATCTTTATTTTTACTGCTTTTCTTTCTCTTCCCATAAGCATCTGAAGGATAGACTATGAGGTTGGATGGATAAACCAATAGGTCAATTCCTTCTTCAATGCAGCTAACAATGTAGTATGCCAGAATGCCTGGAGGACCAACCTTAAAGAATATTGGGAATTCACCAACAAGAATCCTTGTTCCACAAATATCTTCCTTAGTAGAAAAGTGTTTTGGCTTAACAACTTTGGAAATGAGACCCATGCTCTTCAGATTCTTTCCCCAAAATATTTTCCCAGCATCCTTGACTAACTTACCAGTTAATCCACTACCAAGAAGGTCTTCAACAAGACCATTCTCCACCAGAATGTCTGAGATCAATCTTCCATTGGAAATAAACTTCCCATTTTTAGAAAAACTTCCTGTTCTAGATTCTCTTATTGAATCCCTGAGAAACCTAAACAGAATTGTAGGAAGCACCAGCTTGATACCTTTCTGCATAAAGAATAACATAAACTTCTGAGTGGTGTTGATATAATCAGAAGAGTGGGTGTTGGGTCTATGATGAATGCAACCCAGGATGATTTTGAACCATACCCTCAAAGTATCAGTTAAATCTTTGGCACTTGGACCCTTTCCATCATCAAACTTTGTTCCTTCTTTGAAGATGGTTGATGCTACCTTGGCTTATTTCTCTGCATCAATTTTGATATTAAACACCTTTTTCCCACAACCATTGTGACAAATCAGATAGACAATAGTTTTTTTTTTCGTAATCACAATCTTCATGTTCATGATTTAGGAAGAGATTGTGTCTTTTTTAGCAACCACGTGAATCTAGAATTGCTTAACAAGAATTGGATAGACTGGACCCGTCAGTCTCTCAAAGAAAGCATTTCAACCTTGAAATTCCAGAGTTTTAGTTAGGTCAAAACCATTATCCTTTATATTCTTGAAATCTACTATGGTTTCTCTGAGAACCATTAGTTCTTCGACCAGAGTGTTGAGAGTGATTTCAGGAATCCCTTCCATTTGGGTGTTTCCACCATAACTGGGTGGTTTTCATCAGTAACTGAGTGAAGAGGAGATTGTTTTTGTTGATTCTCATCCATTAAAGAAAGTTGAAGGAGATGAACAGTTGCAGAGAGAGTTTAAAGGTTTGAAAAATAAAAAGTGTGGGAATAATGTGTGCGTCATGTGAAATGTGAGTGGAGTGGGTTTATATAAACATTTTAGCAATGATTAAAACAATAAATACGCAGTCATAGAGGAGGCAACAAATTTTAACCTAGTTCCAAGAAAACGAAACCCAATGTGTCACGCCATCATCACACATGCTCAGAAAGTGGGACAACTGTCACCACTTAGAACCACACGACACCAAATGAAATGACAACCATTAAATGTAGTAACTATTCATAATAAGGAAGACAAATTAATATGATTGCTTTAGATTAAAACCTTGCTGATTCATGAAACTTCCTTACTTCAGAAAGCTCATGTCTCAGAATCAAATAAACAAACAACAATAAATTCTCATAACCTAATCAAGAGTTATAGAAGCTTAACATTCTGATAACATCTTCTCATTCTGGATAGGAGTCCATGTACACAATTTTCAGAATAAAAACGAATCTATCCTTAGCAAGGGGTTTTGTAAAGATATCAACCCTTTGATGATCTGTATTAACAAATTTTAAATGGAAAACACCCTTCTGAACATAGTCACATAAGAAATGATGTTTAATCTCAATATGTTTAGCCCTAGAATGCAAGATAGGGTTCTTGGATAAATAAATAACAGAAGTATTATCATAGAGAATAGGAATGTTACTCTCAAAGATATGATAATCTTCTAGCTCACTCTTCATCCAGAGTATATGAGTGTTGCATCTAGAAGTTGTGATATACTTAACTTCTGCTGTTGAAAGCGCAATTGTTGACTATCTCTTGCTAGGCCATGAGATTAGATTGTCTCCCAAAAACAAACAACTTTCAGAAGTACTTTTCCTCTATATTCTGTCTCCAGCATAGCAGCGTCACAATAACCTACTAACTTGTATTCACTTGATTTTCTATAAAAACAAACCAAGATTAGTAGTATCTTTTAGATACCTAAAGATTCTCTTAACAGCAGTAAGTGAGTCTCCCTAGGGTCTAATTGGAAGCAAGCACACAAACAAACAGTGAATAAAATATCAGGTCTAAAAGCAGTTAGATAAAGGAGAGAACCTATCATACCTCTGAATAGCTTCTGATCTACCTTACTACTTACTTCTTCCTTCTCCAGAATGCATGTAGAATGTATTGGAGTTTTCGCTTGCTTGTATTCTGACAAGTTAAACTTCTTCAGAAGTTCTCTTGTATACTTGCTTTGGTGGATGTACGTTCCTTCTGAATGTTGATCAATTTGAATCCCCAGAAAGAACTTAAGTTCTCCTATCAGACTCATTTCAAATTCTGCCTACAATAACTTAGCAAAATCCTTGCACAACGAAGCATTAGCAGAACCAAATATTATATAATCAACATAATTTGCACTGCCAAAATATCATTCTTAAAGGTTTTGCAAAAGAGCGTTGTGTCCACTTTCCCTCTGGTAAAATCATTTTCCAAAAGGAAATTACTTAGTCTTTTGTACCAAGCTCTGAGAGCTTGTTTCAAACCATATAACGACTTTTAAGTTTGAAAACAAAATCTGGGTTTTGAGAACTTTCAAAACCAGGAGGTTGGTGCACATACACTTCTTCATAAATGTACCCATTCAAGAATGCACTCTTAACATCCATCTGATACAGAATGATGTTATGATTTATTGCAAATAAAACTAAAAGATGAATAGAGTCTAACCTGGCAACTGGCGCAAAGGTTTTTGTATAGTCTATCCTCTCCTGCTGACTATAACCTTGTGCTAACAGTCGAGCCTTGTTTCTGACGACTTCACCTTTCTCATTGAGCTTGTTTCTGAACACCCATATGGTTCCAATGACATGGACACCTTTTGGTTTCTGAACAAGATCCCAAACTTTGTTTATGGTAAATTGATTCAGTTCCTCTTGCATAGCTAGAATCCATTCATTATTCAAAAGATACCAAACCCAGAAGAATCTCTTCCGAAGGTTTGAACGAAGATCGACTTCTGACTTGTGCGTCTTTATCTCCCAGAATTAATTTTTCAGAATGAGAAGTTATTGGTCTAATCTTCTTCTCATGAGTTGAACCAACGATAGCTTCTGGTTGAGTCATTTCTGAGTCTTTTGCTTTAGTGTCCTTAGCTTTGCCTTATGAGTCTTTATCTCCAGAATCTTTATCTTTGGATTCTGAGAAAGTGATCTTCATAGCTACAAATTTCTCAACTAGCTTTGACTTTTCATGGTCAAGCTTATCATTGAATCTAACATGAATTTGTAAGAACAAGATTTGGTTCTACATCTGGCCTTTGAGTTTTGATGAAACTGCACATGTTATCTAAGAGAACAATTATGCATGATATGGTTTCTGTTTAGTGTAAGGTTGTTGTCAATATGATTTTGACTCTGATAAGAAGGCATGTGATGTCATCAGACTCTGTTATCAACACTCTGGACGAAAACATATGTCTGTACAAGATAAAGTCAAGATTCATGAATGTTTCTAATTTAACGGTGTTAGAAAAAGATTTGGTTCTGCAAGATATCTCTTTGTTTTGATAATAACAAAGTTGTATTTGTGTGAGAACAATTTTGGTACCCTAACGTTTGCTTTCTTAAGTATTGACAAATAGGTTCTGACTCTGATAAAGATAGCTCTGACTCTGATGGAGATCATGTGAAACGTCACTCTCAAATTATCAAAAGTCACTTCTGCGTCAAAGAAGCAAGATTGCTTCTGATCTACCGTGCTTCAGAAAGACTCTAAGAAGACAATATGTTGCTGCTGCAATGTTCTTTTGGATTCTGGCTCTGAATATAACTCTGATGCTTATCTTCTGAAGACTAAGTGCTAACGACTCTGAAGACAAGGTTCTGCTGAACAAGTTCTGAAGACTTAAGTTTCTGAAGACCAATTTCTGAAGACTCTGAAGACAAGGTTCTGCTGAACAAGTTTTGAAGACTCTGAAGACTTATGTTTCTGATAAATAAGGGTTCTGAAGAAGGAGTGTTATAGACCCTGAAGACAAGGTTCAGTTGAACAAGTTCTGAAGACTCTGAAGACTCAAGACTCTGAAGATCCAGTGATTCATTCTTCTGATCATGCTTCAATCATAACAATTCAAAAGCCTCTGATGGATAGAAGAAGACGGAACGTTTGTGAGGGAAAATAGTACATATTACAGATCAAACACGTTCTTTTCCACTACCATTCCACTACCCTGATTTGGTGGTACAAAGGACAATTTCAGTGTACGATTTTCATCCCAGCATAACGACATTATTTTAAGTCGCCAGTAATTTTACTGATATTCCTGATCTTCCCTTCAACGGATCTTTTTCTGGCTATATACAGACTTGATCATTCAAAGAATTATGTGTGACACCAAGTGTGAAAAAGATATATACAAAAACACTGATTCATACGAGAAAGAACTCAGAAATAGAGAAATCCATGAGTGAACAGTAAAGCACCACAATACAAAGAAGAAGATTGTTCTTACTGTATAGATTTTCTCTAAGTTAGTTTGAGCTAGAAATTGTGTTTATATCAGCTTATGTAAGAAGCATTTATTTTATTTGACAAAACAGTTGTTTGAATTCCTTAAGGGACCAGTTAGGTCAGAATCCTTAAGAAGAGACAGTTAGTCTGTGTATGTAAGGCACCAGTAGTTGCTAGTGTAGTTGTAATCAGTTTGGTTATAGTGGATTAAGTCCTTGTGTATAAGGCGAAATCACCTTGGTGGGTGGACTGGATTAACTTGATAGTTTTCAAGTGAACCAGGATATATCGTGTGTCTTTCTCTATTGTTAGTCTATTTTACGATTTTTGTTTGAGTTTCACAAAAAGCTTTCATTTTGAAAACCCAATTCAAACCCCCTATTTCTTGTGTTTTTCTCACACCTTCAATTGGCATCAGAGCGCCGGTTCTGATTGTGATAAAACGACTTATCAACACTTCATCATGTTCAGTACCGATCCAGTATTTGTGTGAGATATCATGGATGCTGCAGCTAATGTTAATCCTGCTGTAGAAGAGAAAGATCATTGCAGTGCCAAACCACCAGTCTTTGATGGTGAAAAGTTTGACTACTGGAATGACAGAATAGAAAGTTTCTTTCTTGGTTATGATGTAGATCTTTGGGACCCAATTGATGCTACAGGTGCTAAAATATCCAGAAGTGATATGACCAACCAACAGAAGAAAGATCATAAGAATCATCACAAAGCAAGAACCATATTGTTAAATGTTATCTCTTATTCTGAGTATGAGAAGATAACAAATAGAGATACTGCCAAATCCATTTTTGATTCTATGAGAATGACTCATGAAGGAAATATTTAAGTTAAGGAGACAAAGACGCTGGCCCTAATCCAAAAATATGAGGCATTCAGAATGGAGGATGATGAAACAGTTGAGACCATGTTTTCAAGGTTTCAAATGCTAGTCGCAGGACTTAAAGTTCTGGACAAAGGTTACTCAACTGCTGATCATGTTAAAAAGATCATCAGAAGTCTTCCCAAGAAATGAAGACCTATGGTAACAACTTTAAAGCTATCCAAGGATCTTAACAGCATAAGTCTTGAAGAACTTGTTAGTTCTTTAAGAAGTCATGAGATAGAGTTGGAAGAAGATGAACTTCAGAAGAAAATTAAATCTATTGCTCTTAACTCTAAACCTGAAAAGGCAAAGGCTTATCAAGCTGAGGAAGAATTAGAAGATTCTGGTGAAGAATCATAACATGAGTTATCGCTAATCTCCAGAAGGATCAATAAACTCTAGAAGCATAGGCAAGGAAACTTCAGAGGATCAAGAAGAAACAAAAGTCGCTCTGAGTCATCATATGGATAGAAGAAGCAGAACTCCGGAAAGGAAGTCATTTGCTATGAGTGTAATGAGCCAGGTCATTACAAGAACGAGTGTCCAAAGCTCAAGAAAGACAAGAAGCCTAAGAAGAACTTCTCCAAAGCGAAGAAAGGACTGATGGATACTTGGGATGACTCTGATTCTGAAGAAGAAGACTCTGATGAAGAATAAGCAAATGTTGCGCTAGTAGCAACAATTGACGATGAAGTTTCTTGAGAACCAGAAAACAAAATATCATCAGAACTAGAATCATACTCAGACTCTGACTCAGATGTATTATCTAAACTCTCTCGTTGTGAATTAGAGTCATGTCTTTCGGAAATGCTGGAAAAGTTTCAAACTCTTCATAGTAAATACAAAGATCTTAAAAGGTCACATGTAATTGCTTCTGAGGAAAAAGATAAGCTTGAGCAGAATAATTCTTCTTTAAATGAAAACATTTTTTCCTTAAAAAATAGTAATTATGCCCTGAAAAGCAAAGTTGCTAAATTAGAAGAATAACTAATCTCCAATGTCTCTAACACAAGCTGTATCAACAAGTATGATAGAACATTCCAGTATTTTCTAGCTAAAAGCATAGATAGAAGCATAATAGCTTCCATGATCTATGGAGTTAGCAGAAATGGTAAGAAAGTGTTGCGGTGAGAATAGGATATCAAGCTATTACATTATCTTGAATCACAATTCTTTAAATGTTCACCACCGTCTTTGATTTATCCAAGGGAAAGGTTCAAGAACGAAAAAAAAAACTTAAGAGATCTAAGGTTCGGGGGTTGGTTACGCCTAGGGAAGGTATTAGCATCCTAAACGTCTGTAGTACTCTACAGGAACCTCTTGTTAATATTTATGTTTTCTATTACTCGCTTGCTAAGGGTGTTATGCTAAAGGCTGAAACCCTAGGGGTTAGTATCTAGTATACTCGGCAAGATATCACATCTTGTGCCTACATATCCTGATGGGAGTGGAATCAGAGTATCCCTAATTCTCCTCAAAGAGGATGAGAAACTTCTTGACGGGGTCAAGGTTCCAGGGGGAGGTAATGTCTGTGGCAAGACACTACGTAGAGTACGACAACTCTAAAGTTGAAGTTGGTTTGAAGGATAGGATGTAAATGTTCACGGTGAAACATTTACGTGGAGTACGGCGACTCCGATCCTAAGGCTAGGATACTAAATCGTCTACGGCGAGACGTGGTGCACGGCGGCTCAAATCCTAAGGCCAAGGTTAAGGGTAGATTCTAATGGTTAGTCCTATGACATGGCAGTCAATATAAGTTTACCTTTCCTTTGAAGTTGATAAAGGGGAAACTGCTATCTTATAAATATTCTAAGTTATTAGCCTTAACTAGAGCAAGAGAGCATATGCAATTATATTACAAGAGTGTAGATAGAATAATGAACCTTAAGGATGAGGTCATAATTGAATATTAACATACAAGTCATGTAATGTAACGATAATCAACTTACGAAGCAAAATGTCATAGCATACGTCATATCGAACATATATGAAATTTAAGAAGGTTCAAGCACGTAAGAGAGTGGAAATGGCCTAATATGAATCAAGGCTAAGACTTAAACTTGTTATCATGAGCAAATTTCGATTTCGACTCAGCACGAAAGTTCGGTTAAATAAACGACATAAAAACTCACTAAAAAAAAAGGAAGGGAGAGACGAATACAAGCACGCGATTAGACTACTACCGTTTGATCAAATGAGTCTAACGTTGACTCAGATAAGAAACTTGGGGGCGAGGGTACATGATAGGGCTTAATGGTGCGCGCGCGCGTAGGATTCACATCATAAACAAAACAAAACGCAAAAAAACATCCAACTCTCTTTCTCTTTTGCTTTCCTCTCTCTCTTTCTCGTAAGTATCTCTCACCATAAAACAACTTGTCGCGCCGGAAATCGCCTCCGGCGGCGGCTGAAATTCGAACACCTCCAGAATTCCAATCAGAACAAACATCTCACTTCGCTCTACTTTAACCCCAACCCAATTTCTGCCAATCCTTGACCGATACTTCGAATCAAAACCCAAACCCTAAATTACTCCCCAAATACGTGAAGCTAACGGCTCGAAGGCAAGTACAAACATAGGCCTCATTTATGTGTATCCCTCGTGTGTATGAATTCCTTCTGGTTATATAGATTGGGATAAATAATGTTCGATTGATGAAGAATCAAAGACTTTTCCAATTCAGATTGAACATGTTTGGGTTGTTTTGGAAACTAAATCGAAATTGCTTTGAGTGTGTTTGGAACTTGTCTGATTTTTGTCCCGACATGTTGGTGAACTGTCCTTAATTCTTTCCTTTTTAGTCCAATATGCTTGGGAATATTTGGAACTGATGAAACGTGATTCCTTGCCATTTTTGTATTTGGTATGATTCCAATTTCGTTTCCTTTTTTGATGAGTATTGATTGCGAAAAGAGCTTGTCTTTCCATCTTATTCATGTCTGAGTACGTTAAATTCCGCATTGGGAAGGAACAATGTTTCCGATTCCATTTTATGATTCTTGTTCCCTTGTTTCATGGTTTCCTCATGATGATGGTGATATGCTTTCCCTTATTTGCTCGAATAAATTCGATATTTAAATTTATTTAGAATGAAATTGAATGGTTTTGAGAATGGTTTTGGAAAGTTTCAAAATCTGTTTGATTGGTGTTTTGGGAGGAATCTATGGTTGTGATTTCTTGTTTCCATGAATGTTTGAATTGCTGATTATGTATGATTTGCTGTCATGAATGAATTTCCATTTTCACCTGATTGTTTGGGAAATGTATTGGGAATTAATGGAATGCTTTTGATGTCGGTTTCCTGATTTATTCCTTGCGATATCATCCCTGTAGAGTTTGAAAGCCGAGGTTTTTGGTCTGCTCAACAAGAATTGGCTCGTGGTTTTTGGATCCTGGCAGCACTGATTAGGATGTTCGCATTGGATATAAACATATCAATAGCGCCTGTAACATGACCATCAATTTTGTACTTTTTCAATTTAAGATTTTACAGAAGCTTGAGTGATCCATATTGGTATGCAGCAGCATCTTAAATTTGTGAATGTTAATAGTTTTCTTCAAATTTTCCAATTTGCTTAGTAGTCTTTATTATGTGATCTTGTTGTGGCAGATTGTGGAGTCAAAGAGTGTTGGCAAGGTGCTGGAATTTACAGCTTGTTTATGGATGTCTTTATCATGTCACGAGGGAGCCGTTGATCTTCATACACGTGCCAATGTTTTGGGGAAACGAAGACTGAATTAGGCTCTATTTCCTGCAGTTTTCTTGTGAACCTTTGTGTCTTTTAGAACTTTGTACCATGTGAGAACTTTGTAGGATTCATGAAACTCTGGTAATACTAGTGGCTTTGACTTTTGAATCTTGTAAAGTCTTGAATGTAACTTTTAAGCTTGTAAACACTCCATTTTTATGAGAACCTTTAATCTTGCATTTAAAAAAAGATTTCTCATGGCTTGAATGTTTCACCGTGATCCTTGTGAATGCACCAATTCCATGGCTTGAATGTACCAAAACTATTTAGTTCAAAGGTACTTTGGAAGGGATTCTAGGATTTCAACGTAAGCATGGAATTTCTTGTTGATCAAATTGTGAATGCTTCTTGGTTTAGGATTTTTTTTAGTGTCAGAACATAATATCCTTGGAACTTGTAAACTTGCATCATGAAATGCCTTGAGACTCTTGGATTACAATAAACTCTCAAACCTTGCAAACTTTGTTGTGAAGTTCGTAAATTAAACCCAAAATTAAATCTTATTTTTTCTTTTTAGCAATAGAGCATGAATTTCTATAAGACCAAAATTATGCAAATCCTTCTTGACTTGGATTCTTAAATTCTATCTTGAAATGGACTCTATACACCTCCGAGGTTTAGAATTGTAAAGCTTGAAATTCTTGAGTTGTAATGAATTCTTGTAACACTTTTGCACCTTGGACTTTTATTTGAACCTCAGTCATGATGATTTGGATTTAAGCCTTGTGTTTCAATTGTGAAGTTTTTGTAACCTCTTGACTCCATTAATGGAACTTGACACTCTCGTAGTAAACATACAACAAGAATACAGCACGACTACCAATGATTTTAACATTGCCTTGGTTGCGGATCAAGTTAGATATGGACTTATTTGAAAGAGTGGGTTTGGATCGCAAATGTAATGGGTCATGGACTCAAGTTTGGAATGAGTAATGGGTTTAGAATTTAAATGTAGGTTTAGGGTTGGAAATAGTTTTAAGTATCATGCTTGCAAATCTTAACTGCCCTTTTGGTATATTGAAACCGCCATTATGAAATAGTTGTAACCTTGTGTATTTCATCAAAGAAATCTGTATTACTAAGTTGCAACATAAGTAACGAATCTTTTGCCTTATATCTTATACTTTAGTCTACAA
Organism: Lathyrus tuberosus; assembly: GCA_022829125.1. Classification (NCBI taxonomy): domain Eukaryota; kingdom Viridiplantae; phylum Streptophyta; class Magnoliopsida; order Fabales; family Fabaceae; genus Lathyrus; species Lathyrus tuberosus. Next base: position 5,592,693 of record JALAZF010000306.1, on the reverse strand, counting down.
AAGCATCTTGACTTGAGTAAACCATAAACCACGACCAACGCCTTGAGGATTCTTTGGAAGCGATGACACAACTTGAAAAACCAACTTTGAAGTCTTGATCTTGTAGTGGCTAGAAGACTATAATAGTGAGGGTATATCTCCATAGGATTTCAACACAAACTTGCAAGGATTAGAATCTCCACAAGCATACACACACACACACACATACACACACACACACACACACACACAACTTCCATGACTTTGAATCTTCTGTAGCAGCACCTACTTTCACAAATGAAACAAACAAGGACTAAATTAAATGGATAGTTATACGCGAATGATTGACCTAATATGATATGCAAACGATCAATGAATCTAAGGGTAAAATTTGGGGTATGACAGAAAGGTTTGGGATGTACAAAATCATCTGAAATTGACAAAAGTCAAACTGTTAAACCTCTCTATGACCATTTGTGCCTTCTGGCACTGAGATTATTTGCTCTGAGCTTGCACAAGAACCCCCACCGACACATAAATTTGTTCCTAAAGTTGTTAAACACTCTGGGAAAACTAACAAGAGATGACCCAGAAAGTGGGTACCTAAGGACAAGATAATCTATGTTGCAGATATCCTTAGCAGCTCAATTGAAACACCAATCATGGTACCTGGACAGTGGTTGCTCGCGACACATGACGGGAAGAAGGCATATGTTCCAAAGTCTGGAACTTAAGCCTAGAGGCTTCGTCGGTTTCGGAGGAAACCGAAAAGGAAAAATCATTTTCTCTGGAACTGTTGGTAATGGTAACCTTCCTTCTATTACTGATGTTCTTTTGGTCGATGGTTTGATGCATAACTTGTTGTCAATTAGTCAACTTAGTGACAATGGTTATGACATCATTTTTAATCAAAAGTCCTGTAAGGCTGTAAGTCAGAAAGATGGTTCAATCCTATTTATCGGAAAGAGGAAAAACAACATTTATAAGATTTGACTTTTTGATCTTCATGAATAAAATGTCAAATGCTTAATGTCTGTTAATGAAGAGCAATTGGTATGGCATAGACGTTTAGGCCATATTAGCATGAGGAGGATTTCTCAGCTAAATAAGCTTGAACTTGTCAGAGGCTTGCCAAATCTGAAGTATTCTTCAGATGCTCTTTGTGAAGCATGTCAGAAAGGAAAGTTTTCTAAAAATTCCTTTAAAGCAAAGAATGTTGTGTCTACCTCTAGACCGTTAGAACTTCTACACATTGATTTGTTTGGACCAGTGAAAACTGCTTCAATCAGCGGAAAGAAGTATGGATTAGTAATCGCTGATGATTATAGTCGTTGGACATGGGTAAAATTCTTGAAACATAGGGATGAGTCTCATTCTGTATTCTCTACCTTTTGATCTCAAGTGCAAACAGAGAAAGATTGCAAAATTGTCAGAGTCAGAAGTGATCATGGCGGAGAATTTGAGAACAAATACTTTGAGAATCTTTTTGATTTCCATGGCATTTCCCATGATTTCTCCTGTCTAAAAACTCCACAATAAAATAGAGTAGTGGAAAGGAAGAATAAGACTTTGCAGGAAATGGCCCGTACCATGATCCAAGAAACTGACATGGCTAAGCACTTTTGGGCAGAGGCAGTAAATACAACATGTTACATTCAGAACAGAGTTTCAATAAGACATATTCTGGATAAGACTCCTTATAAATTGTGGAAGAATAGAAAACCCAACATTTCATATTTCCATCCTTTTGGCTGTATTTTTTTAATGTTGAACACTAAAGAGAATCTTGGCAAGTTTGACTCTAAAGCTCAGAAGTGTTTACTATTAGGATACTCTGAACTCTCTAAAGGCTACAGAATCTATAACACAGAAACACGAATTATTGAGGAATCAATTCACGTCAGATTCAATGATAAGCTTGACCCTGAAAAGTCAAAGCTAGTTGAAAAGTTTACAGATCTGAAGATCACCTTATCAGAATCTAAAGAAGAAGAAAGTTCAAGAGAAGCAGACAAAGATGCAGATTCTCCAGATTCAGACACAACCTTACCAGAAACTGGAAATAATCCATCTCATCAGAAGAAGAATAGATTAAAGACTTCTCATTCTGAAGAATTGATTCAAGGAGATAAAGCTGATCCAGTCAGAACTCGTTCATCATTCAGACCTTCTGAAGAAACCCTTCTGAGTTTAGTGTCTCTGATAGAGCCAACATTAGTTGATGAAGCTCTTAAGGAAAATGAGTGGATTCTGGCCATGCAAGAAGAACTGGATCAATTCACTAGAAATGATGTTTGGGATCTTGTTCAGAAACCCAAAGGTGTCCACGTCATTGGAACTAAGTGGGTATTCAGAAACAAGTTAGATGAGAAATTTGAGTTTGTAAGAAACAAAGCACGACTGGTTGCACGAGGTTATAGTCAACAAGAAGGTATAAACTATACAGAAATCTTTGCACCAGTTGCCAAGTTAGAGTATATTCGCATTTTAATCTCATTTGCTGCGAATCATGACATTACTTTATATCAGATGGATGTAAATAGTGCATTTTTAAATGGTTATATTTCTGAAGAAGTGTACGTGCACCAACCTCCTGGTTTTGAGAGTTCTGAAAACCCAGAATTTTTTTTTCAAACTTAAAAAATCGTTATATGGTCTGAAACAGGCTCCCAGAGCTTGGTATGAAAGGCTAAGTAACTTTCTTTTGGAAAATGACTTTACCAGAGGAAAAGTGGATACAACACTCTTTTGTAAAACCTTTAAAAATGACATTCTGATTGTTCAAATCTATGTTGATGATATTATATTTGGTTCTGCTAATATTTCCTTGTGCAAGGAATTTTCCAAGTTAATGCAGGCTGAATTTGAAATGAGTCTGATGGGAGAACTCAAATTCTTTCTAGGAATTCAGATTGATCAACGTTCAGAAGGAACGTACATTCATCAGAGCAAGTATGCAAAAGAACTTCTGAAGAAATTCAGTATGTTAGAAAGTAAACTTGCTAAGACTCCTATGCATCCGACATGCATTCTGGAGAAAGAAAAAGTAAGTAAAAAGGTTTTTCAGAAGCTCTATCATGGTATGATAGGCTCTCTTCTGTATTTGAGCTTCTCGTCCAGATATTCTGTTCAGCGTAGGTCTTTGTGCTCGTTTCCAATCAGATCCAAGGGAAACTCACTTAACTGATGTTAAGAGAATCCTAAGGTATCTAAAAGGAACAACTAACCATGGCTTGATGTATACGAAAACATCAGAGTACAAGCTTTCTAGTTACTGTGATGCAGATTATGCTGGAGACAGATTGGAAAGGAAAAGCACTTCTGGAAACTGTCAATTTCTGGGAAGTAACCTCATCTCCTAGGCAAGCAAGAGACAATCAATAATTACTTTCTCAACAACAGAAGCATAATACATCTCATCATCTTTGTGCAGTACTCAGATACTCTGGATGAAGAATCAACTTGAAGAGTATCAAATACAAGAGTGTAGCTTTCCTATCTTCTGTGATAATACTTCTGCCATTTGTTTATCTAAGAATCCTATTCTACATTCTAGGAAAAAACATAATGAAATAAAACATCAATTTTTACGTGACTATGTTCAGAAGGGTACTTTTCAGTTAAAATTTGTGGATAAAGATCACTAGTGGGCTGATATTTTCACAAAACCCCTTGCTGAAGATAGATTCGTATTCATTCTAGAAAACCTATTTATTAAACCTTGTCCAGAATGAGATGATAATATTTTAATGTGTCAAGCCACCAGAACTCCTGATATAAGATTCTGATGTTAAGCAAAATTTGTTATTTACTTTTATTGACCTTCTGATTCATGATACTTCTACAAGTTAGAAGATATCCTAATTAAAAAGTAGTCCAGTCAGATACCTCTTGGTATTCTTGACATTGGGAACATCAATCGTGCTCTCTTGAGAACAAACGGCTATGATTATTTGTGACTCGTATCCAAAATCAAATCATAACTACTGTTGAAAAGACACCTCGAGTGTTGTGATTTCTTGAGACTAGGTTTCAAGTAATTATTTCCTATTACTCCCACCTTGTCATAATCATTATTTTTGTTATAAATACTCACTCTCTCTCTTCACACACTACGTTACTCTCACATCCCACACTTTTTTCTTAGAAACCCTAAAACCCTTTTGGTGCTCTGAAACTTCATCATCTTCTTACAATGGATTCTCAACAACATAGCATTTTTAAATTTTCTCAACAACATCAACAAGCATAATCAACCTCAGTGGCCTCATCAACAACTGCTCAAATAGAATCAACTTCTCTCCATCAATCTCTTTCCACTTTTCAGAAACCAATTGTAGTTGACATAGTGGATCGTCCTGCTCATATTCATCTGGATACTCCCTTTCAGAACTTGAAGTTCTAAGTGAATGGCTGGTAGACTTTGATAACCTAAAGGAAAATGGAATAGACTTGTCAGAGAATCTAAAGGCTCAAGGTTGGAAAACCTATTTTGATCGTCTCTACGGTCCCATTTACTCAAATCTCGTCAAGGAATTCTGGAGATATGCTGACGCTGATGAACACTTCATTATGTCATATGTTATGGGAAACAAGTTCATCATTACTGAGAAATCCATAGCCACGCTAATTGGAATGGAAAATTCTGGGGGAAAGAGAATTTACAAGATGAACCATACATCAAAGTTTCTCTCTGATGTGGTAAACCCAACAATTTTCACTCAATCCTCCACTGGAAAACAACCCTTTAAAACTCTAGACTTATCAAAGGAACTTCATTTCTGGATGAAAATTATTTTGGGATGCATCTATCACATACCAAATTCAAGTTTTTCTGATTTTCTTAACACTGGTCAAAAATTCATGCTTTACTATCTAATGAAAGGAGAGAAAATCTTCCTTCCCTCAGTTCTATTCAGATATCTCAGAGACTCAGAAAGAGAAACAAGATATCAATGAAAAAAATTTAAGAAATACATTCCTTTTGGTAGATTGATCTCTGATATTCTGGTTGAGAGTGGAATGATTGCTCATTTGTCAAAAATGCCAGTCACATATGAATTGAACATCATAACCAAAACTCCTCTGAACAGCAAAAATATGAAGAAAATGCAGATTATTGATGAAATCAGAGTTGAACCGAGTATAGCTACAGATTCGGAGAGTCTGAAGTCAAAAAGACTAGTGTTAGATGGATATCCTCTGTTCACCAAACATGATAATCCAGAGGTTATAGAAGCATAAATACAGCTTCAAGAGGAAGAAGGCTATGATATGTCTAACTTCAACATTGATGATCTGATGGATCATCCACCTGATATGATGAAGAAGAAAAGAACCTACTCCAATACAGCTCCTCAAATAAAATCTACAAAAAAGCAGAAGAAGTATCCTGGTGAAGCCAGGACAAGGAATATCTATCTGAGATCATATCCAGAACAACAAAGTAAGTCTTTTGAATCTCCCTCTGTAACTGTACCTGTTTCTATTGACAGAAATTTGTCTTCATCTCTTCCCATTTCATCACCACCACCTACAACTCAACCATTATTCTTCACTCCTCCACCAATTTTTTCTACTGTTGTCACCACATCCCCGACACCGATTTCTGAATCTCCTACTGAAGTAATTCCATCTTCTACACTATTTTCACCACGTACTCTTGAACTTACCTCAACTCAACCAACTTCCACCACTGTTATCCAACCAACTCTTGTCACATCTGTTCAACCATCTCGAACAAATTCCTTACCATTAACCACTCAATTCATTGAAGAAATTCTCACCGAATATCCTCAAACAACCATCTCTTCATCACCAATTCCAGAATTCATAATCGATAATCCTGAACCTTCTCTAAACAATGATACCACCATTCTTGATGGCTCTGTTGATGAAAATCAATCTTTACCTGAGAATCAACCCTCTGACCTTTCTCCTAACTTAGATGAAGCAATATCTTTTTTTAAGGACAGTGTGGTTATGAGATTCAAGACACTCTCTGATGAATCAAATTCTAGTGAAGACCCTTCTGATTTGGGTGCTTTATGGGATCAATTCAATCAGTGGATGTCTGAGGAATTTTAGAAGATTCAAAATATATCTGTTCAGACAAAGGGTTATTTTGTTCAACAAGCTGAAAAGAGGTTGCAAGAGAAGAAGGAAGCTGAAGCTAAGCTAGCTGCAGAAAAAGAACTGTCAGAAAGGTTAGCCAAAGAAGCTCAAGACAGAGAGGATGAAAGGTTAGCTAACGAAGTTAAAGATCAAGCTGAATGAGAAGCTGCTGAAAAATCCTCTTCTGATCCAGTGTTGAAAACTCTAGCTACCCTTCAATAGCAATATGAGTTGTTCGGAGCAAGAATGGACAAGAAAGATGAAGTCACTGTCAACATTCAGAATGCTCTTGCTCAGATTCTTCAGAGGCTCCCTCTTCCTTCGCAACCTTAGGCACCTTTTTTAGGCTACCCCGTAGTTTGTCTCTAACTGTTTGTTTATGATTTGATGTACTTTTGGATTATCTTTTTGGATTACCTTTTTGATTATGACAAAAAGGGGGAGTATTAATATGGAAAGTTATTTTGATAAATATCTTGTCTCTAATCATAGCTCTAACATTCCAACATTCTAACACTTTAATTGCATATCTTTTTAGAATGTTTTTCAGGAAAAATATTTATATTGGCAAAATGATTCTGATATCAATCAAGCTATGATTTACTTAATCAAGCTCCGTTATCAGAATGCATCAACACTATAATCAAGCTCTGATATTATGGATCTGACTAGATCTTTGCAATCAGGCTCTGTATCCCAAATCTTATAAGAGTTTGTTAAGTCTTAGATTCAGGGGGAGCTTGATAAAGGGAAGTTTACTTTGAACTAATCTGAGTCAATTCTTATTATCTTCGTACAAAATTGTGTTATCAAAATACATTGTTTTATCATTATCAAAAAGGGGGAGATTGTTAGAACAAGATTTGGGTCTGCAAGATATCTCTTTGTTTTGATAATAACAAAGTTGTATTTGTGTGAGAATAATTTTGGTACTCTAACGTTTGCTTTCTTAAGTATTGACAAATAGGTTCTGACTCTGATAAAGATAGCTCTGACTCTGATAGAGATCATGTGAAACGTCACTCTCAAATTATCAAAAGTCGCTTCTGCGTCAAAGTAGCAAGATTGCTTTTGATCTACTGTGCTTCAGAAAGACTCTAAGAAGACAATATATTGTTGCTGCAATGTTCTCTTAGATTATGACTTTGAATATAACTATGATTCTTATCTTCTGAAGACTAAGTGCTAACGAATCTGAAGACAAGGTTCTGCTGAACAAGTTTTGAAGACTCTGAAGACTTAAGTTTCTGAAGACCAAGGTCTGAAGACTCTGAAGACTTATGTTTCTGATAACTAAGGGTTCTGAAGAATGAGTGTTGAAGACTCTGAAGACAAGGTTCTGCTGAACAAGTTCTGAAGACTCTGAAGACTCAAGATTCTGAAGACCTAGTGATTCATTCTTCTGATCATGCTTCAACCATATCAATTCAGAAACCTCGAATGGATAGAAAAAGACGAAAAGTTTGCCAGGGAAAATAGTATATAGTACAGTCCAAACACGTTCTTTTCCACTACCATTCCACTACCCTGATTTGGTGGTACAAAGGACAATTTCAGTGTACGATTTTCATCCCAGCATAACGACATCATTTCAAGTGGCCAGTAATTTTACTAATATTCCTGATCTTCCCTTCAACAGATCTTTTTCTGGCTATATAAAGACTTGATCATTCAAAGAATTATGTGTGACACCAAGTGTGAAAAAGATATATACAAAAACACTGATTCATACGAGAAAGAACTCAGAAATAGAGAAATCCATGAGTGAATAGTAAAGCACCACAATACAAAGAAGAAGACTGTTATTAGTGTATAAGTTTTCTCTAAGTTAGTTTAAGCTAGAAATTATGTTTATATCGGCTTATGTAAGAAGCATTTCATTGTAAACATTTTATTTAATCAAACAATTATTTGAATTCCTTAAGGGACCAGTTGGGTCAGAATCGTTAAGAAGAGACAATTAGTATGTGTATGTTAGTCACCAGCAGTTGCTAGTGCAGTTGTAATCAGTTTGGTTATAGTGGATTAAGTCCTTGTGTATAAGGCGAATTCACCTTGGCGGGTGGACTGGATTAACTTGATAGTTTTTAAGTGAACCAGGAGATATTATGTGTCTTTCTCTATTGTTAGTCTATTTGTGATCTTTGTTTGAGTTTCACAAAAAGCTTTCATTTTGAAAACCCAATTCAAACCCCCCTTTCTTGTGTTTTTCTCACACCTTCAGACGGTTCTAATGAACGTTAGTTCTGGACATTCTAATTGAGACTTTATGAGAAAGGCCTATAAGTATTTCTAATGTGATGCGCTTCTAATGTTATAAGTTCTAAAGATTCTGAAGACGTGGTTCAGGTGAACATGGTTCTGAAGATTTTGAAGACACAATATCTGAAGATCAAGTTCTCTGAAGAGTTTCTGAAGACAAGGTTATGATTGAACGAAGTGCTGAAGACTCCGAAGACAAGAACGTGCTTAATGAAATCTGAAGACTCTGAAGACAAGGTTCTGAAGGAACAGGTTCTTAAGACTTTGAAGATAATGCTTCTAAGAAACCAAGTGCTGAAGATTCTCAAGATAGTTTCTGCTAAACGAAGATTTGGAATTCTGAAGATTGTGGTTTTGAAGATTACACAAATAATGACTCTTCTACAACACGCTTCATCAAGTTAATATCTAAAGCCTCGGAAGATGCTAGAAGACTGAAGAATAGAATGGTTTTGAGTTGAATATAATAATATTAATACTCTATGACCTCTACCTCGATAGGGTTGCACAAGGACAGTTTTTGTACAATGATGTTGACCATTCATGTGAATGTTGGGATATCGTTGTTGAAATATGTTTCCAAGAATACCCTTCAACGGATCTATTCTCTCATGCTCTATAAATTTAAGACTTGGAAGCTTGAAGAAATGTTGCTTGAATCAGCCGCTGATCATAAGTAAAAGAGAGATAGATAACAAGTTTGTTGGTTGATGTTCATACTAAAGGATTATTATTCAACACAGCAAACAATCAACATGTAGCAGCAGATGTAGCAAGCAAAGATAAAGCTGCTGCTACAAAGTGTGCACAAACGATGATCATGCTAACACCATATGAAACTACTCAAGTGAGACATCAATAAGCGAAGCATAATAGCTTAGTTGAACTTGATGGTTAAATTGGAAAAAGCATTAAAGCTCAAGAAAGGAGTACAGAATGATGCAAGGTGAAGCTTAAATGAATAATGCTTAATGAAGAAGAAGCTGAAGCAAAGTGATGAAGAGTGTACAATGATGCAACATGTTAAAGCCATGTGAAACTTATCAAATGAAACATAAATAAGTGAAGCATGGTAACTTAGTTGATCTTGATAGTTACGTTGGAAGAAGCATCACCTACTCAAGAAAGGAGTACATCAGAAAGAAGCTTAAAGCTCACGATAAGAAGTTGTATTGCTCAATAAGAAAGCTTTTAAGCTATACATAACTAGTGTGCTTTATAATCTCTCAGAGATTCATTCTTTAGATAGTTTCTGTATTAGAAAGCAAGGAGTTGTTGCTCATATCTTGCTAAAAATACTTAGATGTTATTGTACTTCATTTGTGTAATCAGCTTGCAAGAAGCATAATAGTGCACACGAAAATCCTTGAAAAGGTATTGTTGCTTGAGCGGTCGAGTGATGACCAGAATGTTTGAGATGACTAAGCGTGTTTCTAACATCTTAGTGAATGTTGTTCCTTGAGCGATCGAGTGAAGACCAGGATGCTTGAGAGGGCCAGGTCATTGTTGAACGACTTGGAGGTTGATTCCTTGAGAGGTGAGTGAAAGCCAAGATTCTTAAGAAGGCAATGAAAGGTATCCATTGTGGTTGTAATCGTTGATGATTATTGGATTAAGTCCTTGTGATAAGGCGAAATCACCTTGAGGGGTGGACTGGAGTAACTTCGTTAACAGTGAACCAGGATACAAATAATTTTGTTCATTTATTTTAATTTACTTGTTGACGTTATTAATTTTAATTCTGCAAAAAGGGACAAAATGTGAAACCCAATTCAAACCCCTTTTTCTTGTGTTTCTCAACCTTCAAATGGTATCAAAGCTCTGATTCTGTTATTGATGTTTATCAAACACTTAACCGTGTCAGATAAAGATCTGGACGAGCTTTAAGAAACGCTATGGTTAATCTCATCCACCATCTACAGTTTCAGTCTCATACAATGATGAAAATATCGAGTACTGAAATGACAAACCAGAAAGGTTCATTCTGGATTATGTCACTGATTCTTAGAGCTGGTTGTTATTAACAATATAATCTTCTCTTATGGCGCTTGCAAGAAGATTGAGAGCAAGATGAAAAATCAGCTGGTAAAAGGAGAATAGACTCATCAAATAATTAGAAGAATCTGATGAATGTTATTCTTGAAATACGTTGGTTGAAAGCTACGTATCTCATCAAGGTGTTGCCTAGACAAGGCTTAACAAGGTTGATCTAGAAGAGATCAACAAGAATCATCAGAAAGCAAGAAATCTTGTTTGCTGAAAGTTATTCTTTCTGAGTATGGGATGTTTTCAACAAAAAGACTTGGTCTACCATTGAATTTCTCAGTATTGCTCATTAGGAACTCTTTCATGTGAAGAAGAGAGAATGCTTGAGTCATGAATTTGAAGCATGAACACTTCATGATGAAGTATGCTAAAGATGTTAGAAATATTGTTATCAAGATTTTAAATCAAGACTGTAGAATTTAAGATTCTGAATGATGACTTCTTCGTCAGGATTCTTGAAGAAGATGATCAGAAGCTTGATATTTGAATAAAAGCTTATGGCACCTGATTAAGCCTGCATAAAAGCATTGGAGCTGATTATCAGGATTCTAACTGTCTGAACAGAATGAAGACATCTACTCCAATTCTGGAAAGCTTCATCGATTTCTGAAGTGATCAGAAAGGAAGATTATCAAGCTGTCATAATTTTGGAAGAATAACATATGCAAGATCAATCTTCATGAAGAGAAAAGGCTTGACATAAGACAAGTCATGTTAGCTTGAGAATGGCATCTCAGTTGAACAAACTTAAGATTTTCAGAATGTTATCTAAAGTTTCTTTTCAGAAGCTCCTGATACATAAATGTATCCTTCTGTGCTCACTATTTTCTGGACTTATGTGACTGAGTGAAAGTATGAGCTTGAGAAGCTATCTGACAAAAAGAAGATTCTGGTGTTCTAGTTCTTCACTATCATATACAAATGGTTGAAGATAGAACAAGCTCTTAAGAAGAAATTGATAGTATCATGATTCCATCATGACAAATATTTCTTAAGAAGCTAATGCATGTTATATTCAGAACGAAATACGGTTCGAATATATGTTGAATGCATTATGGCCAGAATGCTCTGAAGGCTAATCATCTTGGCATGTAAGTACTTCTACTGGTGAATCAAATCAAGGTCAGATTTGTCAGAAACTAAAGCTTAGTGGAAGAATACAAAGCTAGAAGCTATCTTTTCTGGATGAAGTTATTGATGAAAATAAAAAATGAAGAAATCAGGAGATGCTCAATCAGAAGCCATCACAGTTCATACTTCCTTAAGAAAAGAAAGTCAAATTTTTAATTTTTGATGAACTAATTCTGGATGAAAAGGCTCAAAGTAAGAACAAGACTATCATTCAAACCCTAAAAAGATGTATCTCGAGTTTTAATGATATCTGCATCTGTTGAAGAAGAACGTCAAGTCAAGAAATTGACTTAGGCAATACAAGATTGATTTTAGTCAGTTTATGGTATTTAGGATTTTACCTAAAACCTGAAAGATAAACTGGATGAATCAAGAAGACTTCTAGAAAGCATGCCATGAAGAGCAAAGATAAAATGAAGCTCTCAAAGCTCTCTGATAATTCAGATGGAATAAGCATCAAAATGAGAAGTTCAAAGAAGAATTGAAGAAAATTTTATCGCAATACAAGATAAAGAAGGCTAATGTGCATCCAACGCACATTCTGAAGATCGGAGAAGAAAGAAGAACTCATCAACGACTGCAAAAGCTAAACGCGTGGTGACTCTGAAGAAACCTCTACATTAGAAGTTGAGAATCTACGGAAATATTGAGTAATGTATTTCTAACTCTTACTATCTATTCTTAAATGGTTTAGAAATCTATTCTTATATTTTAGAAAATCATTTCTTTAAGAAATATATCTTGAGTATTAAAGATCGTGTGAACGGTAGATATCTTTGTAACCGCTGGGAACTGAGAAGTTAACCCTTTCAACACGTTGCCATGTATGTGAAGAGGTTATACCTCGTTCTTAGACATTTGCCCTTTTGCAATCCATGATCAATAATTATTACCCTAAATGACTAGACGTGTCTTGTGATTATATGTTAAAACTGATTTTACATTTATCTATGTCTAATTGTTTCTTTTTCTTAGTATTCATAATCATCAAAATTCCCTCTATTTATATTCACACCACATCACATCACACGCCTAGGCTACATCAAGTCACACTTTTATCTTTCAAACCTTTTTGTTCTTTCAACCCTAAATCGTGTTTGCCTTCATCCTCTTCAAATAAAAACCTGCATGATTGTGGACCAAAAATTAGCTCTCTAAAAACAGCGATTGGAAAACCATCTGATTGATGATCCAAAAGTCAAATTGGCTATACCAATTAAACTTTTATTTGTTATCTCTGAACATAATGTAGATTTCAGAGATCTCACCACACATGGTTTTGACTTCTCTGAAACACTTGATATTCAAGGATGGAATACATACTTTGATCTTCTTAAAGGACCAACCTATCCATAAGTGGTAAAGGAATTATGGGAAAATGCCTATGTTATGAATAAAACTATGGTGTGCTTAAATTTTAAAGGTTATGGTATAAATATTCAGTTGGATGACATTGCTAAACTTCTCTCTCATGTTAACACTGGACTTCAATACCACAATATAAGGGAAGCTATGTTGAGCAATAGTTTAAGTTTTTCTGAGCAGATTTGAACGACCACTCCTACCATATTCAAAGATGGTAAGGATTCTAACTTAACCTCAAAACTGTATGATAATTGTAGCGAACACCGCCATGAAAATGACTTGCCCAAGGTTTTCACCCTAACTTGTAAGAAAGATTTGGCCCCACGGTGGGCGCCACTTTTCTGTAGCGAGCGATTTTGGACGTGGTTCTTAAGCATTGTCTCTCTTTGGGGTTACTACAGGTCGATTCATTTTTTATCCTATTAAGCTGACTAAGGAAGGGAAATAGATGTCTCCAATTAATCCTACTTGCATACTGAGTTTAAACAGCGGTCTGTTAGGTTACGGATGTTATATGGTAATGGGGCCTCTTTCTTCTTACTATGTTTAGGATGGAACACCGGGAATGTTCATAGGTAGGACGCTAGGACTGATGCTTTTCGATTGATGTATGAAGGTACAGGATTTGGGTTTTGGATTAGTGTGCTCGCTAAGATTTTTCTTTCAATCTTATGCCTATGTATTCCCGTTTACCGAAACAGGGAAATCAGAGCGATCGTAGTTCCTCCTATTCTATGGGAGGAAATGGTGTTTTGGTGTCTTGTTCAAAGCCCAAGACGTGAAGCTAAAGGGGGTTTGTATCTTGCTCAAAGCCCAAGATATGAAGCTGAAGGGTCTATTTGTATCTTATTCGAAGCCCAAGATGTGAAGCTAAAAAGGTGTTGTCTTTAGTGAGAATTTGTCCTCTCTAAAGGGGGTCTGTTTGTCACAACAGTTGGATGACTGATTATAAAGGAGAATTACTTTAACCGGGATATGTGAATCCGGCAATGCCATAATTTCCTTTATAGGGGATTTGTAACCTGAAGGAGAAGACTTTAACTCAGTGTAGAGCAATGCTATCTTTCCTTAGGAATTTCTCATGCTAAAAGAGGGACAGTGGCATGGATGTAAATAATCCAGAGGCTTGCCGCTTACAGCAATTAGACGAAGGGAAAAGGAGTTGTTGATGTTTGTATACTATGAACGAGGCACAGATTGTTGCTAAAAGGTTGATTGATTCAACCGGGGTTTTTCTTATACAAAGCCGAAGAGGAGGCTATCGGCCCACTAAGAGGGTGTTTTTGTATCTCGTACGAAGCCCGAGATGGAGGCGAAAGGAGGTTGACTCAACAAGAGAGTATTTTATACTCAACAAGAGAGTGTTTTGTATCTCGTACAAAGCCCGAGATGGAGGCTGAAAGTTGTGACTCAACAAGAGAGCCTTTGTATCTCGTACGAAGCCCGAGATAGAGGCTAAAGGATGGCTGTTTCAGTTGAGTGACAGGTCCAGTATGTTGGTTAAAAGAGAAAATCAGTTCTTATAAAGAGACAGATTAAAGGTAAGGTTATGCTTTGGGATTTGATAAGAGGATCAGGGTTATTCCCTGTTCTTTAAGGAAATGGGAAATACATAAGGGTTTTGAGACTGTCCAAGTCTACGGGTGTTTTCCCTATTTTTGAAAGGGACTTGAGAATGCCTTCGAGACTCAAGGAAATTAGACTGTCCAAGTCTAGAGTTTTATCTTTTATACTATGCTTAGAGAAACAGTAGTAGTAGGATCTATACTCTTTGAAAGACTGTTTTATTAAGATGACTAATTTCTGTTCCTATACCTCTAGGAGGTCGTCGGGACAATTTGTACGAAGCCCAAGAGGAGGCTGGAAACTTTTAAGAAGCCGAGGGACAATTTGTACGAAGCCCAAGAGGAGGTTCTCTTCCCGAAGGAAGAATCCTTATACGAAGCCTAAGAGGAGGCTGTGAATACTTCTAAGAAGCCGACGGGTCCTTGTACGACGCCCAAGAGGAGGCGGGGATGCTTTTAGGAAGCCTGTGGGTCCCCAAACCCCGAGAAGTTCAAGATAGGCTATTCACTGGGAATAAATCAAGCCAGGAAAGTTCGAGAATTTGGAAGAAACTCAAGAGATGCCATTCACGGAGAAAAGATCATCTCTGGGGAGTAGAGTCTCTTTGACAACTTCTAAAGGTGACAGTCTGAGAAAGGGTTCAAAAAGAACCTGCCTTTCACATCTCCATATTGTTTAACCCCAAGAGAAGGGAAGACTGTTTTGGTAATCCTATGGGGGATCTAGTTTTGACTGTATTTAAGAGTGACCAACGGGGCTTTACCTAGTGCTAGACGTAGTTGCCGGGGAAACTCTAATATCTATACTATTATTACACAGTTGATATGAGTTTATGAAAGAAGACTTACAGTGAAACAGCCCCACAGTACAGTTATATACATGTGAAAGTGGTAAATGAAAACGGGTAAATACTTACTCGGTTGTAGAGCTTCCATGCTGTTTTGTTAGTTGTTCAACAAAGAAAAGTTGAAAACAACAGTATATTCAAAATCAAAGGAGGAAGTGCTTTGAAAAGATGTTGGGGCTTACAGCTCAAGGAGAGGCCCAAGGTTTATCAGTGATCGCACTGTCGTTTTGTACAGAGAGATTTATACAAGTGACTGAGGCCCAAGAAAGGTTTCCTGTACAAGGGGATGGGTCTTACACTCTCTCAAGAGGCCCAAGTGTTTAAAGAAAAAGAATGGGACTTATAACACGAGGGTAGGCCCAGATGATTTATTTTTGAATTGGCGATCACGCCTGTAGTACCCCAAATTTTGACCTATATTTTTTTTTCTCTCATCTTGTTAGGGTTTTTTGGTGCTACTAGGGGGTGCACTATTGTTTTTGGACCCATTTTTGGGTTTTGGGTTTTGGGTTTATATAAAGTTTTTACATCTAATTTTAAATTTATTTTCTATTTTATTTTGGTTCATTTATTTTAGGGCAAAGTTTTAGTCTAAGATTTTATTGATTATAAGAAATTATTAGGGATTTTACTTATTTTAGATTTTTAGAGTAGAATTAAGTAGGTTTTATTTTATTAGAAAAATGTGGGTTTTTAGACTTTTATTTTTAGAGTTAACTATTTTTTATTATAAGTGATCTTTAGAAAGGGTTTTTGCCTGGTTTTTAATTGGGAATATTATGTTATTATTAATTAAGGTTAAGAGATTTTTATTGTTAATTTTTTTCTAATTCGGTTGGACTAATTAGTTCTAAAGATTTTTATCTTTTTATATTTTACCAAATTTCTATTTATTGAACCTTTTTATTTTTATTAGGAGCATTTTGTTTAATTAAAGATTTAGATTTTTTATTATTAATTAGGGCTTAAGGTGGATTAGCATTGGTTTTTTTTATTTTATAACATAATTACTAATTATTATTAATTTTTAGATTTGTTTTTATTTTTAATTTATACCTATTTCATTTCGTACGGTGAGGGACTTTTGTTATTATATTTCCTTTTATTTATTTATTTATTATTATTATTTGAGAATTGATTTTTTATTTTTATTCTACTTTGGGTCAAAACGTTGACCCAAGCCTTCTTCTCCCTCTAACCCTAATCCGCGCTGAATCAAAAAAAGAAATTGGATCTATTTCATTAATTTATGAATCAAATTACACGGATACAAGTCAAATACAAATCGAATCAAATAAAGGATTACAACAAATTAATCAATTACAAAAATCTGAATCAATCTGAAAATTACATGAATCAAATCCCTAATTTCTAAATCTAAATCTAAAATTTAATTTCTAAAACCTAAATCTAAACTATAAAAGCCTAAGAATTTAGAAGAAAAGGGAAAAACCCCTAAGCAAACATCAATGAATAATCCCGTGTGCGCATCCCCATAGTAGACTGCATATCCTGGCCCTCAGTTGGTGTTACTAGGAGAGGTCAAAAGGATCAAGGGTTGGAATCAGACGTAGTCCAAGCCATAGGATTTGGATCAGACGGTGATGGGAGATCAGCAAATGGACTTTTTCCCTCACGTTTGTTTTTTTGTTTTTTTTTTTATTACAATCACTGGGCCTTGCGCCCTGTTGCTATCAACACCCCTCTAGAAGCCCAATTGCTTCTTCTCCAAAGGGAATACACCCCTCCTGGTTTTTTATTTTATTTAATTAATTTTAGATTATCAACAATTAAATTATTTTCTTAATTTAAATTGTTAATATAGGGTTTTCTTTTAGTTTTTTTTACAATTAAATTAATGCCTTAATTTAAATTGTAAAAGTGGGTTTAGTTTTTTTAGTTTTAACAATTAAATTAATTTCTTAATTTAAGTTGTTAAAATAGGTTTTTAATTTAAATTTTAAAATAAGTTTTTTAGTTTTAACAATTAAATTAATTCCTTAATTTAAGTTGTTAAAACAGGTTTTTAATTTAAATTGTAAAATAGGTTTTCTTAGTTTTTAACAATTAAATTAATTCCTTAATTTAAGTTGTTAAAATAGGTTTTTAATTTAAATTGTGAAAATAGGTTTTTTAGTTTTTAGCAATTAAATTAATTCCTTAATTTAATTTGTTAAAATAGGGTTTTCTTGGGTTTTTTTATTAATCATTTAATTTGATTTATTAATTAATTTTCGCTTAGAATTTTGTTTTATCAAATGATTTAAGTTAATTGTTGAATTAATCATTTTATTAGGGTTTAGGGAATAGGCTTTTAAGGACTTTGTATGATAAAATGAATAATTAATTCTTTTTATATTTTCTTAATAAAGAATTTATACTTTAAGGTTTTTTATTTCAAGGAAATTATTTTTGAAAAGGATAAATATTGGGTTTTGGGAGACAAGAATAAATTTAATTTAATTTTTGAAGGATAAAAAATACTTTTAATTTGTTTAGGGATTATTTTGGGAACTTGGAAATTATTGGGATATAAACTTGTGTTTTTTAGCCTAACTGTTTTATTTTTTTTACTTTTATTTCCTTTTTCTGTAAAAAAATTAAAAATTTATTTTCTAAAAGATATCTAAAGGTTTTTTTTAGGGATTTTAACATGGGATAAAGCTCTTGGTCCGAGAGCCTAAATAAAGGATGGGACAAGGGATAGAACTCTTGATATCCGAGAGTATAAATAAAAGGATTAAGGGATAAAACTCTCTGTCCGAGAGTATAAATAATGGATAGGGTTTTAAGGGATAGAACTCCTCATCTAGGAGTATAAACACTAGATTTATGGGATAGAACTCTTTATCCAAGAGTATAAATAGTGGATTGGGGTTTAGGGTTAGGTTTTAGGATTAGGGGGTAGGAATAGGGGAGATGAACTACGGTTACTCTGATCCTTCAAAATGAAGGTACGTAGGCATAAGCTTGTAAACCAACCCTAGCGAGTATAATTAAAAAAAAGAAACTTAGGTTTTCCTATGATTTAGACAAACAAGGATACCCTAAATTCAAAAGTGGATCCCATTGAGTACAATGGAGGTGAGAGGTGCCTAATACCTTCCCCTCACTTAACCGACTCCCGAACCTTAGGAATCTCTACCCTTAGGATTAGGATTTTAGGTTTATCATTATTTTCCTTAAAAAATATGATGGCGACTCGATAAATTTTTAGCCGGCCGCGACAACGCCGAGGTTTTCTTTTAACGCAGAGGGACTTATACAATATCTGAGGCCCAAAATTGTTTTGGTTAAAAGGGGATTGGGTCTTACACTCTATTAGAGGCCCAAATATTTTTGAATGGGTCTTATAGCTCGAGGAGAGGCCCAGGGTTTGTTTTTCAACAGACGATGATCGCGTCGAACTTTTTGAAATACAACGGGACTTATACAATAAGTGAGGCCCAAAAATAGGTTTGTATTTACAAAGGATTGGGTCTTAAACTCTATTAGAGGCCCAAAGATTTATTTTTGTACAAGTGGTGGGGCTTACAGCTCAAGGAGAGGCCCAAAACTGTTTTTGTTTGAAATGGCGATTGAGCCGAGATTTTTGAAAATGCAGTGGGTCTTATACAATAAGTGAGGCCCAAAAATAGGTTTTCAAATGGGGTTGGGTCTTACACTCTAATAGAGGCCCAAAATGATTTTAAAATGTTTTGTGAGGGTGAAAATCAAAGAAACCCTAATTTGTTTTTCTTTAAAAGTAAATATTTAAAGAAAATCAAATAAAATACCAAATAAGTTTGAATAAACCATTTGTGATTTTTGTTTAAGGTTTGAAAAATGAGGAATTAATCACAAGGGATATTAAAACTCACTTGGATTTGATTTTCAAAGTAAATATTCACTTTTAAAATGTTAAAAAACATTAAAAAGGAATTTATTCACAAAAAAACTAATTATATTAAATAAATAATATAAACTTAAATTTTTTGTGAAATAAAATATTTCATCATTTTTGTGATTTTTTGCAAAAAGAACCTATAAAAAATAATTAAAATTGAAAGAGTTATTAATTTTCCAATTAATTAATAAAACATGAAAATATTGGAAAAAATAGCAAAAATGTGAGAAAACACAAAATGGCATGGGTGGGGTTTGAACCCACAACCTCAAGGTTATAGGGCGCGTACCTTACCACTGGGGTGATGATACATCCATTGCTTGAAGTGAAACCACAAATATACAAGGCTTGCCTTGTTTTTGGCCTGGCCCAAGGCAAGGCAAGACAAGTTTTGCCAAGAAATGGGAAGGTCCATAACTTTCTCATTTCTCCATGGTTGGGGACAAAATTTATATGCATCTGGCCTAAAATTTCACAAGGAATCTAATGGTGGTGGTATTTTTTCCAGATCATACTTCCTCCTCAAAATCCGATAGTGGTTTTGAAAAAGGCCTATAATTGCATTTTCTATGCTACACTTTGATACAGGCGTGAATTACATGATGAATTGGTTCAAACACAACATATATAACATGTATGAGGTGCGTATGATCAGTGGACTTCAAAGCAATGCATATTTTGGAAAGTTCAAGTCATGATGCTTACCTCTTTTTGAGCCTTTGGAGTTTTATGTGCAATCCGCCACACTTCTTGTTCCAGAAATGGTTTGATGCTTTGGACACTCTCAAATGATCCCTTATAAGCTTTTAGGATGAGTGAAATCAGCTGGAACCTGCAAAAACACAAACTGGCCCTTTCTTGCAAAAGGGGTTAAAATGGCCAAAATAACAACTCTCTCAAATGGTGTTCCAGATGGGGGGAACCATTTGGGACAGTTCAAGGATGTTATTTGGAGTGTGTTTGAGGTTTTATCTGGTTTGGAAAGTGACTGATTCAAGACATGTCTTGAAAAATGCACAAAAAGCCTATTTTGAGGTTTTGAGAGGTGACTTTGTGATTTAAGGATTACAGGTCACTTGTGTGAGTTTGGATCACCTACATATGATGTTTATGAGGTGTTAGGATCATGAGCGGTGATGGAAATGCTCTCTAACTCAAAAACTCAGAGTTACCTTGCTAAAGAAGGCATTTTGGCCTAAAGAGAGGGATTTGAGGAAAGCATCTGTTTGATGGCTTTGGTGTACTCAAACTAAGCACAAATGAGCTCTATTTTTAGTAGAGCAAGTTTGTTTTGGGATCAATAGTGAATGGCAACTGCAGCAGAGGTTTGGCCAATGGTTGCACTTTGGAATCCAAGTCTCCTCTAGCCATTGACTAGAGGTTAGGGCACAGGGCTGTGGCTCCCTTGGTCTTGGATAAGTCTTGACTGAATTCAGTTGGAAATGGCTCAGTCCATGCCACCTTGGTGTATGCATTGAATGCTCCAATCCAAAATTGGAGTCTTGTCCCTCTTTTAGGCAATTCTAGGTTTGGCATGCTATTTCTTGTTCCAAGGACTTTGGAGGCTTGGCTCAGTGTTTGTCCCTTTTAGATTTGATCCTCAAATGTGTCCAAAGTGATGACAAGGCTTGGAATTATCTGATTTTGCCAAATCGAGCAAAAATGCAAAATTCTGCCTAGCCTTGGCAGTTTTCAGCAAGGCATATTGCCATTGTCATATCTCATGGCTCAAGTGGAATTTGGTGATGTTCTTGGCCATTTTGGAAAGCCCTCATATGATACAACAACTGTTTGATCATATTTGGTTTTGATACCTTTTGGATCCAAGTGAAAAATCCCCCTACATTTGGAAAAAAGTGAAGGCAGATTCTGACTTAGTGAAAATTTCACTAAGTGTTGGAAAAAAGTGACATTTTCACTTTTTGTGATTTTGATCATCCATAACTCAAAATCCATAATGAATTTGGAAGGAGGTCAGTTCTAAGCTTTTGTAGAGGGTAATGAGAGCTACAAATCTAGCTTTGGATGGGGAAAAATGGTCTTGTGGTTTAGGAGTTATGATCCTTCAAAGTTGGTACCCTTGCCACTTTGTTCATAACTTAGAAAATTTTCTAAGTTTTCATGGTTACCCTTTTTACAAGTTATCCAACTTTTCTTGATTTTTCTTGATGAATGATGATTCAAAACACACATTAACATCATTTTAGGGTTAAAAAACCATTTTTGTGAAAAATCTCAAAAAGTCAAAGTTGACTTTTGTGCACAGTTGACTTTTTATCAGATGAATTCCAAACTGTGCGATCCTCCATGAAATCAAGTCCTTGACCTAAATTAAACTTGATGGATTGATTTCATAGGTGTTATAGGGTGTATTGAATCATGTGTTAGGGTTTGGGAGCATGTCCTGGTCAAAAGTCAAAGCTACAGTTGACTTTTCTCGCGAAACCCTAATTGTGGCTCTGATGAAATTGAGACTTGTTGCTCAAGCTTCTTGGATCAATCCATTGTTGCAAATGGATCAATGTAGTATGTTAGAGACCCTCAAATCATTTCTTGAGGTATTGGCCCATGATTTGTCTAAAAAGTCAACTTTTGGGTGAATTAGGTCAAGAAACCCTAATTCCTGATTTTTGATGAATGCATCCCCTGAGGTCAAATTGACTTGATGCTTGGGTCCATGAGGTTCCATGGGGTATTTTAGGTCATGCTTCGAAGCATTGGCCCATGCCCAGAGGAAATTTTCTATCTGGAGGCCCCGGTCGACCAAAACCCTAATTTGATGACACTGGCGATCTTGAGGCTTAATCCACCTAGAAGGGAGCAACCTTGTGCTTAGTCCTTGAAGTGGGAGCCCTCTTGATCCTTTGTGGATGTTTTAGAGGTTAGACAAGTTGAAGATCATGTCATTCCTTGATTGATCCTTTGTTTAAGAACTCAGAGAGGGCTTGAAACCCTAATTTTGACTGTAGTAAGTGTTCACCCATCTTTGGGGATACTGATGAGGCATGATGGTACATCCATATTGTGATGATAATTTGCACAATGATGGGAAGTCTTAGTGGTCAAAATTTGGGGTATGACAGATGCCCCTATTTAATCTTCTTGGACCCGAAGGTGTGAATGACGAAGGTATTTGGGCATTCGGGGTGCAAGAGGATTAAATATCGGAATACCCGAAATTTTGATGGCGCTTATGAATGGTAGCTTACGCATTCATCCTCTTTTTCTAAGCAATGATGCTTAGAAAAGGTAAAAACTTCCCATCGATCCTGGTCTTTAGCCAAGGAACTGGTCTCAGTTTTCTGATATAAATTTCCCCTCGATCCTGGTTTCCTACCAAGGATCTGGTCTTAGTTTCTGATGTAAACTTCCCCTCGATCCTGGTTTCCTACCAAGGATCTGGTATTAGTTTCTGATGTAAACTTCCCCTCGATCCTGGTTTCCTACCAAGGATCTGGTCTTAATTTCTTTTGTCAATAAACTTTAATGACAAGGGACGCTATTTGTAGCAGTTTTCCTTAAACTTCTCGCCGAATTTTCCTGGGGAGATGCCATTTGATAGAAAAATTTTGATGTCAGACTTGCTGGGGAACCCATCTGTCTGAATTGTAGAGGTGTACAAACTTCTCTGGTGGAGACGCCATTTGTTTCTACTGGGGAAAACGAGTCTCTTGAAAGACTGCTTTCAGCTTGGGGTTATTACATCATACATTTCTCGAGATCTTCTCGGAGAAACTCCATATGATGTGATCCAATTTTGAGGTGCCGATGACCTTTTCATCCGCGGTCTTTCCGGAGAAAAACTGTTGTAGTACCAGATCTTTGCTTAAGAGGCTTCCTCTGGGGATTTTTCCTTAATCCGGGAAAGTGAAGATATCATCTTCAATGTCGAAGAGTGACGTTGGTTGAAGGTTCTCTGGTTTTTCAGAGGTTCAAGTTATCAAAGTGGTCAAGGGCCAACTCTGATCCAGAAATAAACTGGAGGTGAGAGATTATTCAGACGCAACATTTCCTGACGGGGAAAGAACTTGACAACTCGATTGAGAAGACTGTTACCACTACGGGACAAGACCGACTGGAGTGATAGTGATGCAATATGAATGTGAATGCAAATCAATAATGCATGATGTATGTATGTATATGCTGACAAAACTGACGCGACATACAAACTAACGGATGAACACGACTGGATACTCGGCCACAGTGGGGCATGTAGAAATATCGTTGGTTCAAGATAGCAATTCTGCCTTGCTTAGGAGAAACGGACCCTGTTGGGAGCGACACTGGTCGGGCTTAGGAGATGAGAACTCGGCCGAAGATGTCAGATGGAACATTCGCATCTGACATAGCTGATCCTTCATTTAGGCATACTGGTTTAGAAGGAGTACTTCAATTCTGCACTTTGAGGCTCGGACACCTTTGGAGAAGCGACCGATGTTCTTTCGATGTTCAACCGTCAAGAGAAATTACCATCTTTATTTTAAAAGCAGAAAAGTTTTAACAAGTAAATTCATTTTTGTTTCGTTTTAGGAATCGTGGATCAAGTTAAAAACATCATTCTGTAAAGCTAAAACAAATAAGAATTGCAAACAAAAGCACAAGGGCTCAAATTTTATTGATAGGATGGAAACCAGCCAAATGCGTGATTCCATAGAGTATTTACAAAGTTAGAAAATGGTAATTTACAGGGAAAAAGGGCTACGTTGAAACATAACGACCACTATCCTTCTGCCAACTTTGAATTCGGGGCATCCTGAGTTTCTGTCGAAGATGACCTTGACTGGAGTTTCTGATGGACGGCATGACTGCTGAGGAGTTGAACTGATCAGACGTAGTTACTTGTCATTATCCCTAACTTTTGCCTGGATTGTACTTGGAGATTTCCAATCCACCGAGATGATTTTTTGATTTTGTCTCTAATTTTTGCCTGGACCGCCCTTTCGGGTTTTCAATCCACCGAGACGTTTTTTTTAGGCGAAGTATTTCTTGACTACATCAACATTTGTGGGGTAGGCAAATTCCTCTCCGGCCATGGTTGAAAGTCTCAAGGCACCGCCTGAGAAAGCTTTCTTGACCACGTAGGGGCCGTCATAATTCGGAGTTCATTTGCCCCGCGAATCAGTGAGAAATGATTGTATCTTTTTTAGCACAAGGTCTCTTTTCCTAAAGACGCGAGGTCGAACCTTTTTGTCGAACGCCTTCTTCATTCTTTGCTGATACAACTGACCATGGCATAGTGTCGTGATTCGCTTCTCTTCGATCAGATTGAGTTCGTCGTGTCGACTTTGACACCATTCAGCTTCTGTAAGCTTAGCTTCCATCAATACCCGAATTGATGGGATCTCTACTTCTATGGGGGGCACTGCCTCCATGCCATATACTAGAGAGAAAGGGGTTGCCCCTGTTGAAGTACGGACATATGTGCGATAACCGTGAAGAGCAAAGGGCAGCATCTCGTGCCAATCTTTGTAGGTCACAACCATCTTTTGAACGATCCTCTTGATGTTCTTGTTAGCCGCTTCTACCGCTCCGTTCATCTTTGGTCGGTAGGGAGATGAGTTATGGTGTTCGATCTTGAACTCTGCGCACAACTCTTTCATCATCTTGTTGTTAAAGTTAGATCCATTATCAGTAATGATCTGGCTTGGAACACCATAACGGCAGATGATATTGTTTTTGATAAACTGGACCACCACTTGTCGGGTTACATTAGCGTACGACGCTGTCTCGACCCACTTGGTGAAGTAATCAATGGCTACCAGGATGAACCTATGTTCATTCGAAGCCTTAGGTTCAATCAAGCCAATCATGTCGATCCCCCATATGGAAAAAGGCCAAGGGGAAGAGAGAACTTTGAGATGAGTTGGCGGTACATGAATTTTGTCAGAGTATATCTGACACTTGTGACACCTCCTCATGTACTTGTAGCAGTCGGATTCCATGATCGACCAATAGTAGCCTGCTCTTAGAATTTTTCTCGCCATTGTACATCCATTGGCATGTGTGCCAAAGGATCCTTCATGAATTTCTTTTATTAACAAGTTTGCTTCTGGTCTGTCTACGCATCGGAGCAAGACCATATCAAAGTTTCTCTTATAGAGTGTATCACCGCTCAGAAAGAAACTGCCTGCCAACCTTCTGGGGGGTTTTCTATCTTTCTTGGATGCCCCAGGTGGGTACTCTTGTTTCTGAAGGAAGTATTTGATATCGTGATACCAAGGTTTGTCGTCTATGTCTGCTTCGATCATGAAGATATAAGTGGGCCGTTCAAGGCACATTATGTCGATCTTAGGTAGGTCGTTCCATTGACCTACACTAATCATGGAAGAGAGAGTAGCTAATGCATCAGCCATGTGATTCTCCTCACGAGGGATGTGATGAAACTCGATTCTGTTGAAGAAGGGTAGCAACCTTCTTGCATAATCTTTGTAAGGAATCAATTCTGATTGGTATGTGTTCCAATCTCCTTTAATCTGATTGATAACCAGGGCTGAGTCTCCATATACGTCCAAGTTTTTGATCCTTAAATCAATCGCTTCCTCGAGACCCATAATACAAGCTTCGTATTCGGCCTCGTTGTTTGTACACTTGAACGTAAGTCTGGCGGTGAAAGGAATGTGGGTACCCTAAGGTGTTATGATGATTGCCCTAATTCCATTTCCGTAATGATTAACTGATCCGTCAAAGACAAATCCCCATTGGGAACCTGGTTCTGGCCCTTCACTGGGTAGCGGTTCATCGCAATCTTTCATTTTCAAGTACATGACATCTTCTTCTGGGAAGTTAAACCCGGTCGACTCTTGATTGTCAATCGGTTGATGAGCCAAATGATCGGCTAAAATACTCCCTTTAACGGGTTTTTAAGCATGGTACTCTATGTCATATTCTGATAACAACATCTGCCAACGGGCGATCCTTCCCGTGAGAGCAGGCTTTTCAAAAACATACTTGATAGGATCCATTTCGGAGACCAACCAAGTAGTGTGATGAATCATGTACTGGCGAAGACGTTTGGCTACCCAAGCCAAAGCGCAGCAATTTTTCTCAAGCATAGTGTATCGAGTCTCGCAGTCGGTGAACTTCTTGATCAGATAGTAGATGGCAGACTCTTTCCTTTTGGTTTTGTCTTGTTGGCCAAGTACACAACCCATGGAGTATTCCAAGACTATTAAATAGATGATTAGTGGTCTTTCCTCCACTGTTGGTGATAGAATCGGCGGATTCAACAGGTATTCCTTAATACTGTCGAAGGCGGTTTGACAATCTTTTGTCCAAACGCAATCCTGATTCTTTTTAAGTAATTTGAAGATTGGCGCACATGTTGCGGTCATAAGGAATATGAATCTGGAAATGTAGTTCAAACGTCCCAGGAATCCTCTGACTTATTTTTTCAGTTTTTGGAGAAGGCATTTCTTGAATGGCCTTGACCTTGTCAGGATCAACCTCAATTCCCTGCTGGCTGACGATAAACCCTAAGAGTTTCCCTGAACAGACACCGAAGGTGCACTTGTTGGGATTCAAGAGGAGTTTGTACTTTCTCAAACGCTCGAATAGTATTGACAGGTGGGTAACATGCTCCTCTTCTGTCTTATATTTTGCAATCATATCATCGATATATACCTCGATTTCTTTGTGTATCATGTCATGAAACAGAGTAGTCATGGCCCTTTGATAGGTTGCCCCAGCATTCTTCATACCGAACGACATTACCTTGTAACAAAAAGTACCCCATGGGGTGATGAACGGAGTTTTCTCCATGTCTTTCGGCGCCATTTTGATCTGGTTATATCCCGAGAATCCATCCATGAAGGAGAAAACTTTGAACTTTGCTGTACTGTCTACCAGCATGTCAATGTGTGGCAAAGGAAAGTCGTCCTTTGGACTAGCCTTGTTTAGATCTCTGTAATCGAAACACATTCTGACCTTTCCGTCCTTTTTGGGAACAGGCACGATGTTGGCTAACCATTGAGGATATTCTGATGTGGTGAGGAAACCCGCGTCAATCTGCTTCTGTACCTCCTCTTTGATTTTGATGGCCATGTCCGGATGAGTTCGTCTTAACCTCTGTTTTACTGGCGGACATTCCGATCTTAACGGTAAGTGATATTCCACGATGTTGGTATCCAACCCTGGCATATCCTGATAGGACCAAACGAATACATCGGGGAATTCTTTGAGAAGCTTTATCAAACCCTCTCTGGCAGTTGGACTGAGCAGTGCCCCAATCCTGATTTCTTTTCTCTCTTTTTCTGAACCCAAGTTTACCGTTTCCAACGGCTCTTTGTGAGGTTCGATGGACCTTTCCTCTTGTCTGAGTAATCGGGAGATCTCTTCTGGAATTTCGTTGTCAACTTCTTCTTCAGCCCCAAATACCGGGAACTCAAAGTCGGGAGAAGGCATCGGATCGTATGTTTCAACGGGGTTTAAAACAAGCAGTCTACAAGACGTGATGATTTGTTTTAGAAGAGATAGAGAGAATGCAAGAGTGTGTGAAGTGCATTTTCTGAAAAATGCTCGTTTATTATTTTTGAGTTGTTTTTTAGGATTACCATTTTCTAAAAAAAGTGAAAAGAGAAAACATCAATTAATGCGGAAATTATAGAACGACGTTATTTTTTTAATGAACAAGTCGATTCTTGAAACTACAGCCCTATAAAACAAAACTCTGTCACTTTGGGCGAAGCTAAGAGGGAAATTTACAGAAAATGAGCCCTATCAGAACATCTGTTTCACCTGGGCAGGGTGAAAGGTTAAAGATGGCAATTACTTTGACTGATGAACGATCTTCGAAACATCGACAGTAACCCATTGGCGGAGAACCCCTCGGTGAATCACAAAGTCTGGCACCTTCCTCGATTTGTCTTCAGAAATAACGCTGATTTCTGGTGGAGCAGGGTCGTTGGAATCTGTCTCCCACACAGAGTTATCGTAGGAGGATTGCTCTGTTGTATTTTGCATAGTATTTGTGCTCTCAGGTAGATCTCCCCATCCAGTTGGCTGGATGTCTTCGATCCTGATACGAGAGCTTTCGGGAGCAGTGTACTTGACCATATAGTCGTATTTTCCACTTGGTTGTCCCAGGGTGTCCCACACTTCTTCGGAACTGGAGGAGTCATCTCTCTCGATGACGTTGACCTCGGGAAAAGCATAGTTGATGAATTCTAGTCCTGTAAAACGTTGCGAATTCATCGTCGTGTTGGGTATTCTCAGGATAACCTGGGTGTTGATCCCGTGGTATGGCGGGGACACATGTATTCTGTTTAATGATGCTCAGCTGATTTTCATTGTTCGGCTGATTTCGTTGCCCCAAGTCTCCGGGATACGGCTGCCAGATAGGCAGGCCATCCATTGGGCCATAATAGTCATGGTCAAAGTTGTCTTTCATTAGAGTGTCCTCCTCTAATGAGTTTGGTGGAGCCCGACATCCTTCCGGATCACAATCTTCATATATCATTTTGACGTCTGACCTGGGTATAAACCTTGGACTCTGTGTAGGAAAGCAAAAGGGAATCTGCGTTTCGTCCTGAGACATATAACTGTCCTCATTGAGATAGGATTCCCATTCTTCCTCCATATCGGAAGAATTGTCTTTATTGATGGTATGCACTTCTTGAGGCACTGGGTGAAGGAAACCTCCACTGTGGAAGAAGTCCTGAATGGGATGAAGACTTTTATTGCTGGTAGTAGCTGTCTGGGTACAGGTTGCAGAAAAACCAAGACCCTTCTTTGTTTTATTGTCAGTAGCAATGACAAGCTATCCCCATCCTTTTGTATTGGCACCCTCGCCTGCTTTGATAGCATCCTTGTATGAGGAAATGGTAGTTCCCTCTTCGGATTGATTGTCCTTGCTCACCGACAGTGCTTGGAACTGAGTTCCAATAACCTCCTCGGGTTCTCCACCAGTAGATGATGATAAGTTACTCACGAGCAAGGCTTGTTCTCCACAGACCGTGACGAGCTGGTTGTTCTGGACGAACTTTAACTTTTGGTGGAGGGTTGAGGTGATCGCCCCAGCCTGATGTATCCAAGGTCTTCCTAATAAACAACTGTACGTTGCTCAGATGTCCATGACCTGGAAAGTGACTTGGAAAGTGTGAGGACCAATAGTTATGGGAAGGTCGACTTCGCTGATAACTACTTTTCTGGATCCATCAAATGCTTTGACGGCGACCTCGCTGGTTCTCATCGGAGGTCCTTCGAAGGATAATTGCATCAAAATGGACTTCGGCATAACATTCAGGGCTGACCCTGTGTCTATCAGCACACTGGCTAAAGCATCGCCCTGGCAGCTGACTGTGATATTGAGTGCCATGTTATGACGGCGACCCTCTTCAGGTAATTCCTCATCACTAAATCCCAAGTTATTGTAGGAAGTGATGTTAGAGACAATTCTATCGAACTGTCTAATTGTTACATCCTGTTCCACAAAGGCCTGCTCTAAGACTTTCTGTAGAGCCTCCATGTGCGCTTCTGAACTAAGTAAAAGTGATAATACCGAGATCTTTGAAGGAGTTTGTAACAGTTGATCGACAATGTTGTATTCACTCCTTTGGATGAGCTTCAGCATCTCATCATCGTTTTTTGAAAGGTCGGGATTACTGGATTGACCGGCTGGTGGATTGGGAACTTCTATCTGAGGTTCCTTTTCTCTGCTGGGTTCTCTAACTCCTCGGTCGAAGATTTTACCACTCTGTGTTACTCGACTGATGTCTGCAATATTCACGACGGAGGGTAACAGAATTTCCTTTCCGCTCTCAATTGTTGTTGCAC
Organism: Lathyrus tuberosus; assembly: GCA_022829125.1. NCBI lineage: Eukaryota > Viridiplantae > Streptophyta > Magnoliopsida > Fabales > Fabaceae > Lathyrus > Lathyrus tuberosus. Next base: position 5,562,727 of record JALAZF010000306.1, on the reverse strand, counting down.
CGTATTTGTAAGGGATAGCCTTAGTTGATTCATACGGTAATGGTCCTGGTAGATAGATGACTATGGGAGCCTTCTGATTTTTCCGACCATCGTAAGCAATATCGACCAGTTCCTGGTTGGGAACTCTCGATTCGTCAAGTAGAGGGATGATGGTACAAACATCCCTAGCCCTCTGATGATCAGAGATTATGACAACGTCCTCAACTTGATCAGCGAGGTAGTCCGGCGCCCAGTTGATTGGTCTGGAACCCGGATATGGGCGAATCTCTCTACGATCCACCTGACCCTGAAGAGCTGCTCGCACAAGGTAACATCCTTGGTTACTTTTCGAACAGACTCTACAACGTTCATAGTTGTGTGGTGGCACCTGGCCACGCCCTCTTTGAATACAATGTAACCTCACTAGGTCAGTTTCCACATATTGGACATCCTGACTTTGATGCCGAGTGGGGTTCCCGTTGGTAATACTAATTTGCTGGGTGTCTTCATCCATATAGATTGAGAGCCACCAGTGATTCAACAAGAACTGAAGTGTTTCCTGGACAAGGGCACAACCTTGATCATTTTCACAGCCCGCCTTACAGCTCTGATAATCATGTGATACCAGGAACCCGAGCCGGACCTGTTTAGCATGTAACTCCACCAGGTTGGTATTCATTAAGCGAATGTCGAAGATTTGGATCATGTTGATCTGATAGGGATTCCTATCATGGTAGTCTTGAATCCATCCAAGATCCATCTGACGCTGGAGGGCCTCTTGTACAAAAGAGCATCCCTGTTTGTTTACTGAGCAAGTCAGACAGGAACTGTAATCGTGCCACGGTAGATTATGATACTGGCTTTACCTGGAGTGCATCGCCACCAAATTGACATTCATTGCATGGATTTTGTGGTTTTGAATGATGTTAGAATTCGTGTAAACCATGTTAACTCCACGAACTCGGTGCTCTTGGATCCATCTGAGATCCATCTGTTCCTGTAGAGCTTATTGCACCACAGAACATCCTCGACTGCTTTTAGAGCAGATATCACACTGGTGATAATTATGAGGTGGCACATGACCATATCCACTCTGTCTACAATGCATCTTAACCAAGTTTGAAATTCTGGTGCATGTGCAGAATTCAGATGTCCTAGAATATGCCGTTCGACATCTGGTCTGACATGATCATAAATGGCAAGGTATAATCCAATAAACATGGTACTGAAAAGAAATAAGAGCAAGACACATAGAATTGTTAACCCAGTTCGGATCTAACTATCCTACATCTGGGGGCTACCAAGCCAGGGATGAAGTCCACTATTAGTGGTATCAATTCAAAGCTAAACAACCCGTTTACAACTTTTCACTTAATCACTACCCAATGACCCTTCTACCTAGATCCTCTCTAGATATGAGAAACCCTTCTCACTCCCAATCATCGCAATGATGTCTAGCAGTTGACAATCCGCCACTGCATCAATAGCCCTTCACCTATACACCAGTTCAACAAGAACGACACTTTTCCAAGACACAACTTAGAGTTACTTAAAAGCTTCCTCCAAGAACAATACTCCTCTTACTTAATAGTTTCGAGGATCACACTAACAAACTGTCCAACTCACAGGTCGAGTGGTACAAGAACCAACCCTAATAATATAACTTTACATCTTTGGTTGCGTTGCAAAACTAGGTTACAAGACATCTATATATATAACCTATTCCCAACTGGATTTTGGGCCTACAAAAACACAGCAAATGAGCTGCTACAAATCAGCAGAAACTTCTGCTACAAAATAGGACTTTAATCTTTAACTTCCTAAAATATCTCCATATTTAGAAAGTGTATATTTTCCCATATTCTTCTCAAAATCAGACTTGAATCTTCAAACCTTTTAATTCAGCGCCACCTGGAATTTGCATATTATTTCCTGAAACTTCTGCATCTGTTAGGATATAACAGAATTCTACATTCTCTTCAGTTCTGGCGCGATGTCGAATGAACCTGCATGGGACATCTCGATAGGACATGTTGTTCTAGATGTTAACACTACTTCAACTCAACATGTTCCAATGCACACTAGGACTTCTTGCTCAACCTGTTCTTCTTTAGCAAGATAAACCAGACTATCTAACATATTGCTGCTATTATTTGTTTTACAAAATTAATGCCAACCCTTAAAATTAAAGAACTAACATTCTCCCCCTTTGGCAAATTTTGGCTAAAACAAATACACATAAACATTACAGCACATATTACAGCAGCAATCACAATACTATACTACTGTCAGTAGTCATCAGCAACTACTGAACCTAACAGTAACCATCAGTAGCTACTGTGAACAACAATCCTGGAGAAACATCTTCTAGGGAATATTTGATGTTAGGACATCATGTCTAACAACTCTTTTTTTTTCGCGCATCTCTATGAGCTCCATAACATCACCTTCGAGCATCCCACCACAATTACTTCAGGCAGCACATCAGGAGGTAAGAGGTAGAAAGTCCCGAAGTTATGCACATGAGGAAGAAGATATCCAATACTCCCCCTCAAATCAGGAATCTGAGGAAAATTCTTCTACACATTTCTTTTTCCTTTCAAGAAGGATCCAGCTACATAGTAGAAGACTCCTCCAGAAAAGAAGCGTCTGTCTTGACACAAAGGACCAATGGTGGCATGAGAGATTTCTGCACACCTTAAATGATCAGACGCCCCCAGTCAACCTGTGGCATTAGATAAAACTTAAGAGGTATCAATCTATCAACCCAGGTAACTCAGAACACAAGTCACAACTGTGTTCATAACTCAGGACACAAGTCACAATCGGAACTCAACACCAACTCAAGAATTTTACCACTCTCTTCGCAAACAATTGGAACTGCAGACTCAGTGCTGACTCATAACAAGGCATCTGTATAACCCATTTCACACACCCTTTCTCCCCCTTTTTAGCCAAAACTTGGCAAAGAAGGCCCTCACAGAACCAGACCCAAGTGACACTTACCCAAATACGAATAAACGCCATAAGACTAGTGAAACAAGACACTCACTTGGCAGGAGGAGAAGAGAGAAGCCCCTATAAATAGCTGACCAGTCACTTAGGAATTAACGAGCCTTGAATATGTCAAGATTCTTGGTCAAAGAAACGCTATTTTAGGTATCAAACACTCCATTCAACATTCAATGCCTACCTTCCAAAAACTGCCTTGACTGCCTTAAATGTTTCTTAACAGAATGTTACCATAAATTAGGCCAATAACGCTTCATGCATAGGCAAAGACACGTGTTTTGCCTTATCCTTATACCACCGTCCAGAGTAATTCCTTGTTTGGCTCAAGAGATAAAAAAACATGTCCTGTACCATGTTCTGACATCTTATCAGACAATGTCTGCTTGCTCACAACATTATCAGCCCAAGACTCCACAGACCCCTATACAAACCCATCTTCTTATCATATGGATACTGAGACAACTTCTCTCAATCCCTTCTAGATTCCTTCAAGGTAGCAGAGTAAAAATAAAGTCACCCAAAACCACCAAATCTGCTTTTCAGACCTCTTCTACACAGCTATGATGTATCCCATCATGAAGTTCGACATCACACTGCACAAACTTGACCAGCGCACATGCTACACAAAAATCTGCACCCTTGCAGTAATAGACCATAGACGACAGCCTTAACTCCCCCTGACATGAACAACCAAAGTTCCTTGAACCAGATGATAGCTCAATGATATTGCTACATTCTCAAAATCAAGAACTGCCACTTCTTGTATCTGTTGAGCATAATCTCACCAGGTTTACGCCGTAGAAGCCCACTTGATTCACACATTCCATAACAAATGTCTTGCAACACAAGATAAGGATTACCACCACCTTTTACTTATATTAGAAGAACCTTCAGCCATTCACCACTGACAATACCCTTCTGTCCAAGCACCTAATGAAGTCTTCATCATGAAAGTAGTCATGCATTGCCAGAACAAACTACTTATCATCAAGATCTGAATCTGCCCATTCTAATCCACATTATGTCAGAACTGCCACTTCAGATAATAATGTTGCTTCTTCTAACTCCACAAGTACAGTCCCAGACCTTTATCCAGGATACACAAAGAACAATGATGTTGTAACATTATGTAGGACATCAACATTGGATAGAAGATCACACCTTCTGATTCAGTCAGCTGATAAGGCTACCTCGGGTTGTCATCAACCACAAACACTCAGAAAGAATAAATTCCTGAACCATAATATCCAGACTGCAGACTTGCATAATTCTCTGGACAAATACTTAGTCTCCCGTCCAAGTATTTACCCTTATGCATAACATCAATAATAGACAATTACTAAGTCTCCCGTCAAAGTATCTACTATTAGTTAGAATAAGGTCATCTTCTGCATACGTCTGACAACTTCTGATTCATATATTCACAAGTTACTTAAACTTGGATCAGTGACTTGATCTTGGACTTCTTTCTGTGCAAAACAGCCTTGGCTGAACAAGCAACCACCTGAATTGATGTTCCAACATCAATCTCAGTCACACATCTTTACAGAGCTCTTCTGAGGATATCATCTAGTAAAGCTTTGGCACACGAGGATCAAACATCAGTAGCTGATCAAGCTCCCAGGTCATATCACATTCAGAAGCAGGAACATCTCAAGGGTCTTCTCCTTAAATCACATCATCTTGTCTGACTTTGAGATGTTGGATGTCATCCATAATCACTCTGCCTCTTCTAATCCTTCAGCCACACTCATCCCAGACAATTTGCCTGATAATCCAAGCACATAGTCACCAACCAACCCCACCGGCTGATTCAACTCCACAGTGCTTAACCCTTAAAAGTTTTCCACTACACCAGAATAAGAGTTCCATGCTCTCAAAGACTTGATAAATGTCATCAAGTTTGAGTAAACAACCTCCATCATGAATCAGAGAAACATCATCCAGACAGCTTAAGAAAATAAGTTCTTAATACATTAATGTCAAGACATGTCTTCAAGGTCATTCAAAACATCAGGTACTCTCCCTCAAAATCTGCCAAGAGCACTTCAGAGAATCATACAGACTGTGATTAGATCATATCACAGTCAATACTTATCTAGCTTCACAAGATCATTCAGATAATGCTTCCAAATAACAGAGGAAACTCATAACTTTTTGGATCTTTGACCTTCATGTCCAAGAAGTCTGCTAGAGATAATACTTCTTGAATCTCAGGTTCTCCACTCCTGCAGCAAGGACCAGAAATAAACTGACCTCAGGAGTAAATAACAAGTTGATCACACCTTGATCAACTCACACATCTAAGATAAGCTTCAAGGCCAGAAACTTCTTAGACATACCACCCAGATGCCTCCTCTTCCAGATCAGGAGTAGGTTCCAAACTCATGTGATCAAACCACATTAGTTTAGCACCCAGAGCATCTGCTATGCCATTCCTATAGACATCAGAATTCTGCACAATTCTGACGTGATGTTCTAACACAAGATAGGACATCATTCCAAGGAACACATCAAGAGATCAAGGACTGGAGATTAGCTCTTTTAGGAATAGAAGCAAAAGTAAATTACTTCTCAATATCTTCTGATCTCTTCCTTACAACTTCACTTATCAGTGCCTTTATGAGTGGACTTGAACAATAATCTTCAAGTATCATTGACAAAGTAAGTTGAAGCAGTCTCGCATATATCCTGTCACCATAGGATATACAACCTCAGGAGTTTTCAGATAGATTCGCAGCGGATCAAACACAAACTCCTCAAGGCCTTCAGGTGTCACATATTAGACCTAGCATCATAATTCAGGTGACACCACAATAAATCAAACCTACGGAACCACTACACAGCAGTTTTTCAACTACTCCTCCAAGCCTCAGCACACACCACTGCCTATCACGAACAGTCCATCCTCCACTTCTAGGGACCATTCTCACACCTATATAAACTACTCCAAGTTCAAACAACTTTTCAGTAGAAAGCTTCTACCTTGACCACGAACCATAAAGTATCTTCCCTCGGATCTCATTCAGATATAGAACAGAATGACCTGCTCTGATACCAATTGAAATTTTGGTGTATGTGCAGAATTCAGATGTCCTAGAATATGTCATTCGACATCTGGTCTGACATGATCATAAATGGCAAGGTATAATCCAATAAACATGGTACTGAAAAGAAATAAGAGCAAGACACACAGAATTGTTAACCCAGTTCGGATCTAACTATCCTACATCTGGGGGCTACCAAGCCAGGGATGAAGTCCACTATTAGTAGTATCAATTCAAAGCTAAACAACCCGTTTACAACTTTTCACTTAATCACTACCCAATGACCCTACTACCTATATCCTCTCTAGATATGAGAAACCCTTCTCACTCCCAATCATCGCAATGATGTCGAGCAGTTGACAATCCGCCACTGCATCAACAGCCCTTCACCTATACACCAGTTCAACAAGAACGACACTTTTCCAAGACACAACTTAGAGTTGCTTAAAAGCTTCCTCCAAGAACAATACTCCTCTTACTTAATAGTTTCGAGGATCACACTAACAAACTGTCTAACTCACAGGTCGAGTGGTACAGGAACCAACCCTAATAATAGAACTTTACATCTTTGGTTGCATTGCAAAACTAGGTTACAAGACATCTATATATATAACCTATTCCCAACTGGATTTTGGGCCTACAAAAACACAGCAAATGAGCTGCTACAAATCAGCAGAAACTTCTGCTACAAAATAGGACTTTAATCTTTAACTTCCTAAAATATCTCCATATTTAGAAAGTGTATATTTTCCCATATTCTTCTCAAAATCAGACTTGAATCTTCAAACCTTTTAATTCAGCGCCACCTGGAATTTGCATATTATTTCCTGAAACTTCTGCATCTGTTAGGATATAACAGAATTCTACATTCTCTTCAGTTCTGGCGCGATGTCAAATGAACCTGCATGGGACATCTCGATAGGACATGTTGTTCCAGATGTTAACACTACTTCAGCTCAACATGTTCCAATGCACACTAAGACTTCTTGCTCAACCTGTTATTCTTTAGCAACATAAACCAGACTATCTAAGTTATTGCTGCTATTATTTGTTTTACAAAATTAATGCCAACCCTTAAAATTAAAGAACTAACATTCTCCCCCTTTGGCAAATTTTGGCTAAAACAAATACACATAAACATTACAGCACATATTACAGCAGCAATCACAATACTATACTACTGTCAGTAGTCATCAGCAACTACTGAACCTAACAGTAACCATCAGTAGCTACTGTGAACAGCAATCCTGGAGAAACATCTTCTAGGGAATATTTGATGTTAGGACATCATGTCTGACAACTCTTTTTTTTTTTGCGCATCTTTATGAGCTCCATAACATCACCTTCGAGCATTCCACCACAATTACTTCAGGCAGCACATCAGGAGGTAAGAGGTAGAAAGTCCCGAAGTTATGCACATGAGGAAGAAGATATCCAATACTCCCCCTCAAATCAGGAATCTGAGGAACATTCTTCTACACATTTCTTTTTCCTTTCAAGAAGGATCCAGCTACATAGTAGAAGACTCCTCCAGAAAAGAAGCGTCTGTCTTGACACAAAGGACCAATGGTGGCATGAGAGATTTCTGCACACCTTAAATGATCAGACGCCCCCAGTCAACCTGTGGCATAAGATAAAACTTAAGAGGTATCAATCTATTAACCCATGTAACTCAGAACACAAGTCACAACTGTGTTCATAACTCAGGACACAAGTCACAATCGGAACTCAACACCAACTCAAGAATTTTAACACTCTCTTCGCAAATAATTAGAACTGCAGACTCAGTGCTGACTCATAACAAGGCATCTGCATAACCCATTTCACACACCCTTTCTCCCTCTTTTTAGCCAAAACTTGGCAAAGAAGGCCCTCACAGACCCAGACCCAAGTGACACTTACCCAAATACGAACAAACGCCATAAGACTAGTGAAACAAGACACTCACTTGGCAGGAGGAGAAGAGAGCAGCCCCTATAAATAGCTGACCAGTCACTTAGGAATTAACGAGCCTTGAATATGTCAAGATTCTTGGTCAAAGAAACGCTATTTTAGGTATCAAACACTCCATTCAACATTCAATGCCTACCTTCCAAAAACTGCCTTGACTGCCTTAAATGTTTCTTAACAGAATGTTACCATAAATTAGGCCAATAACGCTTCATGCATAGGCAAAGACACGTGTTTTTCCTTATCCTTATACCACCGTCCATGGTAATTCCTTGTTTGGCTCAAGAGAGAAAAAAAAAACATGTCCTGTACCATGTTCTGACATCTTATCAGACAATGTCTGCTTGCTCACAACATTATCAGCCTAAGACTCCACAGACCCCTATACAAACCCATCTTCTTATCAGATGGATACTGAGACAACTTCTCTCAATCCCTTCTAGATTCCTTCAAGGTAGCAGAGTAAAAATAGTCACCAAAAACCACCAAATCTGCTTTTCAGACCTCTTCTACACAGCTATGATGTATCCCATCATGAAGTTCGACATCACACTGCACAAACTTGACCAGCGCACATGCTACACAGAAATCTGCACCCTTGCAGTAATAGACCATAGACGACAGCCTTAACTCCCCCTGACATGAACAACCAAAGCTCCTTGAACCAGATGATAGCTCAATGATATTGCCACATTCTCAAAATCAAGAACTGCCACTTCTTGTATCTGTTGAGCATAATCTCACCAGGTTTACGTCGTAGAAGCCCACTTGATTCACACATTCCATAACAAATGTCTTGCAACACAAGATAAGGATTACCACCACCTTTTACTTGTATTAGAAGAACCTTCAGCCATTCACCACTGACAATACCCTTCTGTCCAAGCACCTAATGAAGTCTTCATCATGAAAGTAGTCATGCATTGCCAGAACAAACTACTTATCATCAAGATCAGAATCTGCCCATTCTAATCCACATTATGTCAGAACTGCCACTTCAGACAATAATGCTGCTTCTTCCAACTCCACAAGTACAGTCCCAGACCTTTATCCAGGATACACAAAGAACAATGATGTTGTAACATTATGTAGGACATCAACATTGGATAGAATATCACACCTTCTGATTCAGTCAGCTGATAAGGCTACCTCAGGTTGTCATCAACCACAAACACTCAGAAAGAATAAATTCCTGAACCATAATATCCAGACTGCAGACTTGCATAATTCTCTGGACAAATACTTAGTCTCCCGTCCAAGTATTTACCCTTATGCATAACATCAATAATAGACAAATACTAAGTCTCCCGTCAAAGTATCTACTATTAGTTAGAATAAGGTCATCTTCTGCATACGTCTGACAACTTCTGATTCATATATTCACAAGTTACTTAAACTTGGATCAGTGACTTGATCTTGGACTTCTTTCTGTGCAAAACAGCCTTGGCTGAACAAGCAACCACCTGAATTGATGTTCCAACATCAATCTCAGTCACACATCTTTACAGAGCTCTTCTGAGGATATCATCTATTAAAGCTTTGGCACACGAGGATCAAACATCAGTAGCTGATCAAGCTCCCAGGTCATATCACATTCAGCAGCAGGAACATCTCAAGGGTCTTCTCCTTAAATCACATCATCTTGTCTGACTTTGAGATGTTGGATGTCATCCACAATTACTCTGCCTCTTCTAATCCTTCAGCCACACTCATCCCAGACAATTTGGCTGATAATCCAAGCACATAGTCACCAACCAACCCCACCGGCTGATTCAACTCCACAGTGCTTAACCCTTGAAGGTTTTCCACTACACCAGAATAAGAGTTCCATGCTCTCAAAGACTTGATAAATGTCATCAAGTTTGAGTAAACAACCTCTATCCTGAATCAGAGAAACATCATCCAGACAGCTTAAGAAAATAAGTTCTTAATACATTGATGTCAAGACATGTCTTCAAGGTCATTAAAAACATCAGGTACTCTCCCTCAAAATCTGCCAAGAGCACTTCAGAGAATCATACAGACTGTGATTAGATCATATCACAATCAATACTTATCTAGCTTCACAAGATCATTCAGATAATGCTTCCAAATAACAGAGGAAACTCATAACTTTTTGGATCTTTGACCTTCATGTCCAAGAAGTCTGCTAGAGATAATACTTCTTGAATCTCAAGTTCTCAACTCCTGCAGCAAGGTCCAGAAATAAACTGACCTCAGGAGTAAATAACATGTTGATCACACCTTGATCAACTCACACATCTAAGATAAGCTTCAAGGCCAGAAACTTCTTAGACATACCACCCAGATGCCTCCTCTTCCAGATCAGGAGTAGGTTCCAAACTCATGTGATCAAACCACATTAGTTTAGCACCCAGAGCATCTGCTATGCCATTCCTATAGACATCAGAATTCTGCACAATTCTGACGTGATGTTCTAACACAAGATAGGACATCATTCCAAGGAACACATCAAGAGATCAAGGACTGGAGATTAGCTCTTTTAGGAATAGAAGCAAAAGTAAATTACTTCTCAATATCTTCTGATCTCTTCCTTACAACTTCACTTATCAGTGCCTTTATGAGTGGACTTGAACAATAATCTTCAAGTATCATTGACAAAGTAAGTTGAAGCAGTCTCGCATATATCCTGTCACCATAGGATATACAACCTCAGGAGTTTTCAGATAGATTCGCAGCGGATCAAACACAAACTCCTCAAGGCCTTCAGGTGTCACATATTAGACCTAGCATCATAATTCAGGTGACACCACAATAAATCAAACCTACGGAACCACTACACAGCAGTTTTTCAACTACTCCTCCAAGCCTCAGCACACGCCACTGCCTGTCACGAACAGTCCATCCTCCACTTCTAGGGACCATTCTCACACCTATATAAACTACTCCAAGTTCAAACAACTTTTCAGTAGAAAGCTTCTACCTTGACCACGAACCAGAAAGTATCTTCCCTCGGATCTCATTCAGATATAGAACATAATGATCTGCTCTGATACCAATTGAAATTCTGGTGTATGTGCAGAATTCAGATGTCCTAGAATATGTCGTTCGACATCTGGTCTGACATGATCATAAATGGCAAGGTATAATCCAATAAACATGGTACTGAAAAGAAATAAGAGCAAGACACACAGAATTGTTAACCCAGTTCGGATCTAACTATCCTACATCTGGGGGCTACCAAGCCAGGGATGAAGTCCACTATTAGTAGTATCAATTCAAAGCTAAACAACCCGTTTACAACTTTTCACTTAATCACTACCCAATGACCCTTCTACCTAGATCCTCTCTAGATATGAGAAACCCTTCTCACTCCTAATCATCGCAATGATGTCTAGCAGTTGACAATCTGCCACTGCATCAACAGCCCTTCACCTATACACCAGTTCAACAAGAACGACACTTTTCCAAGACACAACTTAGAGTTGCTTAAAAGCTTCCTCCAAGAACAATACTCCTCTTACTTAATAGTTTCGAGGATCACACTAACAAACTGTCCAACTCACAGGTCGAGTGGTACAAGAACCAACCCTAATAATATAACTTTACATCTTTGGTTGCGTTGCAAAACTAGGTTACAAGACATCTATATATATAACCTATTCCCAACTGGATTTTGGGCCTACAAAAACACAGCAAATGAGCTGCTACAAATCAGCAGAAACTTCTGCTACAAAATAGGACTTTAATCTTTAACTTCCTAAAATATCTCCATATTTAGAAAGTGTATATTTTCCCATATTCTTCTCAAAATCAGACTTGAATCTTCAAACCTTTTAATTCAGCGTCACCTGGAATTTACATATTATTTCCTGAAACTTCTGCATCTGTTAGGATATAACAAAATTCTACATTCTCTTCAGTTCTGGCGCGATGTCGAATGAACCTGCATGGGACATCTCGATAGGACATGTTGTTCCAGATGTTAACACTACTTCAGCTCAACATGTTCCAATGCACACTAGGACTTCTTGCTCAACCTGTTCTTCTTTAGCAAGATAAACCAGACTATCTAACATATTGCTGCTATTATTTGTTTTACAAAATTAATGCCAACCCTTAAAATTAAAGAACTAACAAAGTTGGCCCTTAATAAGAGTACATCGTGAATTTGATAGATGTTGTTAGTCTCTCCCTCTATCAAATTGACCGTAGCCTTCTCGTATTGAGGCAGCGGGTTCGTGAGAACATTAGGATTTGTATCCTTGAAAGATAAGACCCCGCTCCTGACAAGCTTTTGCACCTCGGATTTGAAACTGAGACAGTTCTCTATGTTATGCCCTGATCCTCCTTGATGGTAAGGGCAAGTCTGATCCACCTTAAACCAAAAAGGCAGATTTTTCGGTACTGTAAGAGGGCACTTAGTCTGGACATGCCCCTTTGCCAGTAGTAACGGAAATAGTTCTGCGTATGATACGGGTATAGGATCAAATCCTGGTGGACGCGTTGTACGGTTGTTATTGTATGGAGGACGAGCCTGCTGAAGAGGTTGTTGTGTCCTTTGTTGATTAGGTTGGCTCTGTGCGACCTGAGGTTGATACGTAGGAATAGGCGCAGGATTGATTGCAGGAGTTACAGCTGCTACTGGTTGATAACGTCGCCTTTGCTTTCCGAGAGAGATATTCCCAATATCCTGCTCTTTTTTCTTAGGGAGAGCACTACCGTATCGTTTTGCACTACTTGATGATCCAGCGTCTTTTACTAAACGTCCTTCTTAGACGGCTTCCTCAAGACGAACTCCCATGCCCACCATCTCGGTGAAGTCGCTGGGCGCGCTGGAAACCGTTCTGTCGTAGTAAAATGAGCTCAAGGTCTTTAATAATATCTTTGTCATCTCTTTTTCCTCAAGAGGTGGACAAATTTGAGTGACAATTTCACGCCATCTCTGAGCGTATTCCTTAAAGGTTTCCTTGTCCTTTTGTGACATTGATCGGAGTTGATCTATGTCTGGTGCCATGTTCAGATTGTATTTATATTGTTGGACGAAGGCAGTGCCAAGATCTCTAAAGTGCTAATCGTAGCACGGTTTAAACCCATGTACCATTTTAGTGCGGCACCGGTTAAACTATCCTGAAAGTAGTGAATCAGTAGATCCTGATTTTCTGTCTGAGCTGACATTCGCCGAGCGTACATCACCAAGTGACTCTGAGGGAAAGAGTTACCCTTATACTTTTCAAAGTCGGGCACTTGAAACTTGTGCGGGACTTTCACGTTTGGGACCAAGCAGAGGTCCTCGGCGTCCTTTCCAAATAAATCCTGATCGCGAAAGGCCTGTAGTTCTTTCTGCATTTCCAGAAATTGTTCCTGGAACTCATTCATTCTTTCGAACATGCTTTCATTTCCACCAGAAGGTATCTGTGGAATCTGTCCTTCCGGGACAGTGTGTACCACGGGCGGTGGTATATTCATTATGGCCGAGACTCTCGGTGCCTCCCGAAGTTTGTAACCTTCAGGAGTTGCTGTCATTCCCCTGGCATCTTCGTTTTCCCAAAGTTTGTAACCTTTAGGCCCAGCGGTTCCTGCTACGGTCCCCTGATCCTCATTGATCAACGGGATATATCCTTCCGGGATATAATTGAGTGGCATGCCCCAGGGACGATCTTTCGGCATTTTCTAACTATGATCGGACTTCTCCACTATGGGCGTTGAGGTGATCTCCGAGATCACAGTCCTTTGTTGCTGCATTTGAGCCTCTGCTAGAGTTTGCATATCGTTATGAAGCTTTCTCAGATCCTCTTTCAGAGTGTCGATCTCTTCTCTCAACTCTCTGTTCTCTTCTTCGAGATCATCCATCTTTTTCTGACGATTGGCCCGAGTATTGTACGAATAAGACAGTTTGACTCTAGAACCGAGACACAAACGTGAGATTCGTAGGTAAGAAGAATGTGTGACGTGAGAATGATGAATGCAATGATTATTAATTATTTTTGTTTATTCAAAGTAAACTTCGACAATTAGATTGCAAATATCAAATAGTGGGGAAACCCCGTTTTATTGAATTCAAAGGATTGCGACAATAGAAATACAGTAGATTACAAGGTGCAGAAACAGAAACCTAAGCTAATGGGTCCTGAGTCCTCTCTGAGGAGAACCCGGGTGCTGATTCTGGTACTTTCCTTTTCTTTGACCGGGGCTCTTGAGCCGTTGTCGGGTTGTCATTCTTTTGCCAAGTGAAAGGAACGAGCAAATTCCTTTGGTCATCCTGATTATCCATAGCATGTTGCTCTAAAATCTCGATCAGAGCGTCCTTATCTTTCAGCAGTTGCTGTATTTTAGTACACTCCATAATGAGGGTGCGGTATTTGTTCTTCCAAGACCTCCTCTCCTGTTGAACTTTGTTGAGAGTAACCTGAAGTTTTTCCGTTTCAGTCATGAAGTACATGACAGATTCCCTTGGCAGAAGAACTCCGTGACGAGGATAAGGCATCTTTAGCTTGAGAGCTTAGTTTGTACCCAGTGGAGATAAGGCTCCACCGAGACACAGTCCGGTTTTCCTCGAGACTCCCATCCTTTCTTATGAACATCTTTCCAAGCGTGCACTATTTCCGTCTTTAGTGCCCTGTCACTTTCTCCTTCCTTGAAGAAAAGACCTTCCAGATGAGCATTACGCGGGATATGCCTCATCGGGTATCCAAATTGACGACGAACTAATACCGGATGATAGTTGATTCCTCCATTAGTTCCTTTAAGGGGTGCATTGGGGAAATTTCCACAACGGTCAATGATCCTGATCCCGTCATAAATCCTATTGCACCAATCTATGTCAGAGTATGTGAGGGACATGATTTTCTGCGACCAACGTAAGGCATTCCTATATCCCAAAAAGCAGCAAACTTGGGAAAATGGGAGATAAACCATTTATATAACAGGGGCACACAACACGTGATCATTCCTCCACTGTACAAATTCCCTAAGTGTACAGAATGATATGCGTCCGCGAGCAAAGTTGGCACAGGGTTTCCAATGAGAAAAACCGTAATGGCGTTGATATCGACGAAGTTATTAATGTTGGGAAACAAAAATAACCCGTAGGTGAGTAAGACAAAGATTCTTTCAAAAGCAGTCATGTTCCCTATACTAGTAAAGTACATAGCCTTTTTTGTCAGGAACTGGGCTGGTAAACCCGAGAGCCCTCCCTTAGTGGTCATGTGAGTCTTGACTTCCGACTCATCCAAATAAATTGCTCTTACAATGGTCTGATCCTTTGGAATTTCTTCCAGTCCAGAAAATGGAGCTCGATCAGTAATGTGTAAATTGGTCAGGTGAGAGTACTCCTCTAGCGTTGGTGCGAGCTGGTAATCCGGGAATGTGAAACAGTGATAGACCGGATCGTAAAACTGAATGAGTGCCTCCATGATTCCTTCAATCACATGGATTCTTAACAGAGGTAGCAGACCTCCGTATTTGGCTATGAAAGCTTCAGGGTTAGTGATCATCCTTGCTAGTCCTCTCAAATCCTCTAGCTTTAGAGCCCTAAAGGTGTACTTATGAGTTCTCCTTCTACCGAAATCCATAAGCGCAATCTTTTTCTATGACATTTGCAATCATTGTCTTAGTTTAATTTGAAAAAGAGAGACTAGAAGAGAAGTTTTTCTTTGCTTTAATGTTTTTTTAGATGAATGCATGAATGCAGCACACAAAAACATAGAAAAAACATGGGGTCAAAGGGTTGTCATCATGGAGTCAAGGCTCTACCCATTCCAAAGGTTTATACTAGTGATTTTTGTACCTGTCTCTCAAAATCATCAGTTCTTGTCGAGAGAACACCAGCAGACCGGGAACCGTGCTAGGTGATGTTTTTCGAAGAACCATCAGAAGAGGGTAGTATCGCGTGACAACCATTTCCAATAGTTTCCGCACTACTAAAAGAGGTTTTTCCTAGGTGTATACTCAATCTTTCCGCATGCGGCATCACACGCATTCCCATTAGCAGAAAAATAAACACAGATATCAATTAGGAAAAGTAGTATATATATTTGTCCTAAAGTCCTAGACTTTAAAGAGCTATGAATCCTATGTTCCTGACAGAAAATGGCTCCCCGACAGAGTCGCCATCCTGTGGTACCTTCCCAACTTTAAATGTTTTGACCTAAGATCCTAGTGGAGTCAACAAAAAGTCATATCCTAGTGAAATTCCCAGTGAAGTCCCCAGTGAGGTTTAAATTGTAAGAAAGAAATTTTGTGCCCCACGGTGGGCGCCACTTTTCTGTAGCGAACACCGCCATGAAAATGACTTGCCCAAGGTTTTCACTCTAACTTGTAAGAAAGATTTGGCCCCACGGTGGGCACCACTTTTCTGTAGCGAGCGATTTTGGACGTGGTTCTTAAGCACTGTCGCTCTTTGGGGTTACTACAGGTCAATTCATTTTTTATCCTATTAAGCTGACTAAGGAAGAGAAATAGATATCTCCAATTAACCCTGCTTGCATACTGAGTTTAAACAGCGGTCTGTTAGGTTACGAATGCTATATGGTAATGGGGCCTCTTTCTTCTTACTTTGTTTAGAACGGAACACTGGGAATGTTCATGGGTAGGACGCTAGGACTGATGTTTTTTGATTGATGTATGAAGGTACGGGATTTGGGTTTTGGATTAGTGTGCTCGCAAGATTTTTCTTTCAATCTTATGCCTACGTATTCCCGTTTACCGAAACAGGGAAATTAGAGCGATCGTAGTTCCTCCTATTCTATGGGAGGAAATGGTGTTTTGGTGTCTTGTTCAAAGCCCAAGACGTGAAGCTAAAGCAGGTTTGTATCTTGCTCAAAGCCCAAGATATGAAGCTGAAGGGTCTATTTGTATCTTGTTCGAAGCCCAAGATGTGAAGCTAAAAAGGTGTTGTCTTTAGTGAGAATTTGTCCTCTCTAAAGGGGGTCTGTTTGTCACAACTGTTGGATGACTGATTATAAAGGAGAATTACTTTAACGGGGATATGTGAATTCGGCAATGCCATAATTTCCTTTATAGGGGATTTGTAACCTGAAGGAGAAGACTTTAACTCAGTGTAGAGCAATGCTATCTTTCCTTAGGAATTTCTCATGCTAAAAGAGGGACAGTGGCGTGGATGTAAATAATCCAGAGGCTTGCCGCTTACAGCAATTAGACGAAGGGAAACAGAGTTGTTGGTGTTTGTATACTGTGAATGAGGCACATATTGATGCTAAAAGGTTGATTGACTCAACCGGGGTTTTCTTATACAAAGCCTAAGAGGAGGCTATCGACCCACCAAGAGGGTGTTTTTGTATCTCGTACGAAGCCCGAGATGGAGGCGAAAGGAGGTTGACTCAACAAGAGAGTCTTTTATACTCAACAAGAGAGTGTTTTATATCTCGTACAAAGCTCGAGATGGAGGCTGAAAGTGGTTACTCAACAAGAAAGCCTTTGTATCTCGTACGAAGCCCGAGATAGAGGCTAAAGGATGGCTGTTTCAGTTGAGTGACAGGTCCAATATGTTGGTTAAAAGAGAAAATCAGTTCTTATAAAGAAACTGATTAAAGGTAAGGCTATGCTTTGGGATTTTATCAGAGGATCAGGGTTATTCCCTGTTCTTTAAGGAAATGGGAAATCCAGAGGGGTTTTGAGACTGCCCAAGTTTGCGGGTGTTTTCCCTATTTTTGAAAGGGACTTGAGAATGCCTTCGAGACTCAAGGAAATTAGACTGTCCAAGTCTAGAGTTTTATCTTTTGTACTATGCTTAGAGAAACAGTAGTAGTAGGATCTAGACTCTTTGAAAGACTGTTTTATTAAGATGACTAATTTCTGTTCCTACACCTCTAGGAGGTCGTCGGGACAATTAGTACGAAGCCCAAGAGGAGGCTGGAAACTTTTAAGAAGCCGAGGGACAATTTGTACGAAGCCCAAGAGGAGGCTCTCTTCCCGAAGAAAGAATCCTTATACGAAGCCTAAGAGGAGGCTGTGAATGCTTCTAAGAAGCCGACGGGTCCTTGTACAACGCCCAAGAGGAGGCGGGGATGTTTTTAGGAAGCCTGTGGGTCCCCAAACCCCGAGAAGTTCAAGACAGGTTGTTCACGGGGAATAGATCAAGCCAGGAAAGTTCGAGAATTTGGAAGAAACTCAAGAGATGCCATTCATGGAGAAAAGATCATCTCTAGGGAGTAGAGTCTCTTTGATAACTTCTAAAGGTGACAGTCTGAGAAAGGGTTTAAAAAGAATCTGCCTTTCACATCTCCATATTGTTTAACCCCAAGAGGAGGGAAAACTGTATCTGGTAATCCTATGGGGGATCTAGTTTTGACTGTATTTAAGAGTGACCAACGGGGCTTTACCTAGTGCTAGACGTAGTTGTCGGGGAAACTCTAATATCTATACTATTATTACACAGTTGATATGAGTTTATGAAAGAAGACTTACAGTGAAATAGTCCTACAGTACAGTTATATACATATGAAAGCGGTAAATGAAAGCGGGTAAACACTTACTCGGTTGTAGAGCTTCCATGCTGTTTTGTTAGTTGTTCAACAAAGAAAAGTTGAAAACAACAGTATATTCAAAATCAAAGGAGGAAGTGCTTTGAAAAAATGTTGGGGCTTATAGCTCAAGGAGAGGCCCAAGGTTTATCAGTGATCGCACTGTCGTTTTATACAGAGAGATTTATACAAGTGACTGAGGCCCAAGAAAGGTTTCATGTACAAGGGGATGGGTCTTACACTCTCTCAAGAGGCCCAAGTGTTTAAAGAAAAAGAATGGGGCTTATAACACGAGGGTAGACCCAGATGATTTATTTTTGAATTGGCGATCGCGCCGAGGTTTTATTTTAACGCAGAGGGACTTATACAATGTCTGAGGCCTTAAATTGTTTTGGTTAAAAGGGGATTGGGTCTTACACTCTATTAGAGGCCCAAAGATTTTTAAATGGGTCTTATAGCTCGAGGAGAGGCCTAGGGTTTGTTTTTTAACAGACCATGATCGCGTCGAACTTTTTGAAATACAACGGGACTTATACAATAAGTGAGGCCCAGAAATAGGTTATTATTTACAAAGGATTGGGTCTTAAACTCTATTAGAGGCCCAAAGATTTATTTTTGTACAAATGGTGGGGCTTACAGCTCAAGGAGAGACCCAAAACTGTTTTTGTTTCAAATGGCGATTGCGTCGAGATTTTTGAAAACGCAGTGGGTCTTATACAATGAGTGAGGCCCAAAAATAGGTTTTCAAAGGGGGTTGGGTCTTATACTCTAATAGAGGCCCAAAATGATTTTAAAATGTTTTGTGAGGGTGAAAATCAAAGAAACCCTAATTTGTTATTCTTTAAAAGTAAATATTTAAAGAAAATCAAATAAAATACCAAATAAGTTTGAATAAACCATTTGTGATTTTTTTTTAAGGTTTGAAAAATGAGGGATTAATCACAAGGGATATTTAAACTCACTTGGTTTTGATTTTCAAAGTAAATATTCACTTTTAAAATGTTAAAAAACCTTAAAAAGGAATTTATTCACAAAAATACTAATTATATTAAATAAATAATATAAACTTAATTTTTTGTGAAATAAAATATTTCATCATTTTTGTGATTTTTTTCAAAAAGAACCAATCAAAAATAATTAAAATTGAAAGAGTTATTAATTTTCCAATTAATTAATAAAACATGAAAATATTGGAAAAAATAGAAAAAATGTGAGAAAACACAAAATGGCATGGGTGGGGTTTGAACCCACGGCCTCAAGGTTATAGGGCATGCGTCTTACCACTGGGGTGGTGATACATCCATTGCTTGAAGTGAAACCACAAATATACAAGGCTTGCCTTGTTTTTGGGCAAGTTTTGCCAAGAAACGGGAAAATCCATAACTTTCTCATTTCTCCATGGTTGGGGACAAAATTTATATGCATCTAGCCTAGAATTTCACAAGGAATCCAATGGTGGTGGTATTTTTTCCAGATCATACTCCCTCCTAAAAATTCGATAGTGGTTTCGAAAAAGGCCTATAATTGCATTTTCTATCTTACACTTTGATACAGGCATGAATTACATGATGAATTGGTTCAAACACAACATATATAACATGTATGATGTGTGTATGATCAGTGGACTTCAAAGCAATGCATATTTTGGAAAGTTCAAGTCATGATGCTTACCTCTTTTTGAGCCTTTGGAGTTTTCTGTGCAGTCTACCACACTTCTTGTTCCAGAAATCGTTTGATGCTTTGGACACTCTCAAATGATCCCTTAGAAGCTTTTAGGATGAGTGAAATCAGCTGGAACCTGCAAAAACACAAACTGGCCCTTTCTTGCAAAAGGGGTTAAAATGGGCAAAATAGCAACTCTCTCAAATGGTGTTCCAGATGGGGGAACCATTTGGGATAGTTCCAGGATGTTATTTGGAGTGTATTTGAGGTTTAATCAGGTTTAGAAAGTGACTGATTCAAGACATGGCTTGAACAATGCACAAAAAGCCTATTTTGAGGTTTTGAGAGGTGACTTTGTGATTTAAGGATTACAGGTCACTTGTGTGAGTTTGGATCACCTACATATGATGTTTATGAGGTGTTAGGGTCATGAGCTGTGATGGAAATGCTCTCTAACTCAAAAACTCAGAGTTACCTTGCTAAAGAAGGCATTTTGGCCTAAAGAGAGGGATTTTGAGGAAAGCATCTGTTTGACGGATTTGGTGTACTCAAACTAAGCACAAATGAGCTCTATTTATAATAGAGCAAGTTTGTTTTGGGATCAATAGTGAATGGCAACTGTAGCAGAGGTTTAGCCAATGGTTACACTTTGGAATCCAAGTCTCCTCTAGCCATTGACTAGAGGTTAGGGCACAGGGTTGTGGTTCCCTTGGTCTTGGATAAGTCTTGACTGAATTCAGTTGGAAATGGCTCAGTCCATGCCACCTTGGTGTATGCATTGAATGCTCCAATCCAAAATTGGAGTATTGTCCCTCTTTTAAGCAATTCTAGGTTTGGCATGCTATTTCTTGTTCCAAGGACTTTGGAGGCTTGGCTCAGTGTTTGTCCCCTTTAGATTTGATCCTCAGATGTGTCCAAAGTGATGACAAGGCTTGGAATTATCTGATTTTACCAAATCGAGCAAAAATACAAAATTCTGCCTCGTCTTGGCAGTTTTCAGCAAGGCATATTGCCATTGTCATATCTCATGGCTCAAGTGGAATTTGGTGATGTTCTTGGCCATTTTGGAAAGCCCTCATATGATACAACAACTGTTTAATCATATTTGGTTTTGATACCTTTTGGATCCAAGTGAAAAATCCCCCTACATTTGGAAAAAAGTGAAGGCAGATTCTGACTTAGTGAAAATTTCACTAAGTGTTGGAAAAAAGTGACATTTTCACTTTTTGTGATTTTGATCATTCCATAACTCAAAATCCATAATGAATTTGGAAGGAGGTCAGTTCTAAGCTTTTATAGAGGGTAATGAGAGCTACAAATCTAGCTTTGGATGGGGAAAAATGGTCTTGTGGTTTAGGAGTTATGATCCTCCAAAGTTGGTACCCTTGCCACTTTGTTCATAACTTAGAAAATTTTCTAAGTTTTCATGGTTACCCTTTTTACAAGTTATCCAACTTTTCTTGATTTTTCTTGATGAATGATGATTCAAATCATACATTAACATCATTTTAGGGTTAAAAACCCATTTTTGTGAAAAATCTCAAAAAGTCAAAGTTGACTTTTGTGCACAGTTGACTTTTTATCAGATGAATTCCAAACTGTGCGATCCTCCATGAAATCAAGTCCTTGACCTAAATCAAGCTTGATGGATTGATTTTATAGGTGTTATAGGGTGTATTGAATCATGTCCTAGGGTTTGGGAGCATGTCCTGGTCAAAAGTCAAAGCTACAGTTGACTTTTCTCGCGAAACCCTAATTGTGGCTCTGATGAAATTGAGACTTGTTGCTCAAGCTTCTTGGATCAATCCATTATTGCAAATGGATCAATGTAGTATGTTAGAGACCCTCAAATCATGTCTTGAGGTCTTGGCCCATGATTTGTCTCAAAAGTCAACTTATGGGTGAATTAGGTCAAGAAACCCTAATTCCTGATTTTTGATGAATGCATCCCCTGAGGTCAAATTGACTTGATGCTTGGGTCCATGAGGTTACATGGGGTATTTTAGGTCATGCTTCGAAGCATTGACCCATGCCCAGAGGAAATTTTCCATCTAGAGGCCCCGGTCGACCAAAACCCTAATTTGGTGACACCGGCGATCTTGAGGCTTGATCCACCTAGAAGGGAGCAGCCTTGTGCTTAATCCTTGAAGTGGGAGTCCCCTTGATCCTTTTTGGATGTTTTAGAGGTTAGACAAGTTGAAGATCATGCATTCCTTGATTGATCCTTTGTCTAAGAACTCAGAGAGGGCTTGAAACCCTAATTTTGACTGTAGTAAGTGTTCACCCATCTTTGGGGATACTGATGAGGCATGATGGTACATCCATATTGTGATGATAATTTGTATAATGATGGGAAGTCTTAGTGGTCAAAATTTGGGGTATGACAATAATCTAAAAGTCTAGCTCAATATCATCTATGGGAGCATTTATCATTCACCAAGGGAAAATCCAACAAAATTTGATCTTGATCTAAAGTACATGTTATTCTATCTGGTCAAAAGAAAGAAGATCAATATACCTGCATTTCTCTTCAACTATTTACGTGAATCTATCAATCGTTCAAAGATAATTTTACCAACCCAAAGAACTTGGATTCCTTATGGAAGGCTAATCTCTGCTCTTCTTACTTATAAGAATATCATAGAACTGATAAACCCTCCAGTAGCACCACAAATTGAAAACGGAAAGTACTTTCACAGCGGAGATTTGGTGAAATTGGGATTAACCAGGACATTTGCAGTGCGTAATCCAGAAACAAGTTCAAGCAGAAAAAGGAAGAAAGCAGTTGGTGAAAACAGTTTGAATAAGGAGAAAGAAGTGACTGAAGAGGTTGTCATTGAAAAGGACTTTGCAAAAACCTCCTGAATCAAGAATCTCAATCTGATGAGCCACATTCCTCTGGAGCAGATATGTTTTTCTCAAGTATTGAATACTTTAATGGATATGCAGAAAGAACAGAAGATACTTAAAGCAAAAATTGATGAGCGAGAAGAGGTTAACAAGAGTATTTTGGATATTGTCACTCAGTTGTATCAAAGAACCTTTTCTAACCCCAAACCTTAGGCACTATAGGATGCTTTTTTGCTTTATGTTCTATTTTGCTCCTTCTAATGAATGATATTTTTCTTGCAAGCCATCATTGTTTCCCATTGTAATTTCTTAAGGAATATTAATGAAATTTCTTTTTCATAATTCTTTGTAAATTCCTTTTCTATACCTTTTTTATTTCTAACAAAGGGGGAGAAAGTGATATATGATTTTGATATCCAATCTAAAGAATCTCATCAAAAATATAAGTGAATATGTTTTACTTCTAACCATATGTTTGAGAATTGATCAGGAACTTCACAAAAGTTCACTGTATGTTAGAACAGGCTATCAGAAGACAGAAAAAAAAGACATATCAGAAGCTATGATATATCAGAGTACATAATTTGTATTTCATAAGATATCAAAAGATATGTTCAAGAAGCAAGTGATGTACATCAAAAGTTAATAATCAAGAAGATTATATCAGAAGCAATTGTACAAGAGATCAGAAGATATAATCATCAGAAGACATGTACAGGAAAGAAGAATATCAAACAAGCTTGATCTGATAATATATGAATATCTGGTGTTGACCACTAAATTATCAGAAATAAGAGATGTTCATGAATTTCGCACTGATACCCAAAACTTGTCAGAAGTTATTAGCCTTCTGAAAGAATGATTCAATTGGTATCTAAAATTCAATGGTATCTAAACCTCAAATGGTATCTAGACACCAGCATTAAAAGAAAGTGAATCATTTGGAGATGAAATTAAGTCATGGTCATAAAAGAAAATATTCGGTTTCTGAACCATTAAATGACATGAGGATTTGTGTACCTGTTGGTGATCTGTGCTAAGATATTGAAGATTTGGTTTTGATACATGATGTGTGGCATCTAAGAAAGTATCTACCAGTTTCTGATATATAATGCAAGACATCAAGTCTGATAAGACAAATCAGGTTCTGATACGTCTACAGTATTCTGATAGCAAGCTTGGTTCTGAGATGAAGACCAGCCAGTTCTGGTCAGATTATGATGAGACGTCACTGAGAAGTAATTCTTCTCTATTGATATGATTCCACTTCAAAAACATTTTGTGAGTCTTGGGATCAGGGGAGACTCTGAACAAGCATAAATGAATTTTGAGAGTAACAAAATCAGGGGGAGCCCGTTAAGCTTATCTCTGACTCTGTGGATTTATGGTGATTACCCTATACAAATTGCTCTATCAAAATGTATTGTTTGTCATCATAAAAAAGGGGGATATTGTAAGAACATGATTTGGTTCTATATCTGGCCTTTGAGTTTTGATGATAACTGCACATATTATCTAAGAGAACAATTCTGTATGATATGGTTTCTGTCTAGTGTGTGGAAGGTATTCATTGTGGTATGAAAGCCAGGATTCTCAAGAAGGTAATGGAAGGTATCCATTATGGTTGTAATTATTGATGATTATTGGATTAAGTCGTTGTGATAAGGCGAAATCACCTTGAGGGGTGGAGTGGAGTAACTTCGTTAACAGTGAACCAAAATAAAAATAATTGTGTTCATTTATTTTTATTTACTTGTTAACATTATTAATTTTAATTCCGCAAAAGGGGATGAAATGTGAAATCTAATTCAAACCCCTTTTCTTGTGTTTCTTAACCTTCAGAATTGACTCCTCGACAATTCGTGTCTTAGTGTTAAAGACTCTGTAGCCTTTTGATCATTCATAATATCCTAACAATAAACACTTATGTGCCTTATAATCAAACTTGCCAAAATTCTCCTTAGTGTTCAACATAAAACAATCACAGCCAAAAGGATGGAAATACGAAATGTTGGGCTTTTTGTTCTTCCACAATTCATAAGTAGGCTTGCCTAGAATAGGACTAATAGAAATCATGTTCTGAATATAACATGTCATGTTAACTACCTCTGCCCATAAATGCTTAGCCATATCAGTCTCTTGGATCATGGTGCGGGCCATCTTTTGCAAAGTCATATTCTTCCTTTCTACAACCCCATTTTTCTATGGAGTTCTAGGGCTGAAGAAATCATGGGAAATGCCATCTGCATCAAAAGGATTTTCAAAGTGCTTATTTTCAAATTTTCCACCATGATCACGTTTGACTCTCACTATTCTGCAATCCATCTCTGTTTGCACTTGTGAGCAGAAGGTAGAGAACACAGAAAGTGACTCATCCTTGTATTTCAAATACTTTACCCATGTCCAACGACTATAGTCATCAACGATGACCAATCCATACTTCTTACCACTGATAGACGCATTTTTCACTGGCACAAATAAATCAATGTGCAGAAGTTATAATGGTCTGAAGGTAGAAACAACATTTTTCTCTTTGAAAGAAGTTTTAGAAAACTTGCCTTTCTAACATGCTTCACAAAGAGCATCTAAAGCGAACTTCAGGTTGGGTAAGCCTCTGACGAATCCAAGCTTATTTAGATGAGAGATCCTTCTCATGCTAACATGGCCCAAACGTCTATGACATACCCATTGCTCCTTATTGACAGACATTATGCATTTTACTCTTCGATCGTTAAGATCAGAAAGTATGATCTTATAAATGTTGTTCTTCCTCTTTCTGTTAAAAAGGATTATGCCATCTTTCTGACTGATAGTCTTACAAGAATTTTTTATTAAAAATGATATCATAACCATTGTCACTAAGATGACTGATAGGCAATAAATTATGCATCAAACCATCAACTAAAATAACATTAGTAATAGAGGGGAACTTACCCTTATCAATAATTCCAGAGCCAATGATCTTCCCTTTCTGGTTTCCTCCGAAACCAGCGAAGCCTCTAGGCTTAAGTTCCAAATCTTGGAACATATGCCTTTTACTCCTCATGTGTCGTGAACATCCATTGTCCAAGTACCATGATTAGTGTCTCAACTGAGCT
Source organism: Lathyrus tuberosus (assembly GCA_022829125.1). Taxonomy (NCBI): domain Eukaryota; kingdom Viridiplantae; phylum Streptophyta; class Magnoliopsida; order Fabales; family Fabaceae; genus Lathyrus; species Lathyrus tuberosus. The sequence continues at coordinate 5,536,684 of JALAZF010000306.1, read as the reverse complement.
GCTAAGGATGTCTGCAACATAAATGATCTTATCCTTAGGTACCCACTTTCTGGGTCCTCTTTTGTTAGTTATCCCAGAGTTTTTTACAACCTTGAGTTTCTGTGCAGCAGGATAATCAAGGGGAATTTGTGCATGATACTTAGGTTTCAGAACTGAGCTCTTCTTCTGTGTCTGCGCAAATTTATGTGCCAGTGCAGAACATGCCATTTTTGTACAACCTAGACCTTTCTTGCCATTTCTGCTAACCCTATAGATCATGGAAGCCATTTTGCTTCTATCTATGCTTTTAGCCAAAAAAATACTGGAATAATCTGTCATATCTAATGACGCAATCAGTACCAGAAGCTTCGGAGACTATTTCTTCTTCCAATTTTGAAATTTTTCTTTTCAAGCAGAGTTGTTACTTTCTAAGGAATTTTTCCATTTAGGGTAGAAATATCCTTCTCAAGCTCACTGCAAGTTTCAGAAGCAATTACTTGGACTTGTTTAAGGTCCTTGTACCTACTCTGAAGACTTAGGTACTTTTCCAGCATTCTAGAGAGACATAAATCTAAATCAAAATGAGATAGTTTAGAAGGCACAAATTCAGAATCGGAGTTTGATTCTGATTCTGACAACACTTTGTCTTATGGTTCTTTAGAACCTTCAGGATCAGCTGTAGTTACCATCAAGGAAAGAAGTGAGGAAGAACAAGTTGATGTGGAAGTCAGTGATAAAATGGTTTGTAAGGAAATCATTGCCAATCAAGTGAAGAACTGGCCTAGAATAGGCAAATTATCTGTAGGAAATCTAAGTGTCAAGTATGCTATACTGCACAGAATTGGAGTTGCAAACTGGGTCCCCATAAATCACTCCTCCATCATTGCCACTGGCTTGGGTAGATTTATATATATCATTGGTACAAAGACACCACTTAATTTTGGTTCTTATGTGTTTGATCAAACAATGAAGCTGGAGGTACTTTTAATGTCAAGCTGCCAATTGCCTTTCTCTTTCTGATCTGTGGAATTATCTTAAGCCATCATCCTGGGATTCTGACAAATGCTGATGCATCATGAAAAAAGGAAGTACCCTTGTCCTTACACTACAAATTGTTTGAAGGGACACATATCCCAGACATTGTCAGGACATCAGACAAGAGAGCTGCTACTGGGACATCCAAAACAAGCATACTGTCTGAATTAAAGGCAACGTGCAGAGAGTTGGAAACAACTATAAAGAACTGCACTGCTAGAAAGGTCAAGCTGGAGGGACTCATTAAAGCTTTATCTGAGAAAGGCACAAATATAACCTGGATGATGGAGGAAAAGAGGAGAAAACAATAAAGGCCAAGATCATAGCAGTGAAGATGAGAGCTCTGAAGATTAGAGTTAGTTGAAGTTTTTTTTTGTACTGTTTGAAAATGTGTTTTTTTGTATGCACTCTTGTGCATGTGGATGTAATTCCTGACAATGATGTTGCTTGTGTTTCCATCTGAACTTTTGCTTTATGCATTGTGCTTGTTTGTGTGCTTCCATTTATGTTTGTTTGCATTTACTCTATTTTCTTTTTGTCAATTTTTGGCTAAAAAGGGGGAATAAAATGTTGTTTTGTTTGCTGGTTCTGATGTTAGATCAGATGTCATGACTTTATGTCATGTTTGTACTACCGCTTAGGAAGAGTAGTTGTTTTGATGTTGTACTTGTTGGATTGTATGCAAATTTATTTTTGGGAGCATGATAATCGGTCATGCCTGTTGCTACTGCTGTTGTGGAACCATTTGATGTGTCTGGGAGAGTACTTTATTCTCTGCAGTAGGTTGTGGTGTTCAGGGGGGAGTGCTTGTGATAGTGCTTGTGTAGTGTGGTTTCATGGGAGTTCATGTGTTTGTGTTTGTTTTGTGTTTTTGGTTTTTTCTCTTCAGGGGGAGAACTGATTATGTGTGACAGATGGAGTGGTGTACCTGTCTGTTGTTGCTGCTGCAAGGTTGCAATCTACACAAAGCTTACATGATCTCATGTAGATTTTGTTGGTTTGTGATGTTAGACCTAATGTCTTGGCATTGTGTTGTCTCTATTGGTTTGACAACATTGTGGTTCATGAGGTTTGGTGCTTCTCTTTTGTTTCCACTGTGTACCTCTGGTGTGTGCAAAGGTTATTTTAGCCAAAATTTACCAAAGGGGAAGATGGTAAGTTCTGAGGTTTTTTTGAGTGGATGCATTTTGGTAAAACAACATGTTGTTATCAAGATGTTAAACCTTATGTTCTGCCATGACAGTCAGACATCATGTTCTGCATGATGTTGTGACATGTTCCAGGACATGTTATACCAGATAGCTAGGGCATGTCTATTTTGGTGTTTTTAGTGTGATTTTTGAGCATGTTCTAATTCACACACGTGCGTTTTCATAGGAATATATTGTGGGATTTTCTGTTATGACAGATTTTGTTACTTTTCATAAAAAGGATCCTTGAGCCTTTTTAGAAAGTTTGTATTTTGTTCCTATTATTATACAGGATAATTTGCAGCCAGGTTATACTGATTGATGCTATTTGTTAACTGTATGTCACTCATGTATATTCTAATGCATTGAAGTTGACTGATTGTTCATTGTCCACTCTAAAGCTTTTAAGCAAGAATGTATTGTTCTTGGTTGAAGCTTTTAACCAAAATCGAGTATTGTCTTGGAAGTGTGCTACTTCTAGTGTTTGTTGTTGTTTATACAGTCACTAGGATTGGGACTGTTTGATTTCACTGAGGTGATTAGGAAGTGAGAGGGGATTCTCATATCTAGATGGTGATTTCTAGGTGGAAATTTGCACGGGTAGTGATTAGGTGATAAGTTGTAAACGATGGAGTTTAACTTTGAACTAATACTATTAGTGGATTTCCTTCCTGGCTTGGTAGCCCCCAGATGTAGGTGAGTTGCACCGAATTGGGTTAACAATTATGGTGTTGATTTTAGTTTTTTTTGTCATTTAAATGTCTGCATCTTTGTGTGTGTGTGTGTGTGTGATCAATCTGTTTTTGATCCCAGTGTTTTGACATTTGTCTCGACATCTGATATCTGCGTGCCAGAATTTCAATCACCAGAAGTCAATTTACATTCACCAAGTGTACAGACAATTATGTTTCTTCTTCTGATGCTGATACCTTCAGGTTTAGAGTCTACGCCAGACATCACTTAGAGAGTGTTCTTCAGATTCTGCACCACCAGAAGCTAGCAATTCAGCTTCTCTCAAGTGTGCCCTTGTATATCAGATTCTGAATATATATATATATATATATATATATATATATATATATATATATATATATATATATATATATATATATATATATATATATATATATATAAGTATTAGAACCCGCATACATGAAACACACATCAAATATAACCGTTGTTCTTTTAATACTTTGTTATCGCCAAAACCCAAGGAATATATGTCATGAACAAATCTTGCTCTAACACATTACACATAATTCAACATTCAAGAGGCATTACACCAATGTAGGTTATAATATACCTTATACCAAAAATACCTTGTTCAGATAAACATACAAATTAACAACATAAAACCTTGTTTGGAATACAACAGGAAGTATATAAATAAACCTTTTTAAGAATACAACATAAAAATTTCAACAGACTATACATAACTAAACTAAATGACCTTCTTATTTAAAGTGGTTCTCTTTGTTGGTGTAGTCCTCCTTATTATTTTTCTAACTGCATTCTTTGTTGCACGTAATCTGGTTGTTAGAACTTGGGTAAAACTAGATGATGATGTGTTCCTAACACTCAACTTCTTTGGACTCCCTTGATTTGGTTGAGATTTCTGACAAACTTGACTTACCTGAGTTGTGGGTGTAGGTTGACTAGGTTTTTTAGTTTGTTGAACTGGTTGAGTAAGTTGTTCACTAACCCTAGCTTGACTACCCTGGTCTGGTTAAGTATATGGTGTCATCTTATAGTATACTTATTGTGACATGTCTGTTTGCACCTACTACACCTAATAATCAACCCAGTTTTTCTCATTTTATAACTTGTGCCATCAATTTCTCCCTGTTAAAGATTCCTCCTCTTCTTTGGTTTTCCTAGCATTTTTCTATAATTTGGTGGTTGAACGTATGGATATTCAGTCCTGACCCACAAATTGGAGTCATTGACGGGATAAATCATAGGACTGCAGACTGAATGGCCTGTGAGTTCCCATTTTATGATCTTGGTTGTAAAATTTGTGATCTATTCACCCCCCTCGAGATCAAAGTCTATTGTCTAACATACTCATAGGTTCTTGTTGTTTACTGATGATATTGCATGAAAACATGGAAGGCTTGTGAGTTCCTATTTTCTTTTAGAGCATAGACATTCCTTCAAGTTGATAGAAAATGTTTTTGGTTGATTTTCAATGTGTCTAACCTCAAAAATATGTTCAGCTGGCATCCTACAACACATCAATCAGAATCACTATGTAAATTTACTAAAGAACAATGACATTTACTAATGAACAATGACATTTACATTACAATCCATAAGTTGGTGAATGTGTTGTTCTTTCCACTTTGCTTTTAATGTTGGGTAAAAATATCCCCATCACATAAGTATGAAAATCCCATCCTATTACTTGCCCACTTCTCCATATGGTAAGTTTTGATTCTTCCAATATAGTCACTAATGGCTTAATCCTTGATTCAATAATGACATTATTAAATGCCTCTTACGTGTTATTAAGAACAATGTCACATTTTGATTGTGTCCTAAAAAATTATTTATTCTATAATCTGGGTGGTGACTTCATCATATGTTTAAAATCCTTTTCATTTAAATCTCCTATTCTTTTCATTTTTCTTTCTCATGCATGTGGATAAGTTGATTTGGCATCCTTCCATATAATTTCTTTCAATAACTTTCATTGAAACTTCTTCGCAAAGTTGTTATACAAATGCCTCAAATAAAATCTTTGCTCAATATTATGCAATAGCTTATCCACTACAAGTAATAGACCCTGGAATACATATATTAGGTAGTCACATTAATGAAACATAACAGAAATTATGTCCTTTTTTATTGGTCGCATTAGGCAAAACAACATGGGCAGTACAAAATGTTTGGATGTCCGAGTGCAACATGAGGGACAAGATGTTCCAGCATGTAATCCAACATCTGACCTCACTATGTAGCCAATGGCCGTGGGTAAATCTGAGCGTGATTTTGTTTGATTCCAAGAAGGTTGTTAATACAAATCAGTTTGGAAAAAGATTTTATTAAATCATAATCCATAAAGGTTATAGAAGATTTAATTAGATATGGTTTAATTGAAAGATTTGATTTGATTGGATTTCTATTTAAGAAAAAGTCTATTTGAATATGCTTTGAGAGGAGATTTGTTTCATATTTATTTTGTCCAAGATTGTGCAAATATTGACATGCAAAGATATTGATTGAATATTTATATTCGGTAAATAAATTATTGGATTTGTTTGTAATTACAAGATTTAGATTTGTACTTAATGAGAAAATCTCCAATCTTTATTGATGATTTAAAGTGTGGTTCATTTTTTGCAAGAGAATTATTTTGAATCCTTTACATGAGAAATTGGAATTGTGATTTATATCAAGTAAAGATTTTATTTGATTTGTTTAAGATTCAGAATTCTGCTATGGGTGCATATGTCAGACCAAATGTTCCAACGATTTGTGACATCTGTCTCAGACGGGTTACTTAGAGAGCAGGATAAATTGAAGTATTTATTTTTCTTTTAAGATTTTTTTCCTTCTTTGTTATATCAGATATATAAGTGTGCTAGATTGAGTTTGGATTTAGAAAAGATCTTTTCAGCAAAGTTGCATATGGAATGTTTAGTGGTTAAAGATTTGTATCAATCAATGATCTCAATCTTTCTAATAAAGATTTGATTGATTATATGTTTGTTTTTGGAGGATGTAATTTGAATTAAATACATCAAGAATAATAAAGAGATTCAGATTTATTCAAGGAGATTAATCATGTTTTAAAATCATCATTATTGAAGATTGATATCATGTGATTTTTAGAAATACAGCCCATTTCATGACCTAAATCCTTATGGGCTTTTGGAGTTTGACTTTTGTGGCTATATAAGAAATTCATCTCCTTTGCGAAGACTTGGAGCTTTTGAGAAAATATTCAATCTTTAGGAGTTTTTAGTTGAGTCTTGTTTTTTTGTAATACTTTGTTCCTAGATATTAATTTTATAAGCTTGAGAACAAAGTATTTGTGTGATTTGATTGATTCATCTTTTCAATCAATTGTAAACCTCTAAAGAAGCCTAACATGAATATCTGAGGCATAGAGGTTGATTGTTAGTTGAGTTGTAATTCAACATCTTTAAATTTGTTGAAAGCATTGAACACTAGGGTTAGTGGTTGAGAGAAAGTGAAAGGGATTTTAATATTTAGGGAGAGTCTTAAATAGAAAGGTACGGATAGTATTAAGAAGAGGGGAATTGAACAAGGATTGTTCATCTAAGACACTTTGTACTAATACTATTGAGAGTTGATTTTCTTTCTTGGGTTGGAAGCCCCTAGACGCAAGATATGTTGCACCGAATTGGGTTACCAATTCCTTTGTATTCTTTATTTATTTATGATTTATCATTTTGTTTTATATTATTTATTAATTCTGGTATAAGATGTTGAACACATTGGCTTAGACATCTGGTTCACAACTGTCCTTGCATAGAACAAACATTCATTTGGCATCATAGCAGACATCCTGTTTTGTTTGGATGTGTTTCAAGGTTCTTATTTTGTTCAAGATAGAGTATTTCAGAGCAGTTCATCAACCAAAGATTCTTTAAAGCATTAAGAATCCTTTAAAGAATAAATTTGAACACAATTATGAAGATTGTTAGTACCAAGTAGATTATGATACTAAAGTAAATCTCAAGCTTGATAGGATCTTTAGTAAAGTTGTGAGAAAAATAGATATGAGATCTGGGAATAATGTCTCTACAAATGTTCAAGACAATTATCAACATAATTTCAAGAGGTATCACTTTTAGCGTAAAGGAATAGGTGGTGAAAATCTCAATTGAATCCAATGTCTTAAGTGCAGAGATTTTGGACATATTCAAGCTGAATGCTCAAGTTCTCTAAGGAAACAAAGAAAAATCTATCATGTCACTAATGATAAGAAAAATGAAAAAGGTGGTTTGACCAAGCAAACAATGTTGTGGATTTCAAATACATGAAAGATGTTATACATACTGGTGAGTCATCAAATTCAAAGAATATCTGTTATACTCTTATTCAAAAAACATAATTCATAATGCCAGGTAACATGTCTCAACATTCGGTCAAACATCATTACCAGTTCTATGGTATGTTGGATCAAACTCTAGTGTCGATAAGGGTAGTTTCATAGGAGTTGTGCATGCTGGAGTCAAAGTCTGTTCAAGCATGTTGTTGAAATATGTTAGCTTTGTGTTTAAGTTAGCATGTCGAATTGGGCCTTGCATGCAAGCCCAATTGTTAAGTTAGCTTGTAGCCTAAGTAAGTTTAGTAGTCCATAAATAGACTAGTTTACTTAGGTTGTTGAGAGAGGTTAATTGTTGGTATTCACTTGTAATCTTTGAACCCTTATTGAGAAAGTGAATAGTAAAACAGATTTAACCAATTCTGATTCTTCTTCTTCCTTTTTCTCTCCCTTTTGTAAAACCTAATAGGTTTTCTTGTGTTTGTTCAAGAAACTCATTTTTTTCTAATATTTTGGTTTGTTCTTGACTACATCAATTCACAACAAACTGGTGCGGTGAGTGTGGAGGAGAAGATGTCGTCAACAAAGTATAAGATTGAGAAATTCACTGGTGTGAATGATTTCGGTTTTTGGCGCTTGAAGATGCAAGTCCTTCTTGTTCAACAGGGTTTGTTAGAAGCGTTGAAAGAATCGGAGAAGGTGAACGCTACCCTATCGGAGAAGGAGAAGACATTGCCGAGTAGCAAATTTTTCCACTGTATGTAGTTGATAAAACTGCATGATGAAAACTAGTTTGTTCCCTTGTTAGTGTAGAGTTTGTTCCAAGGTGGAGATTTGTCATATTTTGGACCGAACATTAGTGTCGACAATGGTAGTTTCATGGTTCGACTGGAGGTGTGCATGCTGGAGTCGAAGTATATTCAAGCATATTGTCGAAATATGTTAGCTTTGTGTTTAAGTTAGCATGTCGAATTGGGTCTTGCTTGTAAGCACATTTGTTAAGTTTGCTTATAGCTTAAGTTAACTTAGTAATCTATAAATAGACTAGTTATCTTAGGTTGTTGAGAGAAGTTAATTGTTGGTATTCACTTGTAATCTTTGAACTCTTATTGAGAAAGTGAATAGTAAAACTGATTTGACCAATTATGATTCTTCTTCTTCCTTCTTCTCTTCCTTTTGTAAAACCTAATAGGGTTTCTTGTGTTTGTTCAAGAAACTCGATTTTTTCTCATATTTTAGTTTGTTCTTGACGGCATCAATTCATAACAAGTTCATTAAGTTGTATGTCAGGAAACATGTCTGAAACATTGTTCCCCACAATATTCTAAATTTTGACAATTCTGATCTAGATATTAGTAAAAACGTTATTGATGTCCCGCTCATGTATGAACTTGTAAGAAACCATCATCTCATTCAAAAGACTGTTGCTGATGAGACCAAGAAAAATCAAGATGTTGATAAAGATGTGTCAGATATCTTGTTCGACATGTGGGAGACATAGTCTCAAATTCATAAGGAGAATGATAATGTGACCCCTGAGAATAGTTATGCGAGTGATGATGATTATGTTAATGAAGATGTTGGGTTGGAAAACCAAGACGAATAAAAATTATAATAAATTCGGGCCTTAAACTACAAGAAAGAACACCAAAATAAAATCAAATTCATATGGATGATGATCATGTCTAAGGGTATGTTTGGTTTATAAGAGAAGTTGTGAAGAAAGGTATGTGAGAAAGAGTATGAGAAGAGAGAAATATGTAAAAAATTTAGATTTGAGGTCTTGTTTGTTATAAAAGAAAGATAAAAGAAATAGGAGAGAGGGAAGTATTGATTAAGTATGAAAGTACCAAACTGTCCTTTATTTGAAATGTATTTATAAAAAATTGAATAATTTATATATTATTTAAGGTTAATTCAAATAATCAATCAAAATATTATTTAAAGTAAATAGATTATTAATTAATTGTTTTGGTTTAATTAATTAATAATTAAATCTCTTCACACACGATTATTTTAAATAATTAGTAGCTCAAATTCCTAAAAAAAAATAAAACAATTAAAAAGTATATGAAACAAAGATAAACAAAGGTTATTAATGGAATATCAATGCATTTTTTTTACTTTCTTCGCACTTATGAGAAAAATGAAAAAGCATGCTATTTCTCTCTTATGCAATTCTATGTTGAGCCAAACAAGAGAAATACTATGCTATTTCTCTGCTCTCTCCCTTCAAACTCTTGCGTGACAAACATGTCCTAAGAGTGTGTTTGTTTCAAGGTTTCAAATCATATTCTTTAGAATTATATCCCCAAGATTATTATTTTCAGGAATATTATTCCTACTTATGTGTTTGGTAAAAATTAAAGTTTCCTAAGAATAATTATAAAATTATATAATTTAAAATGAAAAAAAAATAAAAATTTAAATAAATATGATTAGTAGTGGGAAGTTATAATTGGTTGAACTTATTCTCATGAGAATATTATATTCCCACCATTTAAGCCTTGGAATAAAAATAGAAGAACCATGTGTAAATATGATTCCTGAGAATAAAAAGCACCTTGAAATAATTTTTTAAAACTTGAATCAAACATAGGAATATTGCATTTCCATAGTAATATTTCCGAAAATATTTTTTCTAACCTTGAAACAAACACACCCTAAAAGATGTGAAGTCAACTCAAGATTTTTCCAAAAACATGACATTTATATCAGATCAGATTCATAATTATACCAGATACTTATATATTACAAAAATCAAGTCAACGATATTTCAAAAACCTATCTTTGACTAAGAATAACATACTTGATAGAGTCTATAAACTTATTTAACCATAAACTTATGGCGTATTAAATGTCATACTGCAATATAAGCTTATGAATGTGAGACAGATTTTGATCCAACACTGATTACAACAAATACATCAATGAAAATTGTTCTTCATAAAGACTCGTCTAATTTTGGATAGTTTCCATGTTTAAGTTGTTCCATTAGTAGATGTGCCACTGATTCATATCCCATTTTCCGAGCTTCATTTCAGTCAATTGAAAAAAACTAGTAAGAAAAACATACATGAAATAGCAGAAATCGCAACCACAACTACATTTTTTAAAGAAAAACAAGTGCTTATCAAATAAGTCAATTGAAACAGACTCGTAAGTTGTGACAATAGAAAGACTAACCTTTGCGTATTGCGAACCTATTCGGTTGCATGTTTCGTTTCTTCATGCAATTTAAACTAGAAACCAATTAAGGTAAAAAAAAATGGAGACAACATCTTGAATCAGATCAGAACTAATTGTCTTTTAGTGTTAGGAAATGTATATTGATAGTATCTGAAAAGCTTAATTAGAAGCTGAACTTTAACAGTTCTTTCTACCTGTTACATATCCAGTAAGGGTTTATTCCTTTCTCTTCTATGCAATGTGGACACATCCATTCCTTATTCTCTCGCACTTCTTCTATTTCTACAGCAGAAACACAGTGAACAGTTTCAAACTATCAATACAATTTATAATTTTCAGAAGAAACAAATTTTCGTGTCATATTTGCTCCACCCTAATTTGAAAATAATGAGAAAAAAAACCTGTTTTTTATGAAATATTCTATCTCAATAATTAGACTTATAATATAAGTAATATCAAATACACATGACCATCTAGGCTCTTCATACCATCTATCTCAATAAGTTGTTTTCACAAAATTTTATGTTAGGATAGAAATTCAAATAATTCAATCAAAATACGCTCTTATTTCTTTGGAGCCTGGCTTTTTGTTCTTACCTTCACCATACCGAACCTTGAGACAGGCTCTACAAAAGACACCCCGCCCCGAGTGACACACTGAGCAATCAGTCTTTCCTGTTTAGTAGAATATGCAGTGAATCACTTAGAACATAGTGAAAAATCGTGCAAAGAATAAAAAACAAGACATCACTCAAATCTTACCTATACAAGGTTCATTCACATCACAATTCCCACATCTTTTGCAATCTTCTTCCCCGCATAACTTCTTTAACCTGCATTGATGTTTTGCATAATTGCATTGCTGTCATAACTTATCCAAATACAACAATCATAAAGAATGCTATACTCTCTTAACACACTCTTTATCTGGTTTGTTTTAATTCAACTTGGTTGCTTCTTATATTTATTAATGTTGTCAATCACTTCTTGCAAAAAATAGCGGTTATTGCCGCAATTTGACTATATTTTGTACTAAATAACGTATCGTGGAACAATAGCAATTTGTTCAAATTACACTACGGTCCAATTCTAGCCGCTGTTTAGCAGAGTGATAAGTATGTCCTTCTATAGCCACAAAAACAAACTAAGCAAACATTGTGACCACATAAAACTAGGTTGTTAAACATCTCCTGTTGTGAAACAAATCAGTAAAAGTGAAAGAGAATCTGGACCTGCAAAAATGGCAGCTTATCCCCAAGAATGAACTTAAAACACAGCCTCTACCCTTGTCGGCGGCGGTGGTACCATCGGCAACATTCTTGATTCGCTGAGATCGGCGTCGGGGATTGAGACTGTAATCCTTTTTGACCCAGGGACGTTTATTTTTTAATTTTATTAGAGCAGAAATCTCTCGAAGCTTCGAAACTGAATTCAAAATGCCCAGAGATTCAAACCTAGCCTTCATTCATCATTCATCAACAAAATATTATTAAAAATGAAGAATAATGTAAATTAATTGATTGATAGTGATAGTACCTTGTTCTCTGACATGCGAGCGTTTCTGAGAGCTTCGTAATCGGATTTTGATGAATCGTCCATCTTCGTCTTCCCCATTTCGCTCTTTTCTTTGAGGGTTTTCGTTTTCTTCAAGAACAACGAAGTAACACTCACTCTGTAGAGAATGAATGAATGTGTAAAACAAATCAAAGTACAAGTACCTTAATAAAAATAAGAGTTTTTTCTTAAAATGTACTCCCTCCGTCCTAAATTATAAGTCACTTTAACATTTTTACGCAGATTAAAAAATCTCTAACTTTTAAAAATTTTGTCAACAATCTAAAAAAATTTCCTCTTTTACCTCTGACAAATCATTTACTTTGTCAAAAAAAAAAAAAAAAAAAAAAATGAACATTAATAACATCCATCATTTTAAACACACACTTATAATTTCCCTTTTCTCTCTCTTTGTTGGATAACGTATATGCCCAATGAAATGATAGAGAAACATGATTTGGAGTACATCATACTCTATCCACCCAACTCCCAATTTCTCATACTCAGAATTCGAAGAAACAAAATTTACACTAATTATTGTTAAATTTCACCCAACTCTTCATTATCCGAAACAATTTCAGAATCTATAGAATCCTCTACAATTTCAGAAAATATTGTTAAATTGTTAGAAGTTTTCATAATAAAAATTTCAAAGTAGGATTCTACTACTGTGTTAAAAAAGGAATGTTTTGATATGTTCATAAATAGGCCATATTCTGTATAAAAAAAACTAAAGAGATCTATGATATTAATGTTGGAAAGAGAGAATATCTGTAAAACAATATTCACACGTTATAGTTCCCTTGGAAACATAAGGGTCTGACACAATATATGGAAAAGACAAAAAGAATACATGCAAGGGTAATTTAGGAAAAACAAACTTAATATTACATTGATTTTGCAAAACGACTTATAATTTGGGGCAACTTTTTTCTCCAAAACGTCTTATAAATTGGGACGGAGGGAGTATCTGTTAAAATTAAATTGTTAGGCTGACAACAAATATCACTATAAAAATTAAAAAAAAATCATAAATAATGTTAAAGATACAATAACAAAGAAGTTAAAATACATAAACCAGTGGGAGTCGCACGGGTACTGGTATGGTACGCGTATTTTTTCTAAACTATAATAAAAATTAAATAAAAAAATTAAAATTTTCAACCAAAAAAAGTTATTATTTTTAAAAGATATAATAAATTAGTGTCTATAATCAACAACGAAATTGATCCCGTATATAAATATTAAATTTGTTTTGATATTACTTATATATTTGAATCTATATAAAAATATTTGAATCAACAAAGTTTTTTTTTAGTATTTTTTTTTTGGTGAAATGATATATTTTAATAAGTTTTGTTTTCTCATATCGTGTAATTTCAATATTAGGAGAAAATAAAATTTATTAATAATAAAAATATAAATAAAAAAGTTACTATATTTTCAAATTTCAAATAAAAAATATAAATAAAAATTAAAAAATTTCAAATTTTCAACCAAAAAAGTTATTATTTTTAAAATATATAATAAATAATAAATAAAAAATTTTCAACCAAAAAAGATATTATTTTTAAAAGATATAATAAATTAGTGCCTATAATCAACAACGAATTTGATCCCGTATATAAATATTAAATTTGTTTTGACATTACTTATATATTTGAATCTATATAAAAATAATTGAATCAACAAAGTTTTTTTTTAGTATTTTTTAATATTTATGAATGACAGAAATTTGTCCAAAAAATATGTAAATAAAAATTGAAATCATGTTTTAACCATTTTAGTAAATCACATCACATATCACAGAAAAAATTGATTTGTATTAAAACATTGCTATGCTATAGAGTAGCAATTGACAGTACTATGTACTAACACAAATAAGTTAAATTTTCGTAAATATATCCCAATACGCATCTGCAAATACATATAATATATCATCTCAAAGACCAGACATAATTTAATTTAAACCGAAAACTAACATTTTACCCAGCTTAATAAAGATAATTTTTACTGGCATATTATCTGCATAATAGTCTGCCATGAGTAAACTATCTCAGCTACAATGTCAACCATGAAATCAAATATATCAGTCCTTCTGATTGCAGCTGCAATATCATTCTTCTAAAGTGTCCTTCTTTTGTTCTCTTCAGTGTGGTTCCATGATCGCAGGGTTAACTCCAATATGAACATCTCGCATGCCCTTGCAAATATGACTGGTGCATCAGCTGATATCATTCTAACTTCCTCATTAGCCTTGATAATCTTCTTGAAGTTGGTGTTACACCGTAATCTTTATTCATCGAATAGAAGTATTCGGTTCCTCTATCTAGCAAGCCAGTATGACTACAGGCAGAGAGAACACCAACCTGAAACATGATAAAGAATTAACAATAAGCAGAGTGTAATATTATATGTAGCAACCAGGTATTTCCCTAGGAGATGTTTTGATCTTATTGACTGACAGCAATTCAATCAAAAGATTAATTTGTAAACCAGCTTTGTATAAATTAAATGTAGTTATGTAAAATATGAAGAACCAGTTTTCCACACTTCCACATAAATGGATATGAAATGTATAAAATATACATACCATGGTAACCTCGTCAGGCTTAACGCCTGGTGTCTTCATTGACTCAAATATCATTAAAGCTTGTCTGCCAAATCCATGTCTGGCATAACCAGCTAACATCGTGTTCCAAGAGACGACATATTTCTCCTTTATTCCTTCAAAAGCATCATTAGCTTCGTCTATGCTGCCACATTTAAAATACATTACAAGAAGCGCATTCCCCACAAAACACCCAGTTTCATACCCCGTCTTCACCGCCTGCCCATGAATTTGTTTCCCCAACTCCAAAGCAGCAAGATCAGCACATGTGCTCAAAGTATAACCAAATGCAGCCCTATTTAAACTTTCTCCACCTCGTTTTATCTCTACAAACATGTTCAGCGCCTCTTCATAGTGTCCACTTTGAGCATAACCAGCAATAATAGCCGCCCAAGATACACAGTCACGCTGCGGCATCATATCAAACAATTTTCTAGCCTGAGCAATGTCTCCATTCTGACAGTAGCCTGTAATCATGG
Organism: Lathyrus tuberosus; assembly: GCA_022829125.1. Classification (NCBI taxonomy): domain Eukaryota; kingdom Viridiplantae; phylum Streptophyta; class Magnoliopsida; order Fabales; family Fabaceae; genus Lathyrus; species Lathyrus tuberosus. The sequence continues at coordinate 5,521,630 of JALAZF010000306.1, read as the reverse complement.
TATTCCATGAACTTATATTCCGGCAAGGCATAGCCTCAAACAACTCCCGAGCAATATCCATTTTCTTGGATTGCACATAACCAGCAATCATCGCATTGTATGAAACTTCATTTTTCTGAGGCATATCATCAAAAAATATTCTAGCTTCATCCAGCATTCTATTCTGCACATATCCAGACACCATAGTTGTCCACGTGAACATGTCTCGTGATGGAGATTCATCAAACAATCTCCTAGCCTGCGACAAATCTCCAACCTGGGCATAACCTGAAATCATAGTATTCCAGGTAATTGCATCCCTAAAAGGCATTTTGTCAAAAAGCCGCCTAGCATCAACTATCTTCTTTCTCCTAACAAAACCACCCAACAAACAGTTCAAAGAAATCATTTCCCAATCCGATTTGGACTCAAACAACCGACAAGCCTCCTCCATTCTACCATTATGAACATAAGCAGCAAGCAGACCATTCCAAGAGATGGAATTTTTCTCAGGCATATTATCAACAACCTCCCTTGCCTTATCAATATACCCATTCTGAGCATACCCAAACAACAAAGAATTCCAGGAAACAACATCCTTGTCAGGCATTAAATCAAACAATCTACGTGCATCACCGAGTCTGCGGTTTCTGACATAGCCAGTAAACTTGTTACAATAATGAAGACAACAGAGATGTAGAGACAAAAATCTTACCAAGGTACTCAAGCTCATAGAACCTCCAATGTGTGCTATCACAAAATCTCAAGGCTTTGCAAGGTTGGGCACTATAGACCTTTTGTATCCCGCCTACTACTTATTCCTCCAAAGGGATATATATTAGAGTTGATGCAAAAAGCTAAGGAATTCCATAGATTACATTTCCATCACAAACTTAGCTACGCAACGCAACAATCAGACCTGGCCATTACAAATTTAGCATATCACCAATCATACCTGGCCATCACAAACTCATAAACTCGATTGCTTGCGTGTCAGCAAATAAAGATAAAAGACAAATAGATAAAAAAAAATGCAAAAAGATAAAGAATTGGATATATTATATTGACATCACAAACTCAACAACATAATGCAACAATCAGACATGGCCATCAGAAACTCAGCAGCAGAAAGCAACAATCAGACCTGGTCATCACAAAGTCAGCAACGCAACAATAACTTCCAGATTCAAGCAACACATAAGGACTGGTTGGTTCACATAAAACACAAATTATTAACAAAAAAGCTGGATGATAGAAATCAAATGTCGGTGATTCTTCCACCTGCATCTTTGTCAGCCCTGCAATCCAAATCAAATGTCGGTGATATGTTTAAGAAACATTCAACAAAATGTTTACATTAACCAAAAGAAAGAATTACATGTCAAAGATTTTTTTGAGCCCTGCATCATCAAGTTTTACCATGGTGCTGAAATAAACACACTTTTCAATAAATTTGAACTCACTGTAAAATAAAAGACAGATCCTAAAGTTCACCTTAACATCTGCGGTGCAACATCTAGTAATCTGGAGATGGTGGTCGCTGGTCTGGAGGCTGTGGCCACATTTGTGGTCTATTCTTGCATGTACTGTTAGGATTCTAGATCCACTGCTAGAATGATGCCTAGCCATTTCCACCATGTCTAACTTTATAAAAGCATAACACAAGTCCACCCACTTTAAGAAAATGAAAACTTTGTTCAGCATATATATTGATATTGGACCCCACTGTGAAACTAAATAGAAAATGCAAAGGAGACAAGCATCGACACATAATAATTAAAAATAAGGAATTGACCTACTTTACCTGTTCCTTACTCTAACATCATTCCTCTTGTCAGTTTCTTTCCCATCCTGAACATAGTTCTCCGAGTCCCTGATATTCAAAGTTGGATCTGAAGCAGTATCATTTTCCTTTGCATCTAATCCTCCATCCTACATTAGTTTGAGGTAAATGACATGAACCCAAATAATTGCAGAAGCTAGCTGAACGCAATGAAAGCACAAACGGAAGTTAAAACTAAAATCTCAGCCCTATAAAATCTAATCCAGCAACGAACAAATAGTATTACCAGTTTCTTCAGCCTCTCCTCCATGATCTCTTTCCTTTCCTTATCTTTCTTCCTCTGAATTTCAGTTGATATTCTATCATTTTCAGCCTAATCCATTCACAGGAAACAAATTTATTCAGACATCCTCAAATAAATTTAAGGATAAAAGGTATTGTTATACCCAATGAATGGTAAATCAAGACTCAAAAGAACCTTATTTTTCAGGAGTTCTTCTTCTTTAGCATCCAAGAACTGCTGAGGAACACGACTGGCATTTTTTTGTGCGCTGAGAAGAAGTGTCCAGAGTTCTTTCATGAACTTGCCAGTGTTTTTTTCCATGAATCCAGTAATTTGTATTTGAACTTCCTTCCCGTTCACTTTCTGCATTATAACAAACAGAATGTGGCAAGAAGATAAAAAAATCAAGGTATTGCACTATCAAAATGTGCATGTAAATCAATGATAGTTCATTAAGAGAAAAAGATGGCACAGTTACAACTCAACCTAAAACAATATAGGTGTAAGAATAAAGTATTATAGAATATAGATTTCAACAAATCCAATAATAAAGAAACAAACTAATGTTTAGATCTAGCAAATCAAATACAAAATGCTGAAAGCACCATGAAAATTCCAAGATTACCATATGACCAAAATAACTCAAACAATAAATTACCTTCGCATCCAGAAGACCGTGAATGAAGTTAATAAGCACTTCATCTTCAAACCCAAGAAGCTCAGTCACTTTTCTGGTTATCCAAGGCCTCATTACTTCCATATTGACCTTCGTCATGTCCATCTACAAATCATTTTTCAAGCATGGCTCACATTGAAACAAAAAGATGCATAGAGGAAGGCAGTGTGACTGATTAAAAAGATATAAATATATCAAGCTCTTATACACCATAATGCCTGTGGTTCCATCAGGATATTGCATTTGTGGTACATTCAAGGCCTAGTATCAGAACGCTAAAATTCAACCTTTGATTATGCAGCACAGTATAAGAACGACTCGGCATGATCATCGCTGACGGTTGCCCGAACAGGTTTGGAGACAGCTTTGCAATCTCATTTGCAGAAATGATACAATAAAAAAATGATAGTGAAGTCAAGATTTTGACAAAAAAAATGAATATTGATGAATGAGAGGGAAAGTGGTACTGGTACGGTACGCGCTTGTCTAATAAGAGCTTCTGGTTATGCCATTAACTGCTACTACAGAGCTACATTCTTTTGAAGAAGAACTTTGCTGCTCATTATGGCCTAACCAAGTCAAATGAATAGTCTCTAAAATTGCGTATAGAGATACTCAGTTTGCACCGAACCTTAAACATTTAAACAAAAGCAACAAAAATGTGATTCTTATAAAACTAAGGTTTTGAATGTGTGTAAAACCAACTAAGAATGTGCATAAACATGTTATCTTTACAGATATAGTTTTGCAGAGATGAAAAAACCAACCTCTATTGCTTCCTCCATCAAGGCAATGAAAGTCTGCTCTTCAAATTCAATATCATCCGAGATTCGAAGCCTCGCGACTCCTTCCAAAATCTCCTCAGTTTTAAGTAGACCTGCACCAACAGCTGCAAGCCAACAACATAATAGAACATACATAGGATCCCCTGTCTACAAACAACAAACTAACTCTAAGTTAGACAGACATGCACACTCATCAATAATCTAACTTTTGGAAACAACTTGTGGCAAACCACATGTGGATTGTAAGATCTAAAAAAATACAAAGGAAAACACAAGCATAATTAGAAATCTGCAAATGAAAAAGCATGAAAAATATGAGACATAACAATACTAACAGTCCTTCGCACGATAACAAATCTCATAATCCAAAACCCGCATCATCCAAACTGTACCAACACAAATCAAATGGTTATACAAATAATATTATAAAGACTCAAAAGATCTCAACATTGTTACTATAATATAGAACATGTAAGAAATGGTTAGGCATTTACCGCCGGCGTTGTTCAGGAAGTAGAAAATTCAGGAAGTTGTAGTATGAATATGTTACCACTAAGTCCAAATCAGTAAGTTGTAGTAGAAAATCACTAACCTTATTGCTCCACTAAGTCCAAATGTGATCATCCAAAGAGCCTATGATGTTCCGGGTCAGAAAGAGCTAACTCACCAAGATGACCGACAAACATAACTGAAATAAGATTGATACCAAAATTCAAAAGCATAACTAATACTAACGGTCCTGATAGCCATAACTATTTTGGACCTTCTTCAATCAACTCTCTTATATCTTCTTCGTTGTTGTTCTGTTTTGTTTCGTCAACAATCAATGGAGAATTCCAATTTCTACCTGCAATGAATGAACTGCATATGCATGTTCCAAACATAAAGTTAACCCATGTTAACAGGTAATCATAGAAGACCAGCAAACATAGCATTGTCACAGTCCGACATCCCTAAAAGTAGACACAATAAAGTAACCTTGGGCAGTGTATCAGGCTCTAAGACAAAACTAAAATCTAAAAACCTTTTAAGCATGTCAAATTGAAAAAACACGAGATCTTAGTTTAGAAGCTTATACACTCAAGTAAAAAGTTGAAAAGAATAAAAGGTCAGTCAATGTGTTGAATACCTCTTCATATGGATATGAATCATGATATGTCTGAGCAGTAAGTTTTCCAATTCAATAGTTGGCTTTCAGCATCGACCCGCAGCTTCAATTTCCAGCACATAACATGTGCATCTTCAAACTTCAAACACATAACATTAGCAAATTAACACATGTAACAATAGTCGGCTGAACTCCATCTATATATATAACAGAATACAAGTTTAAAGATTAAGTCATACCAGTCATGCAAAAAGTAATAACAAATGATAGTCATACTTTACGGAACCCATACTTTCGTGGATCTACTTTGGTAGAATCTGAGTAGAATCTGCATCACCGGGTTTTGGATGTACACAGAAGCAGGTTCTAAGTAGTGCAGTGGTTGACATTGTATATGATATGCTTCTCTTAGAATCCTGAAGACACCCAATTGTTGCAATCATCCCTGAAGCAAAAATACAGACCACCCGAGTAAATATAATTGACATAAACAAATTATAACTAAATTCACAAACGACAACATGAAATAACTTTAATCTCAACCGGTACTATCAAAGTTAAAGCATGTATCCTAAAATTAAAGAAACTGAAGATTGTTTATGAAACAAATGTTAAATATTGAAATTCACGAAAGCAAAGAAGTTTTTGTCACCAAAGTGAATGTCTTGTGAGTTTTCGTGACGAAACCCAATGGTTTGTGAGTTTTGACATGGGGCTGGTATTTTGGTAATTGTTCTTTCCTCTGGTGCATTATCAGTGACTCGTGCTGTAGGCTTAAATGATCATTAGACATACACAAAAGAAATTTAAATTTAAAATTCAATGCCGAAAGTGGAAGTAAGACAATCATAAGTCACGTTTAGTTCAAATTTTAAAGCAGTTACCTCATTTTGTAATATTTGAAGGGGTCAAAGGTAATAAACAATGATATCACAACCCCTCAATATTGTAGAAAGAGGAGTCTGAAGAATTACCATCAATGGAGACGTTACTGGAGGTTAATGGTTTTGTATTTGCTAACGACGTCTTTCTTCCTACCAGCGTCGGTGTTGCCGACCATTTCAACTTGTGACCTAAATGTTCAAATAATCAAAATTATAACCTAAAACCACATGTAGCTGAAGATGTTAATTGAACAACATAAATATTTTTAAAAATTAGGACCTTACCAACAATGGCTCGACGATACCGACGACGAAGAGAGCCAGAAGTATCAGACAAATCTCTACCCTTGTTTCTGGAAAAGGGTCTTTTAACAACATCTACAGCAACATCAACATCTTCGTTAGTAGCAACATCTATATAAAATAAATACAGTTATAGTTAGTAGATAATGGTTTTGAATAACTAACTATTTTGACCTCTCCGGGAAACCTTGAAACAAATTTTGCACCTGTAGAACAAACCCTCGAACAAACCATTGTAAGGGATCTGAAGTTTGCACCAAATAACACAGGTAGAAATCCCAAAGCAAACAACCCATTACAATATTTTGTATACAACAATGCATCGAGGAAACACGGAAGACGGAAGACGCATAAAGAAAAACACGACGGCAATGGAAGAAGGAAGAAGGAACGAGAAGAAGGAAGAAGATGAGAAAGACGGGAGATAGAGAAGGAGATGAAGAGAGACCCAGAGAAAAAAATGACGGTGTGAGAGAGGGAAAGACAATGAAAAAGAGACAACGAAGAAAAGGAGGAAAGGACGGTAAGAGAGAAAGAAATTGTGAAAAAGGTGATGTACGATCCAGTTTGTCATGGTTGGAAACAAATGGTAGGGGCAACTGTTTCCCCAAAATTAAGTGTAACTATGAGAAAGAGTGTAATTAGGAATAAACTAAGTCATGATTTGGTTCAAAATAGTTGGTTTTAGACACTAAATGCCCCTAAATTGCTGACATGACTTGCTAATGAGAAGGGTTAAAAAGTGGTTTTCCAGAACCACTAAATTTCCTATATTATAGATATAATATATATTCATATTTGAAAAAAACACAACTTTTACTCGAAATCAAATTATGAGACAAAGTGAAGTACCACAAGTTTCGAATGTGTACTTGGTACAGGTGCGTACTCAGTATTGGTACTTCACCATTTTAGAAGTACATGCGCTTTATAATTTCAAACCCTTAAGTTAACTTGTTAATTAAATCAACAACCACTGCTCTTAAACACTTGTGTTTATCATCGTAAAAAAGGAGAGAGATTGTTGGAACAAATTTTGTTTGTACCATATCTCTAAAGTTTTGGTAATAACAAAGTATCTAAAGAACAATTGGGTATACTAATATATTTTCAAGTGTGCATGACCATAGATTAAAATTTATGATATAAACTTAGTAATTTGGTGGTAATAGTGGTAACAATGATATGAACTATGATTATAATGCTTAGGAGAAGAATAATTATACTTCTAAACCTCTAACCTTCAGTGGAGATTTTACAGAGTTTGAATGGTGTAAAAGTAAGATGTACACTCATATCATAAGCATTGGTGATGAGTTGTGCGACATTCTTGAAGATGGCATTGATATTCCATTTGATGGAGTATGAATGGTTACTGATAAAAAAAACTCTCAAATCTGCTCAAAAGAAGATCTATAGAAAACATCACAGAGTGTGTGACATTTTAGTAGATGCTCTACCTCACTCGGAGTACCTCTAGATAATTGACAAGTCTATTGCAAAAACCCTTTTTGAATCCTTGTGTGTTATCTATGAAGGCAATCAGCAGGTGAAATAGGCAACGACTAAGGTATTATTCTGGGTCATATCTCTGATTTTATTCTAGATTCTTCTTATCCTCAATCTCTAACCCATATACCAACCCCTCATCGATCACCCACACATTCTTCTAAACACACACCCTCACCCAAACCTGACATGGGTATAGCCTTAAAAACTATTATGCCTTCCCCTAAACCAAACTCTAACCCTGATTATATTGAATCAGACTCCCAAATCATTAGTCAGTTTCTAAAAACATCTAAGCCTCAAGAAAATATCCAAAGACCATCTGTCATAGATGAAATGTCCAAACACCTAGTTGGTGAGTTCACTTTAGAGAAGAAATCTGAACAAAACCCACGAGTGTGTATTCCACAATCTTACCAAACCATATTAGAAGGTCAACCTTTAGAAGACATACCTCTTCAATCCATACCTTTAGAAGGTACATCATCTGAAACCCAATAACTATAAGACCAAACCAACCTTGTTCAACCAGAACCAGAACCTGAACAAACCATATTAGTTTAAACCTTACCATAAGCCAAATCTCCTGACCCACAAACCTCTTAACCTCAACACTCTTATCACAATTCCACCCCTTCAAGAGAACCATATGATGTGTCAGAATTTGGCACAGTAGTTCTATCATTCTCTGAAGAAAGATCCTCACATATCCCTTCACCACCTTAACCCACTCTGAATTTGAAACCTCCACCTCACATTTAAGCCCAAACGGAAGAATTTAAAACAGGTATTTATGATAGGATTCAAGATCTAGTTGTCGAGAGGCTCACAACATTTAACTCCATTATCTATGCTATTAAGTGGAACACTATCATAACCTATGTAGATGCAACCCTGTAGAATCTGAAGACCTTCACTTTTGAATCTGTAGCTTCCTCTAGCCAGAAGTAAGAAAACTTAAAGGATAACCTTACTAATGTAGTTGTTACTCAAGAAGTAATGGTTGCTCAGCTTTAGACGATAGTTGTAAATCAGGATTCCATTGTCAACAAACAAGAGGATATGAATGCTCAACTGAAATTTGTAGTGGCAAGGCAGAATGATATAGGGTCTAACATCAAGGCTATTATGGGGATTATGAAGAATGTGCCTTAGGCCTTAGGACTTAGCACACTTATAATGTTTTTGATTTTTTTAATGACCTTTATTTTGAAATGTTTTGTATCTGACTATTTTTTTTGTTTGATAAAATTATTTTTTTAGTATCTTTTCTTACTTCCTTTATTTATTTTTTCTTGAAGACAAAAGAGGGAGTAAGATATATAATTATTTAAGTGCCTGAATATGATGGTTAAATAACCATCATATTTAACCTAGTATTTGAAGAATAATTAGTTGTCTGTGTAGATATATAATTATTTTTTTGTTTGATGCTTTATTTATTTCTTAAGAATAATTAATTATGCTTTAAAGAACAAATTTAATTAACCTAGTTAGAACATATGGGGGCTTACAAATCTTACCCTTTGGACTATCAGACTCAATGGGAACTTACAAACCTCAAACTCTCAACTCAACTTGTTAATTAAATCAACAAACATTGTTCTTAAATACTTGTATTTGACATCGTCAAAAAGAGCGAGATTGTTGGAACAAAATTAATTTGTACCATATCTCTAAAGTTTTGATGATAACAAAGTATTTAAAGAACAATTGGGTATACTGATATATTTTCAAGTGTGCGGGACCATAGACTAAAATTTGTGATAAAAACTTAGTACTAGCATTGAAAATTAAAATTAAAAAGAAGCTAAAAGATCCAGACTCTGAAGGATCAAAACCTGATATCTAGACTCTGAAGACTCAGACTCTGAAGGAGGTCAACCTCCTATAAAATTCTCAAACTCTGAAGAATGTCAATGTAAGGATCAAGAAGACTTTGATAGGTTACTATCAGACTCATAGATCATTTTGTCTTCTTCTGATCACTTGCAAATGGAAATAAAAATCTACACAAACAACATGGATGTAATAGATCATTCCTCTTGAAGGAAAGAGAATTCAAATGTCTTTTCAACGACATTGATATCCAATGAGCTTAAAATGATCAATGATCAAGGAATTGAGATGCAAAAATAAACTAAAACTCTACATCAACAAAGATGAAGAAGGTTAATAAAAGTTTTTTTTCTCAATGAACTAGTCTCAAAGTTGAATGATATAATCCATAGGAAGAAGTAATGGTATTATGTTCGGCTTAAATGTGAATCTATGTACTTTTTTTTCCGTCTTTATTAGGTAATTAATTCCTTTTATATGAGCTATTATTGGGTTCTATGTGTTATTTATCTTTTCCTATTTCTTTTTGGTCTCTAGGTTTTTCTTATAATGACAAATGAGAAGAAGTATACTCTGAGACGAAGTAGAATATACTCTCTTTATCTTGGAGGAGAAGTTGAAAAATCCAATCTTTTCTCTATCTTTTTTTGTTTACCACCTCCTTGAGAGATGTGTTATCATCGTCATAAAAAAAGGATAATTTGGTTCAATGTGTTGTCCATGTAATATTGTCAAATAGATTTGATGATGACAACTCTTCAAATGGTTCATGATAATGACTTCTGATCAAAGAAAGAGATATCTAAAGCATCATAAGACAAATATTTCAAGTTCTAGTTGAAAATGTTAGACAAAGATTAATCAAGGGGACATGAAGACATGAAGTTGAGATCTTGGATTTATAAACTTGAAGATTTGAAAGTGGGAAAGTTCGTACGATCTTGCACTTAGCGTTCTATCTAGTTTTGATCAGTTTATTGTAAAAGAAAAAGAATAATGTTGAGGTAATAAGACAATGTACACACAAACAAAGTATTTCAAAACTCTCATTTTTATTATAATACTTCTTAAAATCAATTCGGACAAGTTCTTAAATGACTATATAGCTTGCTTTATCAACTAGAAAGTTAAGTATTATGGCTAATCGTTTAAGAATCACTTCTAATCGATTAATGAGATTGGTAATTGATTAAGTGACGTCAAAACTAAAATTTTTCTATTTTAACGTGGACTAAATGATTAATACATGTTTTACTTAATTTAAAAGTTAAATAAATATTTAATGACTATATTTTGTTTTTATATAGTTTTGCGCGCTCACAATATTTTAATTTTTAGTTAATTTTAATGAGTAAAGAACATTTTTGTCCTCAAGTGTGAGGAGTTGTCACTAGTCCATTAATATATTGAAATTGTAAATATATTATTAATTATTTTTTTAAATTAGTTTTTAAAATTAAATTTATAAGTAAAAAACATTTGATTTGATGATTAAATTGATTACTTAAAGCATATTTTAGAATTAAAATAACTAATAAAAAAATATTTGTAGATGTATTTATAATTTTGATATATTTAAAGAGAAAATATAAGTTTTCATTAGAATATAATTTTCCATTGATATTCAATGAGCGACATTTATTACGACAAATTATTGAGATATATTAAAGTTAGTTTGATAAAAATCAAAAATTAATTTTTTATTGACTGATCATATAAAACTATTTTACATGATTAATGCATGTTGATTGAACTCATATTTAAGACTATAATAAAACCTTTTCTTGAGAACTAAATTAGCGGTTTGCCTTATTTTAGTCTAAACTTAATTATACCTTTTATCCATCTAAATATAAGATATACTTTAATTTTAGCTCTTGCAAATATTGTATGTGTGTTTTATGCTATGTAATATGAGTTGACTTAGTTTTAGTATTTATAAAAGAAAAAGTAAAAAGGAAGATTGAATAAAATTAAAAAAATGAGAAGGTTCTGATGATTGGTGCAAAATAATCAAATACTAAAGAGTACTAAAGAACATCATCAAAAAATAATGTCATATACTTACAACATGCATGTGATCATATGTTATGTTGTTTATTTGTTTCTTTTTATAAGATCAAAAATACAATATTAAGTGTGATGCTGTGAAAGTATTAAGGTCATAACTAGAGCTGTCAAAATGTGTTAGTTCGTCAAGTCCGAAAAATGATAGGATTTTGATCTTAAAATGTGAGCCTATATTTTTCAAGATTTTTTTTAGCCCAACCCTTAAAAGTCTGCCACCCATTAGGGTTAGCCCGTATGAACCGTGGATAGCCGTCCACGTTAATATAAATTTTAATAAAATTATATTAATGTTTATATTGTTTTACCCCAATATAATACGTTGTTTTTTCGCACTACACAAAATTTTATCTCTATTATTTTCAATTTTTCTCTTTTAAATATTATACATTAATATAATAAATACTTTTTTCTCATATTCTATTAGTTTTTTTTTATTTTAAATATTCAAGTATTATTTTAAACAATTTAGACATGTGTTGTATTTAAAAATACATTATAGTATTTATAAAAGATAATATAGTACTTAAAAATGTATTGTGTTTAAAATAATATAATTTTTAATTTCATTTATAATAAACATTATGAAGTTTTTATTTTAATCTTTCATTAAAAAATGTTCCTTTAGAGTCAGGTAGCTCGAAACTCATCTAGGATCGGGTTCGGATAGTCATTTTTAATCCCATATTACATCAGGGTTTTTTTAGCCTAACCTTAAAAAACTCGAGGCCCGCCAAGGCCGATCCATTTTGGATCGGATAGTCCATTTTGACAGCGCTAGTCATAAGACACACAAACTCTTTTTCAAACTTCATATGTTTTAAAAAATTCTTTTATAAATACTTTGGATTGGGCATAACTCTTTAAAAATTAAAAGTATAATTGATTATGATCTTTTCTTAATTAACTATATAGAAAAATTCACCTTCTAATCGATTTAGCCACTTGTATAATCGATTATAAGGCAGACTCACTTGATAATCAATTATGTTTCAAATCAAGGAAAAACGTCCCTATTTTGTTGTGTCAGAATAGATAACAGTTGTAGCATAATGAATTAATACATGGGTTCAATCTTAAAAATGTTTCTTTTCTTAGCCCAATGTTTTACTATATAAAAAGGACTAGTGTCCATTTAAAAATACACAATAATTCTGAACATTAGCTTCTTTTCTACTCTTTCCTTGCTCTAAAATATTTCTATACACTTAATGAATTTTCTCCTTTATATCATTAATGTTTCTCTTTTTCTTTCTTAGTGTCGTCTCTTTTAATGAGTCAGATGTTTATGTGTTGTTGTTTTTTTGCAATCTGGCTCTATTTTTTATCCTCTCTCTTTTTAGTTTTGTCAAATGGGAGAGAAGTTGTATTGAGTTTATCTATCGTTTTATACAAATTTAGTGCAATGTTCTTGGAGGAGCTTTGCTTGTGATGACTCAATTACAAAAAGTTGTCAAGCATCAAAAAAGGGGAGCTCAAATTACTTATAGGGTAACCCTCTGCAATTTAGATATTTTTTGTTTATCTTTCATGTTTATTATATTGAAATTGAATCATTTACAACAAAGTTGCACTTGCGCCCTTTTAAATTGGCTTTTGCATGTATAAAAAGACTTTCGACCAAAGTCAATGCAGTTGACTAAAGTAAAGAAAAAGTTTGAATCAGATCATATAATTTTGGAGTGCATGATTCGAGTCATGAGAAAGCTTAAATCGAGTCATGGCCATATGTGCTTTTCAGAAATTTGATTTCAGGATTTGTGACTCGAGTCAAAGTTACATTTATATCTAGTATATTTTTGCTAATATATTTGGTTCTAGAAACCTGACTAGATTCATGGCTCCATTTGCATCGAGTCATAGGAAATATTTTTACAAAACTTTTTAGTTCGGTGTTTGGTACTTAGTTCATTAAAACCCTTAATCGATTCAAATGATTGTTTTTCAAATTGTATTTATTTACAGGATACATGACCTGGTTTATGTAATCATTTGAATGAACTCACAAGACTCAAGTCATGAATCAACTTATGGCTTGATTTTCATCCTTTTCATATTCTTGATTAGATTCATTTTGTCTCTTGACTCGATTCATTCATATGTTTTGACTTGATTTAAAAGGTCATTTTTACGTTATTTTTGTTCCTTTTATCAAGAACCTATAAAAGCATTTTCTCTTTAATATTTCATTTTGAAATATAAAAAAATAAAAAGAGTGAATTTTCTAGAAAATTTCTCTTCTCTCTTAAACACCATAAACTTTATCTTATGCAGGAATGATGATTCACTTAGAGAGTGTAAAATTAATTGTGAGCAATTCATTAAACATTACACATAATTCAACATTCAACATGAGTTACACCAATGTCAGTTTTAACAGACCTTAGACCAAAATACCTTGTTCAGATAAGCATACAAAATAATAACATAAAACTGTGTTTAGAACACAATAAACAATATATAAACAAATCTTGTTAAGAATACAACATAAAAAATTCAACAGATTGTACATAACTAAACTAAATGGTCTTCTTGTTTGGAATGGTCCTCTTTGTTGGAATAATCCTCCTTGTTGTTAGTCCAACTACATTCTTTACTGCACTTAATCTAGTTGTTAGACCTTGGGTAAAAATAGATGATGATACCTTCCTAACACTCGACTTCTTTGGTCTCCCTTGACTTAGTTGAGATTTGTGACAAACTTGACTTGCCTGAGTTGTGGGTGTATGTTGACTAGGTTTTTGAGCTGGTTGAGTAGGTTATTCACTAGCCCTAGCTTGATTTTCCTGAATTGGTTAAGTAGATGGTTTGATCTTACAATAGACTTATTGTGACTTATCTACTTGCACCAACTTCACCTAAGAATCAACCTAGTTTTTCTCATTTTATAATGTGTGCCATTAATTTTTCTCTGCTAAAGATTCCTCCCCTTCTTTGGTATTCTTGGCATTTTTATATACTTTGGTGGTTGAACATATGGATATTCAGTCATGACCCACAAATTGAAGTCATCGACAAGATAAATTATAGGATTGTAGACTGCTTGATAACTTGATTTTTCGTAATATTCTAGAATGTAGTTGATGTAACTCTATCATTGCATGATTTTGGTCGAAGAAACGGATCAAAAAAGGTTGAAGAGGAGAAAAAATGAAGAATAAAGGCCAAAGAATGAAGAAAAAATGACTAAGTATGGAGAAATAGGGACTTAGTGAAAATTAGGTGAAAAAGGGAGTAAAAGCGTGAAACTAATGGAATAATCACATGCAACATCACGTGCATGATAGGGAAGTAAAAACAGCATCGCGCGCGTGGTACAGATTATCCCGCGCGCGATGATCCTTTTTCTAGACCTTTTTCTAACGCGTTATGTCCATTCTAAAGGCTTTAAAAAGGGATATTTGGTACTTTTTTCAAGGGTTCTGAATTTTTACACGTGAAGGAAGGGATTATAACCCCATAGGGCATATTTAAAGAGCATTTGAAGCCATTGGAGGTCAATTATTCAAGGGATTTCTTATGCAACCTTCTTAATTGATTTTGGTATTGTAATTTGCATTATGAGTAGCTAATTATCTCTAGGTTGGGTTGTGTTTGATGAACCTATTTTGATATTGTTGGGACACATGTATGATTTGATATTGTATGTGTATTTTGATCTATAATTCTATTCAATTGCACCTTGTTATTAATGTTTTTTATGTGAGGTAGTCTTTTAATCTGATTTTGGGCACATAGGGAATACTTGAAGGTGAGAAAAGTAAACAAGAAGGGGGGTTGAATTATGTTTTCCGTTTTCTTAATTTGCGTCTGATCAGAGTTCAGAATCTAAACTGGTATTCAGATTCTGATTATACTTAGCAGTGGACGTTAACAGAAGCAAATAAATAATAGCAGAAGACATAAAGATTTATATTGGTTCCTCCCAACTGAGAGTAGTCCAGTCCCCTTGCTTCGCAAGAGATTTTCACTATAACCAAATCATGATTACAATCGCTTATTCATTATGCATAAGTCTTTTACACTACTCAGACCCTAGGTCCAAGACTTCTTGGTCAAGTCCTACAGACTCAAGACTTCCTTGCTCAAACCGTACCCCAAGACTTTTGCTCCAGGTTCTACCAACTGAGCCTTCCTGCTCAAGCTACATTGGCCCAAGACTTCTGCTCCAAGTTCCCCTAACCGAGCCATCCTACTCAAGCCACACTGGCCTAAGACTTCTGCTTCAGGTTCCACGAACTGAGCCATCCTGCTCAATCAAACTACTTGATTAAGACTTTCATTACTCAAGCACATAACATGTACTTACATGGCTCAAGTATCTTGGTGAGAGACTTCTTTGCTTGAATCCCAATGATACAAGACTTCTGCTCAATCAATCCACTTGATTAAGACTTTCATTGATCAAGCACATTGCATGATACTTACATGGCTCAAACATCTTGGCGAGAGACTTCCTTGCTTGAATCCCAATGATACAAGACTTCTGCTCAATCAATCTGTTTGATTAAGACTTTCATTTCTCAAGCACATAGCATAAGACTTATGTAACGCCCCAGTTTTGTCAGTTTTAATTAATTGAGTCGTTTTGATTATTGCATTATTATATTATTTCATTTCTGACTTTTATGTGAAAATATGTTATTTTTCATCGAGATTATATTTTATCGCGTTTTGGGAGCGTTTGCGAGATAATTGAGTGTGAGGGTGTTTTGGGCATTTTGGTTTATTTTGTTAAGTTTGGAATATGATAGAATAGAAAGAGAGAAAAATAGTAAGGAGAAAGAAAAAGAGAAGAAGAAAAGTAGAGAGAAAGAAGAAGAGAAGAAAAAGAGAGAAAAGAAGAAAACAATCTCCCGACTTTTCTAAACACGATTAAATCGGGTAAGGGTGCGAAACTCGATTATACTATGTTTGTGTATGATTATGTATGTGTTTGCTTGTATGTTTCTTGTTTTACATAACTTTGGAATTCTAGGTTGGAATGAGAATTTTGTGAGAAATCGATACTTTCGCGGTTGGAAATCGACGTAAATGTGGTAGAATGCTTGTTGCCATGATTGTATTGAGTTCTGATTGATATATGATGTTTTGAAAATGTTTTGGTTGTAAAAAATCTCATTTTGGGTTTTCAAACAGCGCTGAAACATTATGAGTTTTCGCATGTTCTCCTAGCGAACCTGGAGCGAAGGTGGTAGGGAATGAATTTTCGCGGGTTCGCCTAGCGAACCAGTTAGCGAAGGTCAGCGAAGGTTCGCTGAGTTGTTTGCCTAGCGAACTTTGTATGTTTTTGGGTCTGGTGGTTGCTGCCTTGGTTCGCCTAGCGAACTTTGTGTCTGTTTTCTAGCTGGTAGTGGGTTCGCTGGACATTCGCCTAGCGAAGGTGGTAGCGAATGCTCGCTAGTGGGTTCGCCTAGCGAACAGGGTTGTGTGTGCAATTTTGTTTTCTGCATAACTTTTGATCTGTGGTTCGGTTTAAGGCGTGGTTTGATGCGTTAGAAAGCTTATAAAATGTTCTTTTTTATGAGGATGGTTTTGAGATTATTAGCTGATTAAATTATGTCGGGAATTAGAAAAATGTGTGGTATTGTTGTCGACTTTTGCCGGTTAATTGGGTGTAATTGACGGGTTATCATACGATTTGCTTGTGATATATGTTGGATGCATGTGTTTAAATGTCGTGATGATGGTTCGTGGCCGTATGGCAATTAAATGCATTGTTTTGGGCTTGAGTGTAAAACATGATTTTGTTGATTGAGATGAGTGCATATATGTGTGCATTTTAAATGTCATGAGTTATTGTATACCAAGCATCATGATATGCATTCTTGTAATGTCGTGTACCCGTGTGGGGTGTGAGCGACGGTTTGGTTCAAGAGGGAATCCGCTATAACGTCGTGTGCCCGTGTGGGGTGTGAGCGATGATTATAGACGATCATGTGCCCGTGTGGGGTGTGAGCGATCGGATCGTGTGCACGTGTGGGGTGTGAGCGATCCATAAACGTCGTGTGCCCGTGTGGGGTGTGAGCGACGGGGAACATCGTATGCCCGACGGGGAGTTACACTAAGTAACGAGCAATGGTTCCAGCAGAGTTCCTGAGTGAACTAGTGATGGGAATATTGGAAGTCGGTACCGCATGGCATATGCATAGAGTCGTTGTGTCGGTCTCTGTGCATTTGCATAAATTATGGATTAATTGTGCATGGAATTGTTAATGTGATTGATGAGATGGAATATGTATAATTGTATTGATGATGAGTGTATTGTGTATGACTGATGTGCATTGGTATTGAATACCTGAGAATTGTACTGCGTTGTGTTGTATTTGATTGTGGTGCATTTGTGGTGAGAATATTTTACTTATGCATTTCTGTGTTAATATATAATTATATGCAACTGTATTATGATTGTGTTTCTCACCCTTCTGCTGTTTATAATGCTCTATGAGGCATTGCAGATTAGAGTTGTTGGAGGTCTTTTTGTGAAGCTTAGGTCTTCATTCTTTTGTCGGTCAGCTCTGATATGTGACACCGGGTAGTCGGGGTGATCGAGTGTGATTATTTTGTATTGTGCATATGTATCTGTTGGATTGTAAATGTATGATTTTATATATGACAAACAAACTTTTATGATATATATATATATGAGATTTCAGTACAGATTTTCCGCTTTTATTCTGTTTCTGAATTGTGGGTGTATTACTACCTAAATTGTTGCATATCTTTATGAGCAGGTGTTGTATGTTTGTTTCAAATTGATGTGACCCCTCGGTCTATGCCGTGCATATTTTAAATATACTCTGATGAAATTTTGAATTTTATTTACCGCTTTGATTATTTGGGGGTATAGATTAAGGGTGTTACATTAAGTGGTATCAGAGCCAGTCCGTGTCAGTTCGCGTCTGTTTGTGTCAGTCCTTTGTCGGTGTGGCGTTTGGAGTGAGCTGTTTGTTTAACCATAGTTTCTGTTATTGGAAATGAGCAGAATATGGCTGGTAGGAATGATGCTGCTTTGGCTGCTGCTATGCAAGCAATGGCTCGGGCTGTGCAGGGTGCACCTAATGCTGCGGGTAATGATGAGTTCAGGAAGAACAGACCACCTGTCTTTAAAGGGAGACATAATCCTGATGGTGCACAGATTTGGTTGAAAGAGATTGAAAGGATTTTCTGAGTTATGGATTGTGCTGAGGACAGTAAGGTGAGACTGGGAACTCACATGTTACATGAAGAAGCGGATGACTGGTGGGTTAATACTCGTCAGGTGTTGGAAGCTGAGGATGAAGAAGTTACTTGGGAATTATTTAGCCGGGAGTTTCTGAGGAAGTATTTTCCCGATGATGTAAGAGGAAAGAAGGAAATTGAGTTCTTGGAATTGAAACAAGGTAATATGTCTGTTGTTGATTATACTGCTAAGTTTGTGGAGCTTGTGCAGTTTTATCCTCATTATGCTGAAGCGACTGCAGAGTTTTCTAAGTGTCTGAAGTATGATAGCGGATTGCGTCCTGAGATTAAGCAGGCAATCGGTTATCAAAGGATTCGAAGGTTTTCTGATTTGGTGGAATGTTGTAGGATTTATGAATAGGATAGTAAGGCTCGTTCTACTCACTACAAGAGTGTGAGTGACAGAAAAGGGAAGCAACAGTTCCGTAGTGGTCCGTATGTAACACCAGCTGATAAGGGTAAACAAAGGGGTACTTTTGAAAGAAGATCAAGTGGTGGAGGTGGAATGTCTAGTCCTCTGAGGTGTTATAGATGTGGTGATGTGGGACATCGTCAGTCCGAATGTAAGAAAGATTTGAGGAAGTGTACTAATTGTGGAGGTTTAGGACATGTTGCTGCTGATTGTGCCAGGAAGAATGTGGTGAAATGTTATAACTGTGGTGAACCTGGTCATATTAGTACAAAGTGTCAGAAACCGAAGCAAGCTCCAGCTAGTGGGAAGGTGTTTGCATTGGCGGGGACTCAGACTTCAAATGCAGATCGTCTGATAAGAGGTACTTGTTTTATTAATAATACGCCTTTAGTTGTTATTATTGATACTGGAGCGACTCATTCGTTTATTTCGTCTGAGTGCGCGAAGCGTTTGAATCTTGTGTTGTATTTGATGGATGGTGAGATGGTTATTGATACTCCAGCAATGGGGTCAGTAACTACTTCTTTGGTTTGTTTAAGTTGTCCTTTGACCATTTATGGTAAAGACTTTGAGATGGATTTGGTGTGTTTGTCGTTGGAGGGATTAGATGTGGTTCTGGGAATGAATTGGTTGCAGTTCAATAGAGTTCATATTGATTGTTATCATAAGTTAGTAAGGTTTCCTTCTCTTGAGGAAGATGAAGATTCGAGTTTCTTATCTACCAAAGAGTTGAAGAGACTTTTGGCGGATGAAGCTCAGTTGTTTGGGTTGTTTGCGTCGTTGACTGTGGATAGTTAAGTTTCACTCGAGGTATTCCCTGTTGTGTGTGATTTTCCTGAGGATATTTTAGATGTGCCGCCAGAGAGAGAGGTGGAGTTTTCGATAGATCTAGTTCCTGGTACTAGACCTGTTTCTATGGCACCTTATCGTATGTCAGCATCTGAGTTGGTTGAGTTAAAGAAGCAATTGAATGAATTGTTGGAGAAGAGGTTTGTGAAGCCAAGTGTTTCTCCTTGGGGTGCTCCAGTTTTATTGGTGAAAAAGAAAGATGGAAGTATGCGGTTGTGTATTGATTATCGCCAGTTGAATAAGGTGACGATTAAGAATAAGTATCCTCTTCCAAGAATTGATGATCTGATGGATCAGTTAGTTGGTGCTTGTGTGTTCAGTAAGATTGACTTGAGGTCGGGGTATCATCAGATTAGGGTGAAAGAGGAAGATATTCAGAAGACGGCTTTTAGGACACGTTACGGTCATTATGAATATTCTGTGATGCCGTTCGGGGTTTCTAATGCGCCAGGTGTGTTTATGGAATACATGAATCGTATTTTCCACGAGCATTTGGATCGATTTGTTGTTGTGTTTATTGACGACATATTGATTTATTCTAAGTCTCGGGAGGAGCACGCGGAGCATTTGCGTATTGTTTTGCAGGTTTTGAAGGAAAAGAAGCTTTTTGCCAAATTGTCCAAGTGTGAATTTTGGTTGTCGGAGGTGAGTTTTCTTGGACACGTAATTTCAGGTAATGGTATTTCTGTGGATCCATCTAAAGTAGAAGCAGTTCTACAATGGGAGGCTCCGAGATCTGTTACTGAAATTTGAAGCTTTTTAGTTTTGGCCGGTTATTATCGAAGGTTCATTGAAGGTTTTTCTAAGCTAGCACTTCCTTTGACCCAGTTGACTTGTAAAGGGCAAGCGTTCATTGGGATATTCGGTGTGAGGAAAGTTTTAATGAGCTGAAGAGAAGATTGACGACAGCTCCGATTTTGATTTTGCCGAATCCTACTGAACCGTTTGTAGTGTATTGTGATGCGTCTTTGATTGGTCTAGGTGGTGTGCTAATGCAAGACAGTAAGGTTGTGGCGTATGCTTTGAGGCAGTTGAGAGTGCATGAGAAGAATTACCCTACGCATGACTTGGAATTAGCGGCTGTGGTGTTTGTGTTGAAAATTTGGAGGCATTATCTTTTTGGTGCGAGATTTGAAGTCTTTAGTGATCATAAAAGTTTAAAATATTTGTTTGATCAGAAGGAGTTGAATATGAGGCAACGAAGATGGTTGGAATTTTTGAAGGACTACGACTTTGGCTTGAATTACCATCCTGGTAAAGCTAATGTGGTAGCCGATGTGTTGAGTCGAAAATCATTGCATATGTCTGCTTTAATGGCTAAGGAGTGGGAACTTTTGGAATCGTTTAGAGATTTGAGTTTGGTATGTGAAGTGTCGTCGGATAGTGTGAGGCTGGGTATGCTGAAAGTTACTAATGATTTTCTGTTGACGGTAAGTGAGAAACAGAAGTTGGATGTGAAATTGGTGGATTTGATGTTGGTTGGCGGAAAAGATGCGAGTGGTGATTTTCAAGTGGATGTTAATGGTGTGTTGAGGTTCCGTGGGCGAATTTGTATTCCGGACGATTCGGATTTGAAACGGATGATTTTGGAAGAAGGACACCGGAGTAATTTGAGTATACATCCGGGAGTGAATAAGATGTACCAAGATTTGAAGAAGATTTTCTAGTGGTCTGGATTGAAAAGAGATGTGGCTCAGTTTGTGTATGCTTGTTTGACGTGCCATAAGTCAAAAGTGGAACATCAGAGGCCTAGTGGTTTGTTGCAACCGTTGGATATTTCGGAGTGGAAATGGGATAGCATTTCTATGGATTTTGTGAC
The DNA here is from genome assembly GCA_022829125.1 of Lathyrus tuberosus. Lineage (NCBI taxonomy): Eukaryota > Viridiplantae > Streptophyta > Magnoliopsida > Fabales > Fabaceae > Lathyrus > Lathyrus tuberosus. Next base: position 5,500,113 of record JALAZF010000306.1, on the reverse strand, counting down.
AAGGTTTCCGAATACACAGCGAGGGCATAATGCTATTTGGGTGATTGTGGATAGGCTGACTAAATCGGCCCATTTCATTCTGATTGACATCAGTTTTTCTTTGGAGCGGTTAGCTGAGATTTATATTAGTGTGATTGTGAAGTTGCATGGAGTTTCGTTAAGTATTATTTCGGATCGAGATCCAAGGTTTACCTCAAGATTTTGGGAAAGTTTACAGAAGGCGTTAGGTTCTAAATTGAGATTGAGCTCAGCTTATCATCCGCAGACGGATGGGCATTCGGAGAGAACGATTCAGTCTTTGGAAGATTTGCTGCGAGCGTGTGTTTTGGAACAAGGTGGTGCGTGGGATAGTTATCTTGCGTTGATTGAATTCACGTATAATAACAGTTTCCATTCTAGTATTGGAATGGCACCGTTTAAAGCATTATATGGATGAAGATGTCGAACACCGTTGTGTTGGCACGAATCTGGTGAGAGTTCGGTGGTTGGACCAGAGCTGGTGCAACAGACTACGGAAAAAGTGAAGTTGATCCGTGAGAAAATGAAGGCTTCTCAGAGCAGACAAAAGAGTTATCATGATCGGAGACGGAAGGATCTTGAGTTTCAAGAGGGCGATCATGTATTTTTGAGGGTTACGCCGGTAACGGGTGTTGGTAGAGCATTGAAGTCGAAGAAGCTTACTTCTCAGTTTATTGGTCCTTACCAGATATCTGCGAGAGTGGGTGTTGTGGCTTATAGAGTGGCGTTGCTGCCGAGTTTGTCGAATTTGCATGATGTGTTCCATGTTTCACAGCTTCGGAAGTATGTTCCGGATCCGTCGTATGTGGTTCCGATGGATGAGGTTGAGGTAAGGGAGAACCTTACGGTCGAGGCTTTACCGGTGAGTATTTTAGATCGTGAGTTGAAGCGGTTGCGGGGCAAGGATATTGCACTTGTGAAGGTAGCATGGGGAGGCGCTGCTGAGGGCAATTTGACGTGGGAGTTGGAGAGTCGGATGCGGGAGTCGTATCCAGAGTTGTTCATCTCAGGTATATTTTCGAGGACGAAAATTTCTAAGTGGGGGAGAGTTGTAACGCCCCAGTTTTGTCAGTTTTAATTAATTGAGTCATTTTGATTATTTTATTATTATATTATTTTATTTCTGAATTTTATGTGAAAATATGTTATTTTTCATCGAGATTATATTTTATCGTGTTTTGGGAGCGTTTGCGAGATAATAGAGTGTGGGGGTGTTTTGAGCATTTTGGTTTATTTTGTTAAGTTTGGAATATGATAGAATAGAAAGAGAGAAAAATAGTAAGGAGAAAGAAAAAGAGAAGAAGAAAAGTAGAGAGAAAGAAGAAGAGAAGAAAAAGAGAGAAAAGAAGAAAATAATCTCCCGACTTTTCTAAACACGATTAAATCGGGTAAGGGTGCGAAACTCGATTATACTATGTTTGTGTATGATTATGTATGTGTTTGCTTGTATGTTTCTTGTTTTACATAGCTTTGGAATTCTAGGTTGAAATGAGAATTTTGTGAGAAATCTATACTTTCGCGGTTGGAAATTGACGTAAATGTGGTAGAATGCTTGTTGCCATGATTGTATTGAGTTCCGATTGATATATGATATTTTGAAAATGTTTTGGTAGTAAAAAATCTCATTTTGGGTTTTCAAACAACGCTGAAACATTCTGAGTTTTCGCATGTTCGCCTAGCGAACCTGGAGAGAAGGTGGTAGCGAATGAATTTTCGCGGGTTCGCCTAGCGAACCAGTTAGCGAAGGTCAGCGAAGGTTCGCTGAGTTGTTTGCCTAGCGAACTTTGTATGTTTTTGGGTCTGGTGGTTGCTGCCTTGGTTCGCCAAGGGGTTCGCCTAGCGAACTTTGTGTCTGTTTTCTAGCTGGTAGTGGGTTCGCTGGACATTCGCCTAGCGAAGGTGGTAGAGAATGCTCGCTAGTGGGTTCGCCTAGCGAATAGGGCTGTGTGTGCAATTTTGTTTTCTGCATAACTTTTGATCTGTGGTTCAGTTTGAGGCGTGGTTTGATGCGTTAGAAAGCTTATAAAATGTTCTTTTTTATGTGGATGGTTTTGAGATTGTTGGCCGATTAAATTATGTCGAGAATTAGAAAAATGTGTGGTATTGTTGTCAACTTTTGCCGGTTAATTGGGTGTAATTGGTGGGTTATCATATGATTTGCTTGTGATATATGTTGGATGCATGTGTTTAAATGTCGTGATGATGGTTCGTGGCCGTATGGCAATTAAATGCATTGTTTTGGGCTTGAGTGTAAAGCATGATTTTGTTGATTGAGATGAGTGCATATATGTGTGCATTTTAAATGTCATGAGTCATTATATGCCAAGCATCATGATATGCATTCTTGTAATGTCGTGTGCCCGTGTGGGGTGTGAGCGACGGTTTGGTTCCAGAGGGAATCTGCTATAACTTCGTGTGCCCGTGTGGGGTGTGAGCGATGATTATAGACGATCGTGTGCCCGTGTGGATTGTGAGCGATCGGATCGTGTGCCCGTGTGGGGTGTGAACGATCCATAAACGTCGTGTACCCGTGTGGGGTGTGAGCAACGGGGAACATCGTATGCCCGACGGGGAGTTACACTAAGTAACGAGCGGTGGTTCCAGCAGAGTTCCTGAGTGAACTAGTGATGAGAATATTGGAAGTCGGTACCACATGGCATATGCATAGAGTCGTTGTGTCGGTCTCTGTGCATTTGCATAAATCATGGATTAATTGTGTATGGAATTGTGAATGTGATTGATGAGCTGGAATATGTATAATTGTATTGATGATGAGTGTATTGTGTATGACTGATGTGCATTGGTATTGGATACCTGAGAATTGTACTGTGTTGTGTTGTATTTGATTGTGGTACATTTGTGGTGAGAATATTTTACTTGTGCATTTCTGTGTTAATATATAATTATATGCAACTGTATTATGATTGTGTTTCTCACCCTTTTGCTGTTTATAATGCTCTATGAGGCATTGCAAATTAGAGTTGCTGGAGGTCTTTTTGTGAAGCTTAGGTCTTCATTCTTTTGTCGGTCGGCTCTGATATATGACACCGAGTAGTCGGGGTGATCAAGTGTGATTATTTTGTATTGTGTATATGTATTTGTTGGATTGTACATGTATGATTTTGTATATGACAAACAAACTTTTATGATATATATATATATATATATATATATATATATATATATATATATATATATATGATATTTCAGTACAGATTTTCCGCTTTTATTCTGTTTCTGAATTGTGGGTGTATTACTACCTGAATTGTTGCATATCTTTATGAGCAGGTGTTGTATGTTTGTTTCAAATTGATGTGACCCCTCGGTCTATGCCGTGCATATTTTAAATATACTCTGATGAAATTTTGAATTTTATTTACCGCTTTGATTATTTGGGGGTATAGATTGGGGGTGTTACAACTTACATGGCTCAAGCATCTTGGTGAGAGACTTAATCTAAACTACTAAATAAGTTCAGCAGAATAGAGAATAAGGTCTACTTGATACTAATATAAGAGGTACGAAAAATCACCATAACAAAGACCTAAAGCTCTTAATATTTATAAGATATTCAATGTGTAAGAAATCACAAGGCTTTTACAATTACAACCTACAATAGAAAATCTGCATACACGATAGAGTTGATAATTGCTAATCTTGTTACTCCTTCATCTGGTTAATCCTTGTTAAAGATTCAGTTTGAACCTTCAGCCATTTATATAACAGTTGCAGCAGACTAGCCGTTGAGAGAGATAACTTGTTCAAGTATCTTTGCTTTACTCCATAGTACAAGAGTTGCTGAAGATAGACACACCAAAAGATATTGATCTATTGTGTAACATGTTTAACCATTGAGTCTTCAAAAAGATCTTGTATTATAGAGCCATTGAGAGCAGATATTTGTAAAGCATGTCAACCTTTCTTGATCTTTGTGAACTCAGACTCCAGCTGACAAACTAATTTGGCAATGCAGCTTGCTTTATGCAGTACGAACAACTTCAGCTTTATCACCAACTCTGAATGATACTAAAAGCTAATTTACATTCACCAAGTGTAGAGAAAATTATGTTGCTTATTCTGATGTTGAGGTTTTCAGCTTCAGAGTCTACGCCAGACACCACTTAGCAAGTTTTCTTCAGATTCTGCACCACTAGAAGCTAGCAATTCAGCTTCTCTCAAGTGTGCCTTTGTATATCAGATTCTGTATATAAATATTTACAAGTATCAGGACCTGCATACAAGAAACACACATCAAATATAACCATTGTTCTTTAAATACTTTTTTATCATCAAAACCCAAGGAATATATGTCATGAACAAATCTTATTTTAACAATCTCCCCCTTTTTGATGATGGCAAACACAAGTATTTAAAAGACAATGTTGGGCAGTTATAATTTTCTTTGCAACATCAGAGTATAAGGTTTATAAACTCCCCCGGAGTCTAATAGTCTAAAGTTGAGTTCTGTAAACCCACACTAAGTACTACTATTCAAGAAAAAAGTAATTTAGTTTTCTTAGTAACATCAGAGTATGAGGTTTGTAAGCTCCCCCTGAGTCAAATAGTTCCAAGGTTGAGGTTTGTAAGCCCCCCTTTAGTTCTATATTTAAGAAAACCAAAAATAATATTTTAAATTCCTTTGGTAACATCAGAATACAAGGTTCGTAAGTTCCTTTTGAGTCTGATAGGCTAAGGTTGAGATTCGTAAGCTCGTCCTTAGTTCTATGTACAAGAAAGCTAAAATGTGTCGCCCAGGCAAGATAACCATAATAATAAAAATTTAAATAGCAAAATTATAAATGACCATTATGTACAGCTGAATAGGTACTGAATGGGTTCAGTTTTTAATTAAATACTTACTATCATTTCTTCCCCTTTATCACATCAAAAAGAATAAAAAGAATGTTGCGGTGAGAATCAGATATCAAGCTATTAATTAACTTGAATCACGCATCTTTGAAATTCATCACCGAGCTTTGATTTATCCAAAGGAAAGGGTAAAGATCGAAGAAAACCCTAATTGCGCTAAGTAAAGACAAAGCTAAGAGATCGGGGATCGGGGGTTGGTTATACTAAGGGAAGGTATTAGCACCATAACTATCTGTAGTACTCTACAGGAACCTCTTGTTTGTATTTGTGTTATGCTAATGTTTGCTTGCTAAGGAAATCTGCTAAGGGTAAGGTAAAGACCTAAGGGTATGTACACTAAGTTTGCTCGCCAAGACATCGTATCTTGTGCCTACATATCTAAAGAATCAGAGCAACCGTAGTTCACCTGACTAAGGGTGAGGAACCATTGACTATGGCCAAAGTTCCAAGGGGAATGAGTATGAGCTCATGAGTTACAGAAACTCTCTAAGTCTAAGTTATGATGGGGTGAAGTGAATACTCAAGGTGATGAGTCTCACGTAGAGTCTAAGAACTCTAACTTAATTCTAAGTTGTAATATTGAATGGCTATGAGGCCAAGGGTTGAAGATCCTATGACTATGAGGTCAAGGAAAAGATGTTACCAATGACTATGAGGTCAAAGGTGAATCCTATGACTATGAGGTCAATGAGGGAGATGGCTATGACTATGAGGTAAAAGCTTACCTATGACTATGAGGTCAAGGTTGAAAATGGCCCTATGACTATGAGGTCAAGGATGAAGATGGCTATGACTATGAGGTCAAAGCTGGTAATGAGTTATCTATAACTTTGAGGTCAATAGAGAGACTTTCCTTTGGAAGGAAGGGGAGGATAACAACTTCTCAAGAAATGAAAGGGATTGAAATATGGTGAACAATATAAGTTCAAGAATCTTAAAGGGAATGTACAACAATTAAGCATGATCAATCTCAAAAGTATGGTTCAAACATTCATGTATGGCAAGAGATAGTGAGATAATTCACAACAATCATAAACAAATGAGTACAAATACATATGATAAAGATAGCATCTCTAAGTTTGAAATTCAAGACAAAATATCCAATATAAGAGACTTAATAATCAAGCCAAGAGATACAAACAAAAACCCTAATGGTATAACCTTATCCAAGGTTAAGGAACACTTTTCAAAATCCTCTTATGTATCAAGAACAAAACCAAAAACTCTCACAAAACTCTCAAGGATCAAGTGATTTTTTTTTAAAATGGAGGATCAAGATTTAATGAAAAGTTTGTTCATGCTTTTTTCTAATTTTAGAAATTAATACAAAATAAAATAAAAGTGAAAATAAAAATCATGGAAAATTAAATTAAACATTTAAAGAGGGTTTATGATTTTTTTTGGAATTTTTGGGTGGAGGAAAATATTTTTAATAAAATGATATTGAGAAAATAAAAAGAAAATAAATTAAAAGAGAAAAAAACCAAGAGGGGGTGTGTTAGTAATTTGATATGAATTACAATCCATTGCCAAGCGCATGGGCCTGGGAAATGGGGGTGCTGGAAGTAACGGCCTAAGTTGGAAAAGCCATGAAAAAATGAAAAAAAAAACAATAAAAAGGGTGTATGGGGCGAGGGGGATTCGAACCCCAGACCCCTAGGTTACAGCGCGTGTGCAATACCACTGGGGTGGTGATACATCCATTGTATAAGCTACCCCTGAAAATATTTAAATTCTCAGGTGAGTAAAAAAAGCATTTGGAAATAAACCACATAGAAAGTTACACGCTTAAGGACCTGGATCAATTGGTCAACCACAACTTAAGTTACAAAATACCAAAAACTCTTTGGACCAATCACAAAGCTACGCTCTCATGCAATCACACAACAACAACATGAAACCTATCGTGAGTTTTAGAAAAAATGGGCAGGGTGCACTCATCAAACCAACATTAAAGGATCATCAAGTCTTTTAGGTGTTAACAGACAAAACTGAACATACTACTCTCACACCTCCACATACACCACCTTTATGCACCATACAACACACCAACAACTGGTATCGTGAAAACAGGAAAGGGAAAAGTGGTGCAACCAGCTTATTCAATCAATACCAAGCTTGAATCTCAACATAAAAAAATGGAATAACCTCCTCACGCAGAACTCAAAACAAAAGACAATAACAATCTTTAAGCATGGCCTGATAGTAGCATTAGCAGTGGAAGAGTATAAACAACTTAGAATAAGTGTATCCAGGAGTGATAACATGCTATCATCATGCCAATATCCCTATACTGGCTTAAGCAAGCTCTTATATTGTTCATCTCGACTAAACTCATAACAGACCAACTAAAAGTAATCTCAGGCTTTATGCTTCAGAAAAAAAACACAAACCTTATATGTTCTAACAAAAACTCGTGAAATAAAGACAAGACCAGGGACCTATCACTTATTCAATCATTTCTCAATCCATCTCTTATCCAAGCTCCATGGAATAAAGTACCATGTTAATGTACGCAGGGGGTAGAGTATTACTAAATATTCTATGGCTCAGATTGAAAACTTTAGATGTATAACAAACATGAAAGTAATACACTTGTGAACTTCAAGGATGAACATGAAACAAACAAAATTCTGCCCTAACACAAAACATATGTTCTGAGGGTGGTTACAAGCATACAATCCTTAGCATGAGAATACCAACATTACACTCAACCATTGACAGTGCCAAACATACATCATATGAGCTTAATATCAACATTCACCATACCATCTAGAACTGGCTTAAGGGCAAACATTAAATGATAACTACATGGAAAATGAGCTAATCATGATGTATGAACATAGAGTGAAAAAGAGAGAAGGTTACCTAGTAGAATAAGTCCACTGCACCTTCCAAAAGGTTGAAGATCAAACTGCACCAGACTTCTTCCTCCTCAAGATGCTTGTGCTTCAACTCTCCACAACATTTCCCACTCGAACAGTGCTTTTCCTTGGAAATGATAAGAGGTGTTCTAAGATATATGTTGGTGATTGTTGGTCACTGAACAAATGAGAATGCCTCTCTTTTTATAGTAGAAGCAGCTAGTCCATAGCTTTGGTGATACAAAGGGCAATGGCTTTGCATAAGAGGGAAAAATCATGAGGAAAGATCCTACGCATGGCATAGTCTGAGCTTTCTCCCTTGAGCCAAGTGAGATTGTCGTGGTTGCTTATCCTAGGGTTTTGGTCAGACAGATGAAAAGGCATGGACCAGTGGATTAAAGTGTAAGAAACTACTACATAATGGTCATATGTTTTGCACCATGGCACCTCTCTTTGTATCAGTTGTCAAAGTACCAAAAAGGTTGTACTTTAGAACCTTCTTTACACGGTTTTGGTGGGAGGAGTGGTTGGGAACTGATGAGAAAAGTTCAGTTAGAGTGTACTTGGTAGGTGTCCAAACTTGGTTCAAGTTACAAGACAATAGTTTACAAAGAAACTAAACCATATGGTGTCCCTTACCACACGAGCACATTGCCTCCAATGGACCGCACAATCATGTCTTTATTCTTTGGAAAGTGGGCATGAGAAGATTAACTTATGTGCTGGGAAAGTTTGAGATTTTGATCTTGAAAACACATGACAACCGTGACAAAACTTGGTTGTTGCAAAAGAACACAAACCAGAATTTCTAAGTATGAAATAACTTTGTAACATGCCAACTTTGGTACAACATCTCTTGATGATCAATGCTCCATTTTATGAGTTCTTTGGCCCTTTGGAAAGTAGGCATTTGATAGAGCATTCCTCATGTGGAAAGCTATTTGAGAAGAGGTTTGTAACATGGAGAAAAAAATGCCAAGAAGTCATGCACCATGGGCTGTCCAAAAGACTTAGAAAAATTTCTAAGTTATGGAGTTTTCGCAACTTTGAAACACCTAACTTGATCAATATTAAAGGCAATGGTTGACTTGTCCTGACAAAACCCTAATTTGAGGCATGGAGAACTTGTGGCTCATGGAACTTGTAATGGTTGTATGGAGCCAAAGAATGTCTTAAGAGACATTGAAACATGTGAGATCCTGGCTTATTGACTTTGTGCAAACCCTGTTTTTCACATAAAAGAAAAAAAACTAGCAAGATATGGTGGTTAGATAGCAATGCATAGATGATTGAAACCTAAATGCAAATGCAAGATGTTATGAAATCTAAGGGGTAAAATTTGGGGTACAACAGTTGCCCCTATTTGAATAGCTTTACCAGATGGCACGGGGAATGAAAGTCCTCGGGACATCAAGGTGAAAGGTATTTAAATATAGCAAACCGAAATTTTTTCCCTTAGATGGAATGCAGATGCTAAGGACAAGCAGCAGACATGCAAATGCTGACATGCCATGAGATTCTAGTATGATGATATGATGCCCTGATAGTGCAACGATGCAGACAAACAAGACACCAAAGAATAAAGAGCAAACAACCACAGGTGAGCATCACTAGGGAAGGGTGAAGGTTAGTATCCATAAGGAAGATGCACTGGGGATGCAGACTAACCAACAAAAGGGACTCACTGGGGAGACTCTAAGGAAACACTGGGGATAGAAAAAATAAAGGGGGAAATCCTACAGGTCCTCACTGGAGATAGGAGCCAGAGAGGTATTCTCCACTGGGGAGAGATCCCGGTAGATGGACGACAGGTTCAAAGGTGACCAGACGACACTGGGGAAATAAAACACATCTTTTACTGGGCATGAAACCAGAAAGAAGACATGATCTCTACTGGGGGATCAACTTGAAATAAAAGGATAGACATTCAACAAGAGATTTCCTGGGGATTTCTTATGCTGAAGAGTTCAAACGGGATCTTCAAGAAAAGCCGGAAAAGACAGAGACAAACTCTGCGCGCGCCAAATGAGGATCAATCACAAGGACTTTCAAGAGGGATATTGGCAATGACCAAAACTTTGCTGGGAATAAGATTAAAGTGCCAACAATGATTGGACTTGGAAATAACATGTCAATAAACACCAATATGAGTTGGATAGGATACCAATTTGAGTTGGTTTGCCAGCAATGACTGGACTCTAGACACCAATATGAGTTGGACCGAGATACCAATATGAGTTGGTTTTCCAGCAAAGACTGGACTTTAGACAGCAATATGAGATGGGCCTGGATTGAGGTTCACAGCTGACCTGATGTTTTGGTTCATAGCTGACCAAGATTCACATCATCAAAAAGTCTGACGGCAAGGAATAAAGCATATCTGAAGGTACACATCATCAAAAATTTTGACGGCAAAGAATAAGGCATATCCGAAAGTACGAAACCCGAGCTCGGAACACATCATCAAAAAGTTTGACGGCAAGGAACAATAGCATATCTGAAGGTACACACCATCAAAAAGTTTGACGGTAAGGAATAAAGCATATCTGAAGGTACACATCATCAAAAAGTTTGACGGCAAGGAACAAAGCATATCTGAAGGTACACATCATCAAAAAGTTTGACGGCAAGGAATAAAGCATATCTGGAGGTATGAAACCTGAGCTCGGAACACATCATCAAAAAGTTTGATGGCAAGGAATAAGGCATATCTGAAGGTACACATCATCAAAAAGTTTGACGGCAAGGAATACCTCAAATAGGGATCACATCAAACAGGTTGATGGAAAGTGACTGATTGAAGGTAACATCATTGGTAACTGTAGAAGTATGAATAAAACCAAGGATGGATAAGCTTCTCGGGAGAGAGATTGCCACTTATCGCTGTAGATGTAATGATAGAAAAACAAGCTTTCAAAGGAGATTGCCACTTTATTGGGTATAAGTTCCAAGGAGGTAATATAACAACCCTGCTGGAGAAAGGATTTTGTCTTCAACGAGGATCTATAAAAGATTATTCTGCGAGACACAATGCAAAATAAATGCGCGTTCAAACTAGGTTCGGCAACCAAAACAGGCCCAAGAGCACACTTGCCAGGGGCCAAAATTCGATCTAGGGACAAGCTAGAAAGAAACGGTCAAACAAGACTCCAACCATTGAGGAAATGAACTCAAATGGAATTTATCTTATCCAAGCGTGGAAAAGACAACTGAAGCAACCATCATCCACGAGAATCAATCACCGTGGGGAATTCAGAAAGGATGAGCACTTTATGCCTAGGGCTGATGACTCTATTGGAGAGAATAGATAAGCCCAGTCACTTGGGGAGATAAACGCCAAAGCGAACATAACAGGTAAACACCAGAAAGATAGCGGAAATGCTAAGATGCCATGCATATGAGAATGTATGTATGCATGTTTATGCTGACAAAACAGACAAAGAGAAGCGAGACTGGAGATGAAATAAACATCTCGACAAGGATAACCAGCCAACCACAACAGATTGGACCATCACTGGGGATGAATATGAAGAATTAGCAGCTCCACTTCAAGGTTACCAACTTCTCCGAGGGAAAAAAAGTGATCCACTCAGGGCATAGCGTCATGACTTCACTAGGATTGCCATCATGAACTTGATTTCTATACTGGAGGAGGAAATCCATGGAGAATTGCCAAGATTAGCTGAAGTAACAACTTACTAGGGAGCTGGCAAAGGATATCACAAGAACAGAGTAGTTCTGCGTACTACTGGCATAATGATCATCTTCAAGTCTTATCTGCCCCAGATTACATGGTCTGTTTGGAAGAAAACACCAAGAGAATTTTACAGAGGAATTGGCATACAAGATGCTTCAATGTCTTCAAACTCCTGGAGGAATGCAAAAATCTCGACATAACTGCCCTAGATTAACAGTGTTTGCACAACAAAGTCCTTGAACTTATTCTTCAGACTGGTCGATCTGTGAAGGAGATGTCGTTAATTTTTAGAGATTTACCGAATCTCGACTTGACTGCTTCTGATTAACTGGTCTATGAGGATAAGTCATCAAAAGGATTTTACAGAAGAATTGGCATACCAGATGCTTCAATATCTTCAAACTTTTGAAGAGAAATGAACCTCGACATAACTGCCCCAGTTCAAATGTATTCGCAATACAACGTACTCAGACTGCGGTAGAAATAACTGAGGAACAAACTTGCCCCTGTTGGTGAGTCTTTGGAGTCCTTGCCTCGAAATAAACTTGTCATAAGATGACCTCAAGAAGGCTTGCCCCAATATTCTGAACTTTTGAAGAGTTCTGCCCCTGATTCAATAGCTCTTGGAATGGCGGATTGGCATATCCTTCCGCTTGGTTGCCCCTGACTGAGCTTCCTTTATCAAGTCAAATTCCCTAGCCGGCTGCATTTGTTAGGATTCCTTTGATATTGAATTGTTTTGCAAAAAAGTATTGTTCATTAAAAAATTGGCAATTTTAATGCAACATTCATGCACACTTTTGAAAACAAAGTTTATTGATGACACACACACAGTGAAGTGACTAAATAATCAAAAATAAGGTGGTTTTAGCCATTTACGGAATGACAGATGAAGTGATCAACACACGCAATTAGCAAAGATCATTAGGAGTCAGGTTAATCAACCTTGCTGTAGTATGCTTTCAAAACAACTTTACCTCAATTAGGTCTTTTAAGGGTTGTAACGTGGCTTGGTTCACGGTTCATGAAACAAAGGATAAAGGCTCAAAGTTTATTTGTCCCCACCTAATCTTCGTGATGAACTCCAGTCCTACGCTCAGTTAACTCAGGCTATACATTCAGGTTCCTATTGAGCTGATGATAGTTGATGATGATTAAGACACCTAGGGTAGTCACTGCTCCTTTGTAACATTTAGTTATCCTTTATTGCTGAGGTTTTGAGACCTCTTCTTGTCTTTGCTGAGGTTATGAGACCTCTTCTTGTCTTTGTTTGAGGTTATGAGACCTCTTCTTGTCTTTGTTGAGGTTATGAGACCTCTTATTTCTCTTTTGAGGTTATGAGACCTCTTCTTTTTTATTTAATTTGAGAGAGCTGACTGGTGTCTTGCATGAAGCGCTTGCATTCGAATGCATAACTAAGTTAAACTGAGAACTACGCACCCCAAGGTTGAGATTTAAGGGTTTTTTGTGTAAGGAAAGAAAACTCCTACTTCTAGGCTCGAAGGGGTTAACGAGGGATTATCTTCCTTATTTCTCCAGTGTTTAGGAATTTGAAACAATGCCTTACTTCATCGGCAAAGTTCGATGGGAAGCATACCACATCAGTTATGGATATAACGTTTTCATCATCCTGCCCAACCTTTACTTAACAACAATTTGATAAAGTGGAGTGAAACAAGATAAAGATATATATTTTTTGTTTTCATGAACATAAAGGTAAATGAGTGAAACGAATAGACTTAATCAAAAGGTGCACAAACATTTCATTAATCTTGCCAATTTGAAAGTACAACAAAGCTTATAAGCAAATACAAATTCAAAGTGCAAAGGAAATACAATTGAAAATACTGAAATAAACAAAATACAGCCAACCTTGGCGAATTAATTTTAGAAGATTTCAGTTTCCGGGCCCATACGGAGGAACACCTTCATCACTGATCACTTGTTCCTTGTGATACAGAACCTTGAGAGGCCTTGCAAGTCTTTTGCCTTTTGCTTCAAGGGTTGAGACATTGGCATCTGACGTACCTTCCTGAGGTTTCAACATCTTTAGCAGACTTAGCAACTTTGCTTCGAACTCTTTGCATTCTTCAATGGGATGCCCCATTGTCCCAGTGTGGAATTTGCATTCAATCTTCGGATGATCTTCTTCGAAGATTAAGTCATTCTCACAGATCATCTTTCGCACCGTAGCTTTCAAGGCCAAGCAACCATCCAAGTCATGCCCTTCAGCCCTTTTATGGAATTCACAAGTCAAGTCTGCATTGTGCCAAGGTCCGGGCACATGGTTGTACGGTCAGGGAGTTACCAACTTGTTTCGCATCAGCAATGGAAAAAGTTTGCTCAATGGCACGGGAATAGGTTGGTAGTTAACCTTGCCTCTTTTGACGGAGCACTTCTTCTTATTTTGGTTATGAGAACCTCGAGAAGAAACAACCGTTGAAGGCTAAAACGCTTTTTTGGTAGACGCCTGATGATGACAATCTGGTGCAAGACCAAGACCAAATGTTGGCTGGTATGAAGTTTCCCCAAAGGCAGGTCCTTGGTATGGGAGAACCACAGGAGATGGCAAAGGATTGTTGATTTGAATACCTTGAGGCGTGAATGAGAACCTCCCAGAGTCTAATAGAGTTTGAACCTTACTCCTGAGCATCTTGCAGTCTTCAGTTGAATGTCCTTGTGCCCCAACATTGTAGTCACATCGAGCAATGGCGTCAAATCCTGGCGGGTATGAAAAAGGCACTGGCTCTATCTCCTTCGGCACTATCAATCCACCTTTGATTAAGTCTGGCAAGAACTGACTGTATGACATTGGTAGTTGAGTGAAATTCCTCTCTGGCTTCCTTGGCCTTTGTCGTGCATGCTGACGCGGCTGACGGCGGCCCGACCCTTGATACCGAGGAGGTCCTTGAGTTAGAGGAACCACAAGAGATGATGAACTGACAACTTATCTAGGAGTAACGGGGTGAACGTGCTCCTCTTTTTTCATCAGAGCTTGCAAAGTTTCCAGAACCCAATTCATCTGGCATTTGAGGATTCTGACCTTCTCTTTCAAGTCTTCCTGGTTCTTCAGAATTTCATTCATTGTTGCCATTGTCCTGAATAGGTGCTAGTTATCCATCAGACATAGAAGAAGAGACTCAAGACTGAGAAATGCAAATGAGATGCGAATGCGACGACATGCGCATGGGATGCAAATGCAAGCCAAATGGTTTCAAGGAACTCAAGGGCAAGTTGCAAATTTTTTTTTGAAAAATCGAAGAGTTTCATTTTTTTAAAACCATGATCTCTATTGATCCTTGCAAAGGAAATAACGTCTGAGTTCCTTGAAACCAACAATGGGTGGTGATGAGATGTATGCAATGCACAAAACACGCACAAACATATATACACACAACAAAGCATACAAGTCCTAAGTTTAGGGGTCTCATGAATGGAGCCATGGTCTACCTATCCCTATTGGTATGTACTATTGGTTTTTCAACTGTAGAACAGGGTTCTAAGAAGTTCCCAAAGTCAACAACCCATCTTTCGGATATTATCGACTTCCCAATTACTTGGTAATCAATAATATTCTCAAGAGAGTCTCGTCTGAGTGTAGTATCGTATATCAACCATTTAGGATTATTCCCTCATAGTCATTGCACTACATCCTAAAAGGCCGAGTTAGGTAAAGGGTAACTAAAGGTCATCAGAATCACGGGCACCTAGGTCGAAAGTGGCAACGTATTCACGATTGCTCATTCAACATATAACACCTCCAAGAGGGCCTCAACTGAGTGTGGAATCTCAAGTCAACTCCTTTGGGATTACTCCCTCGAAGTCTCCTTAACTATATCCAATATCCTATCATAAGTGTACTCTCAAGTCTGGGTTAGGACTTATCCTCACCACTCAATAGTAGCAACCCTGCCAAACTGAAAAACCCAAACAGGTATACAGATATCTACAGATATGTACAAATATACAGGCAAGCAAAAACATAAATAACATAAACACAACAAGGTGGGCTTAACCCTAAAAAACTTTCTCCGGTGAAGTCGCCATTTCTGTTGCGGTGAGAATCATATATCAAGCTATTAATTAACTTGAATCACACATCTTTGAAATTCACCACCGATCTTTTATTTATCCAAAGGAAAGGGTTAAGATCGAAGAAAACCCTAATTGCGCTAAGTAAAGACAAAGCTAAGAGATCGGGGATCTGAGGTTGGTTATACTAAGGGAAGGTATTAGCACCCTAAGTATCTGTAGTACTCTACAGGAACCTCTTGTTTGTATTTGTGTTATGCTAATGTTTGCTTGCTAAGGAAATCTGCTAAGGGTAAGGTAAAGACCTAAGGGTATGTACACTAAGTTTGCTCGCCAAGACATCGCATCTTGTGCCTACGTATCTGACTAAAGAATCAGAGCAACCGTAGTTCACCTAACTAAGGGTGAGGAACCATTGACTATGGATAAAGTTCCAAGGGGAATGAGTATGAGCTCATGTAGAGTTAAAGAAACTCTCTAAGTCTAAGTTATGATGGGGTGAAGTGAATACTCAAGGTGATGAGTCTCACGTAGAGTCTAAGAACTCTAACTTAATTCTAAGTTGTAATATTGAATGGCTATGAGGCCAAGGGTTGAAGATCCTATGACTATGAGGTCAAGGAAAAGATGTTACCAATGACTATAAGGTCAAAGGTGAATCCTATAACTATGAAGTCAAAGAGGGAGATGGCTATGACTATGAGGTCAAGGTTGAAAATGGCCCTATGACTATGAGGTCAAGAGGGAATCCTATGACTATGAGGTCAAGGATGAAGATGGCTATGACTATGAGGTTAAAGCTGGTAATGAGCTATCTATGACTTTGAGGTTAATAGAGAGACTTTCCTTTGGAAGGAAGGGGAGGATAACAACTTCTCAAGAAATAAAAGGGATTGAAATATGGTAAACAATGTAAGTTCAAGAATCTTAAAGGGAATGTACAACAATTAAGCATGATCAATCTCAAAAGTATGGTTCAAACATTCATGTATGGCAAGAGATAGTGAGATAATTCACAACAATCATAAACAAATGAGCACACATACATATGATAAACATATCATCTCTAAGTTTGAAATTCAAGACAAAATATCCAATATAAGAGACATAATAATCAAGCCAAGAGATACAAACAAAAACCCTAATGGTATAACCTTATCCAAGGTCAAGGAACACTTTTCAAAATCCTAGGGCGAGGGGGATTTGAACCCCAGACCCCTAGGTTACAGCGTGTGTGCAATACCACTGGGGTGGCTATACATCTATTGTATAAGCCACCCCTAAAAATATTTAAATTCTCAGGTGAGTAAAAAAAGCATTTGGAAATAAACCACATAGAAAGTTACACGCTTAAGGACCTATATCAATTGGTCAACCACAACTTAAGTTACAAAATGCCAAAAACTCTCTGGACCAATCACAAAGCCACGCTCTCATGCAGTCACGCAACAACAACATAAAACCTATCGCGAGTTTTAGAAAAAATGGGCAGGGTGCACTCGTCAAACCAACATTAAAGGATCATCAAGTCTTTTAGGTGTTAATAGACAAAACTGAATATACTACTCTCACACCTCCACATACACAACCTTCATGCACCATACAACACACCAACAACTGGTATCGTGAAAACAGGAAAGGGAAAAGTGGTGCAACCAGCTTATTCAATCAATACAAAGCTTGAATCTCAACATAAAAACATGGAATAACCTCCTCACGCAGAACTCAAAACAAAAGACAATAACAATCTTTAAGCATGGCCTGATAGTAGCATTAGCAGTGGAAGAGAATAAACAACTTAGAACAAGTGTATCCAGGAGTGATAACATGCTATCATCAGGCCAATATCCCTATACTTGCTTAAGCAAACTCTTATATTGTTCATCTCGACTAAACTTATAACAGACCAACTAAAAGTAATCTTAGGCTTTATGCTTAAAAAAAAACACTAACCTTATATGTTCTAACAAAAACTCGTGAAATAAAGACAAGGCCAAAGACCTATCACTTTCCTCGTAGTCCTCTGAACTACGTTGACTCTGAATTTCCCATTTCTTTGATTGTTTCCTTTCCCCGTCGGGATAAATTACGTTCGGTGGCGACTCTGTTTTCCGCGGTTATTTTTCGCGTTGCGACAATTGGCGACTCTGTTGGAGACTTTGGTTCCCTATGCGAGTCAATCCTAGCGCTTGTGTGTTTTTGTTTCATTGGGTGTTTATTTTTATGCATATTTTCCTTATTTGTTGTACATTATTGTATTTGCTTACATGTTATTTGCATTTGATTACTCTTATCATATTATCCTGTTGCTGCTGTGCTGTTGGGTGGGTTGGTTTCATGAGAGATAAGCCCACTACCCAGGCTTGAGTACATACTTAGGATTATAGTGGATAGTCTTGTGACCTGCGTAGAGTCTTGGTACGTTTGGTTGACACGAGACCCATATTAAGACGAGGTTTTCTTGGGAGATATTCTGTCTTGTGCTTCTTGTGCATATGACAGGGTGTTCCCATAGAGAGCTTATGACTCTGGAGACCGTTCATGGGAAATCAGTTGAGGCCTCCTTGATAGGTGATAATGCCAAAACATAAATGGTAAACGTATTATCATTTCTCAACCTGAGAGCCCGTGAGACTGAGGACCTACTAGGATGCCTTGTCCAAGACTATAACCCACGTGTGAGAGGGGATGAGTTTTGCAGGAAACCTTGACTTTCAACCTACCTGGTTTTCTGGTTTTCTTATCAGTGTGGACTTATGAACCTGGTATTCTGATTATTCTGGTACTCTGGTATTTTGGTTTTCTCAATAGAGCATAATTCTGAACTTATTCAGTCAGCAGCACAACAGCTATTCAGAGCATATGGAAACCTTGATCCCATGTTTGTATTTGCATAGGATCATTATTGCATCCTAACATTCATGTTTGTTTATTTCCAAGGTTTGCATCTTATCCTTGATTCTAGTTGTCGAAGATCTTCAAAGACGGACACTGGTCGAAAGAAGAATGTGGCCTACAAGTTTCCAACACCTTTTTTGAGTTCACTTCATGAGTTGGTTTCCCTGGCTAGTTCTAATGTCTTAGAGGATTTTAGAAAGGATTATGGGAAGATATTGAGCGTTCTTCACACCATCACCAAATATGAACATGGTGTCGTCCATACGCTCTTGCAATTTTATGACCCTCCCCTAAGGTGTTTTACTTTTCTGGATTATCAGTTGGTTCCGACATTAGAGGAGTTCGCGCTTATTCTAGGAGTTCCAATTAAGGATAAAACACCTTTCTTCAGTTCCAAGGAGAATCCCGAGCTGGGTGATATTGCTACTGCTCTTTATTTGAGCAGGTCTGATTTGGCAAATAATGTGGCTAGCAAGGGAGGCTTTTAGGGGTTCCATCTGAGTTTCTTGGTTGGTCAAGCTCATAGATTTGCTGAAGCTAACAGTTGGACCGTCTTCAATGCTGTTTTGGCTTTATGTTTTTATGGCATTGTTTTATTCTCGAATGTGGTTGACTTTGTGGATATGAACGCCGTCAGAATCTTCATCATAAAAAATCCAATACCAACTCTCCTTGGTGATCTGTATCACTCCGTGCACTTCAAGATCGATAAAAGGAGAGGAGGGCTTGTGAGTTGTTGTGTACCGCTCTTATGCAAATGGTTTATGAATTATCTCCCTCGGTATGGTGCTTTTGTTGATCCGAAAGATTCCTTGAAGTGGTCTAAAAGGCTAATAGGGTTGACTACTGACAATATTGTATGGTTTGATCAGAGGCTACTGGGTATGGAGATCATCTTCAGTTGTGGAGACTTCCCGAATGTACCTTTGGTAGGAAGGAAGAGTGGCATTAACTATAAACCTTCCCTTGCTATCAAGCAATTTGGGTATGTTTTGAGAGAACCTCCGAAGGATCAAGATGTTGAAGAATCTCTGTTTTCTCAAGGCACAGAAGATCAGGAGTTGCTCAAGAAAGCTATAGGCGCTTGGGGAAACATTCACAAAAAGGGGAAGACTTCCTTGGGGAAGAGTAACTGCAGAGCCTATTCTCCTTACTTGGAGTGGATCCAGAAGAGGGTGGAAGAGGTGCTTTTGCCTTTCTCTGTGAAGGCACTGTAACACCCCAAAATAATTAAAATATTTATTTAATTGATTTAATTATGAATATTCGTGATTTCGGTGAATTTGATGAAATATTATGATGACTGATGATTTGTGTTGTGGGGTATTGAGGAGTTAAGAGAGTATTGAGGATATTTAGAAAATGTATGATTAATTAGAATTATTTTGATAATAATAATAGTGGAATAATGTGAATAATCTTATTTAAATTATTATTATTATTTTAAATAAAAGGAGTGGAACACTAAGGGAAAGATGGTAATGTTAGGTGGAATAAGTGAGGAAGAAGTTGGGAAAACATATTAAGGGTCCTAAGGGTATAGTGGATAAAAGGGAAAATAGAGGAGGGAGGAATTCATTCTAAACAATCATGTTTTTAGAGAGCGACTCTGAGGAAAGGAAGAGGAGAAAAGCTACGGCTCAGAGCAATTCTAGAAGCACTCAAGAGGAAGATCATAATAGAAATATCTAAGGTATTGGGAGTATTGCTTTTCATTGTAATGGATATAGAGTGTAGATGTATGTAGTTAGTTTTTGGGGTTTTAGGGAATGGTGAGATTGTGATGAGAGTGAGATGAATTGTGATGAAATTAGGGTTTCTAGATGCATAAGAAGATATATATGAAGTCTATGATGATGTGTTGTTATTGGATTACAATTACTATGTGATTTGTGTGCATTTTCGTACTGTGAGAGGTGGAAATCGTAAGGGGTTTGGGTCTGTTTTGATGCAGAAATGCAGAAGCAGAATTTGTTGTTGCGCATTTTTCGCCAGGAGGGTAATGTGTTTCGGCGGGCGAAACTGGTTCGCTTGGAAGTCGCCAGGCGAAAGAAGAAGCGAATGAGAGGTGAAAAATAAGCGCTACTGGTTTTTGTATGGGGAAGGGAATTCGCCCCTGCTTCGCCGGGCGAAACCCAGGCGAGTGAACTGCTTCGCCGGGTGAACACCAGGCAAGCAGGAGCTGTGTATTTTGTTTTTTTTTCTTTTTTGTATTGTCTTGTATCTTGTTGTCTGTATGCCTTGAGTAATTGATGTGTTGTATTTTGATGACTATAACATGATGAATTGTAAGTGTTGTGATGATTATAATATGATGCATTGTGACGTAATGTGAAGAATTGTGATGCATAATAATGATGTAATATTATGATGTTTTGGTGAGCTTTTATGAATTATGATGCAACTTTGACGAACCGTAGTGATGATTGATTATGATGATTTGCATCATGCATTCATAGCATGTTAGGACTTCGGTCCAGTGATGATGTTAGGACTTCGGTCCAGTGGTGGCTTCAATCCCATTGTGTGGATTGGGGTGTATGACATGCTCCAATTCTTGTGTAGAATCGATCCTATTGGTGGGGATCTTTGGAGGGTGATGGTCTAGTGTCCATCAACATGATGAGTTTGGTACCACATGCATGAGTGTTGTTACATTTCATACTATGTGGCATTGCATAATTGAGTGTCAAAATGATGTTTGATGATGTTATGACTTAAGTGATGTTTTGGTGATGAATGTTGATTTGATGATTTTATGACGAAGATGTATATATGTTACTTTGATAGGAAGGTGTGAGTATAATACTTGGTTAATGATGATGTGATTTCTAAGTGATGTGTGACGATGATGTGATTTCTAAGTGATGTGTGGCGATGATGATTTAAAGATGATTATTTGGTTGACGATACTATAATGGTGTAAATGAACTGTTGATGCTGCTGTACTGGTATATCTTTTCTTTATATCTTTTATAATGATCTGTGATTACTCACCCTGCCTGTTTGAATGTTGCCTCCACGTGGGTAACGTGCAGATTCTCAAGAATAGCTTGGAGAAGCATCGGTGACGGCTTTGGAGTTATTTATTTGTGTCTTTCGTTAATAATAAAGGTGTCTTGCTCTGATATGTAACATCGGGTGGGGGAACGTTTGAGTTGAAGTTGTGTTGTTTTTGGTTGAACCAATTTTATGAGTTTTCTAATACGCCGAATTATTTGATGACGATTTTTAACAATGACCAAAAGGTCTTGATGTTTGATGAAATAAATGAAGTTATTTTGTGAATATGATTCCGCTGCGAAGTTTGAATTTATATGTTGATGTTACCAAAGAAATGATTATTATAAATGTTTGAAAACCTCTGTCACGGAGTAGGAAGCTTACTAAGATGTTTTTATGAAGCATGTGACACCCTAGTTGGCGCAATATGTTAGATTATTTATTAATTCATTTTCGATATATTGGAGGGTTTAAAAGGGTGTTTCAGGCACCTTTATACCCATTGATGTTTGAGCAACCTGCTACTGTGGATGTGGAAAGGTACAACAAACTCTGGGCCGAGAAGGAAGAACTTCGCAAAGAGAACG
The DNA here is from genome assembly GCA_022829125.1 of Lathyrus tuberosus. NCBI lineage: Eukaryota > Viridiplantae > Streptophyta > Magnoliopsida > Fabales > Fabaceae > Lathyrus > Lathyrus tuberosus. The sequence goes on along the minus strand of JALAZF010000306.1, from coordinate 5,478,145 downwards.
AAGAGCTGAAGATGAAGGTTTATCAGTTGTGGAATGATAAGAACGAAGTAGTCTATATAGCCAAGATAAAGCAGAGTTATTAACCAAAAGAGAGAAAGAGCTGGAAGAAAAGGCCAAGAACAGGGAACAGATAGGCCAAGATCTAAGAAGTGCCAACAGTTTACTCCAACAGAGGAAGAAGGATCTAGATAGAGCCCGTCTCGAAATTTCCAAATTCAACTGTCAATGGAACGCCACCGTGACTACTCACTGGACAAAAGAAGATGAACTTCGAGACCAAATTGAAAAGTTGAAGCTACAGCTAAAGGACAAAGAGATATAGGTCAAAGAAGAATCATCTTAGAGGTTTTGAAGCGAGAAGCAGCTTAAGGAGACCTTATCAGCCCTGGAAGTGCTTAAGATTTAAGCGGAGGTAAAGAAGCCCAAACTTGAAGATGCTTTCGGTGAAGATGCTTGAGAGCTACGTTGTCGCTACTTGGAGGGGATCATGCACATACATGATTTCTCATTCAGGAGCTGATTCAGAGACCAAAACATCCTGATACCAAGAAGTTATGCAAGGAGGTTCAAGCCTGGTGTAAAGAGCATAGAGGGTGGGGAGGATTGTCTCTGATGTATATTAATGATATGCCTTAGTTGCTTTTCTTCTTTTGTATCTGATCACCATCAGGATTGTTTACTGGGATCACTGGCTATTGTATTTGACTATATATTTTCTATATGGGTTGTATGTATTGACTCGTTATTGTTCTCCTATTCATTTAATCTATGAGCGGCTTTTAGCAGTGTTCTATCCATCTCTTGTGGTTATTATAAACCTGTAATCAAGGTGTAGATCACCCTGGGAATATTCAAACATGACATTTGCATTGCATTCTCATATTCATTTGCATAACAGGTGTTCCTGGCTAGCTTTTTCTTATCTCTACTTGGTTTTCTTCAGCAGGATTGCAGACTCTCATATTCACAAGTATGGTACATGAGGAAACCAAAGGCGAGTGATGGAACATATCCAAGCAGAACTCCTAGAGGTACGGACTCGTATGACGCAGTTCATGGAACTGATGCAAAACATGGCTCAGGGACAAGAACAACTGAGAACTTTGGTCCAACCACTCATTGATACACCCAGAGTTGATGACAGTGGTGTTGTCCTTCCTGGTGGTGCTGGTGTTATTCCTCTGAGCGGAGGTGTTGTTGGTGGCTCCAATTATCTGGGCGGGGGTGGTGCAGGTGTTGTTATCCCTCCGGGCGGAGGTGCTGGAGTTGTCATTCCTCCTGGCGGAGGTATTGCTAGTGGAGTTCCTGGTGGGGGTAGTATTGGTGGAGAAAGTGTTTGCGCTGTCCATGGAGATGGTGGAGCTCATAACCATTATTGGGAGGAAGACCAATAGGAAGATGCATTTTCTATGCACGACCTGGATGCTGGTCTCCCATCGGAGGCGGATAAAAAGTTTAAGATGATTGAGGAGAGAATGCGGGCTTATGAGAACCAAAATGCTTTTGGGCTTAATATAACTGATCTTGGTTTGGTTCCTGGCGTGAGAATTCCCCACAAGTTCAAGGTCCCAGACTTTGACAAATATAAGGGTACGACCTATCCCAAGACCCACATCAGAGCCTATTACCGGAAGATGTCTGCGTATTTAGATGATGAAAAGCTCCGTATGCACTTTTTCCAGGACAACCTAGATGGGGCTTCCGTGAAATGGTACATGGGATTGGAAAGGACCTACATTAGAAGCTGGAGGGATTTGGTAGAGGCCTTCGTCAAGCACTACTAGTATAATAGTTATATGTCTCCCAATAAAACACAGTTACAAAACCTTGCTCAGAAGGGGAATGAAAGTTTTAAGGAGTACGCCCAAAGGTGGCGCGAACTGGTAGCATGTGTTCAACCTCTTATGATGGAGAGAGAACTGGTTGATATGTTCCATATTATGACAGGCTGGTTAGTTGTACTTCTGCAGGATTTTCAGATTTGGTTATGGCCAGAGAGCGTGTGGAAAGTGGGATAAAGATAGGAAAGATCCAAAATGGTAATGGCTCCTCATCTGGAGTAGGTAAGAAGCCGTATGCAGGGAATCCCAAGAAGTGGGAAGAGGATACTAATTCTATTTCTTCTTACCGGGGTAAAGGCATAACCAATCATAATTCTACGCAGTAGGTTGTTACACTAGCCATCCCGGCTGCACATCAACAACAATCTTATACTCCTCGTCAGTACCAAAACAGACTGAAGATGGTTAATAGGCACTTCGAGACTCCACCTATGCTGTACTCACAATTATTACAACACCTACTTTAATTACAACTGGTCCAGTAGAGAACGTTGGCTCCGCCTACTAGTAATCCACCACCCGGTTATGATGCCAACGGCAATTGTGAGTTCCATTATGGGGTGCCAAGGCACCACATTGATAATTGCAATGTGTTCAAGCATAAGGTTCAGGACCTGCTTGATTCTAAAGCTATTGATTTCACTAATAACGGGCCGAACGTGATACAGAACCTTATGCCACAACATGGCGCGACAAGGGTAAATGCCATTGAAGGGGGAGAAGTTGAATCTGGTGACTGATGTCAATGATTTAAAAACTCCTTTGTTGTTTGTTAAAGAGCGTTTGTTGAAAGGGGTGTGTTTCTGGGATGTGCATTTAATTGTCAAGGATGTCTATTATGGCCAGAGGGTTGTGACTTGTTAAAAGAAGGTATATATAAGTTGATGGATGAAGGAAAACTTGAGTTTGACAGAACTAGTGTTGTGGATAATGTTAATGTTAATGATGATATGGACGTTGCAATAATTTCTGTTATGTGCATGACCATTCATATATCGGTGCTAGTGTGACAAGCACCCATCGTTATTACTATACCTGGGCCAGTACCATATGAAAGCACCAAGGTGATTCCGTGGAACTACGGAGCTGAGGTATTTTGTAATGGACAGAAACAAGAGTTGGTGGGTTCCTCAGATGCTGGATCTAATGTCGATAACATTGTTGGGGAAGGTGGCATTACATGCGGTGGTAGGGTATTCTCTCCGCTAGATGCTAACGTTGATAATTATGATAAAGGTAAGGGCAAGCAGGTTGTGGAAGATTCTGTAAAGAAACAATATGATGACGCTTCCTTTTCAAAGGATGTGGAGGAATTCATGAGATTAATTCAGAAGAGTGATTATAAAATTGTTGACCAATTGAATCAGACACCGTCTAAAATTTCCATTCTATCTTTGTTACTGTGTTCTGAGGCGCATAGAAATGCGTTGCTGAAAGTGTTGAGTGTTGCATATGTTCCACAGGAAATTTTTGTGAATCAACTAGAAGAAGTGGTAGCTCATGTCAACGCAGGAAATGGTTTAGGGTTCACTGATCTGGATTTGACTTCAGCTGGGAGAAATCACAATAATGCCTTGCATATCTCTATGGAATGTAGGGGTTCTTTGTTGTCCCGCATATTGGTGGATACTAGGTCATCATTGAATGCGTTGCCAAATAAAGCCCTCATGAAGTTGGATACACAGGGATTGATTTGTAGACCTAGCGATTTGGTGGTACGAGCTTTCGATGGATCAAAGAGGTCTGTGTTTGGTGAAGTAGTTATGCCCATTAAAGTTGGACCAGAGGTTTTTGATATGACCATTTATATCATGGATATCCATCCAGCCTATAGTTGTCCATTAGGCCGTCCTTAGAGTTATTATGCTGGGGCAGTAACTTCGACCTTACATCAGAAGCTCAAATATATGGTTGAAGGGAAGGTGGTTACTGTGTGCAGAGAGGAAGACATCATGGTCAATCATTTGTCAACATTTAAGTATGTCGAGGTTGATGATGAGATACCTGAAACCCTTTGTTAGACCTTTGAAACAGTTCAAATTCAGAAAGAGCCTCCGGTGGAGGATAAAAGGCCTGAGGTTTTTATGTCTTCATTAAAGGAGGCTCATGTTGTAGTTGAAGCCGATAGTTCTCAGGGTTGGGGCCAAGTTCTCGAGGTACCAATGAAGCATGATAGGTTCGAATTATGATACAAGCCGTCACAAGCTCCTCCGAGGTTCAGAGGTCCTGTCAGATATACTAGTGCTGGGGTCATTTTTGACCGGATTAATGCAATAAGGGAATATGAAGTCGATAGCGACTATGACATGGATAGCTAGATCCGTCCCTGCATTCCAGGCCAAGAACTTTGCAACTGTTCTTCTGAGGAAGTCATCATTGTCACTCGTGAAGAGTATTTTTCTTGTTTTTACACATGTCAAGTCCTAAGTTCTTCCTAAGACGTAGTGACTTGAAATTCTGGTATCAGACGTGTGATGTCACAACAATACACTCTGCACAATAGACAACAATAACAGTAAAATAACACCAAGAATTGTTGACCCAGTTCGGTTACAACCAACCTACTCTGGGGGCTACCAAGCCAGGGATGGAATTCACTACTTGTAGATATAATTTACAGACTCAACAACCCGTTGACAATCTCCTAAACTTATACTCTACTAATGACTTCCTACCTAAGAAACCACTTAGGTATGAGAACCCCACTCAATCCCTTACAAACACTCAAAGAACCCACTTTGAGTAACCTTGATCTTACTTCACAGCTTCGATCAAGCAAACACTCTCTATTGCTTCACAGCTTCTAGAGAGGACAGAAACACAACACCTATTCAAACCCTAGAATAGTGTAAATACAAGTACTCTAAACAAACTCTAGACACTAAGCCTCCAGCTCCTGATCTTCTGAATGTTTTCTGTACCTTTTCCTTTGGTCTTGTGCGCTTTATATAGCTCCTTGAATTGGTCTTGGACTTGCTACAATATCTCCCAGATTTGTTATTTAAAACTGAATATTAAAACAGATTTTCTCCTAAAATCTTTTTAAATCTTCAACCTTTTAAATCTCCTATAAATCTGCAGCAGATCTCCTATGCAGCAGCAAATATCTATCCCAAGATATTCGCATCCAATGAGACAGCTTGCTCTCCATAATTCCAGCTAATACGCAACCCTAAAAACATCACAACTTGATGTTATTGATTCTGCAGATCTGATGTTACAACATCACCTGTGTGACATCAGACATCCAACTTCAGCAATACTTAACACAGCCCAGTGTTAAGACTTCAATGTTGCAACATCAGCACCTTGACATCAACATTGAATATACTTTGTTTTACCAAAATTCCAGTCAATCCAGGAACTAACAATCTCCCCCTTTGGCTAATTTTGGCTAAAACAATCTCTGCACTCTGCAATCAACTTCTGCACTCTGCACCTTCAGAGATTTCAGCAGCGGAATAATCTTCAAAAATTTGAAACTCTCAATCAGCAGCAATTTGACAATCTTCACAGTCTTCATCACTTGAACTACTGCAGCACCATCTTCATTATTGACAACAGCCAATTGGTGCTCCCCCTCTAAAACATGAACCAGCATCACAGTTGTTCAGTAGTTCACAATGTGCAACACTTCTCCCCCTTGATGTCTGCTTGGCTGCACTCTGGAAATGCTATGAAATCTTCACTAGCTCAGTCAAAACTCCCCTTTAATGCAGCAATAACTTTTAACAATGTTGCATTCAACAATGTTGCTCAGCATAACAACTGTCAATAACTCCCCCTTAATATCTGCATTACACTGGCAGCATATGGCAATAATTCTCTTGACTATCTTGGGTATTTTCTCCCCCTTTTTAGCCACAATTAGGCAAAATTCAGTTAGAAGCCCTATTAACTATAGTCAGTATATCCTAGCTCTCATTGTTAGCCTTTCAGTTAGTAAACAGGCAAAACAAATCATAGAAGGAAACTAAAAACATAACCAGTGCATAAAATAGCACAATATTCAAATTACAAAACCAACAAAAAAAAACTACAAACTGAAACTACTAAAAAAAAAGCAGATGGAGATTAGTCTTCATCCGAGCTTGTACCATCAGCATCTTCATCACCCTCATCTGACCTGGAATCCTCAGTGTCACCATTCCCATTATCTTCCCCCTGTTCCAAGTCTTTAATCATCTGCTCAATCTTCATTTTCCTGTCAGTGCTGGTCTTGATAACCATATCAAGATCCTTGCAGGTCGCCCTTAATTCTTTAATCAGCTCAGATTTAGTACTGACCTTCTTAATCCCAGAGCTTGATGTTGTAACAATGTCTGGAACATGACTCCCAGCAAACAGTTTGGGATGCAAAGATAAAGCTGATTCCCTCTTACATGCTACCTCTGAGTTGGTTAAGATACCAGGATGTTGATCTAAGATCATTCCACAGATAAGGGAAGGGAATGATATAGGCATTTTGATGGCATTGGTGGCACCATGCTTTACTACTTGATCAAATATATAGCTTCCATAGGTGAGCTTGACCTTTTTCCCTACAGCATAGATGAACCTTCCTAATCCTAGAGTTATAGTGGTTTTGTGATTAGTAGGTACCCAGTTGGCCGCACCAATTCTGTGCAATATAGTATACTTGATACTGAGTTTGCTGGCTATTAATTTATTTTTCAGTGGCCACACCTTAACTTGAGTAGCAGTAATCTCTCTACACACTTCATTATCAGTCACTTCCAGCTCACACTCCTCTTGGTCATCTCTTCCCAGATATTTATTGACAGTACTGGGAGAGAAGTCAATACACTGTCCCCTAACAAACACCTTCATGTAGTTCACACTTCTATTATCAGAAATGTCTATGGGAATGTTGACAACAAATTCCTTAACAAGTCCACTATAGCACTTGGAGAATTTGGTCACAGTCTTTAGAAGTCCAGCTCCATGAATGAGGTCCATAATTTCTTTCATCTTCAAGACATCTTTTCCAAGCTCCCTTTCCAGAGCTAACCTTCTTTGGCACACAAACTTCCACAATGATGCACTGCTCACATAATGGAAGGATATGTTGTCCACTGGCACTTCAGGGACCTTATCAGAAATTCTCTTTAGAATGGTCTTTCTGACTGGTGTGATGTCATGGACATCTTCCTCAACTTCATCCTCAGACTCAGATTCTTCTCTAACCTTTCTCTTTTTGGAAGGTGTAACAACCTTGCTCCAAGGTTTTGTGGGACCAACAACAGTTTTCTTCTTTCCTTCAGTAGGCTTCTTGGGAGAGGATTCATTGGTCTTTCCTTTCCTTGTCTGTAATCTCTTGGCAATACTTGGAACAGCATTTCCAATGACTTCATTGTCAGATAAGTCATCCACATTGATCACGTCCTCACTCTTTTCTTCTTCAGGAGTAGTTCTATCATTAATTCCCTCATGCACATCTTCTTCTTCTCCTCCTCTTTCAGAGTCCTCAATGATAGACACGGCAAGTCTATGAAGATCAGATTCTTCTCCTTGCAGGTCTACCTTTTCTGCTGGCATCTGATTCAACGGTACAGAAATTCCTTTCACAGGTATTCCTTTGTCCAGTATTTTGGTTGCCAGATTACCCATACTCTTATCAACATCAACCTTTTCTACCACAGTTTGAGACGTGGATGACCTAGGTGACGATTTATCACTAAATAGGATACTGGTAACTAGCTTCTTTGTTTCACTAAAAGTAGTTGCGGCCCTTTTTGAAGCAAGTTTAGAAGGTCTAGGTTTACCTGATTCTGGTAACATCACGGAGATGGGTTGTATATTCAGAGCTTCATCTTCAGAGTACTCATCTGTAGAAACCCTAGCGTTATTCCGCGAAGAACTTTTAGAAGGAGAAGTTGTTTGCTTTGACATGGTTCCTTTGAGGGAGTATAGAGTAAGATGATTCTTCTTGTTGAAGGAGACGAACAGAAGAGAGATTTTGATGAACCGTGATTTTGCTAAAATAGGAAATGAGGGTCTGAGGTAAGGCGCCAGATTTTGTGTACTCTTTAAAGACCAATTACTAATTTTCTCCCTCCATAAAGATTTTCCTTTTAAACAATTCACATCAGGACTCATTAACTCTGAATGACCTTTCAACATCCTGATATCATAGTCTGATGTTATAACATCAACTAGAGCATCACTAGTTGAATCTCCTTCAAGAGAAATCCACTGATAACAGTTGTCTTTGGTTCTGGCACCCTTCATAACAACCTGATTATGTTCATCAGAAACCACACAATCATCCTTAGTGTAGTTTACCTTGTAACCTTCATCACACAACTGGCTTATGCTGATCAAATTTGCACTTAAGCCACTGACAAACAGAACATTGTCAAGTTCAGGTCTACCATCACCTTGCACTTTCCCAACTCCTGCAACAACACCTTTTTCTCCATTGCCAAATATGACCTCATGAGAGGGGCAAGGTCTAAGTTCAGCAAACATGGATCTACATCCAGACATGTGTTTGGAACACCCACTGTCAAAATACCATGTTCCTTCTTTAGCCTCTTTGTCATCCAAGTGAGCCAACAAGCACTTCACCTTATCCTTAGGTACCCATTGTTTAACAACTTTGGGCCTGTGCTCTCTCCATCTGTTTTGAGGTTGAGGGTATCCATGCAGCTTGTAGCAAGAGTACTGCATATGTCCAAACCTTCCACAATAATAGCATCTCACCCTTTCATCTCTGAATCTTCTGCCATGATGAGATTGCTTATGCTGCCATCCATAATGTGGTCTCCTCCTACCATAACTGCCCTGCCATCTATTATACTGATATCTTCTCCCATAACCAAACTGAGAATGATGTTTCCTGGATTGTCTCCCATGATGGTGTGGCTTTCTTCTTCCATAGATATAAGGAACATCATTGGTGTATCCATATCCATAACCATACCAGTTGTCCTGATGTTGAGACACCTGATGAGACATATGCTGTTTGAACTGAGCAGCTTGCATGCTCTCGTGGTATTGTGGGGGCATATACTGACTAGCTCCTTGTGGCTGCTTTCTCTTTTGATAAGGACCAGTCTTCTTCTCAATCTTCTTAGGTTGGGAAACATCAGCTTTCTTAGGGGTAAGATCCTACTTCTTTGGCTGATGTTGAGATGAAAGTTGTGACACTTCCTTCTTTGAACCTGAAGTACTTCCTTATGAAGTTCCCTTATTCTCAACCACATAACCTATCCCAGCTTTGTCTCCCGCAGCTTTTTCTGACTGAAGGATCTTGTCAAGTGTGTCTGTACCACCGCTCAGCATCCTAACAGACTTGGTCATTTGATCAAGGTGAGCTCTAACTAGCACCACTTCATTTTCAAGATCAGTCTTTTCATTCTCTAGCTGGGCAATTTGTTGCTTGTGGCACTTATTTTCTTAACAAATCTCAGCACTTTTTAAACACAGCTCTTGATAAGTAGATGCTAACTCCTCATAAGTTACTTCTCCATCACTAGAATCATCATCAGATACAACAGCTCCTGTTAGGGCTCTAACATGCTTTGCTGACTCACCTTCACTTTCACTATCTGAGTCAGACCAGGAAACTGTCATGCCCTTCTTCTGCTTTTTCAAGAAGGTGGGACATTCTTTCTTGACATGTCCATACCCTTCACACTCAAAGCACTGCACTCCTTTATCTTGGGCAGTTTTCTCTTCATCCTTCTTGCTGGTGTCAGAAGTCATGTTCTTGACATTAGGCCTGGAGTTATTATTCATTCTCTTGAATACTTTGGTGAACTGTCTTCCCAACATCACTATGGCCTGAGATAGATCCTCCTGGGATTCAAATCTCTTCCCTTTCTCTTCTTCACCATTTGTCACCAGGGCTATACTCTTTGGCTTCTTTTCTGGTTCTTCCTCATTCAACCCCAGCTCAAAGGTTTGAAGAGATCCAATGAGCTCATCAACTCTCATCTTGCTGATGTCTTGTGATTCTTCAATGGCAGTAACCTTCATCTTATACTTCTTAGGTAGGGACCTAAGGATCTTCCTCACAAGCTTTTCATCTGACATCTTCTCTCCAAGAGCACTAGATGCATTGGCCAGCTCAAGAACACTCATGTGGAAATCATGAATAGTCTCATCATCCTTCACCTTCAGGCTTTTAAATTTTGATGTTAAAATTTGAAGTCTCGACATCTTAACTCTAGATGTTCCTTCATGTGTAGCCTGCAAGATATCCCACGCTTCCTTAGCAACTTCACAGGTATTGATTAACCTGAAGATATTCTTATCCACTACATTGAAGATGGCATTTAGAGCTTTGGAATTTCCAAGGGCGAGCCCATCTTCCTCCTTGGTCCATTCTTCTTCAGGCTTTAGCTTAGAGGTGCCTTCTTTATCTTTACCAGCATCACATACAACAGGTGCTTTCCATTCTTTAATAACAGCCTTCCAAGCCCTACTGTCCAAGGATTTTAAAAAGGTGGTCATCCTTGGCTTCCAATAGTCATAATTGGATCCATCCAAAATAGGGGGTCTGTTGACGAATCCTCCAACTTCTTTGTCCATCTTTACACCAGAAAGTAACTTCCCTAGATCTCACCCAGAGACAGATAGGATGCCTGCTCTGATACCAATTAAAATTCTGGTATCAGACGTGTGATGTTAAGGTGTGATGTCACAACAACACACTCTGCACAATGGACAGCAATAACAGTAAAATAACACCAAGAATTGTTGACCCAGCTCGGTTACAACCAACCTACTCTGGGGGCTACCAAGCCAGGGATGGAATTCACTACTTGTAGATATAATTTACAGACTCAACAACCCGTTGACAATCTCCTAAACTTATACTCTACTAATGACTTCCTACCTAAGAAACCACTTAGGTATGAGAACCCCACTCAATCCCTTACAAACACTCAAAGAACCCACTTTGAGTAACCTTGATCTTACTTCACAGCTTCGATCAAGCAAACACTCTCTATTGCTTCACAGCTTCTAGAGAGGACAGAAACACAACACCTATTCAAACCCTAGAATAGTGTAAATACAAGTACTCTAAACAAACTCTAGACACTAAGCCTCCAGCTCCTGATCTTCTGAATGTTTTCTGTACCTTTTCCTTTGGTCTTGTGCGCTTTATATAGCTCCTTGAATTGGTCTTGGACTTGCTACAATATCTCCCAGATTTGTTATTTAAAACTGAATATTAAAACAGATTTTCTCCTAAAATCTTTTTAAATCTTCAACCTTTTAAATCTCCTACAAATATGCAGCAGATCTCCTATGCAGCAGAAAATATCTATCCCAAGATATTCGCATCCAATGAGACAGCTTGCTCTCCACAATTCCAACTAATACGCAACCCTAAAAACATCACAACCTGATGTTATTGATTCTGCATATCTGATGTTACAACATCACCTGTGTGACATCAGACATCCAACTTCAGCAATACTTAACACAACCCAGTGTTAAGACTTCAATGTTGCAACATCAGTACCTTGACATCAACATTGAATATACTTTGTTTTACCAAAATTCCAGCCAATCCAGGAACTAACATGACTCATCTGTAGGGCCACATGTTTTTGCTTTCAATGTTATCATAAATAAAATGACGTTTTGCATTCAAATATTTCGCTCCCTGTTTTTCATTTTTGTTTTTACATCTTTTCAAAAAATGGCAATGTGTTTTTCTGTTTATTTATTTTCGCATTCTTAATAAAACATAAAACATCACTCATGCAGATCCATTACCTCAGATCCCCTCAATAATGATTCAGCTATGGCTCGGTATGATTTTGACAATCCAATTTACCAAGTCGATGAGGAGACTGATGAAGACTGTGAACTTCCTGAGGAATTAGCCAAACTTTTGAAACAGGAGGAATCGATCATTCAGCCTCATTAGGAGGATATTGATATTGTGAATATGGGTACCGAGGACGCCAAGAAGGAAATCATAATTGTGGCTGCTTTGGAAGACAATGTCAAGAGAAGATTGGTTGAGATGCTACAAGAGTATGTGGATATCTTCGCTTAGTCTTATCAGGACATGCCTGGGCTTGATACAGACATTGTTGTGCATCGTTTGCCTCTCAAAGAGGGTTGTCCTCCAATCAAGCAGAAGCTGAGAAGAACAAGACCAGATATGGCTGTCAAATTCAAAGAAGAGGTTCAGAAACAGTTGGATGTCGGGTTTCTTGCTGTGACTAGTTATCCTCCGTGATTGTTCATGTACCTAAAAAGGATGGTAAGGTCAGGATGTGTATTGACTACTGCAATTTGAATAGAGCAAGTCCGAAATATGACTTCCCGCTCCCCTACATTGACATGTTAGTGGATAATACCGCTCAATATTCTGTGTTTCCCTTCATGGATGGCTTCTTTGGGTATAACCAAATCAAGATGGCCCCAGAAGACATGGAGAAAACAACTTTCATAACACCGTGGGAAACATTATGTTATAAAGTAATGCCCTTTGGATTGAAAAATGCTGGGGCAACTTATCAGCGGGCAATGGTGACTCTCTTTCAAGATATGATTCAGAAAGAGATTGAGGTCTATGTTAATGACATGATTGCGAAGTCCCAAACGGAGGAAGAGCATCTGGTTAATCTGCAGAAATTGTTTGAAAGATTGAGGAAATTCAAGTTGAGGTTGAATCCGAACAAGTGCACCTTCGGGGTGAGGTCTGGTAAACTGCTGGGTTTTATTGTTAGCAAAAGAGGTATTAAGGCTTATCCTGTTAAAATCAAAGTAATACAAGAAATGCCTGAGCCGAGAATAGAAAAAGAGGTTCGTGGTTTCTTGGGGAGGTTGAAATACATAGCTAGGTTCATCTCTCATCTTACAGCCACATGCGAGCCGATATTCAAATTGTTAAGAAAAGATCAAGCGGTCAGGTGGAATAAAAATTGTCAGAGAGCTTTTGAGAAGATAAAAGAGTATTTGTAGGAACCTCCGATCCTCATGCCTCCGGTAGCAAGAAGACCATTGATTATGTATCTGACGGTTCTTGAGAATTCAATGGGGTGTGTGATCAGTCAACACGATGAGACAGGTAGAAAAGAACATGCCATCTACTAATTGAGTAAGAAATTTACTGATTGTGAGTCGAGGTACTCAATGCTGGAAAAACATGTTGTGCACTCGCTTGGGCAGCCAAGCGTTTGAGGTAGTATATGTTAAACCACACAACCCTATTGATATCGAAGATGGATATGATAAAATATGTGTTCGAAAAGCAAACACTCACTAGAAAGATTGCCCGTTGGCAGATGGTTTTGATAGAATATGATATTCAATATGTTTCCCATAAAGCCATAAAGGGAAGTGTTATGTCTGAATATCTTGCTCAACAACCAATTGAAGACTATCAACCGATGAAGTTTGAGTTTTCGGATGAGGATATCATGTATCTGAAAGCGAAAGACTGTGATGAGCCTTTGCCTGACGAAGGATCTGAGATTGTATCCCAGTGAAGTTTAATTTTTGAAGGAGATGTTAATAGACATGGCAATGGAATCAGAGCGATCATTACTACTCCTAAGGGTTCCCATATACCTCTCACTGCCCGATTGACATTCGTATGCACCAACAATGAAGTAGAGTATGAAGCATTCATCATGGGGGTTAGAAGAGGCCATTAATTTGAGAATCAATAATTTGGATGTATACGGTGATTCAGCGTTAGTCATTAATCAGATTAAAGGCGAATGGGAGACTCGACAGGCAAACTTGGTACCTTATAAGAATTACACCAGAAGGTTATTACCATTCTTTGATAGGGTTGACTTTCATCATGTACCCCGGGCTGAGAATCAGATGGAAGATGTGTTGGCAACGTTAGCGTCGATGTACAAGGTGAATCTATGGAATGAAGTTCCAGCAATCAGAATCACGCGTCTTGATAAACCTGCTTTTGTGTTTGCAGCTGAAGAAGTGTCAGATGGCAAGCCATGGTTTCATGATATTAAGTGCTTCCTCAAAAGCCAAGAATAGCCACCCAAGGCATCCAGCAAAGACAAGAAAACTCTGGGGAGCCTAGCTGGTAATTTCTTTCTGAATGAGGATGATGTGTTGTACAAGAGGAACTTTGACTGCTACGTTGTGTTGATGAACACGAGGCAGGCCTGTTCATGGAAGAAGTTCATGAGGGTTATTTTGGTACTCACGCCAATGGGTATGCCATGGCCAGAAAATTGCTGAGAGCAGGGTATTACTGGATGACTATGGAATCTGATTGTTTCAAATACGTCAGAAAATGCCATAAATGCCAGATTTATGCTGATAAAGTGCATGTGCCACCAATACCTCTGAACATATTGACATCTCCTTGGCCCTTTGCTATGTGGGGCATCGATATGATCAGAAAGATTGAGCTGATTACCTCCAACGGGCATCGTTTTATTCTGGTGGCCATCGACTATTTCACCAAGTGGGTGGAAGCGGCTTCGTTTGCTAACATTACCAAGCAAGTAGTCGCCTGATTCATAAACAAGGACACCATCTGTCGTTATGGTATTCCTGAGAGAATCATTACTGATAATGGTTCGAATTTGAATAACAAGATGATGAAGGAGCTGTGCTAGAGCTTTAAAATTGAACATTACAACTCTTCTCCATATCGTCCGAAGATGAATGGTGCATTTGAGGCAGCAAATAAGAATATCAAGAAAATTGTGTAGAAGATGGTTGTAACATACAAAGATTGGCATGAGATATTGCTTTTTGCTTTACACGGTTATCGTACTTCGATATGTACATCGACAGGGGCAACTCCTTTCTCACTGGTGTATGGTATGGAAGCAGTCCTACCATTAGAAGTTGAGATTCCTTCTTTGAGAACTTTGGTGGATGTGAATCTTGATGAGGCTGAATGGGTACGAGCCAGGTTGGATCAACTAAACGTTATTGAAGAGAAAAGACTGGAAGCCATTGCAAATGGTCGATTACACCAGAGCAGGAGGAAGAAATCCTTTGATCAAAAAGTGCGTCCTCGGTGCTTCCAGACAGGCGACTTAGTTTTGAAAAGGATACTTCCTCCTCAGACAGATCATAGGGGAAAATGGACTCCAAACTATAAAAAACCATATGTTATGAGAAAGGTTTTCTCTGGTGGAGCCTTGTTACACTCAACTATGGATGGCGAAGATTTTACGTCCCTTGTAAACGCAGACGCAGTCAAAAAATACTTCGCATAAAAGAGACCCGCTGGACCACAAAAAGAAAAGTCCATGCAAAAAAGAGGCACCCCGGTGAACCACAAAAAGAAAAGGTTCGAGCAAAAATTAGGGATAAAAGAAAGAAAGGAATTGAGTAAACCCACAAAGTTGAAAACCTGAAAAGGCAACTTTGGCAAAAATGGGTATCCCGGTGGATTGAAAACCCGAAAGGGGAATCTAGGAAAAAGTTAGGGATTTGAAAGCGAGAGGTTGCGATCTGCGTTCGATCTGTGAGCACATCTTGATAGATGGGAATTCCAAAGGATAGGAATCGGTCCAGTTAGTCTTTTCAGAAGGCGGAACATTTGAGAGCGTCGAAGACATACGAGTCATAGCTAAATAAAAACCCGATGGAAATCTGTTTCCACATTACCAACATGTGTATTTTCTTTTTGATTTTGTGCAATTACCTCTTTCCAAGAATTGCCTCCAAAATGTAAATGCCTATTTACAGGCCAATTCGACCAATAAAATTTCATTTCACTCAAAAGCTGTCCATTTTTGTTTTTTACTTTTACTATTTTGTTTGCAAAAATGTCCGATATTTTGATAAACATTGCATGTGAAAACATTGAAGCTTTGTAGAGCATGTTAAAAAAACAATGGAAATTGCTTGAATGATGAGTGTCTTGGGTGGTAATCAAGGTTGCCATGTCGTATATGGAACATTCTTTTGTTTGTTTCGTGTTTACAGGGTGGCGTGATTTCTCTTCCCCAGTAGAGTTGCTCTCCCCGGCAGAGATTATTAAAGTCTTATCACCCTCAGCAGGATGGTGAATTTTCTGGATGTTCTCCCCAACGAGAGTACCGAAGTTTGTTTTCCCAGCCAGAGTCGTATTTGGTTTACTACTCTCCAGCAAGAAGTTAGCTACCCCAAACAGGATAGTGGTGTTTTATTTGTGCTTCCTGAGCATGTTGCGTCTCCGATAATGGTGTTCCCTTTATCCCTAGGAAGGTAAGGACAGGAGATAATTCCCCAACATAAGAGTAAGTTCATTGTCTTTCCCTGGCAGGTTTAGTTTCATTGAATTTTCTCCCAAAGCAGAGTTTGGTATTAATTTCCTCAGCAGGTAAATCCACAGTGGTTGATATCACCCGCAGGTTCAAAGCCCAATTGTCATTGGCATTTTTTTCATCAGATTCCTGGGACGTTTCCCAGCAGATGTTTGTTATTCCTATCTTTCTGGCAGAATGGGAGTTCAATAGGGTTTTCTTCGGTGGAGGCATTTCAGTTTGCCTTCCCCAGCGGATTTGTTTTCGATTTCTCAGCGCTTCTCCTGGTGGAGTGTCCTTTTGCATATCATAAGCATATTTGCATTGCATCCTCAAAATGCGTAGCATTTCAATTTCGTATGGAGCATTATGCCATAGAAATTCAGACATATGCATTCGAAGCATAAGCTAGGTTTGATAACCTTTTTTCCAGACATTTTCCCAGTAGAA
Source organism: Lathyrus tuberosus (assembly GCA_022829125.1). NCBI lineage: Eukaryota > Viridiplantae > Streptophyta > Magnoliopsida > Fabales > Fabaceae > Lathyrus > Lathyrus tuberosus. The sequence goes on along the minus strand of JALAZF010000306.1, from coordinate 5,461,656 downwards.
AGTGTCGTAACTCAGGAGATATCGTTTACCGTTATTCCCCATAGTAATGGATTTGTTCATCCAACTTGTGTTTCCTTCCAGAGGAATTTTGTTTTACTCTCCCTACAGAGTCGCGTGTTAGGCTTTTCTTCTCCCCAACAGAGTCATCTTCTATTCTCTTCAGGTCGTAAAGTCCGTTGACCCTACTTCCTGTAAAAATTTTAAAGTCCATCTTCAGATGGCATCCTTTGGTTATGAGTCTGCCTTCGACCGGAATTCCTTTTGAAAGTCCACCTTCGGTTGGCACCTTTGGTTGTGAGTCCGCCTTCGGCCGGCAAACCTTTGTTAAATTAATGTGAGTCTGCCTTCGGCTGGCAAACCTTTGTTAAATTGATGTGAGTCCGCCTTTGACCGACATTCTTTTTAAAGTCCATCTTTGGATGACATCCTTTGGATATAAGTCCGCCTTCAGTCGGTATTCCTTTTGAAAGTACATCTTCGAATGGCATCCTTTAGTTGTGTGTTCGCCTTCGGCCGATAAACCTTTCTTATGTTGACGTGAGTTCGCCTTCGGCTGACATTCTTTTTAAAGTCCAACTTCGGATGACATCCTTTGGATATGAGTCCACCTTCGGCCTGCATTCCTTTTGAAAGTCCATCTTCAGATGGCATCCTTTGGTTGTGAGTCCGCCTTCGGTCGGTAAACCTTTCTTATATGGATATGAGTCCGCCTTCAGCCGGAATTCCTTTTGAAAGTCCATCTTCGGATGGCATCCTTTGGTTGTGAGTCCGCCTTCAGCCGACAACCCTTTCTTATGTTGATGTGAGTCCTCCTTCGGTTAACATTCTTTCTAAGTCCGTCTTCGGATGGCATTCTTTGGTTATGAGTCCGTATTTGGGTGACAAACCATTCTCATGTCGATGTGAGTCCGCCTTCATTCGACATTCCTTTTAAGTCCGCTTTCGAGTGGCATCTTTATCTTAAGTCCACCTTCAGCTGGAAATCACATTACCTTTTCTCTCCCCATAATTTGTAAATTTTTGGATTCTTTTTGTATTCAGTCTCCTCTTACCTTGAATGTCTGAAAGCCGTTGCTATCATTCTTTCAAGTCCAAGTTGATTGAATAGGGGCAGCTATAACACCCCAAAATTTTCCCTCTCATTCTCTAACTTTTTTAGCTTATGCTTCATTTCATTTGCATCTTCATTTGTGCATAGCATTGGTTCTAAACATGGGATCAATGTATCTTTGTTGATTCTCAAGAGGAGGAGATGGCTCCTAAAGCAAAGAAGCAAAAGGATATATTCAATCTTGTGGTATTCTCAAGTTTCAAAATCCTTTCATCATCAAGGCATTATCAACAACTTCATACAATCATCTAGATTAGGGTTTTCAAGCATTGTTCATACTCTCCTATCTTTTGTATCTGGATTAGGTTCTTGACCAAAGCTTTCTTGTGGTTGATTCTTGGAGCAAGTCTTGGTTCTATGGCTCAATATGCATCTCAAGGGGTTCATACATGTATCATGTCTCTTCACAAGTCATCACATATGCCTCAGTCAATGGAAAGAGGATTAGGGTTTCATCTGGTCAAGAAAGTCAACTGTGGCTTCAAAGTCAAACTCTTGAGTTTTGAGGTCAACCATGGGCATTCCACTTCATCTCAAGTGTTATTTTGAGGTTGGATCAAGAAGAGTCAAGGAGAATCATAAAATCAGGAGAATTAGCAAATTAGGGTTTTAATGAAATTTTTCTAAGTGTGGAAAACCCTAATTTCTAGCCATCTTGTAACATTCATAACTTTTTCATCCTTGATCCAAATGGGGAAAACTTATAATCAAATTAAAGAGGACATCAAGAAATACAAGTTTGTATAACGAAGCAAGTCCAAAAGATTCATAGATTAAAAGTTATGGTGGCTTAAAGTTGAGAAAAATCAAGATTTGTGATTTCAACACTTAGAATTTTTTCTAAGTATGGAAATTCAGCTTGGAGTACATGTTTTCAAGGGCCATTTTCTTGATGATCCAAGTTTCATCTCATCTTTCCTCCAATATGAAAGTTGTTCCTCATTATCCAAGATTTCTTTTGATTATAAGAACTCTTCAATTGGATGTGTAGAACTCAAGTTATGATGTCCAAAAGTTAGGGTTTTCAAGATGTTAAATTTAGCAAGTGGTTTGTCAACTTCATGAAGCTAAGTTCCAAGACATTTTTCATCATAATCCAAGTTTCAATTCAATTTTCCTTTAACATGAATGTTGTTAAGTTTCTTCCAAGCTTTTCAAGTATACCAAGAATTCGGCATTTGAGTACCTATAGCTCAAGATATGAAGCTTTAAAGTTGATGTCGTCAAGTTGTCAAAAGTGCTTTGTAACTTAGAATTTTTTTAAGTTTCTAGGTCAGTTTTGTGGACACCATTTCAAAGCAACTTTTCACTTTGATTCAAGCCTCATCTCAAGATTATTCTAACATGAATCTAGTTCCTTTATCTCCCTACTTCACGGTGAGCTTGAATTCTCTTCATTTGGTTGAAAATCCACAAAGATATGATCCCTTAAAGTAGTTATCATGCTTCATATGTTCATGAAATTTCATGTTGATTTCTTGGCACATATTCATGAGTTTTTTTTATCCCTCTTTCTGCAATAATGTTCATACGCATGGTACACTTCAACTTTACCAAAATAAGCCAAACATCACATGCATGCCATGCACCAAATTTCAACCTTTTGTAGCAAACTTAGAAAAAGAGTAAATGTGTAAAAATTCACCAAAGTTTTGCTCATTCCCACGTGCCATCACACGTTTCATTCCCTCATTCTTTTTACTCGGCAAAAAACTACACATAACCACCTCACCAAATGCCAAACCCGTGTGTGCATATTCTCACCCTTATTTTCAAATTTTCAAAAACTACTCACCATAACAAATTTTCTCCCTCTCATTCACACTATATAAACTCCACTAAACCTTAAACCGATTGATTGATTCATTTTGGTAACAACATCAGATCTGAGAGCTCTCTCACTCCTTGAAATTTCTCAGCTTCGAATTCCACCATTCCAAAGGATTCTCTCTATTCTTCATATTGTTTTATACTCTCTGAAGTTTGGTGGAGCATTTAGAGGAGTTTCTTTGAAGTTTTGGCAAAAGTTGAACAAGCAACGGACTTACTCCAAAGAGTAAATTTTCTTCAACCTTTTTCTATCTCGTCTTGCATGTTTTTGACTTGTTATTGATGAATCTGATGTAGTATGCCATGGTAGATCATATTTGAGGCATTGTTGTTTTGATTTAAGTAACTTTCAGTTTGCGTATCATTTTTTCACGTTGATTTTTTATGATGATAGAGTGGTCTAATCTGATTTTTGAGGCTGGATTTGAGATCAGCATGGAAAATACTATGGAATGGTGCCAGGTTTTGTGGATTTGATGGAATTACAGTCGTCTCCAGCGAGGATGGCCGAAGAAGACGATCAGAGCCCTAGCTCCGGTGTCTAACTGTGTTGGCTTGTGTTGACTTGCTGACTGCTAGCGTGTCTGGTTATGTGGCGCTGCATGGCTGCCACCTCATTAATGAGGTGATGTGGCAAGCCACACATGTGTTTTTTTAATTCTGAAGTTTGAATTCTTAGACTAGGCTTTGTATATGTTTCTATCTGAACCCCCATCTTTGAGCCCAATAGCGCGCACCAACTGATTCCTTTTGTTTCTGTTATTACTTTATCACCCCATGCCATGTTCACTTATTCTCATTTCATTTTCTTTGCTTTTTCCAATTAATTTTTATTTTAATTGATGAAATCATTTTAAAAATGTATAAAAAAACATTTTTGATCCTTTGATGTCTTGGGATATTTTTGGATATTTTTATTTTATTTTTCCATTTATTTTCATATTTTATTTGAATTTAATTTGAGAAGTGGTTTTCCATTGTTGTCCTTAATTAGGCTTGATGTGTTGAGGCCTTTGCTATGCTTTCTTGATCCAATTTTTCCACATGTTTTGACATATGGATGATGATTGTTTGAGGTTTTGATGCCTTGGTGATCATTTCTTGGATGTTTTTCATTTGGTTTCATTTAATCCTCGATTCTTGCTTGATTAGCTTCCTATATGAGATTGTTTGATTCAATTTGTGATGCATTTATGAAATTCTTCTTGAGATAATTTGTTTGATTATTCTTGATGGATATAACATGTGTTAGAGCCTCTCTTTGGAATTTAGTAGGTCATTTTTCTATTTTTGATTGATGCCTAAATGTGACTTGGTTTTGAGTTGAGTATGCATGATGTTTGACCTAGTTTCAAACCTTTTTGTCCACTTGTACTTGAGTGAAGTTTGAAATGTTTATTTGATGTGATTAAATGATGTCTTGAATTGATTAGAGCTTTGGATTCACTTTCATTTGGTTATTTTTCTATTTTTGGTTGAATTTCCAAGTTGTTGATGTTTTGGCCTTACTCCTTTGATGTTCTTGACCTAGTTCCTTGAGATGCTTTCTTGCATGATCTAATGGATGCTTGTGGACTCTTGTATGATTTGAATGACATGTTTGAGGGTTTGATATTTATTTTATGATGTCCATTGTATGATCATTTCTCACCTATTTCTTCACATGATCTTTTGTTTCTTTGTATGGATGATTTGAGTGGTTTCTTGTGCATGATTTGAACATGATCCTTCTTGAACTTGTTTGATATCTTGGAAGTGAATGTGAATTGAATCATTTGAGTTTGCTTCTAACCCTAATGTTATGTATGCATTACTTGATCATTTGTAATTTGTACCTTGCTTGATCACATGTTTTCCTTTGAAGACGATCATGCTGTATGCTTGCCTAGTTTTGGTGCATGTTTGAATTTAATCTTTGAGGTTTCTTCTTGCTATCCATGATTTGATGTTTAGACTGATTTTCATGAACATGCTACTTCCCATCTTAATTCCTTTACCTAATTTCATTTATTTGAACCATGTTTGACTTGTTTTTATGAGTTGATGAATGCATGGTCTTTGTTGTGGTTCATGTTGGATGGTGTTGTGCCTCTCTTTTTATATTTGAATTGTATTGATCATGGTATGGTGTGAATTATGACTTTGTATGATCCTTATCTTACTTATCTCATATTGTCTTTGTATGATGGTTAATGGTGTTCAATTACAATTTTAAGACAAGTTTGCTTGTGCACTTCCTTGAATGTCTTCGTCTTTTCTTTTGAACTTGAAAGTGTGAACAATTTACTCATGATGATGTGATGTTTGTGAATGTGTGTTTGATTATATGCTTTATCAATCTTTGATGTCTTGATTCATTTAATAAACATGCTTTAATCTTGGTGTGACACTTGTGCATTAATGTTAATTCTTCCCATCTTGTGTTGCTTTTGACATCCTTATTCTCTTCACCTCTTTTCTTAAATTTTGGATTTTGAATTCATTTTGTTGTTTGAGATTGAGTTTGTTTAATGTTTGCTTGTGTTTAATCACATGCTCCCTTAGGGCTCCTAGTTTGAACTTAATTTTTTATTAGGTTCAAAGTAGGATAGACATTAGGCTCTCAATCCTTTGCATGAAAATATTAGGGTAGTCACTTTTAACCTCAACCTTAGGTCCATTATTTGTATGATAACATTAAGTAGACTTCCCTTCTCATCCTCAACTATAGGGCCATATTGCATGACAACATCTAGGTGAGTTTCCCCTAGATTCTCTTTTGCCCTTTGAGTATTCTTTCTCTTCTCAAAACAAAATCAAAACACTTAATAAATAAGATGAGTATTGTACGCCACGAGCCTTAAGTATATGGGAAATGATAAGCGGGGGTCTCTCCTTACCTTGTCTAGAGTGTTTTATATACGTCCCGTCTTGGTTTGATCTTACAAAGCATTCGATCCTATGTCGTAGACTTTAGTGCAATGCGAATCTCAAACCAATTCAATTCAATTCACTTCTGCTAAAATTCATAAACAAACTGCAAACCATTTTATCCTTCGGGATTGTTTGTCAAACCATTTTCAAAAAGCGTACGTTATTTCCGTTCTACCGCACACAGGCATCGTTCCTAACTACTGTAACACGAATTTAGCGTCGCTCATAAAATTCACTTAACCAATTTGTGGTCGTATCCACGAACTACAGACACTCTGATTTCCTAATTCTCGTCCGAATGAGGATACGTAGGCACAAGACGGCGAAGTCTTGGAGAGCAACTTCCCCCAATTTTCCCTGTAGTCCTCCGAACTACGTTGACTCTGACTTTTCCATTGCACGAGGGAATACGTAGACCTATGATGGTGAAGTCCTATCGAGTCTACTTTTGTTTTTCCCCCGTTCCATTTCCGTTAGCAGTAGAGCTTTAGATAACACACCCTTTGATTAGAACAACAAGAGTGGATCCCGTTGAGTACAACAGACGCGATGGAGTGCTAATACCTTCCTCTCGTGTAATCGACTCCCGAACCCAGGATTTGGTTGCGAGACCATGTCTTCTCCCTTTTAGAGGTTTCTTCGATCTTTTCCTTTCCCCGTCGGGATAAATTACGTTCGGTGGCGACTCTGTTTTCCGCCGATTGTTTTTCGCATTGCGACACTTACAAACCTTTTTTTTAAGACTATTTGATCATGTTGTTATTTTCTTAGTTATTATATTACTACTCAGCTCGGTTGCACTCTGCTTTTGATAATGCATTTCTCATATAATTATTCTTCTATCTTTTATTAATCTTTCTGATTAAATCTGTGTTACCTTTTTGATTTTTGACAAAGGGGGAGAAATTGAAATAATTTTGATATACCTATTCCAAGTCTCTTGATCCCAAATACATGTTTCAATATGTTTTATCACTAACCTTTGTTTAATAATTGATTAGGAACTTTGTAAAAGTTCACTATATGTTAGAACACGTTATCAGAAGATGTGTTTAAGAAACAAGAAGTATGCTCTAAATGAGTTTACTCTGATACAATTACTCTGCTACATTTGCTCTGATACATATATTACTCAAATTGGTCTTGACCATTCATAAATCAGAAGCAAAAGAAGAATCTAAAAGAATGTCTGTGAGTGCTCTGATACCTCAGGCTTGTCAGAAGTTGTGAACTTTCTGAAAGCATGGTAGCTAGACTCTAGCACTTCAAGATTGTGGATATTATGGATAATCAAAATGGCCATTCTGAAAATGTTCAAGTTGTGAACTTTCTATTAACATATTGATTACTGCACCTTTTGGTGAAATGCTCAAAATATTAAAAGACTCTATCTTAGATACAGGATGCGAAGCATTAAGGAGCTTATAATTCAAGTTCTGATTACGTCAATCGCGTTCTGATAGCAAGCCAGGTTCTGAGATGAAGACCAGAAAGTTCTAGTCAGACTCTGATAAGACATCTCTTAGAAGTATTCCTTCTCTAATCATATGCCCTGTAGTTCAAAATTATTTTGTAAGTCTTGAGATCAGGGGGAGACTCTGAACAAGCATAAATGAATTTTGAGAGTAACAGATTCAGGGGGAGCTGGTGAGCTTAACTCAGATTCTGTAGTTTTATGGTGATTACCCCATACGAATTGCTTTATCAAAATACATTGTTTATCATCATAAAAAATGGGAGATTGTAAGAACAAGAGTGGTTCTGCATCTGGCCTTAAGTTTTGATGATAACTACACACGTTATCTCAGAGAACAGTTCGATACTTTATGGTTTCTATCTAGTGTGTAGCTTTTGTTAAACAGGATATGTATCTGATTCAAAAGGCGTGTGACGTCATCAGATCGTTATCTAAACACTCAGGAAGAAACCATATTGTGTGTACAAGGTTTAAAGTCATTATTTTGGAATGCTTTCTGATACAACGGTTCTGAAGAACGCGTGTATCAAAGTTTCTGATTGTGACTCTGTAAGTAAGCCTTGAAAGCTTTCTTAGGGATATGCTTTTAATGCTAAAGTTCTGAAGTTTCTAAAGATAAGATTCTGTTGAACGAAGCTCTGAAGATCCTAAAGAAATCATTTTTGACAATCAAGCTCTGAAGATTCGGAAGACAAGGTTCTATTGAACGAAGTTCTGAAGAATCTAAAGACATCATTTCTGAAGATCAAGCTCTTTTTTTTTCTTCTGAAGACAAGGTTATGTTGAACGACATTCTGAAGACTCTAAAGACAAATATGCGCTCAACTAGTTCTAAAGATTCTAAAGACGAGTTTCTATTGAACAAGTTCTGAAGTCTCTGAAGACATCCTTCTAAAGACCAAGTGCTAAAGACTCTTGTGATAGTTCTGCTGAACGAAGATCTGAGATTCTGAAGACTTAGGTTCTGAAGTTACAAGTATTGGTCTCTCTACATGCTTCATCAAATATACATCTGAAGCCTCTGAAGATTAGAAGACAGGAAAATGGTTTACGTGTTTCAATGAATATAATAGTACAAGTAGTTTGTGACCTCTACCCAGATTAGGTGGCGCAAGGACAACTTTTTGTATTATGATGTGACCATTCCTAGAAGTGAATGTTTGGATATTACAGTTGGAATATGTTTTCAATTATACTCTCCAACGGATTTATTCTTAAGTCATATTTATTGAAGATCTGAAGACTTGAAGAATGGCTGGTGTGTTTGAGAGAAAAGTTGCTTGCAAATATGTGTATACTGCTAACAAGCTGGTTGTGCTTGAATTGCTTTCAAAGCAGTTGTAGCTGCTGCTACAAGCCAAGCAGAAATACAAAATGCCGAAGTGCAAAATGCTGTAAGAGAAGGAAAGAAAATCAAGACTGAAAAACAAGAACAAAGAAGTTTAAGAGCTGAAAAATACACGATAGTATGTGTGCAAGGCGGAATCAAGCACCAAATTACAAGCTCAAGAAGAAGATGCTCAAGCTCAACAAATTATAGCTGCTCTACAAGAAATGAGAGAAGCGTAGTCTTGTAAAATAGCAATGAGTTATTGATCATATCTTGCTAGAAACACTTTTGTGTTATTGTACTTCAATTGTGTCATCTGCTTGTTTAGAAGAAATTTATGTACATGTCGGTGCAGTAGAGCGACAAGCAACAAAAGATTTGGAAGTATTTTTCCGGGAAATTTATCGTGACCACAGAGATTAGTGCTATTGAACTGCCGTTCAAAAATTTAAATGTTATTGAGTGTTGGTTAAAATGGGTTTAAAGTAAATGCAGAAATTAAAAGTAAACGTATAAAAGAATTCATTCTTCGAAAAGGATAGAACTCTCGGGATTGAATTTCACATACCCGTTAAATACTTAAACTTACTCCCCAGTTGTACTCAACTTACATCACTCATCAACATCATCACGTACCACTCACAACAAGGTTATTTCTAACACAAAGTTGAGACATCAATCGTATCACTCGCATCGACGATCTCTCAATACAACACGAACAACACAGAGGCATTAAGAGTTGATACCCACATGAATATTAAACCTAAATCTATCTCTAGAGTCTAAGCCCAATAGATGTTCATCCTAAACCCAAATTCGAACCGTACATTTCTGCTACAACTCAAACCCAAATCAAGAAAGCAATCATCAACATTAATTTATAAAGAAAGCTTCATACAACACCATGAGTAATAAATATACATATAAACAAAGCATACTTACAAACAAACCCCAACAAATGGTACTTACAAAGGGAGAAAATGGAGAAGAAACCAAATTTCTCGCGATGTCAAACATGATCAACCAAGCTCCCGACTCCGGATCATCCGATTACAAGCAACAAATATTGTTTCCTAAGCTCTAAAACTATGAAGAAGTGAAGTTTGGATGAGTTCGACCAAAAATACCCAACCCATACCTAAAAAAAATGTGTTTTTAGCACTTTTAATGTGTTTCTGCCCCAGAAAATTCGCCCGACGAAGCCTCGATTCGCCTGGGAAAGGAAGGCGACATTTGCTACTGCCTCTAGTGCATTTCTGGCTCTTCTGGTTCGCCTCAGCTTTGCCCGGCGAGCTTGGGGCGAGAGTTGACAGTACAGTAAAATCCTGCACTTGTTTTATTCATAACTTTTGAACCGTAACTCCGTTTGAGGCCCGGTCAGAAGCGTCGGAAAACTTATTCAATGCTATATATGAATATGAAAAAATATCCTTGCTTGAATACCTAAAAAAATGAGAGAAAAACTATTAAACTCAATCATATTTACACGATAACGCGTAATATACACTATAATGTAAACTATACAACATATGCACAAAAGTTGAGGTTTATTAGTTAAATTAAGCCAATAAGTACTAATTATTTACACTCAAAATCAGAACATTTTGGCACTTATCAAACTCTCCCCAACTTAAATAATTGTTTGTCCTCAAACAAAGGTCTCCGACCAAAGAAACAAAAGGTAATAATAAAAAAAAAATCACGAATCAACAGGTTTTGAAAACGGAAAACAAATGTATGGTTCAAAACAAAAACGTACAAGCAAAGTAAATACTTACCACTACACTACATCGATAACATAAAAACGAAACAACTCCTAAATACAAAACACATGTCATAAATTCTAAAACAATACAATATTCACAAATGAATCAAACCTAGCACACACTTCATCGGTAGATGAAAAACACAAACATGAGGGGCTTAATTCTCACCCAACAATATTGCTAACCACAACTAAATTATGCATTCATCAAAGCAAACTCATATTGAAAAGCACAAAAGCAAAAATACAAGGGATTTTAAGGGTTGTAATGTGGCTTGGGTAACAAAGAAGAGGTCAATATCTAAAGGTAATTGAAACAAAACAATGCCTAATCCTATGGGAGTGATCACTCACAAAGTCTCAAACATACTCAATCACACTTCATCAATCTTTTTAGAACACTTGTTACACCAACACACATCAGTTATTTGTACATTTTTTTTCTTTTCTTTTTTTTTTCAAAACTCTTTCTTTTTTTTTTCTTTTTCACAATTTTTTTTTTCTTTCTCTACCAATTTATTTTTATTAACCTCAAGGAACCATCTTATGAGCAACCAAACAATGCTCTCCCCAACTTAAACACAACCACACATAGTGACAAGGACACTCCCAACTTTCTAAGGCAAGGAAAAGTCCAACCACAATACATGGTTGAGGGTTAAGTACCAACAAACAACATTAGAATCCATGATGAACTACTCACTCATGCATAAGTTCATAGTTCAACACCAAAATAAATTCTAACTAAAAAGGCTCAAAGGGGGGTACAAATGCTCACACACTCACAAGATGAATTACTTTTGGTTAGGTGGTTATTCTCAAAATCAAACAAAATGCCTTGATCCTTTTCATGCTTTCATACAAAACAACATAAATGCAAGATTAAACATAATAAAATTGAGTTAAGACAAAGATTATTGGTATTCCGTGCATATAGTAAACAATGGAAAGCAACCTCACAAAGGTTTAGTCCTAAAGTGATTCAAGAATGAACAAAAATTGCAAAAGAATGAATGACATGAAATTTGTACAAAAGAAAAGTCTCCTAATCATGCTATGTTCTAGAAAGCGATAAACGAGTACCATGCAAAGTACCAACTTTTCAAACAATATCATTAACATGCATCCACAAGTTGAAACGATCAAACTTGAAAAATCACCACTTGTGACTTCAAACCAAAAGAATAAGATTTGAGTCCCAACAATGAACAAAACATTAGAACATACTACTAATAAACATACTAAAAGACCGGGTGAAAGTGGATAAACAAATTGAAAAGTGAAGATTTGGAGAATTTCAAAGTTGGTCCTATTTCAATTTATTTAGTCAATTTCACCAAACAACTAAAAACAATAAAACATGCTTGTTTTACATCGTAAGCTCGATGCCTATATTGTAATCAGCTAATAACTTCCTCTCGTCACCTGGTGCTTCTCAACAATGCGCAACCGAAAACAAGTGTCCTAACCAAACACTTGAACAAACATCAAAACAAAACAAGTATATATAATACAAGTAAATTGTATAAATGTATCAAAACAAAAAAATATATTATGTATATGCTATGAACATTATGTGCAAAACTCAAAAACAAAGAAACTATCACAATGCGGTTCAATAAGAACACCAATCCCCAGCAACGACGCCATTCTGTTGGTGCGTTAGAGCGACAAGTAACAAAAGATTTGGAAGTATTTTTTCAGGAAATTTATCGTGTCACCAGAGATTAGTGTTATTGAACTGCCGTTCGACAATTTAAATGTTATTGAGTTTGGGTTAAAATGGGTTTAAAGTAAATGCGGAAATTAAAAGTAAACGTATAAAAGAATTCATTCTTCAAAAAGGATAAAACTCTCGGGATTGAATTTCACATACCCGTTAAATACTTAAGCTTACTACCCAATTGTACTCAACTTACATCACTCATCAACATCATCACGTACCACTCACGACAAGGTTATTTCTAACAAAGAGCTGAGATATCAACCGTATCACTCGCATCGATGATCTCTTAATACAACACGAACAACATAGAGGCATTAAGAGTTGATACCCACATGAATATTAAACTTAAATCTATCTCTAGAGTCTAAGCCCAATAGATGTTCATCCTAAACCCAGATTCGAACCGTACATTTCTGCTACAACTCAAACCTAAATCAAGAAAGCAATCATCAACATTAATTTGTAAAGAAAGCCTCATACAACACCATGAGTAATAAATATACATATAAACAAAGCACACTTACAAATAAACCCCAACAAATGGTACTTACAAAGGGAAAAAAATGGAGAAGAAACCAAATTTCTCGCGATGTCAAACATGATCAACCAAGCTCCTGACTCCGGACCATCCGATTACAAGCAACAAATGTTGTTTCCTAAGCTCTAAAACTATGAAAAAGTGAAGTTTGAATGAGTTGGGACCAAAAATACCCAGCCCATACCTAAAAAAAATGTGTTTTAGCCCTTTTAATGTGTTTCTGCCCAGGAAAATTTGCCCGACGAGGCCTCGGTTCACCTGGGAAATAGAGGCGACATTTGCTACTGCCTCTGGTGCATTTCTGGCTCTTCTAGTTTGCCTCAGCTTCGCTCGACGGGCTTGGGGCGAGAGCTGACAGTAAAGTAAAATCCTGCACTTGTTTTATTAATAACTTTTGAGCCGTAACTCCATTTGAGGCCCGGTCGAAAGCGTCTGAAAGCTTATTCAATGCTCTATATGAATATGAAAAAATATCCCTGCTTGAATACCTAAAAAAATGAGAGAAAAACTATTAAAATCAATCATATTTACACGATAACGCGTAATATACACTATAATGTAAACTATACAACATATACACAAAAGTTGAGGTTTATTGGTTGAATTAAGCCAATAAGTGCCAATTATTTACACTCAAAATCAGAACATTTTGGAACTTATCAGTACACACCTTGTAAACACTTTTCAAAGTGTAGATTCCTCAAGAGACTAAGTCGTTAGTCTGGATACTTGAGAGGGCTAAGTTGTTGTTGAACACTTAGAGGTTGTAATCTGTTGCGATTATTGGATTAAGTCTTTGTCTAAGGCAAAATCACCTTGGTGGGTGGATTGGAGTAACTTTGTTAACTGTAAACCATGATAAAAATAATTGTGTCAATTTATTTTTATTGTCATGTTAGCATTGATCTTTAATTTCGCAGAAAATACCATTGTTGGTGAAACCCAATTCAAACCCCCCTTTCTTGTATTTCTCACTCCTTCAATATAACCATTGTTCTTTAAATACTTTATTATCATCAAAACCCAAGGAATATATGTCATGAACAAATCTTGTTCTAACAATACTGACCATTAGTCTATGTGTTGGACCTAGGACAATTATTGTGCTTACGCTGGTTGAATATGGATTTGAGACCCTAAGTAGTGGCTTAGGAATTAACATTCTATTTCATTGCCCAATCTTACTTATGCTAGTGGCTTAGGGATAGAAAACTCTGAGTATTGATTAGTGACCTATACACCAAGGGTTTGGGTGTAACAGATTTCTTAATTCGTCATGGGATTATAGTTACGATATCATTCATGTAATGCATCGAACATCAACAATAGAGAAATAGGGGATTTTATACACAACCTGTCCGCTTTCGTAAATCTATTAGAACACTTTATTATCTTTTCGCAATTAAAACTCGACCCCCCCCCCCCCCCAAAATTTAGTATTTTCTATGCATTGCACAATATTGTCTTGTTAAATAGTAGTCCCTGTGGATTCAATCTTTTTTATTACTGCGCCATTATCAGTACACTTGTTGAGAAGTCATCAGTAGTCGTCTACTCTTAGGTTCTTGTTGTTCATGGAGGATATTACATGGACACATTAAAGGCCTATGAGTTCCCATTTTATGCTAGAGCATTGACATTCCTTCAAGTTGATAAAAAATGTTTTTGGTTGATTTTTAATGTGTCAGACCTCAAAAATACATTTAGCTTACATCCTATAACACATCGATTAGAATCAGTATGGAAATTTACTAAAGAATAATGACATTTACTAATGAACAATGACATTTACCTTACAATCCATAAATTTGTGTATGTGATGGTTCTCTCCACTTTCTTCTTAATGTTAGGTAAAAACATCCCTATCACATAAGTATGGAAATCTAATCCTATTAGTTGCCCACTTCTCCGCATGGTAAGTTTTGATTTCTTCCAATATAGTCACCAATGACTTAGCCCTTGATTCAATAATGAAACTATTAAATGCCTCAGACATATTATTAAGAACAGTGTCACATTTTGATTGTGTCATGAAAAATGATTTACTCCATAATCTGGGTGGTGTCTTCATCATATGTTTAAAAGTCTCTTCATTTAAATCTTTCATTCCCTTCATTATCTTTCCCATGCTTGTAGATAAGTTGATTTTGCAGCCTTTCATATAATATATTTCAATAACTTTTTAGGAAATTTCTTCCTAAAGTTGTTATACAAATGCCTTACACAAAATCTTTACTCAACATTATATAGTAGCACATCCATTGCAAATAATACACCCTAGAATACATATATTAGGTAGTCACTTTAATCAAACCTAACATAAATGTTGTTCCCTTTGATTGGCTGTATTAGGCAAAACATGGGTAGTACAAGATGTTTAGATGTCCTAGTGTGACATGTGGGACACAATGTTCCAGCATCTGATCCCAATATGTAGCCAATGATCATGAGGAAATCTGAGTGTGATTTTGTTTGATTCAAAGAAGGTTGTCAATCCAAATCAGTTTGGAAAAATATTTTATTAAGTCATAATCCATAAAGGTTGTAGAAGATATAATTGGATATGGTTTAACTGAAACATTTGGATTTGTTATAAATAAAAAGATTTGCTTTTATTTGATTTGCATTTAAGAAAATATATATTTGAATATGCTTTGAAAGGAGATTTGGTTCAGTTTTATTTTGTCCAAGATTATGCAGAAGTTGATATGCAAAGATATTGATTGAATATTTACATATTCCATGAAGAAATCTGACTGGATTTGTTTCTAATTACAAGATTTAAATTTGCACATAATGAAAAAAATCTCTAATCTCTATTAAAGATGATTTAAAGTGTGGTCCAATTTTTGCAAGAGAGTTATTATGAATACTTTAATTGAGAAATTGGAATTGTAATTTTATATTAAGTAACAATTTTATTTGTTTTTTTCAAGATTCAAAATTCTGTTACGGGGACATATGTCAGATCAAATGTTCTAATGATCTTTGAGACATATGTCTCGAACTGGTTACTTGGAGAGCAAGATAAATTGAAGTATATATTTTCCTTTTAAGATTGTTTTCTTGTTTTGTTATATCAGAGATATAAGTGTGCTACCTTGAGTTTGGATTTGGAAAATATCTTTTTAGCAAATTTGTATGTCGAATACTTAATGGTTCAAGATTTGTATTAATCAAGGATCTCAATCTTTCTAATAAAGATTTGATTGATTATGTGTGTTTTTGGAGGATGTAATTTAAATTAAATACATCAAGAATAATAAAGAGATTCAAATTTATTCAAGTAGATCAATTAATATTATAAATTATAATTATTGAAGATTGATATCATGTGCTTTTTAGAAGTCCAACCCAATTTATAACCTAAATCCTTATGGGTTTTTGGAGCTGGACTTTTGCGGCTATGTAAGGAGTTCATCTCCTTTGTGAAGACTTAGAGCTTTAGAGAAAATATTTACTCTTTAGTAGTTTTTAGTTGAGTCTTGTTTTTGTTATAATACTTTGTTCCTAGATACTAATTCTATAAGCTTGAGAACAAAGTATTTGTGTGGTTTGACTGTTCCATCTTTTCAATCATATTTTAAACCTCTAAATAAGCCTAACATGATTATTCAAGGCATAGAGGTTGATTGTTAGTTGAGTTGTAATTCAACATCTTTACATTTGTTGAAAGCATTGAACACTAGGGTTAGTGGTTGAGATAAAGTGAGAGGGACTTTCATATTTAGGGAGAGTCTTAAATAGAAAGACATAGATAATATTAAGAAAAAGTGAATTAGACAAGGGTTATTTATCTAGAAACTTTGCACTAATACTATTGAGAGTTTATTTTCTTTCTTGGGTTGGAATCCCCCTAGACATTGGAGATGTTGCACTGAACCGGGTTATCAATTCCTCAGTATTTTATTATCTATAAATTCTGGTATAAGATGTTGAACACATTGGCTTAGACATCTGGTCCAACATATGTCCCTCCATATAACCGAATTTCATTTGGCATCAAAGTAGGCACCCTATTCTTCTTGTGTGTGTTTTAGGATTCTTATTTTGTTCAAGATAGAGAATTTCAAAGTAGCTAATCAACCAAAGATTCTTTATGGTATTAAGAATCCTCCAAAGAATAAAGTTGAAGACAATTATGAAGATTGTGAAGACCTAGTAGATTATTATACTGAAGTAAATCTTTGGCTTGCTAAGATCTTTGGTAAAGCCATGAGAAAACTATATATGAGATATGGGAACAATGTCTCCATAAATGTTCAAGAAAATTAGAAAAACAATTTTAAGAGGTGTAACTTTCAGCTTAAAGTAATAGGTGGTGGAAATCTCAATTGGATCTAATGTCTTAAATACAAATATTTTGGACATATTCAAGATGAATGCTCAAGTTCTTTAATTTAAAAAAAAAAAATCTACCATGTCACTAATGATAAGATAGATGAAGAAGGTGGATCTGATCAAGCAAACAATGTTGTGACCTTCAAAGAAATGAAAGATGTTATACATACTGGTGAGCCATCAAACTTAAATAATATGTGTGTTACTCCTATTCAAAAAACGGAATGCACAAATCCAGGAAACATGTCTCAACATTCTGTCAAACATCATTACCAGTGCACTAAGTTGTATGTCAGGAAACATGTCTTAGGCATTGTTCCCCATAATATTCCAAATTTTGACAAGTCTGATATGGATGCTGGTAAAAATTTTCTTGATCTCCCACTCATGTATGAGATTGTAATAAACCATCCTCTCATTCAAAAGACTATTGCTAATGAGACCCAAGAAAATCAAGATGTTGATAAAGATGTGTCAGATATCCTATCCTACATGTGGGAAACAAAGTCTCAAATTTATAATGAGAGTGATGACGTGACCCATGAGAATATTTATGTGAGTGATGATTATCGTGTCTATGAAGATGTTGATTTTGATACTGTTGCAGCCCATGTTGGTTTTGTTAAGAACAATAATGAGAAAAGAAAATATGCATCAAAAGGAAAGAAGGATCATACACTAGAAGATGTGAATAAAGTTGTTGAGACATTGTGTGAATACATGGTAAGTGGTTATGAAAGCACATTTCTGGGGTGTTTCATTAATTTCAAGGTGTATATAATGTTTAACAGGCACACAAACACTATGATGAGATTCATAAAATTCTTTGTTAATGATTTTCAAATTGAAGTGGAAGATGATGCGGAGGATATTATGCATGACATTATGGTACATGCACTTTAGAAAAAATAAGAAAATAATTGGTGGCAATAAAATCCCCACAAATGTTTTATTGCTCCCTTAGACAATGTGTCTTTCCATTATGAGGAAAGTGTGTTGAAATGGAATGATGTGTATCATAAGATAATAGCCGTTAAAATGAAGCTATCAAATGAAGCTTTGACATTTGAAGAGGTTGTTGAGCTGCTGGAAGATGTCACTATGAAAGACAATGGAATTCTTATGATAGTTCAGAGTTATATTAATTACATGTTGGTGACTGAGTTTCCAGTTCAGAGGAAGGATGAGCAATTTTCCAAGATCGATGAACAATATGTGGTACTTAATGTTGTACTTCTTCAGATGATTGTACCAGTTGGTGGTCCAAAGACAAGAGCTAATAATGTAACCAAGTTTCAAGACAATGACTCTCAAGAAAAGGCTATAGAAGTGGTGGATGTGGATGAAGAGACTCAAATTAATTAATAACATGTTATTACTATGATGAAATTATAATTGGGTTTGTTACTGATAGGGTAAAAGAGAAGAAGTTTCTAAAGATAAAACTTGTACAATCAAGTGACTCTGAGACAAATGATAAAGAAGATGTCCATGATATTATACACAATGTAAGGAGAAAGGTTGGTGGAAAGAGAATTCCAATGAATATCCTCTCTGCTCCCATGGATAATGTTTCATTTCATTATGAAACAAGTGTTTATACATGGAAGTATGTGTTCCAAATAACGATTTCTTGTGAAAGAGAGCTAGATAAGAATCTCTTGAGTGTAAAGAGATTATGGAGTTACTGAAAGCAGCTGGGTTAATGAAACTGTAACTAAAGGTAGTCCTTGCTATGAAAAGTTGGTCAAGGAATTCATTATGAGAATTACTGCTGAGTGTAATGGTGAAGGCAACAAGGATTATAGAAAGGTGCATGATAGAGGAAATTGTGTGAAGTTTTCCCTTTCAATTATTAATGATTATTTAGGCAGAAGAAATTCTCCATGATCTGATAAGGTTCCCTCCATTGACAATATTTCTAAGGAAATAACTGGTGGGAAAGTGAAGCAATGGCAAAGAAAGGATTACTCTCTACTGGAAGATTGAGTGTGAAGTATGCTATTCTGAATAGGATTGGTGCAACTAATTGGGCACCCACAAGACATAGATCAGGGATAACCACTACTTTGGCCAAACTTATATTCTAAATAGGAACAAAGGAAAAGTTGAATTTTGGAGAATATATGTTTGAGCAAACTAGCAAACATGTTGATTCTTTTGTTGTGGAGCTTCTTAGTGATGCTCAGTTGTTGAAGATAATGCTGAAAGTTGAAGCCTGTTATCCTAAGTTAATGAATTAATTTGTTGTTAAGATGAAAGTTGAAGCTTGTTATCCTAAGTTGCGTGTTACTACTTGTGTTGTTGTTTTTTATGGTGTGGTATGCTTATGTGTACGTATTTTTTTGAACATTTTCTTATGCACATCTTATAAGTTTTGTAAGAGTTATTTTACCCAAAATTTACCAAAGGGGGGATTGTTTTTCCCTTTGATTGGTTACATTAGGAAAATAACAAGGGTAGTCAAGATGTTTGGATGTTCCGGTGCAACATGTGGCATAAGATGTTCCAGCACGTGTTCTGGCATGCGGCCTCAGTTTGTAGCCAATGATCGTGAGTAAATTTGAGCCTGATTTTGTTTTATTCCAAGAAAGTTGTTAATCCAAATTATTTTGGAAAAATAATTTATTAATTCATAATCTATAAAGTTTATAAAATAATTAATTGAATATGGTTTAATTAAAAGATTTGGATTTGTTTAAATAAGAAGATTTGATTTCATTATATTTGCATTGAAGAAAAGATTTATTTGAATATACTTTGAAGGGAGTTTTTTTCAGATTTATTTTGTCCAAGATTGTACAGAAATTGATATGCAAAGATATGTATTGAATATTTATATTCCATGAAGAAATCTTGTTGAATTTGTTTTTAATTACAAGATTTGGATTTGCACTTAATGAAAAAATCTTCAATCTCTATTAAAGATGATTTAAAGCGTGGTTCAATTTTTGTAAGAGAATTATTATGAATCCTTTACTTGAGAAATTGGAATTGTGATTTATATCAAGTAAATATTTTATTTGATTTGTTCAAGATTCAAAATTCTGTTACAAGGACAGATGTCAGGCCAAAGATTCCAACGATTTGTGAGACATATGTCTCGGAATGGTTACTTGGAGATCAAGATAAATTCATGTATATATTTTCCTTTAAAGATTTGTTTCTTATTCTGTTTTATCACATATATATGTGTGCTTGCTTGAGTTTGGATTTGGAAAATTTCTTTTTAGCAAAGTTTCATATGGAGTACATAATGGTTCAAGATTTGAAACAATCAAGGATCCCAATCTAGCTAATAAAGATTTGATTGATTATGTGTGTTTTTGGAGGTTGATTTTTAGTTGAGTTGTAATTCGACATCTTTAAATCTGTTGAAAGGATTGATTACTAAGGTTAGTGGTCGAGAGAAAGTGAGTGAGGTTATCATATTTAGAGGGAGTCCTAAATAGAAATACATGGGTAGTATTAAGAAGAGGGGAATTGGACAAAGGTTGTTCATCTAAGACACTTTATACTACTACTATTGAGAGCATATTTCCTTTCTTGGGTTGGATGCCCCCCAAACAGAGGAGATGTTTTACCAAATTAGATTACCAATTCCTTTGTGTAATTTATTGTTTTATGATTTATCATTCTATTTTTATTATCTATCAATTTTGGTATATGATGTTGAACACATTGGCTTAGACATTTGGTCCAACATATGTCCCTGCATAGAGCAGAAATTGAAGAAATATAACATAAATAAACGACATGAAAAGTTAACATAATTACAACATACCTTTTGCTAATAAAAAATGAACATATAGGAAAGTCACTCATTCCTATCTCCTAGATCATCAATCGGAAGCTCCAAACACCATGTACAACTATCATTTGTTCCCCTTCTGCAACATCAAAAGATGTTGGTAGCATTAGGTCATTAGAATATCTACCAATTGCTTCCAAAATCTGACCTCTAGAAAGACCCTTTAAAAATCATCCATCAAGGCCAGTGTCATGAGTACACAACTTGAAAATCTCCTTATATGCAACATAACATATTTACAATCTCTAAAAATGAGGCTTTCTATCATCAATTCTTCTTGCATAGGCTGAACATTTAAATTGATCGTTGATCCCTGATTTGTTCTTAGGATTTCATGAAAATAGTGTAGTTGCATGTCTCTACTATCTGGTTATTTTGTTGCTTGTCTTATCGCTTTCATCTTTGTTTTATTTTGATTCGTTGAGTCTCCTTCATAATTACATTTCTCGTGTTTAGCATGCATAAAACATTGGTTAGATTTGATCTTAATCTAAATTTTCTTTGATTAATAGCATATGATAGTGAAATGAAATCACCTTGTGTATTTGGACAAACTATGATTCAAGGTAAAATCTCAAAAAACTTTTGAAAATTTGAAAATTTGAGATTTTACAAGATTGATTCGAATCATTCAATTTTAAACTGAATTTTTGACCTTGCTCAAATTGGACAGTAGCACAACTCAGCAATTTGTTCTTGATCAAATTTTACAATTGATACTGATCAATTTCCTGGGAACAGATTTTATCTTATTTGATTCGAATCAGAATTTGTACATGGTTCGAATCAATCTCAATTTTCAAAAATCATGTTATTTCTATTTGATTTGGTTCGAATCAAACTATGAACATGATCCGAATCAAATTCTTTTGCCTAAAAATCATGTTAGTTCTGGGTTATTTGATCAGAATCAAATTTTGCCTCTTATCAGAATCAACTGGCATATTTTTCAAAAATTAGGTATTTCTTTCATTTCACCTCATTTCTCTCATTTGATTCAAATCATATTTTTCTTTATTTGAATCTAACCACCTTTTTTCAACCATTTTGTGTGCTTTATCTCAAGCACATATAAATCATTTTTGTCATCATTCTACACATATCATCAATCATTCTGTTAATATTTTTCAAAGTGATTTTATGTGTAAATCAATTTCCTCTGTTTTTAGTGTTCAAAGTCTTGATACAAATTTCTCACATCTTTTACTTCAAATGAGTTTATATCTTAATAACGAGAGTTTTGGGATTGATTGAAGGAGTCGAGTACTTGAAACTAACCGTCTTGGAGATATTGTTTAGTTTTCAGGTTGTAATCAAGAACGGGGGATTGTCAATGGTGGTGACAAATTTCATTGAAAAGAAGTAGGATCTTCTCTCCATTATTGCCTTAATAGTAACCGTGTGGAAGGCTATAGATAAGGCGAAGTTCTTCTCGGATCTTCGGATAATTTCACCACTCAAGGAATCGGTAGGATCAAGGGGTTGATAGCTACACACAAAGTCTTTGAGCAGAATTGGTGTTATTGGAAGGTTAAAGAAACATACTCGAGTAAAGATTACGTAGAAGAGTCTAACAAGTTTGTTGTATACAAGTCAAGATACAAATGAGCACATTTATTTTCTCAACTATAATTGTCGATTGGTGATTGTATGAACTCTTTGAAATATTTGTCAAATATTAAGGAATTATGCAGGTTCCAATGGGAAACCATTGAAGAGTGCATGTAGGCCAAGTGAGGACAAACGCCGAATCACTATAAATCTCAGTGTCATCTCTCTAACTGTTACTCTTGATTTATATCCATAGTGATTGTTGTGAGTGCAACTTCACCATGAGATGTTTTGCATGATGTCAAAACATTGAAACTACTTCGCATTCTGGTATATTGGACAACAACTCTGAGTATTTGTGGCTCTCTTGCATTAGAGGTCTTAGGAATCATCAAAAACCACTTCAAAATTGTCCACAATCATGAAATATAGTTTTTTGTACAAAAATGCACTACATGTGTTGGCACATACGCTTTTCAGGCCGACCCATGTAACTCAATAATGAAGCCTGTAGCTTCTGTCAAAGTCAGGTCGGCACATAAGCCTTTCAGGCCGACACATACTGTAAATTTCAAGATTATGTGTCAGCACATACGTGCTTCAGGCCGACACATTTAATATCCTAAATAAGGCTCTAGGTTCTGTTTCATTTGGGTCGACACATAGGTCATTTCAGGTCGGCACATGCTGTTATTATTGACAGTATACGCCGACACATCCAACGTTCAGGCCGACACATGTTGTTTAAGTTGGTCAATTTTGTTCATTTTTTACTCAAAAAATTACCTCTTTGCGACCAATCTGCTAAAACTATAAATACATCATTCATGCTTTATGCTTCAGGCCAAACTGGTGATACCATAAAATTAGCCTGCATCTGCTCATCATCTTCAAACTCCATCCTATGTCTACACACTGACAAATCACACATAATAATATTTTGTTGGGGTGCCAACTAGGCGAAGGCCTGATAACGTCCAATTACGTTCTTGTGTACGAGAATATCAGGTTGAGATTTATAGGGGTCTTCATCCGAAAAAACTGTGGGTTTGTCCTCCAAGATCGTGTGTAGATTTGGGGGTTTTCGTGCAAGACGTTCAAGAGAGGATTGCGACATTTTGAAAGCCTTTGGAGATAAAGTATTGTCACACCCTAATTTTTAGCCCTAAGATCCCATATCTTTAGGTCAAGCATTTCATGCATAGCTAACCAATTTTTGTTGCCTTGCCTTGTTTGTTTTGTTCAATTTTGAATTAAGGATTGCTCCAAAAGGCCTCAAGGATTTAGCAGTCAAGTCTTGAGGGCATCATCAATCAAGCAAGTCCTCACACACATAGGAGACTCATTCCCATTAAAGAAACAAGCACAAGATGACCTCACATTGAGCTCCTCAGGGTTTCATTAGTACCTAATCAAGAGTTAGGGTTTCTTCAAGACAAAGTCAATTGCACCCATGGATCTTGGTCAAGAATTGGCCACAAGCCATAAGATATGATCAAAGGCTCATTAAGGCATCTATGAAGTCCACTTGATGTATCCAAGTAGCCCAGAAGGTTTGTTGTTGGTTGGAAATCAAGGTTTGGAGATTCATCTATCCAAGGAAATCAATTGTGCCTCTAAGAAGTAAAACTTGGGACTTTGAGGTCAACTATGAGCATTCCATATCACCTTGAGTGTTATTATGAGTTTGGACCAAATAAAATCATGAGGAAGCATAAAATCTAGAAGTTTGAAGGATTAGGGTTTTGGAAGAGAAATTTCTAAGTGTGAGAATCTCAAATTTTAGCCATTTTGTAACATCGATAACTTCTTCATCCTTGATTCAAATGGAGCAAATTAGCTATCAAATTAAAGAGGACACCATGTACTTCAAGTTTGAAGAAAGAAAAGCGTTCAAGAGATTCATGGATTTCAAGATATGGAGGCTTTAAGTTGAGAAAAACAAGGATGTGAAATTTTGTACTTAGAAATTTTTTCTAAGTATGGAATCTCAACATGAAGGACCAGTTTTCCAAGGCATTTTTCACCATGATCCAAGCCTCATTTCAATTTTATTTGGACATGAAAGTTGTAGAGTCTGATTCTAGATTTCTTTTGAATACTAGAACTCCTTCATTAGATGTATACAACTCAAGTTATGAAGTCATCAAGATAGGGTTTTTCACTTGACAAGTTTTGGCAACTTTATGGACCATCTTCCAAGGAATTTATCATCATAATACAAGCCTTATTTCAATTTTCATTGGACATGAAAGTTGAAGAGCTCTTTCCAAGCTTTCTACCCATTACTAGAACTCCTCATTTGGATAAATATTCACCAAGTTATAGTGCTTTCAAGTTAGTGTCACAAAGTGGTCATTTCATAACTTAGATTTTTCTAAGTTTCTCTTTTGTGACATATTGGTGAGTATGATTTCCACTCCATTTTTCTCATGGATTCAAGCATTGTTTCAAAGTGATTCAAACATGAAAGTTATTCTCTAATCTCCCTACTTTGCATTGAGCCAAAGAACTCATTAATTGGGGCAATATTCATGAAGTTATGGTGTTTCAAAGATGGCCATGTGGATAGGTTTCTCATGCATAATGTCTTACCACTCTTGTGCATGATGTGAACCAAACTCTTGCAGCTTGTTTGTCCCATCCCTTGCGCATAAGCCTATGTTGAATGGTCCCCAAAGTTTGCCATTTTAAGCTCAACATATGTATCATACATCTTGTACCATGTTAAGATATTTCACAAAAGGCTACTACCATTCCTCTCTCATTCTAAGTTCTCTGACTACAACCAGCATAAGAAGACAACTACACAATACCACTACAACACTTCCATGCGTACCATGCTCTCATTCCCTCTATTTTTTTCAAAATTTTCAAGAAACTTTAACCACAATTTTTTACCTCAGTAACTGACCATCTTAACCTCACAAGTCCCTGGTATATATTCCAAGAAACCCTAGTCAAAGAGAGGATCATCAGCAGCCACAAACCCTAAGTCTCTCTCTCTCTCTCTCTCTCTCTCTCTCTCTCTCTCTCTCTCTCTCTCTCTCTCTTAAAAAATTCACTCATTCAAACCAGAGTATTGAGACCAATTCCTTCCATTTCCTTGTTTTCATTGACCTTCTGAGTTGGTTTGGAAGCTAAAGGGGAGGTTCAGAGACTTGCTTGCACGTGGAACAACACTCCTTGGAGCTTCACGTTTGGTAACTTTTCCCTTCCCTTTTCCTTGCATTTTTCACGTTCATTAGTTCCACTCTTTGCATTTTTGAGCCCCTGAGATGATGTAGATCGTGTTGGAGATGATGTTGTTCTTGTTAGTGTTTGTGTCAGTTTGAGTAACATGACTTCGTGCACTGATTTTACCCTCTTAAAGCATTTAAAAATAAAACAAAGTTCATATTCAAACTCTACGTGAAAAATCGAGCAAGGTCATGCCTTTATTTCACTATTTTATTACCTTTGCATTTTGAGCTCCGGTGAGGCGGACGAGGAAGACGACCGGAGCCCTAGCTCCGGCGTCCCCTGCGTTGCTGAGGTGTATTACTTTGATCTTTTGACTGCTTAGTTGTCATGCATGTGTCATCCATCATTGCTGGCTGGATTAATGAATTTAGTTTCCTTGCTATGTGTGTTGGAATCTGGACCTTTTGTGAATCCTAGATCGTGACCATTAGTTTTGGATATTGTTTTTTAAGTGAAAATCCCACGGTCCAGCGTGTTTTTATCATGGTACGTTTGATCAAGATCATAGGGACCAGATTTCCTGAATCCCATTGTATGGACCCAAGGACGGTCAAAGTCATTCTAGACTCGGACTTGATGGGCCTGGAATCTTTTGGTTTTTGCACCACCTGTTTGTAAGCCCAATACGCCACCTTTTGTAAATCTTTCTACAAATATTTTTACTGTTGCACCCCCTTTATTCTATTTTTTTTTTCTTTTCTTTTCTTTTTCGTTTGATTTTCTTTTATTAATAATACTTTCTTTTATCAAAAAAATCCCAAAAAAATTCATAGTATATTTTAAGGCCTTATTTAATTTTCTATAATTTTTAATTTTTATTTTATTCTGTTTTGATATTTATTTTTGATTTTCTAATGTAAGGTGTCATTTTAACCTAGTTTAAACTCTTGCTTTTGATTGAGGCACTTCTTATTTGATTCTTGGGCTGATCTTTTAGAGTGTTTTGGCACACATATTAAGGTTGACTGTGGTATGGTTTCTAACCTTGAATGAGGTTGTTTGACATGATTTCTATTTGCTTATTAATAGCCCTCGATTTGTACTCGATTTCTTTGGTGTTTCACCTTGATGAGTAGTTTTGGGATAGTTCTTGTGCCTTTATTTTGACAACCTTTCACACACACACACACACACACACACACACACACACACACACACACACACACAAACACATACATTTAAATGTCTAAGAATGCGTTTGAGCTCTGGTTTAAGATTTTTCAACTCATTTTTCTATTTTTGAATACCATGCTAATGCGATCATATTTTATTCATGTTTTGTGACAATCTTGACCTAGTTTCTTAGGTACACTCCTTGAGGTGTTAATTTGGTTTGAGTATATGTTTGTTCATGGTTTGAAGAGCATGTTTCATTTCAGACTTCATGGTTCAAAGGTGAACTTGTTTGTCCATTTGATCATTTATGCATGTTTTATTTTGTTTGAACCATTCCACGATGTTTTAACTTGTCACTTGCATATACTCTTGCTCATGCCTAAATGTGATCCATGTTTATGTTTATCTTGACATGTTGGTGTTGAATATGAGATTCATGAGTTGTTGATGCTACTTCTCTCTTGGTTTGTGAGTCATGATTTCCTTGTTGAGCTTCCTCTTTCATTTGTCTTTGGCTTGTGCTGCCATTCTTGATATGACATCTCATTTTTGTCTTTGGCTTTGGTCCATTGGCTTTTATTCATCTCCACCTTGAAACTCCCCTTTCCCAACATTTGTTTTTACAAGTAGTTGTTCCTTCTTCCAAAGGAAAGTTACCTTGTTGACTCTTAAGTCATGTTCTAAGATAGTTTAGACCTCTCATTCTTAGCTTGATCCTTTTAAGACATTTCCCTTAGGATAGTCCCCCTCAGGATATTTTCCCTTAGGATGTTTAACTTAGACAACTTACAGTTAGTCCCCTTTGTTATCCCTTGTAAGAATTAGACATGAGTCATCCCTAGTTGAGATATAAATCTCCTACCTCATGACATAGTTGAGAAAGATGTAGATTCTTTTCCGCTTAAGATAGGTATATGGCATACTCGTCGATCTTATATCTGAGTCAAAGCCCTTCTCTTAATGTGAAGTAATGATCCACCTTACACATATTTGTGGTGGTTTAAGTTGAGTTTTCCCCTTAAGATGACGACTTGTCTCTTCTCCTAAAACAAATCAACAAACTTTTTTTACCCTTAGTGAGGGGAACTAAGAATGCTCTGATTCTTTTAGACAAGATACGTAGGCACGAGATGCGATGTCTTGGCGAGCATACTTAGTGTATATACCCCTAGGTCTTTACTTTAGCATATTTCCCTTTAGTAAGTAAACAATAACATAACACAATCAAACAAGAGGTTCCTGTAGAGTACTACAAATACTTAGGATGCTAACATCTTCCCAAGGTATAACCAACCCCGAACTTTAGATCTCTTAGCTGTGTTCCTGCATAGTGCACTTAGGGTTTTTCGATCTTTACCCTTTCCTTTGGATAAGTCAAAGCTCGGTGGTGACCTTAATGTTTTGTGATTCAAGTTAATTAATAGCTTGATATTTTATTCTCACCACGACAAGTACGCAAAGGACCCTTTGTAGATAAAGAACGCAAAGGAAGTAACAGAGAACGACGAATCGAATTGAAGTCTTGTGGAACAATCGGTGCAATTGACCGTGCGCAAAAGCTTTGGAGATAAAGAACGCAAAGGAGTAGCAATATCGACAAGTTAATTGGCATCCATTGTTGTCTTAGTCTTACTCAAGATCAAAAAAAGAAAAGGGGTTGAATCAACATCAGAACCAGTAGTGTTTGTATGGTTGCTCTCAAACACTTTTCTTGTATATCGACTTTTTGCATAGTAAGAAAGTATCCTAATTCCACATTGAAAATTAGGCGCAGACGTACCCACACGCAAGGACAAAAGTGGGGAACCGCGTGAACAAATCCTCGTGTCGATCTCTCTATTATCTCTTTACTCGTTTTATTTTTTATTACGCAATTTGTCAAATAGCATTGCTCAATCGATCGACTCGTAAGAATTTTCCTGTGATCTTTTTGTTTTAACTTGATTGTTGATTAGCTTATAATCACTTTTGATTATAAGTGGTTTTTCATATCAACAACAACACAAAGGAAATTATGAAAATTCGCTCGAACACCAAGTGTTTGATAAATTGCATAGTTCAATATTTTTGCTTATTATCATTGGAGATAGCATTACTAGGTAAATTAGTTTAAACGAGTAATAACGTGATACTCGATTAAAGGTTAAATTAAATGATTGTGTTTATCGTTCCATATTTGACTTTGCATATCCGAGTTCCAATAACTAGGTTCGTATAGACGACTTTTCTCGATCCATACCAAAACCTTCTGCGCGCTCTCTTTTTTAAATAACTTTAAAAACCAAATTTTATTTGGTGATTTTGGCTTGGGTGCCTATTCACCCCCCTCTAAACAAGTCATCGTCGTCTAACAAGTGGCATCAAGATCCCGGTTCATTCCGTGCTTTGAAACGCTTATTAGAAAATGACTTACGAACCTAAAGGGGATTAAAAAAGAGCTCCAATTTTCACGGGAGAAAACTATAGTTATTGGAAAACTTGTATGTAAATTCGTGTGAACTCTCATGATAAAGGTGTTTGGGAGGCCATTCAAAATGGTCTTACACCGATAACACATCGTGTTAATGGTGTTGTTGTTCCTAAGCCCGAAGCACTATGGAATGAGGAAGATAATAAGAAGTGGCCACACGATTGGAAAGCGAAAAACATTATTGTATCGGCTCTTGGTGTTGATGAGTTGTATCGCATTTCTCATTGTGTAGCCGCTAAGGCTATGTGGGACACTCTAAAAGTTGCCCATGAGGGAACTAATGAGGTCATACAAGCCCGAATTAACACACTTAACCAAGAATTCGAACTCTTTCGTATGAAGCATGGTGAAACCATTGCTCAAATGCAAAAGCGGTTCTCACATCTTATTAATCGTTTAAACTTGCTGGGTAATCCTATTTCCAATGTTATTGCTACTAACAAGGTTTTGAGATGTCTTACTAGGAATTGGCAACCGAAGGTTAGGACCATCAAAGAAGCCAACGATCTTACCACACTTGATCTCATCACCTTGTTCGGAAAGTTAGAAGAACACGAGAAAGAACTAAATTGCTTGGATGTGTAGCGGGGAAATTTGTGAGTGTAAGCTATTGATTAACTTAACTCAAAATTGCAAGAGTCGCCACCGCACTTTTATTTTATCTAAAAAGGAAAGGAAAAAGAACGAACAAAACCTAAACAAGTTCTAAAACAAGAACAAACAGAGAATGGGTAAGGGGGTTGGTTACGCAAAGGGAAGGTGTTAGCACCCAAAATGTCTATAGTACTCTATAAGAGCCCTTTGAAATATATACGCTTTTTGGCTTGAAAAGGTTTGTTTGAAAAGAGATTGGGGAGGTGAGAAGAGAATTTTTTTTAAAAATTTTTGTGTTTGGAGAGACTTATCGCCTCATGCCAACGTACCCACAAAGTGCAATATAGGATCAAAACCTCGTAGTTCATGGTACAAATAACAAAAATTATTAGTTATGGTTCATTTTATCTTGAAAAGACAACTTGTCATTCTCAAGAGAGAATACTCAACTAATTACCCAATGGTATGTGAAAGAGGCATTTACATCACATTAAGATGGAGGATTTGCTTGGATTAAAATCAACAAGACTAATAACTTCAACATCTAGGTGGAAAATGACCATACTTTACACAAAAACCATGGTTAGGAGCTTTACATCTCAACAAAGAAAATGGCTCATATCTAATCTTTTTGAAAAGTTTAAAAGAAAAAGTGCACAAAAGGACAAAAAGTTTGAATGAGTTTTGTATTTTTTTTGGGTCTTTTGAAATTGTCAAAGTATGATTAATATTGATTGACATTTATTAAAGAAAATAAAGTTTGAAAATTACTTGACAAAAGTCAAGGTTTTATTATGAAAGCGGTTTTAAGTTTGAAAACAAGAAAGTTTTGAAAAAGAGAGGAGATTTTGAAAATTAAAGAAGGGGTGTAGAAGAAGGGACTATCCTATTGCATAAAGATAAAAGCTAAGGACGAGAACAATCTAACCACACAAGCAAAGCTCCATAAAATTAGAATTCTTCCTTTAGATTAGGCCTTGATCAAATTAAGTCTTCAAAAGAGAACTTCAAGTACCCAAAATCCAAGATTTTCTATCACAAACTTCCAAGCATAGGTAAAGATCCTAATTCTAGGTCCAAAAGTTCCATGTTCAAATGCAAAGGATAGTAACCATAGTCCACAATTAAGAGAACAAGTTTTTTAGGGGTTTAAGCCTTTATTAATGTTTTTGGTCCAAAAGGACAAAAGAAAAAGAGCATAAACATAAACAAGTGGTCCAAGTGGACAAATGAAAAATGGAGGAAACATAAACAAATAATATGATATGATAACATCAAGCATAAAAATAAAGAGAGATAGGGAGCAAAAAGGAAGCATAAACATACCAAAATTAATATAACAATAGAGAGCAATGGTGATCCAAAAAGAGAGAACAAGTTTTGTTGTGTTTTCAGAAATGCTCGGCTAAACATACATCAGAATGAAAACATGGTCTCATACATCACCATGGGGAGGGCTCCAACTCGGATAAAATCAACGAGTATGCCAACTAACCCCCACGGGTAACTAGAGAAAGCCAATCTATTTCAAACTACGCCATGGAAGAAAAGGAGACTGATAATTCACTTACAAATCAAAATGGTTTTCCTATTTCGAGACAATTTAGCGTTATGTTAAGCAATCGTAATCGGGTTTATGTAGAAACCAAGAATATCTGAGGCCGATCAATAACAATGTTAGTGCTAATGCATGTTAGATAAGTGATATGTAGATCACTCTCCGAAAGCAATACCGCACGAAAAGAAAAGAGATAATGATCTCATCTTCATCAAGAACTTAAAAAAAGTTCCAATGATATCGAAGATTTTCATCGATCAAAAGAAAAAAAGAATAAGGGAGGAGAAAGCCAAATTGAATTATAATTTCAAGATCATTCCATCTTTAAGTTCATACTCTCATCTTGGTGGATTAAAGCACTAAACATATCCCTAAAATGAATTGAATAATTCATTTTAAAGATAGATTTGAATTAGTGAATGTTTATCCAACTTCATCTACACCCTAAGTCCAATGAATTTAAAGAGGAATAAGACCTTTAAAAGTGTAAACCAAATCAAAAACCAAAAGGAAATGGAAGAAGAAGAGAAAGGAACCAAAACAGTCCCAAAACAGAGCCAAAAACACAATTCTGGACTGTGTTAATCGATTAACCTCCTGGTGTTAATCGGTTAACACAGTGAAAACAACAAATCCAGATCGTAGAAACAGGTGTTAATCGATTAACACCAAGAGGTTAATCGATTACACCTGCTAAAATAGCAGAAATTCAGTTTGAAAAATGAAAAATCCTTGATCAATCATTTCTTCAAACACCTCATGATCAAGGATGCAATTGTGCACTAAAATTCAAGTAAAACAACAGCAAATAACACCAATGGAACAAAATTTACAAGATCCAAATATCAAGCAATAAGAATCAACAATAGATCACATTGTGAAGGATGTATCAAGAACAACAATGGTGGAACAAGAGTTTACCACTCCAAATCTGAAACTTCTTCAAATCAACTACAAGAACCACACTCCAAAGCATTGATCTACAGAAATTGATGATGAAAAAGTGAAAGGATGGAGGTTTAGCTCAAAGATTAGTAAGTTCGAATGATGAACTTACTAACTTTCAAAGGAAGAAAGAGCTTTGGTTAATTTGGGTAGATGAAGAATTGAGAGAAATTTTTGCAAGATGAATTTGGCTATCAAAAGCTTGTGAAATGAATGAAATGAGGCTTCCATTTATAGGATTTAGGCTTGGAAATTTTGGTGGATTGGAGTTTGGTTTGGAACCAAAATTAGGCTTCGAATTTGAATTTGGAAGCAAAATCAAAATCAAGTGGTAATTAATGAGGGTGTATGGTGGGAATTAATTATGATGAGGTAGGGGAATTAAAATGAGGTGTTATAGAATATTCTCATGATGCAATATTTGAAAATTGGTGCCAAAATGCTGCAAAATTTGAATTTGGCTCATTTTTCATAAAAACAAATTGATTAATCGATTAACCATATTGAGTTAATCGGTTAACACAGCAAAAATTATGAAAATTTGCCTTTTGATGTGTTGTCTTGGCTTTGGCTCGATTCTTTGACCTGTCAAAGAAGGCATGGAAATAAACATACGAACCTTGGAGTTTCTTGAATAATAATCAATTAAATCTTGGAAACTGTTGATCAGATAATTTTGAATTATTTGCAGATCAACTTTGACTTTGTTCAAATGAAATTCATTTGAGTTGAGGGACTGATATTTGATATCCTTGATCCAAATTCTTCCTGAAAAAGTTAGTAAAGGAAAAAACAAACATATTTTTTGGATTTTAATTAGGAGTTAGTAAACATAAACAAATATAAACATCGAACAAACAAGAGAACAGGGGTGCTTGGTGATCTCGCTCAAGAACAAACCTATAGAGGAGGGCAAGAGAACCAAAGCTTGTGATTTTGTTCGTGGTATGAAATGAAAATGATATATGGGATCTTAGGGGTAAAAATTAGGGTATTACAGCTGCCCCTATTTAAGTTTCTTCTATCCGGAGATACGAAGATGGGCATCTTTGTCTCGACGAGATAGAAGAGACTTAAATATAACAATAACCCAATTTTTGGCCCTAAGAGACCACAAAATGATATGATCAGGCAAATGATATGCAGACACAAGACTTCTGTGGGGAGGAAACGCCACAGGAGACAAACAAAAGCTGGGGGAGCAAAGAGAAAAGACTCCACAAGGGAAAACTAAAGAGTAAGATTCCACTGAGGGAAAATTACCAACACCAGGAATAAAAGAGGGATAACTCGTCCCACCAGGGGGAAAAAAATTTCCGCTGGGGAAAAGATTATCTACTAGCAGACATCTGGTAATAGCATGATCAAAAGGAAAGATTTCCAACTACCAACCAAGTGGCAGTTACAACAAGGCAATCAACAAAAAAGGGTATGAGAAATATTACCTACTACCAACAAAGGGCAGGACGACAAAGGTAATAATCTAAAAAGATCCGAGAAATATCACCTACTACCAACTAAATGGGCAGGACGACAAAGGTGATAAACTCGAACAAGGGAGAGATTACCAACCATCAACAAAGTGATAATTACAACAAGGTAACCAAACCCGACTATATTACCTACTACCAACTAAATGGGCAGGACGACAAAGGTAATAACCCAGCTATATCACCTACTACCAACTAAATGGGCATGACGACAAAGGTGATAAGCTCAAAAAGAGGGTTTACCAACTATCAACCAAGTGACAATTATGACGAGGTAATCAACCAAAAGGATATGAGAAATATTACCTACTACCAATAAAGGCCAGGACGACAAGGTAATAATCTCAAAAGATCCGAGAAATATCACCTACTACTAGCTAAATGGGCAGGACGACAAAGGAGATAAACTTGAACAGGGAGATATTACCAACTATCTACCAAGTGATAGCTACAAAAAGGTAACCAAACCCGGCTATATTATCTACTACCAACTAAAGAGCGGGACAACAAAGGTAATAAGCCATCTATATCACCTACTACCAACTAAATGGGTAGGACGACAAAGGTGATAAGCTCAAAAAGGTGGATTACCAAGTACCAACCAAGTGATAGTTACGACGAGGTAACCAACCAAAAGATAACAAGCATATGTTGTCAAAGAAAAGGACCAAAGTTCAATCCGGGAATAAAACAGAGAGAAACGGTCAAACAAGACTCGTCCCGAGGAGGAAATATCTCAACTGGGGGTTAGTTTCATCCAGATAAATGAACTGGGGAGGAAGGCTAAAACAAATATCTTCCACGAGGTATAAACTCGGTAGGGAATTAACAAAGACATGCATTTTCTGCTTATGGTGTAGCGCGATTTTTGTGGTTTCGAATCACTATCGTTTTGGTACTACAGTTCGATTCATTTTTTATCCTGTGAAGCTGATTAAGGAAGGGAAATAGATGTCTCCAATTAACCCTGCTTGCATACTGAATTTGAATAGATGACTGTTGGTTTACAGATGCTATCAAAATAGGGGGGTCTATCTTAGGCTATTTGGCTTATGAATAAAGTGTCTCGACGGTTCATGAGGCTTTTGGTAGGGTAGTAGATCTGATGTTTTTTTATTGATGTATGAAGGTACTGGACTTAGAGTTTTTTATTAGTATGCTCGCTAAGATTTCGCAATCTTATGCCTACGTATCCTCGTTTAACGAAACAGGGAAATCAGAGCGATCGTAGTTCCTTATATTCTAAGGGAGGAAGATGTTTTGGTGTCTTATTCAAAGCCCAAGATTGAAGCTAAAAGTGATTTGTATCTTGTTCAAAGCCCAAGATATGAAGCTAAAGGGTTTTGGCTGAGAGAGAATTTGTCATCTCTAAAGAGGGATTGTTGATTTTTTTTGTGCCTTGATCGAAACGTAAGGTTGACGCTAAAAGGTTGATTGACTCAACCGGTGATTTCTTTATACAAAGCCTAAGAGGAGGCCAAAAGTGTTAACTCAACAAGAGAGTGTTTTTATCTGTCTTGTACAAAGCCCAAGACGGAAGCTAAAAAGGTTGACTCAACAAGAGAGTCTGAAAAGGTGATTGACTCAACAAGAGAGTCTTTTATACTCAACAAGAGAGTGGTTTGCTGTCTCGTACAAAGCCCGAGATTGAGGCTAAAAGGAGATTAACTCAACAAAAGGGCCTTGAAAAGAGAGTGACTCAACAAGAGAGTCTGAAAAGGTTAGCTCCACTGGGGAGAATCATTGTACAAAGCCCAAGAGGAGGCTGTCTTACTGCTGAGGATTATAGAGATCCTTAGGCAGGTCCATGTATGGGGAACTCTCATGAGAGAGACTGGGTTTATGTTGGAGATTGGTCCAGAGTGGTCGGGGTTTCTTCCTATGTTTAGAGGGAATTTGAGAATGTCTTTGAGACTCAAGAGGCTTAGACTCTCCAAGTCTACTAGTGTGGGCGAGTTTTATCTTTTGCACGATGCCCAAGAGGAGGCACGGGCACTTAAGGGATGAGAATTAACCCTAAAATGGCCAGAGTTTTGACACTGGGAAAACTGCTCTAGCAAAGGATGACTATGTTATATCTTATACCTTTAAGAGGTCGTCAGAGTCCTTGTATTAAGCCCAAGAGAAGGCATGAGAACTTCTAAGAAGCCGAGGGGTCCTTGTACAAAGCCCAAAAGGAGGCGGGGATGCTTTTAGGAAGCCTGTGGGTCCCCAAACCAAGAGAAGTTCAAGAAATGTAATTCACAGAGAAGAGATTATTCCAGGAAAATTCGAGGGTTTGGAAGAAACTCAAGAGATTCTATTCACAGAGAATAGATCAACTCCGGGGAGTAGAATTTCTTGGACAATTTCTAAGGGTGACAGTCTGAGAAAAGGTTCACCGAGAATACAACCTTTCTCTTTGTTCCATATTGTTTAACCCCAAGAGAAGGGAAGACTGTATCTGGAATCCTATGGGGGATCTAGTTTTGTTTGTATTTAAGAGTGACCAACGGGGCTTAACCTAGTACTAGACATAGTTGCCGGGGAAAACTCTAAATAACTATACTAGTATATATACAATTGATATATGACAAGTTTAAAAAGGATATGAAAGAATACTAACCATGCGCAGCTTCCCACAATACAGTTATATACATGAAAAGCAGTAAATGAAAGCGGATAAACACTTACCCGTTGTAGAGCTTCCATGTTGTATGGTTAGTTGTTCAGAGAAATTAAAGAAAGTTTTGATAGCAATCATATATTTGAATCTAAATCAAAAGGGAGAGTGCTTTTGAAAAGATCGTTGGGGCTTATAGCTCAAGGAGAGGCCCAATTGTTTTTGATTTAAACTGGCGATCGCGCCGAGGTTTTTGAAATCGTGTTGGGACTTATACAATGACTGAGGCCCAAAGATGGTTTTTTATTTACAAGGAATGGGTCTTACACTCTATTAGAGGCCCAAAGTTATTTTAAGAAAAAGGATGGGGCTTACAACTCAAGGAAAAGGCCCAGATGAAAATGTTTAAAACGGAGACCGCGCTGAGGTTTTTGAAAACACAGTGGGTCTTATACAATGACTGAGGCCCAAAAAATTTTGGTTTTCAAAGGGGGTTGGGTCTTACACTCTATTAGAGGACCAAAGTGTGTTTTTGTTAGGGTGAAAACCCTATTTTCATTTTCTTTTAAAAGTAATCTCTTTTTAAAAATGAATAAAATGACAAAAATACCAAATAAGTCTAAATAAACTACTTGTGATTTTTGGTTAAGGTTTGAAAAATGAGGTTTTAATCACAAGATGATTTAGGGCTAATTTGATCTTGATTTTCAAGATGAATATTCATTTTTAAAAGGTTTTAGAAACAATAAAAATGAATTTATTTACAAAAGTATCAACTATATTAAATAAATAATATAATTTTTTTTGTAGAATAAAATATTTCAACATTTTTGTGATTTTATGCAAAAAGAACCAATAAAAAATAATCAAAATTGAGAGAGTTATTAATTTTTCAAATCATTTAAAAATAACATGAAAAACAATACAAAGTGAGAAAAAAATGGTAAAAAAGAGAATCTGGGGCGAGGGGGATTCGAACCCCGGACCTCTTGTGTGCAGCGCGCGCCTTCTACCACTAGGGTGGTGATACATCCGTGTATCAAAACCACCCCATGGATATATGAGGCATGCCTTGTTTTTGGCCTGGCCAAGGCAAGATTTTGGCCAAAAACGTGAAGCTTGTAACTTTCTCATTTCTCCATGGACTGGGACAAAATTTATATGCATTTGGCCTAGAATTTCACAAGGAATCCATTGGTGGTGGTGGTTTTTTCAGATGAGGCTCCTATTTCAAAACCCGATGGTGTTCTTGAAATAGGCCTATAATTGCATTTTCTATGCTACCTCTTGTTACAGGCATGAATTACATGATGGATTAGCTCAAACACAACATATATAACATGTATGAGATGTGCGTGATCAGTGGACTTCAAAGCAATGCATATTTCAAAGAGTTCAAGTTGTGATGCTTACCTCTTTAGGAGCTTTTTGGGCTATCTGCCAAATGCTTTATTCCAGAAGTGGTTTGATGCTTTGGACACTCTCAAATGATCCCTTAGAAGCTTTTAGGATGGTTGGAACCAGCTGGAATCCTCAGGAACAAGTTTGAGCTCTTTCTTGCAAAAGGGGAAAAAGTGAACAATATAGCAACTCTCACAAATGGTGTTCCAGATGTGGGGAACCATTTGGGACAGTTCAAGGGTGATATTTGGAGTGTGTTTGAGGTCTTATCTGGTTTTGAAAGTGATTGGATCAAGACATGGCTTGAAAAATGCAAAAAAGTCCAATTTTGAGGTTTTGAGAGGGGACTTTGTGATTTTGGTGTTACAGGTCACATATGAGAGTTTTGACAGCTTAGATATGACATATTGGATGTGTTTGGATCATGAGTTGTGAGGGAAATGCTCTCTAACTCAAAAACTCAGAGTTACCTTGCAAAAGACGGCATATTGACCTAGAGAAAGAGATTTTGAGGAAAACATCAGTTGTAGTGCTTTGGTGTACTCAAACTGAGCACCAATGAGCTCTGTTTATAGTAGAGCCAGTTTGTTTCGCAAACAATAGTGAATGGCAACTGCAGTAGCTCATTGTCCAATTGCATCACTTTGGAATCTTAAGTCTCCTCTAGCCATTGACTAGAGGTTAGAGCACATGCCTATGGTTCTTTGGTTCAGAGCTTATCCTTGACTCATTCGGTTGGAAATGGCTCAGTTCATGCCACCTTGGTGCATCCATTGAATGCTTGGAAACAAAATTGGAGTCTTGGCCTCTTTTAGGCTTTTTAGGGTTTGACATGCTACTTTGGGAATCTTGGACTTGAGAGGCTGATGACTCAGTGCTTGTCCCTTGTTTGTTCCCCCTTGAGGTGTTCAGATGAATAACCATGCTTGTGGTTACACAATTTGGACAAATCGAGCCCTTTTGCACAAATATATCTTGCTAAGACAGTTTGCAGCAAGGCATGTTGCAGCTGTCCTAACTCCTAGCTCAAGTGGAGTTTGATGGAGTTCTTGGCCATTTTGGAAAGCTCTCATATGATACAACACATGTGTGATCATAATTTGTTTTGAAACTTTTTGGATCAAAGTGAAAAATCCCCCTACATTTTGGAAAAAAGCAAGACAGATTCTGACTTAGTGAAAATTTCACTAAGTGTTGGAAAAAGTGACATTTCATGTTTTCATCCATTTTGATCACTCCATAACTTAAAATCCATGAAAAATTAGAATGATATGTAGTTGACACTTTTAAAGTATGCCATGAGATCTACAAATCCATCTTTGGATCAGCCAAAATGGTTTCTTGGATCTCAAGTTATGATCCTTGGAAGTTGGTACCCTAGCCACTTTGTTCCATAACTTAGAAAATTTCTAAGTTTTTTATGGTTACCCCTTTTACAAGTTATCCCACTTTCTTTGATTTTTCTTAATGAATGATGATTCAAATCACACATTAACATCATTTTAGGGTTAAGGAACCTTTGTTGACCAAAAAATCAAAAAGTCAAACTTTGACTTTTTGGCACAGTTGACTTTTTATCAGATGAATTCCAAATTGTGCGATCCTCTATGAAATCAAGTCCTTGACCTAAATCAAACTTAATGGATGGATTCCATAGATGTTATAGGGTGTATTGAATTATGTCCCAAGGTTTGGGAGCATGTCCTGATCAAAAGTCAAAGGTACAGTTGAATTTTTCTTCAAAACCCTAATTGTGGTTCAGATGAAATTGAAACTTGTGAATCAAGCTTCTTGGATCAATCCATTATTGTAAATGGATTAATTTGGTGTATTTGAGGCCCTCAAATCATGCCTTGAGGTCTTGGCTCATGTTTTATCCCAAAAGTCAACTTAGGGGTGAATTAGGTCAAGAAACCCTAATTCCTGATTTCTGATGAATGCATCCCTTGAGGATAAATTGACTTGATGATGGGGTCTATGAGGTACCTTGGAGTATCTTGGGTTGTGCTTTGAAGTATTGGCTCATGCCCAGAGGAAAAATTCCATCTGGAGGCCCTAGTCGACCAAAACCCTAATTTGGTGACACTGGCGATCTTGAGGCTTGATCCACCTGGAATGTTGCAACCTTGTGCTTGATCTTTACTGTGGGAGTCCTCTTGATTCTCTTGTGGATGTTTGAGAGGTTAGACAAGTTGAGGATCATGTCCTTTCTTGATTGATCCTTTGTCTAAGGGCTTTGAGAGGGCTTAAAATCCTAAGCTTGATTGTAGTGAATGCTCACCCATCTTTGGGGAGACTAATGAGGTATGATGGTTCATCCATATTGTGATGATGATTGGCACAATGATGGGAAATCTTAGTGGTCAAAATTTGGGGTATGACATATGGGTCGACACTCTAATGGAAATAGGACATACAGGCTCTGCGGGGATAACAAGACCAGAGAGCAAAGAAGCACTAACATAAATGCAAGATGCACAATGCAACAACAACATGCTATGCACAACAAAAGAAACGCACATGTAATGCATATGAGCATGAATATAAAGATAAACAGAGGGTGAATAAACATCATAACACCACTGAATACTCGGCTAATCTCAACAAAATGGAGATATCATTAGCTGCTCTGCTAGGGATTTAGCTGAAGAAATCCTGTAAAAGATAAACTACAGCCATCAAAGGAAAATAAATCCTACTACAAGGCTCAAATCTTGCTGGAGAAAGAAAGATACTCCTTGGGGAGAAACCCAAATATCAATCTTCTAACATCAATGATCCACAAAGAGGAATCAACATAAACTCCGTTTTGAGGATGGAAGGAAAGCTATTGGGGAATTATAACAACCCAAACCTCTTTGACTCTTCCTAGGGATAATAAAAATTCACATGAACTTTGCCTCAAGGAATGAAGAGATCTGCTGCGAAAAAAAGATGGATCCACTAATGGTTGTAAACATGTAAACATTTACACAAACTCCACTGAGAAAACAAGGCAGATCTGCTGGAGATACAAGAGAAAAGCTCTTTGAGGATTAACCAAATCTGAGCAAAGCATCCTGGACTTGCTGGGAAAACAGCAAAAGGTCAAACTGTGGGGGATTTTAGATCAATACTCATCATAAATGAGAAAAAACCCAGCAGGTGACTAATATATCAACTCCTTAAATAGAAACGTCATCTGCCACTTTGCTGGTGTATAGCCGCAATAGTGATGCACAGTCTTTACTGGATAAATCTCTGAATAAAACAATCTGGAGAGAAATAAATCCTGGACTTGCCTAGGGAAATGAGAAGTTAACATCACTGCTCTATGATTGCGGAACAATCAAAACAATAATGCACTGCCTCCGTTGAGGAACAAGCAAGGATAAATCTTCGGGTAGAGTAACCTGGAGAGAAAGACATCCACAAGACAAAATAAAACCCGACAAACGGATTCCTCATATAACGTCTGCTGCTGACAGAAAAATATGAACTTCTGCATGGGGACTATCATCAAAGAGAGGTAGACCTCAACACTACTCAATTGTCCGACCATAACATAACTTGCTGGAGAAGCTCCAGATTAAAACCTAGTTAGGGATAAACCGAACAACATTCGTCTGGAGAAAAAAAACTCAAACCGGTATTCAACTAAGAAATAATGGATCTTACGAGTCCAACACATCATAACAAACTTCTGAAGGAAACCATCATCTTGTCAACAACAGGTTATACCCATAGGAACAAACTCTGCTGAGGAAAACATTGATCTTACCATTCTTGAAATAACCGTTGACATTCCTTTTCGTATTCATAAATAAAAGGAAAACGTTTTTATACTTTTCAAAATTTTAAATCAATTATTCACATGTTGTTTCAAAAATCATCATCAACAATAAATGAAATTTTGCAAACAGAAACAAGGTAAGAATTGCAAATAAAGGGACAAAGGCCCGAAATTTATTAATAGAATGGCAGTCCGCAAATGGCGTAACTCCATGGATCATTACAAAGTTTGAAAAATGGTAAATACATGGAAAGGGTTACATTGAAATACAATGACCACTATTCTCCCTAACAACTTTGAACTCCACTGTGCTCAAAACTTCAGCTGAGGATGATTGAAGCAAAATCCTTGATAAACAATGTTGCTTTCAATGATCAAGACTTAGACGGATGCAGTTACTTGCCATAATACCTAACTTTTGCCTAGATTGCCCTTTCGGGTTTTCAATATACCGGGATGATTATTTCTATTTTTGTCTTTAATTTTTTCCTAGACCACCCTTTCGGGTTTTCAGCCCACCGAGACGCTCATTTTTGCCTAAGCCGCCCTTTCAAGTTTTCAACTTAGCGAGCTATTCTTTTTATTTTTAGGCGAAGTATTTCTTGACTGCATCGAAATTCATAGGAAGAGTGAACTCTTCACCATCCATAGTTGTAAGAAGTAATGCACTGCAAGAGAATGGTATCTAAGCAACATATGGGCCTTCATAATTAGGAGTCCACTTGCCCCTAGAATCATTGGTAAAAGTCGAGATCTTTTTTAGCACGAGGTCGCCTTCTCTAAACACACGAGGTCGAACCTTCTTATCAAATGCTTTCTTCATCCTCTGTTGATATAACTTGCCATAACACAAGGCCGTCTTTCTTTTCTCTTCAATCAAATTCAACTGATCGTATCTATTCTGACACCATTCAGCCTCAGACAATTCAGCTTTCATCAAAACTCTCATAGAAGGGATTTTAATTTCTACTGGGAGCACTGCTCCCATACCATAAATAAGAAAGAAAGGAGTTGCCCCTATTGAAGTGCGGACGGATGTACGATACCCATGCAAAGCAAAAGGGAGCGCTTCATGCCAATCCTTGTATGTAACAACCATCTTCTAAATGATCTTCTTAATGTTCTTATTAGCAGCTTTAACAGCCCCATTCATCTTAGGTCTGTAAGGAGAAGAATTATGATGCTCAATCTTAAACTCATCACATAATTCTTTCATCATCTTATTATTCAGATTCAACCCATTATCAGTGATAATCTTTCTCGGAACACCATACCGACAAATGATTTGGTTCTTGATAAACCGAACCACTACTTGCTTGGTCACATTGGCATATAATGTCGCTTCAACCAACTTGGTAAAATAGTCAATAGCCACCAAAATGAAACGGTGTCCATTCGACACTTTAAGCTCAATCATTCTAATCATATCAATGCCCCACATGGAGAAAGGCCATAGAGAAGAGATAACATTGAGAGGAGTTGGAGGCACATGAATTTTGTCAGCATAAATCTGGCACTTATGGCACTTCTTCACATATTTGTAACAGTCAGATTCCATTATCAGCCAATAGTAACATGCTTTTAACATCTTTTTAGCCATTTCATGTCCATTGGCATGGGTACCAAAGGATCCTTCATGAATTTCTTTCATCAACATGTCTGCTTCGTGTCTATCCACGCATCTGAGCAAGAGCATGTCATAATTTCTTTCATACAACACATCATCATTCAAGAAGAAACTAACAGCCAACCTTCTCAAAGTTCTCTTATCCTTCTTGGATGCCCCAAGTGGGTAATCTTGATTATGAAGAAAGCATTTAATATCATGATACCAAGGTTTATCATCAACAACCTCATCAACTGCAAACATATGAGTTGGTCTATCAAGACACATAACATTGATTCTCGGTACATTATTCCTCCAATTCACCACAATCATGGAGGATAAAGTCGCTAAAGCATCTGCCATTCGATTCTCTACTCTGGGTATGTGGTGAAACTCAACCTTATTAAAGAAAGTTGACAACCTTCTTGCATAATCACGATAAGGAATCAATTCAGGTTGATGTGTCTCCCATTCTCCTTTAATCTAATTAATCACTAGGGCTGAATCTCCGTATACATCAAGAATCTTGATTCTTAAATCAATAGCTTCTTCCAAGCCCATAATACATGCTTCATACTCTACCGCATTATTTGTGCAAGTAAACATCAACCTTGTAGTGAAAGGAATATAAGAACCATAAGGAGTAACAATTATTGCCCCAATACCATAGCCATACTCATTAACAACTCCATCAAAAATCAAACCCCATCGGGATCCAGGCTCAGGCCCTTCTTTAGGTAATGGTTCCTCATAATCTTTAACCTTTAGATACATCACATCCTCATCAGGAAAATCAAACCTGATAGGTTGATAATCATCAATTAGCTGGTGTGCCAGATGGTCATCCAAAACACTTCCTTTTATCGCTTTTTGAGTTCGGTACTCGATATCATATTCTGACAACAACATTTGCCAACGAGCGATCCTCCTTGTCAAAGCAGGCTTTTCAAATATATACTTGATCAGATCCATTTTGGATATCAACCAAGTTGTATGATTCAACATATACTGGCAGAGGCGCTTGGCAGCCCAAGCTAAAACACAACATGTTTTTTCAAGCATTGAGTCCCGAGACTCACAGTCAGTAAACTTCTTACTCAAATAA
The DNA here is from genome assembly GCA_022829125.1 of Lathyrus tuberosus. Classification (NCBI taxonomy): domain Eukaryota; kingdom Viridiplantae; phylum Streptophyta; class Magnoliopsida; order Fabales; family Fabaceae; genus Lathyrus; species Lathyrus tuberosus. Next base: position 5,417,361 of record JALAZF010000306.1, on the reverse strand, counting down.
TAAATGGCAAATTCTTTTCGACCAGATTCATCTTGTTGACCCAAAGCACAACCCATAGACTCTTCTAGCACAGTCATATACATAATCATAGGTCTTCCTTCCATGGGAGGAGACAAAATCGGAGGTTCAAGCAGATACTCTTTAATACTATCAAAAGCTTTTTGACAATCCTCTATCCATACACAACCCTAATCTTTTCGGAGAAGCTTGAAGATCGGCGCACATGTGACAGTCATATTGGATATAAATCGGGATATATAGTTCAAGCGTCCCGAGAATCCTCTTACTTGTTTTTCTGTTTTGGGCGCAGGCATTTCCTAAATAGCTTTAACTTTACCATGATCGACTTCAATGCCTTTCTGGCTGACAATAAAGCCCAACAACTTTCCAGAACGGACACCAAAAGTGCATTTATTAGGATTAAGACGGAGCTTAAGCTTTCTCAGACGTTGAAACAACTTCAATAAGTACTCAATATGATCTTCCTCAGTCTTCGACTTATAAATCATATCATCCATATATACTTAAATTTCTTTATTCATCATATCATGGAACAAAGTAGTCATAGCTCTTTGGTACGTTGCACCAGCATTTTTCAAACCGAAGGGCATCACTCTGTAATAGAATGTTCCCCAGGGTGTAATGAATGTTGTCTTTTCCAAATCCTCGAGTGCCATCTTTATATGATTATAACCGAAAAGTCCATCCATAAAGAAAAAGATACTGAATTTAGCAGTATTATCTACCAACATATCAATGTGTGGTAATGGAAAATCATCTTTCGGTCTGGCTTTATTCAAATCTCTATAGTCAACGCAGATTCAGACTTTCCATCTTTCTCTGGAACAGGCACAATATTGTCCACCCATCGAGGATACTCAGTGGTCACAAGAAAACCAACATCAATCTGCTTTTGAACTTCCTCTTTGATCTTCACAGCCATGTCGGGATGAGTTTTTCTCAATTTCTATTTAACAGGTGGACATTCAGGCTTCAGTGGTAATTTATGCTCCACAATATCAATATCCAAACCAAGCATGTTTTGATAGAACCAAGCAAACACGTCAACATATTCTCTAAGAAGCTCTACCATCCTCTTCTTAACATCTAACTAAAGCAGTGCCCCAATCATGACTTCTTTCTTATCATCATCTGAACCCAGATTAACCAATTTCATCGGCTCTTCATGAGGTTGAATGACTTTTTCCTCGTGCTCAAGCAACCAAGAAATTTCATTTAGAATCTCTTCAACATCCTCTTCTTCAGCTCCAAACACAGGGAACTCAAAGTTAGTAGAGGCCATAGGGTCATTGTTTTCAATGGGTTTATCAACCAATCTGCACAATGATTTTATGTGTGATTTCAGAATATGAACAAGAGGTGCAAATATTATGCAGATAAAAGTGACTATCTTATTATCATTTTTTTAGTTTTTTATGTTACCATTTTTCGGAAATAAATCAAAAAGGGAAAACATAATATGGATAAACAAAATAACATTTTATTGATGATGATAAAAGTTGAAACAAAGCCCTCACAAATTCACTTTCACCTTGGGCAGAGTGAAAGGATTTTTGAAAGAAACAAAAATAAATTACTTTGAAATATGAATAACAGTGGAAACATTAACAACTATCCAATTCTGGCAGATCTGTCCATGCATCACGAAATTGGGAAGTTCTTCCTCCTCATCATCTTCAATGATGGCACTGACTTCATACTTAGGTTCCTTAAGCCTTGGTCGAGGGGAATAAAAGGGTACATATGCATCTTCTGTCTCAGAACCGTATTCAGGATCTTCCAAATAAGGCTCCCAATCTTGAGCAAGATTGGAATCATTTTTAGAGCCATCTGAGATGTAATCTTCAGAGTCATCCTAAGAAATTGCAGTTGTGGAGTAATCTGTATCAGGACAACCTTGAACCATATTGACAGACGCCTTACCATGATTGGGCAACGGGTTCGATTGTACATTAGGAATGGTGTCTTCGAAAGTAAAAATACCACTTCTAACCAATCTTTGCACTTCCATCTTCAATGGATAACGATTTTCAGTATCGTGTCCAGTTCCTCCCTGATGGAAAGCACAATGAGCTTCGGGTTTATACCACCATGGTGAATCTTTCGAAGCAGCAGGTGGTGCACGGTTCTGAACAAGATTCTTCTGAATTAAACCAGGAAGCAAATATGTATATGTCATCGGAATTGGATCAAAATCCTTCTGATAATGGCCTTGTTGATTATTCTGTTGATTAGAACATTGTTGATGAGCGGCTTGAATTGCTTGAATAACAGGAGTTGAATTGATAATAGGCATAACAGATGCAACATGTTGCTGACATTGATTATTCTTACCATAACTCTTTCTGCGTCCCCCACGAGAAATAGTATTGGTCTCTCCTTCTTTCTTCTTGGCAAGTCCTCCACCATATTTCTTGGAACTTCCAGCAGAATTACCATCTTTTGAGAAACGTCCTTCACGAACACCTTCTTCCAATCTCATCCCCATATTAACCATCTCAGTGAAGTCACTCGGGGCACTAGCAATCATACGCTCATAATAGAAGAGACTCAGAGTTTTCAGGAAGATTTTGGTCATCTTTTTTTCTTCCAAAGGAGGATTAATCTGAGAAGTAATCTCGTGCCACCTCTGCGCGCACTCTTTGAAAGTTTCTTTTTCTTTCTGAGCCATTGCTCAAAGCTGATCACGATCGGGAGCCATATCCACATTATACTTATACTGCTTCACAAAAGCTTCACCTAGATCTTTGAAAGTGCGAATTCGAGTGCTGTCGAGTCCCATGTACCATTTCAAGGTTGCACCAGACAAACTGTCTTGAAAGTAGTGAATGAGAAGCTGATGATTATCGGTCTGAGTCGATATCTTGTGAGCATACATAGTCAAATGACTCAACGTACAACAATTACCCTTATAGTTTTCAAAGTCAGGGACCTTAAACTTATGTGGGTTCTTCACATTAGGAACTAGGCATAACTCATGGGCATTCTTCCCAAACAGTTCTTTACCCCTCAAAGCTTTGATTTCTTTTTGCATTTCAGCAAATTGATCTTGAATATCTTACATTTTCTCATAAGCACTGATATTTTCACTTGGACCAGTGTGGAAAATTGGCTCTTCAAAAGGAACAGTATGAACCACAGGCTACGGTACACACATCACAGGCTGGACGGTAGGAACAGTTAGAACTTCAGGAGGTGGTGGTGGTTGATAACCTTCAGGAACAAAGTTATGAGGCATGCCCCAGGGGAAGCCAGGAGGCATAGAGTGTTGTCGAACACTAGCAGACGCCACAGAGATGGGAGTAGAAACAATCTTAGAAATGAATGTCCTTTGCACAGGAGTTGAAGACGGAGGAGAAGGGGGTGACTACTTCTGAGCAGCCACCAATGCTTCCATCATAGCAGTGAGTCTGTCCAAACTTTCCTTCAGAGTTGTCACTTCCTCATGAAGCTTACGATTCTTGAAGGCTCTGCAGATTTGAGCAAATTTTTGGTAAAACAAGGCGTTGAATAAAGTGTTCCAATATGCGAAGACATGATGTCCTAATGAATGTCCTGACATCTTGAACTGATACAGCAGACTGGTTTTCTAGTCTGGTCCAAGAATTAAGGAAGCAATTAGAGTATGGATCAAGAACAAAAGATTGAAAGCCCAAGGAAGCAGAAGCCTATAATTAGAAGACTTAGACCTAGGTTTTATAACGCCTTTAGTACACCTTTTGTAACCTTGTTTTCTTGCGTAAGAAACAAGGGTTTAGGGTTTTGAGAGTCGTTGGCTCTCTAGGTTGTAAGTCTCCCTTTGTATCAGTTGATGCATTATGGCAGATATAGGTGTCTCACAAATCCATAAGCCTTGAGGTATTGGATTGTGTATTGTTCTTGGATGAAGCTTTTAAGCAAATCTGAGTTAGCTTGTTTGTCAAGAAAGCTTGACAAATTTATGTATTGACAGGGATGACGTAGAAATCACAGTTGGTGAATAAGGGAAGTGAGTGGGGTATCTCATATCAGAGTTATAAACGTTTGAGTTTAACTTTGGTAAAGATGTTCATTGGATAGATGTTAGGTATAAAGTTGTAAATGGGGGAGTTTAGCTTTGTAACAGTTCTACAGATAGTGAAGTCTTCTTCCTGGATTGGTATCCCCCAGATGTAGGTGAGTTGCACCGAACTGGGTTAACAATTATTGTGTTCTTTATCATTCTGCAGATTTACGTTTTCTATTAGGGTTCATGATAAACATGTTGGATCAGATGTCGTGACATCTGAGATTGTACAGTTTGGATATTCAATGTATCAGTCTACTGTTGCGCCTCTGAGTTTAAAAGATTATGTAGCACAATGTCTTGACATGTGTTAGGACATCTGCTGTCTGCATATGCCAGAATTTCAATTGGTATCAGAGCAGGCATCCTGTCTAGTTCTGGATGAGATCTTTGGGAGATACTTTTTGGCGTTTAAATAAGGAGAAGTTTGAAGATCAGATCAATCAACTCAGACATACCCAAGGGTATTAATGGATAAGATGGATGTTTTGGATCGAAGGGAGCAACCCGGAGGTTGTTCATGTTGCTGAGGAGGTTCTACAACAACTATAGGAGAAGTGGCTAGTTCACTTGTTAGGGTGTCTTATAAGATGTTCTGACATCTTATTAGGGCAAGCAGGATCTGTTCCTTGGTGGTTCCGCTGCATGTGTTTCTGATGGAAGAGTTCTAGAATTATGGGATTCTGGAGTTGTTACTGAAGACAGTTGGTGGAAGATCTTAATCGTCGACCTCTATATGTGAAGATATCTGCATTCTTTTATTCCAAAGTCAGGAGCGATGGAATGAAGGGAGTTGTTAGTAGATATCTGGTATGGTGACTTGGTACTTGGAAGCTTGGTTTCTTGGTGCACTTGAAGTCAGTTAAAGAGGAGAGGAGTTGAGTTTAAGTTTATCAAGTTCTTGCTCTGGGAGTTTGATAAATTATTGATCGGCTAGATTGTCAAAGATACTTGAGAATTCTCTCAAGTCCACTCATAAAGGCGTCTCAGTTGTGCATCTGGAGTCTTCTAGTTATTCTTCTGACTAGGAGGTGTTTCTTTGAAACACAATCTGAAGAAAGTAGAGGCGATTTATTTTCACCATCCAAAAACAGCAAGGAATGATTCATCTCTCTTGACCCTAAGGGTGGATCTAATCTGATTGGAGCATTCAGAAATGTTGAGGTAAATAAGATTTGTTCAGAGGAAGTCTTAGTTACTTGAGTTAAGGGTGGCAGGCTTGGTATCTCAACACTGTTTGTCAAAGAAGATACTTGTAAAAGATTGAATACTTGATAAGTGTTCATGAAGTGATCTGGTAGAGCTTAGCTACAACAGTGAAGAAGGGTTATTGTACAAGGATTTAAGATCAATTGCTATTTGTGGACTCCACAAGTATTTAATTGATTATACTTGAAAGTCAAGATTGCTGATGTTCAACAAGATGTTGGAACATCTCATCATCAAAGTTTGTGTAGAATCATGGGAGGGGTACTGCATATGGTTTAGCATCTGTTTTAGTCTTAGGTGGTGACCTAAGAATGGGCTTCAGTCAGGTGTGACAGAAGCATGTTTTCTCTAGAGAGTTTCCAGGCAAGAAACTGGTCTGGACTTTGATGCTGTTGAAGATGAAGATGAAGACATCATAATCTTGATGGTTACAGCTTGGATCAGTTTATTTCTGATCTAGGTGCTTTGCAACATGGATCTTGCTCTTCTTGGAAGTCAAAGTCAAAGTTAAGTGGTTGCTATCTCTGACTTTCTACAATCTGCTTTACTAAGGAAAGTGGCATTCTTTGGTTTGGCTATGGTGTAGTCTTGGACTACTTATTTTCTGAAGACTCAGACGTGGCAGGTGTGACGTCTTTGGAGTTTTAAAGCAGGATGGAGGTTTTCTACTCAAACTTGGTGTTGAATCAAGTCGATGAGAGCATGTAACTCTTGTTTTGCAAGGGGATGAGGTTCTTCTAAGTGGCAGAAGGAGGAGCTGAATTCAGCAGTTGGATGTCGTATCAGAATGTTCTGAAATCTAGCTTAACATCAGAAGTCTCAGCTTAAGATAAGGTGATCTACAGGAGAATAGAAGTTGTGGGTGCTTCAAAAAGGTCTATCTCATGCAGTTTGCGGGAGCTGTGGATGAGAGGATGTTACATGTCTAAGAGGCTTGGTGATTCCAAGATGTCTTGCTATGGTGCAAGTAGTTCATGTGACTTGAAAATCTGATTTCATTAGTGGATCAGTGTATCTTGTGGGAATTCTGAAGAAAAGTGAGATCAATCAAAAGGTGGCATTTAGTTGGTTTCATAGTGTGCATTCAAGCAGGATGCTTGAAACTGATTGCTCTTGTGCAGAAGAGTAGTTAGTTGAAAACGTAAGGAGGTTCTGGTTCTCTTGGAGCTTGTGGCAGAAGTTCTGGGTTGAGGATGGAAGTATACCTTCTTTTGGTGGATGAGAGTTTATTTCTCTCTGGGTTTCTGAAGTTCTCTTTGTTCAAGCTGGTGGCGCAGTGTTGTGTGAAGATCTTCAGTTTGGATTACTATGCTGATAGTAATTTCAGTGGTGGAGCATATCAAGAACCATGGTGTGTGGTGTCTATGATATGTGGAAGATGTCCTAACTAATGTTAGAACATTTTTGGGTTGGTTATCCTTGGTGGAGGATTCTTAAGTTCTGGTCTAGGAACTTGTTGGCTACATTGTAGCACGATTTTCGTGACCGCCTGCGGATGGGATTGGGTGCTACTTTCTGATTTCTTATTTATCCTATGAAGCTGGAAAGGAAAGGGAAGCTATCTCAAACTAACCTTGCACGCAAATGTTTTCTTTAACAAATGCTAAGAGATTGGGGGGTCTGGGGTCAGGTTATACAATGGGGAGTTGTTAATTACCCATCCTATACATGGTTATCCATGGGTTGATAGCAATTTTCTATTGTTCTACTGTTTTTTACTTGATGGTGTTTATTTGTCGTGGGTTGGGAAAGTTTCTCCTTTGGGAAGGTTGAGAGATGTTGAAAAGATATTTTTGTTGTTTTTGGGTTTTTTGATGTTTTTGGTAAGGTACTGGAGCTAAAGTTTTTGTTTAGTGTGCTCGCTAAGATTTCACAATCTTATGCCTACGTATTCCCGTTAAAGAAAAATAGGGAAATCAGAGCAATCGTAGTTCCTCCTATTCTATGGGAGGAAAAGATGTTTTGGTGTCTTGTTCAATGCCCAAGACGGAGGCTAAAAGGATGTTTGTGGGAATTGATTGAAAGAGTGAAGAGATTAAAGATTGAGATATGAATATCCGGGAAAAACATTGGATGAAAATAGAAGGAATATCCGAAAAAGTGTCGGATGTAAAGAAAAGGAATATCCGGGAAAGCGTCGGATGTTAAAAAAGAGGAAAGGGTTGCTTTGGTGTCCTGTTCAAAGCCCAAGACATGAGCTAAAGGGTATGTTTGTATCTTGTTCAAAGCCCAAGATGTGAAGCTAAAGGTGATTTGTATCTTGTTTAAAGCCCAAGATGTGAAGCTAAAGGGGTCCTAATTGAGAGGGATTTTGTCATCTCTAAAGAGGAGTTGTTGATGTTTGTATGCTGTGAGCAAAGCATGTTTTGATGCTAAAAGGTTGATTGACTCAACCGGGGATTTCTTTATACAAAGCCTAAGAGGAGGCTAACTTACTCAACAAGAGAGTATTTTTGTATGTATCTCGTACGAGGCCCGAGATGGAGGCTAAAAGGGTTTGACGCAACAAGAGAGTGTTTTTGTATGTATCTCGTACGAGGCCCGAGACGGAGGCTTAAAGGTGTTTGAGAATGTATTTGAGACTCAAGGGTATTTAGACTGTCCAAGTCTACAGGGTGTGTCCTTGTACAATGGCCAAGAGGAGGAAAATGAAGATCTAGACTCAATTGAAAAACTGCTCTATCAAGATGACTAGTTTCTGTTTCTATACCTTTAAGAGGTCGTCGGGACAATTTGTACAAAGCCCAAGAGAAGGCAGAAGAAACTTTTAAGAAGCCGAAGGGACAATTTGTACGAAGCCCAAGAGGAGGTTATCTTCCCTGAGGAAGAATCATTATACGAAGCCTAAGAGGAGGCTGTGAGACACTTCTAAGAAGCCGAAGGGTCCTTGTACAACGCCCAAGAGGAGGCGGGGATGCTTTTAAGAAGCCCGTGGGTCCAAGGCCGGGAAAGTTCAAGAAATGCTATTCACAGAGAATAGATCATTTAGTGAGAGTTTCGAGTTTGAGAAACTCAAGAGATGCCATTCACCGAGAATAGATCAACTCTGGGGAGTAGAATTCCTTTGACAAGTTCTAAGGGTGGCAGCCGAAGAGAAGACTGTATCTGGTGCTCCTATGGGGGATCTAGCTTTGACTATATTAAAGAGTGACCAACAAGGCTTTACTTAGGGCTAGACCTAATTGCTGGGGAAAATTCTACATAACTATATTAGTATATATATGATTGATATATGACTGGTATGTAAAAGTTTATGAAAGGAGACTTACAGTGAGCAGCCCCACAATACAGTTATATATATGGGTTTGTGAAAGGAGACTTACAGTGAGCAGCCCCACAATACAGTTATATATATGAAAGCAGTAAAGAAAGCCAGTAAACACTTACTCGGTTGTAGAGCTTCCATGTTGTTTGGTTAGTTTTTCAACAAAGAAAATTTGGATAACAACAGTATATTCAAAATCAAAGGAGAAAGTGTTTTTGAAAAGGCGACGATCGCGTCATTGTTTTGAATTTGTACAGAGGGACTTATACAAGTGACTAAGGCCCAAAAAGGTTTCTGTACAAAGGGGTTGGGTCTTACACTCTAATAGAGGCCCAAGAGTTTTTAAAAAATATTTGTTAGGGTGAAAATCAAAGAAACCCCAATTTCATTTTTTAAAGGGCATTTTTCAAAGAAAAATCAAATAAAAAATGATAAAAATATCAAATAAAATCCAACATGATTAAGGTTTATGAAAAAGTATTTTATCCACATGAATATTTAAAATCATTTTGGTTTTAAAAATCAAGAAAAAGAAATCATTTTAAAAGCATTTAAAACAATTTAAAACAACATTTTTGAATATATTAAAAATAATCAAATAATAATATTTTTTGTGATTTTTTGGTGGATTAAAATATTATGGAGTATGAATAAGAAGTGTGTAAAACAAAATTGGAAAATGATGATTTTTGCTATGTAAAAGAATTGGTTGAGTTTTGAAAATAAACTAAGAAAAAGAGGAAAGATGTCACAACATCACATTCGACATCTTTCATGAGTTTTGAAGATAAGAGAAAAAGAAAAGATGTCACAACATCACATTCGACATCTTAAAAAAATCAGAACTGAAACTTTAGTTTCAACATCTTTTTTATCAAACTTCCAACACTCATAACTCTCTCAATTTTTAACAAAATTAAAATCCGTAAGAACCTATCTTGACCAATTTTTCGCAAGGAATCCAATGGTATTACTCATGCACACTGAAACTTAATGTACAAAACACACAAAGCAAAAAACAAAACTGCACATGTAGTTTCGACATCTTTTCTCGTCAAACTTCCAACACTCATAACTCTCTCAATTTTTAACGAAATTAAAATCCGTAAGAACCTATCTTTACCTATTTTTTTGCAAGGAATCTAATGTTATTACTCATACATACTGAAACTTAATGTACATAATACACGAAGCAAAAAATCAGAACTGCATGTTGATTTTAAAACAACAAAAACTCCACAAATAAACATGTTAAAGTGCAAACAGTAGGAGGATCACAACATACACATTAAGGACTACATTTTTGCTTCAAGAATTGTTCAATATGATGCATGTATGTGGACATCAAAGGAAAGCATGGTTCAAAGAATTCAAGTTGTGAATTTTACCTCTTTTTTGGAGATTTTGTGCAACTTACCAAGTGCTTTGTTCCAGAAATGATTTGATGCTTTGGACACCCTCAAATGACCTCTTAGAAGCTTTTAGGATGGTTGGAATCAGCTGGAAACCTCTGGAGCAAGTTTGACCTCTTTCTTGCAAAATGGGCAAAAGTGGCTAAAATGCCAACTCTCTCAAATGGTGTTCCAGATGGGGGGACCATTTGGGATAGTTCAAGGATGATATTTGGAGTGTGTTTGAGGCTTTATCTAGTTTAGAAAGTGACTAAATCAAGACATGGCTTGAAAAATGCAAAAAAGTCCAATTTTGAGGTTTTGAGATGTGACTTTGTGATTTTGGTGTTATAGGTCACTTATGAGAGTTTGGACAGCTTAGATATGACATATTGGATGTGTTTGGATCATGATTTGTGATGGAAATGCTCTCTAACTCAAAAACTCAGAATTACCTTGCTAAAGAAGGCATTTTGGAGTGAAAGAAGTGATTTTGAGGAAAGCATTTGTTTGATGGCTTTGGTGTACTCAAACTGAGAACAAATGAGCTTTATTTATAGTAGAGCAAGTTTTTTTTGCAAGAAATAATGAATGGTGGCTGCAGCAGAGGTTTGGAAAATGTTGGCCAATGAGAATCCAAGTCTCCTCTAGCCATTGACTAGAGGTTAGAGCACAGGCTGCTGGTTCCCTAGTTGTTGGAGGAATCTTGACTGAATTCAGTTAGAGGAAGCTTAGTTCATGCCACCTCTAAGCATCCATTAAATGCTCCAAACCAAAATTTGAGTCTTGTCCCTCTTTTAGGGTTTTCTAGGTTTGACATGCTATTTGTGGAATCTTGGACTTAGGAGGCTTATGGATCAGATCACCCCCCTTGGATTTGATCCTCATATGTGTCCAAAATGATGACAAGGCTTAAAAATTCGTGTGGCACAAGAAATGCACAAATCTGTCCTGAAACCTGTCTTAAAAATCAGCTGCATCAAGCCTTGTTGTAAAATCCATAACTTCTTGCTCAAGAATGATAAATGGTTGTTCCAGGACTTTATGGAAAGCTGAGATGACATACTTCAACTTTGATGTTTGACCCTAGACTTGAATCAACTTGGATCATGGGGAAAAACGTCCTTAAAGTTGGGACATTCTTGCTGGAAAAATATTAATGATGTCCTATGAAATGTCGGAACATCTGACATTAAGAATTCCCAACTTTGATCACTTATATCTTTCAATCCTTATGATATTTTGAGTTGATTCCTTCTACAATGTTGAAGTATCAAATACCCTCTTTAAAAGTAGCTCTTACGCAAAATCAATGGATGCTTGGATCAATAGTTACAACCTTGAAAAGTTGTGCACTTGAACATGATTTTAACTTAGAAAAAATTTCTAAGTTCCTTCAATTTGATCAATTTTGCAATTTTGCACGATTTATTGATTTAAATTTGATCAAATTAAAACATCCATCATATTTTCTTGAGTAATGGCTTGTGAAGCTCATAGTTGACCAAAAGTCAAATTTTGACTTTCTGCGTCAGTTGACTTTGTATTAGATGAACTTGAGGCTTGATCCACTTGAAATCTTGCACTCTTGTGCTTAATTCTTGATGTGGGATACCTCTTGATCCTTTGTGGGTGTTTGAGAGGTTAGACAAGTTGAAGATCATGTCATTCCTTGATTGATCCTTTGTCTAAGGGCTCTGAGAGGGCTTGAAACCCTAAGCTTGATTGTAGTGAACGCTCACCCATCTTTGGGGAGATTAATGAGGTATGATGGTTCATCCATATTGGGATGCTGATTTACACAATGATGGGAAATATTGGTGGTCAAAATTTGGGGTATGACATACATCATGTCTAAGGAGTGTCTATCTTATCATACGGGAGAATGATGAAGTAGAAGAACTGCCTTGGGAGGATTGTATGGAGAAGACTGGAGTGGATCACGGGTTGATTTCATGAAGGTATGGTTTCTGATGTGTTCAGAAGTGGATATTCACCAGAAAATCAGAAGTATTCCAGGTTATCATACGGGAGAATGATGAAGGAATGACTGTCTTGGATTATGGGGTGTCTATCTCTGTTGCTGGCCTTGGTAAGGTCAGTGGAAAATCTTGCGAATGGGATATTGCCCCTGGCTGCAAGTCATGCTAGTAGTGGATTAGTTTGGCAGCTGTGAAGTTCTGGAGCATGCATATGATATATGACATAGTTATAACAAACTAAAGGGCCCTGTGCGTCTCTTTGAGGAATGTGAAGCATTCTGATTCAATTGGTTTGTGCCTCAAGCAGCTGGGGGTCTATACATGAGAATTTAAGAGGAGTTCGTGTGGTGTGTAGATGGTTGCAGGAAGAGGGTGATCAATGGGACTTTGATCTTAAGCCAAGAGTTTGTTATGGTAGGAAGGTTATCCTGTTATTTCCTCACGGGTAGCATGATGGTGATCATGTGTGAGTGATTATTGGTTCTTGTCAGAAGAAGCAATAAGAGAGTTGATGATTGTGTTCAGCAGATGGCTTGAACCGAGGGTGCTCTCTTGAAGACATGAAGATGCGTCTTGTGTTTTCCATTCATCAGCTAGGTGTTCTGTGGAGGAGCACTGGTTACCTTAGATAGGGAGAGTTGCTCCTTGATCTAAGATGTTTTACTGCGAGGATGCAACGGTGTTCCAGTTTGTATTGTGCGTCAAGCAAGCTATGATTATGTGTTTATCCTGGGAGGATGAGATGACTAGAAGGATGTCTTGACATATTTGTATTGTTGCAAGTTGGGGGAGACTTGGTAGTGCAAGTTACATGGTTCTTATTGGATGCTTAAGAATCATTGGTTGAGTCTGGGGGAATTTATTTTTCTCTGCAGGCTGTGATCATAAAATTGTGAAGTTATTGATCAATACAGAATTCTCTAGGTGCTAACTGGGAGATGTTTAAAGAAATGTCTTAACATCTTGGTCAGCTCTATTCATCTTCTGGTTAAAAGGATTGCTCTTGGGACTCATCAAAAGGATGAAGACTGTGATTCAGATGGAATGAACAAGACTGACTAAATGTCAGGATATTATTTAAGACCTGAATGTGGGTCCTATCTGACTGTGTTGAATTGTGGGGAGTGCTTCCTAAGAGAAGGCATGAGTAACATGTGTTTTGTTATAAGTGGTCCTTTTTGGATGGTTACTCTTAAAAAGGTTGAACAGTCTTATCCTAGTTGGGCGGTGCACAGTTATTATTGTTGAATTCACCTACCTAAATTTATTTCTCCTTGAATTGTTCAGCGGTAACTTCGTTGGACCATGGATATCTAGAGAAAGCGTTTAGGTATTTAAAGACTGCATCTGTTTGAGGTATTCCAGATTGTGAGTTGATTCATCATGTCTTTCATTCGTGTTTGGATTAGTATCATATGGATATGGAACTGCATTGGCTTCTTTTGTCAATTTTTGGCAAAAAAGGGGGAGAATGACTGTGTAGTTTCTTTCAACATACATCTCTGGTGGTTGTTTGTCAAGGATGATGGAGAGGATGTTCTGACATTCTATCAGAGTCTTTTCCTTAGTGCCTTGTGATCTGAGTTATGAAACAGGTTGTGTCTTGTGATCTAAGTTACATTCTCTATGAACTCTGTGTTACAAATGATACAACTGTCTCTTCTTAAGCTCTCTCTGGATCTTCTTGTGGGTTCTCTTTTGCCCCTCGAGAGGAAGATTTATCCCTTCATGGCAAGTACTGGTTTGAGGGGGAGAGAGTCATATACTCTTCCTCATGTACACCAACATACATCTAAGAATTTTAGGGGCAAGAAAGAGTCTCAGAAGTGTTCCGATCATATCCACCAAACGCCGGACTTTTTTTTCTACCTAAGGAGTTTTAACCAAAAATTTGTCAAAAGGGGGAGATTGAAGGCTCTGCATATTTGAGCAAAAATTTTGTAAAATAAGGCGTTCAATGAAGTGTTCCAATATGTGAAGACATGATGTCTTAACGAATGTCCTGACATCTTGAACTGATACAACAGACTGGTTTTCTAGTCTGGTCCAAGAATTAAGGAAGCAATCAGAGCATGGATCAAGGACAAAAGATAGAAAGCCTAAGGAAGCAGAAGCTTATAATTAGAAGACTTAGACCTAGGTTTTATAACGCCTTTAGTACACCTTTTGTAATCTTGTTTTCTTGCGTAAGAAACAAGGGTTTAGGGTTTTGAGAGTTGTTGGCTCTCTAGGTTGTAAGTATCCCTTTGTATCAATTGATACATTGTGGCAGATATAGGTGTCGCACAAATCCATAAGCCTTGAGGTATTGGATTGTGTATTGTTCTTAGATGAAGCTTTTAAGCAAATCCGAGTTAGCTTTTTTGTCAAGAAAGCTTGACAGGTTTCTGTATTGACAGGGATGATGTAGAAATCACAGTTGGTGATTAAGGGAAATGAGTGGGGTATCTCATATCAGAGTTATAAACATTTAGTTTAACTTTGGTAAAGATGTTCATTGGGTAGATGTTAGGTATAAAGTTGTAAACGGGGGAGTTTAGCTTTGTAACAGTTCTACAGATAGTGAAGTCTTCTTCCTAGATTAGTATCCCCCATATGTTGGTGAGTTGCACCGAACTGGGTTAACAATTGTTATGTTCTTTATCATTCTCCAGATTTACGTTTTCTGTTAAGGTTCATGATAAACATGTTGGATCAGATGTTGCGACATCTGAGATTGTGCAGTTCTGATATTCAAGGTATCAATCTACTGTTATGCCTCTGAGTTTAAAAGATTATGTAGCACAATGTCTTGACATGTGTTAGGATATCTGCTGTCTGCATATGCCAGAATTTCAGTTCTCTTGTTGCAGTTGATCTATCTTTTTCTTCAGATTCGCTCGAGTGTTGTAGTGGTGCAACAACTTGGCTAAATGAAGACTAAGAGAAACATAAGACACCTGTAAAAGGCAAGAACCAATGTAAGACATGATGCTTGATGTGCAATATGCAAATGTAAAGCCTTCAAGGAACTTCAAAGATACAAAGTAAATTGTAAACATTATATTGAAATAACACATTTGAAGTACAGAGAATTTTATTGATAATGGAAAAGGATTACAACTTTTGGAGTACAATTTCAAGAATTCTAATTGAAGTAAACGAAAATAGAAAGCTAGAACTATAAATCCTAAGAAATCCCATAAGAAGAAGATCCTCCTCACAGCTTATTATCGATCTCTTTGATTTGGTTCTCCATCTGAGTCTTCTCAACTATGAGCTTGTCGACAACCAACTTCCAAGCAACTGAGGTAGAGGGAGCATCTGAACTCTGAATGCTAGAGGAAAATAAATCCTCTTGCACTTTTCTCTTCTTGTTAGCCATTTCTTCTTCATTCCTTTGCTTTAACTGCTTCTGAAGGTGTGCATTCTCTATGTCAATAATTTGGTACTTGTTCCTCCAAGCATCCTTCTCTTGTCGTCTCTCATTCAAAGCAATTTGAAGTCTCTCTAGATCATTCATGAAAATAAGAACGGGTGTTCTAGCAGCTAGAGGTAAAGGCTCTTGATGTCGATAAGGCATCTTCAACGTGATAGCTCTAGCCAGCATCCATTGGAGATAAGGCTCCAAAGAAACAGAATTCAGCTTTCCCAACTCTTTTCTTCCTTTTCTATGAATATGACGCTAAGCATGTACAATCTTTTCCTTAAATGCTTTGTTGTCTTCACCTTCCTTGAAAAAGAAACCTTCGAAATGGATATTACTTAGTTTGTCTTTCATAGGATACCCCAACTAACAACGGGCCAAAACCGGGTTTTAACTAATACCTCCTTTTGTACCAAGAAGAGGTACATTAGGGAATCCGCCACAACTATCAATGAGTAACGACATGATTTTCTGCGACCATAATAGACCATCCTTGAGGTCCCAAAAAGTAATAGACCAAGGCAAGTGAGAATTAAACCACTTGTATAACAACGGTACACAACAAGTACTCATCCCTCCACCATAAGAATTCCTGAGATAAACGGAATGATAGGCATCAGCGAGTAGGGTGGAAACTGGATTACCAATCAAGAAGATCTTAATAGCGTTAATGTCGACAAGGTTGTCAACATTAGGAAAGAGGAACAATCCATAAACAAGCAAGGCAAAGATAGCCTTGAAGGCGTCCATGCTCATCATGCTAGCAAAGTATTGAGCCTTATCCATCAGAAACTTAGCAGGTAACCCAAGAATACATCCATTGGTAGCCATGTGAGCTTTGATCTCAGATACCTTCAAATGAGTAGCTTTAACAATATCTTGATACTTAATCTCAGATACCTTCAAATGAGTAGCTTCAACAATATCTTGATACTTAAGAGTCTCTTCAAAACCAGAAAACGGGACTCTGTCAGAGATAGGCAACCCAAGTAGACCAGAATTCTCCTCAAGTGTCGGCATGAGTTGGTAATTAGGGAACGTAAAATAGTGGTACACTGGATCATAGAATTGAATCAAAGTAGCCAGAATTCCATTTACCATATCGATCTTCAAAAGAGACAGAAGACTTCCATATTTATCTTTGAAAGCCTCAAGATTAGCAACCAAAGACCCTAGCTCTTGTAGACCTTCTAACTTAGGACTCTTGAAAGTGTACTTTTGAGTTTTCATTCTTCCAAAATTCATGGTGAAAAAATCCTACAATGTTTGCAATAAACATCTTTAAGTTCCTTGAAGACTTGGTCAAAATGATGCCATGAATGCATGAATGCATGGATGCAACACCCAAAAACAAGATCATACAAAGCACAGGAGTTCAAAGGTTCGACGCGAGCATGGAGTCAAGGGACAAGAACCAACCCCCAATGGTATGTACTAAGGTTTTTTGTACCTGTAGAACAAGGTTCTATAAAGTTCCCAGAGTCCTCAATCCTCTTTCGGATATTACTAGCACGCCGATTACTCAAGAATCAGTAATATTCTCAAGCGAACCTCGTCTTAGTGTAGCATCGCGTATTAACTATTTCAGGTTTACACCTTCATAGCCACCGCACTACGTCCTAATAGGCCAAGATGGGTTAAAGGGTTTTAAAGTCCTCAGTGTCATGGGCTTGAGGTCGGAAAAAGAAATGTCTTTCACGATTACTCGCTAGACATCAGTAATTCCGAGGAAGCCTCGACTGAGCGGATAGATTCTCAATTCATCTTGTTCGAGATTACTCCATAGAAGCATCCTTTACTATACCATCCACTTATCACAAGAGCTCTCAAATCTGGGTACAGGATCTATCTCACCACACAGATCACCAATCACCCAAACAGAATAAGCAATAACAAATAAATCAAATAAATAAGCGCAAATAAATCAAAGTAGACTAAACCCACTAGGAACCAGAGTCCCCAGTAGAGTCGCCACTTTTCTGTAGCGGGGAAATTTGTGAGTGTAAGCTATTGATTAACTTAACTCAAAATTTCAAGAGTCGCCACTGCACTTTTATTTTATCCAAAAAGGAAAGGAAAAAGAGCAAACAAAACCTAAACAAGTTCTAAAACAAGAAGAAACAGAGAATGGGTAAGGGGGTTGGTTACGCAAAGGGAAGGTGTTAGCACCCAAAACGTCTATAATACTCTATAGGAGCCCTTTGAAATATCTATGCTTTTTGGCTTGAAAAAGGTTTGTTTGAAAAGAGATTGGGGAGGTGAGATGAGAAATATTTTTTAAAATTTTTGTGTTTGGAGAGACTTATCGCCTCATGCCTACATACCCACAAAGTGCAATATAGGATCAAAACCTCGTAGTTCATGGTACAAATAACAAATATTATTGGTTATGGTTCATTTTATCTTGAAAATACAACTTTTTATTCTCAAGAGAGAATACTCAACTAATTACCCAATGGTATGTGAAAGAGGCATTTGCATCACATTAAGATGGAGGATTTGCTTGGATTAAAATAAAAAAGACTAATCACTTCAACATCTAGGTGGAAAATGACCATACTTTACACAAAAACCATAGTTAGGAGCTTTACTTCTCAACAAAGAAAATGACTCATGTCTAATCTTTTTGAAAAGTTTAAAAGAAAAAGTGCACAAAAGCACAAAAAGTTTGAATGAGTTTTGTATTTTTTTTTTGGGTCTTTTGAAATTATCAAAGTATGATTAACATTGATTGACATTTATTAAAGAAAACAAATTTTAAAAATCACTTAACAAATGTCAAGGTTTTATTATGAAAGCAGTTTTAAGTTTGAAAACTAGAAAGTTTTGAAAAAAAGAGGAGATTTTGAAAATTAAAGAAGGGGTGGAGAAGAAGGGATTATCTTATTGCATAAAGATAAAAGCTAAGGATAAGAAGGGTCTAACCACGCAAGGAAAGTGAAGGTGCGAGAAAGACACAAGAAAGGGGGGTTTGAATTGTGTTTTCACTCTTAAAAACTTTTCGCCTCTTATCGTCAAAGCACTAAGAGAACATCAGAGTTCATTGAGAGACTCTGACTTGCGAAGTAGCATTCAGACTTATCAATGTGTAAAGCATAAATGACAGGGAGAGTCTGAATAAGATATGCATCATTCAGAACTTGCAGTGCGGAAGCTTATCAGAGTTAAGATGCAAGGTTCTGATTTGTTTATGTAAGGTTTTGATAATTTAGAGTAAGACATAAACAATAAATCAAGGCATAAGCAAGAGTAAAGAACACACGATATATCCCGGTTCACTTGATCTATTCCCAAGCTAGTCAAGTCCACCCTCCTCAGGTGATTTCTCCTTAAACACAAGGACTTAATCCACTATAATCAATCTCAATTACAGATGCACGGGCAACAGCCGGTGACTAACAACCTGCACAACCGCAGCTGTGACTAACCCACAATGAACCATTCAGGGATTCAACTTAATGAATATAACAAACATTGACCTGCAGGTTCCAATCTCGCAAGATCTACTGCTAGGATTTCACAGCTAAACGTTCAGGGATTCGTCGCAACGAATATAACATTTACTGACCCTATTTCAGGATTTACCACAATGACACTAAGCCATTGTCTTCTCAAGTCTCCGATCACACTGATCACTTGAGGAATCCTAATTCACATAGAATTAGTTGTTCTGGAGATTACAAAGATGCTTCTTAACGAGCAGATTACTCCTAAGTTTAAGTACAGAAGAACACACAAGTGTTCAAGCAAGATGTGAGCAACAGCTCCTTGCTATCTTAAGAAACTACAAAGATGTATGCTGATTTGACAGTTGTTGACATCTTGTAGATCTTCTTCTTCTTCGTCTTCTTGGTTGAGCAAGCTTTGACCAACAACTCCTTGCTTCAGATCTTCAATGTAGCTCAGACAAGAAGGTGGTTGATGACTTGACTGATTTGCAATGTTGTCTTCTTCATCAACAGCTTCTGCATCAATTAATTGTTAGTGTGTTGATTTCTGATCTTTTAGCTTCAACAACAATGGCCATGTGTAAATGGTGATAGCTTTGGATGTTTAAGTGTTACAACGAGAACTCATCATTGTTGCTATCTTCACACAATGACTTGATCAATTCTCCTTTGATGGACTGAATCGATACCTTTAGAAGCGAATACTCCTTTCTTTAAATAGCCCAGTAAAATATAGCCGTTTGAATTACTGTTGGTAGTTGGAAAAGAGACGTTGTGTAATGATAAAGCTGTACTGACACATCTCCTTTTTACTATAGAGGAAGTGACATGATATATCTTCTTGGGCAATGTGTACAGTCTTTCGCAACAGTAATATTTGTCTTCAAAATGTCAGAGGCTTCTGATGGTAATTAATTGAAGCATGAGTAGAGACTTTCTAATAGGGTATCTGAATCTTCAAGTCTTTAGTCTTCTAAAGTTGTCCATTAGGAATCTGCCTTCAGAACTTCAGCACTTGTCTTGAAACTCGTTATTCTTCATTGCTTCAAGTCTTCAGATCTTTAGAACTTGTCCATTAGGAATCAGTCTTCAGAATCTTCAGCACTTGACCTTTGAAACCATAATCTTCAGAAGGCATAAGTCTTTAGAGTCTTTCTGCACTTGGTCTTTAGAGCCTTCAGCCTTCAAAACTTTAAGTCATTGGAATCTTCAGCACTTTGATTCTCCATAGGATTATCTTCTTCAGAAGCTTCGCTATCTTCAGAATCACAACCACTTTCAGAGAGCATCCACAAGAGCATTGAAATGGCAATATCAGCATCCTTGGATCTGACTGATTATGATCAGATACAGAAGCATACTTGCTTCTTGCGACTTGTGTCACACATAGTAACTTCGCATATAATCAATTATGCACATTTGGCTGGTGCTTGTTGGATCTGATATCTTCTATGATTATGATCTGCACACAACACACATTAGAACATAAAATGGTTCTTTCACAAATACCATTGTTATCATCAAAACATAGAGACGACTTGCAGAGACACCTCTTGCTCTAACAATCTCCCCCTTTTTATGATGACAAAACCATGTATTTTGATTGAACCTTTTATACAAGGTAATCACCAAAACTAACATATTCAGCGTCTGGAACAACAACTCCCCCTGAATGTGTTATCCTCAAAATTTCATCAGTGATCATCTAGAATCTCATATGATCCAAAGACTCACAAAATAACAATTTAAGTTGCTAGAACAAAGAATAGAAAAGGAATACTTCTCTATCTTGTCTCTAAGGAGACAAAAGTATCCAGTATCTGGACTAGTTCATCAGAGCCTCCGTCTTCAGATCTTTAGAACTTGGTTCCTTTTACGTCGTATCAGAGCTCATAATCTTCAGAAACGTCTGAAGCATTTTCTACTTTTTAGTAGAATCATTATAGCACAAAAACAGAACAGTTCTTATCAAATAACATAGCCTCGCTATTTATCAGAAACAAACATTGTCTTTAAGAAACTCCCCCTGAGTTTCAGACTTTGTGAAGATTGTAGATTTCAACATTTGAATCTTCTGGGTAGTCTCCCCTTAGTTTCCATAAGTCAGATATTGGGATCTTCAGAATCGTAATTCATAAATATTAACTTTTAATCACCAATAATGATCATGACTTTTCAGAGTTTGACTTTGAACACAGACCTTCATCTCAGAACCTTATTACTGTCATAACTCAGTGGTTCATCAAGGCTTGATTCTTGATCAGATACCAATAGAAGGATAATTTAGTGATCAATCAATGCTTGATTCTGAATTTGGTACCAATGTGATCTTGATTCTTAGTCTGATACCAATTGTAAGGTATTTGAAAACATTTCACATCTTAGCTCCTACAGACTGAGTCTGATACCAATATTTATATACTGAGTCTGATTTCCAAGTGTAGATTTAGTCTGATACCAAATCATTTTCTTCTCAACTGGATTCTTGGTGAAAATCAGAACTTCTTCTTCTTGAATCTTCAATCCAGATTTTCAGACAGTCTTTGACTTCTGATTTGCACAGTTCTTCTAAAGAGTATCTTGAGATGTAGACTTTGTCTTGAATGCTTTTCCTTCTTCTGATTCTTATGTTATGAATATCATATTTTCAGACAACTTACAGCTTCTGAACCAAGTGAAACAGAGATCATGATAACTTTGACTTTCAGAAAGTTCTCAACTTCTGAACAGTACTGGGTAAATTTGATTCTGAACACATGTTCACGAAGTGTACAACTTTGATCATATGAACAAACAGTTCATAAGAACTTTTAACAAAGTTCTTCCTATTTAACCTGTTTTGAGAATGCCTAGTGAACTTGTTCAGAGTTCCTCGGTTAAACATCAAACAACAAATGTTAGTAGTAAACGTATTTTATCTCATTGATTTACTTGTTTGAGTTTTGCGCCATTGCATTCTGTTCTTTTAAGATATTTCTATCAAAATCATATTTCTATTTCTCCCCCTTTTTGACATCATCAAAAGTTTGAGCATAGTATTTAGAACATAACCAATATGATAATGAACAGTTTAACATAGAATAATTTCAAAAGATTGTTTTATTAAATTCAAAACATAGATTAATCTTAACCCTAAATGGTTCAGAGCAATCAAAGATATAGTTTATGAACATGAACAATAATTTAGTGATAATAAGATCTTTAGAAATCAAACATATGCATTTTCATTGATTAATCAATTTGGAACCGTACAGGGAGCAGAGAATGAGATATAAACATCAACACAAAGCAACACAAAATGATAATGACATCTAATCAACAAAACATAACAACAACTGGAAAGACATCAAGGTTTAAAACTTAATCAAAATCTTCAACATTGTCCACTCTTTCACATCTGGTTTCAGCCGGTGAAGGTCCTGGTCCAAGCCTGCTTATTAATCCCCAGGCCTTTTCTTTCAATATTATTTCAGATATTATTCTTCCATATGGAATGTAAGAATGCATCTGGTTTCTTGAGATTTTGATAGAGTGTCTCATGTGGTTGAAAATGGTTTTGGGAAGGTCTATCGTCATGTGATGCGTTAGGAGGAATACAAAGATTCTGTCATCATGCGTCAGGGTACTTCTAGCAGTTGTACGAGGACGAAGGTTGGTTAAAGAGAATTTGAACCAGGTTTTAGGAGAAGGAAGAAGCTTCTCAGGGTTGTTCGGTTCGTAAGGAACTGAATCATCAAACAGAATTCTACACCTCTCCACCATGCTTAAATCTGATTGATAGTTATCAATCATGGCTCCGAAGGAGACACATCCCGTGATTTTCTCTAGCGAGTAGACAAAGATAGCGATGAGTTGAAAGTGGACTTCTGACCAGATAGTTTTTCCATCATTGCTGACTCTGGCGTAGTTCCAGAATTCCTTAACAAGGTCTGGAAAGATGGGACCATTCAGTAGAGAGTAATAGCACTGCTAAGACTGAGCTTGCATGCTCCTTATTATTTCCAAACCATCGTTTCTGAGACGAGAAAGGTTAGGTCTTTTCTCAGGAATAACTTCTAAGTTTTCTTTTCTTCCTAAAAAGGTTGGACCGGTTCTTTGAGAAGTCATCATCTTTGTTGTAATAAGAGTTTTAGGAGGATGATAATTTAGGTTTGAGAATGAATTAAGCTGAAGCAAGATCCTACTACTTATAGGCGAGTGAGGATGAAGAGTAATAAATGAGTCGGTACAAAAGCTTTTGGGTTACTATTTCCTAGGTAAGTCATGATTACTTAAGGTATACTAAAGGGTGTAACTGTGTGGGAAAAGAAGACGGAGCAGTTACCTAATTTAATTGTGAAGGATTTATCAGTTATGGATAATGATTACTTTACTGAGAGTGGCAAACGTGGCTGATGTATTTTAATAATGATGGTTTCTTGAGCCACTCAAATATCTTTCAGATATCTTTCAAGGGATAACATGAATCTTCTTTTAATGCTTGTCAAATATTTGATTTGCTTAATTCCAACTTTGATTAGTGATGAGCGTGAGATTTTCATATTTTTAGGATTAAACAACATATATTTCATTAATTGAGACGATTATAGTCATGGCGATTCATTAAACCTAAATAATTTAAAAGACGAACTGACACGGATATAACAATTTAGACGAAATACGATTTAAACTGTTACATAATAAGAACAAGCACACAACAGACACAAATTAAATAGAGATGAGTCTGGTTTTTCTAGTTGCTGAAGATTTCACATTTAGTCTTCAACAAGCAGTTCTCTGGAAGGCTTTCAGGACCATCTTCTTCAAATTTCTCTTTGATCAAGTCCACAAAACCTTCTCTAAAGAAAATCTCAGATAAAACTCTTGCATAAGGAATGTAAGACTTTGTGAGGTTTCTGGACACAGAGATGGAGTTCCAGAGATAGTTGAAGATAGTGTGTGGTAGGTTTATCTAAAAATCATTCATCAGTAAATGAATAAATTGGTGGTCATGAAATCTTAGTATGTCATGGTATTCTCCTCTAGGAAGGAAATTTGACACAACTAGTTTGTACCATGCTTTGGGCATGGGTAGGAGGTTTTCAGGATTGGATGGTTCATATCCGGATGAAAGGTTATGAAGGAAGGAAAATCTTCTAGCAACAAAGAATTTGTTTAGGTCACAGTCAACAGTGATTCCAACATTCTCACATACAGTTGCTAGAGTGACTGAGAAGGGAGTGATAGTGATGGGGATTTCAAGGACAAAAGAGGTGATATGTCCTGTTTGATGATCAAGAAAGGCATGCTTCCAAAAATCTTTTACTAGATTTACGTAGATGGGTTTTTCTAGCATAGTGGAGTATCTAGTCCATTGTTGAGTGTAAAACACATCTGCTATACTGTTAGCAATGTAACTCGAAAGAGGAGGGATATTGATTACAAATTATTTTTCAGGAATGATCTCAAGGAGATCTTGATTTCCAAGAAAGGTTAGTGGAGGCATGATGGTAGATGGACAACAGAATTTTTGACACTTAAGGTTTTATGATGGAAGAACTTGAGTATGAAAACGTTTGATAGGGAGAAGTGATTTATATACATATGACTGGGTACGATGAGTTGTGTCTAGCCTAGGAATTACGTAGATTAAGTACATATCACTTGACTGGATCTTTTGATTTAATGATATGAACAGTAATTATAAATGGAGAGATATTATTTAGATTATGGATAAGATCTTGGAAGTGTTATCAAGGAAAAAACTGTTATAAGAATGGAGTTACTTATGTTAGATGGAAAATCTTTAGTATGTTTTTCATAGGACCTATGTTCTTAGGCATATATTATGATTATGCAAGATATGCAATTATGACAGATGTCATAATGAGTGAACACATTGTCCAGAGATCTGATAAAAAAAAATTCTTGGAAAGAGAGAATATCATTAATGTATTTACTTACCAGTCAATTTGCAGTTTGAATTTTCAGTAACATTTAATCAGTTATTGATAAGAGGAGTCATGCCTTAGGGAGTCTGAAATCTATTACTGCAAAGCTTCACGTGAGTACTTTCCATATTGGCTCTGATATTCTGATCATCATCTTTCAGCTTTTACTTCCTTCAGAGTGATATGACATTGTGATCAGTCATTGAAAAATATCGATGTCTTCTGATGATCCTTTCCTTGTTCAGAAACATTCATCTTCCTTCTGAGAGAAACCCTTAGAGAAACTGATCTTTATTATCAGAACGTCTATCTTTTATCAAGCTTTTATTTCATTATATCTTCTGACTCTGTTTCTTCGAACAGATGCAGAACTTGCTCAAAAGTGAGTATCATCAAACACGTGTGTAACACATGACATAGTTTGCATGACGATCTTTGTTCTTGCAATGCTGATCTAACCTGTAAAGGATTATCAGCACATCAGCTTCTGAAAACAAAGTCAACTGATTCCTTCATTCTGAACAACATTAGTGACTTAGATTCTTTTTAACCTAGAGTAGATGACTTCTTGTCTTTGCATTAGTCAAGCTACTTCTGATTCCAGAAATTATGCAGCATGAACTTCTGAGAAAATTATCAGATAACATTCTGACCAATTCAAGTTGGTTCAACTGAGATAGAGTCTCAAGTTAACAAAACTTGATTGTCTATGTTATTACAACCAATGCTTAGGAATTATCCTGAATTAGATTCCTGAAGGGTTACCAGTTTTCCACTTTCTGAAAATTCTTCAGTTTTCTGCATAGCTTTTCAAGAAAACAATATTCGGTTCTTCATTGAATCTTTCAACTTCTTGATTTGTTAAGATTCAGATGTTGAATCATTTCTAAGAGTTTGAATTCTTCAATTTTCTGACTTCTTCTGCAGACTTCGTTCTGAAGTTCAAAACCATAGAACAACAATCTTTCTTCTTTACATGAAGAGGTTCTTAATGAGTTTCAAACGAGAAAGTCAAGGGTGGACCTAATCCGTTTCTTGAAAACATCTCAAAAACTCATAAAGAATTAATCTTCAGCAAACAAGACTTCTTATTTTCTGATAAATTAACCTTGAGCAAATACTTGGTTTATCCACACGTCTTTTATAAGATAAGCATTCAACAGATACTACTACTTATCTGATGAGTCTATCTTATCAGCTGATTCTTCAATCTTCAACACGGCTTTAGTGAGGAAGATTCAGTTGTTGACAACTGCAAAACTTCCAGAATCAGTGACTTGCTCAAGTAATCTGATTGATTACAATTTTGTACACAGTCATCTTCTGAACAGTTACAGAAATTGTAAGTGGATTGAAATCTCACCTAGAGTATTTCAACGCACCACATCTGGATCTTTTTCTGACACTGTTAAGTGTATGATATCCATCAATAACAGAACTGGAGCTTTGATACCAATTGAAGGTACGAGAAACACACAAGAAAGGGGGGTTTGAATTGTGTTTTCACTCTTAAAAACTTTTCGCCTCTTATCGTCAAAGCACTAAGAGAACATCAGAGTTCATTGAGAGACTCTGACTTGTGAAGTAGCATACAGACTTATCAATGTGTAAAACATAAATGACAGGGAGAGTCTGAATAAGATATGCATCATTCAGAACTTGCAGTGCGGAAGCTTATCAGAGCTAAGATGCAAGGTTCTGATTTGTTTATGTAAGGTTCTGATAATTTAGAGTAAGACATAAATAATAAATCAAGGCATAAGCAAGAGTAAAGAACACACCACATATCCTGGTTCACTTGAGCCATTCCCAAGCTAGTCCAGTCCACCCTTCTCAGGTGATTTCTCCTTGAACACAAGGACTTAATCCATTATAATCAATCTCGATTATAGATGCACGGGCAACAGCCGGTGACTAACAACCTACACAACCGCAGCTGTGACAAACCCACAATGAACCATTCAGGGATTCAACTTAATGAATATAACAAA
Organism: Lathyrus tuberosus; assembly: GCA_022829125.1. Lineage (NCBI taxonomy): Eukaryota > Viridiplantae > Streptophyta > Magnoliopsida > Fabales > Fabaceae > Lathyrus > Lathyrus tuberosus. The sequence goes on along the minus strand of JALAZF010000306.1, from coordinate 5,390,672 downwards.
AATTTACCTGCAGGTTCCAATCTCGCAAGATCTACTGCTAGAATTTCACATCTAAACGTTCAGGGATTCGTCGCAACGAATATAACGTTTACTGACCCTATTTCAGGATTTACCACAATGACACCAAGCCATTGTCTTCTCAAGTCTCCGATTACACTGATCACTTGAGGAATCCTAATTCACATAGAATTAGTTGTCTTGGAGATTACAAAGATGCTTCTTAACAAGCAGATTACTCCTAAGTTTAAGTACAGAAGAACACACAAGTGTTCAAGCAAGATGTGAGCAACAACTCCTTGCTATCTTAAGAAACTACAAAGATGTATGTTGATTTAACATTTGTTGACATCTTGTAGATCTTATTCTTCTTCGTCTTCTTGGTTGAGCAAGCTTTGAGCAACAACTCCTTGCTTCAGATCTTCAATGTAGCTCAGACGAGAAGGTGGTTAATGACTTGACTGATTTGCAATGTTGTCTTCTTCATCAACAACTTCTGTATCAATTAATTATTGTTGTGTTGATTTCTGATCTTTTAGCTTCAACAACAATGGCCATGTGTAAATGGTGATAGCTTTGGATGTTTAAGTGTTACAACGAGAACTCATCGTTGTTGCTATCTTCACACAATGACTTGATCAATTCTCCTTTGATGGACTGAATCGATACCTTCAGAAGCGAATACTCCTTTCTTTAAATAGCCCAGTAAAATATAGCCGTTTGAATTACTGTTGGATATTGGAAAAAAGACGTTGTGTAATGATAAAGCTGTACTGACACATCTCCTTTTTACTATGGAGGAAGTGACATGATATATCTTCTTGGGCGTTGTGTACAGTCTTTCACAACGGTAACATTTGTCTTCAAAACTTCAGAGGCTTCTGATGGTAATTAATTGAAGCATGAGTAGAGACTTTCTAACAGGGTATCTGAATCTTCAAGTCTTTAGTCTTTTAAAGTTGTCCATTAGGAATCTGCCTTCAGAACTTCAGCACTTGTCTTGAAACCCGTTATTCTTCATTGCTTCAAGTCTTCAGATCTTCAGAACTTGTCCATTAGGAATCTGTCTTCAGAATCTTCAGCACTTGACCTTTGAAACCATAATCTTCAGAACGCATAAGTCTTCAGAGTCTTTCTGCACTTGGTCTTCAGAGCCTTCAACCTTCAGAACTCCAAGTCATTGGAATCTTCAGCACTTTGATTCTCCATAGGATTATTTTCTTCAGAAGCTTCTCTATCTTCATAATGACAACCACTTTTAGAGAGCATCCACAAGAGCATTGCAACAGCAATATTAGCATCCTTGGATCTGACTGATTATGATCAGATACAGAAGCATACTTGCTTCTTGCGACTTGTGTCACACATAGTAACTTCGCATATAATCAATTACACACGTTTGGCTGGTGCTTGTTGGATCTGATATCTTCAATGATTATGATCTGCACATAACACACATTAGAACATAAAATGGTTATTTCACAAATACCATTGTTATCATCAAAGCATAGAGACGACTTGCAGAGACACCTCTTGCTCTAACACAAAGCTCCATAACATAAGCATTATTCCTTTAGATTAGGCCTTAATCAAAATAAGTCTTCAAAAGAGAACTCCAAGTACCCAACATCCAAGGTTTTCCATCACAAACATCCAAGCATAGGTTAAGATCCTAATTCTAAGTTCAAAAGTTCCATGTCCAAATGCAAAGGATAGTAACCATAGTCCACAATTAAGAGAACAAGTGTTTTAGGGGTTTAAGTCTTTATTAATGTTTTTGGTCCAAATGGACAAAATAAAAAGAGCATAAACTTAAACAAGTGGTCCAAGTGGACAAATGAAAAATTGCGGAAACATAAATAAATAATATGATATGATAACATAAAGCATAAAAATAAAGAGAGATATGGAGCAAGAAGGAAGCATAAACAAAGCATAATTAATATAACAATAGAGATCAATAGTGATCCAAAACGAGAGAACAAGTTTTGTTGTGTTTTCGGAAATGCTCAACTTAACAACCATGAAAATGAAAACATGGTCTCATACATTACCATGGGGAGGGCTCCAACTCGGATAAAATCAACGAGTAAGCCAACTAACCCCCACGGGTAACAAGAGAAAGCCAATCTGTTTCAAGCTACGACATGGACAAATAGGAGACTGATAATTCACTTACAAATCACAACGGTTTTCCAATTTCGGGACAATTTAGTGTTATGTTAAGCAATTGTAATCGGGTTTATGTAGAAACCACGAATATTTAAGGCTGGCCAATAACAATGTTAGTGCTAATGCATGCTAGATAAGTGATATGTAGATCACTCTCCGAAAACAATACCGCACGAAAACGAAAGAGGTAACGATCTCATCTCCATCAAGAACTTAATAAAAGTTACAAGATATCAAAGGTTTTCATCGATCGAAATAAAAAAAGAAGAAGGGAGGGGAAAGTCAAATTGAATTACAATTTCAAGATCATTCCATCTTTAAGTTCATCCATTCATCTTGGTGGATTAAAGCACTAAACATATCATTAACTCAAAGCACCTAAAATGAATTGAATAATTCACTTTAAAGATAGATTTGAGTTAGTGAATGTTTATCAAACTTCATCTAAACCCTAAGTCCAATGAATTTAAAGAGGAATAGGAAATTTAAAAGTGTAAACCAAAGCAAAAACCAAAAGGAAATGGAAGAAGAAGAGAAAGGAACCAAAACAGAGCCAAAAACACAATTCTGGACTATGTTAATCGATTAACCTCCCGGTGTTAATCGGTTATCACAGTGAAAACAGCAAATCCAGAACGCAGAAACAGGTGTTAATTGATTAACCCCAGGAGGTTAATCGATAACACCTGCTAAAACAGCAGAAATTCAGTTTGAAAAATGCAAAATCCTTTATCAATCATTTCTTCAAACACCTCGTGATCAAGGATGCAATTGTGCACGAAAATTCAAGTAAAACAACAGCAAATAACACCAATGGAACAAAATTTGCAAGATCCAAAGATCAAGCAACAAGAATCATTAATAGATCACATTGTGAAGGATGTATCAAGAAAAACAATGGTGGAACAAGAGTTTACCACTCCAAATTTGAAAATTCTTCAAATCAACTCCAAGAACCACATTCCAAAGCCTTGATCTACAGAAATTGATGATGAAAAAGTGAATGGATGGAGGTTTAGCTCAAAGATTACTAAGTTCTAATGATGAACTTACTAACTTTCAAAGGAAGAAAGAGCTTTGGTGAATTTGGGTAGATGAAGAATTGAGAGAAATTTTTGCAAGGTGAATTTGGATATCAAAAGCTTGTGAAATGAATGAAATGAGGCCTCTATTTATAGGATTTAGGCTTGGAAATTTTGGTGGATTGGAGTTTGGTTTGGAACCAAAATTAGGCTTGGGATTTGAATTTGGAGGCAAAATCAAAATCAAGTGGTAATTAATGAGGATGTATGGTGGGAATTAATTATGATGAGGTAGGAGAATTAAAATGAGGTGATCTAGAATATTCTCATGATACAATATTTGAAAATGCTGCAGAATTTGAATTTGGCTCATTTTTCACAAAAACGTACTGGTCAATCGATTAACCATATTGTGTTTATCGATTAACACAACAAAAATTGTGAAAATTTGCCTTTTGATGTGCTGTCTTGGCTTTGGTTCGATTCTTTGACCTGTCAAAGAAGGCATGGAAATAAATACATGAACCTTGAAGTTTCTTGAATAATAATCAATTAAATCTTGGAAACTTTTGATCAGATGATTTTGAATTGTTTGCAGATCAACTTTGACTTTGTTAAGATGAAATCCATTCGATCTGAGGGACTGGTATTTGATATCCTTGATCCAAATGCTTCCTGAAAAGGTTAGTAAAAAAAAACAAACATATTTTTTGGATTTTAATTAGGATTTAGTAAACATAAACAAATATAAACATCAAACAAACAAGAGAACATGGGTGTTTGGTGATCTCTCTTAAGAACAAACCTATAGTGGAGAGCAAGAGAACCAAAGCTTGTGATCTTGTTTGTGGTATGAAATGCAAATGATATGTGGGATCTTAGGGGTTAAAATTGGGGTATTACAGGATTTACATGAAAAGAAGCTTGAGAAAAGGAAGAAAAAGGAGAAGGAAACCAATAAGGAGGAAGGAATGAAGTCTAAAGCTTTTAGGGCTTCAAATTCTAGATCCTCAAAGGAAGAGCACGATAATGATAGTTACTCGTGTGATGAGCAAATGGTACTTTTTGTTTGGAGATACAATCGATACATTCGAAAGAATTATGTCAAACACTCCGACAAAAATCTTGTGAGATTCAAACGACAACCTACATCCTCCAAAGATAAAGACAACAAATAGGAAAAGGGAAAAGGTATATGCTATGAATGCGGAAAGCCAGATCATTTTAAACCGGATTGTGCATCTCTTGTTAGTAAGAAAGGAAAGAGCCAATAAGACAATTCTAATAAGCCTAGAAAGGATTATGTTTCTTGGAATAGCGAAAGTGATGCCTCAAGCGAGAAAAGCTCAAATGAGAGCGATGAAGATGCAAATTATTGTTTCATGGCTAATCAACGACAAGACAAGAAAAAGAATGTAAGTCATTCTAAATACTCTAACGTTGACAAGTTGTCTTTTATTGATTTGAAAAATGTTTTTGAAAATCTTCAAAAGGAAGTGATTCATGCTTATAATAAATTAGATTCCAATGAAAAAGTCTTTACATACTTGGAAGCCAATGTTGAAGAAACCGAAAAGAAATTTAAAGCATTAAAGCGATCTATTGTAGATGGTAAAAAATATAAAAATGGGGATGATGAACCATGTCGGTTCGGTTGTGAAACTTGCCAAATTTGGCAACAACAAGTGAGTTCTCTTAAAACCAAAGTGAACAAGGCTTCACAACCATGTGATACTCTTGCTATTAGCTCCTTAAAGGTTGAAAAGCCTCATAAAAATTACAATTTGATTAAGAAGGATTCTAATGGCAAAAGTAAATCTCATCATAGATTGTTTTGTCACTATTGCTGCAAGAAAGACCATACCATAAAAATGCAAATTTAGGTGCTTTCTAGTACCAAATGACATTTTTCAATGGTTGCCCAAATGAAACAATTATTTCACTTACTCCCAAGGACCCAGTGAGAATTGGGTACCTACCACCTTTGTTTGATTTTATGTAGGTTGAGTGTCTTGACTCTATGATGGGAAAATGGATTCTCGATAGTGGATGCTCAAGACACATGACGGGCGACATTTCTCTATTCCCCGACTTTGTGGCAAAAAAGAAAGGATATGTGTTTTACGGTGATAACAACAAAGGTGCCATACTTGGAAGAGGTAGTATAGGTAATCCCTCAACTATTACTATCTCAAATGTTATGTTAGTAGAAGGCCTTAAACATAGCCTTCTTAGCATAAGTCAATTATGTGACAATGGGTACAAGGTAACTTTTACCGAAGATTATTGTATAATTGCACATAATGAAAAGAAGGATTGTATGTTTAATGGTGTGAGGGTAGACAATATCTATATGTTAGACTTAAGAAGCGTATTCGTGAATAATGCCAAATGTCTTGTTACCGTGAGTGAAGATTCATGGTTATGGCATCGACGTATAGCACACATTAACTTTGATATACTTAATAAAATAGTTGAAAAATATTTAGTCATTGGTCTACCAAAGATAAATTTTTCAAAAGATCACCTATGTGATCCATGTCAAAAGGGCAAACAATCAAGGATCTTGTTTAAATCTAAAAACATTGTTTCAACATCGATACCCCTTGAGCTTCTTCACATGAATTTATTTGGCCCTTCACAGACTGAAAGCCTGGGTGGGAATTATTACGGTTTGGTAATTGTAGACGATTACTCAAGATTTTGCTGGACTTTTTTCTTACGTAGCAAAGATGAAACGTTCTCGGCTTTCGTAAGTTTTGCCAAGTTATCTCAATATAAATTGAATTCCAAAATAGTTTCCATCCGTAGTGATCATAGAGGTGAATTTGAAAATCATATCTTTGAAAAATATTGTGATAAACTTGGTATTGAACATAACTTTTCAGCTCCCCGAACTCCACAACAAAATTGGGTTGTGGAGCACAAAAATAGCATTTTAGGGGAGTTAGCAAGAAAAATGCTCAATGATTGTGGTCTACCAAAATACTTTGGGGCCGATGCCGTGAGCACGACATGTTATGTGTAGAATGGAATACTTATCCATCCTATTCTTGACAAAACCCCATATGAATTATTAAAGGGTAGAAAACCAAATTTGTCACTCCTTCATGTATTCAGATGTAACTGTTTTGTTTTGAATAATGGAAAAGATAATCTTGGAAAATTTGACGCGAAAGACGATGAAGGTATCTTTCTTGGATACTCACAATCAAGTAAAGTATATAGAGTCTACAATAAGAGATTACTTAGTGTTGAGGAGTCCGTTCATGTTACCTTTGATGATACTTGCCCAAATAGTGTTGGGAAAGGTATTTATTTTCTTGATGTAGGTGCATCTACGGAAGACATGCTCAATGAAACCGAAAAAGGGAATGATCAACCTAAAGCGGTGGACATTGAGAAGGAGGAAGATGACAACCATGAAAAGGAAGATGATGAAAGTCAACAAGAAAATGATGGTTTTCCATTGGAGTGGAGAACCTCCAAGGATCATCCTATTTACAACATTGTCTGTGACATCACAAAAGGGGTAACAACGCGCTCTAAGATAAGTAATTTATGTTGTCACCATGCTTTTGTTTCACAAGTTGAACCTAAAAATGTTAAGGATGCCTTACTTGATGAGAATTGGATTTTAGCAATGCAAGAAGAATTGAATCAATTTGAAAGAAATGATGTTTGGGACCTTGTCCCACGTCCACAACATCATCAAGTCATTGGCACACGATGGGTATTTAGGAACAAACTTGACGAGCATGGTGTGATAACACGAAATAAAGCCCGACTAGTATCTCGAGGGTATAACCAAGAGGAAGGGATTGACTACGGGGAGAATTATGCTCTCGTAGCCCGAATCGAGGCTATCCAGCTACTACTCGCTTATGCTTGTGCTAAGAACTTCAAATTATCTCAAATGGACGTAAAAAGTGTGTTCCTTAACGACTACATAAATGAAGAGGTGTATGTCTCACAACCTCCCAATTTTGAAAATTTTGAGTATCCTAATCATGTCTTTAAGCTAAAACGTGTGTTGTATGGTCTTAAACAAGCCCCTTGGGCATGGTACGACCGTCTTAGCAAGTTCTTGCTTGAGCAAGGATATTCAAGACGAAAGGTGGACACCACTCTCTTATTAAACGTCAAGGAAAACATAATTTACTTGTTCAAATATATGTTGATGATATTATTTTTGGATCAACTAACATGCATCTTGTCAAGGAGTTGTCTAAGCTTATGCAGCGAGAGTTTGAAATGAGTCTTATGAGGGAGCTAAACTGCTTCTTTGGACTTCAAATTAAATAACTCTCGAATGGAACATTCGTTTGTCAAACCAAGTATTGTCTAGAGCTACTAAAAATATTCGGATTGGAGAGTGCAAAGGATATTGACACACCTATGGCAACAAATGGAAACTTGGATAGAGATGAAAAAGGTAAGGATGTTGATGTGAAGAAGTATAGAGGTATGATCGGATCACTTCTATATCTTACAGCGTTTAGGCCTGATATCATGTTTAGCATTTGCATGTGTGCTCGATATCAATCGGCTCCCAAGGAATCACCCTTTAAAGCAGTTAAGCGTATTCTTAGATACCTTATTGGTGCTTTTAAGTTTGGGCTGTGGTATTCCAAGGGAAGCGATTATAGTTTGATTGGTTATTCTGATTCCGACTTTGCAGGTTGCAAATTGGATGGGAAAAGTACTAGTGGCACTTGTCACATGTTTTCAAAATCTTTGGTTAGTTGGCATAATAAAAAGCAAGTATCTGTAGCTTTGTCAACCGCCGAAGCGGAATATGTGGCCGCCAGTAGTTGTTGCGCCCAAATTTTGTGGCTTAAGCAACAATTGCTAGATTTTGGCATCAAACTTTCACATATTTCTATCATGTGCGACAACACTAGTGCAATCAATCTAACCAAGAATCCGGTACTACATTCTCGCACTAAACATATCGAGATTCGTCATCACTTTCTTCACGATCATGTTGAAAAAGGGGACGTTGTTTTTAAGCATGTTGATAGTAAAAATCAACTTACTGATATTTTAACAAAACCTCTTGCAACAGAATCTTTTTTCAACATTCGTGGAGAATAAGGGATCATTAATATCTCCAATGTCGTTTGAAATTCTATCTTGTGGCTTGCACTTTATACTACTGCTCCAATGTTTTGTTTTGAGTTTTTAACATCATGTGAGTGCATCGTTCATCCCATCAAGAGTGAGGTAGTATTGTTTCAATTTCTCTTTGAAAGTAAGACTTTTCTTAAAGCATGTTATTTGTTGGTTAAAAATACTGGATATTCTTTCAAATGATGAAGACCATGAATTTTCATTTCCAAAATTTTTTATTGATAACTATTGTGTGTTCTCAATGTATATACTTATAGTGACTTCATGTATTAACTCCTTCACAATTGTATAAGTTTGTTCTTAAGTGTATAAGTATATGGCTTGTTTTGTTTATTGTATTTAAGCTTGCTAATTGCATAAATTGTTATTCCTGTTGCGTGTCTTGTGATTTAATAACTTTTTTCATCTCAGATTAAGTAGTGACATGTTCTTGTCGCTATGCTAGGCACATGCGTGTACAACATCGGGAGTTCCTTTATGATATGTTTGATATACGTGATGCAATTGTAACAACTTGATGAGATTTCTCTTGCATTGCTTTACTTATATAATTCTACTTTGTGTTACTTGATTTGTAATGCTGGTTATTTATCAATTCTGCATCATTACATATATATGGGGATATGTTATTGTTGCTCTTATGTGCAAAATTGCCTCTAAATGATATATTTGAATATGTATTTGGAATATGATACTTCTCACGATTAGCTATCTTTCTTTTTTATTTTGTCAAAGGGGGAGATGCATATGTAAGATGAAGTTGGGAAGCACAACGTCAGGGGGAGCCTTCAATAACAACATGAAATGCATCGTCGCAAGTTTTTCCATCATAAAAAAGGGGGAGTATGTGAGTGCAACATCACCATGAGATGTTTTGCATGGTGTCAAAACATTGAAACTACTTCGCATTTTGGTATATTGGACAACAACTCTGAGTATGTGTGGCTCCCTTGCATTAGAGGTCTTAGGAATCATCAAAAGCCACTTCAAAATTATCCACAATCACGAAATACAGTTTTCTGTACAAAAATGCACTACATGTGGCAGCACATACGCTTTTCAGGCCGGCACATGTAACTCAATAATGAAGCCTGTAGCCTCTGTCATAGTCAGGTCGGCACATACTGTAAGTTTCAAGATTATGTGTCGGCACATACATGCTTCAGGATGGCACATTTACTGTTCTAAATAAGGCTGTAGGTTTTGTTTCATTTGGGTCGGCACATAGGTCCTTTCAGGTCGGTACATGTTATTATTATTGACAGTATGTGCCGACACATCCAACGTTCAGGCCGACAGATATTGTTTAAGTTGGTCAATTTTGTTCATTTTTTTACTCCGAAAATTACCTCTTTACCACCAATCTTCTAAAACTATAAATACATCATTCATGCTTCATTCCAAACTGGTGATACCATAAAATTAACCTGCATCTGCTCATCATCTTCAACCTCCGTCCTATGTCTACACACTGACAAATCACACATAATAATCTTTTGTTGGGGTGCCAGCTAGGCGAAGGCATGATAACGTTCGATTAGGTTCTTGTGAACGAGAATATCGGGTTGAGATTTGTAGGGGTCTTCATTCGGAAAAACGGCGGGTTTGTCCTCCAAGATCTTGTGTAGATTTGGGGGTTTTCGGGCAAGACGTTCAAGAGAGGATTGCGATGTTGTGAAAGCCTTTGGAGATAAAGTACGCAAAGGACCCTTTGGAGATAAAGAACGCAAAGGAAATAACAGAGAACGGCGAATTGAATTGAAGTCTTGTGGAACAATCGGTGCAATTGATCGTGCGCAAAAGGTTTGGAGATAAAGAACGCAAAGGAGTAGCAATATCGGAACCAGTAGTGTTGAATCAACATAAGAACCAGTAGTGTTTGTATGGTTGCTCTTGAACACTTTTCTTGTATATCGAATTTTTGCATATTAAGAAATCATCTTAATTCCACATTGGAAATTAGGCGCACGCGTACCTACCCGTGAGGACGAAAGTGGGGAACTGTGTGAACAAATCTTCGTGTCGATCTCTCTATTATCTCTTTACTTGTTTTATTTTTCATTACGCAAGTTGTCAAATAGCATTGATCAATCGATCGACTCATAAGAATTTTCCTGTGATCTTTTTGTTTTAACTTGATTATTGATTAGCTTATAATCACTTTTGATTATAAGTGGTTTTTCATATCAACAACAACACAAAGGAAATTTTGAAAATTCGCTCGCACACTAAGTGTTTGATAAATTGCATAGTTCAATATTTTTGCTTATTATCATTGGAGATAGCATTACTCGGTAAATTAGTTTAAACGAGTAATAAGGTGATACTCGATTAAAGGTTACATTTGATTATTGTGTCTGTCATTCCATGTTTGGCTTTGCATATCCGAGTTCCAATAATTAGGTTCGTATAGATGACTTTTGTCGATCCATACCAAAACCTTCCGCGCACTCTCTTTTTCAAATAACTTTAAAACCCAAATTTTATTTAGTGATTTTGGTTTGGTGTCTATTCACCCCCCTCCAGAAAAGTCGTCGTCGTCTAATAATTACATGCTTGGTTTTTCAATTCCTTCGTATTATATCGTTTTGTTCTTGATAGCGATTAATTACGTAAAGTTTAGGTTTTGTTGGAATTGGATAACTAGTCAAGCTAGTATTGTGATAGATAAATCTGAAAAATGAATTGAATTTAGAAATCCACACATTGAATCAATTGTGTACACTTATTGTGACTACACAAATCAAATCAATTCATACCAAGCATTTCATCTATATTATTTTGGATATTTGTGAAACGGACTGTGTTAGCAAGATCAATAATCATTTGTATAATTTTTATTTTCACTTCTAAGCTTCCTCACGCAACTCATTTTTGAAAACACTCTAATTTTGGGAAACGACGGTTGTATTTTTTAATTTGGGTCTATTCACCCCCTCTAGACCCTTTTTTTACTTCCATATTCACACCCAATTGGCATTTAGAGCTGATCTTTTAATTTTGTCTAATCGACATCCAAAAGTTTGTGAATATGTCGAAAGATAATGATCCTAAGGGAGCGTATAATAGAGAACCAGTTTTCAAAGGATAAAATTATACTTATTGGAAATCGATCATGTATGTACAGTTGTTATCGGTTGACAAAAATTGGTGGTGTGCCGTCACTAATGGACCATATATACCCAAGGGCGATAATGGCGTTGTTAAACTTCCAAAAGATTGGACTGATGATGAAACCAAAAAGGATTTCATATGATTTGAAAGTGAGGAACATAATCATTTTAGCACTAAGTGCTAAAGTTTTCTATTCAATTTCATATCATACGAGTGCTAGCGGTACGTGGGATGCTCTCCAAACTCTCAATGAGGAAACAGAGGACGTCAAGGATTCTAAATCAATATGTTTATAGACGAGTTTGAACTATTTTGTATGGAACCTAGAGAATTTAGGGATTCCATGCAAACTAGATTCCTCAATTTGATCAAGAAACTGCGAGACTTAGGTCAAACCTTTTCCAACAAAGATTGTACTAACAAAATATTGAGATCCATGTGTAGGGAGTGGCAACCAAAAGTCACCTCAATAAAAGAAGCAAATGATCTTAGTACTTTGGATATTACAAAACTCTTTGGGAAGTTAGATGAGCATAAGAATGAGCTGAAACGACCCGTCGATAGTGAAGTGAAGTCGAAAAAGAAAGAGAAAGGGAAAGAAGAAAAACAAGATCTTTCTTTGAAAGTTTCATCTTCAAAAGTGAATAAGTCAAAGGAAGAAAGTGACAACTTTGACAAAGAAGTTTCCAAAAAGGAAGAAATGAGTTTATTCGTCAGACGCTACAATAGATATCTTAAGAGAAACAAGCTCAAGCATACCGACAAAGGTCTAGTGAATTTCAGAAATACTCATCCACTTAAGAAGGATCACAAGAAATAAGATGGTGAGATCACATGCTATGAATGTGTTAAATTGGGACACTATAGAACTACATGTTCAAATCTCACCGACCATCATAAAAGCAAAGACAAGGCTTTCTACAAGATGAAGGAAAAATCTTCCAAAGGTCATAGAGCCTACATTGTGTGGGGAGAAGAGGTGGAAAGTTTATCCTCTGATTCCTGCTCGAGTTCAGATGATGAGTGTGCCAACTTTTGCTTGATAGCATGAAAGAAAAGTGGAACTTCAAAGCTATATAATTCTGATTCGAAAAATGAGTATACTTATGGTGAATTGTCTAGTGCTTTTAATGACATGTATGTTGATTCCATTAAAGCGTTTAAGAAAATTTATCTCCAAAAGAAATTATTGATACACTTGAAATGGAGATAAAGAATTTTAATCATGCTTTAGATTATTTAAAGGAAATTTATACATCTTTTATGGAAGAGTGTTGTATTGTTTTAGATACTTTAGGCGGAAATATAGAAGTTGTGGAATGTGTTGAATGTCCAATTTTAAAAACTGAAATTGAAACTCTTAAGGGACAATTAACACATGCTGCCACACTATCTACTACTTGTTCTAGGTCTTCAAGTGAAAGAGGGAAGGTTTTTAAGAAAAACCCTCATGTCACAAGGAGAAATAGAAGAAGTGTTTCATCTAAAGCTATTCGCCATTATTGTGGAGATAAGGGTCAAATTAGGCCTCTTTGTCATGTTAGGAACATTCAAGTTCCCAATGGTAAAATGACATAGATACCTAAATGTAATCCAACTAACCCTAAAGAGTCCACTAGTTAGGGACCTAAATTACCTTATTTATTTGTCATAGGAACGTCTTACCTCTGTAAAACAATTGTGGTTTCTAGATAGCAGATGTTCAAGACATATGATGGGAGATGCTTCCATGTTCATCAAGTTTGATGAGAAGGAAAATGGTTACATCACCCATGGAGACAATACGAAAGGAAAAATTATTTATGAAGGTGTTGTGGGAAATCCCTCCATAATTACCATTGAAAATGTGTTGTTAGTAAACGATCTTAAACACAACTTGCTAAGTATTAGCCAACTATGTGACAAAGGGTATTTTGATGTGTTCGATACTCTTAGTTGTGTAGTTGAGTATAAGACTAGTAAGGACCTTGTGTTTAAGGGTTCTGGGATTGAAAATGTCTATATGCTTAATCTAGATGATGTCTTGATGCATGAGACTAAGTGTTTAGTAGCTAAGAATGAGAATTCTTGGTTATGGCATAGACGCTTAAGCCGTGTGCATTTTGACTTGCTAAATACGATATCATCCAAAAATCTAGTAGTTGGTCTTCCTAAAATAAAGTTTTTAAAAGACAAATTGTGTGATGCTTTCCAAATAGGAAAGCAAACAAGAGTGTCGTTTAAACCGAAGAAGGTTATTTCGACATCAAAACCTCTTGAGCTTCTCCATTTAGACTTGTTTGGCCCTTTGCAGACAAGAAGTCTAGGTGGCAACTATTATGGATTTGTAATTATTAACGACTACTCTAGATTTACATGGATGTTTTTCTTAGACCATAAGGAAGATACTTTTAAAGCTTTTATTGACTTTTCTAAGGTTGTTCAAAAAAATTTTGGTTTAAAATGATCTCTCTTTGTATTGATCATGGTGGGGAATTCGTGAACCATCATTTTAAAAACTTGTGCACCGAAAATGGAATTACTCACAATTTCTCATGTCTTAGAACTCCAAACAAAACGATGTTGTAAAATGCAAAAACCATGTGTTGGAAGAGCTTTCCCGGAATATGATAAATGAGATGACCCTACCTAAGTATTTTTGGGTGGATACAATTAACACCGCATGACGTCTTAAATAGGGTAATCGTAAGATATATCCTAGAGAAGACACCCTATGAGATACTTAAGGGTAAAAAACCTAATATTTCATACTTTCGAGTTTTTGGTTTCAAATGTTTTATTTTGAATAACGAAAAAGATAACCTTGGAAAATTTGATGCAAAATCTGATGAAGGCATTTTCTTAGGGTACTCATCTACGAGTAAAGCCTATAGGGTTTTCAATCATAGAACTTCTTCTATAGAATAGTCAACTCATGATTCTTTTTATGAATCCTCACCCCAAAAGTCTGGAAAGGGTATTTGTTTTAATGTTTAATGTATTATAATGGAAAGATTGATCGACAACAAAAGTTCAAAAGAGGATCCTGATTCGAAAATAAAGGAGAAGGACATTACGGAAGATAAGAAGGAAAGCCTACACGAGGATGATAAACAAGAGACCTCGAACCAGCTACCTCAAGATTGAACAATCGCAAAGGATCATCTGTTAGATCAAATCCTTGGAGACATAAAAAAGGGAGTAAGTATTAGGTCACAGGTTAACAATTTTTGGAAGTACTTTGCTTTCATTTCTCAAATTGAACCTAAATCAATATCTTATGCCTTACTTAACAAGGGATGGTTACTTTCTATGCAAGGAAAACTAATCCAATTTAAAAGAAATGACGTTTGGGACCTTGTTCCACGTCCAGTTAATAAAACTGTCATAGGCACAAGATGGGTATTTAAGAACAAGATGGATGAAAATGGAGTAACTATGAGAAATAAAGCTAGGTTAATGGAAAAAGGATATAATCAAGATGAAGGGGTAGACTATGAGGAGACTTATGCTCCTGTAGCCCGCCGAGAAATCATTAGACTCCTTTTGGCATTCACCTACTGCCTGGACTTTAAGCTTTACCAGATGGATGTTAAATCTAATTTTCTAAATGGCCATATAAATGAAGAGTTGTAAGTCTCACAACTTCCGGGTTTTGAGGATCACAATAATCCTAATCATGTTTTTAAGTTGAAAAGAGCCCTCTAAGGTCTAAAACAAGCTCCTAGAACTTGGTATAAGATATTGAGTGGATTTTTTATAAAACAATGAATCAATCATGGGAAAGTCGACACCACTTTGTTTATAATACATATGGAAAAGAATTTTCTTTTAGTGAAAATTTATGTGGATGATATTATATTTATGTCTACTAATGAATCTCTTTGTAGAGAATTTGCTAGTTTGATGTAAGGGGAGTTTGAGATGTCACTTATGGAAGAGTTAACATACTTCTTAGGATTGCAAATCAAGCAAGGTAAGGAAGGAACTTTCATAAGTCAAATAAATTAATGTCTAGATCTTCTCAAGAAGTGCGAGATGAAAGATTCAAAGACTATCTCAACTCCAATGGCTTCAAATGTGCTCATAGACAAAGATGAAAGAGGAGTGGGTTTTGACATAACCAGGTATCGAGGTATAATCGGATCCTTACTCAATTTAACCGGAAGTAGGCATGATAGCATGTTTAGTGTGTGCATGTGTGCTATATATCAAGCATCACTTAATGATTCCCACTTTAAGATCGTTAAACATATTTTGAGGTATCATAATGGAACCACCAATCACGATTTTTGGTATCCAAAGGGAAGGGCTTGTAGGTTAGTAGGATATTTTGATTCCGATTTCGTGGGGTGCAAGTCGGATAAGAAGAGTACTATTGGTACTTACCACTTGTTTGGAAGCTGCTTAGTTTCTTGGCATAATAGGAAATAACATAGTGTTGCTCTTTTTGCCGTCGGGGCTGAATATGTAGCTTTCGGTAGTTGTTATGCATAAGTCTTATGGCTTAAGCAACATCTGTTGAACTACGATTTAAAACTTGATTGTGTTTCAATTAAGTGCGATAGCACTAGTGCTATAAGTCTTACTTAGAATCTAGTATTACACTCACAGGCTAAACACATTGAGATCCGACACAATTTCTTGAGAGATCATATGGAGAAACAAGACATTGTTTTTTAGTACACTGACACCAAAAGTTAGCTTGCTGGCATTTTTACAAAACCGTTGTCTTTGGAATCCTTCCACAAAATCTGTAGGGACCTGGTAGTCTTAGACTCATCTTGCCTTAAGTAGAATAAGGTTTTGGTTTTTAGTTTCGTTTTCTATTTATATTTTGATTGCACTAACACTTTTTTTTAGTAAATCGTTGGTATGTCTCTAACCCTTGTATCATTTTATGTGTTTTGTGCCATAGTTATGCATTTGTTTGCTTATTTCCTCCATATCTCACTAATTCATCTCTAGCATATATCTTTGATTGTTCTTACTTGCATTTAAGTCTTTTAAACGTGTATTGCTAATTATGAACATTATAACATTTTATTACTTGTTCATGAATTATTTATGATTGTTAACGCATACCTTGATTTACAAGTTTGATAATTTAATTGTTAGTTGTTGAATGTTTGTGTTGCATGTCTATTTGCGTTATGTTGCTTGTGACATGTTTATCTTCGTTGAATATGCGATCATGGTTGTTGTATATGATTCTTAGCTATTTGGCTCATATGTTCTTTGGAATTATATATTAGTGGTTGTTTTCTTAGTTTTTAGATGCATTTCGAACTACCTCTTTTGGATGTTATCAATGGGGGAGAAGTTGCAATGAGTCTAGAATTATTTTATGCATTTTTATGTTATGAGTTTTTTGTGTGCAATGTTTAAGGGGGAGTTACACGTGTTACTCAAATACCGACACAATTCAATGTGAAAATTTGCTAAGCATAAAAAAGGAGGAGATTGTAGTGCATGTCTCTACTATCCGGTTATTTTGTTGCTTGTCTTATCGCTTTCATCTTTGTTTTATTTCAATTCGTTGAGTCTCCATCATAATTGCATTTCTCTTGTTTAGCATGCAAAAAACTTTGGTTAGATTTGATATTGATCTAAATGTTCTTTCATCTCAAGCACATATAAATGATTTTTGTCATCAATCTATGTATATTTGTGTGAAAATCGATTTTCTCTATTTTGAGTGTTCAAAGTCTTGCTAGGAATTTCTCAGATCTTCAACTTCAATTGAGTTTAGATCTTGATAACGAGAGTTCTGGGATTAATTAAAGGAGTCGAGTACTTGAAACTAACTGTTCTTAGAGATCTTAATGGGTTTTCAGGTTGTTATAAAGAACGAGGGATTGTCAATGGTGGTAATAAATTCCAATAAAAAGAAGTAGGTTTTTCTCTCCAGCACTTCCTTAAAAGTAATTATGTGGAAGGCTACAGATAAGGAAGAGTTTTCTTCTCGGATCTTCAGACAATTTCACTTCTCAAGGAATCGGTAGGATCAAGGGGGTGATAGCTACACAAGATGCTTGAAGCATAATTGGTGTTATTGGAAGGTTCAAGAAACGTATTCGAATAAAGATTACATAGAAGAATTTGGAAAGTTTGTTGTATACAAGTCAAGATCCAAATTAGGAGATTTATTTTCTCAGCTATAATTATGGATTGGTGATTGTATGAACTCTTGGAAATATTTGTCAAATAACAAGAAACTATGCAGGTTCCAATGGGAAACCATTAAATAGTGCACGTAGGCCAAGCGAGGACGAACGCCGAAGCACTATAAATCTTGGTGTCATCTCTCTAACTCTTACTCTTGCATTTATATTTGTAGTGATTGCATGCTAGGTTTTTCAATTCCTTCGTATTATATCATTTTATTCTTATAGCGATTAATTACGTAAAGCTTAGGTTTTGTTGGAATTGGACAACTAGTTAAGCTAGTATTATGATTTATAAATTTGAAAATGAATTGAATTTAGGAATCCACACATTGACTCAATTGTGTACACTTATTGTGACTACAGAAATTGAATCAATTCATACCAAGCATTTCCTCTCTATAATCTTGGATATTTGTGAAATGAATTGTGTTAGCCTGATCAATAATCATTTGTATAATTTTCATTTTCTCTTCAAACCTTTCGTTTGCAACTCATTTTTTAAAACACTTTGATTTTGGAAAATAGCGGTTGCATTTTTTAATTTGAGTCTATTCACCCTCTCATCAATCTCTAGGCCATCATGCACCTCATCATCATTATGCCCCTCACCAACATTAACATCACCACCCTGATCATCATCTTGAACATTATCATTTTGGCCCTCGCCACTATTCATTCCAGAATCACCCCTAAGTATTTCATCATAAAGTTTAGGTATCAAATCTTCTTCCTCAAGAATTACTATGTCATCATCATTTTAATCTTGTTTAGCAAGAGGACCCTCAAAATACTCTGGCTGAGACAATGAGTGTTGTATATAAATTTCAACACTTAAATTCACACTACAAATATCAATAATGTCCAATTCACCTTTGTCATCATTCAGAACATTCATCCTAAAAGTTGGGTCCTTATAATAAGTTGTATCTACTTCACTATAACCTATATCCTTCAATATACCTACCAACTCAAGGTAATTTCACTTATCAACATTGTCGTACCTCGAAAAATACGACCTCGTGAAGAAAGTTCGCGGATGGACTAACAGAGATTCACCACCAAACTTTATTTATTCCCCAAAGGGAAAGGGAAAACATCGAGAAAACACACGGGAGAAGGATAGGGTACGGTCATCGCAACCATGTTGGATTCGGAAGTCGGTTATGTAAGGAGAAGGTATTAGCACCTCCCTACATCCATCGTACTCGATGGGAACCGTCTAAGCTGTCTAGGCATGAAAGGTGTTTGTTATCTATAAGCTCGGTAAGGGAAAGATGGATGAATGAATACTTGGAGGAAAATAAGAGTTTTTTTTATTATTGAGTTCGTCCGAGTTTTCAACCTAGTGCCTACGTATCCCAGAGGGAATCAGAACTCCGTAGTTCGTGTTAAAAAGGTTTTTGGTTTATTATGTGTTTTTTATGGACGATGCTAGGTAGCATGTCCTTTTTGAAAAGTTTTAAACGGAAAAGCCAGGAGGCAAAAATGGTTTGAGATTTGTGAAGTGTTTTTTTTAGAATTTGAAAAGAGTTAGAGATAGTTAAAATATTGTTGGGTTTTTTTTTAGGAAAGACATTATATTTTTAAGAAAAATACTCGATGTACGATCGAGGTTTGAATTGCGTGATGGTGATTGCAAAACGCAACCGACTTATGAGGGAAGTAACCACTTGACGTTGGATCAAGGGTTTGAGAAAAATTTAGGTCAATTCCTAGTCCCTAAGGGTGCTCCTAGTAATCGAAAGTGCATCCAAAGAAAGAGAGAAAGTGTTTGCATGAGGTTGATGGCGATGCTAAAAAGCAGCCGACTTACAAGTTGGGGTATGGCTTGATATATGAATCAAGAATGTTTTGGGTTTGGTTGATGGCGATCGTAGAAACAATCGACTTACAAGGTTTAAAAAATTGCTTGATTAAGTCAAGAATTAGTTTTAAAAGCAATTTAGGTGTGAATGAAAATAAGATGCATACATAATATTAACATCGTACATTCATAACAAATGAATCGGAAAAAATAAAGTAAAGAAGAGAAGTGTACGGATTATAATCAAGACGCAAAGATGCGAATCAAAGCCATGTATGCGAAGATGTACAAAAGCTACCATAAGAAATTAGATCGGATCTAAACATAATGATGTTAGATCGTTGTTCTTAACAT
The DNA here is from genome assembly GCA_022829125.1 of Lathyrus tuberosus. Lineage (NCBI taxonomy): Eukaryota > Viridiplantae > Streptophyta > Magnoliopsida > Fabales > Fabaceae > Lathyrus > Lathyrus tuberosus. The sequence continues at coordinate 5,370,927 of JALAZF010000306.1, read as the reverse complement.
AAAAACACAAATTGTTTCTGCATAAGCGGTCATCGCAAGTCGAATCAAGAATAAACAAGACAATAATATTAAATAAAATCACAAACTACAAATCGAAATGTGAATCGGAATGTGCAAAAAGTGGATCGCCGCCATGCTAAACCGTCTGGTGCATTTAAAATCGAAATACAACAATAACCAATCATAGAACCGCACATAAACCAATAAGATCGACTAATAGTTTGCTACACTCAACGTGATCATCGCAATGGATCCAAATCGTGCAGATCTAAATTTATAAAAAAGAAACGCAAAGAAAAAGGAATTTTAAAATGTGATAAAAACTTAACAATATTGCTAACGCGAAAATGCGATCATCGCAACCGGATCAAACTAAACATAAATGTCATGCATTGTGCACACAAATATGTGATTAGCATATCGACACTATTTGATCCGAATAATCTAAAATAAAATAAAATTAACAATATACAATATACAATATATTATATATATATATATATATATATATATATATATATATATATATATATATATATATATATATATATATATATATATATAACGAAGCAGTATGTTTATAATATGTATATACATATGTTTGAACGTTCCAGAAAAATATGCATGGCGGTTACTGTACAAATTTGATATGTTACCATGTTAGCTTATTATAATATGTATATAGTAAGCGATTCACATGTTGGTAAACTCCAAGACACAGTAGCAACGTATATACTCTTTGATGATTTGAAAACGGCTGCGTATATCTTCTCTTGGTCCTCCTTTCACTCACCAGCACCAACCATATATATATATATATATATATATATATATATATATATATATATATATAGACTAAATTAGGGTTAACTTTTAATTGTCAATAATATTTTTAATATTTATTTTAAAACTCAAATAACTAATATTAGTTAAAACTAAAATAAAAATAAATATTTAAAATAAAATTAAAATGAAAACACTAATTATTCTATTTATTTATTCTATATATTTAGACAAAAATGTAAAAATAAACGGACTCAAAATAAATAAAAGTCAGGTGCGAAAGTGCTCAAAAAATAAATCAAATGCACCAAAATGATTAGCGCGAAATAAAGGACTAGGAAAAATGTTGCGTTTGGTCAGATTTTAAAATAAATTTTGATCCGTTAAAATGCTCAAACTGATCAAAATGCTATAAAAAATAGTTGGAAAAATAAAATGAGCATGCCAGGTTAAATTACGTGAACCGTAGATTAATATAATTAGCGTTTGCAAGCTCGATTTTCAATTTTTCCGTCCATTGATTTTACGCACATTTGAGATTTAGTTTGACCAGTCTGTCTGTAAATCCGAGAAATCATTTCGGGTGGCATTTTAGGCACTATCCGAGATGAAATTCAGGCAAAGTAAAAATAAAGTCAGATGCATGAAAAATTTAAAATGCCTCGGACAAAATTGGGGTATGACAAACATCAATTTTTAATTCATCACATTTTCCTTCTTCATACATAGTTTGTTCACTATGCATAAACTCACTACAATGATGAATTTTCAAATTCAGGTATTCTTCAGTTTCTACCTAAGTCTAGAAATTTTAAAATTAGAAAGGGAGCAAAAACTAGGATACCCCTAATCCCTAAAATGATAATTTACCATGCGGAGAAATTGAAGATACCCTTCAAATTGAAGCCCTAAATAATAAGCAGATAACATGTCTTTGATGCATGAACATAAGATAACATTGAAAACCCTAAAATCCTAACAACAGAAAAGATAAAACCTTAAATGGTAAAAAAGATGAGAGTTCAGCTCTACAAGAACACAACTTAACATTTAAAACCTAAAATCCTAACACCAAAAAAACGTAAACCCCTAAAATCTGAAATAGATAACAAAGAAAGTGATACTAACCACGTATCATTCAATGTAGTCTGCTTCACTCGTTTTCACCTTTGATTACGATGTCTCTTTCACTTGCTTTCATATTCGCACTACAATAAATAACATTTTTCATGACCAAACTTTCACCTCGAACAATAGAAAACTGAGGTATAAAGCCAAGGCGCGCTGTTTTTTTATTATTTAAAAAAAACAAAATATAACATGAATTCCCTTGGTTTGACTTAAAACTGAGGTGAAAAGAACTCAGTACAAGCATCGATTCCCAGCTATCGCAGTTTATGATTCTATTTATTTATAAGTGTAAAGAAAATGTTCTAACCCTTCAGTTTTCGATTTAACTGAGGCACAAGATAATAATATTTTACTATAAAAGCATTCGTTAAATAGATTTTACCCTAATCCTTACTAATATGAAGCCGCCCCAAACTCACAAGCATCATTCTTTGGGATGGATTGCAAGACAGAAAAAATCTTCAATGTTCTTCAATCTTGAACAAAACATTTTTTTTCTGCCCTTACTATCCATCCCTACATAATGGTGTTGATGTTGTCGTTGTTAAATAAGGGAGCTCAACTTTTGATGAGTACTCAGTTGATAGATTAGATGGGCGAAAAATCATTCTTGTTTCAAAAAAATTGTTTTAATGGGTATGCAACAAAATTGGGATATCACCGTTGTAAACAATGTATTTTAATATTTTGTGTAAACAATATATTTAAAAAAAATAATTATGCACCTGGGTTTTCTATAACACCGAGGTGATAGTTAAAAGCAGAAGATATAAACCTCGATTTTATAGTAAAACCAAGGTGGTTAGTAATCATATTTTACTATAAAAGCACTCGTTAAATAGATCTCTGGGGTGAACTGCAAGTGCAGAAAATAAAAATTCTCATTGGGAAACAGATATCTAGCATCTTGCATTTGACCTAGACATGAAAAATAAAAATTCACCTCATTTTCTTCTTGGTCACGGGATAGTTAAGTTTTTTTTTACTATATTCATCGTCCTTAAACAAATCTTTGTCGTCCATTTAATGTTTATAATCACTCAAGAATCTGCCATTAGTGATCCGCGTGAAATCTAAGGGACACCCGTTATAAAAGCATGCTGAATATTGAAAATCTAACCTAAATGAAACATGAAGCGCTTGAAACATAAATACGTTTGGAAAAGTTCTTAAGATGGATTGCAAGAGCAGAAAATTACTTGAGTTTAAGGTTTGTTTTCTTAAATACTTATTTGAGCACCAAATCATATATTTGAATATTCATTTTATTTATCTAACCCTAATTTTGTTTTGCTTCAGAAACAAATGCATGCAAGATTCGTAGAGAATAATCTTGCACCCAATATGTGATCTTCCCCAAGATTCACTAATTCGAAGATCTAAGATATTGATCTTTGGGGAATTTTGATTTTTACCATGTAATATTCTGTGTAAACAATGTAATATTATGTGTAAACAATGTAATATTCTTGGTAAACAATGTAGTATTCTGGGTAAACAATGTAACAATTTAAAAAAATAATAATAATCATACCCCTCGGTTTTCGAGATAAACTGAGATGAAAGATACATTAGTTTTGGAAATAATAAAAGTTTTGCCATTAGGTTTCGAACCCATGTGCATTTAATATTACCTCTCGGTCTTAATTTTGTCGAGGTGATAAATGGAGAGTTTTCATGTCGCCCTTCGTTACCTCGCTTCTATAGTCGAGGTGTTATGCATTTCACGTCCGAGGTAAGAAGCTCTTTTTGTATTAGTTTCAATTACGATCTTACCTTCAAATATTCTTCAAACTTATGTCTTCCACTCCTTATCTCCTTTGAAGTCGCCTTTTTTTGTTTGCTAGGGTTTTGAAATGCAAAAGAAATTAAGAATTAATCTTAGCCAGTCCAATTTTAACTTCATTTAATCTCCACATCAGCTATTTTATCTCCACATTAGCGCCTAATTTCCACATCTACGTCGTGTAGCTATTTCATTTGATTTTTTACTAACATATCTAACATAAAGGACAAACATGACATGTTATGAAGAGATAAAGGATGAAATTGGTATATTTAAAAGATAAGGGATCAAAATGGACCCAAGATAAAGATAAGGGACCAAAAAGGGTATTAATCCTTAAATTAAATGATAGGAAATGTTATGAAACTAAAAATAGAGGACCCAATATGATATAGGTACCTAAAGTTGAGACTTGAGTTTTTATTGCAGAAATGCTTTACAGTTTCCAACACTAAATAGTACCTTAATAGCAGTTGTTCAAACTATATGACCGGTGATATAACCCTATTTTCCCCCATATCTCCCAAGAAGGGAGGTTTTGTCTCTTATGGTGATAATAATAAGGGGAAAATTTTAGGTTTTAGTACCATTGGTAAGTCCCCCATTCTAATGATTGGGGAAGTTCTATTGGTTAAAGTATTAAAACATAATTTTACTTTTGATTCTTCTGGTTGCATGATCATTAAATCTATTATGTGACTTTGGTAAGTCTATTATGTTACAAAGGTAACAAAGCAACTTTTGATTCTTCTGGTTGCATGGTCATGAAATCTAAATCAAATGAAAGTCTTTTTACGAGCTCAAGAAGTGGAAATATCTACACGGTGGATATAAATAAAATTCCTTCAATTGATGTATGTATCTTGATTAACGAGGATGAATCTTGGCTATGGCATAGGAGAATAACTCACATCCATATGGACCACTTAAACAAGCTGGTCCATGAGGATCTTGCAGATGGTCTTCCGAACTTGCACTTTGAAAATAACAAATTATGTGATGCATGTTAAAAGGGTAAGCAAGTAAAGGCCTTTTTTAAAGAAATTTTTTTCCATTGACCGGTCCATACAACTGCTTCACATGGACCTCTTTGGCCCATCTAGAATTGTAAGTCTTGGTGGAAATGTTTACGACCTTGTAGTTATGGATGACTACTCTCACTACACCTTGACATTATTCTTATCTCAAGACATGTTTGTTGCCCTTCGAAAACTAGCGAAGGTTATCTAGAACAAAAAAAAAAGAGTAAGCATTGCATCCATCAGAAACTACTATGATGGAGAATTCTAAAATGAGAAATTAAAAAAAAAATTGTAACGAGAACGATATTTAGCCTTCTTTTTCCACTCCACGAACTCCTCAACGAAACAACGTAGTATAGAGGAAAATATATCTCTAGAAGAGCTAGAGAGAATGATGCTCAATTAGACAAATCTTCGTAAATACTTATGGGTTGATGTTATAAGCATTGTTTTCTATGTTATGAATCGTGTCTTTATAAGAGCGATTCTAAACCAAATTCCCTATGAACTATTTCAATGAAGAAATAAATTTCAATGAAACCTATGCTCCTATATCTATATTAGAGGCCATAAGGATGTTATTAGTTTTTTCATGCATCATGAATTTTAAGTTTTTTCAAATGGATTTAAAAAAGTGTTTTTCTAAATGGGTACATCTAATAGGAGGTATTTGTCGGTCAACCTCTAAGTTTTATCAATTTGACCTTTCAGATCATGTTTTCAAACTTAAGAAAGCTTGATACGGTCTGAAACAAGCTCCTAGAGCATGATAGGATCGTCTAAGCAAATTCTTGCTTGAAAATAATTTTCAAAGATGACAATTTAATAAAACACTTTTTATCAAGAAACCTGAGAATGGAATTTTACTAGTTCAAATTTATATCAATGATATCATCTTTGGTGCCACTAACGAATCCTCATGCAAGAATTTTTCTAAAATGACGCAAAACGAATTCGAAATGTCAATGGTGGGGGAGCTTTGATACATCTCAGGGCTTTAAATCCATCAATCTAAGGAAGGAACCTTCATTAATCAAGCTAAATATTGTAAAGAATTGCTAAATAAGTTTGATATGGAGAAGTCCAAAATAGTAGCCACTCGAATTGGAACTTCATGCAACCTTTACAAGGAATAAAATGGAAAACTAATCGAGGAGAGTAAATATTGATGTATGATAGGCTCTATCATTTATCTCGTTGCATGTCATCCTGATATCATGTTTGTTGGGTATCTTTATGCTCGTTTTCACGCATCCCTAAAAGAATCACATCGCAGTGCAACAAACACATATTGATATATCTCACTGGTATACAACAAATGTGGTTTATCATACCCCAAGGAAGAGGGTTGTGACTTCGTTGGGTACACAAATTATGATTTTGTTGTGTGCAAATTGGATAGGAAAAGTATCAGCAATATGTGTCACTTACTTGGAAGCTCTCTTGTCTCCTAGCATAGTAAGAAACAAGCAAGTGTTGCACTATCCACAAATGAGGCAGAATACGTTGCTATAGGTAGTTGTTGCTCACAATTATCTTGATGAAATTACAACTTAGTGATTATGGAATTAATCTTGAAGTTGTCCCAATAAGATGTGACAACAATAACGCCATAAACCTCACAAAAAAGTTTAATACTTCACTCTCGGGGTAAACACATTGAGGTTAGGTACCATTTTATTAGGGATCGTGTTGAAAAATGGGAATACACACTTGAGTTTGTGACTTCATCTAATCAACTCATAGACATTTTTACAAAACCACTTCTTAAAAATGCATGTTTTTCATAAGGACTAAATTAGGAATCTAAAACCAGCCATACATAGATTGGTATGCTTATATGATGATATGTGATTTATGTGTTATATTTGTTTCCGGCCTTTTTTATTATGCCATGGGGAGAGAAGTATACACACAGAGGGAGTAGAGTATATTCTCTACTCACGTGAAGGGGAGCTTACCCACTCCAAAAATTTACCCATCTATTATCTCTTTTACCACATCCTTAAGAGATGCATTGTCATCATAAAAAGGGAGAAAATGTGGACCTATAGGCTTGCAGGTGTGAAGTTGATGATTCCGATGACAACCTTCCTAGTGTTTTGAAGACGACAACGTTAATGATTGTTGAAGTCGGTGGCGATATCTTTCCAAATCTTGGATAATGGTGATTAACTTGAAGATATTTTAAGCCTTATCAAGTATAAGATTCAAGGTTCCAATAAAGTTCTTATATGATTGACATATCTAGAAAAGGAACTTGAAATCTTCAGAGTTATGAAAGAGATAAAGTATGAAAGCTCGCGCGATCGTGTCTGAGTGACCAGAGTCTTGTGAAAGTAGTTGAGTAACTCCTAAGATACTAAGGAAACTCACACAAATACCTAAATCACTTTTAAGGTCTCTCTTTACTTAACAAAATCACCTAATTTTTTTTCAAGGCCTGGATGGTTGATTAGAGGATTGTCTGCTTGATTAGGACAATTTGTTCAACTATCTAATCAATTAGATCATAGGCTTAATCAATTAGATGATGCCTAATCAAGTATATAATCGATTGTGATAGTCTCTTAATGACTGGTAACAACTATCTATCCAGACCATCCATTTTGGGCATCAATAATAGATTATTGGATGTACCTATTATATTAGCTTAATCGATTAGGCCACTAATTCAACCCATAGAGTTTTCCCTTTTTTAGAAAAATTTTCTTCTATATAAAGGATGTATTTTCTTATTTCATTTCACACCATAATTTGGAGTTTTCCTAATTCATTATAATTTATTTATCTCTTTGATCTCTTTTTCTTTCACCAAAGTTGCCTTAGTGCCTTATTAGTGAAACCTGCTTTTGAGGAAAGAGTTGTAAAGGTTTCGTGCCACTAGTGTTATTTTCAAGAGTGGGATACTCTTTAAGAATTGAGTTTGGTTCTTATGCTCAACCACTTGCAAAATCTCTATTTTGTTATAGAACTCAACCTGGAAAAGTTATGTTTGGTTATTGAGATCAGCCTATAAATATCTACCCAATTTGGGAGTTTAGCATGTGGAAAATCTATGTTTTTGTTAGGGGCATAAGCAAGTGTAAATTCTCTTGACTCGACTGTATCAAGGATTCATGGGCATAACCTATACAAACTCAATATAATAGTGAAATCTCAAGAAGATCTTTAGGGGACAAGACTAGGTCAGTGTTTGATTGAACCCGAATAATTCTCTGGTGCCATCTTTATAACCCTTATCTCTTTAATTTTTTTCTATTTACTTTTTCTTTTCGCTGTATCTATCTCTGATCTCGAGATAACGAGACAATTTTCCTTCTAAGTAATAACATTCTAAATATTACTTAAGTATATCTTTTGCATACCATTCTAAATATTTTAATGAGGTTTAGCTTTATGTTTCATTGTTATAAATAGGAATCCGACCTTAAGTATATCTTTTTCATACCATTCTAAATATTATATATGTAAGGCTAACCATCTTAGATTGATTCATTGATTAGAGATTGATCATTGTGATATTAAGGTTTGGTTTTTAATTTTAATTTAGAATGGTGTTTCTATTTCTTTTCTTTCAAACCCCTTTTCTTTCAATTTTAATTTGATTGTTGGTTAATAATTAAAAGTCGTGTTTGTTCCTACTCTAAATTGAAGTAATAGATTGATGATTCAGTATAATATAGGGGTATTCAGTTTAATTTAAATGGATAGTAATTTTAATTCGAATAGGGTTTGTTAGGATCTATAACGGTTGTTGTAGGTTTGGGATGATTATGTTTTTGTTTTTGTAATGGTTGTTCCAATAATTATTATTTATCTCCAGTAGTTGTTTAGTGTATAAATTCATGTAATAATAATCTTATCAGTTGATTGTTTAGCGTTACACACTTAATTTTGTCCTTTAATTTTTACTTTGTACACTTCTTTCAATACTTTAATAGGGTTAATTTAGTAAAAGTGGTCTATCTTATGACAACATTATTACATTTCTTAATTTGTGTGAAAAAACCTTAAACGATAGTCATTTTGAAACGGAGGGAGTATTTGAATACTTATAAATTATAATCCATGTTGGAGAAAACATCCAAACTTTTCTTGGAGAGATCAACAAGATGGACCCTACATACAACATTCAAGGATAAGTCAAAGGGGTAAATCAAATCAACCATCATCCCCACCAAAGAAACCAGATTGGGAATTAGCTCTTAACATGATGGCTTCCCAAACATGTTGTGTCATGGAAGAGTCCATGAATGATCGAAAAATGCTTCAACATTGATAAGTGTGTGTTTTACCTGTTTATCATTATTATTTTAAAAGACTTATTAGATTACTTACACTCGGGGTAATATAAAAAATAATCCCAATTTATACTATATCTAAATATTGTGCTAAAATTATGCACTGATCATATTTTTATTATCTTTTGATTACCATATGTTAAGGCCAAATTGAAGCCAAATCCGGTGGGATAATTATATATTGACCAACGAATCCATTGGGTTTAAAGTTTCATCACAATGAAATCCACTTGATATGTTTTTATGTCTAGAAATGAGAATTTCTTCTGAGTCGAATATTTGCTAGACTTGTCACGAATCAGATGAACTTCACAACCTTAAAAAATGGTCCCTTTAAAGACTCAATCTTTTATTTCAAACCACAAATTGAAAAGGAGAATATTACTTATATAAAGAGAGGGAATGAAGAAATTAATAAAATAAATAAATGTTTTATATGCTTAGATTATGAACGCTTTCAACTTGTGTGGTATCAAGGTTATTCTAGGAGATGTCATGGAATTCAAGTTTGTAACCAAGAGGAATTAATACGTTGAAAAGGGATTAATTTTCTGGCTAATGTGAGTGCTTCTATATTTTGAGTAATGTCAAAACTAGAAAGTATAGTGTTATGTATATTGGACGGTATCCTCTCATTCTAGATATGCATCTTGTCATTAGGAAGCATTTAAATTAGTTTGAAAAGGAGTCAATATCATATGTGCATTGAAAAATATGTTTTGGGGCATTAAAAGCCATTTCAGGTCGATCTATGCAAGAACATGTCGACATATATGAGCCTCGACTTCAGTATAGGTCGACACATGGATCCTACAGGTCAGCTCCCATAGAGCAGTATTAAAGTCTGTAGGTTCTGCCCATAGGTCGCCTCATAGGCTGCCAGATAGGCCGACCCATGACCTTCACATGCCGACCTATGACCTTCATAAGCCGACCTAACAACACGCATAGGCCGGCCTATTGCTTTCATAGGCCGACCTATATGTTTTTCCCATCCAAAAATTTTAGTTTTGCTCAAACTTTTTGCATCCGTTTACCCATTTTCTTCACATACCTATATATACTCAAACATACATCTTCTTCTAGGCAAGGCTTCCTAGTGAATAAAACCTAAACAAAACCAAATTAAAAATTTTCCCATCATCTTCATCCCTTCTTCTATGCATACCCACAATTGAACTACACATAGTCATTTTTTGATTAGGTGGCCATCTAAATTAGGGTTGATAACATCCAATTAGGTTTGGTGTAACCGAGAATATTGGGTTAGGGGTTTGTGTTTTTCAAATAAGAAAACCAAGGTGGGATTTTCCTTCAAGACCGAGTTGATTTGAAGGTTCTGGACAAGATCACGTCAACATAGATTCGACCGAGTGAAAGCCTTGGAACAAGGTGGTTTCCTTGCAAGGGAGTAGCGCGAGACGGTGAATTGTGTTCAGGAATCTTAGGTTTCAACAAGTTGCGTGCTCTGGATAATCGAAGGATTGTAGCCGCATTGTTGGTCACTTGATCAAGCTTTGATCAAGGGTTTGGAGGTGGAAGAATTAACACAAAACAATAGGATTTTTTGGGTTCGCATTCTTCATCTCTTGTAGAAAATTTTTTGCAAAGAAAATGTTAGTAGAACTATCTCAATTCAATTTTGAATTGAGGGCGGACATACCCATAGGGAGTTTGATTAGGAAATTGCCTAAACAAATCTTGGTCTCTCTCTCTCTCTTCATCTATTTATCTCTTTTATTGTTGATTACGCAATTTATCGAGTTCGTCGTTGTTTGATCAATTCAATTGGAAATTGTTTTCTACTATCTTTTAAAGGTGTTGGTGGTGACATAATCACAATCACTTTGATTGTGATAGGTTTTAATATCAACAAAGCAAACTATATTTCCAATTGTTATCGATCGCACATCAAGTGTTCGATAAATTGTTTGTGTGTATTTTGTTTGTATTTTGGTTCATTGGATATATGAGTTACGATTAACATTGCATTTAATTGATTTGTAGCTTGATCATTGTTGAACATTTACGTTCGTTATCACTCTGTTTGGTTTGCGATACGTATGTTGCTTTTCGATAATAGGTTCGGTTAGACGATTTAATCCGGGTCGTTTTTCCACTGCACCAATGTTTTGAAAATATATTTTTGCCAAAAGTTTTTTGTTGTAAAATTTGTGATCTATTCACCCCCTCTAGATCGAAGCCTATCGTCTAACAAGCAGCATCAAAAGCTCTGGTTCATTCTGTGCTTGAGATACATTTCTTAGAAGAATGGCTACCGAACCTAAGGGTGCGTACAATAGAGCACCAATTTTCACCGGCAAAAATTATGGCTATTGAAAAGCACTTATGCATATTCATGTCAACTCCGTTGACAAAGGTATTTGGGATGCTATCCAAAATGGTCCAAATGAAATATTTATGACCAATGAAGATGGTGTCACAATACCTAAACCGAAAGCACGATGGGATGATAATGATAGGAAATTGTGGTCACATGATTGGAAAGCGAAAAACATTCTCACTTCTGCCTTGGGAGTTGATGAGTTTTATCACATTTCTCATTGTGAGACCGCCAAAGCTATGTGGGACGCATTAGATATTGCCCATGAGGGTACTAATGATGTCAAATAAGATAGGATCAACACATTGAATCAAGATTTTGAGGTGTTTGAGTAGGGAATGGAAACCAAAGGTCACTGCTATTAAAGAAGTAAATGATCTTAAGTCGCTTGATCTTACGACTTTGTTTGGTAAGTTGGAAGAGCATGAGCAAGAGCTTACTTGCTTGGAAAAATACAAAAAGGAATACGAAAAGCGATCTAAGAGTGAAAAAGGGAAAGACAAAGATGAAGGGGAGAAGTCTATAGCTCTAAAGACTTCTAGCTCAAGGCCTTCATATTGTGAGCATTGTAGTAGTGAGAGTGATGATGACAAGAACTCTTGTGAGGAAGATGTGGGGATGTTCGTAAGGAGATACCAACGATACATAAGGAAGAATGGTGTTAAAAATTCTAACAAGAACATAGCCAAGTTTTGAAGGTTGACAAGTTCCTCCAAGGATGATGTAGATAGAAAGATAAAGCTTAGATGTTCTTGCTATCATTGTGGTGAAATTGGTCATTATAGACCAGAATGTCCCATGAGAATAAAGGATAAAGAAAGAATCCATCACAAGTCTTCTAGAAAGTCTAGAAAAGTTCATGCCGCGTGGGAAAGTGCTAGTGATTCTTCTAGTGATGAAACCATAACTTTAAGTGTGGAATCAACTCGAACTTGTCTCATGGCTAAAGGGAAGAAAAAGAAGAATGTTGAATGTCTTAAATATACAAAAAATATGTGGTATATTGATAGTGGATGTTCAAGGCATATAACAGGTGACATATCTATTTTCATTGACTTCGTGCCAATGAGGAAGGGATTCATCACATATGGAGATAAACAAAAAGGTGTTATACTTGAAAAAGTTAGTGTAGGTAATCCCTCATCTACTACTATATCTGATGTTATGCTAGTTGATGGCCTTAAACATAATCTTCTAAGCATAATCTAACTTTTAGATAAGGGTTTCAAAGTTACCTTTACAAAATCTTGTTGCTTGTATTGTGCATGATGAAAAGAAGGAATTTATGTTTAAAGGCTTGAGGGTAAATAATACTTATATGCTAAGCCTAGATGATGTATCCATAGGAGGTGCTAAGTGTCTTGCCACCATAAGTGAAAACTCTTGGTAATGGCATAGACGCCTAGGTCATATTAACTTTGATCTATTGAACAAAGTATCCTCAAAGGATTTGGTGATTGGTCTACCTAAAATAAAGTTCACTAAAGACCACCTATGTGAAGCTTGTCAAATGGGGAAGCAAAAGAGAATCTCTTTCAAATCTAAAAACCTTGTTTCTACCGCGAGACCTCTTGAGCTTCTTCACATGGACCTTTTTGGGCCCTCTAGGACCAAAATCATAGGTGAAAATTACTATGGCTTTGTTATTGTAGATGATTACTCAAGATTTTATTGGGACTTGTTCTTGTCAAGTAAAGATGAAACCTACCCAGCTTTTAAGCAATTTTCTAGGTTATTTCAAAACAAAATAAATTTGAAAATTATTTCCATTCGAAGTGATCATGGAGAGAGTTTCAAAATCACCTATTGGAAAAGTATTGTGACAAACATGGGATTAAGCATAACTTTTCGGCTCCTAGAACTCCACAACAAAATGGTGTTGTGGAACGTAAAAATAGAATCCTTGAGGAGCTAGCGAGGACTATGCTTAATGAGGGCAATTTGCCTAAGTATTTTTGGGCGGACGCCATTAACACGGCTTGCTATGTCATGAATAAGGTACTTATACGTCATATTCTAGATAAGACCCCTTATGAACTACTTAGAGGTAGAAAGTCTAATGTTTCTCACTTACTTGTCTTCGGATGTAAATGTTATGTTTTGTACAATAATAGAGATAATATTGGCAAATTTAATGCAAAAGCCGATGAGGGTATCTTCCTCGGATACTCATAATCTAGTAAGGCGTATAGGTTTTATAATAAGAGATTGCTTATAGTTGAGGAGTCCGTACATGTTACCTTTGATGAGTCTCATCCAAAAGATGTTGGGAAAGGTGTTATTTTTCATGATGTAGGTGTGTCTTCTCAATATATTCTCAATGGAACCAAACAAGGAATTGATCAACCTAAAGTGGTGGATGATGAGAAGAAAGAAGATGACAATAATGAATAGGAAAAGGAAGAAAATCCTGCTACAGTGGAAGGTCTACCATTGACTTGGAAGACATCAAAGGATCACCCTATCAACAACATACTTGGAGACATCACAAAGGGAGTCACTACTCGCTCTAAGATAAGTAATTTCTGTTATCACTTTGCGTTTGTGTCTCAAGTAGAGCCTAAAAATGCTAAAGATGAATTGCTTGATGAGAATTGGCTTATGGCCATACAAGATGAACTAAATCAATTTAAAAGAAACGACGTTTAGGATCTTGTCCCTCGTCATAAAGGTCATCAAGTAATCGGCACCCGCTGGGTTTTTAGGAACAAACTTGATGAAAACAAGGTGATATCCCACAATAAGACCCGGCTAGTGGCGCACGACTATAACCAAGAGGAGGGCATCGATTATGAGGAAACTTATGCTTCAGTGGCTCGACTAGAGGTTATACGTATTTTGCTAGCCTATGTTTGCGCTAAGAATTTCAAGTTATATCAAATGGACGTGAAAAGTGTGTTTCTAAATGGATTTATTAATGAAGAAGTGTATATAGCTCAACCCCCTGGTTTTGAACGTCATGAGTATCCAAACTATGTGTAAAAGCTCAAAAGAGCTTTGTATGGTCTCAAACAAGCCCATAGGGCTTGGTATGAGCGGCTAAGAAAATTTTTATTTGACCAAGGATACTCAAGGACAAAAGTAGATATTGCTCTATTCATTTAGCGCCAAGGGAAGCACACCTTTCTAGTTCAAGTTTACGTTGATGATATTATATTTAGGTTAACTAATATGCAACTCATAAAAGATTTCTCTAAGCTTATGCAGAAAGAGTTTGAGATGAGCCTCATGGGGGAGTTGAATTACCTCCTTGGGCTTCAAATCAAGCAATTGAAAGAGGGTACATTGGTGTGTCAAACAAAGTATTGCAAAAAATTGCTAAAGCATTTTGTCATGGAAGATGCAAAGTCTATCAATACACCTATGGACACAAATGGTAATTTGGAAAATGACTCAAATGGTAAGGATGTAGATGTGAAGAAACATAGAGGTATGGTCGACTTTCTTCTATATCTTATCGCATCTAGGTCATACATTATGTTTAGCGTATGCATGTGTGCCCGTTATCAATCTGCTTCTAAAGAATATCACCTAAAAGCCGTCAAGCGTATTCTTAGGTATCTTCACGGTACCTCTCAATATGGGCTTTGGTATTCTAAAGGAAGCAATTGTAACCTGGTTGAATACACCGACTCCGATTTTTCCGGTTGTAAATCGGATAGGAAAAGCAATAATGGAACTTGCCACATGTTTTCGAATGCCTTAGTAAGTTGGCATAGCAAAAAGCAAGTTTTTGTTGCGTTGTCAACCATCGAGGTGGAATATGTTGCGGCTGGTAGTTGTTGTACCCAAATCTTGTGGCTCAAGCAACAATTACTTAATTTTGATATAAACTTGCAACATATTCCCGTTATGTGCGACAACACTAAAGCTATAAATCTAACCAAGAATACAGTGCTACATTCACGCACTAAGCACATTGAGATTCGCCATCATTTCCTATGTGATCGCGTTGAAAAAGGTGATGTCGTATTCGATCATGTTGATAGTAAATATCAACTTGCTGATATTTTTCACAAAACCACTTGCAACCGAACCATTTTTCAACATCCGAAGGGAATTGGGGATACTCGATATCTCTAATCTTGCCTAGCATGTCATTTTATTGCATGCACTTTATATACTCTTACTCTAATCATTGTTGAGAGTTTCATATTATAAAAGTGCATGGTTCATCAGTCTACATGAGAGGTAATATTGTTCCTTTTCTTTCTCTTGCTTAGTGAGTTTTCTTGTTGTTACTAGTACTCCAAATGACTAATACCCTTGATGAATGAAGTAGTTTATCAACTCTCACTTCCAAAAATTACCATTGATCTCTATCAATTATATGCTTATAGTGATGTTGTGATATTCCTTCTATATACTTGAAACATTTTCTTTAGTGCATTTACCTTGTTATGTATTTGCCATGAACTTTGGTTGAACATGTTTTGATGTTAAAATGGATTCTTGCTGTGTGTCACCATTATGGTTACATCTATATTTTTGGTTTGAGTGGTGATGACTTCGTTAATCGCCTTGCTAGAGCATATGTGTGTGTAGCATTTCGGGGGCATCAAAAGCATATGTCACGTAATTGTGTTGCTTTTGTAGCAGCTCAAGGGTTCACTGCTACATTATATCTTTCATTGTTCATGTTTCCTTATTTTATTTTAGCACTATGATCGACAATTGTGTTCTATTGTTCTTTAGTGTGATTGTACTTATGTTTAGGCATTCTAAATCAATATGCATATCATTCTATGTGAATGTTTTCATATTGATGTTCTTCTCTTTGCAAATTTCCTATGTGTGGTATTTTGTCTTTGTTTGTGATTATCGATACTTCTAATTGTTTGCTTGTTTTCTTTTTGATGTTGTCAAAGGGGGAGAAGTATACAAGATAAAGGAGGAGGATACACATATTCAGGGGGAGTCTTCAAAAAGACAACAACATCACTAAACGCATTGTCTCATGTTTTGCCATCATAAAAAAGGGGGAGTATGAGAGTACTTGTATATTTTGAGTGATGTCAAAACAAGGAAAGTATATCGTTATGTATATTGGATGGTATCCTCCTATTCTAGATATGCATCTTGTTATTAGAAAGCATTTAAATCAGTTAGAAAAAGGAGTCAACATCATATGTGCATTGAAAAACATGTTTTTGGGCATTCAAAGCCATTTCTGGCATACCTATGCAAGAACAGGCCGACCTATATGAGCCTTAGCTTCAGTATAGATCGGCACATGGATCCTACAGGTCGGATCCCATGGAGCAGTATTAAAGCCTGTAGGTTCTGCCCATAAGTTGTCCCACAAGATGCTAGATAGGTCAGCCCATGACCTTCACAGGCCGACCTATGACCTTCACAGGCCAACCTGAACAACACGAATAGGCCAACCTATTGCTTTCATAGGCCGACCTATATGTTTTTCCCATCCAAAAATTTCAGTTTTGCTTCAACTTTTTGCATCCTTTTGCCCATTTTCTTCACATACTTATATATACTTATACATGCATCTTCTTCTAGACAAGGTTTCCTAGTGAATAAAACCTAAACAAAACCAGATTAAAAAGTTTCCCATCATCTTCACCCCTTCTTCTATGCATACACACAATTGAACTACACATAATCATTTTTCGATTGGGTGACCATCTAGATTAGGATTGATAAAGTCCAATTAGGTTTGGTGCAACCATGGTTGTCAAACTCGCGGGTAAACTCGTAAACTCGTACGAGTTTACAGGTCTAAGAAGCAAAAATGAGTAGACTCCTGCATAGAATCATTTTTGATAGACTCGAGTAGACTCGTCTAGACCCGCACAAACTCGTATAGACTCGCGAGTCTATGGAAAGTTTACGAGTCTATAATTTTTTTTTAATTTTGTTTTTTTTTTAACTAAAAAAAGGCCCAAACTCCCTAAAATATTTATTTTATTAAAAAAACCCTTCTTTGTTTGCTTGTACAAGAATTAGAAAGTCGCTCTCATAGTCTCTTTTTTAAAAAAAAAATCTTCCTTCCTTCATCGACGATGTGCGTTTGTTCTGTATCTTACTTTGTTCGCGTTCATTTTTGTAAATCAGTCATTTGTTGTGTAAGTATTTTTCTTATATATTTCACTTGGATATTTCTCTTGTATATTCTCTTGCGTAAAGATGATGAATTGATAGTTGAAGATCCTAATGCAGAAAATGTGCAAGTTGAAGTTAATGTTGGGAAAGATGATGTTATTGTTAATAATGTTGTGGAAGTTGATTTTATTGTTACTAATGTTGTGCAAAGTGCTGGTGGTGGTGGCGGTGGCAATTCTGAATTAGGTGGAAGTGAAACATCAAGTAATCCAACTTTGGTAAATGATGAAGTAGGTGTTTCATCGGTGGCAGAGGTTGATGATGATACTCAAGATACCGATAATAATGATGGTGATGATATTGGTGGTGATGATTTCACATGAGCTTTGGATGTTTAAATCCATTAGCATATCTGTTTTATGAGTTTTTTGCTTTATGTTGTAGCCAATTAAGAAGATATTAGTACTTTAACTCTTTAACTACATACTTTGCTATTTTGTTTGTTTTATTATTGAGTTTTTTGTTAAGAAATTTGTTATGGAGTATGATATTCAAAATTTGATGTTAATTGGTATTCTATTTTATATATCTGTATCATATTTTAGGCATTTTCAAGTTTAATATATGTATGTGTCATGTAGGTGTCACATACATTTTTAAAGTCATTTTTAATTTTTTATAGACTCGTACAAGTTTGCGAGTCGAGTCTGCGAGTCGAGTCCACGGACCCTTTACGAGTCTAAGTAGACTCGCGAGTTTGACAACCTTGGGTGCAACCGAGAATATTGGGTTGGGGGCTTTGTGTGTTTCAAATAAGAAAACCAAGGTGGGGTTTTACTTCAAAATCGAGTTAATTTGAAGGTTTTGGACAAGATCACGTCAACATAGATTCGATCGGGTGAAAGCCTTAGGACAGGGTGGTTTCCTTGCAAGGGAGTAGCGCGAATAGGTGAAGTGTGTTCGGGAATCTTGGGCTTCAACAAGTTGCGTGCTCTGGATAATCAGAGGATTGTAGCCGCATTATTGGTCACTTTATATCAAGGGTTTGGAGGTGGAAGAATCAACACAAAACAATAGGGCTTTTGGGGTTTGCATTCTTCATTTCTTGTATAAATTTTTTTGCAAAAAAAAAGGTTAATAACACTATCTCAATTCAATTTTGAATTGAGGGAAGACGTACCCATAGCGAGGCCGATTGGGGAACTTCCTAATCAAATCTTGGTCTCTCTCTCTTCATCTCTTTATCTCTTTTATTGTTGATTACGCAATTTATCGAGTTCGTCGTTGTTTAATCAATTCGATTGGAAATTGTTTTCTACTATCTTTTAAAGGTGTTGCTGGTGATATAATCACAATCTCTTTGATTGTGATAGGTTTTAACATTAACAAATCAAACTATATTTCCAATTGTTATCGATCGAACATCAAGTGTTCGATAAATTTTTTGTGTTTTGGTTCATTGGATATACGAGTTACGATTAGCATTGCATTTAATTGGTTCGTAGCTTGATCATTGTTGAACATTTACGTTCCTTATCACCCCGTTTAGTTTGCGATACATATATTGCTTTTCGATAGTAGGTTCGGTTAGACGATTCGATACGGGTCATTTTTCCGCTGCACCAATTTTTGAAAACAAATTTTTGCCCAAAGTTTTTATTGTAAAATTTGTGATTTATCCCCCCCCCCCCCCCTAGATTGAAACCTATCGTCTAATAGCTAAGCATTTAGGATTATAATATTTCGTTAAAGTCTTGTTGTTTCTTCTATTTATATGCAAACCGTATAACAAATACCGTGCTATAAGAATCTTTTATTAGTTCTCGTTAGCAATATCATGAAATTGAAGGGAGATATTTTCCTTCCTCGAGTTGAACATCAAATATAGACCACATTCATTAAGTAAAACGGGATTAAATTGGCTTAAATTAATATGGGTCAATGAAGATAGTTATTCCATAACATATTAGAAAATGTCATCAGTAATTTAAAAATGGATTAGTTATTTCCCTAACGCTTGTCCCTTCTTAAGAATCAAGTTGAGATAAGATTTCTTATCCCAAAACTCTATGAAATATAACCAGATTTCTTATCCTAACACTTTAAATTTTTACTTATGAAACCCCATTTAACTGAATTAGACCATATGTAAAAAAGGTGTAAGGAGGAAAATAACAAAGAATCCCAAAATAACATATATTTATAACTCTCAAATGAATACTGCATAACTAGTACAAACAAACAAAATTTTAAACCAAAATAGTAAAAAATGTGTGATATGCATTAGCAACAATATCTCTAGTTCCAATATTATGTTTCATAAAGACACCATAATTAAAAACGTTCCTCGAAAATTGAATCCGCATACGAGAAATAGAAATATCATGGGTTGTAAAAGCCTCAACCACGAAAAGTGAAATAGACACATCAAAAAGAGTGGATGTAATCATACTCTAAGGGAAGATAAAGAAATTATCACTTATTGACCAATACACAAGGGGGCCAAAAGGATGTTCCATGTCAATTTTCATGTCTCCTTGCAAATTCATATCTTCTCCAAATTTGATCTTTGACAACTTCAACCATGCAAAGCCAGGTCATATAATCAACATATAGACGAGAATGTGTTATGAACTCACATGGTTTACTTTCAGTAGTAAACCAATCACAAGTGAAAGGAAGCCTAAAGTTGGTAGGTTCAAAGAAGAAAGCATTATATGTCACATTGTTGGTACAAGAACAAAGAGTGAATTTGTCTTGAATGAGAAAAAAAATATCTTGGTGAAAGTTTTGATATTGGAAGAAATAAATCATAGTTTTCTCATGAAAGATAGATTAGGAAAGTAAGAAGAAGTCTGAAAACTAGTCCAGAGAATATGATCAGAAAGGAAAAAAACACAAAGTGAGAAAAAATGGAGTACTTGTCTAAGAGTATTGATAGAAGAGATTATCCAATAATCATCCAAGGGGATCACTGTATTAATTAAAAGACAAATATTATTGTTGATATAATTGAATCGGAAAAAGTTAAAGAGATTTTGACCATTCACAAGTCGAGGCAGTGTTTCTAACTACTCCCTCAGTTCCTTTTTAAGTGTTATTTATTTTTATTTTTTTTACACATATCAAGAAAGGTAATCAATATTGTTACTTTTCATACAATAATTTTTCTTTTACCTATAATACCCTTAGTTATTTATTATATTCATTTTATTTTTTTCTCTCTCTTTAATAATTATTTACGAGTAATTTTGACAAAAATGCATTTAATACTATCTTGAATTTTGCAAGTAACAATTAAAAAAAATAAAAAATTATTTGAAAAATGACATTTAAAAAAAATGAAAAGAGTATCAGTTTTCTATTTCGTGACATAATGATGACCATTTTACATGCAGTAATTATTAGTTACACCGCGTCAACTTATGACTCAAGGTTAATCAATAATACAATGCATATGACATTTGTTTATACTACATATTAATAAATTATAGATCACTTGAAATCGACATGACATGCTATTAATAAATAAATGAACTCCCATGAACCAATAACAAGACAAGTGAGTATGAATACCGCTAAATTCAAGTTAGTCAAATTATGCTCAAGTTTACTGGGTCTATCTTGATCCCTAGGATTGTAGACTAAGTCTCATAACGCAATAGAATTGAACAATTGAGTATTACCAATTAGGAGTGGACAAAGAGAATCCAACCAAGACTAACCGACTGAACCGAATAAGAATTCTTGCAGCGAGTCGGTTTTTTCGGACCTGCGGGTTAAGCGGATGAGATGATCGGATATGGCTGGGCAAGCATAGTCGGTTTCGGATGAATAAATTGGACCCTTCGGTCCCCGAACCCAACCGACAAATAATTTATTACACACACTTAAAACATTAACCCTCCTTATTTCTTGTGATTCTTAATTTCATTTCTCAGAAACTTGTTCCCTTTCCTCTTCATCTAACATAACCTAACCCTAAAACCATGCTTCTGCCGCCGTCACACAAACCCTAAACAATCCAAATCATCTACCATCATCACCATTTAATCTTGTTCATCAATGCTCAACCGACAACCACAAGGAGTTCCATTTCATTTCCAACGAGCTTTTGTCGTTTTCCGTCCTTTCCGTTACCCAAACAGGTTTGTATCGTTTCAATCACAGAGAAGAAAAGTTTTTAATCATTTGTTTTTATTTGTTTGTATCATTTTCATCCCTAAAAGTTTTGACTTCATGTGATATATTGTATTTTGTTTAAGAAATAAAGATATACAAGGAGATGGAGTTCTGTAAGGAGTTGGAGGAATTAGAGATATGCAAAATCCTTATAAGTCTAGATCTACTCTGAAACTATATTTTGGATGATTTCTTACCATCCCTTCTTCTCTATTTTCCTCTGAAATTATATTTCTTTTTCTGTCAAACTTCTAATGAGCCAAAAATGCTCAACTCTTTCTTGTCATATTTGTTTCACGAGTCCTAGAAATTTATATGTTTGTTCTGATCCATTTTCACATTATATAATGGCCTAGATTATGTGATGTATGTTTTTTTGTTCTGTTTGTATGAAATTATAGGAGCTAATATTTGTTAGTCATTTCTCCCTCAATCTTTAATTAAATGTTTATTTCAAAAGTGAGGATGGTAAAGCTTCAAGGTAGCTAGTGTTGTTCAATTCTCTTTTGAATCGTTTGTTTTGACTTGTTGTGATATCTCCTATAAATTTGGATTTCCACTTCTTCAGGGGTAATATTTTTGTTAACTTTCATTTGTTTTAAGTTGAAATTTCTTTCTTTTTTCAACATAATTAGATTGGCTTGACGCTTTCAAGTGGAAATCTAGTTGGTATCTATGTGTATTATGAAAGCATATGTAGCAGCTTAACACATTATATAGCAGCCTAGCACATGAAAGCATTTAGTTATTTTAATTTTTTATTGTCTCATTTTCTAGTACATGATTGTTATATTCATAACAGCTGCTAGAGAATTCTAATTTGTGAAAGCAGGATATTATGAAATCTCAAAATAGCAGCCTAGCACATGAAAGCATTTTGATATTTTTAATTTTTTATTGTCTCATTTTCTAGTACATGATAACAGCTGCTAGAGAATTCTAATTTGTGAAAGCAAAATGTTATGAAAGCATGATATAGTAGGCTAGCACATGAAATAATTTTGATATTTTTAATTTTTTATTGTCTTATTTTCTAGTACATGATTGTTATATTTATAATAGCTGCTAGATAATTCTAATTTGTGAAAGCATGATATTATGAAAGTAGGATGCTAGAGAATTCTCTAATTTGCTGCTAGAGAATTCTAATTTGTGATAGTTGCATTTATGTTCCTAGCAAATGGTTTCGTAATTCCTGCATGAGAATTTCCATTTGTTCTAGTTGAATTCTGATTAATACTTACTTAGTAGATGGTTTCATAATTCATGTTGGATGGTTAGTTAAAGTATGAACTAATAATTTATATTCATTGTTTCAGCACGTGGGCAGTGTAACACCTCAAAATTTGCCCTCTTTTTTTTAGCACTAACTGGCTTATGTTTCATTTCATTCTTGCATTATCATCTTTGCATATCATTGGTTCTTAGCATAGGATCAAGGCATCTAAACCAACTCAAGGGAGGAGGATGTTTTCCAGGGTTTCAGGCAAAGTTCATGTGTCCTGTCTTAGATGCTAAGAGGAGAGATGGTTCTTGACATCATCATTACTTGGGTCACAAAGAAGCCTTGGGCCTCAGGGCATCCTAATTTGTTCATTACCTCATCAAAAGATCTCAATTGACAAGAAAATTTCAAGGGAATCACACTCTCCTAGCATGATGGTTCAAATTATGGTTGTGAGATTCTTGGGTTTAACCCTCCAATGGGCATGTTCTTTGAGTCTTTATCATCACCAAATGGCACATCTCATCATTGTTTGAGAGGATACACATCATACTCAGAGGAATTTGGATTTGGAGGATGTGTTGATTCCTCCTAGACTGAGGGCATCAAAACTAGGGTTTGCCATAAAATCAGTTTATTTTTTATTTTTTGGATAAGACTTGATCCCATGGTATTCCTCATGCCCCTAAGTGTCTAGGATTGGAGAATTGTCCATCAAATGGGTTTAGAAGGGTTTCAATTGATCAGAAGTTTCAAAATCAGGAGAATTGGGAATAAAGTCAACTGTGCAGTGAAAAAGTCAACTCCTGACTTTTTAAGGTCAATATCATGATTTTCAAGTCAAATATGACCAACGGACGAGATTTGATCAAGGAATACTCAAGGATTCATCAAAAATCAAGGATTAGTGAAAGTTTCCATTTTTGGCAAAAATAGGATTTTAGAACTTACTATTTTTGGCAAATTTTGTATGGTTTGGTAGCTACTTTCAAGTCCAGATTCCTCTATGATGCAAACTCTATTTGGAAATCTTTTTCACATGAAAGTTTTAGAGCATTCTTCAAGCTTTCCAACCATGTAAGGTTTGTCCCATTTGGATCATTTTTGAGAGAGTTATAGCTTCTTAAAGTTCAAGGTTCCAAGTTGTAAGTTTGAAAACTTAGAATTTTTTTTAAAGGTTTTCTTGGACAGCTTTATGCACATACCTTCAACCTGATTTTTCTCATTGATCAAGGCATCATTTCCATTTCCATTACATACCAAACTTGTTCATGGTATTCCCTAGTTTCTTATCATATAAAGGGCTCATCAAATGGTTCCTTACACACCAAGATGTCATCCTTCAAAGTCATGCATTTCAATTTGTTTCAAACAAGGAATTTTGGTGTAAGGGTTGTCAAAACTTTGGCATAGTCATGAAGCATGTTCCCAATTTCATGTCATGTGTATCATGTACTCCTCCTCGCCAATCTTTACCCAAAATAAGCAACCATCCCTTCACATTTTCGTGTTTTTTTTTTTAACTTTCATACTATAAGAAGAAATTGCCAAAAATACTTCACAAACCCACCTTATTTCCTTTCAGTCCTCCCAATTCATTTCCTCACCCTCCTCTGTACCACATGATGAAGTGAGTTAGTGTAGGAAGGTTGTCCACAACCCGTGTACATGCTCCTTTAGTTTTTGTCAAATTTGGAAACACACCATTCCACTCATTATGGGCCTTCAAAAACTCTTCCAACCCATTGTATTTAAACTCAGCAAACCCTAAAACGTGGAAAAAAGGCTGCATTTGGTAAGTTCAGATCAAAAATTACACACACTCTCTCATTCTTCCTCTCCTTCGAATCTGGACTTTGCTGCAAGTTCCCTTCATTCTATTGCTTGATCCATACTCCCTGAAGCTTAAAGAAGGATTCCAGCTGGTTTTCTGAAGCTTCCATTACCGTTTGAAGAACCAACGGAGTTGCTCCATTAGGTAACTTTTCTTGGTTCGAATCTGCCATATTACACGTTCATTTAACTTGTTGTTGACTGTTCTGAAGTCCTACACTGATGTAGGCGTGATTTGTGATGTTTCTGGTTGTGTTTGAAAGAGTTTCAGTTTGAGCATATTTCCTTGTTGCTTTCGATTCATGATGTTAGACTTGTTTAAAATCATTTTGGAACTTGGATCTATAATCAGCGTAAAATTTCCTTCAAGATGATGTACTTGTTTGTGCATATTGGTGACCTTTCGTGTTGCAATTCCGGCGTAGTCACCGGAGAAGACGACCGGAGTCAATCTCTGACGTCTAGGGTTTTTTTATGGCCGGTGAAGAGTTTGACTAGTTTGAATGGCCAATGAGAGCTTGGCTTTGTGCCAGCTCATTTAATGAGAGGCCAGCGTGTCCCAATACGCACCGTTTCATTTAATATTTTTTTTTGGTTGTTTTTGTTTGATGATTTGAAATGGGCTGGGTCACATATTGCTCTCCACGCCCCATCTTATGAGCCCATGCGCGCACTGTTCTGAGTTCCTTTGTTGCTGTTAATTGCTTATGCACCCCCTTCCTTCATGATTTCCTTTTATTTTCCTTTTATTTCATTTCCAAACTTGATTTTTATTTTATTATTTCTACTCATGATAAAAATACAAAAAAAATATGTTTCTGATTGTTTAGCATCTTGAGATATTTTTCATATTTTTTATTTTATTTTTTCCATTTATTTTTCTCTTTTATTTGGAATTAATTTGGAGGTTACTTTTACATGTTTACCCTTGGATTAAGGTTTTGTCTTTTGATGCTCTTGATTGCTAGTATGATCCAACTTTCTTACCATGCTTTGACACATCTTTGGTGAATGTTTGAGGATTGATTTGGTGCTGAGATATTTAATTTTTGATTATTTCTTGATTGATTTTAATTAGTCCTCGATGCATGCTCGATTAGCCTCCTATGTGTGATGTTATGATCCAATTGATGTTGATATCTTGTGATTCTGGTCTATACCTTTTGCACATTGGTTCTTGATTGTATTAAATTGAGTTTGGAAATTTATTTGGATTTTTATGAAGCATGTTTCTATTTTTTGTTGATGCCTACTTGTGGCTTAAATTTGACTGAAGTATGCTTGGATACTTGACCTAATTTGGGGTGCTTTTGAGTACTTGTGATTGAATGATGCTTGATATGATTATTTGATGTGATCATGTTCTGTCTTAGCTTATTTTTGGCTTTGGAATCATCCTCATTTGTCCATTTTCCTATTTTTTCTTGATTTTATAAGTTGACAATGTCTTGACTTGAATCCATTGGTATGCTTGACCTAATCTTGTGAGATGTTTTCTTGTGTGATCCAATCAATGCATGAGGACTTGTGTTTGATTTGAATGACATGTTAAGGTTCTGGCCCTCTTGATTTAGGGTTCATTATGTGACATTTTCTCACTTTTTGCTTCACATGACCTTTTGTGACTTGCATGAATGGTATAAGTGAATGCTCTGTCTAGTTTTGATGCATGTCTTGAATGTGATGCTTAATGATTCATCTTGATTGATTTGAGTTTGATCGTGGTTTGTTGATGATGCATTTGCTACTGCCCCTTGGATTCATTGCCTTGTTTCCATCTCATATGATCATTATGGTTTGATTTGTATGATGCATATCATTATCATTTGACTTGTTGCTTCTTTGGCTCATAATGCATCATGATGTGAAGCATTCTCACATGTTTGAATTAGATGATTATGACATGAGTTGAATTCTGACTTGGATCTACTTTCATCTTACCTTATTCATGTCATCTTTGTGTGAGGTTCAATGATGTTTAATTGTGTTTCTTATGCAAGTTTGCTTGCATCCTTTCTTGTTTGCTCTTACTTGCTTACTTGAGCTTTCTTGTGTGAACTTTTGGAGCATGATTAGTGATATGATTTGGATATAATATGCATGATGTGCTTGCTGCCCCATCTTATTTCTCATCTTCTACCTCTCTTTCTTCTTTATCTCTTTCACTCTTTCTCTTCCCTTGAGTCTCAAGACTTGTTTAAGTCTTAGATTCACTCCCTTAGAGCTACCTAGCCCAACTTAATTTCCGATTAAGCTTGGAGTAGGATTAGCATTAGGATTCCCTTTGCATGACAATATTAGGAACAATTAGTTTCCCTTTAGTGTTTTATTTTCCTTTGAGTCTTCTCTTCTCATCTCATAACATTTCTAAAACACTTAATAAATATAACGTATATTGCGCTCGAGCCTTAAGTGTAGGAAATGAAGAACGAGGGGTCTCCCCTCCTCTTCTAGAGTGTTTCGCATACGTCCCATTCGGGGCGACCATGCGACGCATTCGTTCCCGCATGGTAGACTTTGGTGCAATGTAAGTTACGAACTAACTTCAATCCACTTCTGTCTAAAAAACACAAAACAAATTCAAACCTTTTTCATCCTTCGGGATTGTTCAGTTTCAAACCTTTTTCAGAAAAGAGCACGTTGTTTTCCGTTTTGTCGCAAACAGGCATCGACCCTAACTGCCGGACGTGAACTTAACGTCGCTCATAAAAAATACTAAGACCTCGTTAGGTCGAACTACGACTGCTCTGACTTCCTCCTTCTGGTTAGATTGAGGATACGTAGGCACAAGACGGCGATGTCTTGGCGAGCACCCTTCCACCTTTCCTTCCTTTTTGACCCGTAGGTCGAACTACGACTGCTCTGATTTCCTCTCTCTAGTCCGATTGAGGATGCGTAGGCACAAGACGATGATGTATTGGCGAGCAACCTCCCCCCTTAGTTCGTAGTCCGTCTGAACTACGTTGACTCTGACTTTCCCATTGCACGAGGGAATACGTAGGCATATGACGACGATGTCTTATCGAGTCACTTTTTTTTTCTTTTCTTCTTCGTTCCTTGGTTCTTTTTCGTTCCCGTTCCTTCTCCTTTCCAGTAGCAGCGGAGCTCCAGATGACGACACCCTTTGATCGAGACGACGGGCGTGGATCCCATCGAGTACGATGGACGCGTGGGGTGCTAGCACCTTCCCTTCGCGTAACCGACTCCCTTACCTGTTTCTCTTGGTCGCGAGACCATGTCTTTTCCCTTCTCTCAGGTTTACGCAGTGTTTTTTTCCCTCTCTTGGGATAAATACACATTGTTGGCGACTCTGTTTCCGCGACACTTTCGCGTTTGTACCTGGATGAAAATCCCGGGAGCGACAGGCAGCAGACTCCAATTGATTCATCAAGTGGGCAGCATACAACAAGTGGGCACAAGCCACAATAACAACATCCAATCTTCCACCAACTGGCCTAAAGAAAAGAAGACTTAATGCAAATGGTAACAGAAAGATATCTGAGGTATGGGATCACTTTAACCTTATTTCTGATAGTGACCCCCCAACTGTTGCTTGTAAGTACTGCCACCAAATGTATATGTGTGGCTCTAAGAAACATGGAACATCAAACTTAAAGAGTCATATGAAAACATGTCCCAAGTATCCATTGAACGTGTCTACCGACCCTACCCAAACAATCTTGTCATATTCAACAACTGAGGTTCCACTAAGTTCTAGGTTTAATCCCGTAGCTTGCAGAAACGGATTGGCCTACTTTATCATTTTAGATGAGAAACCATTCAAAACAATTGAAGGGGAGGGGTTTAAGTACTTTTGTAGGCAAATGCAACCCCAATTTTCTATACCATCAAGGAGAACCATAGCTAGGGGCTGCTTTCAGTTATATCTTGATGAGAAAGTGAGGTTGAAAGCGTTCTTTAAGTCTGATTGTGATAGTTGAATTAGTGTGACTGAATTATGTATTAAATTTATATTTTAGTGACATTCATTTAGTCCAAATGTCCTCCTTAAAGAGATTATTTTGTGTTGACTCATCTTTTAAAAAACCATAAAAAAAAAAGTATATTTTTTTTATAAAAAAAAAAGTATATTTAAAATTGGGACATTGTTGGCCCAATTTGAAATAAAAAAATTTAATTTAATTTTCATTGGGCCCAGTTTTATTTAAATCCGAAAAAAACCAATATATGAATCCGGACTCAAAAAAAAACAAACTAAAAAAAAAACCGATTTATTAACCGGTCGAAAATGGGCCAGCATGTATAAACCGACGGTTGGACCGGTTTAGGGATTTGGACCCAAACCCGAACCGACCCAAACCGATGCTCACCCCTGTTACCAATAATGGAAGAGAGTTGACTGGAGTACAATCTCAAAAACACTGCATATTTAGGCTGTGTTTGGTATGTGAGAAATAGCCGAGAGAGAAATAGAGACGAGAGAATAAGAGAAGAAGTATACTATTTCTTTTGTTTGGTGCATATGAGAAATAGGGGCGACTGATTAAAAACAGCATGGTCCCACATGTTTTTTCTTCTTCACTGATTAGCGAAGAAAGACTCAAGAGAGCCCTTCCTTTTTGTTATTCCAAAATTGTCCTTATATCTATCATTTTAAATAAAGTATGTCAATTTAAAGACTATGCTTCTTTCTGCTTTAATTAAGCATTAATATGTTATATTATAATTTGAGACAAACATGTATAAATAGTATATGAGTGCAGCAACTTTTATAATTGTTACAAATAATAACTTAATAACAACAACGATAGAGAATACAAGCTGTTATTTTAGTGAAGGTGAATAATAAACTATTTTTTTATGCATAATCAATTGATATAAGTTGAACTAGTATAAAATGAAATTAAGTTATTAAATAATTAATTAAAAAACAAAATAAATTTAATAAATCAAATTAGTTTAAATAATTAAAAAGTAATAAAGTTAACTAAATTTTTACAAAACTAATTATTGATTTTGCAATTAAATTAAAAGGAAAGATTGATAGAAAATAATACCTAAATATTTTTAAAAAATTGTTAAATTAAATAATATATTATTGTTTATTATTTTTTTAATTTAAGGGTACATTTGTCATTGCAAAAATTAATGGCATTTCTCTCTCTTCTATCTCTCTTATATTTCTCTTATAACAAACAATACATCAAATCTACTCTATTTCTCACCTTTTTCTCTCTTCTCACACTCTTTCTCACATCTTTCTCTCTTCTCATTTTCATCCCATAGCCAAACACACCCTTAGAGATTGATACAACGGGAAGACATTAAGAGCAACATTATCGGTTGTTTTGCACCGTTCCTACACGGTTTCCAGAGCTTCAATGGCAGAGATGTTGGATAATTGAGAAAAATGATCGTGTTGTGGCTTGTAACCGTTGGCTAGTTTGCCAACGTTTTTTGTTGCCAGCTGGATTTTAATGCCATACATTTTAATATTAATGGTAATAGTTGGGTATATTGTGAGATTTGGTGGAATTCATTTTAGAGTTTTTGATGAGTTGTATGAATATTTGAAAAATACAGTTAGGTTGTTTAAAAAATATAGAAGTGTAATATAATATAAAAAATTGTATAAATCTCATTTAAAGAACCAAAGTCTGGTTGATGAGTGCGGATGGTCTAAGTTAAATGTGGGGCATGGTAGAAACTTACAAAGAGGATTCACACATTATATTTCCCTTGATAATGTAAACAATTTAAAAAAAATAAAAATGATTGATTTACTTTATCTTCCTCCATTATCATACCCAAAATATACATGTCCGACAGAACACTTGACCATGTCGTCTCTACTCTCCTCACACACGTATCTAACACGGCCATTGATCAATTCCAAATCACAAATCTCGTCATTATCCATTGACTGACTCTTTCAAGTCGTCTCAAAACAAAACAAGTTTATAAAGTGTCCTTCTAGATTATAATTAGGACACACTTTTTGTGAACACTACTATATATAGTTGATTTATTTTCTCTCTCGACAAGCTTACTGTAGTTGATATTGATACATCTTAGAAATTATAGATAGGATTGATTGATAGCATAAAAGTAATCCTAGCTCAGAACGCATCTTATATATTTTCTCAAAATAGGTTATCATAATTTTAATTTCAATAATTTGAATAGAATATATAAATATTACATCTTTTTTATAAATTAGAAACATTAATTACATAATTATACATATAGTTTATAATAATTAACAAAAAAAAATTTTAAGTTAAAACAAATTTCATTAAAAACTATAGCCACAGGACATGCCTAGGAAAATACAAATATGATAAGTCACACTCTCTAATAATGAGAGCACATGAAATAAACTAAAACATACACCTCAATTTAAATAAATAAAAGCAAAATCTAGTCGTCACCACACAAAATATACAACAAATGACAAGAAATCAAAAACCCTACACGCAAAAGTATCGGTGGACAAATTTGAACTGTCCGATTTAAACTGATCGATCCATTATTTTTTTGTGTAAATGAGATGGATCGGGTCGGTGTCGCGTTGATTCGATTGTTTAATTTTGATAGTATAAGATTGTTTCTGTCAGACTCAGATGGTTACTTTGTACCGTGGAAAACTGAAACTGACCAAAATTAATTAATATATATTTTATTTATTTTTATTGCTCACTATAAAAATGAAATTCATAATATTGCAGAATATTATTATTTTTATAAGTTAATGGTGGTATTGTATACTCTAAAAAAATACAAGACATGCAATATGAAATTTTAAGTATTGTTTGGTTTATGATTTAAAATATAAAAATGATTAAATTAATGTCAAATGATATTGAAAATATTATCACGTAATAATAATTTTTTTAATAATAAAAAAATAGTTCTTTAGACTGCTCTAAAAATTTGTTTTTTTTTTAAATTAAAAATGTATATTTGTGGATTTTATAAAAAACTTTACTCTAATAAATATTAAACCGATTCGATTTATCTGTCGAACCAACTTAACCGAATCTGACAAAAACCGAAACTTTATCAATCAACATTGGGCCATAAAAATGACACTGTGATTTGCATCGGATTTAAGTTTTGGACCTGAAATCAATTGAAACTAGGGGTGGCAAAACGGGTCCGGCCCGTTGGGCATGTCTGTTTTACCCGCACTTTAGTGCGGGGTGGGCCAAGAATTTAGGCCCTCACCCTCTAATGTGTCCGCCCCGCGCCGCCCCGATTTCTTCGCAGGCTTTTGTGGGCACTAGCATTTACATAATATTTTGTATTTTTAGGCTTAAAAGGTGCAGTGCCCGCAGACTTTCTCTGCCCCGCCTTCACTTTTTTGCGGCGTGGGCGTAGGTTTTAGACTCGCATTCTCAACTATGACCGCCCCGCCCCGCCCCGTTTTTTTGCGGGCATTTGCGTGACAGACCTAAATAAGGCGGGCATGCTCGTTTGTCATCCCTAATTGAAGTCGATCGATTGTCCAACCATACCCACAAGCATCCAAAAGGATATACCCATCTCTAAAATCATAATTAAAAAATATAAATTAGTTTAGATTTGTTAAGTAGCTCTAACAGATGGGTCATCATTCTTAGAAATAGGATCTTTAAGCCTAAAAGGACCATAAAATATCACATTTTTTCAACAATATGGATTGGTGTTAAATCTGAACTTAGCAATATCATTAGCAACACATCTTGGCTCATTGGCTCGGATATGGACATTTGGTTGTGGTTAGATAATTGGTATGGTCAATCTTTGATAAATTATTTATCTTTGGAATTCCTTGCGTCTAAAGATATCTTGCCAGACATCAGGGTTTCTAATTTCATATTCGATAATGATTGGAATTTTCCTCAAGATTGGCAGTCGTGGTTCCCTTTTTCTGTACCATGCTTCCTTCTGTCACATATACTAATTCTTCTCATGATGATATTTTGACTTGGATTCACAAAGAAAATGGTATTCTCACTCTTAAAGATGCCTACCTATTTAAGGCTCCCACTGTCATTGTTTCTGCTTGGGCTTCTGAGGTGTGGTGTGAAGACATTCCCCCAAGAAAATCTCTTTTGGTTTGGAAGATTATTCATGGTCAGATTTCCACCGATGATATTTGTCATGAGTAGAGGCATTGCAATGGCATCTAGATGTTATCTTTGCAATGATGCTATTGAAAATTTAGATCCTTTGTTCCTCAACTATAGTTATGCGTAGGGTCTGTGCAGATGGATCAAAAACAAAGCTAGCTTTAATCTGCAATTTTTGACTGTGGAGGAATTATTATCTCAATGCAGGTCTGGTAAATCCGCCTAAGCTGCCTTGGTCATTAAAGTTATTGTCATTTTTATGCTCAATCATATTTGGATAGCCATAAACGATATTAAGTATAACAATAGGAAAATATCCATTATTGACTCTACCAATATGATCAACACGCAAGTCAAAATCTCGGGAGACAACACTTCTAAAAATTCTTTCATTTCCGTTGAAGACTTTTCTTCTATCAATGCTTTTCGTATTATTATCCGACCTCTTAGAGCTCCCAACATCAAGGAGGTTCTTTGGTGTCCTCCCAACCCGGGATGAACAAAGTGCAATTGTGACAGAGCTTTCAATACCTCTTCGAATACTGTTGGTGCTGGTGGAATATTTAGAAACCACTTGGGGGATTTCATTCTTGGATTTGCGAAGACAATTGAGCCAATCTCTTCTTTTTTTGCTGAAGTTGCAGTTGTTATCAAGTGTATGGATTATGCAATTCAGAAGGGATGGAATAAACTTGGGATTGAAACGGATTTCTCCTTGGTCATCAAAGCCTATTCCAACCCTGTTTTGATTTCTTGGAAGCTTAGAAACATTTTGAAAAGTCTCTTAGAAAAATTTACTAGTTCTAACCTTTTTATTTCTCATATATTTAGATAAGGGAATTCATGTGCTGACTACCTTGCAAATATTGCTCTTAGCATGTATTCCTCCATAGTTTTTGATTTCATCCCTTTGAAAATTAGAAATGATTTGTAAAGAATAGGTTAGACATACTTTTAGGTTTATCTCTTCTTGATGGGACTTACTTAGTTTCTCTTTTTGTTTTCTTGGCTATAGCTTTTTCTTTTTAATATTATTGATATTATTAAAAAATAATACTTAACCAAAAAAAATATTAAGAAACTATTTTAATAGAAAGAGTGCTCTAATAATAGGAAAGAGTAGTATAAAAAAATTAGATAGTCTTCATCTTTAACAATATATAAATAAAAGTTAATATTTCACATATATTAAAAAAAATTAAATTTTTTATACTTTTTTAATTATTTTTTTAGAATAAAATATTTAAATAAAATAAAATAGATATTTTTCTTATAATTGATAAATAAAATATATGTTTATTGTTGTTAAATTATTACAGAAGAAGTGAAACTAAATGAAAAACAATTAAAAAAAAAAGTTAAGGCTGAGAATCAAAACAATTTAAAATATTAAATTGATGATGCCTGTTAAAAGAGAAATTTTATATCATAATTTTGGTACACCATGATACTTAAATTTTTCACACAACCAAAATTTTGAGAAGGAGATAAAAAATTATTTTAATGATCAGAGTATTTTATTAGTCTCTTAGGTTTAATTTGATTACGAAGAAAAAGAAGGTAAGAAAAGATATGTTGAAGAAGAGAAAGCAAATAAAAAGTAAATTGAAACTATAATAATTTTTAAGTTGTTTGATAAGCGTGAGAGTGAATAAAAAATGGAAGGAAAGATAGATATTTATACTGAAATTACATAAATACGTAGGTATGAAAAAAAATTGTGTTTATTTACTTTGTCACTTTTTCATACAATTTTTTCTCTATTTTTAAAAGTAAACATTTTTAAGGTAGGTCCCAATAAATATTATTTTTTCTCTTTTTTGTGCAAATCATACGATAAAAAAAATTTGAAATTTAAACTTTCTTTTCTTAAACTATTATTCCATCCTTTCTCACTCAAACCAAAATTAAGAATCTTTAGCATTTTTTTTTTTTTGGGTACAAGTGGAAAAAGGAAAAGAAAAAATAAAGAAATTATTTAGAAAATAAATTCCCACAAGTGTTAGAATAACACTGTCAATTTAGCATGAAATATGTTAGAATAACGAATATTACCTATAAAATCGTGAACTCAAGCACCATTAGCATTTCGAATCAATCCACCAAAATCCGAGGCGTTGGGATTACCGAAGCTACTGCCAAGAACATTCAAAATTATATTACAGTCTTTGTGTGCATTCCACATGATCGTTCTCGTTTGATGAGACAGATTATACTTGAGAAAATATTTAGCTAACAGATTGGCATAATTTGTTGTGATGAGTTTCAAAGTATAGGAAGATACAACTTCATTAGCAAGACACAATTTGTTCCTAGTGCGCCACAACCACCAGCAAACAGGCAAAAAGATAGAGTCACCATCGATGTCATTTCTAATCAAATCATATAAATTATCCCCTTTGAAGAATAGTGGATCCAGGAAGCCAATAGATTTCCAAAAGTGAGTAGCAAATTTACAGTCTCTCAGGGAGTGTAGAGTTGTCTCAGCGTCTTGATTGTATATAGGACAGAGATCTATTTAGATCATACCGCAATGACACAACATTGATCTCGTAGGAATGAACTTATGTAAAGTTGTCCAAAGAAGAATTTCACCTTCACGGGAGCAGGAATATGCCACACCCACTTCCAAGAGTTATTTTCTGTTGTATTCTGAACAAATTCAAGTCTATTAAGCCAGTTATAACCATCCCGAGCGGTATATATACCATATAAATTTCCTTTTCAGGTTAACCGATCAGGCACCATAGAACTCAAACAAATGGGGGGCGCTTTCAGGTGGTCACAAACACCCTGAGAAATATTAGTATAAAATGAATTGAAGTTCCAATTATCATCCAACTAAACATCATTCACTTGCATTTCCATATCGTGGATATTCATATAGAGAACCTGCTCCGTTAAATTCCCTACCCCAAACCAATTGGTAAACCAGAAAGAGGAGTTCTCATCCCCCAATCTAAATTCTAATCCATCTTTAAAAGCATAGAGAGTTTTCAGAATTGCATTCCAAGTAACTGATATAGGTTTCTTTTTCATATTAAGGAATGTTTCTTCACTAATGTACTTATACTTCCAAACTTGGACCCATAGGGAATCACTATCCTCGTGGAGACCCTAAACCAACTTACCCAGCATATAAGTATTGGCTTTCTAGATTTCTAGATCCCAAGACCACCAACTTTTTGAACTTAGTGATTTTATTCTACCCGATGAGATACACACCAAAGTTTGAATTACCATTCTACAAAACATTTCTAACCATTCTATCAATAAATTTGGGGTAGTCAAGCCACTTGCATATAATAATTTGGGATGGAGTTCAGGACAGACCTAACCAGAGTCAAACGACCAGCCTTATTTAATAATTTATGCTGCCAAGATGCTAACCTCTGCCTGATTTTCTCCTCTAGAAACTCAAAGTCCTTACGTTGAAGAGGACCATGCAACATAGGAAAACCCAAGTATTTCTCTAGAGTAAGAGTTTGTTTGATACCTGTGCTGGAGACAATTAAATCCATTTTACTCCTTTAGTGGTAGATGAAAATAATACCTTTGAATTATAAACATTCACTTTAAGGCAAGAAAACATGGCAAAACGATTCAAAATATCATAAATGATCCCTGCCTGGGAGTTAGAAACCTTTGCGAAAAGAAGAACATCATATGCAAAAAAAATGCGATTGAGGGGGTTCATTACAAGATAACTTGACAGGTTTCTAATAGCCCTCATTGACTTACATGATGATTGTTTACGACAAAAATCCTATACAAATAACGAAGAGATGTGGTGAAAGGGGGTCACCTTTCTGTAATACTCTAGTTGGAAAAAATTTGGTAGTCGTCTCCCATTCCAAATAATAGACATAGAGGAGCTATTTACACAATGCATGATCAACTTTATAGTTATGGGAGGAAACTCGTTTCGCTTCAAATAAAATTCCAAGAAATCCCAATTAACATGATCATAGGCCTTTTCAAGATCTATTTTGAACACCATGACAACTTTTTTCTTTTTAGATTTACGCATAGAATGAATTGTTTCTTAGAGGATAATGGCATTGTCAGTTGTTCCTTTACTAGGCAAAAAATTACTCTGGAAGGGTCCAACTATCCGATTTAGATAAGGACACAATTTGTTAACCATAATCTTTGTAATAAGCTTGTAAATAGTGTTGCATAAGTTAATTGGTCTGAATTCCTTAAAATTTTTGGGGCAGACTACCTTAGGAATTAATGCGAAAGAGTCTCAGAAAGAGAGGACACTAGTACAAATAATATATTTTATGATAACACTTCTACGTTTCCCGACATAAAATCGAGGTGTAAACAATAGACGCATCACATTTTTATTTATTTTTAAAATACCATATATTCTCTCGATTGAGTTGGCAACCGAGAGGTAAAGTATTTAGAAGACACGCTTTAGAATTCCAGCAACTACATTTCAGCACCTTTTATTTTTTAGATTTTTTTTTATGAATTATTACCTCGGTTTGGCTAGAAACTGAGGGGTAAATTATTTAGAAGACACACATTCGAATCCCAACAATTACATTCTACACCTTTTAATTTTTTAAAATTTTTTTATGACCTATTACCTCGGTTGAGTTGGAAACAGATGGGTAAAGTATTTAGAGAACACGTATTCGAATCCCAACAATTACATTTTTTCACCTTTTAACTTTTTTATAAAAAAAAATTTATGACCTATTTCCTCGGTTTTGCTGGAAACCGATGAGTAAAGTAGCGTACTTTATTATTTTTTTTATTTATGACCAATTTGATGAAAAGAAAATAAGTAACGAATCTTTGTCGTCAATTTATAAAGTAACAATGGTTAAGCGTTGTCAACTCATCAATTCGCATGAAACATTAGTGATCCACGTGAAATTGTCACTAGCCAATCAAAACGTGAATGCCGCAACTATCCATCTTAGATGCAAAGTGCCAGAATTTTGATTTAACATATTTAAAACAATGATAATGCAAGTAAGAACAGGAAAATATTTCAAGGTTGGTTTCTTAATGTAATCTTTTCTCTATTAATTCCTTGTTAAAAATATTTAATGTTAGTTAGGAAACCATGAAAGTAACTTATTAATGTTAGTTGTAGTTGTATCAAGTAAAATGTTTAATGTTGTTGTTGAAATTTAACATTTTACGATTATATTGATTTTGTTTATTTGTTGTTGTTGTTGTTGTTGTTGTCATTGAGATTTAACGTTTAAAGATTCTATGGATTTTGTTTCAACGCCATCAAGGACATGCGCCTTGAAAGGTTGCATTTGATTCAACGCATAAGTAACTTCTTCCCCCGTCACCTGGTGAGTCAAAGAGTGTTGGGCTTCTTCAGTAAGGATCAGATTCATAGTTGAGTCACCCATACTAACGAGGAGTGTATGAGATGTAGGGCAGAAAAGACCTTTAAATAAATTCAATGATTATTGCCTGAGAATAGTGTCATCATTGCACCAAACACCATTAGGAAGATGAAGATCATGGACGTTTTTCTCATCCACCTCAGCGTCTTGGTATGAAAAAATTTTGGGTTATGATCTCCCAATTTAATCTAATTATTGATGGGAAATTAAGACACAATAA
Organism: Lathyrus tuberosus; assembly: GCA_022829125.1. Classification (NCBI taxonomy): domain Eukaryota; kingdom Viridiplantae; phylum Streptophyta; class Magnoliopsida; order Fabales; family Fabaceae; genus Lathyrus; species Lathyrus tuberosus. The sequence goes on along the minus strand of JALAZF010000306.1, from coordinate 5,332,578 downwards.
TAGAACAATACAAAACAGATATAAAACTCCCTCAAACTTGTAGGAATCTTGAGGATAAAAAACAAATATAAGACGACAAACCAAACAAAATAAAGGCACAAAAGACACCGATATTTTTAACGTGGAAAACCCCTCAATATGAAAGTAAAAACCACGAGTCGTCCAGACCAAAGAAATAACTCCACTATAATAAATTAAGGGTATAAGAGAGTCTTAAAGTGATTCACAAACTAGTATTAACAATCGCAACTCACAAAGCAAACTACCTTGCAAATAAGAATCAAAAAGCTGAAATTTTTTCCCAAATTTGCAGCTTCAGTGCAAAGCAAATAACTTTCACCTCAGACGTTTTTTTGAAAATCTGAACGGTAAAAAGTTAGATATATGTGTTACGAACCTGCCCCCCAAATTTGAGCTCGATCCAACGGTTAACGAATCAGGGACCATCGATTTAGTGAGACTGGTTGCAGAAAAACGGAGTATCTCTCCTCTTTTCTCTCTTTTTGAATCCTTATTTTTCTCTATCTCTCTCAACCCTAAATTGATCCTCTCCACTTAAATAAGTGAGACAAATGGGCTATTCATATTTGGGTCTTTCTCCACATAAGAAGGGAGCCCAAACCCAACAAATCTCTCCCTCAAAACTATGTGGAGGAAATCGCCAAACCGACGATATCACAACAAGCTTCAAATTTCCCTCTTGGTAATGCTTTAGTCATCATATCAGAACCATTATCATCTGTATAAACTTTAGCCAACTCCAACACCTTAACATCCAAAACATCACGTATCCAATGATATCTCACGTCAATGTGTTTGAACCTATTATGAAAAGTCGGATTCTTACCAAGATGAATAGCGTTTTGACTATCAACAAATAACACATATTTGTCTTGAACAAAACCAAGCTCCTGCAAAAATTTCTTCAACCATAGTAACTCTTTGCATGCTTCGGTAATTGCAATGAACTCAGCCTCTGTAGTAGACAGTGCTACACACTTTTGCAATCTGGACTGCCAAGCAACAACCCCCCTGCAAATTTAATCATATAGCCCGAAGTGGACTTTCTGGAATCAATGTCTCAGTCATATCAGAGTCAGAGTACCCCACTAGAGTAAGCTTATCTCCTCCAAAACAAAGCCTCATAGAAGTAGTACCGCAAAGATATCTTAAAATCCAGTTTACAGCATTCCAATGTTCTCTACCTGGATTTGACAAAAATTTATTGACTGTACCAACAACATGTGCTATATCTGGTCTTGTACACATAATTGCATACATCAAACTACCCACAACAGATGCATAAGGAACACATTTCATATCAAACGCTTCATATTCACTTGAAGGAATTTGATTAGAACTCAACTTGAAATGAGTAGCAAGAGGAGTGCTTACCACCTTAGAACTTTCCATATTGAACCTTTGCAGCACTCTTTCGATATAATTTTCTTGTGACATCCAAAGTTTCTTCTCTTTTCTGTCACGTATGATTCTAATTCCAAGAATCTGCTTAGCTACTCCCATGTCTTTTATGGCAAATGACTCTCCCAATTGCTTCTTTAACATGTTAATGTTAGAAATAATTTCCCTACAATAAGCATATCATCAACATATAACAACAGGATTATGAAGTCATCGTTAGAAAATTTTCTAACAAAGACACAATGATCTCAAGTAGTCTTCTGGTATCCTTGATCACACATAACAAACTCAAACTTCTTGTACTACTGTCTTGGAGCTTACTTCAACCCATATAAACTCTTTCTCAATCTACAAACATAATCTTCTTTACCTTTAACTTGAAAACCATCGGGTTGTTTCATGTAGATCTCTTCCTCCAAATCACCATGAAGGAAAGCTGTTCTCACATCCATTTTCTCAACCTCTAAATTAAGAGTAGCAGCCAAACTCAACACGGTTCTAATAGATGACATCTTTATAACAGGTGAGAAAATATCATTAAAATCAACACCCTTTCTTTGACGGAAACCTTTCACCACTAATCTGGCTTTATATCTTGGAGACTTAGAGTTACTCTCATGTTTAACTCTATAAATCCATTTGTTTTCCAAAGCCCTTTTGCCTCTAGGCAGCTTCACTAAATCGTAAGTGTGATTATCGTGCAATGATTTCATCTCATCATGCATTGCATCCATCCACTTTTGATTTTCATCACTTTTCATAGCCTCTTGGAAACACTCGGGTTCACCCTCATCAGTCAAGGTCACATACTCATCAGAATTATACCTTGTAGAAGGTTGTCTCTACCTGTTAGACCTCCTAGGTTGAACTTGAGATGATTCTGGAGTTTCACCAAGATTTTTATCCTATGACAAATTGCTCTCCCCTTCACCGTCATTAGTTGGAATATTTACCTCATCTCCAAGTTGTTGATCATCAACATAATCATATGGCTCACCATTGTGATCATCACCACCTATAGCATCCAGATTATGGCTAGGTAATCGAACTGGATCAACATTAGACAAACTAATATCTTTCTTGGGTGTAGTCTTATCTACCTTATCAATATCTTCAATAGTTTGGTCTTCCATAAACACCACATCGTGACTTCGAATAAGCTTCTTCCCTACGGGATTATACAACCTGTAGCCAAACTCATCTTGCCCATAGCCGATGAAGATACATTGTTTTGACTTTACATCCAACTTGGATCTTTCATCCTTTGGAATATGCATAAAAGCCTTACAACCAAAGACTCTCAAATGATCATACTTGACATTATTTCCAAACCAAATTTTGTCTGGAACTTCACAATTCAAAGCAACAGTATGAGTGAGATTAAGAACATGCACTGCCGTGTATAGTTCCTCACCCCAATAATGATTAGGCAACTTAGCTTCAGAGAGCATACACCTTACTCTCTCAATTAGTGTTCAATTCATCCTCTTTGCTAAACCATTCAATTGAGGAGTTTTAGGAGGAGTTTTTTCATGTGCAATACCATGCTGCTTGTAATAGGAATCAAATGGTCCACAATACTCTCCACCATTGTCTGAATAAACACATTTCAGCTTCTTGCCTGTCTGCCTCTCAACCAAAGCATGGAATTCTTTGAACTTTTCCAAAACTTGGTCTTTTGTCTTCAAGGCATGAACCCATAGTTTTCTGGAGCAATCATCAATAAAGGTAACAAAATAAAGTGCACCACTAAAGGATTTTACCTTCAATGGACCACAAACATCAGAATGTACCAATTGAAGCAACTTTGACTTTCTTGAAGAAGGATGTCTCTTGAAAGATACTCTAGTCTGTTTACCAGCCATGCAATGAGAATACTTCTCCAAATCTACATTCTTTAATCCAGGAAGAACATCCTTTTTGGCCAAAACATTCAGCCCCTTTTCACTAATATGACTAAGTATTTGGTGCCACAGAGATGCTTCCATGTCGATAGCATTCACACTATCCCTAACAACCAAAGCTTTTGTTCAATACAATTTAGAAAGCTTTTCCCCTTTAGCCACAACCAAGTTACCTTTTTTGAGTTTCCACTTTCCAGAACCAAAGTGATTATCATAACCACAACCATCTAACATATGCACAGATATAAAGCAGACATCTAGAGCATGTTTGACACCTCTAAGCAACAATCGCATTTCCATGTTGGTTCACAAACAAACATCACCAACACCAATTACCTTAGATACACCATCATTACTCATCTTCAATACTCCAAAATCACCAGAAGTATAAGATGTGAAGAAATCATTCTTTGGTGTAACATGCAATGTAGCACCACTGTCAACTATCCACATACTCTCGTCTGATACAAGATTAACAGACTCATGATCACGAAGAATAACAAGATCATTACTAGTAGCAGTAGTAACACGATCATCATCATGATCTTCATGGTCTCTGTGTTTAGACTTACCCTTCTTGCCTTTGTTATCTCTTTTCCACTAATAGCAATACTTCTATATGTGTCATGTTTTGTGACAATAATGACACTCCAGATTCTTGTATCGCGGCTTGGACTTGCTTCTGCTATTCTCTCTATCACCTTTCGGTTCCTTTTTATGACTTCTCCCCTATTTTCAGTGACAAGTACCTTGGGTTGAGATGAAGAACCTTGTGCCTTCCTTCTCATCTCCTCATTAAGAATACCACCCTTAGCCGTTTCCAAAGAAACAACACCTCTAGGAGCAGAACTTGTGATAGAAACCCGAAATGTCTCCTAAGACTCTGGTAAAGATAGCAATAGTAATAGTCACAAAAGTTCATCATCAAATTTGATACTCATTCCTGACATGTGATCAAGGAGGCCTTGAAATTCACTCAAGTGATCTGAAATAGAAGTCCCATCTTTATACTTCAAACTTATGAAGCTATTCAATAAGAACAATTTATTATTCCCTGATTTAGAGGCATACAAGGACTATATCTTCTCCCACAAAATTTTTGCATGTGTCTCATTAGCAATATGATTATAAACATTATCTTCAACATATTGTCGAATAAAACCACATACCTGTTGATGCTCAAACTCCCATTCTTCATCAGACACAGAATCCGGCTTTGCAGAACTAAAAACGGTAAATGCAATTTCTTCACAAATAGTAAGTCTTTCATCTTTCCCTTCCATAAATGATAATTAGAACCATTCAACAAAACCATCTTCATCTTTGTATTTCACTCCATCATTCAAACAAGTAAAATAGCCCTTAACCAAGAGCTCTGATGCCACTCTGATGGGAAATTAAGACACAATAATAGACCAATACGCAACGGATATAAAACTCCCCCAAACTTGTAGGAATCTTGAGGATTAAAAACAAATATAAGACGACAAATCAAACAAAATAAAGGCACAAAAGACACCTATATTTTTAACGTGGAAAACCCCTCAATATGAGAGTAAAAACTACGAGTCATCCAGACCAAAGAAATAAATTCACTATAATCAATTAAGGATACAAGAGAGTCTTAAAGTGATTCATAAACTAGTGCTAACAACCGCAAATCACAAAGAAAACTACCTTACAAGTAAGAATCAAAAAGCTGAAAAAATTTCCTAAATTTGCAGCTTCAGTGAGAAGCAAATAACATTCACTTCAGACGTTATTTTGAAATTTGAGCTCGATATATGTGTTACGAACCTTCCCACCAAATTTGAGCTCGATCCAACGGTTAACGAATCGGAGATCGTCGATTTAGTGAGACTGGTTGCAGAAAAACGAGAATGAGTTTCTCTCCTCTTTTCTCTCTTTTTGAATCCTTATTTTTCTCTATCTCTTTCAACCCTAAATTGATCCTCTCCACTTAAATAAGTGAGACAAATGGGCTATTCATATTTGGGTCTTTCTCCACATAGGAAGGGAGCCCAAACCCAAGAATTATCTCTAGCATTTTGATACCAATGAATCTCCTCTTGTACAAGGATCTCATCATACTCCTCTTGAAGCTTCTGTTGGAGATAAACTAGCCTTGCTGAATCTATTCTCTCCAATGAGCGTTGGATACCCCTGAGTCTCTTCTCAATGTTATACTTTCGTTTGTTGGTATTGCCAAAAGCTTTCTTATTAAAAAGTCTTTTCTGTTCCATCGCGACCTTTGGCAGCAATCGATTTCCTCTTTTAAGAGAGACTTTCATAAGTTCATTTTCAATCATGTCCACTATCTCTTTCACAGTAATGGATTATTGGTCTTTGTAAGAATATTTCAGAACGAAGGTCTACGAGACTTATATTCACCTCCATCTGGTGACTTGATCGACGACGGCGGCGTGGAAGCAGCGAAAACAAATGGCTACATGCGAAAACTTCTCCGCTATTCAAAAATTATTACTATTAATATACCTATTCAAAAGCTATTTTTTTAAACCTAGTGAATGGATATCTTCCTCTCTTTAGCACTTTTTATGATATTAAAATATGATAGTATAATAAATATGTATAATTATTTTTAAATTATTTTTTTTTTCTATAGATGCTTTTAATATTAGTTTTTTATATTCTAAAAGGAATCCAGAATATTATTAAAGAATATATTTAATCAAATTATATATATATATATATATATATATATATATATATATATATATATATATATATATATATATATATATATATATATATATATATATATATATATATATATATTATAAAAATTTAGTAAAGTTTTGTAAGAATGATAGATTTATTATAAACTTTCAATCTAATAGTAAATTTTATAAAATGTATATTTGTTCAAACATCATTGAGAAGTGTAATATTATTTAAAATATTACACTAATATAATTTAATCATTTCTCTTGTATAATTTTAAATTCTTATTATTTTAAAATGAATATCATTTTAATAAAAATATTATTTTAAAATAAATATCATTTTCAATATAAATTAATTTATACATTTCAATTATATTTTATAATAATTATTATATACACTAATTTTAAAATGTTATATTTCATTTTATATGAATGGTAAATACATTAATATCTAATAAAATTACTAATCTAATAAAACTGTCTTGGGCTTCCGATAATTTAGAGCCAGACACATGTTGCAAAAGATATTTATAATAAGAGATTAATTATTATGTACTGACACTGTCAATACATCACCATCATCCGTTTGGGTTACTTTACAGATTATTAAATTAAAAATCAAACTTTTTTTTATATCTAACGATTATAATTAACTGACAATATAAAATCCTTTTACACTGTCAATACATTTCAATTTAATCCTTATAATAATTACCGAAAGATTGATGTTTTTCAAAATCATTGGATAGGGACGTAAGTATCATGATTGAACAAAATGAATGATTAAATTATAAGAATTTAAGGATTTTATATTAAGAAATTATTTTTTTAAAAGTTAAATAATTTAATTTTTAATACATCAATTACATAAATTTTTATAAAAATTTATTATTTAAGGTTCTTATAGAGTGAACAAACATTCGTTAGAATTTTTATTTATTAATATACCATATTTTAGAAAATATTACTCACTTCAACAATATATTCCAAAATACTACATTTCTAAATAAATAAAAATTGCCTCATAGAACACCCGCCCAGTAAAAGGGCGGTCCCATTAAAAAAATTACAAAGGGCAGTTCCTTTATAAACGTTTTTTCTTTATTTTTTAATTTAATATTAATTATGAATATATATATATATATATATATATATATATATATATATATATATATATATATATATATCAAATAATATAATGAAAAATAAATATTAAAATTAATAATACATGTATATTAATTAGCTTTTAAATCAAAATAAAATAATAACAAATAATTTAAACTTATTTATATATATATGTATTTATTTTAATTAATTAATTTTTTATTATTTAAGTATAAATTTAATACTGTAATTAACTGTTGCTTTATATTTTTTATTATTTAAATATAGTGTTAGAATAGTAATTGGAAGTTACTTTATATTAATTTATTATTTAAGTAGAGGTTCGAAACTGCAATTTACGGTTACTTTTTATTTTTTATTATTTAAGTATAGAATCGAAACTATAATAGATTGTTGCTTTTTATTTTGTATTATTTAAATATAGAGCCAGAACTGCAATTGACGATTGCTTTGATTTATTTATAATGGATCCGCCAATTATTTTGGCAGTGTCATGTGGCGAAACCGATAAAAATAGAGATATGATGTGATTTGTTTTTTTCACATACCTTTTAAGTTTCTTCTAATTTTTAACGTTGTTCATTTGTTCTAACATGAATTGCTGTTACTGGCATGTTATTTATTCGAGTGTCAAGCCTCCGATGAAGATGCTTTTTTGGAACATTAAAAGTTTGAGCAACTAGAGAGGAGCTTGATTCGTTGGTTAAATAGAGAAATTAATGATGGTGAAAGAATTAGAAGTATTGAGAGACTTGTTTCGTACATCTCTATTGCGGAAGGCAACAATGATATCTAACGTATGCGGGTGCGAGTTAAATATGACAATGATGTCAGGGCTATGATGTCTAGAGCCGATGATATTGTTTTGATAGTCGTAATCTCTTAGAAATATTATGGTGTGAAGTGTTTTTATTTGTTGTTTGTGTTGTTTTTTGAGATGGTAATCTGCGGTGTTAAGTATTGTTTGTCTTATTATCTATTGTTAAATGCGAAAGATTTTTGTATTCAAAAAATGTCATTTAACGACGACATAAATACTTAATTAACAATTTGTATTGAAGTCATATCTTGGACTTGAAGATGAGGATCCGACTAAAAGTGATATGTGGAATTCAACAACACTTTTAATCTGCTTCACTGCTATTGAAATGCATCATTCAGATAGGGTTAAACTCCAATTTGGGATTCAATAAGAAATTTCGGTTCCACCCAGGTCCATGGGGGAGTACCACACAAGTCAGACATTAGACCAATGGGAATTTACAAATTGGAAAGATCATTATAGACAAGAGCGTCATTAATGGCAAAATCGTCACAACACTATCTTACAAGGAGATATCATGCCAAATAAATGTAAACCGAGTAGGGAATATATGGATTGGTATAGATATGTTTCAAATTTATATCTATCATAAAATAGATTACTATTTGAACCTCGTAACCAACCATCGTCTTCAAACTTCCAACATAACAAACCATCAACAAGCACTTACACCCAAGAACCTACATGTAACACCTAACAACCTTTCAACCTAACACAACAACCTAATACCCCAAGCCAACACTAACATCAACAATACCCATCATTTAACCCAACCCCTTACAACATCCAACAACAAAACCCATTTTTTAACCCTTAACATCATACACCCAACAGAAACACCACTCACCATCCACTATAACCAATACACATTCACAAAACCTACCCCACAAGAACACAACTACCAAACACCCCAATCACAAATCCATTTTTACCACTCACAAACATTCACCCCGAATTCATCCCAAGACCAACAACCCTACGTCCTCTTCATGCATAGCTAAATGCCAACTACTACCCAACCAAACTAGAATAACAAGGGAATTAGGTTAAGTTATGCCAGTGCGGCGACGATGGACTTATTAACTGATGGCATGGTCCCTAAATTCATGGATCATAGAAATGATGATGATGCGGGGCCTATTACTCAGCCATAAAATAATGATGAGAATCGGAGAAGGTCTACGCGAATTAGACAAGCTCCTGCATAGCGGCAGTATGTAATTTTATTTTCATTACATAAATAAATATATATTGCTTTAATTAATATTTATTTGTATTATTATTTTTATTTTGTCTATTTGTTAAATATAACTTTAATTATAAAAAATATTTTTATATTTTATTATTTAAACAAATAATTAAGGGTAAAATATACAACACTCAATGTATGCGAGTTTCAGTTTAACCCCTTGTAAAAAAAATTGAATCCCCCCTTAAAATGTTAAAATTCTATGTCTTTTGCCCTCTAAGCGTCAAAGTTACCCCTGTAATACATATTTTTGTTTAGTCCCCAAATTCAGTGTTCAAATTGCATGTTTAGGAGGGTAAAACAAATATATATATATATATATATATATATATATATATATATATATATATATATATATATATATATATATATATATATATTATGATGGGAAATCCAAAAAAAAACTACGGGGGGTAAAGTGAAACTCATCTACATTACAGATAGGGTGTTGTATATTTAACCCAATAATTAATTATAATTATTTCAAATTAATTAAAATGATTACTATTATATTCAGGACCGACCCAGTGCAGGTGCAACATGTGCTACAACATTGGCCCCCAAATTAATTATACCCCGAGAACCTACGTGTAACGCCTAACAACCTTTCAACCCAACACAACAACCTTATACCCCAAGCCAACACTAACATCAACAATACCCATCATTTAGTCCAACCCCTATAACACCTGACAACAAAATCCAATTTTTACCCCTTTAACATCATACACACAACCAGAAAAACCACTCACCATCCACTATAACCAATACCCATTCACAAAACCTACCCCACAAGAACACAACTACCAAACACCCCAACCACAAATCCATCTTTACCACTCACAAACATTCACCCCGAATTCATCCCAAGACCAACAAGTCTATGTCCCCTTCATGCATAGCTTTATGCCAACTACTACCCAACTAAGCTAGAATAACAAGGGAATCAGGTTATGTTATGCCAGTGCGGCGGTGATGAACTTATTAACTGATGACATGGTCCCTAAATTCATGGATCATGGAAATGATGTGGAGCCTACTACTCAGCCATTAAATGTTGATTAGAATCGGAGAAGGTCTATGCGAATTGGACAAACTCCTGCATTGCGGCAGTATGTAATTTTATTTTCATTACATAATAAAATAAATATTGCTTTAATTAATATTTATTTGTATCATTATTTTTATTTTATTTATTTATTAAATAGAGCTTTAATTATAAAAAAAAATATTTTATTATTTAAACAAATAATGAATTATAAAAAAATTATAATTAATTCAAATTAATTAAAATGATTAATATTATATTCAGGGTCGGCCAGTGTAGGTGCAGCAAGTGCTACAACATTGGACCCAAATTAATTATACCCTAAGAACCTACATGTAACACCCAACAACTTTATACCCCAAGCCAACACTAACATCAATATTACCCATCATTTAACCTGACCTCCTACAACACCCAACAACAAAACTAAATTTTTACCCCCTTAACATCATACACCCAACAAGAAACACAACTCATCATCCACTAAAACCAATACTCATTCACAAAACCTACCCCACAAGAACACAACTACCAAACACCCCACCCACAAATCCATTTTTACCACTCACAATCATTCACCACGAATTCATCCCAAGACCAACAATCCTACGTCCCCTTCATGCATAGCTCAATGCCAACTACTACCCAACAAAACTAGAATAACAAGAGAATTAAGTTTAAGTTATGTCAGTGCGACAGCAATGGACTTATTAACTGATGGCATGGTCCCTAAATACATGGATCATAGAAATGATGTGGGGCCTACTACTCAGCCATCAAATGTTGATGAGAATCGTAGAAGGTCTACGGAAATTGGACAAGCTCCTGCATGACAGCAGTATGTAATTTTATTTTCATTACATAAATAGATAAATATTGCTTTAATTAATATTTATTTGTATTATTATTTTTATTTTATTTATTTATTAAATATAGCTTTAATTATAAAAAGTATTTTTATATTTTATTATTTAAATAAATAATTAATCATAAACAATTATAATTAAGTCAAATTAATTAAAATGATTAATATTATATTTAAGGCTGACCCAGTACAGATGCAACATGTGCTACATCATTGGGCCCCAAATTTTGGAGAACCCACTTTTTTTTATTTCTTAAAAAATACATTTTACATATATTTTTTAACAACTGGTGTAAAATCATAGTTTAGTTTCAAAATCTATTTTACACCTATTCCTTCAAAAGAGGTGTAAAATCATATATATATATATATATATATATATATATATATATATATATATATATATATATATATATATATATATATATTTGTGTATGTGTGTGTGTATTTTTATTGATTTTTTTAAAAAACTCGGTATAAATTAATATTTTTTGACCTATTTTTTAAATTATAACTAGGCCCTGGATTGATTGGGTCGGCCCTGATTATATTGATTATATTTAAAATTAAATTCACTTATAATTTATATACATAAAAAAAAAGCATTTTTAAGGGGCCCTCCAAGGCATTTGGCTGTCTCTCTAAACTTTTACACACTGGTGGCAAAGCATTGGGCAAATCCCTTATATTTTACAAGCATCTGCTAAAGCAATGAGCGGTTGCTTTATACCAAAAATTATATTTGCAACGATGGTATTTTGATATATATATATATATATATATATATATATATATATATATATGTTGAAATGGGTGGTATTTTGGTATTTTGCCTGCAAAAGGATGGCAAGACACTCAAAAATTCAAATTATAGTAACACTATTGGCTTAAAACCCTGGGCGATACACATGGTTGAAGATAGTACAAACATACTCTTAGACATCACTATCCACTTTTTTTAACCAATATAAATCATTCAATAATGTTACTAGTCAATCTCTTTTTAATTATATAAGTCGTTTTTAACTTTTCACATGTACTGAATAAAATAACCATTGTTTTATGAAAAAGATAAATTATAAAAGATTTTATAAAATTGTTCTTTATTAATTGTATGAGAAAGATAATTTTAAGGAATGAAAGTAGAGATTAGAATAAATACTTAATGATATAATAGAAAAAAATATCGTTAATGATTCTTTGATATTGTAAAACGGATATAAGCAACAAAAATTTTTCCCACGTGCCTAGAGAGAGAGAGAGTCCTCCTTCTCTCTTAGACTTATCGTGACTTTTCTTTCTTTCCTTTGGTTAGAGAGCTTCCCCACCTTGCCCTAAGGTGCTCCATCTTTCTCCAGATCTACTCTTTCTGGACCGTTTTCTCACCCGGTCTGTGAGCTGGTTTTAATTCTGGGTTTGGTAAATTTGTTTTGGTGTATTTTTCATCAGAACTTCTTTTGGTTATCCTTGCGCTGGGGCTTCTTCAGGTCAGATCTAGGTTTTAGAAGGCAGTCTAAGTCGGAATCGCTTTGGTAGGAGGGATGGACAAATGGAAACATATTCAACTATCCAAGGAAGAGGAAGAAGGAATAACAGCAGACATTGAAGAGGTTTGTGAAGGGGAGAATTTTCAAAGAACTCTTGCAGGGAAGCTTTGGACAGACAATGGTTTTAACTCAAAAGCGTTTCAGAGTACGATGCTGGGGGCCTGGAATTTGAAGAACCCAGTGGAAGTCCAAGAACTAAATAAAAATCTTTTCCTTTTTCGTTTTTCTACGAAGAGGGATCTCGAGAGTGTGTTGAAGAATGGCCCATGGAGCTTCGACAGGAATTTGTTGGTCCTTAGAAGGATATCGGGAAAGGAACAACCATCAGATCTGAGCATGCACTTCGGCACTTTCTGGGTACGAGTTTATGAGCTGCCATTGATGCTTCGATCTGAAGCGATGGCAAGGAAACTAGGGGGGATCTTAGGCGAGTTTGAGGAGATTGATTCGAAGGAGGCTCACCGTAATGGTCGGTTCCTGAGAATCAAAGTTACTATCGATCTGAAAAAACCCCTCAAACGAGGAACTGTTGTGAGGTTTAAGGAGAAAAATATGAGGGTCCATTTCAAGTATGAACGACTGCCAACTTTTTGTTTCGTATGTGGCAAACTAGGCCATCAACTTAAAGACTGCGAGACGGTAGGGGAGCTGAGCGAAGAAGGGTTTGAAGATATTGAGGAACAAGAATTAGGTTTTGGAGCTTGGTTGAGGGCATCTCCCTTACCCAAGAGTCATGAGGAGGTGAGGAAAAAAGATTCCAATTCCAATTCCTGTAGCAAAAGCCTTTTCAATATTTCATCTAGTCAAAGCAGGTGTGACATTATTTGTAAAGGAAAAGAAATAGAGGAAGGAGTGGTTGAACAGATACCGGCAAACTCTCCAGACATTTAAAACAAAGAGGATGCAAACCAGAAGTCAAATAACAAGGACGAGAGGGGAATATTGAGGGTTGAACCACCAAAAGCCCCTATTCAGGGGAAAGCTACACTTGAGATCGAAGCAATGGCGAAATCATTAGGGGCAGTGGATATATCAAATGTTGGGGACGGGAAGATAGGTGCGAATCAAGAAGCTAGGATCAAGCGGCGCAAATGGACAAGGAGACAAGTTACTAGGAAGGATAAGGCGAAGAAGGAAGTAGAGGGGGAAGTAGAATGTGGGAAGAGAAACCTAGTTGATGTTATGGTGCTTGATGGAACAGTGGAAATTTATGGCAAAGGAGAGAAAAAGTTGAGGGGACAAGTAGATGAAGGAAACGTACGTGTGAAACTACCAGAGGTGGTGTTGGAAGGCCAACACCGCCTACAACAATGAAAATTCTAAGTTGGAATTGTCGGGGTTTGGGGAGCCCCAGGGCAGTTCGAGCCTTGTTGAGGCTCTTGAGAAATGAGAACCCCGATTTGGTGTTTCTGATGGAAACACGGCTGAAGAATGATGAAGCTCAGAAGATAAAATTGAGAGTGAACTTTGAAGGTTGTTTTAGTGTGGAGTGTGCAGGAACGGGAAGAGAACGTGTTGGTTGTCTGATTTTACTGTGGAAAGATAAGGCTCAGATCGACATAAAGTCTTACTCGCTCAATCACATTAGTGGGCACGTCCTGGATGATATAGATTGCCATGGGTGGTATTTTAATAGTATTTATGGTTTTCATGATGAACAGAACAAAAAGAATACTTGGAGTTTATTGCAGGATCTTATTAGAAAGGGAGGAGCAAACAACATTTCCTTTGGTGATTTTAATGACATTCTGTCAGAAGAAGAGAAGACGGGGGGAAACAAAAGATCGGCAGGGCAAATGAATTGGGGTAGACAAGCTGTGGATAGTTGTGGGATTACTGATGTGGGTTTTGAAGGATATCCCTTCACGTGGACGAATGGGAGAAGAGGAGAAGCTAATATCCAATGCCGGTTGGACCGGGCTTTTGCATCAAATGGGTTCCTTAATAGATTCACCCCTTTGAAAGTCCTTCATCTTCCAAGGTACGGCTCGGACCACGCTGTTATTAGAATCGATTTGGAGGTTGAGACAATAGTCAAAGATAGAAATAGAATTTATCAGTTCAAGTTTGAAAAGTGCTGGAGTCATGACCCCAAGTGTGACGAGTTAATAAAAAATATGTGGTGTAGTGGCCCTTTGCAAACAGTGGGGAAAATTAAAGGAATGCAAGGACTTGCGGATTCTTTCAAGGAGTATAGAGTGAGTGCAGTGAACAAGGAGCTGAAGAGAATAGAGAGCATGCTAAAAGACGACAGTATGTGGAACTCTGGTGAGGAATCTCTCAAGAGGTACGGGGACTTGAAAATCAAAGAAATAACCTCTTGAAAATCGAGGAGATCGCTTGGCGGCAAAAGAGTAGGGCTGTTTGGTTGCAGCACGGGGATAAAAACAACAAGTTCTTTCATCAAAAGACGAAGCAAAGAAGGAAGACGAATGGTATTTCAAAGCTACGGGACGAAAGAGGTACCTGGTGGAAAGGGAATGACCAATGTGATAGGCTTCTGTCAAATTATTTCGAGAAATTGTACGAAACCTCAAGTTCTGTCTCTATACATGAAGTGTGCAGAGTGGTTCATGGGAAGATTAATGCAGAGCAATTTCTTTTGTGTGGAGAGGTCTTTACAGTGCAGGAAATCAAAGCTTCTTTGGATCAGATGCATCCGTTAAAGGCCCCGGGTCCAGACGGTCTGCCGACGCTCTTTTATCATAAATATTGGGAAATTGTATGCCAGGATGTTTGCTCTTTGGTGTTGGATATTTTAAATGGGGGTCGTGATCCGGGTATGATTAACGATACTCATATAGCGCTTATTCCCAAGTGCAAAAATCCCATAACACCTATGGACTTTAGGCCGATAAGTTTGTGTAACGTTATGATGAAGCTCGTGACCAAAACAATTGTAAACAGATTAAAGAAGATACTGCCAGAAGTGATTGATGAGGAGCAGAGTGCTTTTATCCAGGGTCGGCTAATCACGGATAATGCATTGGTGGCAATGGAATGCTTTCACTGGTTAAAGAAGAAAACAAAGGGTAAACGAGGTCACATGGCACTTAAACTTGACATGTCAAAAGCCTACGATAGGATGGAGTGGCAGTTTATGATTGAGGTCCTTGTCTCAATGGGGTTTCCGCAACAGTTCATAAATCTTATTGGGAGATGTATCACTTCAGTGTCCTACAGTGTGCTTTTAAATGGACAACCATGTAGGAAATTTATCCCAACCAGGGGGCTCCGTCAAGGAGACCCGCTCTCACCCTATTTGTTTGTTCTTTGTGCAGATGTTTTATCAGGTCTCATCAAACGGGCGGTGGAAGAGGGGAGGATTCACGGCCTAAGAGTTGCTCAAAAGGCGCCAACAATCTCACATCTCTTTTTTGCCGATGATTCCCTTCTTTTTGTGCGTGCAAGTGTTACCGAAGCATGCAAGGTTATGGAAATTCTGGAGGGGTACCAAAGAAGTTCTGGTCAGGTGGTTAACCTCGATAAATCAGAGGCGTCTTTTAGTCAAAATGTGCGGGAAGAAGCTAGAAATTTGATCCGGAGTAGGATGGGAGTAAAGACGGTGGAGCGCCATACGAAATATCTTGGTTTACCTGTTGTTCTGGGGAGATCCAAAAAGGAGGTTTTTGCGCTTGTCGTGGAGAGAGTGTGGAAAAATATCAAAGGCTGGAAGGAGAGGACGCTATCGAGAGCGGGGAAAGAAGTCTTAATAAAGGCAGTTGCACAGGCCATTCCCAGTTATATAATGAGCTGCTACAAGTTAACAGAAGGCATATGCAGTGAAATTGAAAGTCTTATAGCGAGGTTCTGGTGGGGATCAAAAGAAGGGGAGAGGAAGCTTCATTGGTTGAGGTGGGATAAACTGGCTCGAGCCAAAAATGAAGGAGGAATGGGTTTTCGCGGCATAAGCGAATTCAACACCAACTTACTCGGGAAACAATTTTGGAGGCTAGCAACAAAAAATGGTTCATTGATGGAAAGAGTCTTCAAAGGGAGATACTACCCTCGAAGTTGAAAGTAGTAAATTGGGGCATGCTCCTAGCTATGCGTGGAGGAGTATTCTAAGTGCTAGAAAGCTGGTTCAGTCGGGCTCTAGGGGGGGAATTGGCAATGGAGGAAAAGTGAAAGTTTTTGGTGACAGATGGATACCGGGTTTTCTGGGTTTCATGGCCTTGGATCAGCAGGGAAGTTCTGTGAATGAGATGACAGTTTTTGAACTTATTGACCATGACCTGGGCTGCTGGAAGTATGAGCTGATATCAACTCTCTTTGGTCAATCAGTAGGTATGTCAATAATGAGTATTCCTTTATCTTTTAGAAATATTGAGGATAAGTTGATATGGCACTATGAGAAAAACGAAGACTATTCCGTTAGGTCTGCTTATCATTTGTGCATGAATGAAAATCTTGCCAGAAAACCAAGCTCTTCTTTTGATCCTTATCATAAACTTTGGAAACTAATTTGGAAGTTACCTCTAAGTAATAGATTGAAAAATTTTCTATGGAGGACTTCCAAAAATATCCTCCCTACAAGAGGTAATCTCATGAAAAAAGGCATGTATTTGGATCCTTCCTGTCCTCTTTGTAATGAACATATTGAAACAGTGGATCATATATTTTGGGCTGCAAATTTGCGAGACAGGTGTTTTTCGTTTCCAACCTTGGAATTCGTCTGCAACAGGGGATTGATATTTGTTCATGGCTGGAATTACTGTTGTACGAGAAAGATTTGATGGTTACTCAGATGATTGGTGCTTTAATGTATAGCATCTGGTTTGCAAGGAATGCTTTGATTTTTCAATCGCAGGTTGTTTCTCCATATCAGGTGGCAAGGAATGCTTGGGGACTGGTCTCGGAACATAACAGATGGAACCCAGTCAGAGGCAGGATAAGTCAAAGACCAAAGTGGGATGAATGCGCTGATTCTGATGTGTGTCTAATCCAAGTGGACGCGGGTGTGCCTGAGAACGATGTTGTTGGTTTTGGTTGTGTGATCAGAAATTCCAAGAAGAAGATAACTTTGTCTGCGTGCAAGTCAATAACCATGTCAACGGATTCGTCGACGGCGGAGCTGCTGGCAATCAGATGGGCTATTCAGATGGCCAGGCAAATTAAATTAGATAAAATCGTTGTTCAGTCGGATTCTGAGGTGGCTGTTGATTGTATCAACGAATGTTTGAATTTAGCAGTTTTAGAGCCTATTGCCGCGGACTGTCGGTTTTTACTCAGTAATTTTAGCGTGGGTTATGTCATTAGTATTCCTAGGGATTTTAATTCTGATGCTCACCAGCTTGTAAAGATTGGTATTAGTAGGGGAGACAAAACTTGGTTAGGTGTATGCCCAAACATTTCCCCTTCTGCTGCTGCTATGTCTATGCCTTTGGTTTGCTAATGAATATTGTTTTTTCATAAAAAAAAAAAGAAAAAGATATTGTAAAAAGATTTACAATTTGGTACACAATTTTTCTCCCAAGCGAATTATAATAAAAAAACAGAGGGAATGTCATCCAAAGGGCTTGACCCGTTCTCCGACTCGGGTTCTAATTTTATACTATAATCAGCTAACCTATAAATAGAAGGATTATACTGCATCAGCGACAAGAAATATGTCAAACTCTCGAAGAAAAGAAGTGTGAATAAGAAGGTTTTGATTAGAAATATGATGTGTCATGAGATGTATTTACTAAGAAAATTGGATCTCCTACCTTTGGATTTTTCCGCATTCAAGCCATTGTAATATTTATGATCGTTTGGTTGAGATCAAATGATTATGATTTATTCAAAATGTGATTTATCAAATAATAAAAAAACTATAATATAGATTGTCCGATCTAGATCAAACCATAAAAAATATGTGACAGCGTGAATGTGTGTTTTCTTTGACTGCAATGAATCACAATCCATTTCCTAACATCAACATATATGTTTTTGTTGGGGGTATATCTTATTTGGAATGTTAAAGCTAGGTTGTGTTGTTATGAATCTTAGATTCATCTTGTTTATTCAGTCAAAGTTTAGAACTTTACAACAGATCTATCATAAGAAAGTTACAAGATGGTTGAGTTCTAACACACTTCTAACTAACTGCAAATGATTTCTAATTGTCATAACAGCTTAATGAAACAAACTTCTAACTATCAGTAACAATTAACCATGACTTTGAAATAAAAGAAATTAATTAATTGGAGTACTAGACTAATATAGTGCCAAAATTAATACTTACATTATTCCTTCTCAAGCTCAAGGTGGTTGCAAACCAGATTTGAGCTTGACTCTGCCATCACGAAATGTTGCAGTGCCCAGAGGCTTGGTAAGTGTATCAACTATCTGAAGTGAAGTAGGAATTTGTTGGACAATCAACTTCTCGAAAGATACTCTTTCTCTAACAAAATAGATGTATGGCTCAATGTGCTTTATGAAAGCATGTAGGACAGGGTTGTGTGACATATGAATAATATGGATCTATGTGCTTGCAGATATTATCAAGATAATTCTAGGTGATGAAGCTTATTGATAGCGGAGCTGTAAGTCAACTGAATATTTGTTTAGTTTTAATGACGACAACACTTAATATCAAATGATATTAAGTGAAGTTAATATTTGAAGATAGCTCAAGTTGTCATAGATGCACAAGATGGATGAAACTCCTGAATTAAGTCAACAATGTGGTCAAACGACATTCATGTAAAGACTTATGTTTCAAGTATCACCGGTGGTTTAAACCTCTCAACTCTTAAATGATGACAATCAGAATCAAGAAATCTCAAGCCTTATTAAGAAGTCTCAAAGTTCTTGAATGTTAACAAACTCAAAGATAATGATGCTAAGACCTGAAGCTTTCAAGTTATGAAAGAGAGTAAATGAGAAAGCTTGTCTGGTTACTTGCATCTGAGTGACCAATATCTTGTAAAGACACAGGGGTGTCTTTGGAAATACAATGGCTAAATCAAACACACTAAATATATTTGAGAAGCCTCTCATATTTTATTTTTTATTATTTTTGGTAAAGGGGAAGGCAAAATCCCAGACAAAGAAAAACTACACAATAATCATTCTAGGGGTAGTGATCCCCACAGAATCACAATCTAGAAACTCCCTACTTTCAGGAGGAAAATCCTCAAAAATGGTCAAATAATAATCTAGATTACATCACAGGTTTGCTAGAGCGTCTGCACAACGGTTAGCCTCCCGATAACAATGAAATATATCTACCAATCAGTTACTCTCCAACAACTGCATGATATTTTTAACTAAAGACAGCCTCATCGGACTAGAAATTTTGCCGGTCTTGATAACATTAACAGCGGACATGGAATAAATGTTTACTTCCACCTCCCCAAAACCCAGTTGCCACGCATACATCAACCCTTCCAGCACCCCCCACAACTTAGCCACAAAAGCACTACAATCTCCCACACACTTTGCAAAACCTTTCAGTCATCCCCTTAGCTACCATCAATTACACCATCACATCTGACTATGTTATTATTTTTAGACGCTTCATCCGTATTCAGCTTAACATAATTCAATTTCGGGGGAACTCACCCTATAGATTTCATCATGCGCTCCCGGACTATATCCCGCTTATTAGCCGACGTCGCATGATCATAATCATTTTTTAACTGAATAACATATTGGGCATGATTTTTCGGCCGAACAAAGTTTTATTTATGCATTTCCTTGTTCCTCCAAGTCCACACGCAATGACAAACAATTTCCCAAATATCATTCTAGGAACCACCACCCTCCACGGATCCAAACTCGAAATATTACCATTGATCCAATTTCTGAACTCACCCATAAAAAACACATTTCTTTTGCTTATAGGAACTACCTGCAACCAGATATTTAAGACAAGAGAACAATCATGCAAGGCATGGAGAATTGTCTCTTCAACTTACCTACAAAAAAAGCATAATCCTTGCCCAATTCCCATATTCTTCTTAGTCTTATTTGTGAGAACCGTTCGATGAATCACCAACCACATTAAATATTGAATTCTCTCTGGGACTTTTAACTTCCAGATTACGCACCACATAGTATCATCATCGATCATATTAAAATCGTATATATTATTATTCACGCACGCAACAAAATAATCTACCTTATGGCCTCTCATTCCCGATCTTTCATCTGAACCATTATCATCATGAGGAGGTAAGATCACTGCAATTTTCTTTTGAATAATCTCTGGTAACCAACTTGATAACTTCTGCCAGTTCTATGCACCATTTTCCCTCACTAGGTCCTGCACTATTGCACCTTTCTGTCATACCATAAATTTTACCCTGAGTTTTTCACCAGCATCAGCGTAGCCTGTTCATTTTCATTTTTGATTATACATTCTTTCAGTTAAAAGCATTCATCAGGGTTTAGATGAAAGGTCAGGAGTTATGGCATTTTATCTGGTCTTGATAACATTCATTCAGTCATCTGTTGATTAAGAATTTAAAAGGCTTGATTTCTCAATATCAATGCATTGTTCATTCCATTTTCACCATGTTTCAGAGGTCCAGAGGATAACAATCAAGAGTACTGTCGTAATCTGAATCTTTGTAGAATTTTAATTGTGTTGGAGAATTAAAAGCAAATGGTCCAAGAGTGATTCCTTTGCATTTGATTGTCTATTCACTATTATTCAACCAGTTATTCAATGTATTCACAAGACATATGCATTTTCTACTTATCACACCAGGTATTTTGTTTCGTGTAACGCTTAAAATATCAAGTAGAATAATTTTTCAGATTTACAGACAGATCGGTCGAATCGTTTCTCAACTGTACGTCGAATTAGCGGGCGAAAATTTTCAAAGTTGAGATTGCAGATGTCAGTATTCTTAATCTACAGTTCGCTTAGTTTAACCTGGTGTGTTCGATTTATTTTTTTGACTACTTTTTCGTTCGTATTTTGATCAATCTGAGCCTTTTAACCGGTCTTTTTTTTTTCAAAATTTAATCAATACCTGTATGCTTTCGAGAAGTTTATTTCGCGTTAATCATTTTAGTGCGATCTTTTTATTTTTTTGGACACTTTTGCACCTAATTTTTATTTATTTTGACCAAAAAACTTAATTACATTTCATATTTTATTTTAATAATTTAAGTGACAATTCTTTATATCTCTGTTTTATTTTTAAAAAAAACTGCATTTAATATTTCAATTAAAACAATAATAAATGTGTTGAATGAATCCTTAAAAATCAATACTTTATCATTCAATTTTAAAGAACCATGTTTGTTTTCGATTCTAATATGGAATTCTCTAATATGTTAGTTAATATCATATTGACCTATAATCTTTATTTTATTTTATTTTGGGGTTAATAATATACATTGTATAATCTTGTATAATAAATCTCAAATGAAAGTCATTCTTATTATGAGCATTTCTTAATACACCACCCAAGTTTCTTAGGCACCACGTGAAATTATTTTTTTGTCCTCTGATTCCGGATATGCACATTCGGACACACCAAATTTTTAAAAAACGCTGAAGTGTTCCGGATATGCATATCCGGAAACAATTATGATGTGCACTTCCGGAAGGATTTCTTATAACTTCGCGTCAGACCTTCTTCCTCTCCCTCATTCTTCACTTTCTCATTTCTAAACTCTCTCAAACTCTCTCAAACCCTCAAATTTTCAATCACCTCAAATCTTGATATTTTCCACTCGAGTTCGGCGCAAAGCAACATCGACAATGATCAAGAGACTCTAAATCCTCCGTATCTCATTTGAATCGGTAAGTTTTCAAATTTTATAGTTTCAGAGTAATTTTTCGAGTAATCGATTTAGGGTAAACATTTAGGTGTAGAAATTGTTAGTTTGTATGAATAACATATGTTAGAGATAATGTAGGTCTTGTTTACTGCTTCAAACGGACGATCAGGGCATTAAAATGCCCTTTTGCATGGTATAGTGGCCGTGGCTACCATTTTTAAACTTCAAAATACGTACCGGATGTGCAGATCCGGAAAGATTGTAACGTTTAGTATTCAGAGTGATTCCGGATGTGCACATCCGGAAATACCTAACGTTAAAAATTATGTGTTCTTCTAGATGTGCACATCCGAAAACACCCAACGTTAAATATTTTACAAATTTCCGGATGTGCACATCCGGAAGACACTTGGTTTTTTTTTGAGTTTGTTTGTTTGTTTTTGTTTAATTATTTTTAAAAAATTCTAATTTATTTATTATGCTTTGCAGATTAGATGGCTGGCAGAGACGATCATATCATACATGGACGGACAACTCGGCACGCATCTGTCCGACGTGAGCGGATGCAGTCTACAGTCGAGGCTTCCGGTGCAGAGGGAGTTGGGGTAGCTGAGGGACATCCTACACCACATTCTACACCACAGCTATCCACATCACAGGTTCAGGCCACTTCCACATCTCAGGTACAGGCCACTCCCCCTTCAGTCGCCGATTCTACATCTCGGAGGCGTCACGTTTCTGCTGGTAGTTCATCAGGGTCTCAGCCCGTACGCAGGCGTCGTCGGGAGACTCCAGCTCCATCAGCTGCTCCTCCTCGTTCCCCTGTTCCTGGTTCTGTTCCAGAGGGTGATCACCCAGCACATGATGGTGTTGACGCCGATGACGATTTCGATGAGCTGGATGGTTACCCCGGGGGACCGTCTGATATGTCCCTACTCGTGGGGTACTCTGAGCATACTGCCAGATATGTCTGGCTAGGACAGGTAACCTTTCTTGGGTTATTTATAGAATTGTTTACGTTGAAAATATTTTCATTTGTAACATTGTTTTATTTGGAAATTTTCAGGAGAAGGATTCTCAGAAGTTCTATAACCATGGGGGCAAGGTTATAGACATGCTTCAGTTGCTGCCAAAGGATCAGTGGTTCACGTCTGCAGTTGCCGCCTCTGGTCTTGGAGGTCTGTCTAGGATTGGGTATTCTCGGATGGTTGCCACTGGGCAGCCAAGACTGTGGCAGGAAGTTGTACGCTATACGTGGTAACAATCTAATATTCTAAGTGATTTTTTCATTTCTTTTCTTTCTATATTCATTATAATGTTTGACACCCATGTTATGTTTTCCATTTCAGGCGTGGATTTCACAGCACTTTCCCAACATTACTGGTTGGGGGAGTGTCGCCGAGTACACTGAGGATATGCCACGTGCTGCTGTATTTGTCCTGCTCAGAGGGAACCAGGTGCCTGACCCCTTCAGAGTGTATCTTGATCGGATGGCTGCTGAGGACGTTTTGTATAGCCCCTATGCCGATCACCATGTGACGCGCCCGTTTGATGAGGTTTGTTTGTTCTCAGGATGGTTGGCATGCAGTTTGACCGTTACTGCCCGATACCTGTCGGAGCGCGTCTTGCGTCAGTTCGGTTACACGCAGACGATCCCCAGGATGCCTGATGAGTCTGCTGCTCTAGGCTTGACCCGCAGGTAGATAGATGAGCTATATGCTGACTACCAGTCCCACTTGGTACCGGAAGAGGCTCGGGCGACCAGAGCGGAGAGAGACTGGAGCGTTGCTGCCGAGTACATCGTGTGGTTCTACACCGTCTCACACCCATGCATGGTGCCCACTGCTGAGGGATCGCCACCCAGACCTGCTCATCAGGAGATATTATAGGAGCGGCAGTCTCAGCTGGACCATACTCAGGATGTCCTACCACGGTGTCGTTAGATAGAGCAGATAGCGCGACAGGCCATTGAGGCCGGTCACCTCCCTGAGGGCTCTGGTGCCAGACTTGTCGTGGACAGGATTATTGCGATTGCTCGGGGGGCACTTCAGTACCGCGGACATCGGTCCAGGATTGCGGGTAGGGACAAAGGAGCTGGGGAGCCAGGAGAGATCCTTCGCCATGCGCACTAGATTTTTTTTATGTATTCTATTTATATTAGATGTATGCACTGTATTTTGACAGAGTTTTATTATATATATATATATATATATATATATATATATATATATATATATATATATATATATATATATATATATCATTTTATTTTATATATGGATGTTGTCAAATGTATATTAAGTTGCGACGATATATTAACATATGCGACCAAGCAACAAAATCGATTTAAAAAAAAAATAAAGTTTTGTTATTTTTCGGATCTGCAGATCAGGAATGTTTTCGAATGTGCACTTCCGAAACGCATCAGCGTTTTTTACAAAATTGGTGCGTCCGAATGTGCACATCTAAAATCAATGGGCAAAACTGAAAATTCAGGTGGTGCCTAAGAAATAAGGGTGGTGTGATAAGAAATCACGCTTATTATTGATCTTATTGGTGAATATACTATAGTACTATTTGATGCTATTATTTTATGGGGAGATAGAATTAAGTTTCGCCACAAATAAAACTCGATCCAATTACAGTTATACAGCGTGGATAAATTTGTTTCAAATATTTTCGCAACACCCACTAGTATGAAGAGGTGTGTGCGGTGTCTTGCAATGTCCATATTTATTATTTAATTTAATCATGAATTGTATCCATATTTATTATTTAATTTATGTCACTTTAATAGTTTTAATCCGGTATATTCATACAATATATATTACTGTTAACAGAATCTATACATTTTAAAATTTTAATCAGCATGACTCTAAATTTTTTTTTTTTTTTGAAAATCTTAGTATCCGGCCTTGCGACCGACTAATCTAAAAGGGACCAATACCCACCGTTCACTAGCGGGGGCCCCGTTTTAAGTCAGAGCAAAATTTCGTATGAACTGATCCACATAAAAATTGATTACATTTAGTAGGATTCGAATATGAGACCTTGAGAGAAGCATGACTCTAAATTGATGGCAAAAGTTTTGTGTGCTTAGTATTCGGTAATAATGTATTCTGAGTGATAATAGTTTATGTGACACTTGTACATCATACCATATTATTAACATGTCATTAAGAAATTCATTTTTTAAAGTTGGTCTATATCCAAGAATATATAGTTGATTCTAAATTAATATTTTGATTTCTGAAATTTAAATTTTTTTATGAAATTTTTTTATCTTTAATAATTAATTAATGTCAAAAATCTACCATTTTAGATCACACATTCTTAAAAACTAAGCCAAAATAATATTTATTTAATTTTATTTCTAAAAAAAGTACTCCCCCCGTCTCACAATAGGTGTCCTCTTTGAGATTTTCACACTTTTTAAGATAATGATTAATTGTGTTGATTTCAATGATAAAACGAGTGTCATTTACTAAAATAACCTTATTAATAATAGATAGTGGAGTAGTTAAATGAATTAAAATACAATAAATAAGGGTAAGTTAGTGGAAATAAATAATAAATATTACATTGGTATTCTAAAGGGGCAAATAATTTGAGACAAATAAAAAAATGAAAGAGGACACCTATTGTGAGACGGAGGGAGTAACAGTAAAATATTTTATTTAAGTGTTCTTAAAAGAATTTGGGAATATTGTGGTTAGACAGACATTAACACTAGTCTTAATGACATTTATGCTACTATCATAATTGGATAGCAGGTTTTGGCTAAAAGGAGTAATGTAGAGATCAATTAGGTTTTTGAATTCTCCTTTCTTTATTAATGCATAACTAGTAGAAGACCTGTGCGTCTACACGGGTAAGTTGATTCCTAGCTTAAATCATTCGATAAAACATTTAAATGTTTGTGGCTCTTTTTAAATACATATTTACATGTATTAACAATAATTGATAAAGTTTGAATCAAAAATATCAAGACTAATCATCTCAAAAATAGTTATTTAGATATAGTAATTGATCGTACCTGGATCAGACAGTTATTCAGTGGCCAGCAATGTCGTATGAACTTCAGCTCCGGTGAGGTTGAAAGACGGCGGGGGGGGGGGGGGGGGGGGGGGTGTACCTGCAAGGTACTCCGACGCTCAAGTAAGGCAAATGTCACAAGTAAAAGCAAGTACAGAAAAAGGTTAGAGTGTATGAGATTGTGTAACCTGACCCTCTCAAGTGAGAGGGTATTTATAGAGAGCCCCCAGCGTGTGGCCAACGGTTACTTGCACTGGGCTGGATTGCCAGGCCCAATCCAAGTAACTGCCAGGGCTTACGTGGCGTAGTGAAGACCAGCACGTGGTTTTCGCCCTGGATAACCGTTCCTAGATCTCCGGAGTTAGGGCAGACCGATTCCATCGATAGTGGGTGGTTACATGAGAATGTGTCCTCGCGAGAAGGAGTCCTGCGTATCGGGGAGAGACGTGTCCACGCGGGGGGGGGGGACTCTTATGTGTAGAAGGAGATAGCTCCTCGTGGGGAGGAGCACCTGAGTGTCGAGGAGGAGCGAGCCCGGAGAGGCTTAGCGCCTCTACCCGATGCTCTATGTCGTGCGTGCCCGAACACCGCCGAGGTGTGGCGCGTGCCCGACACTGTTGAGGTGGGCATGTGCTCGACATTGGTCGTGCTAAGAGGCCTTTGCTGGGCCATCCTAGGACGTGTGGGTTGGGCCTGCTCGATTGAGGGGCAGACCCCGGCCCAGTCCAGAACAGGATCCCCCCAAGTCGTTGCTCTGAGGTGCCAGGGTAATGACTTTAGGGTCAGCACTATGTCGAGGACGTTTCTAGTCGGGGAAGGGACTCTAAACGAGGAACAGTTGGTAAATCGGGCAGAAACAAATCGATCTGCTCGCGCTAGACTGGCCGCGGATGGGCGACGTCGCGGGGATACGAGAAGTCTGAAACGAGGTGAATGAAAAGACATGTGTTGGGGAATGAAAAGATGTGCCTGGGAAAGCGTGTGCCACGTGTCACACCTCATCATTGCCTAGGGAGGCTACGCTAGGGTAGCGTAATCGATTGCCTAGGAAATCCTCGAGTCTCGTGAGGAGCCTATAAAAGGGCTCAAGTTCATGTCAGTTGCACATTTCCACCTTTTTGGCTCCCCTCTTCTTCCTATCTCCGTCGCTACTCCACCGTCGTTCACCGCCGTACGTCGCCGCATCTACCGCTTCGGTCAGGCTTCTACCACCGTTCCAAGTAAGCTTCTGATCTCTTTCTTTTCCGTTTTTCTTTTCGTTGGTGGTTTTCCTGTGAACTGATGAAGTTCCCGGTAATCCCTTGAGGGTTCTGGCCGAAAACGGCGGGACGTTCCTAGGGTTCCGGTAGGTTTGCCGGAGGCTTGGGATGAATATCCCGAGGACCCGATGAATACCCCGAGGACATGCGATGAATGTCACGGGGAAGTGAGGTGAGAGGATTGGAGACCCGAAGAAGGGACCGGGGTAACGGACTCGGGCAGTTCGCCATGTCCCGAACATTTTCTTTGCTCTCGCTGCCCTTTCACTTGATCGGCGGTGGAAGGGTGGATTTGGTCGCGGCCAACGAATTCACCTATTTCCTCTGCTTTTCAGGTAAAAAATGGTCGTGAGGCTTCCGGGGATTCTCCAGATAGACACTGAACCCGACGTGGATGGACCCGCGCAGATCCCTGGGGAGGAGCTCGTGCGTCCGGCCGTCGAATGGGCCGGTGAGGAGCCTCTACGCATAAAATCACGCTTCGCTGCCAACGACACGGACACTTTCGCCTTTGTCGAGGACGTCCCTGAGGGCGAACAGGCGAAATGGACGGTCTTTCAGCCTCGGGCACACAACCGTATCTGCTCGAATTACCGTGGGTTAAGGTTTCCCATGTATGAGTTTGCCTTTAAAGAGGTCGGTATTCGTCTCCCCTTCAACAGCTTTTAGGTGGGGGTGTTCAACCGGTTGCACCTGGAGCCGTCTCAGCTCCATCCTAATGTGCTCACCTTCATGCGGGCATTTAAGATCGTGTGCGACTACCTCAACATCGGGAGTACCCTCACGCTCTTTTTCCGCGTCTTCCACCTCCAACGTTCAACGGACCAGGGGCGACATAGTTGAGTCTCCTTCAAATAGCCGAGGAAGCTGTTCAAGGCGTACTCGGATTCGATTAGGAATTTCAAAGATAGGTTCTACTATGTCATGCCCGCGACGTACGACGCTGTGTGTACGCTTTATGACATCGTGACCGACAGTTCCGGGGAGGAGAGGTTTGTGTCCAAGTATCCCCTGGAGTGGGAGGATGCGCACTTCGCGCTTGGTACGGACGAATACCTCGTGAAACCTGGCGACCTGTCGGAGGAGGACAAAGGAGCGTACGCCACGCTGGTCGCATATGTTACCAGTTTTAGCCGGGCAGAGTGTGTAGGGTGGGATGGAAAATACATCATCGACTCTCGAGGAAGAGTTATGACCACAAACCGTTACATAAACACCAGGGGTCTCTTTGAGTGCAAGTCTCCCGATGAGGCCAAGAGGTTCTTAGGTAGGAGCTCCTTGTCCTGTTCGGGTGTCCACTTAGTTTTGTTTCTTTGTGCTAACTTTTTTCATGTTTTCCCTTGTAGGTCAAATGTCGAACGCCACCGAGCGCATCCTGAAGTTGGCCGCTAAACGGGCACCTAAGCGAACCAAGAGCCGCGTTCGAGATGTTATTCAAGATGCGGCGTCGGCTGGGACGATGAGTGGCTCCGCCTCTCTATAGTGTAGCCAGTCTCCACCTCCGGAGGGCACCCCTGCGAAGAAAGCAAGGACCGAGGGATCTGTCCTTGTGGATCTCGTGGACCCTGCCTCACCGGAGAAGTTTCTGATGCCCGCCTGTCACCTTCAGCGGAATTTCTTCGGTGAAAGCCCCCCTGTCATTGCTGAGGCCGAGGTGAAGGCAGTTCTGGGAATGGACGGTGCGGCCAGGAGAGAGGCGCTTGTCGAGAACCTTGCGGCCATGATGCGAGTCTTCAAGACTGCCTTGATATTGAACGAGGGGACCCCCTCTGCCTCCGAGTTACAGAAGCTGAAAGATGAATACATTGCCCTCGAGAAGGAAAAGGACAAGGTCGAGGCTGATCTACAAAAGGCCCAGGCCAAATGTGAGGATTATGCCAACGCCCTCCGCGAGCTGAATGAGGCCAAGGCTGCACTGAAGGCGACTCAAGAGGAACGTGATCGCTTTCGAACCAGGATTGGAGAATTGGAAGCCGCTGTCCATCCCGCAGAGAACGAATTCGTCGAGGAGAAAAGTTTCTCCGACCGCGCGACCCTGATCGCTAAGATTCGGGAACTTCAGCAAGATAGTCTGGAGGCCCTCGAGATAGGCTTTAAGAATGCAGTGGAGCAGGTCGGTGTCGAGAATCCGGATGTTCAGCTTGCGCTCAACAGAATTAGCCCGTTCCTTTGTGTGGTCAATGGCAAGTTGGACCTGCCAGAGGAAGAGGATGGACGCCAGGTCGAGGACGAGATAGTTGTTTAGTTTTGCTTGTTCAGCCTGCGTGCCACTCTCCTTTGATCTCGGTTTATCTGGCCTGCGTGCCATTTGTTTTTTTGTAATGACTTGTGCCCGGCCTGTGTGCCAGAGGCTTTTTGATACTTTGTAATATTTGTACGCTGGGCTTCTGCCTGATTAATGCATTTTGTTTATCTGCGTGTGTGATGTTTGTATGTTTTCATTTGTGTGTGATGCTGTTGTATTTGCTATACTTTATTTACTTTTGGCTAAGTAACAGAGTTTGGGACTTGCTCGACTTTGATACTCCTCGACTGCGTGGAGAGCTGGTCGAGTGGTCGGGAGCGTATTCCAACATTTAACGAGGCCAAGAGCTCGTTCGGGGTTTTAGCTTCGTGGCGTGAACTTTCCATCGCGAGCTGGGTGTTCTGCCCATTAGGTACGACGACGGAGGAGCTCGGTCGAGGTGTCCTCGTCGGATCAAAGCGCTTGCGCACACACAACATCGTCCTTGATCATCGTGTTTTGTATAGGGGTGTCGCGCTTGTACCCTAGTGCGTCCTCGTAACCGCGGTGCTAGTGTGTCGCGGGCAGTGCTTAACTGTAGTACTGTTTAAGCTTTTCAGCGTTCCATGGTCGAGCGAGTTCTTCCCCGTGCAGATTTTAGAGGAAGCAGGCTTCTGTCACTGTTTTCGCGCGGATGCGGTACAGGCCCTCTCAGTTCGCGGCGAGTTTGCCTTCTCGCGAATCTTTTTGGTTCCTTCGTAGGACGAGGGCGCCTATCTGAAAATCACGTTTGATAACTTTGTCGTTATAACGTAAAGTTATTTTCTGTTTAAGTGAAGCTTCTTGGAGAGAAGCGCCCGAACGTGTCTCCGAGACGAAATCGAGTTCTTCCCTCAGGGCTTCGTTGTTCGAGTCCCCGTCGAGGGGGGCTTCTGTCCTCCTTGAGGGTTCTCTGATTTCCACGGGGATCACCGCTTCCGTTCCATAGGTCAGACGAAAGGGGGTCTCCCCGGTGGTGGAATGTGGGGTTGTTCGGTAGACCCAGAGGATGCTGTGTAGCTCCTCGACCCACCGTTATTTGGCGTCGCCTAATCAATGTTTTAATCCTCGGAGGATTACTCTGTTCGCCGCTTCGGCCTGCCCGTTCGTTTGCAGGTGCTCGACCGACGTGAAGTGTTGCTTCGTACCTAGTTTTGGTGACGAAGTCTTGGAAGTTCCTATCGGTGAACTGTGTTCCGTTGTCGGTGACAATAGCTTGAGGCACGCCAAATTGGGTGAGGATGTTTCTTTTGTAAAAACGTAGTATGTTGAAGGCCGTGATTTTGGCCAATGCTTCCGCCTCGATCCACTTCGTAAAGTAGTCCACCCCTATGATGAGGTATTTGTTTTGATATGATCCCACGACGAAAGGTCCAAGGATGTCCATTCCTAACCACGCAAACGGCCACGGGGAGGACAGCGTTTTGAGCTCGCTAGGAGAAGCGAGGTGCATGTCCCCGTGTCGCTAGCATCTATCGCACTTCTTGACGTGTTCCTTGGCGACCTATTGCATGGTGGGCCAGTAATACCCTGCTTGAAGTGCCTTACGGGCTAACGATCGTCCGCCGAGGTGCTGTGCATTGATTCCCTCGTGGATTTCCTAGAGGATGCCGGGGACCTTGGTCTCCTCGACGCACCTGAGGAGGGGGATAGAAAACCCTCTCCGGTATAGCTTATCCTCGACTATCGTGTATGAGCATGGTCGCCACTTAACCATCCCTGCTTCTTTGGGATCTTCGGGCAGTTTGCCCGCCGTGAGGTACTCGTATACCGGGGTCATCCAGCTATTGCTCTCACCAATGGCGTTTACATCCGCCGCCAGAGCGGATTTTTCAATACTCGGGCGGGAAAGCACTTCTTGTATGACGGATTTGTTCCCGCCTTTCTTCTTTGTGCTTGCCAATTTAGACAAGACATCTGCTCGGGTATTGTGCTCGTGAGGGATGTGAGTTACTTCCGCGGAGGTGAATTTTTTCATCTTTTCTTTCACCAAGGTCAAGTATTCGATGAGGCTGTCGTTCTTGGCCTGGTACTCTCCTCGGACTTGCGAGGCCACGAGCTGGGAGTCGGTGAAGATTTTGACCTCCTTGGCGCCGAGGTCCTCAGCCAGCCAAAGCCCGGTGAGGAAAGCCTCGTACTCTGCTTGGTTGTTCGACGTCGGGAAGGATAGTTCGAGGGATACCTCGATCAGGATGCCTCCCTCGTTTTCGAGGATGATGCCCGCCCCGCTTCCCTTCGGGCTGGATGCTCCGTCGACATAGATCGTCCATTTTTGGGATCCGTTGGTCGAAGGTTCCGGGATGGTCATCTCCGCCACAAAGTCAGCCAATACCTGAGCCTTCAGGGCTTTCCTTCCCTCGTATTGGATGTCAAACTCGGCGAGTTCGAGCGACCACCTGAGCATCCTCCCGCCATATCTGGTTGTCCAAGGAGTTGCCTTATAGGTTGTTCGGTCCTTACGACGACAGTGTGGCTAGGAAGTAGTGGCGTAGCCTCCTGGCCGCGGTGACGAGGGCCAGGGCGACTTTCTCTATCTGCTAATACCTAAGCTCGGGGCCTTGGAGGGCTTTGCTCATGAAGTAAATTGGTTTCTGCCCATCCGGGGTTTCCCGAATGAGGACGGCGCTGACCACTTCACTCGTGATTGCGAGATACAAGAAAAGTGTCTCCCCGCGCTCAGATCGTGAGAGGACCAGGGGTTGCGATAAGAATTGTTTTAGGTGGAAGAACGTCTGCTCGCATTCTTCGCTCTATTCAAACGTCGTTTTTTGTCGAAGAAGTTTGAAAAATGGGAGTGTGTATTGCGCAGACTTGGCGACGAAGCGGGAGAGGGCGGTGAGCATCTCTTTCAATGATTGTATCGACTTCTTCGAGTTCGGAGTAGGGATCTCGGAGAAAGCCCTACACTTGTCGGATTGGCTTCAATTCCTCGCTCTATGAGGTAGAAGCCGAGGAACTTACCTGCCCGAATGCCGAAGGTGCATTTGTCGGGGTTGAACCTCATGCGGCATCTCTTCGCTGTGTCGAACACCTTCTTGAGGTGCGTGGCGTGGTCGACTTCTTCCGCGGATTTGACGATCATGTCGTCCATATAGACCTCAAGCATGTCGTCGATTTCAGCCCGGAAAACCTTGTTCATCATCCGTTGGTAGGTCGCACCGGCGTTCTTCAAGCCGAAGGGCATTACGTTGTAGTAGTAATTGCCCGACTCGGTCATGAAAGCCGTGTGCTGTTTGTTGACCTTATCCATGGGAATTTGGTTGTATCCTGAGTAGACGTCCATGAAGGATAACAGTTTGTAACCTGCAGAATTGTCGACCAGCTGGTCGATGTTAGGCAAAGGATAGCAGTCTTTTGGGAAAGCCCGGTTAAGATCAGTATAGTCAACACACATCCTCCATTTTCCATTATTCTTTTTGACGAGTACAACGTTGGACAGCCAGGTTGTGTACCTGGCCTCCGAAATAAAATTCGCCTCTAGGAGGTCTTTTACAACTTTTTTAGCAGCCTCCGCTTTTTCGGGAGACTGCTTACGCCTACGTTGAGCTATGGCCCTAGCGGCCGGATCTACTACGAGCTGATGGCAAGCCACCTCGGGGTCAAGGCCAGGCATCTCAGAGGCGCTCCATGCTAATAGATCAGCGTTCTCCCAGAGACATGCCTTCAGCTGGTCCTTCTCCAAGTCAGGGATCCCGGTGCCAATCTTCACGTTACGGTCTGGATCGTCCCCGAGGGCCATGAGCTCAAAGTCTCCATCTGGGATGGGGCGCGTTGGGTGGAGAGACCGCCCGTTGTTTTCCGCCTGGAGGTCGAGGTCTTCTGCCCCGTCTTCATCGGTTTCTCCCGAGAACCTGCTGTCGAGGTCGACCGCGTTGACGCGCGGGAGAGGCGTCTGTTCGGTGTCCGGGGATGACTTTGCTCCGGTCTTGGGTTTGGTGCCGATGGA
Organism: Lathyrus tuberosus; assembly: GCA_022829125.1. Taxonomy (NCBI): domain Eukaryota; kingdom Viridiplantae; phylum Streptophyta; class Magnoliopsida; order Fabales; family Fabaceae; genus Lathyrus; species Lathyrus tuberosus. The sequence goes on along the minus strand of JALAZF010000306.1, from coordinate 5,298,682 downwards.
ACTCATGCCTTTGATGGCAGTGTCGAAGCACCTCCTGGCCGCATCTATGTCCCTTTGCATCGTAACTACCCGTCCCCTGGCCGTGTAGTACTTCATTTTGAGGTGGACAGTTGATGGCACCCTTGTAAGTTCGGCCAGGGTGGTCCTCCCGAGGATACAGTTGTAGAGGGATGGATATTCGACCACTAGGAAGCGGGTCTTCACCTGTCGGGAAGTGTCTTCGGCCCCGAATGTGACCATCAGCTCAACATAGCCCCATGGTCTGGTGGTGGTTCCGTTAAACCCCTGCAGATCTGAATCGACGTACGGAGTCAGATGTCTCTAGTCGAGCTGGAGAGTCCCGAACAGATGAGCGTACATGATGTCGACCGAGCTGCCCTGGTCGACAAGGATCCTTCAAACGTCAAAATTCGCCATCTGTGCCCGGACCAGGATGGGGATAGTGGCGTTGGACGCTCCTCCGAGGAGCTCTTCGAGGTAGAAGGTGATAGGGTTTGATTTCCCTTGCACCTTCTCGAGAGTAGTTGTCTTCGCCGATGTTGCGGACTCCAGTTTGTCAAATTTCCGCTTAATCGACCTGATGGACAACTTCTCGTAACCACCCCCCGGAGATGACCATTGCCTTTGGGAAGCCTTCCCAGGTGCTACGGGCAACGATGGGGTCCTCGTGGGGGAAGTTCGCCCACATGTTATGAACTGCTTCCTGGCCCTCAATGTCCCCGGGGACGAAAAAGTCTTCGGGTCGAGTGACGCTGAGGGCGACCTGAAGCCGACTCTCGTCGAGAGGAGGTGTCGCCTCCTCGACATTTTGGGCTTCCCGGGAACTGGGACGAGGAGTATCATGTTTTCCCTTAAAGGTCAAATGTCGAACGCCGCCGAGTGCATCCTAAAGTTGGCCGCTGAACGGGCACCTAAGCGAACCAGGATCTCGTGGACCCTGCCTCACCAAAGAAGTTTCTGATGCCCGCCTGTCACCTTCAGCGGAATTTCTTCGGGGGAAGCCCCCCTGTCATTGCTGAGGCTGAGGTGAAGGCAGTTCTAGGAATGGACGGTGCGGCCAGGAGAGAGGCGCTTGTCGAGGACCTTGCGGCCATGATGCGAGTCTTCGAGACTGCCTTGATATTGAACGAGGGGACCCCCTCTGCCTCCGAGTTACAGAAGTTGAAGGATGAATACACTGCCCTCGAGAAGGAGAAGGACAAGGTTGTGACTGATCTGCAAAAGGCCCAGGCCAAATGTGATGACGAGGTCCAGGGCGACTTTCTCTATTTGCTGATACCTGAGCTCGGGGCCTTAGAGGGCTTTGCTCATGAAGTAAATCAGTTTCTACCCGTCCGGGGTTTCCCGAATGAGGACTTCGCTGACCGCTTCACTCGTGATTGCGAGATACAAGAAAAGTTTCTCCCCGCTCTCAGGTCGTGAGAGGACCGGGGGTTGCGATAGGACTGTCGCTCCCGGGATTTTCATCCAGGTACAAACGCGAGAGTGGCGCGGAAAAACAGAGTCGCCAGCCGTGTAAATTTATCCCAAGAGAGGGAAAGGGAACACCGCATAAACCTGAGGAAGAGGGAAAGGAATGATCATCGCAACCATAACCTGGGTTCAGGAGTCGGTTACGTGAGGGGAAGGTGCTAGCACCCTACGCGTCCATCCTACTCGATGGGATCCACGCTTGTTGTCTATTCTAAGGGTGAGTTATACTATCATCTAGGGCTGTACTAAAACGGGGAGGGGAAAACAAAGACCGACTCGGTAGGACGTCGACGTCCTAGGCCTACGTACCCCCTTTGTGCAATGGGGAATTCAGAGTCAACGTAGTTCGGACCAAGTTCTTTTTGTGTTTTTTATGAGCGACGTTAAGCTCGCGTCCGACAGTTAGGGTCGATGCCTGTTTGCGACTCAGACGGAAGGTAACGTGCCCTTTTTGAAAATAGCCTTTAATTTGAAGGTCCCGAAGGACAGAAAAGTTTGAAGTTGGTTTGTGTTTTTTAGGACAGAAGTGGCTTAAGTTAGTTCCTAAGCCGCATTGCACCAAAGTCTAGGGCACAGGGGCGAATACTTAACGCATCGTCCCAAGACAGGACGCTCGCTAAGCACTCTAGAAAGATGAGAGGAAGCCCCTCATTTCTCATTCCCCATACTTAAGGCTCGTGCGCAATACACCTTATTCTTATTAAGTGTTTTAAAGACATTTTGAGATGAGAAGAGAGAAGACACAAGGGTAACTCTAAAGGGAACTAAGAGTCCTAATGTTATCATGCATGGGTGACCTATGGTTAGTGAGGTTTGAAGATGACCTAAGCCTAAAGAAAGAAGATAAGGGAAGGAAAAAGCAAGGGTGACCATGGATATTTATCCATACCCTTAAAGAACTTACCTTGATCCTGCATAAAAGGTTAGTGAGAAACAGACGTGAATAAGAGCAAGGAGGTGAATAAAACTCAAACAACGGCAAACAATGAAAATAATAAGCCAAACATGAATCAAAGAAACAAAGAGACAGCCCCCAAAGCAAATGGCACAAGTGCCGTTCAAACAAGGTAATTAGATAGGACCAAAAATGCGTCTGCAAGAAAATCTCAAGTGAAAATAACTCCAATAATTAGAAAAATGATTCCTAAAATTCCCAAATTAAACAATAAAGTTCCTCAACCAGAGGCAAACAACATATAAAAAGTCCCTGCAAAAATCCAAAATGTTAGCCATTCAAATAATCATACAAATTCAAGTAAGGGATAGGTTTCAAATATGCCAAAGAGAATGACCTAACTGCAACATGAAAAACGTTTAAAAACGAAAGAAAATATTTTTATACAATTTAATATGTTAATGAATGAATGCAAAAAGAACGAGTGAAAAATATTTTATAGATGAGGAGAATGAAAATAAAGAAATTTATGCATGCATGAGATGTGTAACTAAAAAGAGGTCGATTTAAATAATTAATTTAAATGATGAGAATAAAATAAAAATAAAAATAAAAATAAAAATTGTAAAAAATTTATAAGACAATAAAAATGATGTATGAAATTTTTTAGGATTTTTAGATGCAATTTACTATTTAAAAAAAAATTAGAAATGAAATCATTATAAATGAAATAAAAAATAAAATAGAAAACGGTAGGGGGTATGAACAGTAAGAAAGTGAAGAGGAAATGCATTGGGCCAGGAGATGGGGGGTGCGAGTAGCGCAGCCCGCCCATTAACTCATCAGAAAATGAAAAAAAAATAAAAAAAGTTCACCGTGGACTGCCATGTGCGCTGCATGTGCCTCATTAAATGAGGTGTCAACATCTCCAACGCACGATCTAAAATAAAAGAAGAACAACGGCCATGATGAAGGGATGCACGGTTACTATCATGGGTTAGCAAGCACAGAATTAATAAAATAAAACATAAAACAAAAAGCCATGTGGCATAATATGGTGCGTCCGATCTGGAAACGGACGGCCCAGATTGTCTCTTCCTCCTTGAATCCTTGGCCGGCCGGCCACCACACCTCGCCGGAGCTCCACCGCCGGCCGCCGCCTGCAACCACCCAACCTGCCCAGAAAATGCGTATGGGTACACTATCCGACCCAGAATTTCGCAAGGAATCCAAATATGGCCTTAAAAATCACAAATTATTAGTGTATAATAAAAAACGCATGGAATTATGTTAGGGCATCAAACTTTAAATCATCATAGCAAGCCATACATGCATCCATAATTAAAAATAATTATATCAGAATGATCAGTGATGAAAACACAACAATATTCACGTAAAAAATTGGAGTTTTAGGATCCTTCAAAATCCTTCAAACCGGAGATGGCATACCTTCAAACTTTGCTTTTGGCTGCGAATGGAGGTTGATTTTCACTCTAGAAATCTCCAGGAAAATATTTGTGGAAGAACTTTTGGCCAAAACCTTGTGGATCGTGAGTTGTGGTGAGAAATCCTTTTTTTTAGGGTTTTCTTGAGAACTCCTCTAATTTCATGTGCATCTCCCCCCTAACCAATGCATGACTGAGTTTTAAATACTTAGGGTTACTCTTCTGATGGTGAGTTGGGCCTGAATAATCCATTGTTAATTATTTTTGAATTATTTTATTTAATATTGAATTTTAACTAAATAAATCCAATAAAAATAAAATAAAATGAGGAAAAACCAAATATATTCTCTTTGGGTCGTGCATGGCTTTATGTTTATGTTTGGTTTAAGAAACTTATGGCCCATTTGTCAAAATTTGGATTTTAGGCATAGTTTGCTTTGTGCACCTCCTCAAAATTGCCCAACTTTGACTAAGCATAACTCCTTCAATTTTTAGCTCCTCAATGCAAATTAATACTTTTTAGAAACCTCAAGATGTCCTCTAACCAACCCTTTTGGTCCCATGTCAATTTGATCTTCCATGTTCAAGTTATGAGCTTTTGAAAAAGGTTGACTTTTGTTGACTTTCAAAATAACCTATAATGTCTTGGTTCATATCTCCCAAATGAAGCATTTCTGGACTTGGCTTGTGAGACACAAAGTTGTAGGGAATTAAATTTCCTTCAAGATGGGCTTTGGTTGAGGAATTTTTGATGAAGTATATGGAAGTTAGGCCTGTCAAAGTACAGTTGACTTTTCCTACAAAAACCCTAATTCAGTAATTCCTGATTCTTGATGATTCTGAAGTTTCCATGATGAATCATGATCAACCCTTGATCAAATGATGAATTTCAACCCAAAATCTTGACGTTGACCAAAAATCTTGAGGTTTGACTTTGTGTTGACCACAGTTGACTTTTTGAACAAGTTAACTAATTTTCAATCCATTGGCCAATTGAACTTCTCCTGAATCAAACTGATGGACAACCTTTCACTCCTAGGTACTCAGAGACCCAAGGAATACCATGGAATCAAGTCTTGCCCAAAAAATCAGAAATAAACTGACTTTATAGCAAACCCTAGTTTTGGTACCCTCCGTCTAGGAGGAAATAACACAGTCTCCAAATCAAAATTCCTCAGAATATGATGTGTATCCTCTCCAACAAAGATAAGATATGCCATTTGGTGATGATAAAAACCCAAGGAGCCTGCCCATTAAAGCAATAAACCCAAGAATTTCAAACCCTAATTGATGCACTGGTTAGGAGGGAGTAATCCACTTGAAATCCCTTGCCACCTGTGAACCCCTGATGATGTAGTAGACCAGATAAGACCTTCTTGAACTGTTTCAAGCACCTTGACCCCATGCTAATGATATGCATACATGATAATGTAAAAAAATGAAATGAAACATAAGCCAGTTAGTAAAAGTAAGGAGGGCAAATTTTGGGGTGCTACAGCTGTCCCTATTCAATCAACTTGGTCCTGAGTGTATAATAGCAACGACTCTCAGAAATTCCAGGATACACGGGGATTAAATACTGAAAGAACTCCAGAAATTTGCGACCAACAGAAGAGGGACGACTCACTGGGGAACGAACAAAAATGTTGCACTTGTCACGGTACGTATGAGTGTTGAAAGCCAAGGTATTGGAAAGTCACGAACACAAACGAATGTTAACTATGTCGGGGATAAACACTGACGGGTGTCAAGGAATTCAGAAAATCAATACGGACGGGTATCTAAAAGGTACACGGACGGGTGTAGAAAGCTCAATACGGACGGGTATCAAAAGGTACACGGACGGGTGTAAAGGTTTCAACACGGACGGGTATCAAAAAGGTACACGGACGGGTGTAAAGGTTTCAATACGGACGGGTATCAAAAAGGTACACGGACGGGTGTAAAGGTTTCAATACGGACGGGTATCTAAAAGGTACACGGACGGGTGTAAAGGTTTCAATACGGACGGGTATCTAAAAGGTACACGGACGGGTGTAGAAAGCTCAATACGGACGTGTAATACCCCAAATTTTGACCACTAAGATTCCCATCATTGTGTCAATCATCATCACAATATGGATGTACCTTTATGCTTCATCAGTCTCCCCAAAGATGGGTGAGCATCCAATACAATCAAAATTAGGGTTTCAAGCCCTCTCTGAGTGCTTAGACAAAGGATCAATCAAGAAATGACATGATCTTTAACTTGTCTAATCTCTCAAACATCCACAATGGATCAAAAAGGACTCCCACTTCAAGGATTAAGCACAAGGCTGCTCCCTTCTAGGTGGATCAAGTCTCAAGATCGACAGTGTCACCAAATTAGGGTTTTGGTCGACCAGGGCCTCCAGATGGAAATTTTCATCTGGGCACAAGGCAATGATCCAAAACATGACCTAATATACTCCATGGAACCTCATGAACACATGCATCAAGTCAATTTTGCCTCAGGGGATGCATTCATAAAAAATCAGGAATTAGGGTTTCTTGACCTAATTCACCCCTAAGTTGGCTTTTGGGACAAACCATGAGCCAAGACCTCAAGACATGATTTGAGGGTCTCTAATATACCATATTGATCCATTTGGAACAATGGATTGATCCAAGAAGCTTGAGCAACAAGTTTCATTTTCATCTGCACCACAATTAGGGTTTTAAGGGAAAAGTCAACTGTAACTTTGACTTTTGACCTGGACATGCTCCCAAACCCTAATACATGATTGAATATACCCTATGACACCCATGGAACATGTCCATCAAGTTTGATTTAGGTCAAGGACATGATTTCCTGAAGAATTGCACAGTTTGGAATTCATTTGATAAAAAGTCAACTGTGCACAAAAGTCAACTTTGACTTTTTGAGATTTTTCACCAAAATGGATTTTTAACCCTAAAATGATGTTAATGTATGATTTGAATCATCATTCATCAAGAAAAATCAAGAAAAGTGAGATAACTTGTAAAAGGGGTAACCATAAAACTTAGAAAATTTTCTAAGTTAAAAATAAAGTGGCAAAGGTACCAACTTTGGAGGACCATAACTCCTAAACCACAAGGCCATTTTTTCTCATCCATAGATGGATTTGTAGCCCTCATTATCACCTATAAAAACTTCAACTACAAGTCATTCCAATTCATTAAGGATTTTGAGTTATGGAGTGATCAAAGTGGCTGAAAAGTGAAAAAGTCACTTTTTCCAACACTTAGTGAAATTTTCACTAAGTCAGAATTCTGCTTCACTTTTTGCCAAATGTAGGGGGATTTTTCACTTGGAATCAAAAGAGATCAAAACCAAACTTGTTTAAATAGTTGTTGTATCATGTAAGAGCTTTCCAAAATGGCCAAGAACATTGCCAAATTCAACCTACATCATGAGATACAACATTGGCAAGTTACCTTGCTGAAATCTGTCAAAGCAAGGCAGAATTTGCACTTTGGCTCGATTTTCCAAAATCAGCCAATTGCAATTGCTCCAATCCACTTGGACACCTCAGAGGATTGAATCCAAAGGGGACAATCACTGAGCCAAGCCTCCAAGGTCCAAGGAACAAAGAATAGCATGTTGAACCTAGAATTGCCAAAATAGGGACAAGACTTCAAATTTGGAATGAGGCATTCAATGGAACCATCAAGGTGGCATGGACTGAGCCATTCTCATCTGAAATCAGTCAAGACTTATCCAAGACCAAGGGGACCAAAGCTCTGTGCCCTAACCTCTAGTCAATGGCTAGAGGAGACTTTCATTTCCATTGGCCAACATTGAGGGAACCTACTTACCAGCTGCCATGCACTATTCCTTGCAAAACAAACTTGCTCTACTATAAATAGAGCTCAATTGTGGTCAGTTTAAGTACACCAAAGCCATCTAACAGATGCTTTCCTCAAAATCTCTTTCTCTTGGCAAAAATGCCTTTCTTAGCAAGGTAGCTATCAGGTTTTGAGTTTGAGAGCAATTCTGCACAAACCAATCACTCAAACACCTCACATACATCACATATGAGCTGATCAAACACTCACATAACTTCTGAAACATCAATTTCACAAAATCACTTGCCATCCACACAAGTTTGAAGTGAAGTTGCAGCTGAGGTGCCACAAAATGATCCAGCCAATTTCAATCAAGTCCAACCATCCAAACACAATCCATAGGGTGTAGGGAAGCTGTTCAGATCATCACCACTCATCTGTAACACCTCCAAATCAAAAATCACTTTGAACTTGCTGTCACGACTTGGAGGTAAGCCTAAACTTGGTCATCTCTCAATCTATGCATATTTCCTCGCACAATAATTTGGCCATATGTTCATAATCATGCATGGAATGTTTTCCCTCAATTAATTGCATTGTTTGAATCGTGTATCAAAAATCCTAGCCTTCATGCAGAAATTAGGGTTCTTGAGGTCTCTTCGTGATTTCTTGTTGTATGTTTAATTTAAATGAAATTAAAGTACATAGACATGATCGTGAGGTTGAGGCGAGCATAATGATATGTGGATTGCATGTTATAATTACGTATTCAGTGAGATTGGATGGAAAATGCAAATCTGGGCAAACTGAAAAACGCGCGTGTTCTTGGTGTTGTTCTTGGCGCCATTTTCATATATTTGAATATTTGAATTTTGTGATTTTGTTTAATTGATTCAAAAATTAATTTCTCTCTGAGTTTTAATGATTTTGAGTTGATTCTTTTTTTAATAATTCACAAAAATGTTAAAATATTTTATTTTCCCAAAAAATCCCAAAAATATTATTTATTTTATATAATTGATATTTTTGCAAAGAATTAATATTTTAATTGTTTTTAACATTTGAAATATTATTTCCACAATGATTTTGCAACTTTTAATGCTTTCTATTTGTTTTGTAGGTCAATACTTAATTTTTGAAGCATTAATCCAAGATCACAATTTGTTTCCCATGTGTAAAACAATTTTTGATCAATTTAATTGAATTTTTATTCAATTAAATACATTTTTTGAAAACAAATTAGGGTTTTGGATTAATTCAACCCTCATAAATCATTTTCAAAACACTTTGGGCCTCTATTAGAGTGTAAGACCCAATCCTTTTTTTGACCAAATTATCTTTGGGCCTCACTTATTGTATAAGTCCCGATACCGTCAAAAAACAAACGGCGCGATCGTCGCCTTTTCAAAAATCATCTGGGCCTACCCTCGAGTAGTAAGACCCATTTCTTTTTCTTTAAAACACTTTGGGCCTCTTGAGAGAGTGTAAGACCCATCCCTTTGTACAGAAAACCTTTTTGGGCCCCAGTCACTTGTATAAGTCCCTCTGTACAAATTCAAACAGTGCGCTCACTGATAAAACCCTGGGCCTCTCCTTGAGCTGTAAGCCCCAAATCTTTCTTTTTCAAAGCACTTTCTCCTTTGATTTTGAATATACTGTTGTTTTCAATCTTTCTTTGTTGAACAACTAACCAAACAGCATGGAAGCACTACAACCGAGTAAGTGGTTATCGCTTTCATTTACTGCTTTCATATTATAAACTGTATTGTGGGGCTGCTCCCTGTAAGTCTCCTTTCATAAACTCATATCTACTGTGTAATAATAGTATAGATATTTCGAGTTTCCCCGGCAACTACGTCTAGAACTAGGTGACGCCGTTTCACTTATTCGTAGAAATAGACGCCTAGATCCCCAATAGGAGCACCAAATACAGTCTTCTCTTCGGCTGTCCTCCTTAGGAATTGTCAAGGAACTCTACTCCCCAAGATGAATGTATTCTCTGTGAATGGCATCTTTGAGTTTCTTCCAAATTCTCGAACTTTCCTGACTTGATCTATTCCTTGTGGATAGCTTGCCTTGAATGTCTCGGGGTTTGGGTACCCACTACGGTCATAATCTTGGACCTTAACTAAGGGACCCTCTTTCAAAGCTTAAAGTCGCTGGATAGTAAACCTCACACGTTTACCAGTGGTTTTTATCTTTAAAAGAGTTATCTCTCCTAATGGAAAGGAGATGATAGACCCACGGGCTTCTTAAAAGCATCGGCCTCCTCTTGGGCATTATTCAAGGACACTACGGCTTCTTAGAAGTATTCACAGCCTCCTCTTAGGCTTCGTATAATGATCTCTTCCTCCGGGAATGATAGCCTCCTCTTGGGCTTCGTACAAGGACCCGTCGGCTTCTTAAAAGATTCCAGCCTCCTCTTGGGCTTCGTACAAATTGTCCCGACGACCTCCTAGAGGTATAGGAACAGAACCTAGTCATCCTCATAGAACAGTCCTTTCATAGAGTCTACTACTGTTTCTCGAAGCATAGTACAAAAACTCTAGACTTGGACAGTCTAACTTCCTTGAGTCTCAAAGACATTCTCAAGCACCCTTCGTTAAATAGGAAGGAAACCCGCAGACTCGGATAGTCTCAATACCCTTTGGATTTCCCGTTTCCTCAAAGAAAAGGAAATATCCCTGATCCTCAAATTAAATCCCTGTGTACAGTGTTACTCATATAAGAACTGATTTTCTCTTTTAAATCAGTATATTGGATCTGTCACTCAACTGAAACAGTTACAATAGCCTCCATCTCGGGCTTCGTACGAGATACCAAAATTCTCCCCAGTGGAGTCAAAACAGCCTTTTAGCCTCTCTCTCAGGCTTTGTATGAGAAATAAAAGATTCTCCAACTGAGTCAACTCTTTGCTAGCCTCCTCTTAGGCTTTGTATAACGATATGCCCCACCGGGTCAAAAACTTTTAGCCTCTCTCTCGGGCTTTATACGAGACACAAAATAGCCTCCTCTTAGGCTTTGTATAATGATTTTCCTAGCGGAAATTATCCTCCTCTTAGGCTTTGTATAAGAAAACCACTGGTTGATCCAATCGACCTTTTAGCATCAAAGCTGTGCCTCATTCGCAGTACACAAACATCAACAACTCCTTTCCCTTCATCTAATCGCTGTAAGCGGCAAGCCTCTAGATCATCTATATCCATGCCACTGTCCCTCTTTTAGCATGAGAAATTCCTAAGGAAAGATGGCATTGCTCTACACTGAGTTAAAGTCTTCTCCTTCAGGTTAAAACCCTTTCTTCGGAAATTATGGCATTGCTCGGATCCGCGTATCCCAGTTAAAGTAATTCTCCTTCTCCCCTCTTTAGAGATGACAAATTCTCTCTAAAGTCGAGGTCTTTTAGTTTCACATCTTGGGCTTTGAACAAGATACAAATCACCTTTCGCTTCACGTCTTGGGCTTTGAACAAGACACCAAAAACCAATTTCCTCCCATAGAATAGGAGGAACTATGAACGCTCTGATTTCCCTGTTTCGGTAAACGGGAATACGTAGGCATAAGATCGAAAGAAAAGATCTTAGTGAGCGCAATCAACAAAAAACCCAAATCCCATATCTCCATCAATTAAAAGTAGTAATTCAAAAGCATCAGTCCTAACATCCTAATCCTTATTCCCCACCAGAAACCCTTTGCCTAAAAAAAAGAAAGAAAGAACCGTATTGGCGAAATACAAATAACCAGTACAAAAGCCCCCCACATTGATAGCATCCGTAACCTAATAGACCGCTGTTTAAACTCAGTATGCAAGCAGGGTTAATTGGATACATCTATTTCCCTTCCTTATTCAGCTCACAATAGGATAAAAAATGAATCGACCTGTAGTTTTAAGCTCAACCGCAGAGAGCGACCAGCGCTTAAGAACCGCGTCCAAAATCGCTCGCTACAGGACGGCTATCAAAAAGGTACACGGACGGGTGTAATACGGACGGGTATCTAAAAGGTACACGGACGGGTGTAGAAAGCTCAATACGGATGGGTATCAAAAAGGTACACGGACGGGTGTAAAGGTTTCAATACGGACGGGTATTTAAAAGGTACACGGACGGGTGTAAAGGTTTCAATACAGACGGGTATCTAAAAGGTACACGGACGGGTGTAGAAAGCTTAATACGGACGGGTATCAAAAAGGTACACGGACGGGTGTAAAGGTTTCAATACGGACGGGTATCTAAAAGGTACACGGACGGGTGTAGAAAGCTCAATACGGACGGGTATCAAAAGGTACACGGACGGGTGTAAAGGTTTTAACACGGACGGGTATCAAAAAGGTACACGGACGGGTGTAAAGGTTTTAACACGGACGGGTATCAAAGAGGTACACGGACGGGTGTAAAGGTTTCAATACGGACGGGTATCTAAAAGGTACACGGACGGGTGTAGAAAGCTCAATACGGACGGATATCAAATGGTACACGGACGGGTGTAAAGGTTTCAACACGGACGGGTATCAAAAAGGTACACGGACGGGTGCAAAGGTTTCAACATGGATGGGTATCAAAGAGGTACACGGACGGGTGTAAAGGTTTCAATACGGACGGGTATCAAAAAGGTACATGGACGGGTGTAAAGGTTTCAATACGGACGGGTATCTAAAAGGTACACGGACGGGTGTAGAAAGCTCAATACGGACGGGTATCAAAAAGGTACACGGACGGGTGTAAAGGTTTCAATACGGACGGGTATCTAAAAGGTACACGGACGGGTGTAGAAAGCTCAATACGGACGGGTATCAAAAAGGTACACGGACGGGTGTAAAGGTTTCAATACGGACGGGTATCAAAAAGGTACACGGACGGGTGTAAAGGTTTCAAGCAACTTTTACCGGGGATTAATCTCGCTGGGGAATGGATAAGTCTAAATAAAAGCCTCTGTCGGGGAACACAAATATGAGGAACGCACCCCTCCAAAATCTCCTGAGTTATGCCCTCTTCGCTAAGAAAGAGATCTGGCAAAGAAAGCATCAAACCTGGCTTATCCTTCGAATGCAAATGTTTAAATTTTTCCGTAATGCTCCACACGAAGTGGAAACGCTACGCGTTTGAGGATGCAATGCAAGTGCTTATGATATGCAAAAGGGGTCCCTCCAGCAAAATAAATGCCAGAGAGAAAAGAATGATTCAGATCGGGCTGACAAAAATAAATTGTCCTCTGAATCCCAGAACTCCGTTGAGAAGGATCACCGTGACCGACTCTCTGGATCAATAACTTCTGCTGGGGATGAAGTCTCAGGTGAACATTCGCTCTACTAGGGATTATACATAACCTTTTGAAAAAGGAGACCACGGCCTAGACCAAGAGAGCATCAAATATCACTTGGATTTAAAACCTGCTGGGGATACTACTGGACTTAGCCTGCTGATGGGGGAGAAGGAACACCTTGACTTTGTGGGGAAATAACGTCTTGACCTGGGGAAAATACCTCCTAAGTCTCCTGCTAGGGAAGGTCTGCTCTGCTGGGGAAAGTACAACCTCAATGCTGGGGAGAGTAAGCTGCTGGGGAAGTACGATCCTGTTGCCCTTCAATCCTGACTTGTTTCTAAGGTCATAGACGGCCCTTTGAACTTTCCACTTGCCCCAGACCACCAGGTCTAATGGAAGAAATCACCTCAGGAGGATTTTACAGAAGATCGGGCGTTCGCACTGCCCCAGGGTCTTCAAACTCTTTGAGAGATTTATCATATCTCGACATAACTGTCCCAGTCTTCATAATCCATGAAGTACACTACTCCGAAAAAGATTTGCAATGACCTGAAATATTCTGCCTTGAAGAGGTGCTTTCAATTAACCATTTTCAGGAGTGGATAATCTCCCACGCTCTGGAGGTGGCCTGCCCCAATATGAGCTTTGAAGTGACTTTGCCCCTGATCTTAGAATGAATGCCCCAGAATAACTGAATTTCAGAGGGACTTCTCGACGTGACTGCCCCAGATTGGCTCCATCTTAACACGACTTACTGGGAGAGCCCACTCTACACTGAGTCTCTTGGCAGCATGCCTCTTGATATGATTGTCCTTCGGAATTTTCAAGCAACCCAACTTGGCAGGATCAAGCTTCTTGACTGACTTTCACTGTGTAAGCTACATTGATGCTTAGGCACATGTATGCAAACAGAACAAGTTATCTATGAGAACTCTAATGCAACACTCATGTTAACCTTGAAGTTTTTATTGAAAATGCGTTGCCCAACCTTGTGAACGAATCGCTAGCTGGGACGTGACCTTGATTTTTGAATGGCAAAACAATGCGCACATGCAATACCAACAAATCTTATTAACACAACTTATAGGAGTCAGGAACACTGTCCTGTTGAAGTACGCCTTTGGAATAAACCCTATTTCAATTAGGACTTTAGAGGGTTGTAACATGGTCTGGTTCACGATTTTAGAAAAAAGGATTTATGGCTCAAAGTTTATCGGTGCCCACCCACTCTTCGTGATGTTCTCCAGTCCTATGTTCAGTTAATCTGACCCAAACGCTCATTTCTCGAAAGATTTATGATCTTCAAGGAACCTATTCCACTAATGGTTTGACCCCTAAGGAGGTTTTGGAGTGACAACCATCCCTTTTATCTTTTGTGTCTGTCATCACACGAATTTGTTCTTATCGGGGATTTTCTTTTCGCCTTTCGCTTTTTCTTTTTGATTTTTTGATCCCTAATTTTTGCCTGGACTGACTCTTTTGAGTTTTTTTGATTTTGAAGTTCAGCGGGATGCCCTGACTTTTGCCTAAGTCACTTGTTTTCAATTTTTGACTTAGCGGGCTTTCTCTTTTTATTCCCCTTTTGAACAAAGCGTGTGACACTGGTTGTCTTACTTGCTTGAAAGGGTTGTGACTGCCTCACTCCTTAGTTGTTGACGGATAACCATCGGGGTTTCATATCTCTTGCACACTCTCCTTGGAATTTGAGCGCTCGGTCAAACTAACTGACGCCTACCCTGCCCCTGGGTTAAATATGAGGGTTTTTTCGTACGAAAGAAACTCCTACTCCGAGGCTCAAAGGGGTTAACGAGGGTTTATCTCCTTATCTCTCCAGTGTTTATGATTTTGAAACAATGCTTGTACATCCTCAACAGGGTTCTATCCAAAAGCGTACCATTAGAGACCTGCGTTCTTATTTCGTCATCCTCCCTCAAGAGTTCTTAACAAGAAAAATTGATATTGCAGTGCATATAAACATTTAAGAGTGAATACGAATGGATTTCTTCAAGGAAAACATACTCATTGCATTAATATCATCATTAAAAAACAAACGAGTCTTACATGCATATGATGCTTTAACAAGAAATAAGAAACTACAAGTGAAAACGCAGTAAAGAAGCTGAAGATTGCCATTGCTGAGGAAGCTTAATTCTGCCTGGACGTACTTGCAGACTGAGTGTTCTTTTGAGAAAGGAGGCTTCCATTGATGTACATATCATCTTCAGTGAATACAATGATCTCTGAGTCCACCAGGTCTTGCACCTTATGCCTGAATACATTACACTCATCAATCGTGTGCCCGAACGTTCTCGAGTGGAAGTCACACCTAGCAGTCATGTCATAATCGGGAGGAATAGGGTACGGTACTGGCGCGGTACCCCTTGTTTGAATCAGAGACTTCTTGAGCAGGCGCGTAAACAGCTGACTATAAGGGATAGGAACAGGATCAATTATCCTTTTGGGCCTTCTTGGTCTCGGTTGCCCTTGTTGCTGATAATTCTGTTGTCGGTGCTGATTTGGGCGCCCAGTCTAGCCTTGCACTTTCCTTTCTGCACTCGGCTGAGGCACAAACAAGGGTTGTGGAAGAGATCCCTGACGCGAGGTGGATCCTTTGGCAAAAGAGGGAGTCATCAGTCCCTTTGCAACACTGGGAGTAACATCACTTTGTTTACCAGTGCCAACTGATGTAAACTTGATTGCCCCTGAGTCAATGAGCTCTTGGACTTTATACTCGAGCATCTTACAATCTTCAACATTATGACCAGGCGCCCCTGAATGGAATTCACACCTATCATGGACATTGGAACCCATACGAAACTTGGTGTGTGGAGGTCCCGCAGCAATCAATTCAATCAGCTGAAACTTGAGCAGGTGCTAAAGCAACTGAGCGTATGGCACCAGAATCTGGTCAAACTTCTTTTCAAACTTTTCCTCAAAAAACGGTTGTTGATGAAAAAGTTCAAACGGTGGAGAGGATCCACGAGGTAATCCATGGTCTAGAGGAGACCCCAAAGAGATAGGAAGAGTAAGGACCTCTGTTGTGGAAGCGGACACAAGACTGTCTTCCCTATTTAAAATTTCCATGATCAAACCCATCTGAGTCTTCATCTGATTGATCTCTCCCCTTAGCATCCTCTGCTCCTGGAGCATGTCTTCCCCAAATTGCCCCATCTGGCTTCGCATTTTCCTTAACTCAGCTTGAACTTGCTCCATGATCAACTCTTGCACGGCCTGAGATGTTGGAACAAGATAAGAATACCAGAGATAAACACCTGTTATGCAAAATGATTATGCAAAATGATTATGAATATACAAATGCAAATGGACGTGTTTGAAAATTCACAGGGCGATCCACCCCTTGATTCCGGTTTAATAACAAGATATAATGGAACTTCTGCTCATATATTAAGAAAACCAGAGAAAAGCCGAATATCAACAATCGCAAACCCAAGATAACAAATCTGAACATAAAACCGTAGGTCCCAACCAACAAGCCTGGTGGTGATCCACATACAATAAAAGAGGGAAGAAAACTAAGGCATGTCATCAAGGTTTACAAGAGTCAATCCTCCCCATCCACTATGCTTTCTGCACCAGTTTTGAACTTCCTCGAACAGCTTTCTAGTGTCGGGATGCTTCGGTCTCTGAATCATTCCTTGGATAAGAAGGTCTCTCCTGTGTATGATCCCATCCAAGTATCGGCAATGTAACTCCCAAGCGTCTTCTCCAGAAACACCTTCCATGCTAGGTCTCTCATGTCTAGATCTTTTCACTTCAGCTTGGGCCTTCAGTTCCTCTATGGAGGCTATAGCTTCATTGAGTTGGTCTTAGACTACTTGTCTCTTGAATATCCCTGATAAGATCTCGGCGTCTTTCTTCTTGAGCGTCGACTTCAACTGATCAATCTTAGCTATGTAGTCGTCTTCCTTTCTCTTATTCTCAGCCATGGCAGTTTCTCAGTGATCATTGAACCTGTGAATCTTCAACAAAGCCTTGCCTAATTCCTCATCCTTGGACCTGAGAACGCTACTGATACCATCCAAAGCTTGTTTCATTCTTTCCCTGGATGCGACCATGTCAGCAAGCTCTTTTTCTGCTTTAGCAAGGAGCTCTGTCTTCAACTTGGCGGTATGAACAGCTTCACCCCGCTCATGCTTCCACTGATAAATTTCTCTCTTTAGCTCATTATTTTCTTCCCGCAACCTTTCCTTTTCAGCCCATAATGTGTTATACTTCTCCAACTCAACGGTGGTAGGAGGCTCGATCACCAAAGGATACAGAGGTGGTTCCACCGGGAATGGGAGAAGCTCCTCTTCTGCTCTCTTCTTAATCCACTCTTTATATGGATGGAAAACCCGATTGTTAGTTTTCCTGAATGGAATCTTACCCTTCTTAGTCACCTGTTTCCAAGCATTCACAACTTTCCTTATCAACCCTTGATCCTCAATACCATTGAAGAATAAGGATTCTCGGACATCTCGCTCTTCGGGTGGATTCTTCAAAGGATAGCCAAACTGTCTGATAGCTAGGGAGGGATTATAGTTAATTCCACCTTTCCTCCCTATCAAGGGAACATTAGGAAATTCTCCGCATTTGCAAATAATCTCCATTCCTAGCAAGTCACGATTAATCCAAACGATGTTATCGGCAGTCAAGCCCATAACCCTCTTAGACCACTTCAGAGAATCTTTCGTATCAACGAAAGCGCCAGATTCAGGGAGACGACTCAAAAACCAAGTAGCTAAGAGCGGCGCACAGCAACTCACAGTTTTCCCATGCCTATTCTCATTCTTATAATGAACTGAATGGTACACATCACCTAGCAAGGTAGGTATAGGATTCTTCGACATAAAGATCCTGACGGCGTGCATATCCACCAGATCAGGAATATTCGGAAATAGAATAATCCCATAGATACACACAGCTAGAATGGCTTGGAAAGCAGTCCAGTTCTTCTCTTTGACATGTATACAAGCTTGATCAAATAGGAACTTCAATAGGAAACCCTTAACTCCTTGTTTTTCCGCAATGTTGCTGTTCAGAACAGGCTTACTAATATGAAGAGCGACAGCCATATCTTTTATACCGGGGTGTTCTTCAGAAAAGAAAACAATATCATGACTAATAGGAATTCCCAAAATAAATGAGAACTCCTCCAACGTCGGAGCCAAGATGTAGTCCGGGAAATTGAAGCAACGCAGAGACAGATCGTAAAACTGAAGAAGTGTGTGAATGGCATCCTTCTCATACTGGGAGATATTATAGACAAATTTCAGAAGTCTTCCATACCTTCCACTGAACTCTGTACGAACTCCGGAACCAGCCATATTAATCAGTTTGTGAATCAGTGTCAAAGTCGGCTCTGGGAATGAATAGGCAACAGTCTTCTTTCTCTGAACATCCATACTGAAGTAACCTCAGAAAACCGGAATCAAGAGTAAGATGCAAGCCCTGAAAAATGTCAAACACGTCAGAATGCAAGAAAAATGATATGCTCATGCAAACATGGGGTCAAGGCACACTGCTGGATGTGTTGTGCTGTTAGCTGAACGAGAAACCAGATAACCAGAACTCTGAACCACTGAGGAACCCACATAATCAGACATTGACGAGAAATCCAGAATAGGGGTAGGTTGAAGGTCTCGGTTACCTGCAAACCTGCAAATGCCCATCCCCTCTCACGTGTGGGTACTAGGATGTTCAGTATCCCGGGCTCTCAGGTCGAGAAATGATGATACGTTCACCATTCCTGGTTTGGCATCATCATCAATCGAGGAGGCCTCAACTGATTCTCCAAGGCGGAAGGTCCTCAGCTTTGGCACTGAGGTCGAGAAACAATAGTACGGTGGAGAAATGACTTTTTACTTTTGTTTTTCGCAAAACATGTTGCGGTTAGCAAGAGTCGCCACCGACATTTCTTTTATCCAAGTTATTTAGGAAAGGTGAAAAGAACAGGAAAGACCGTTTTGAAAAGATTTTTGAGTTCGGGGGGTAAGTTATGAAAAGGGAAGGTGTTGGCACCCCTTTTCATCCGTAGTTATCTACGGGCTCTTAATTGCTAGCTCACTTTAACTTGTTTTTTTTTTTAAATGTGGTGTGTGTTTAGAAAATATTTCGTAAAAGTTGACTTTGTAATAATTCGTGTAAGAACGTATACAAAGTGTTTGTTTTTGAAAATATTTTTGAAAGTGTGAGGTGTGAAAAGTATTTGTTTTTTTTTTGAGTTGTGAGCGAGCATTTAAAAGTTACCTACCCTTAATTTATAAGGTCTTTCTTGTACTTATCATTTTCCTTGAGAGATAATACTATCCATACCATTAGTAGGTAGGTAGTCCTATCTATTGGATGTGGAGGGACAGCGAAGGGTCATCAAATGGTCATAGAAGGCAACATGTAAGGATACCTTAGCAATTCGTAGGGACTACCATCATTTTTCCGTAGGGTCATCGAGGGACAAGATCATTTTTTGTAGGCAACTTGAAGGGTCATCGAGGGACTATGATCTTTATATCGAAGGGACTGTGATGATATTATTCGTAAGCGTCTTTTGCTAAAGTATCCCTACGTTCGAGGGGCATTCATCCCTCGGGGTACAGTACTAAAGTCAATCGAGGAGTGCCTCCACTGATTCTCTTCAAAATGTAGGGGTCGTCCTATGCGAGTTCCAAAGCGGGCCCTCGGGTGCGAATGGGTTTGCCACAGGATGTGGTCTGCCACTGTCACCACTAAAGAGGGATGTTTCCACTAAGGTCCTCAATGATCGGTCACCAGAGTCGACAGCTCTCTAGATCAACACCCCAACATGCGCAAGACACACACGTTAGAATGCGTCCTAAGATAGCCTCGTCTGGTTGTGAATTTCGTGAACACACAAACGTACCAAGCGGGCACGTAGGTCCCACTACTTTCCACTCTAGTCCTAGGGTATTCTCAAGCCTTGGTATTGGGCTTAGCTCTCAAACCCACCCAACCTGCAAAACAAAGACAGCCAGCACAGCACAACAGTATGACAGTAATAGAAAATGAAATGCAGAAAATGTGGTAAAAAAAATAAAAAGAAAAATACAACACTTAAAGCAAATCAAAACCAAACACCCAAAAAGAACAAAGACAAGCAAGCGTTAGGACTGACTCGCTTAGGGAAGGACCAGCATAGGTCAACCAGGCTCCCCAGCAGAGTCGCCAGCTGTCGCTCCCGGGATTTTCATCCAGGTACAAACGCGAGAGTGGCGCGGAAAAACAGAGTCGCCAGCCGTGTAAATTTATCCCAAGAGAGGGAAAGGGAACACCGCATAAACCTGAGGAAGAGGGAAAGGAATGGTCATCGCAACCATAACCTGGGTTCGGGAGTCGGTTACGCGAGGGAAAGGTGCTAGCACCCCACGCGTCCATCGTACTCGATGGGATCCACGCTTGTTGTCTATTCTAAGGGTGAGTTATACTATCATCTAGGGTTGTACTAAAACGGGGAGGGGAAAACAAAGACCGACTCGGTAGGGCGTCGACGTCCTAGGCCTACGTACCCCCTTTGTGCAATGGGGAATTCAGAGTCAACGTAGTTCGGACCAAGTTCTTTTTGTGTTTTTTATGAGCGACGTTAAGCTCGCGTCCGACAGTTAGGGTCGATGCCTGTTTGCGACTCAGACGGAAGGTAACGTGCCCTTTTTGAAAATAGCCTTTAATTTGAAGGTCCCGAAGGACAGAAAAGTTTGAAGTTGGTTTGTGTTTTTTAGGACAGAAGTGGCTTAAGTTAGTTCCTAAGCCGCATTGCACCAAAGTCTAGGGCACAGGGGCGAATACTTAACGCATCGTCCCAAGACAGGACGCTCGCTAAGCACTCTAGAAAGAAGAGAGGAAGCCCCTTATTTCTCATTCCCCATACTTAAGGCTCGTGCGCAATACACCTTATTCTTATTAAGTGTTTTAAAGACATTTTGAGATGAGAAGAGAGAAGACACAAGGGTAACTCTAAAGGGAACTAAGAGTCCTAATGTTATCATGCATGGGTGACCTACGGTTAGTGAGGTTTGAAGACGACCTAAGCCTAAAGAAAGAAGATGAGGGAAGGAAAAAGCAAGGGTGACCATGGATATTTATCCATACCCTTAAAGAACTTACCTTGATCCTGCATAAAAGGTTAGTGAGAAACGGACGTGAATAAGAGCAAGGAGGTGAATAAAAATCAAACAACGGCAAACAATGAAAATAATAAGCCAAACATGAATCAAAGAAACAAAGAGACAGCCCCCAAAGCAAATGGCACAAGTGCCGTTCAAACAAGGTAATTAGATAGGACCAAAAATGCGCCTGCAAGAAAATCTCAAGTGAAAATAACTCCAATAATTAGAAAAATGATTCCTAAAATTCCCAAATTAAACAATAAAGTTCCTCAACCAGAGGCAAACAACTTATAAAAAGTCCCTGCAAAAATCCAAAATGTTAGCCATTCAAATAATCATACAAATTCAAGTAAGGGATAGGTTTCAAATATGCCAAAGAGAAGGACCTAACTGCAACATGAAAAACGTTTAAAAACGAAAGAAAAATATTTTTATGCAATTTAATATGTTAATGAATGAATGCAAAAAGAACGAGTGAAAAATATTTTATAGATGAGGAGAATGAAAATAAAGAAATTTATGCATGCATGAGATGTGTAACTAAAAAGAGGTCGATTTAAATAATTAATTTAAATGATGAGAATAAAATAAAAATAAAAATAAAAATTGTAACAAATTTATAAGACAGTAAAAATGATGTATGAAATTTTTTAGGATTTTTAGATGCAATTTACTATTTTAAAAAAAATTAGAAATGAAATCATTATAAAAGAAATAAAAAATAAAATAGAAAACGGTAGGGGGGTATGAACAGTAAGAAAGTGAAGAGGAAATGCATTGGGCCAGGAGATGGGGGGTGCGAGTAGCGCAGCCCGCCCATTAACTCATCAGAAAATGAAAAAAAATAAAAAAAGTTCACCGTGGACTGCCATGTGCGCTGCATGTGCCTCATTAAATGAGGTGTCAACATCTCCAACGCACGATCTAAAATAAAAGAAAAACAACGGCCATGATGAAGGGATGCACGGTTACTATCATGGGTTAGCAAGCACGAAATTAATAAAATAAAACATAAAACAAAAAGCCATGTGGCATAATATGGTGCGTCCGATCTGGAAACGGACGGCCCAGATTGTCTCTTCCTCCTTGAATCCTTGGCCGGCCGGCCACCACACCTCGCCGGAGCTCCACCGCCGGCCGCCGCCTGCAACCACCCAACCTGCCCAGAAAATGCGTATGGGTACACTATCCGACCCAGAATTTCGCAAGGAATCCAAATATGGCCTTAAAAATCACAAATTATTAGTGTATAATAAA
This sequence comes from Lathyrus tuberosus, assembly GCA_022829125.1. NCBI lineage: Eukaryota > Viridiplantae > Streptophyta > Magnoliopsida > Fabales > Fabaceae > Lathyrus > Lathyrus tuberosus. Next base: position 5,276,441 of record JALAZF010000306.1, on the reverse strand, counting down.
AAACGCATGGAATTATGTTAGGGCATCAAACTTTAAATCATCATAGCAAGCCATACATGCATCCATAATTAAAAATAATTATATCAGAATGATCAGTGATGAAAACACAACAATATTCACGTAAAAAATTGGAGTTTTAGGATCCTTCAAAATCCTTCAAACCGGAGATGGCATACCTTCAAACTTTGCTTTTGGCTGTGAATGGAGGTTGATTTTCACTCTAGAAATCTCCAGGAAAATATTTGTGGAAGAACTTTTGGCCAAAACCTTGTGGATCGTGAGTTGTGGTGAGAAATCCTTTTTTTTAGGGTTTTCTTGAGAACTCCTCTAATTTCATGTGCATCTCCCCCCTAACCAATGCATGACTGAGTTTTAAATACTTAGGGTTACTCTTCTGATGGTGAGTTGGGCCTGAATAATCCATTGTTAATTATTTTTGAATTATTTTATTTAATATTGAATTTTAACTAAATAAATCCAATAAAAATAAAATAAAATGAGGAAAAACCAAATATATGCTCTTTGGGTCGTGCATGGCTTTATGTTTATGTTTGGTTTAAGAAACTTATGGCCCATTTGTCAAAATTTGGATTTTAGGCATAGTTTGCTTTGTGCACCTCCTCAAAATTGCCCAACTTTGACTAAGCATAACTCCTTCAATTTTTAGCTCCTCAATGCAAATTAATACTTTTTAGAAACCTCAAGATGTCCTCTAACCAACCCTTTTGGTCCCATGTCAATTTGATCTTCCATGTTCAAGTTATGAGCTTTTGAAAAAGGTTGACTTTTGTTGACTTTCAAAATGACCTATAATGTCTTGGTTCATATCTCCCAAATGAAGCATTTCTGGACTTGGCTTGTGAGACACAAAGTTGTAGGGAATTAAATTTCCTTCAAGATGGACTTTGGTTGAGGAATTTTTGATGAAGTATGTGGAAGTTAGGCCTGGTCAAAGTATAGTTGACTTTTCCTACAAAAACCATAATTCAGTAATTCCTGATTCTTGATGATTCTGAAGTTTCCATGATGAATCATGATCAACCCTTGATCAAATGATGAATTTCAACCCAAAATCTTGACGTTGACCAAAAATCTTGAGGTTTGACTTTGTGTTGACCACAGTTGACATTTTGAACAAGTTAACTAATTTTCAATCCATTGGCCAATTGAACTTCTCCTGAATCAAACTGATGGACAACCTTTCACTCCTAGGTACTCAGGGACCCAAGGAATACCATGGAATCAAGTCTTGCCCAAAAAATCAGAAATAAACTGACTTTATAGCAAACCCTAGTTTTGGTACCCTCCGTCTAGGAGGAAATAACATAGTCTCCAAATCAAAATTCCTCTGAATATGATGTGTATCCTCTCCAACAAAGATAAGATATGCCATTTGGTGATGATAAAAACCCAAGGAGCCTGCCCATTGAAGCAATAAACCCAAGAATTTCAAACCCTAATTGATGCACTGGTTAGGAGGGAGTAATCCACTTGAAATCCCTTGCCACCTGTGAACCCCTGATGATGTAGTAGACCAGATAAGACCTTCTTGAACTATTTCAAGCACCTTGACCCCATGCTAATGATATGCATACATGATAATGTAAAAAAATGAAATGAAACATAAGCCAGTTAGTAAAAGTAAGGAGGGCAAATTTTGGGGTGCTACAAGGACTTGTTTTAGGTGGAGGAGCTCCTGCTCGCATTCTTCGCTCCATTCAAACGTCACTTTTTGTCGAAGAAGTTTGAAAAATGGGAGTGTGTATTGCGCAGACTTGGCGACGAAGCGGGAGAGGGCGGTGAGCATCCCGTTCAATGATTGTATCGACTTCTTCGAGTTCGGAGTAGGGATCTCGGAGAAAGCCCTACACTTGTCGGGGTTGGCTTCGATTCCTCGCTCTGTGAGGTAGAAGCCGAGGAACTTACTTCCCCGAACGCCGAAGGTGCATTTGTCGGGGTTGAACCTCATGCGGCATCTCCTCGCTGTTTCGAACACCTTCTTGAGGTGCGCGACGTTGTCGACTTCTTCCGCGGATTTGACGATCATGTCGTCCATATAGACCTCGAGCATGTCGCCGATTTCAGCCCAGAAAACCTTGTTCATCATCCGTTGGTAGGTCGCACCGACATTCTTCAGGCCGAAGGGCATTACGTTGTTGTAGTAATTGCCCGACTCGGTCATGAAAGTCGTGTGCTGTTTGTCGACCTTATCCATGGGAATTTGGTTGTATCCTGAGTAGGCGTCCATGAAGGATAACAGTTTGTAACCTGCAGAATTGTCGACCAGCTGGTCGATGTTAGGCAAAGGATAGCAGTATTTTGGGCAAGCCCGGTTAAGATCAGTATAGTCAACACACATCCTCCATTTTCCATTATTCTTTTTGACGAGTACAATGTTGGACAGCCAAATTTGTGTACCTAGCCTCCGAAATAAAATTCGCCTCTAGGAGGTCTTTTACAGCATTTTTAGTAGCCTCCACTTTTTCGGGAGACTATTTACGCCTACGTTGAGCTATGGCCCTAGCGGCCGGATCTACTGCGAGCTGATGACAAGCCACCTCGGGGTCAAGGCCAGGCATCTCGGAGGCGCTCCATGCGAACAGATCAGCGTTCTCCCGAAGACATGCCTTCAGCTGCTCCTTCGCCAGGTCGGGGATCCCGATGCCAATCTTCACGTTACGGCCTGGATCGTCCCCGAGGGCCACGAGCTCAAAGTCTCCGTCTGGGATGGGGCGCGTTGGGTGGAGAGGCCGCCCGTTGTTTTCCGCCTGGAGGTCGAGGTCTTCTGCCCCATCTTCATCGATTTCGCCCGGGAACCTGCTGTCGAGGTCGACCGCGTTGACGTGCGAGAGAGGCGTTTGTTCGGTGTCCGGGGATGACTTTGTTTCGGTCTTAGGTTTGGTGCCGATGGAACTCATGCCTTTGATGGCAACGTCAAAGCACCTCCTGGTCGCGTCTATGTCCCCGTGCATCGTAACTACCCGTCCCCTGGCCGTGTAGTACTTCATTTTGAGGTGGACTGTTGATGGCACCGCTGTAAGTTCGGCCAGGGTGGTCCTCCCGAGGATGCAGTTGTAGAGGGATGGACATTCGACCACCAGGAAGCGGGTCTTCACCTGTCGGGCAGTGTCTTCGGCCCCGAATGTGACCATCAGCTCAACGTAGCCCCATGGTCTGGTGGTGGTTCCGTTGAACCCCTGCAGATCTGAACCGACGTACGGGGTCAGATGTCTCTCGTCGAGCTAGAGAGTCCCGAACAGATGAGTGTACATGATGTCGACCGAGCTGCCCTGGTCGATAAGGATCCTTCGAACGTCAAAATTTGCCATCTGTGCCCGTACCAGGAGGGGGATAGTGGCGTTGGGCGCTCCGCCGGGGAGCTCTTCGAGGTAGAAGGTGATAGGGTTTGATTTCCCTTGCACCTTCTCGAGAGTAGTTGTCTTCCCCGCTGTTGCGGACTCCAGTTCGTCAAATTTCCGCTTGATCGACTCGACGGACAACTTCTCGTAACCACCCCGGAGATTACCATTGCCTTGGGGAAGCCTTCCCAGGTGTTACGGGGAGCGATAGGATCCTCGTGGGGGAAGTTCGCGCTCATGTTGTGAACTGCTTCCTGGCCCTCAATGTCCCCGGGGACGAAAAAGTCTTCGGGTCGAGTGACGCTGAGGGCGACCTGAAGTCGACTCTCGTCGGGAGGAGGTGTCGCCTCCTCGACGTTTTGGGCTTCCCGGGAACTGGGACGAGGAGTATCATTTTTCTGGGCGTATTTCTTTAAGTGCCCTTCCTTGATCAGGATCTCAATTGTATCTTTGAGATGGATGCAGTCTTCTGTGACATGTCCGTGGCTCCGGTGGAACCTGCAGTACTTGGACTTGTCCGTGTTTGATTTGGGGGGAGTCGGCTTCGGAAAGCGGACACCTCCTTTCAGAAATTCCGAGTTGGAGCATTCGGAGAAGACTCGCGCGCAGGGAGCATTAAGCGGCGTGTACTCTGTGAACAGGCCAGCTGGTCCTTTCTGTTCGCGGGAGTCCCGGAGGCGGTCTTCCTTCTTCCTTTCTCCTCCGCGTCGGGGAGGAGAGTCTTCTTTGTGTCCGCAGGGGCCTTCCTTGCGCCTCGACTCGAGGGAGAACTGCACTGCCTCCGACTCCTCGAGCTCGATGTACGACTAAGCTCATTGGAGGAGGTCCTCCAGACGGCGGGGTCTGCGGAGGCCCACAGACTTGGCAAAATTGGATCCAAAACGTAGTCCATGGATGATTAAATACTTCTTCATGTCGTCGGTCGTATGAACCTCGACAGCTTCCCTGTTGAATCTCTCAATGTAGTTCCAAAGAGATTCGTTCTTCCCCTGGAAGATGCTCTCTAGGGCGGCCTCTGTCTTCGGGTGTCGACGAGACGCTGTGAAATACTTGGTGAAGCGTTGCCTTAGTTGCTTCCAGGATATGATCGACCCGGGTGCCAGACCTTTGTACCAGGTCATGGCGCCCTTCCGTAAGGTCGTCGGGAAAAGCCTGCACTTAATGGCCCCTCTGACGTTTCTGAAGTCGAGCATGGCTTCAAAACTTTCGACGTGATCGTCTGGATCGGCCTGGCCATCGTAGGTCCCCAGTGATGGGGGTTTCTCCATGCCCGCAGGAATTGGGGCGTCCATGATCTACCAGGATAGGGGGTCCTCTGGTCGTCGTCGTCGCTTCCGGCTGGGGACCTTGAAGGGGATCGGTGATTTCGACCAGGTCCTTGTCGCAGAGGGGAATTCCTTGAGCGGTTCCTCGGCCTTTCCTCGGTGGTCTTGCTCTTCTTGGTGGTTGAGGAATGCCTGGGTTCCTTTCGATGCAGGGAACGATGGCGCTTCTGGGAGATCGCCGGTTGGGGGCGCTCGAGGCGTGGTCGACGTCCCTCGCGCACCAGCGAGGGAGTTCGAGATACTTCTGACGGGGTCCTTCGCGGGGAAGGAGAACGGTGAGGCGACGGTGGACGACGATGTCTTCGTGGGGAAGATCACCATGTCCGCCCTTGCTCTAGTGCTTCAATTCTGAGATTCTGGTGTGCGATCAGCTGGTTGGTCTGATTGACCAAGGCAAATAGGGCCACGGTGCTCGAATCTGCATTGGGCGGAGGAGCAACTGGCTGAAAGACGGCTTGCTGGTCGTCCTGCTGGGCGGCGTCGTAAGCCGTGTCTTGGGAGTCTGGGGAGGCGGTCTGCCCGTCTCTTACGTCGCCTTCTTTGACGTTGAGGGCAGCAACGTCCTCACGGTGGTTTCCGTTCTTGAGTTACGCGAGGACGGTGTTCAGAGCTTTGTTCGCAGACGGGTTGTTGGCCATGCTGGTGAACGAGAGGATTGCTTTGGTTTATCGATGAAGGAAAAATGGGGAAGCAATGTTCCCACAGACGGCGCCACTGATCATACCTGGATCATACAGTTATTCAGTGGCCAGCAACGTCGTATGGACTTCAGCTCCGGTGAGGTTAAAAGACGGCGGGGGAGGGGCGTGTACTTGCAAGGTACTCCGACACTCAAGTAAGGCAAAGGTCACAAGTAAAAGCAAGTACAGAAAAAGGTTAGAGTGTATGAGATTGTGTAACCTGACCCTCTCAAGTGAGAGGGTATTTATAGAGAGCCCACAACGCGGGGCCAACGGTTACTTGCACTGGGCTGGATTACCAGGCCCAATCCAAGTAACTGCCAGGGCTTACGTGGCGTAGTGAAGACCAGCATGTGGTCTTTGCCCTGGGGTAACCGTTCCTAGATCTTCGGAGTTAGGGCAGACCGATTCCATCGGGAGTGGGTGGTTACATGAGAACGTGTCCTCGTGGGGAGGAGTCTTGCGTGTCGGGGAGAGACGTGTCCTCACGGGGGAGACTCTTATGTGTAGAAGGAGATGGCTCCTCATGGGGAGGAGCACCTGAGTGTCGAGGAGGAGCGAGCCCAGAGAGGCTTGGCGTCTCTGCCCGATGCTCTATGTCGTGTGTGCCCGAACACCGCCGAGGTGTGGCGCGTGCCCAACACTGTTGAGGTGGGCATGTGCTCGACATTGGTCATGCTAAGAGGCCTTTGCTGGGCCATCCCAGGACGTGTGGGTTGGGCCTGCTCAATTGAGGGGCAGACCCCGGCCCAGTCCAGAACAGTAATGATTTAGTATACATGTGTATTCGAAACTAATTTGTTGTGTCCCGTACCACTTCGTAAAATTACATGAGAGACAAGTACAAATGAGTGATGATCCAATACCTTTAAAATAATAACAAAATATATAGAAAGAAATGGTTCTTCAATCATATAACCGTGAAAAGATTTGAATACATAATAATTAAAAATTTCAGATCTAATTGATTGTCTCGTGTCTTAATATTAATACAAATAGATTATAAATTAATTTTAAAAAAAATATAAAGGACCGGCTTTAAGATTTCCAACTTCATGATATGCCACTAAATTCTTGTTCTTCCCATCTATCATCATTGTTCCTTCCATTCCAGCCACAATCCTATCAATAGAATCGTCAATCTCTTTTGATGAAATTTATCTCTTTCCATGCTGACCAGTTAATATAGCAGCTTCATTCAAGAGGTTTGTAAGATCAGTGCCACTAAATCCAGGTGTTCTCATTGCAACTACCTCGAGAGAAACATCGACATCAAACTTTTTATTACTACCATGAACCTTTAGTATTTCAGTCCGTCCTCGAATGTCTGGAACATCAACTGATACCTGCAAAAGCATTATGTTCAGTAATTTACTCACTAATAAGGGATTATTTGTTGCAAATTATAAAATAGGTGACTTTGAAATTCAATGCTTTTGATCCACTTCTCGAACTTTATCACTCACAACTGAGGCACCAGCACCTATTTTCTCACTGAGCCCAAGGTTTTGGTCAAAAGATGCAACTGTTACCGAAGCCGTTGATGATAACTGGAGATTCTCATCAAAAATCTTTGCTTTGTTGACAACATCCTTCCCTAAGACAAAGCCTTTGGCTACCATGCTGGAGACTACATCCTCTGCCTTCCGCAAGGAAGATTCAGCACCAGCAGGAGTTTTACTTACATTTACTACTTGCAAAATTTTGCAAGTTGTAAGACTGGGACAGCGTACTTATGTAGGATAAAAAAAATATAAAATCAGAACATCTAGGCCAGGCTCACAGATGAAACCAAAGCACCAGGTGGAAGCTGGTAATCTGGATCCAGAGTTATTATAACCGACATGTCAACTATTGTTGCTCCCTGAAATATGTGAAAGTGAAATTGTGTTATATTTGATTGTCTAAATTGCAGCTTAGACAAACTTAATCATAACAGTGAAACAGAACACCAAACCATTATAATTGCATCCAATCATACAATTACGTTACAATAATACAACCAGATACATGTCCTACATCTCATACTTATGGTAAAAGCTATTCTTTCCAATTACTACAAAAAATAACCCCACCTAGAAGGAAATAGCTAGTGCACCAAATGATCAGATTAGCATTAGTAAGATTTTACAGTAAACTAACACACTCTTCCATTTATATTCAATCTTGTACTGAGGGAAGATTGAAATTCAAGGTAGTTCGCTGTTAGGGGATGTTTCTATCTAAAGCAGAAAAGGGATAATTTTCTAGCATGGCTAACATAATAGTCAATACAACATGCATGATTGACACAAAATTCTTTCACCAGTCTCTTTTTGTGAAGACTTCATGATTGGCGAATATAATGGTTTTCTGTGTAACTCAATGGTATTACGCTTCCAAAAGGCTGATTATTCCAGCTGAAAGTAATCCATTATGGACAGTGGTATAATCATGTAGTTATAAATTGAACTCTCTAATGATTTATGAGAGAATAATAATTGGAAATTCGATAGTAAATTATGTATTCTGTTTTGCCCCCAAATAAAACAAAAATGACTTGCATCAGTCCCTATTGTACTCCACTGTGCATTAGTGAACATAGTTAATATTCCAATAGTAAATAAAGATAATTTAGTAGAACTGCTATAATAAATGTCACTTAATTCCACATTAAGTAATGGTAATTGAATTACCGATAGCAATACTGCAGTTTCAGCCCCCTGTGAATCCTTGAAGGTAACATAAGTAATTTGAGATCGTTCATCGTGACTGTATCAATATGTAGAATTAGGAATTATACAACAAAATTTATAAGCGAAAGCACACTAACAAAAGTGGTTGTTCAAAACCAAGTGCAGTAACTTACCTCCGTAGTTCAACATAATCAATGTCACCGGAAAAAGAAAAGAACTCCTGAAGGTCCCGCTCAGTTGCTCCCAAGGAAACGTTACTGACTTTAACAGTCTTTATTTGAAGAAAAAAGAGTGCAATTATTAAAGGTCTAAAACTATAAGTACCTACCTCTGGATATGGATATGAATTAAATTTTTTGAAACCTCATTGTGTGAAGATTTCAAAGCATATGTATCATCTATGCCGACTATCAAAGGAAATACGCCTTATGGTAGGAAATACGCCTTATGGCATGTCTTGTTAGTACGTTATAATGGCACTTAAGATTACTTCTCATACTACTTGTAAATTTAAAAAATCACAGGAAAACAGGGACAAGAATGATGGTACCAAGTTAAAAGTTTCATAAAAGAATGATGGTAGTCAATTCAATCAGATGAGATTTCCTCATCTTTTTTTCATTTATATTTCTCAGTAGAATGAATGAAACTATTTGGGAAGAAAAAAGTTCTATTTATAAAGAGAATTGCACTTAAATATCCATTATTCTAGGAAGCATAATTTTTTGTTGAAACATAAATGAAATCCTGAGTTTGACAGGTTTTACCTGATAGTATTTAAGCAACTGAGGGATGCATATCAAACTCTTGTACGAACTGCTACTTTCAGGTTCCTTTGTTGTTGTAAATGGTGGGGAGATGTCGTCGTTTTCCAAACTTGAATCATCCTCCGATTCTTGTGCTAATGCTAACCTGGCATAGAAATTGTAATTGTAACCTGGACTGAAAAAAAACCTTTCAAGAACTAAGAAAAAGAAAACAATTAATGTGTCTCCAAAACTGATAAAAATAAAAAAAAATTCAACCAATTACCTATAATACAACAGCAGTTTGAGCAAAAAGCAAGGGTAACTCCTTGCACTCAATTTATTCCCCAACTTCCAGCTTCAGTTCCACTTTGAAAGTTCAGAACAGCAGTAACTCCTTGCACTCAAAGCCACAAAAGTTACATAAATTCTTGCTCGCGGTGTCGGTACAAAACTCTGGCATTGCCAAAAAGAAGAAAAGGAAATAAATACATGAAAAAGTAGAAGGTATTATAGTATTTGTAACAAATATGAATACATCAGCTAGATAAATCAAATCATTATTAAAAAATGGAAAAGACAATTTTGTCAATCGGTTGCTGAAAATAGCGGGATGCTTGAGTTCTGATAAACTAATATCATACCGCTATTCGACAACACTTGATACAAAATCCCGTAACGAAAATGCCCTAATTCTTTCTTCTCTTGTTCCTGTAACAAAAATGCAAAGAAAACTCCTGAAGTCAGTAAATCAAAGAGCGGTAAATCAGGAAAAAAGCGTTAAATCAACATAAAGTCGGTAAACCAAAGAAAATACCTTTACGCTGCAATGGTTGGAGATGGAGATCGATAAAGTTGCTCTGAAATAAAATATTTTTGGTTCTCTAAAGAGAACATGTGGAGAAGAGAAAGAAAAATGTTTTCTTTTTCCATTTCGAGCTGTGACGGTCGGAGAATGAGAAGCGGTGGTCGGCGATAAGGTTCGCCGAAACAAAAATCTATTGGGTCCATTAAGAAGGCCGTGAGATGTGGATAACGAAAATAGGATTAGTTTCTCAACCGGAGATGGTGATGATCATATATAGGGTGGAGAAAGTGGCTGCGGCGCCTAGGGTTGGGTGGAACGAAAGAGAGACGAGAAGAGAAGGAGACTGTATGAAGAGAGATACAATTTTCAAAATTCAAAATGAATGGAGGGATTGAAAGGAAAGAGAGGGGGATAGAAAGAAGAACACAATGGGTCATGAAGATGCCAAGTGGCGTGTAAATTCAACAAAGGAAAAAAGTGAAGGCCATTTTGTTAATTACCATTTCACCCAAAATGTAGTGTAAATATTTTTTAAGGGAAGGGCAATTTAGACAGTTTGATCAACTTAATAGTAATTGGTAGATAGTAGATTGCAGGAAGTTGTCAATGTAATATGATAGTTATTGTATTTGTTTTGGGGTCATTACTTTGACCATTTTAATGAAGATTGAGTATTAAAAATAGTGTTCTGATTTCAAAATTATTTTAGGCTCAATTTCTTAACTCTTAAATCAAATATTATATTCATAAATTTATAATAATTATTATTATCAAATAGAATCCCCTTTGCATCTTATGTTATTAATAAAATATAGTCTTTATATATTAATATAATGGTTTAATCTTTGTTTAAAATCATTTTTATTATGACACTACAATACTTTAAAAGTTATCAAAGATAAATGATGCAAAGTGTAAGGGTGAAAGTTACTTATTCTCCTTGAGATGACATTCTACAAAATATTGTGATACTTTAAATGTCATTAAATGTTCATTGATTTTATTTTCAAAGATGAATGACACATTCTTTGAGGTTAGTCCTAACTTATTTTAAAATCTCCTGTGAGTTATTATATAATTACATTTAATAAGAAATTTGTTTTTAATATTATTCACTCCTTTGAAAATTATAAAATATGTATTATATAAATTTATTATTTTTTCAAAATATTTTGAAATTAAAACTCTATTTATTTTCATAAATTGATTTTTTGTTATATACTCAAATAAATATAAATTTAGTTTTATGAGTATATTTGAAATTTTATTATTTTTAGAGTTATATTATAGATAATTAACTAATAAATCTTAATTTGTATAATTGTATTCTCACATATCGTATATACAATTATAAAAAAAAATATTTTGAAGAAAATATAATTAATCTTAATTTGCATGCTTGTAACTTACCTATTGTGAATACAGTTGTACAAGTTTTATTTAATAAAATAATTAAATTTATTTTAGTTATAATAAATATTACATTGATAATAGTTATACCCTATATGTGTTATTATTAATATATTTTTTGTTCAATATACTTGTGATTTATGATTATATAAATTATAGTTTGAATACTCTATCGGTATTAGAATTTTTAATGACATAATATTTGTATATCCTTATATGACTTAAATAGTCTTTTGACCTCTATAAGTTAAAGTGTTTTTGTTGTTCGTCTCCGTATCTTTTTTTTAAATAAAGTTATTAAATGTTAAATTTCTTTTGATTTTAGTTCCTAAAATTAAAATCCGTAGGAAAATTTGCAGGTTTCCTGCAGGTTTTTCCTCGAATTTTCATGTGAATTTTATCTTTAGGGACTTGAACTAAAAGGATTTTAACATTCAGTAATTAATTCCTGAAAAATAAAAATCACGCTAACTTACAGGAACCACAAAATTATTTAAGTCTTCTTATATGTATTATTTAATATTGTTAAAACTATTATTTAATAAATAAAAAATACTTTGAAGACATGTAATATTTTATGAAAATCAATCATTTATTTTTAATATTATTTTACTAAAATAGATTTCAATTCATTATGTAAGTGATGGACATATGCTATCGGCATGACGTTACTTGACATAGTCATTCTGTGATAGAGAAAATAATTAAGTATTTGTTTAAGTATTTTAAAAATTTTATATTAATAATTCAACTATTACTCTCTATCAAACGAGAGAATTTAACATGTCAATTATATAGAAATGAGAAACAAATAATATTTTTTTAATACAATATTATTTTATAGAGACTTAGATTGAGGTTATTATAGTCTTATGCTATTGATGAAAATTTACGACTATTTTTGTTATATTCTCAATATTTTTAAATAAATTAAAATCTCATTTTTTCCGCTGCATATAATATAATATGTTTCTCAAATATGTGTGATTATAATTGTAGCATTTGAATTTGGAGCGAGTTATTAAGATATTGTATATAATCCTATATTTAAAGTTATAGGAATTTGATCTCACTTAAATGACGATAAATCTTTTATATGACCATCATACTCTTTTATGTAAAATTATTTATATGATGATATATTGTATTTACGTGCAATATGGTTGAGTTTATAAAACCCTAATGATGATATACTATACAACCACACCTCTTTATTGTTTTGCACTAAAAATAAAAATAAGTATTCCACGGTTTAAATATTATATCATCAAAGTATTTAATACTAAAAGACTCTGATAAATATTTATCCTACTTATACATATTGGATCAGTTGGAGTGCATGTCTACAAAATCATATAATCTAAAAAACTTAGATTATTATTCTTATATTATCATATATTTTTGCGTGCACTATAAAATATGATATATTCTAAGAAGACTTCAAAATATTAAATAACTCTAAGAAGTCTTATTTCAAAATATATATATATATATATATATATATATATATATATATATATATATATATATATATATATATATATATATATATATATATATATATATATATGCTATGAGAATACTATTTTTATGTGAAAACATGAGAATGAATCTTAACTATTAGATTTAAATAAATGAGTGAGCTGATGGAGAATTTTGATAGTCCGAAATATAATTTTTTAATTTAAGTCATTTATTTTAAAAATGGAGGAGAGAGAAAATTGATTGAGAATAAAAATGACACATAATCTCACCCATTTATTTAAATCTAATGGTTCAGATTTATTTTCGTGTTCTCACAGTAGTATACGTCTCATATATATAGTTGTTACGCAAAAAATGTACAGAGTCGCCATCGAACTTTATTTATTTCAAAGAAATGGAAAATATCGATAAAACCCCCTAAAAGGTGAAGAAAATGGTCTCGCAACCAAATTCGGGTTCGGAAGTCGGTTATGCAAGGGGAAGGTATTAGCACCCCTCACATCAGTTGTACTCAACGAGAACTATCTAGGTCGTCTAGGCGCGAATGAGTGTCGTTATCTAAAGGTCTACTTGCTATCGGGGAAAATGTTTGATTTTTTATTAGCGTGCTCGCCAAGGATTGGGGCCCTCGTGCCTACGTATCCTCATAATGAAATGAGGAATCAGAGCTTCGTAGTTAGGAGTAGAAAATAAGTGTGTGTTGGTTGATTTTACCTTGAAAAAGAGTTTTCGGAAGGATGCCCTAAGGCGCAAAAAGAGTTTGATAAATTGATTTTGATTTTATGGTTTTTGAAAATAAAGTTGTTTTTTATTTGAATTGCACTAAAGTATATGAGTAGAGACGAATACTTCAAACAACCAAGTCAAGCGTCTTATGTTCAAAACATTCAGAATGAGAGTAAGAAAGCTTCATTCTCACTTCTTCTCCTCCATTTAAGGCTTGTGGCGCACAATTCTAACCACATTTAAACATGTTTTTGAGTTTATTTAAGAAAATTTCGCTTGATGTTGGATCAAGGGTTTTATTGTTGATTGAGAAAATGGTGAGGTCGATCCTAGTCCCTAGGGATTTCTAGCAAGCAAAACCAAACCAAAGGAAAGCAAGAGATAAAGAAAGTACACCAAAAGGGGAGAGGGTTACATGAAAAATACAAGGGAGATGTGCAAGAAATAAAGGGATCTCATTGTAAGGTAATCCAAAAGAAAGTCACATGTGTGCAAAGTGTCATAAGCTAGGTAATGAATAGGAATTCAAACTCAGGTCTCCTTTTGCTAAGGTCAAACACAAAATCCATAACTCCATGATGCTAAGTTCATTCACAAATCCCATGAGGGTCCATCCTTTAGGTCATAAGTAGAGAATCATGTCTTTTTGATCTTTTCATTTTATCATGTTTTTGTTCTTTTTAGATTAGATAACAAGATAAAGAATAAAAGATCAAAGACGAATACAATAACATAAAGTAAAGTGCATGAAATAAATGAATGAGAAATGCGCAAATAAAGTAAATTGCAAAAAGTAAATGACAAGAAATAAATTGCAAGAAAGTAAAAGTTAGAAGTTATATGGATTAGAAGTCAATAGTTAGTAGTTGGTGATCAAGCGATCAATTAATCGAATCGAGACAATCTAGCGCTATGTTAAGCAATTGTAAGTGAGCTTATGTAGAAGCCACACCTATCCGAGGTCAGTCAATAACATTTTATATGCTCAAACATGTTAGAGAAATAACACAAAGTTATTCTCCTAAAACATGTAACACAATGGTTTAAAACAAAATAATTAGAAGATAGATGGAGAAGGAGAGGTTAGAAAGCAAACTCAAGCAACCACAATGGGATCATCTATCAACAAGTCAAAGGACTCAAACATATGCTACACCAAGGGATAACCTATCATTAATCCAAAGTGTAAAAAATTATCAAATGATCATTTATCAACATGCTTGAAATATTGAAGGTTTAATCACCTAAGGGATCATCTATCCATGACTAGAAATGTTAAAGACCTGATCAACCAAGCAATCACTCAAGCCAAATCCAAAGCAATAAAAAATTTGAATAAAAATGAATTAAAATTGCTTTTGAAATTGATTTTAAATGGAAATTAAAGAAAAATTTAAAAGGAGCATCAAAATGTAAAAGAAATGGTGGAGGAAATTTGAGAAGGTCAGAAATATTATAAGTAGATCTTAAAAGTTGGATGCAAAAATGTTTAAAAAGAAAATTGAAAATGAAAATTAAAAAGAAAATGAAGCAAAATAAAAATTAAATGCTAAAATAATTTTAAAAATTATGAAAAAAAAATACATGAGATGCAAAATATTTTTAGAGATTTTTGGTAAAAAATGGGATAAAAAAAGTTAAGAATCATTCAAAATAAAATCAGAACTAAAATGGAAAACGAAAATGAAAATAAAAATAAAATAATATTTGAAAATAGTGCAAACGGCTAGGAATTTGAAAAAGGGAGCGCATCAGCTTCATCTTCAACCTTGAGTTGGTTTCTGCAAATCCATGAACTCGGAATATTAAGCTCAAACAACACACGTTTAAGCGTCAACATCCATCACCGTTCATGTCTCCATGCTTCAAAGTCATTGATTGACTCTGAGCATGGAGAATTTGTTCAAGAAAACGAAGAACCCTAGTTCTTCAAAGTTAAATTAAATAATGAATTTGAAATATAAATACAAGGTAAGAAAGGGCTTTGAATCAGTGAGTCAAGACGAAGAGAGTGGTAACTTGTTTGCTCAAGGATTTTTTAGATTTCTACCTGTTCAGTTCAAGCTTCCAAGGTCAACAATGGTGAAAATGGTGAACTTGATTCAGGGAATTTCAGAGCAAGGCAATGGTTTAGTTAGCTTCAGATGATGCCGATGAATGATTATGGGCAAATATTTGAAGTAAAACAAGCTTGGTTTGAAGAATTTGATCTCTGGTTTTGAAGAGGTATCAGGTTTAATGGTTTCAGAGTTTCCTTAGCTTTCAAAGCTTGAGAAATAAGGCAAAAGCTTCCCCTACTTATTGGAAAAAGAATGAGGTCATGGTACATGTGAGTTGGAGGCAAACTCGTGTGAATTAGGGTTGGAATTTTCACTTTTGCAATCCATGTGAAGAGAGGGATGAAAAGCGCGATTCAATGATAAAATCTAAGTCATTTTGCACTTGTTTACACGCATTTTGGTCTCACAAAATTTTTTCACATGTGAAGGTGGTCCCAGTTGAAGTTTTGAGTGATTTTGTGACCTGAAACATGCGTGAGAAACAGAGTTCATGACACCATGTTTGCAGCTAGGCCAAATGAAATCCACTCATGCGTTTTTTTTTTATTTTGCCTCATGCATTTTGTTCATTTCATTACAAAGAATTTAATGCAAAAAGAATCACATCAAGAGAAAGCTTGAATTGAAAATGGCATTGATTGGAAGTTTAGGTTATGACCTGGTTTCTTGGTCAGACATTAGATAGAACCAGCTTTTGGCATGTTTGACATTTTGAGACCTTATGTTCATGACATCATAACCTTTGATTCCCTTGTGCATTTAAGCCAAAGTTAGGCCAAATGAACCTTGCCATAAGCTTACCAAAAGGCACAAAGAAGTGGGGCAAATGAATGCTTGAGCTTAAAATGGCATAGGTGCAAAGTAAGGGTCATGACATGGTTTTAGGCATTTTGACAACTTGGTCATTTCCAAAATTGAGGTCCTTAGAAGTTGAATTGATGCTTGAGCCTTGTAGCAAAGTTGTAAAGGGGTTCATTTGTGACATTTGTCTCAAAATAGATTTCAAAAATGTTGAGAAATGAGAAAGTTATGGTGTTTGGACTAAGTGGTATACTATACTTGAGAATTAGGTCAACCAACTTGTGATTTTTTGATGTTTTCTTGAATCCAAAGGCACAATGATGAGCCTTTGAGTACCAAATGAATAAATCTTGATTGAAACTTGAATAATTATGAGGATAATTTGAAGATTGAATGAAATGGCATGGAAACAAACACATGAACCATTCTTGAATCAATGAATCAAATTTGAATCTTTCTTGACCAAAATGAGACTCCTCACGCCATAGTGAACATGTCTTAATCATGAGCCTTTATTTAAATACCACAACTCTTAAATTCCCACTTGCCTTGATTTGAAATCATGATCTTCTCAATCCAATCCTGCACACTTAAATGAACACAAAGAAGAACAAAACAAGTACCCCATCTCTTTGGTATGTTGGTTAGATGACATGTTAAGTATCAAACTTATTTCACAAAGGCAATAAAACAAGACAACCATGTGAAAACCTTGGAAAAACAATCAAGAGGAAAACCCTAATCCTCATCCTCCACACTCAAACTTGTGACAAACCATGTTTGGGAACCAAGAACCAAATAATATGCTAATGAGATGATATGATGAATATATGATGAGAAAGCTAAGTTGAAAATGAGGGATGGCAAAAAAATCCGTATCCGCGGATAAAATCCATCACGGATATGGGGCGAGTAGCTTAATGGATATCCACGGATGAAATAAATTAATATTTAAATACCTGTTTGTTAATGGATATGGATACAGATTTAATGATATCCGTGCCCGCGGATATCCATATCAGTTAAAAAATTATAAAAATCATTTAAATATCATTAGTTTATTATACCTTATCTTTTCATTTTTTTAAAAATTAGTCTTCTTATATTTCTTTTGAAATTTTCTTTGAAGAAAACCTTTCACATTTCATTCAAATTCTATTAGCCATTTCATATTTAAACTCTTCAATACTTCATACCTCACTTCAACAATTTCACAGTCCAACCAACTAGTGTCGTCATTCCTCTGTCGAACCAATATCTCCCTTCCTACTCCTCTGTCGTCCGCTATTCCGTCATAACTCACAATCATAATATCTTTTATTTGTTTGGTTAAAAATGGAATATATGGATATTATGTTTGGATCTAATTATGTTTTGGTGAATAAGAAGAAAATTAATGTAATGAAATTTTATTGTTCAATTAAGAGTGAATTGTATGGATGTTATGTGATAATAACTTTTGGTGTCTTTAAAAGAAGTTTAAAAAAAATTAAAAGTTCTTTTTTTTATAAAAAAAATATTATCCATGCATATCTGTAAATATCTGCGGATATCGTAAAACCCGCGAAGTACCCGCTTAACGGATACCCGTATGGATATGAGTCGGATATGTATATTATATTTATCCAACGGGATGGATACGGATATCATAGTACCCATACCCATGGATATCCATTTGCATATCTTAATCCCAAGAATTATCATAATTTGAAGTTTAGGTCGATATTGAAAAGACACAATAATTTTTTAGCACGTAAAATATTATATTATTCTATCTTTAACATCCACACTCTTAGGTCTTAAATACAAAAATAAAAGTATAATATCAATCCTCATTGAGTATGATATTATGTTATGAAAATATATATAATTAAAGGTAATTACTTTTTTAATTAAACACGTCTATATATAAGAGGATTTCTTAATAGACCACATGGATTTCTTAGGCACCGCGCGAAATTCTTTTTTTTCTCCCTGATTCCGGATGTGCACATCCGGAAGCACAATTTTTTAAAAAAACGTTGATTTGTTCCGGATGTGCAAATCCGAAATTTTTTCTAATGTGCACATCCGGAAGAAATTTTTATAACTTCGCTCCAGAGCCTTCGCCCCCCTCATTCTTAACTTTTCAGAAGGCTCTGGAGCGAAGTTATAAGAATTTCTTCCAGATGTGCACATTAGGAAAAATTCTGGATTTGAACATCCTGAACAAATCAACGGTTTTTAAAAAATGATGCGTCTGAATGTGCATATCCGAAATCAGAGGGTAAAAAAGGAATTTCGTGCGGTACCTAAGAAACCCATGTGGTGTATTAAGAAATTCTCATATATAATTATACGTAAATGATTAAAAGAAGGTTTCTATGGCAATCATATATTTTTTTGTATTCATTGATTTCTCCTTTAAAATTCTATTTATTAATAATGTGATATGAAAACATGGCAGTTATCGTTCTAAATGAATGTATGTAAAAATGTTTTCCATTATGCTTTATACACATTAAACTTTTAAATTATATGTATACAACGCCGTAATTTCTTCATTAAAAAACATTTTAAATCTGTTTGAATGCAGCCTTGGTTTTATAATTTTTCATGTTGAAGTGTACTCAGAAGGGGGTTTCTATCTATTGCAATCATAATTTTTTAGCTATTTATAATCTATTGATTTCTACTTTAAAATAGAAATGTCCTTTTCTCATTTTAAACTATGAATTAGATACTTGTATTAATATAATAATATATTAATTATCATTTTTTAAAATTAATTGATTGAATCCTTTTTATAAATGATTTGAAGGCATGCGCCCCTTGTTTAATTGATTGTAATTAGATATTTTAACTAAAGCATACTAGAACAAATTATTTCACTTATTTGGTAGTTACGTTTTATAAAAGGGATTAATTGCTATGTATTAATAGTGTAAAAAATTTTACACTGTCAATTCATCACCATCATCTGTTTGTATGACTTTATAAGTTTTTAAAATAAAAATCAAACCACTTTTAACATCTAACGGCTATAATTTACTGACAGTGTAAAACTTCTTTACACTGTCAGTGTATTTTAATTAAATCCTTTATAAAATAATTAGTGATTAATATCGTTTATAAGAATTTAATTGAAATATAATGACATTTTGTAAAAAAATGTTACACTTTGATGAAAAAAGTGAAATCTAAACTATATAAAAGCCATTTTTCATCACCTCTTAATTAGTTCATAATTGATATCTAAACTTTGAATTATGTTGGACTTAAAATCCAACAACATTCTTTTTTACACTGATTTTTATAAGAAGTTTAGATATCACTTCTATTGTAAAGTTATTCAATTTTAATCATCTAAAAGCTAATGTCATTATGAACTAATTTAGACGGAATAGCATGCACCACCTAAATTGATACACCTATTACTCCTTTTTTTCTAAATGTTACTTTTTTTAACAATTTTTTTTTAATTGTCATTTACAAAATTTAAGATAGTAATAATTATATTTTTATCAAAATTATTCATATGTATTTATTACATAGAGAAAAAAAGTAAAATAAATAATTTGGAATAATATAGATAAAAGAAGATTTATGATTTAAAAAGTAACAATATTTATTAGTTTTATTAATTATTGTTAATATTTCTTTTTTCTTTTTTAATATAATTTTAGTTACTCATTTCCACTAATTTATTTATTACATTTCAATCTTCATGTAAATATATTTTAGTCAACTAATTTTTTTATCTACTATCAATCCATTAAAAGTAGATTGCATGTATTGCCTCATTTGTCCTTCCACAAAAAAATTATTACACTACATTATGGATAAATTGATAATTCACAAATGTCTCAATTAATTTCCAATCATTTCTCTATTTACATGCCAATAAGAGTGCACACAACTAACTTTTCATTTCACGAATCATTATTAAGACAATATCTATTTTATTTTAATCAACAATTGTCTTTATTTAAGTGCGAAGTTTTTTACATTTTCAAATGTGAATTTTTTTCTTTCTGCATCTCACGGGTCTCTTTTTTATATGATTATTTAATACAATTGAGTTTGTATAATCATTATTCATTTTACAATTAAGCAACGCATTATAAATTAATATATGTTTTTAAACATATTTTATATTGTAACAAATTGAATATCACTCAATAATTGTGCTCCACGCTAACTTTTTATTTCACGGGTCATTATCAGAACAATATCTATTTTATTTTAACCGCCTTTAATTGTGAGATAAATTTTTATTTTTAAATATGAAAATTTTATTTTTTTTTTAAATTATTTTATTTTTATTTCAAATTTACACTAATATCTAAATATATTTTATATCGTATTAAATAAATTTACCCGTGCGGACGCACGGGTATCTTGCTAGTGTCTCAATTAATTTCCAATCATTCCTCTATTTACATGTCAAGTGTCAATCTTCTTTATTCACTCATTCTCTCTCTTTATTCAAATTTCAAATCTTTCTCATATTTCTTTTTCCTACACTTTCTCACTTTTATTTTAATTTTTTCTTTATTTATTTATTTACTATATACTATCTACTATCTATCTACTCTACTATCAACCAATTAAAAATAGATTGCATGCATTGCCTCATTTGCCCGTCCACAAAAAAATTATTACACTACATTATGGATAAATTGGTAATTCATAAATGTCTCAATTAATTTCCAATCATTCTTCTATTTACATGTCAAATGTCAATCTTCTTTATTCACCCATTCTCTCTCTTTATTCAAATTTCAAATCTTTCTCATATTTCTTTTTCCCACACTATCTCACTTTTATTTTAATTTTTTCTTTATTTATTTATTTACTATCTACTATCTACTATCTATCTACTCTACTATCAACCAATAAAAGTAGATTGCATGCATTGCCTCATTTGCCCTTCCACAAAAAAATTACTCATATTACACTACATTATGGATAAATTGGTAATTCACAAATGTCTCAATTAATTTCCAATCATTCCTCTATTTACATGCCAAGTGTCAATCTTCTTTATCCACTCATTCTCTCTCTTTATTCAAATTTCAAATCTTTCTCATATTTCTTTTTCCCACACTATCTCACTTTTATTTTAATTTTTTCTTTATTTATTTATTTACTATCTACTATCTACTATCTATCTACTCTACTATCAACCAATTAAAAATAGATTGCATGCATTGCCTTATTTGCCCTTCCCCAAAAAAATTATTACACTACATTATGGATAAATTGGTAATTCCAAATGTCTCAATTAATTTCCAATCATTCCTCTATTTACATGCCAAGTGTCAATCTTCTTTATCCACTCATTCTCTCTCTTTATTCAAATTTCAAATCTTTCTCATATTTTTTTTCCCACACTTTCTCACTTTTATTTTAATTTTTTCTTTATTTATTTATTTACTATCACTAAAAATATTAACAATGTATTTTTTAACTTTAATAAAATAACACTATATATTTATCTCACGGGTCACTATCAACACAATATCAATTTTATTTTAATCAACCATTATCTTAAATTAAGATACAAAATCTTTATTTTTAAATACTATTTTTTTCTTTTTTCATCTCATGATTATTTTTTTTCTCTTTTTTATATAATTATTTAATATAATTAAATTTGTATGATTATTATTCATTTTACAATTAAGTAAATTATTTTGAGTTTTGCATTTGTATCTAAATACATTTATATCATATCAAATAATTTTTTTATCTCACGGGTCATTATCGCATCAAAATTTTCTTTTTTCTCTTTCTTTATCTCACGAATCTTTTTTTTCTTTTTGCATCATTATTTTATTGAAATTGTATAATTATTTTTCATTTTACAATTAAATAACTAATTTCAATTTTACATCTGTATATAAATACATTTTATATTGTATCAAATGAATTTTTCATTTCACTGATCACTATAAACACAATACATATTTTATTTTAATCAATAATTATTTTAATTTAAAAGATAAAATCCTTATTTTTAAATATTAAATATTCTTTTTTTTCATCTCACGAGTTCTTTTTTTATATTTTAATTTAATTGAATTTACATAATTATTGTTCATTTTAAAATTAATAGTTAATTTCAAATTTAAATACGTATATAAATGCATTTTTTATTGTATCAAATTTACATATAAATTTAAATATGTTTTATCACGTAATAAATAATTTTACCCGTGCTCCTGCACGGGTATCTTACTAGTTAATAAATGTATTTTTAGTCAACAACACTATTTTATCATGAAAGTTATTATATTCAACCATTTTCTTAAAAAATATGTATAGATATACTTAAACTACATTTAATATGTCAATAAGAAGTGTGAAACTAAACACTTCCTTGATGTATGTCAAAATTTGGACCAAATACATGCGGATCTAGGTAGGGAGTATATCTTCTCAAATCTCAATCATTTTCTTTTGTTATTAAAGAATTAAAAACTCAGTTTCTTTTGTGTGAACAGCTGCAACTCACCTAACATATATAGCCGAATTTTTTTTTGGTCACAAAGACTATTAATAGTTTGATGGCATCAAAATTATTTCCTTTTCCTTTTTAAGATGAAAAGTGGCTTTTACTTTGATGTATAAAAAAGAAGTTTCAATAGAATTACTTTACAAATTTGAATACAAAAATTGGTATACAAGATAGAAAACTTTTAACAATAATCTTGTCTTTTTCTTCACTTTGGAAAAGCTGTGGAAGTACTTATGCTTGTGGAACTTATAGACAAGTATACATCAGATGATATCCATTTTGTAAAAGGAGTTAAAATTTCAATTATTTTATACTTTTAAATAGAATGGAATCTAATTCGGTAAGATTGGAGTTGTTCACGCGAATGAAAGATGAATCAAATTTAAAGATAAACTTTCGAATTTATTTATATTTTCTAAAATTTTGTCTGAAATGAAGGAGATCCCTTCTTACCTTATTTGTTTGTTTTGTGTGCAGATGCTCTTTCGGGTCTTATTAAAAAAACAGTGCTGGAAGGAAGTATTCATGGATTGAAGATTGCTCATAAAGCTCCCAGCATCTCTCATCTCTTTTTTGCAGATGATGCTCTCATATTTTCAATGGCAAATATCAATGAGGCGTCTTGTGTTCTGAATGTTCTGGAAAAGTATCAACGTGCTTTGGGCAACTGGTAAATCTAGATAAATCTGAGGCTTCCTTTAGTCGAAATGTGCGTGAAGAAAATAAAATATTGATCCGGGTCAGGATGGGTGTTAAGACAGTGGAGAACCATTCAAAATATTTAGGATTATCAATGGTCTTCGGAAGATCCAAGAAGGAAGCATTTGCGCTGGTGGTGGAACGAGTCTGGAAAAAGATAAAGGGTTGGAAGAAGAGGTTTCTATCTAGAGCTGGGAAGGAAGTGTTAATCAAAGCGGTGGCTCAGGCTATTCCCAGCTACCTCACGAGCTGTTACAAGTTACCGGAAGTTATCTGCCAGGAAATTGAAAGCCTTATAGCTAAATTCTGGTGGGTTCCTAGAAATGGAGAGAGGAAACTGCATTGGTTGAGGTGGGATAGGTTGGAAAGATCAAAAGGTGATGGTGGAATGGGCTTTCGAGGGATTAGCAAATTCAATACCAGCTTATTGGGTAAGCAATACTAGAGATTGTTATCAAAGGAGGGATCGCACGTGGAGAGAGTGCTGAAAGGTAGATATTACCCTCACTGCGACATTGAAGATTGCGAGACAGGTTATACTCTCAGCTTTGCGTGGAGGAGCATTTTAAGTGCTAGACATTTAGTGCAGATGGGTTCCCGGTGGAGGATTGGAAACGGAGCGAAAGTCATAGTCCTCAAAGACAAGTGGATCCCGTGTAACCCAGGTTTTAAGTTCCTTGAGCATCGTGGTAATTTGAGTTCTGAGACAAGAGTTTATGATTTGATTGATCAGGACTTGGGATGCTGGAAGAGAGAATTAATAGAATTGAATTTTGGCCATTGCGAAGCTTCATCCATTACCAGCATCCCCCTTTCTTTTCGGAACGTGGATGACGAATTGATTTGGCATTACGAAAAGAATGAGACTTATTCTGTCAGATCAGCTTATCATTTGTGTATGAGTGGAAGGGTTAGACTTCAACCGGGTCCCTCCCATGTGTCTAATCAGAAGCTGTGAAAACTTATTTGGAAGGTTCCCCTTAGCAATAAGGTAAGGAATTTCCTTTGGAGAGCAGCCAAAAACATCCTCCCAACTAGAGGTAACCTTTTGAAAAGAGGTATTCAATTAGATCCCTCATGCCCTTTCTACCACAATGATGTGGAATCAGTTGATCATATCTTATTAAGTTGCAATTTCTCTAGACAGACCTACTTTTCTTCCCCCATTGGTCTTCGTATGCAGAGAGATACAGATTTTTGCTCATGGCTGAAAGCTATTATGTCTGGAAATGATAAGTGGGTTATTCAAGTGGTTTGTTCTTTGGTTTACAACACTTGGTACGCGAGAAATCTGCTGGTGTTTCAGTCGTTAGAGCAATTTCCGGTGTTGGTGGCTAGGGTGGCTGTAGACACGGTGTTTGAGTTTAATAGGTGGGATCTGTCTCTTTGCGCAAAAAACCGTATACCTGTGTGTGATGTTGTGGTTGGAAAACAAGTTCACATTCTGCAGGTTGACGCAGGAATATGGGATAATGGAACCATTTCTTTCGGTTGTGTTGTCAGGAAAGAATATTAGATTGTTTTAACTGCGTGCAAGGAGGAATTGATGACCACGGAACCGTCGCTTCGGAGATCCTCGCGATCAGGTGGTGCTTACAATTGGCCAAGAACATAAACACGGAGGAGATTGTCATCCAATCAGACTCAAAAGTCGCAGTGGATTGCATCATGCCTTGCTTAGATGATGCAGTTTTAGACCCTATTGTTGAGGATTGTAGGTTTCTTATGAATACTTTTAAAATTGTTTCTGTTATGTTTATCCGTAGGAACTCAAATTTTGTTGCTCATAATTTGGCTAGACTTAGACATTCTATTGGCAATAAAACTTGGTTGGAGGCTTGTCCCATTCAGTCATTTCCATCTTCAGTCCTTTCCATCTAGTGTATCTCTGCTTTCTGTTTTTTAATGAAATTATTCCCCCATCAAAAAAATTACTTGAAGATGATCTAATCACCTAAGCATATTGTATAGCCGTATTTTTTTTGCCACAAAGACTATTAATAGTTTGATGGCATCAAAATTATTTCTTTTTCCTTTTTAAGATGAAAAGTGGCTTTTACTTTGATGTGAACAAAAGAAGTTTCAATAGAATCGTAACTTTACAATTTTGAATACAATAATTGGCATACAAGATAAACCACTTTTAACAATAATCTTGTCTTTTTCTTCACTTTGGAAAAGTAGTGGAACTACTTATGCTTGTGGAATTTATAGACAAGTAAACATCATCTGATCTCCATTTTGTAAAAGGAATCAAAATCTCAGCTTTTAAATAGGATGGAATGCATTTCGGTAAGACCGGAGTTCTTACACTCTGACGCTAAAGTCAGTGATCTGAAGATGATCTAATCGCTAGTAAGAGGTATTTTTAGGATCAAAATGTATGTATCTCGGTTCATGTCATCTCATTTCATCATGTTACTTCAATCCAAACATGATGCCGGTCAAAGTAATGTCTTGGATAGTTTCAAAAGTTTAATTTTAAACAAATGAACACAAATGTGCCAATCAAAGTGAGATAGCAATAGAAACCAATTATAGTCTTCAACAGCAAATTACAAAAAGAGTGTAGATTTTACACATAGCTTATAGCTTATTAGATACATTGCCAAAGAATGAATTGAATGAAATAATGAATGAATTGACCTTTTTGTACATCTACAAAGATTTTCTAGTTAGATCTCAACTACACTCTAACTCATAACTTGCTGCTGATCTTGCCAACTCACATGCAAATTTGAAGACATGAACAAACCCAAAGGGACAACAAATTGACAAATTCTTGTGTTGCACAATTTCCCAATTCTTGATTTTGGTTTCATTTTCGATGTCCTATGTCTTTTGAGTGATTCTGTTCTACCACTTTGTAGATTCCAATAGCAAGAGAGAAGAGAATGCCTATAATTTTATAACCTAAAAAACTTAGATTGAATTGGTTGTTTGTTGTCTACTAACCAATTCATCTAAAGCTTCCTTCATCCATGCATATGGGCATATTTCTTTTGCTTCATCCACAGTCAACTGCATCATACAAATGAATAACAAAAACTTTAGACACAAATTTATAAAATGCCACTTGATTAAGAAAATAGTCTTTAATAAATTTAATTCATATGTACGGTCAGTATAATAGTTTTTTACACGGTCAATCAGTCAATCGTAATTATTAGATATTATTAAAATCTCTAGACTTTAATGATTACATATTCTAAATTGTAATTTGATTGCAACCTCAATCTAGGTGCAATCGATTGAGATTGCAAAAAGCACCGTAACAAGTCTGTCAATCAATCGTAGTCATTAGAAATCATTAAAATCACTTGACTTTAATGATTAAAGATTCTAAATTGTGATTTGCAACCTCAGTCTTAACTGAAACGTAAGATTTTTTATGTTTCAGTAAATCGATTGAGGTTGCATGAAGCAACGCAATTGTGAAAAACCATGAATTTGGACTTACCCATTTTCTTTTTCTTAAGTTCATTTCAGGCCAATTATCCAACTCCTTGCTAACAAGCAAAGGAAACATGTATCCTTCATGCATAATGGGTTGGCGTTTGCTCTTATAATACCATTTACCCAAATTACTCTGCAAGAAAACCAAAATACACACAAATAAAGTAAGAATCAAAGGACCAATTATTAGATTAAAATAAAGTGATTGTGAATAAAAGTGATTCCAAATACTTACTTCAACACTTCCAATAACCCCAGCTTCTTCTATGGTTTCTCTCAAAGCAGCTTGTTCCATGGATTCATCACTTTCCCAACCACCCTGAGAGCAAAACAACAAACAAAGAGAACATGTTAGAAACAGAAACAATAAAAAGTTTGAAAGATTGAAAATTGAAACAAAGTTTTTGAGGAAGAAACAAACAATACCTTTGGGAATTGCATTCCACTACCCTTTTGAGCACTAATCAAAAGAACTTCTATTTCATTTTCTTGGGTTCCATTGCTTTTGTATCTGTAAGGTATGCATCTGTTCATTTCAAAAAAACCCAAAAAAAAAATTAGATTAACAATTCAATTCATATACATCACACAACAATAAAGTCAAATTCAAATTGAATTCACAAAAAAAAAATCATTTTTTTATTAAAATAAAAACTTTTTTTTCTTTTCCTTCAAATGATTAGAAAAATGATTCAACAATCAAATAGCACACTTTGAAATCATTAAGAAAAAAAAACCCAATTGAGAAAACCCTTAAAATTTTCAAAATTTGTCCATCATCTTTAATTCCAAACATTAAAAATCCAAACTTTAAGAAGCCCCAATTGAGAAAAGAAATCCTTAAAATTGTCAATCATCCTCAATTCAAAACATTAAAAATTCAAATTTTAAGAAACCCCAATTGAGAAAAACCCTTAAATTTGTCAACCATCCTCAATTCCTAACATTAAAAATCCAGTTTTTAAGAAACCCCAAAAGAACAAATCACAAGAGAAAAAAAAAAGAGAAAGAGAGAAACACACCCCACAACTTGGCGACACCCTTTTTCATATCGCTGCAAATGTCTTCCCGTTCTTGGAGACACCAAATTGATCATGTTTTCCAATTGTTGAGGAAAGAAATCATTGTGAACATCCTTAGAAAAAAGCAAAGGGTAAAAGAATTTGCAAGCCAAAGTTCTTGAAAGTAAAAGACCCATTACAACGTTTTTGTTGTTGTTTTTTTTGTTGATGTGAAAAATGAAAGAGAGAATGAGAAGAAACTGATGATTTTGAGAAGATGATGATGAAGAAGAAGCAGAAGAAACAGACATGAATGAATGAATTTGTGTTGTGTTTGAAACAAACGAAGATGTTGGATATATATGTATCTACCTGTTCCTGAACACGTGTCTGCGCGTGGAATTTGTCTGACAGATGCGCGTGGAACTTTTTTTTCTTTTATACAGTTGTGTTTGGAAGTTACTATATCACGTTCAAAGAAATAATACCCGCATGGACCAGTGCGTTTATTCACGCGCTTTTATTGAAAGTAAACGTTTATTATATTGTTTTGTTTTTGTTGCAACAACTCAATTTTTGTTGAAAAAAGAACATTCCTGAATTCCTCAACAAATAAAAACTTGTAATTCCTTTTTAATCTTATCTATATCTTATGTAAAATATAGATTTCATTTTCGTTTTGATCATTTTTTGTTAATTTTTCGTTGAAAAAGGACATTCCTAAAAGAAAAACTTGTAATTCTTTTTTAATGTTATGTATGTCTTTTGTAAAATATAGATTTAATTTTAGTTTTGATTATTTTTTATGAATTTATGAATTTGTAATTTTGGTTTTTAATTAATTTGTAATTTTGTTATCTTTCATTTATAAACGTGTGTTTATTTTCTTTTTATTTTATCAATTTTGGTAATTAAATTCTATATATTTTTAAATTATTAAGAAGAAATTTATTAATTTGATCAATTGTTGTCATGTTTATATTTAAATTGGAAAAGAAAACTAGTATAAATTTTTTTTTATAGAGCATTAATATATTGAAATAAAAAATATGCACAAAAAATATAGGGGATTAGGCCGAGACCCGCACAAAAAGTGGAGTATCCAAAAAAGACAAGTCAAATTTATTTTTTTACACAATCATTCAAAATAGACGAAGGTAAGAAATAAAAAATGTGAGAGAATTAGTTATGAGATTTATATTAGCAGAAAAAGGGTACAATTATCCCCTCTATATATGTGAAAAATGTATAAATGCATATTTGTAATGATCATGAGATAAGAAGTCCATCTATTTCTTATTAACTTTTAAGGCACTAAGTTGTGCTTGTAGAAAGCCTGCACCACCATAAGAGAGTCGGTTTCAATCCATAATGTTAACCGGTGTTTGTCTTTAGTAACCTTAATAGCTCGTATAACGACACAAAATTCACCAATGTAAAGAACAATTCCAAAGAAGAATTTAAGCAAAAGCCAAAAGAAAATCACCTTTCTTATCCCTAAAGATACCCCTTGAACTAGCGTCAAGACGGAGAAATGGTGAATTGCACTTGATCTAGTTAAGAATATGCGGGTTCGAAATGACCTTTTTAATTATAGGAGCTCGAAGAGGATTAATAGTAACATTGAATGCCTTAGTAAGAGAGAAATCATGCATAGATGAAGTAGCAAACAAAACAAAGTTGATCAAGAAATACGCACAACTTTAAGAACAAGAGTGCTATGAGGATTTATACCTGCAATACATAAATTCCACAATTCATCCAAGTCTGTGAACATCAAGTTCCTACCAATTATTCTGCCAAACCATCTCAACAACAATGGCATTGTGGGCTTTTTCGACCATCATTGTCTTCTCCTTCTCCGATAGGGCATCGTCCATCTTCTCTGACCCTTTCAACGCTTCTAATAAACCCCATTGAACAAGAAGGGCTTGCATCTTCAAGATCCATAAACTGAAATCATTCACACAGGTGAATTTCTCAATCTTATACTTTGTTGACGACATCTCCTCCACGCTCACCGCACCAGTTTGTTGTGAATTGATATCATCCAGAACAAACCAAAATTTGAGAAAAAGATTGAGTTTCTTGAACAAACACAAGAAAACTTATTAGGTTTTATAAAAGACAGAGAAGAAGGAAGAAGAAGAATAATAATTGGTTAAAATTGTTTTACTATTCACTTTCTCAATAAAGATTCAAAGATTACAAGTAAATACCAACAATTAATCCCTCTCAACAACCTGAGAGAACTAGTCTATTTATAGACTACTAAGATAACTTAGGCTACAAGCTAACTTAAAAATTGGGCTTACAAGCAAGGTCTAATTCGACATGTTAACTTAAACACAAAGCTAACAAATTTAGACAGCATGCTAGAATAGACTTCGACTCCAGCATGCATAACTCTTGTTGAACCAAGAAACTACCCTTGTCGACACTAGAGTTTGATCCAAATACCACAAATCTCCACCTTGGAACAAACTCTACATTAACAAAGGAACAAATTAGCTTTTATCATGCAACTTTATCAACTGCATGCAGTGGAAAAACTTGCTACTTGACAACGTCTTGGTGATCATATTAGCAGCATTGTCATCAGTCAAAACCTTTAGCACTTGGACTTATCCACGCTCGATTATCTCTCTGACGAAGTGCAATCCGATGTGCTTGGTTTGCTCATGATAGGCTAAATTCTTTGACATGTGTATTTCACTTTGACTATCACATTTAACAGTGATAACTCGACCTTGAAGTTTTAGCTCCTTAGCAAAACCTTCAAGTCACAATGCTTCTTTTACTGCTTTGGTGAGGGAAATATATTCTGCTTCAGTGGTTAATAAGGCAACAAACTTTTGAAGTGTCTATTTCCAACTGATTGTTGTGTCGAACATAGTGAACACATATCCAGAAATAGATTTTCTGGAATCCATACAACCTGCATAATCAGAGTCGACAAATCCTTTGATTTCGACTTTGCTATCATCGCCATAAACTCCACCATAAATTAGGACTCTGCTCAGAGACCCATTGATAAATCTAAGAAACCAATTTAATGCTTTCTAGTGCGCCCTCCCAGGATTGGTCATATACCTACTTATAAGGCTCACTCCGTACGATATGTCTGGCCTCGTACAGATCATAACATACATCAAAGAACGTATTATACTAGCATGTGGAATGCTATTCATATAGGCTCTTTCGACTTCAGTACTAGGACTTTGAGTCAAAATTAGCTTGTATTGAGGATTAGCCGGTGTTAGACCAGGCTTTGAATTCGACATACCAAACTTGTCGAGAATCTTCCTCAGTTATGCCTCTTGAGATAAGCATAATCTCGACTGCTTTCTATCTCTCCGGATGTCAATCCGAAGAATTCTGGAGGAATCTCCCAAAGCCTTCATGTCGAACTCCTTATCGAGTTCAACCTTCACCTTCATAACATCTTCGACACTGTTGCTTGCTATGAGGATGTCATCCACATAAAGCAACAAAATAACAAGTGAATTTCCAGGTCAAAATCTGAAGTAAACACAGTGGTCGAACTGGCTCCTAGTGAAACTAATGTGTGCCATGAACTTGTAGAATACCATATTCCATTGACGATGAGATTATTTCAGGCCATACAAAGACCTATTCAGCTTGCACGCATAATGTTCCTTTCCCTTTTCTGCATACCCTTCAGGTTGCCTCATTAGGATTATTTCATCTAGATCACCATACAGGAAAGAGTCTTCACATCCATCTGTTCAAGTTTTAGGTCAAACTTCGCCACGATAACTAACAACATTCTAATGGATCTATGCTTTACAACAAGTGAGAACATATCATTGAAGTCGCTATCTTCTTTCTGAGTGAACCCCTTAGAAACCAACCTTAACTTAAAATGCTTCGACATCACTCATTTGATTCCTTCCTTAACATTGAAGATCTACTTACAACTGACTTACCTGGCCCCTGTAGGTTTCTCGATCAGATCCCAAGTGTTATTATCATGAAGAGATTTCATCTCATCATCCATGGCTTTCAACCATTTAGTCTTGTCTCGAATATTCATAACTTCCTTATAGTCTCTTGGTTCTTCGTCTAGAACCTCACTTGCAGAGATTAAGGAATAAGCTATAAGATCTGCATAACCAAGTCTCTGAGGTAGTTTGATGACTCTTATCGATCTGTCTCTTGCCAGTAGGTAGTCATTGTCAGTCTCCTCAACTTCAACAACAACTTCTACATCTTCTTTGACTTCATCTAAGTCATGCAATTCAGCATCATTATGCTCCACCTCAACATGAATCTCTTCCTGTTCCAACTTTTCTTCAGAGATCTTCGAACTTCGACCAATGTCATCAGTTTTCTTGAAAGCCGTCTCAACTTCATTAAAAACTACATCGCGGCTTCTGATACACCTCTTGTGACCTGGCTCTAGGCACCACTGCCTATAAGCTTTGACTCCTTCTGGGTATCCAATGAACATACATCTCTGAGCTCTAGGTTCAACATTGTCTTGCCTAATATAAGCATAGGTTAAACAACCAAATACTCTAAGTCTGTCGAGAATAAGTGGATGTCCCAATCAGACTTCTTCAAGTGTCTTAATTCCCAAGGTTGTCGAGGGACACCTATTTATCAAGTATGTTGCAATCACAACAGCTTCTGCCCAAAACACCTTCTTTAATCCTGCACTTACCAACATGCACCTCACCCTTTCCAAAATGGTTCGATTAAACCTTTCAGCTAAACCATTTTGTTGGGAAGTCTCTGCAATAGTTATGTACCTTGCAATACCATACGCAACACAATAGTTGTCGAAAGCCTCATTGCAAAATTCAAGACCATTGTCGGTCCTCAATCTCTTGACCTTCCTTCTAGTTTGGTTTTTGACCAGAGTCTTCCAACTTTTGAAATTTTCAAAAGTTTCGTCCTTACTCTTCTAGATAAATACCCATAACTTTCTGGAATAACCATTAACTATGGATAGGAAATACTTTGCACCTGTGTGTGAAGGATTTCTTGCAGGCCCTCAAAGATCAGCATGAATGTAATCAAGGGATCCATGTGTTCTTTGTTTACCTTTGTTAAAATTTATTTTACAGGATTTACTAAATACACAAGGTTCAAAAAACTCCAGTTTTTCGACCTTGTCATCACACAACATATTTTGTTTTTACAATTCGACAATGCCTCTTTCACTGACATGGCCAAGTCTCTTGTGCCATAGCTTAGTCTTCGACCTATGTTTTGTAGATGCCACATCTGCCGAACCACTTACAACCTCAACCTCAAAGGTATATAAGCCTTGTTTCTTCACGCCTCTCAAGACTTCCTTCGACCCCTTCATTACCCTTAGGATGCTTTGCTCTCCTTTGAAAACTTATCCTTTCTTATCGAATTCACCAAGAGAAATCAAATTCCTCTTAAGATCAGGTACATACCTAACATCAGCCAATAGCCTTATTGACTCATCATAGAGCTCGAATCTCACAGATCCAATACCTGTAATTTTACAAACTTTGTTGTTTCCCAGTAACACTGATCCACCATCTTTATCACACAACTCCTTAAACACGTCTTTGTTTGGAGTCATGTGTCAAGTACACCCTGAATCCATAATCCACTCCTTTTTAGAGTCGCTGTTTGAAACCACCAGGACATCAGATGATTCATAACCATCTTGCACAATTGTTGCATTACCATTATATTTTCTACCATGATTGTTCAGACGATTAGAGCATACTTTTCTTGTATGACCCTTATTCTTACAACGATAACACTTAATAGTATGAGCATTACCACCATAATAATTTTGTAGAACTTTACTCTTCTTCTTCTCAAACCTTCCATCTTTCTTCAAGAATTTCCCCTTAACGGATAAACCTTCACAGACAGAAGGCAGGTTAAACAAGGCTGCTTGTGCTCATTTCAATCGTTCAAATCCTTAGAGTACAAGGCAAATTAAACATCTTCAAAGGTCAACGACTTTCTTCCATACAAGAGAGTTTCTATGAAGTGAGCATGAGACTTAGGTAAAGAGCACAACAACAGTAACGCTTAATCTTCATCATCAATCTTGACCTTGATATTTTCAAGATCAAGAATCAACTTATTGAACATATCCAGCTACTCAGCCAACGCTTTGTCTTCACTCATCTTAAATAAATACAAAGGTTGCTTCAGGTAGAGACAATTAACCAACAATTTCGTCATGTACAAACCTTCAAGTTCGTCCATTCACCAACAACAGTTTTCTCCTTTGAAACCTGCTAGAGAACCTTATCACCAAGGCTTAATACAATGGAATTGTGGGATTTTTCGACCATCATTGTCTTTTCCTTCTCCGATAGGGCAGCGTCCATCTTCTCCGATCCTTTCAACGCTTTTGACAAACCCTACTGAACAAGAAGGGTTTGCATCTTCAAGCGCTACAAATCGAAATCATTCACATCGGTGAGTTTCTCAATCTCATACTTTGTTGACAACTTCTTCTCCCCCACGCTCACCGCACCAGTTTGTTGTGAATTGATGTCGTCAAGAACAAACCAAAATATGAGAAAAAGAATGAGTTTCTTGAAAAAACACAAGAAACCCTATTAGGTTTTACAAAAGATAGAGAAGAAGGGATAAGAAAAATAAGAATTGGTTAAAACTGTTTTACTATTCACTTTCTCAACAAGAGTTCAAAAATTACAAGTGAATACCAACAATTAACCTCTCTCAACAATCTGAGAGAACTAGTCAATTTATAGACTACTAAGCTAACTTAGGTTACAAACTAACTTAACAATTGGGCTTACAAGTAAAGCCCAATTCGATATGCTAACTTAAACACAAAGCTAACAAATTTTGACAGCATGCTATAACAGACTTTGACTATAGCATGCACAACTCTTGTCGAATCAAGAAGCTACCCTTGTCGACACTAGAGTTCAATCTAAATACCACACATATATTAAATGATTAATCATACTTGAAGGTGCAGGAAACACAAGGAAGAGGGTTTTTATTGGGTTTCCAGTTTGATAACTTTTCTCTTCCCAAAACAAAAGTAATAATAGCAACAATAATAAGAAGAACAATGATAAAAAACACAAGATTTTTTATCCTAGTTCATTGCTAATTATACTACTTCCAGTCAACCCACCTGAGTGATTTGCCTTAGCCAATTACTTAATCCAATAATCAAAACCTTATTACAAATACAATGAAAACCTGTCACTGATTCCTCAATAGCCTGACCTACCCAGTTGCTTGAGAAAACCCAACGGTCATTGACTCTTAAAGACTTGACCTACTTGGTCTCTTAAGAAGATTTCTCCCTCAATGACTACTCGTCACTGAATTATTAAGAGCCTGACCAACCTGGTCACTTGAGGAACATAACCAGACTGGCTTATAACATTTTGTGTTTACAGAGTTTGCTTCTTGATAAGTTAATAACATGTCAGATTAAGATCAGATGATTTACACTTAAAAGATATACAATTAAAGTTCTAAGTGTTTCTCTCTTTGTTATGTAGTGGTGATTGCATCTTCAGTGTCTGTTATGACTCACACACACACACACACACACACACACATACATGCATGCATGCATGCATTTGCTATGTTTCTCCTTTCTACATGTTTATCCCATGCATGCTCTACTTTCTATCACTCTCTAGCTTCTACACACCTTCCATATTCTTCAGAATATATGGGAGATGAATAGATTTGTTGGAGGATAGATCCGTTGGAGGGTAGAAAATAAATTAACCTTTGAAGTATCTGTTGTTTGAAGGTTACATCATATGCAGCAGTTGAGTGGCCCTTGTAGTAGAGAGTTATTTAATGATGGGACGTGAGAAGTCTCTCCTTTGAAAGTAGATTTTATTTTTGAACTTCTGTCACATCAAATAGTAATGACCTTTAATTCAAATCTACTAGTCAGAGGCTTCTTATAAAAGTTTTTTGAAGCTTGAGTAGATATCAGAATTTGTTTTCATAAGGAAATCTCTTTTTGATTGTACTTTCCTTGAGTATACTACTTATCATAATTAGATGCTTCATATAAAAGATGAAGTTAAGATTTACCAGAGTTCAGAGCCTAGATGATGTTGACTTAAAAGTCTATTCAGAGTGAGGCTCGAAAGTATTACAGTCTAGAGTGAGTGTGAACAAGAAATGCAACAACATTTACTAGTTTGTTCATATCAGATATGTTGACTGTTTAGAGAATATTTCCTTTGTTTACCAACTTCTAGTCAGAGTATTCAAATATAATGTTAATGAAGCTTGAGTAGAGTTCAGAAGTTGTATTCAGAACTTCTAGAGACTTCAGAGTCCTTGGAGTGGTGGGTTCTGAGACTAACACAAACTTTATAGTCAGAGCTTTATTAAAGATTGTCTGGATAGTTTCTGTTCAGAAATGTTGACTTGATAATCTTGAAAAATGACTTGCTTTAAACACATATTTGTATTTTTCCTTTGTTTTGAAGTTCCTCGATCAGAATCTGCTTTAAGCAGCATTTGCTCTTTTCATTTAGATTTTGTTCTGATCTTGAGTTTCTGCACACTTAACAAATACTTAGTGTACAAAATTGTTCTTCTACACTTTGTTATCATTAAAACATAAAGGTATGTAGATGTAGAATAAAACTTGTTCTTACAATACCATAGATAATAGAATTAACAAGCAATTCCCTACATCCCATTGACAGCAATTAACCTTTCAGAGTTGACAATTTGGCCATAAATTTTCAAAAAATAGGTTCAAAGTGCGTGGATTTTGTTTCGTCTTTAAAAATAGATACACCTAGATATTGAAAGGGTAAACTTCCTTCACTAAAACCAGTTAAACTCAGAATGTTGTTAACCTTTATTCTAAGCATGAAACCATGATACAAAGCAAATTTTGCAATGCTAAAAACCTGGTCAGAGGCTTGGAAATAAGAAGTGAATAAGTGAGTCAGGGCTGCAATGTTAGACTAAGATCCTTTATAGAAAATAAATATGTCATATGCATATAGAATGTGGGAATGCACACAAACTTTTCTGGTACCATTCATTAAAGCCAGACCCCTCTAAGGCAAGCTTTGAAATGTTTCTATTTAAAACTTCCTCTACTAAGCAAAAAAGAAGATGTGATAAAGGATCACATTGTCTCACTCCCCTAAAGCACTTGAAGTAGCCATGATGTGAACCAATAATGGCCACAGAGAGATGAGCATGGGAGAGGATAACCTAAATCCAATGACAAAATTTCTAGTTGAAACCAAACTTTGCAAGAACTTTAAGAAGGAAGTCCCAACTTAATGTGTCGAAAGACTTGGAAATATCAACTTTTAGAGCCAAATTACTAATATTAGACTTCTTGCCCAAGATATTAATAGCCTCTGAAGTCAAACAAATGCAGTCCTTTATAATTATGGAATGGATAAAGCTTATTTGTTCCTTGGAGACCAATGCAAGCATTAGAATGACCAACATGTCAGGAAGAAGTTTTGTGATGATTTTGAATTTGAAATTTTCCAATACAATTGGCCTAAATTTGTTCATGGAGTCAACTTTCTTAGTATTTGGCAGTAGGATAATAGTATTAGCATTATAGTTATAGAGAATCCAAATTTAAAGGAAGAACTTCAAGACCGCATTATAAACGTCATATTTGATTATGTTTCAATAAATATGAAAGAAAGCACCTCTAAAACCATTTGGCCCAAGAACATTGTGCTTGTTGAGGCTAAAGATAGTATTGGTGATCTCCCTCTTTGTGGGAAGCATGGTAATCAAATTGTTCATAATGTCATCCACCAAAGAATGGATAACATCATCAATCAAAGAAATATCTTGAGATGCAACTACAAAGGAAAATAATTTAATGAAATACGATACTGCATGGTTGGCTAACTGAGAAGGATCAATGATGACCTTGTCATCAACCCTCGACAAAGTAATAAGATTTCTAGCATTTTTTTACTTTAGTCATTCTATGGAAAAAGTGGTATTTCTGTCCCTATTGACGTGTCAATTTTTTTTTGCCTTTTCCACCCAAAAAAGCCCCTCTTTGATTAAAAATTTCTCAAAAAAGTATTGAGCACATTTATTTTAGGCCTCAAAGTAACCATCAGAATGAATTTTACCTTTATTATTTTAATTTTTTTTTAACAAAGTCTTTGATCTCTACTCAATTTTTAACAAGGAGTGAGTATTTTGGAAGTATTTATCCAATTATCCGTATTTTTTAGAACAATTAACATAATTTTTAAAATGATTGATTGTACTATCTAAAAAAATACATTAACACTATGTTGTCCGTTGATCTTTGATCTCTTTGTAAATAAATTTATAAATTAAATTAAATGACTCCTTTATATAACAAAAAAAAATTAGACAAAAAAATTAATTTTTATATAAAAAAAAGTCCATCAATGGTTATTCTAATCTTTCTAATTTTTTTGTAATTTTTAATTTTTTTCTATATAAATATTTCTAAATTTTTTCATTAATAGGAAAATATTTCTAAGTTTTTAAACTATGATAGCTATACCCGTGAACATTATCCACACCCTTGTCCCTTAACTATATAAATATAACAAATGCTCATCATTCAAAACAAAACAAAAATACAAACTAATTTATTTTCACATTACACAAAAAAAACATTTTATTATTCTCAGTTGGTTACGATAATAATTACTTTTTTTCTTAGACTTAAATAACCAATTGGCTTTTAAAAATTACAATGGAAAAAAGTCGCAAATTGACGGCATTAGTGACAAAAGAGAATTTTCCTTTCAAAATATAAAAATTAAAATAAAACATTAAAAACAGAGCAGTCATAATCATATTATCGTATTATATTAAATATTGATTATATTAATATAAAAAGAAATCAATAAGTGAATTTCTAGATTGCATCCACGTATCAAAGAAGTGTTTAGATAGTAGCCATGTATCACATCTCCGTAAGTATTTATGTATTTTTCTTATATATATATATATATAAAAGGGTGATGCACTGACAGCGTAAATTTTTTTTACACTATTAATTAATGACGACCATGCATCTCATCAAATCATACTGAAAATTTTAACTTCATTATATGACATGGCAGAATGATATATTCTTATTGAATGACAATATAAAATATTTTTATATTGACAGTGCATAACAATTAAATTTTATATATATATATATATATATATATATATATATAATCATATATATTTGTATTTAATCCTATATATATTTTTACCTTTTAATTATAATTTTTTAACATATATACAATCATAATTTTGATAAATAAAATTAAAAGCATTTATTTATGGTGTGTGGTATAATTTCTATTGAATTGAAATTTAAGTGATCTTTTTTATTAAAATTTTAAATAATATTATGAAAAATATAAATTATAAATCCAATAATTTAAATGAAGAGTATAATTGAAATAAAATATTATATTAAAATTAAATATTTTTATATATAGGTATAGTTGTGATCTCTAGAAGAGACAATTGGAAACATCCAATTATATCTTCTTTGATTGATCCTTTGTTAAGAAAAATTATGCTTGATTTACTGATACTTTTGATATTCAATTAAAGGTTGATAATTTCTTGGACTACAAGGTAGTTATCCTCAGAGACTCCCCAAACTTAGATTGTTGTCATGGCTTGCATTGTTAATGTTTTCCATTAGATTTGGACGGCAAAAAACTTGTTGAGATTTGAAGCTAAGGACACTCATTAGAAATTTGCATCACGAACATAATTTTTCATTGTAAAAACAAGGGCGCGTTGAGCATGGACGCGGGAGCACTAATTCCAGAGGCAAACCATCGTGATTTTGTTCCTTTTTCACCAATTTTCTCACTAAGTGCTTTTCTTTATCCAAAAGCGCCTTTTCAAGCTTTTTCAACTCCTTTTCCTCTAACTTGTTTGTTTCTTCTCAAAATTGTCCGATTTTTTTGCTAAATGACGTGCAATGACAACATCTCATCAAAATCCCAAACTTGAACTGTTGCTTGTCCTCAAGTAACTTGTTTGCACACAGAAACTTTTTCACAAATAAATTACAAACCTTACCAAATGAATGTCACTTGCTTTTGTTGACCGAGACATCTGTTCCTTGCTTTGCTTAATTAATTCAGATCCGTTCTTCCAGCACCAATACTCAACCTATCTCTCTACTCATCGTGATGCATCAATTGCAAGGATGTTCACTCAATAAAAATACAAGAGTATTAAATCAATGAGTTTGTACGTTATCTGTAAAATTATTCATATCACATTTGAACACACACATTTGAGGCCTTTTTAGGTTGTAAGGTAGCTTATGTCAGGGTAGTATAATTTTTGGATAATCGACTTAAACCTTAGAGTTAGGTAGCTCTTTGTCCTTTCGTTATCTTCTCCCTTTCATATCACTCTTTCATTCATATTGGGTACTATATAATTTCTTATTTTTGGTCCTTTTTCTTTTCTTTCTCATCATTTTTTTAAAAATGTTGTGTTTTTTTACATCCTTTTCTTTTTATTTGACCAATTTCTCTAGTACCCCAAAGTTAAATTTTACTAACTTCCAAGAGCAACCCCAAACTTAGTGATTGACATAGCTTAAATAAAATATATCTACCTAACTCTAAAAGGGTGGAAAGATTTTATCTTTCAAGTCACATGCTTATACTTGGCTAAGTCATCAAAAGAAAGGCTAAGGCTTAAATGGGTTAATAATGGATATCAATTATTATGCAAGGATGATTTACAAGGTCGCAAAGTTTTAACAACTTCCTATATGTGTATTTATCATATCAACTTAATTCAAATAGATAAAATACAAAGTCTAGATATTAAAATTGCATGGATACACTCAGAAAAAGAAATATGTAAACAATGGAAATATTACGGCTCAAGCCTAACTTGTTTAGATATCTAGAGGTTGAATATCAACAATGGTGTCCCTTTTCTTCATCAATCATCACTCCGCTCAGGAACTTAGATCTTAATCACTTTATTCACTTTTTTATGTGTCTGATTCTATTCAATGGCAAGGTAGTTACTCAACTGAAAAAGAAATAGGCACAAACAAATTCATTAATTAGGGAGGACAAATCAGTATAAAATTAGGGGCGGAGTGTTTTTTAGTAGCTCCCCCTCTTCATCAGGTTGGTACATACGGGTTACATATCAACACAAAAAGAAATACAACTAAAACTGTTGAATCATATACTATCATTCAAGCGGAAGAAGTCACGAAGCCAATGCTACTTGCTACTTCCACTTCCCATTAGATTTTCTACACATTCAACACACACATTAAAAATACAAAAACGCTAAAAACTCAAAACATATGCTAAAAATTTAAAATTGACTGAAATGAAATAAATTGATTGAAAATAAAATACATTACCAAATCATGGGTTGCCTCCCACACAATGCTTATTTAAGGTCCTTAGCTTGACCGTTTGCTCCTTTGTTAGGGCGACATATATGATACGAATAACACATCTTTCTTCTTTTTCCTCTTATTTGGTAGGATTCCCATGAGCTTGAGGAATCGATGATGTGGTTCCCAAATCTTCTTTGGCTCAGTAATAGTGAACAAAGCATGTATGAAGTCCAATACTTTATCAATTTCTTTGTTTCCAAAATATCTCTAGGGGACATGTTATGGTTGAAGATGTTCAGGTTGGATATCTATATCTAAGCAAATTTTTTCCTTTGAAACTTCATCCATAACTAGACCATCATCTCTTGGTCTTCTTTCTCTTTCCCCAAGGCTATTTTACACCTCATATTTTTTCTATTCTTGATTCAATCATTTCATCCAGTGATGTGCATGTTTCTTCTTTTCCCTCCTCACTAGTATTATGGGTAGAGCTCACCACTCCAATTTTTAACTCAATGGAGCTATGATTCTTTTTCTTTGGGTTATCCATCGTATTACCGATAAATCCCCCACTCGAACTAGCTTGATCTACCCTTTGTTGTGATAACTGATCGATTTGAAACTATAAATTCTTAAGAGAGACCTCAGTGTTCTTGTTCATTAAAAGCTGGTTATTTATCATCTCTCTATGATTCTTCTTTAATCTATCAGAACCTGCTTGAGTGGCTTGCCTAAAACTTGCCAAGACTTCTTCTAATTGGGATGATATCCTTAATGATGGATCTTGAGGTGCTTATGGGCTGAAAATTTGAATGTGATTATCATCCCGGTTACAATTCGAGTGATTATCCCACATTGGATAGGTATTGAAGGATGGGTTTGGCTCATGAAAGTTTCTCCCTTATTGTGCCTCTGCAACGTAACTCTGGTGTACAATGACCATTTTGGTGAGCTTCACCAAAGAAGTCACATCGTTAGACTTTAAATGTATTAACATTTTTCAAACTCGGAGTCGAGGCCGCAATTTGCTTTTTTAAGAATTCAATCCATACTAATAACACATGTCAAAGATCCCCTCTATTGTATATTCCTTCTTTACCTAGAACACACAATCAAAAGACAAATACCTTAGTAGCACTGTACTAGTTGATAAAACTAAATAAGAATATAAATTTGGAAACTAAACTAAAATGAAAAGAAGGAAAACTATTTACAAAAATTAAAAAACTAAAAATGACTAAATACAAAATTCACGAACGTCACACACTATGCCTTGTTAAAAATATCAACAATCTCTAGAAATGACGCCAAAAACTTGATGGACAATTTAATAGCAAGTGTACTAGTGTTGTTATAAAAGTAATAAAAATAAATTTGTCTCCCCATGAATTGCGAATTTAAAACAAGGTACGTTATGCAATGTAATTAAAATAGTAAACAAAGGGTTTTTTAGGTTGTTTTGGTCAAAACCGAAAGAGATAAGTTTTATAACAATTTTAATAAAGGCGGTTAGATCTTATTATCAGAATCCCCTATTTCTACTTGATTGATCAAACGTGCATTAACAGACATGCAATGACTACATAGTTACATGACAGATTAACTCAACCACTGCATACAATCCCTTGGTGTGTAGCTCAGTAGCCTAATTATTAATTCCCCGATCCCCCAGGTCAATTATATTGTTAAACCAAGCAACACACCACATTAATCCCTAAGTCACAATTTCTAATCATACTATCTCTAATTAATTAGAGAAATCAACATTTAAAGTATGTTAGATAGATTGCCCTAGGGTCAGTAATCACTATTTATCTAGATCAATTCAAATGTCGTAACAAACAAAAAGCAATGAGCACAATCAATAACTGAATAATAAAGAGTCAGAAAAATTACATTAACATCATCCGATCATATATCCCAATCAAGTGAAAATAGGTTCATCATCAAATTCAACCTAACCTAAGAGGAATCTAGCTACTCGTGCTGAAATAATTTAATACCATAAGTATAGATTCAAAGAACATGAATAATCATCGAAGAAATAGCTCTCTGATGGCTTCAATGGCTTGCAATAGCTCAAAAATTTCTCCAATGCGCCACTTTTATCTCTACAGAATCGAACCCGGTTTATTTCTCTTCATTCTCCTTATAAAGCTACTCAAAAACTTGCCAGGCAAATGCGCGAACGTGGGTATGTTGGTCATTAGCGCAACACATTATACAATCATTGCAAAAGCGCATGCGCGTTGAACATGGGCGCAGATGCTCTAATTCCAGAGGCAAAGCAAT
Organism: Lathyrus tuberosus; assembly: GCA_022829125.1. NCBI lineage: Eukaryota > Viridiplantae > Streptophyta > Magnoliopsida > Fabales > Fabaceae > Lathyrus > Lathyrus tuberosus. The sequence continues at coordinate 5,233,053 of JALAZF010000306.1, read as the reverse complement.
AATTGATTTTGCTATTTTTCCACCAACTTTCTCACCGAGTGTTTTTCCTCACCCAAAAGCTTTTTATCAAGTTTTTTTACTCGTTTGCCTCTAACTTGCTCGTTTGTTAGAATTGTCCAATTTTTTTTTGCTAAATGACGTACAATGACAATATGTCATCACAAAGTATTGCCTAGATCAAGGTTCAAAAATTACTTAGACTTGATAAAGTTCGTTGAAGAGTGATTCAACATTTGGAGAGAGCGGTAAGGTGGTTTGTAGTTAAAATAAGATTATAATTGGTTTTTAGTCAAGATGAATAATTGTGAAAGTATGCATCAAAATTTTAAGTGACTCAACAAAGTTTTCAGTTTTCAAATCAGACCCACAAACCAGGTTTTCTCGAATTTCAAATCTTTATAAATGTGGTTCTTTGTCCCTTTTCTTGCGGGTGGTGAAATCTTGGTGAGAGAAAATAGAAAAACAAATGAATGGATTCTTAGGATTCATTGTTTTAAAAATGAAAATATCGGTATAAGATATCTTAGAAAATTGAAAAACGTTTCGAAACATCTTAGTTTTTTGTGATCTATATATTGAAAGAAGAAGAGATTTAGTATCACTTGGATAAAAAATATGAGATATTCTTGTAAAATTAAAAGATTATCTTTTTGGCTTAAATGCACTTTTGATCCCTGTAAGTTAGCGTTTTTAATTTTAGTCCATGTAATTTATTTTTTCTGCTCTGAGTTCCTATATCTCACTTTTGTGTTGGTTTTAGTCCCTAAAGTTAAGATCCGCAGAAAAATTCGAAGGAAAATCAGTAGGTAACCTGCGGATTTTCCTGCAAATTTTGTCTTTAGACTAAAACTAACCGAAAAAGTGAGATATAGAGACTCAGACTAAAAAAATAAATTATAGGAATCAAAATAAAAAACTCGCTAATTTATAGGAACCATTAGACTATTTAAATCTATTTTTTTTTTTAAATTCATTTTGTAACAACTTATGAAATACAGTAAATTGAAAATTTATTTTCTTACTATAGTAGATACGTTTGATCGAATGAATAAATAAATTCAATATGTTTCTGTTCTTTATTTTATTTTTGTTTTTTATGTTTGACAAATTATTTTTGCTTGAAAACATTCCTCACATATCAATTTTTTTAGGGTTACTCATTATATCTATTTTCACAACAAAATGTATTCAAATTTAATCATTAAAGTCACCCTCTCACATATATCTTATTGCCGACTCTAATATTAATCTCATATGATATCATAGATATCACACATATATTCTGTAGTTGTCTATTTAAAATCAAGATCCTACTTACTACTTACTATAAATAATGAAGGGAAATGCTAATATACATTTAAAATTGATAGGTACTACATAAAAATATATTATATTTATTTTTTTTGTATTTTTTTTGTATTTTTTTAAAATGAGTCCCACTTAAAATTAATGGGTCTCACACAAAAATATATTAAGATGTATAAAATTTTTTACCTCATACCCTTATTTTTATCCCTATACCTCTACATTTTATAAAAAATATTAATTTTACCCTTATATATTTTTAACTAATTTATCATTCTATTTTTTAAATATTTTTAAAAACTTTGCAAAAGAGTTCTGGTACACAAAATAAAAGTTAAAAAATATTTTAAAAAATGACTACCGAAATTCTTTTGTTAAGTCTTCCGGTACACAAAATTGATTATCGAAACTCTTTTGCAAAATCTTCCAGTACACAAAATAAAATTTTAAAAAATATTCCAAAAAATGACTACCGGAACTCTTTTGCAAAGTCTTCCGGTACACAAAAATTGACTATCGGAACTCTTTTGCAAAGTCTTCCGGTACACAAAAAAAGTTTAAAAAATAACTACCGGAACTCTTTTGTAAAGTCTTCCAGTACACAAAAATTAATTATCGGAACTCTTTTGCAAAGTCTTCCAGTACACAAAATAAAATTTAAAAAAATATTCCAAAAAATGATTACCGGAACACTTTTGCAAAGTCTTCCTGTACACAAAAATTGACTACTGAAACTCTTTTGCAAAGTCTTCCGGTGCACAAAAAAAACTTTAAAAAATAACTACCAGAACTCTTTTGTAAAGTCGTCCGGTACACAAAAATTGACTATAGGAACTCTTTTGCAAAGTCTTCCGGTACACAAAAAATAAGTTAAAAAATGACTATCAAAACTCTTTTGTAAAGTCTTCCGGTACACAAAATAAAATTTTAAAAATATTTAAAATATAAAATAATAAATTACTTCAAAATATATAAAGGCAAAATTGATATTTTTTATAAAATATAAGGGTATATAAATAAAAGTAAGGGTATAAAGTAAAATTTTTAGGTATATGTTGTTAATACACACCTATATAGGTGTGTATTAGTATAACCCAATAATTAATTATAAATTTATTTATATTTAGTGTATAAATACAAAAAGTAGTAATAATTGTATAAAACGGCAGAGAGTGGAAAAACACGGCATGTGATTGAGTCATTTTCAACAAACGTATAGAAAGGGAGTGGAAAACTTCCAAATAAATAAATATTACACACGGTTATAGGTAGACAACAGTATTTAATATTTATGTTCTCACCTCCTTCAACTTGACCCACTGTTTTTTCTTTGTTTCTTTCTATCATAACTCAATCAACTCTCTACAATGACGTGAGAATTTCATACTTAAACTATGAGTCCATTGATTGCAATTGGGAGGTTTCTGTTTTTCCTAGTAGTTTCTTGGATAAAACAAGGAGCAACTTGAATCTAACAAAAGTTTAACATTTAGTGGTAAGTGATAAAGTTGGTAACAATTGTGGTAATTTTCTTGATTAAGGTTTTACTTTTTTGTCCTATAATAAGCTGGTTTACTTGGATTAGTATTATTTAGGTAAGGTAGGGATTATGGAATATCAAAAATTGACTTCATGTCTCGTTATACGTTATAGCCTTCAAAGTATACCTACTTTCTAAAATATGTTTTATTTAAAATAATTAAAATAAATTTTCTTCTTTCAATATACATGCTCATCAAAATGACAAAAGATTCAAATAAAAATAACAAAAATATCTTTAAAAGCTTTAATTTAAATATTTAAATTGAATGTTACATTTTTTTAATATCTCGGGTTGAATATTCAAATCAAATGTTTTGAATATATATATATATATATATATATATATATATATATATATATATATATATATATATATATATATATATGAGAGAGACCTAAATTGATGTACTTCTGTCTTCAAGAACTCTTCTCGAGAGTATTCAGTAATCTTGAGAACTTTTAGAAGGATGTGCCCATGAAACTACTTATACAAGGAAATAAAGTTTAAATGCTAACTTCAAACTAAACAACGAACAAGGTTTAAAGTGGTTATCCTTCAAACCAAAGAGAGATTTTCCACATGTTAATCTCGAACCAAGATGGTGTTTTACACTAGTTATCCTCCAAATCGAGATGGAGTTTTGAGTTGTCTATCCTCTGAACAGAATCGAGGTTTTACATGGGCTAATCTCATACCAACTAAGATAGTACACCATTTTAAACTCGAGAACCAATGTGAGATTTTACATACGCTAACCTCGAACTGATAAAAATTTTAATCAGATTGATCTCAAGAAATGTTGTAAAGATTTTAAAGGTTGATCTTCATGAACCAACAGAGAGATTTTCTTCTTGAAGAAACTTATAAATGAAAAAATAAGACTTCCTACAACAATACCCCAAATCAAACAAGAGCTTTTACTAGTTTAGCTCGCAACCAAATAACTTTTTATAGAAGAAATATTTACTCAAAAGATAATACGCTTTTAGTAAATTATAATTAAGCCCTCACCTAGAGCAATTATCCTGGCATAGGCTTAAGAATACTCCCAAAGCATGAATGAAATATATATATATATATATGAATGAGAAATTGAGAGATTTATAGAAAATGAGAGAGAGAGAGAGAGTAAGAAAGTAAGATCAAAGCTCATTTTCTGGATGGAATAAAATGATAGGGAAGCTCTTTATTTATAAGCCAGGCCGTGGTTTAAATTTGGAAACAATCCATAGGCAAAATGAATGCCATAATCGATTAGGCCAATCAATTATTGAACTATAATAATCGATTGTTCAAGCTATCAATGGGTGTTTTTTTGACATTTAACCATTACCAATCATTAAGAGAATGTCTCAATCAATTTTAGTCTCAACCTAGTGAAAATAATCAATTAGGTGATTAGGTCTAATCAATTATTTAGTTGAGAAAGTCTTCTAATCAATCAGACTCCCCACTAATTAGTTGGCTAGACCTTAAAAATATTTTTCAAGTGGTTTAAATAAAAGGCTTAATACTATTTTTGGTCCCTTATCTTTAAATAGGGGTCTATTCTGGTCCCTTAGATTTTAAAAAGACCAGCTTGATCCTTTATCTCTTCAAACTGTGTCAAGTAAGTTCGTTCCATATAATTCCAACAAACGGTGTCTATTTTTGCTTGTGTGGAATCCTTGTTGGCATTTGTTCATCACCATCTTCGTTTTTACTATGTTTGTTCCCATTTCTTATGTACATTGAACCCTAACTAAAACTAGGGCACAAATCTTCATAAGCCATCACAATTTCTTTCTCTTTTGTCAATTACTACCCAGAAATTGCGAAAACTTGTAAAAATGAGTTATGGGCGATGTTCATCCATGGGAAAAGGGAAGAGTCTTGGGTGTTTTAATTCGAAGGTTTACAAAAGTTCCAATCTTCAATGAAGACCAATTTGTCATTTTGGATACATTGTTGTTCATCGCAGGGCAACAACAATTATGAAGAAGTGGAAAATGAGAATGACCAATCTTTGACGAAGCAAAAGTGGAGGTTGGAAAAGTTAACAAAATAAAATTAGGAACAAATGGATAAGCTTGAAAACCTTAGGGGTCATAATTGAGGAATAAATACAAGATTTGTTGGAACTTGAAGTTGATATGAAGAACATATTGAAGTGGAATAAATTTTAAAAGATACTGTTTTATCTTGTTTTCATTGTTTTAATAGTCAAGATATTTTAAATGTAATTTTGTTGGAACCTATTTTGTATTAGCACCCGTTTTCCAATGGAATTATTTAGAATCCAAATGGAATTTATGTATCAGTTTTGTTTAATACAAGACTTATGTTGAATCCAAATGAAAATTATGTAGTCCTCCTTGTTTAATACAAGAATTTGGTGTGGACCTCTTTGTTGGAGTAGTCCTCCTTGTTGTTGGTCCAACTGCATTCTTTGATACACTTAATTTGATTGTTGGACCTTGGCTAACACCACATGATGATGTCTTTCTAACACTAGATGATGATGCATTCCTAACACTAAACTTTTTTGGCCTCCCTTGACTTGGTTGAGATGGTTGACAAACTTGACTTGCCTGAGTTGTGGGTGTAGGTTGACTAGTTTGTTGAATATTACTAGAATTGCCATGAGTTTGTTCACTAGTTCTAGCTTGACTTCCCTAAACTAGTTGAATAGTTCGTGTCCTCTTACAAGTAGACTTATTGTGACCTGACTGCTTACACCTAATGCACCTAACAATTAACCCAGTTCTTCTCATTTTACGATTAATGCCATCAATTTCTTCTTGCTTAAGATTCTTCCTCTTCTTTGGTCTTCTTGGCATTTTTCTGTACTTTTGTGGTTGGACATCTGGATATTTTATCCTGAGCCATTGACAGGATAAATCACAGGATTGTAGACTGCTTGATACCCTGATTCTTGTAATATTCTAGGATGTAGTCATCTACTCTTAGGTTCCTCTTGTTCATGGATGATATTGCATGGACACATGGAAGGCCCATTAGAAAATCCTTCAAATTGACAGAAAACTTTTCTGATGAATTTTCAATGTGCTTAACCTCAAAAATGTATTTAGTTGACATCCTATAACACATTAATTTTAATTAGTATGACATCCTAATGTATCAAAATTTATTAATGAAAAACAAGCATTAAATATTTACCTTACAATCCATAAGTTGTTGTATGTGCTGGTTCTCTCAACTTTTTTCATAATGTTGGGCAAAACATCCCCATCACTTAAGTATGAAAATCTCATCCTATTACTTGCCCACTTTTCCATAATGTAGGTTCTGATTTCTTCCAGCATAGTCATCAATGGATTAACCCTTGATTCAACAATGACACTATTAAATGTCTCATGCATGTTATTAAGAATAGAGTCACATTTTGATCGTGTCCTTAAATATGTTTTACTCTAAAATATGGGTGGTGTCTTCATCATATGCATTAGAGTATGACTATGTTCCACCACCACATTGTTCCCCCTGTATTCCTATTGTACCTGCACACACTGCACCATCTTTTATTGACCATTTTGCAGGTACCTCTTCTGGACATCAGTCACGCGAAGAGTATGACTATGTTGGTATACATACCACATTAGATGACGTCATTTGCGAGCTGCGACACCATAATGATATAGATGCCGAATGCGACCAGCTGATCAAAGATATGTAGAGACAACAGGTTGACATGATGTTTGTAGCACCCCAAAATTTGCCCTTCTTTTTCTAACACTAAATGGTTTATGTTCCATTTCATCTTACATTATCATTTGTGCATATCATTGTTTCTAAGCATGGGATCAAGGTATCTTGGTTAGCTCAAGAAGAGAGTATGTTTCTCAGAAGTTCAAGTAAGAGATTATTTGTGCATAGATGAATATTGTTCAAGATATCAAAGGAAGAGATGTTCTTAATATCACCATCACTCAAGCTATAAAGGTTTCTTAGGCCTCAAGGCATCCTAATATGTTTATCACTTCATCAAATGATTGAAATTGGCAAGAGGTTTGAAATGGATCACCTCCTCCTATCTTTTGATCATCAAGCTAGAGTTGTGAACATCTGGCAGTGGGGCACCTCTGTGGGCAAGGATTTGGAAGCTTTTTCATCATTTTGTCTCATACATCATCTTTGTTAAAAGAATTCTACATCATGACCAGAGGAATTAGGGTTTTGAAGATGTATACTTATCTCCTAGATTGTGAGGACCAAAATTAGGGATTGTGATAAAATCAGTTTATTTCTGATTCCTTGAGCAAGACTTGATTCCATGGCCTCCTATATGTTCCCAAGTGTCTAGGGATAGAAGATTGATCATCAATTTGAATCAGAGGGTCTTTAATTGATAAGATGATTGAGAATCAGTAGAATTGGGGATAAAATCAATTGTCCAGGAAAAAAGTCAACTCCTGACTTTTTGAGGTCAAATTTGGATTTTTCAAGTCAAATGTGACCAATGGATGAGATTTGATCAAGAAATGTCAAAGGAATCATCAAAAATAAAAAATTTGGAAAAGTTGCCATTTTTGGCAAAAATAGGGTTTCAGAACTTACTATTTTTGGCAAGTTTTCATGGTTTAGAAGTCACCTTCAAGGCCAATTTTCTCCATGTTCAAGACTTCATTTCATTCATCTTCAAACATGAAAGTTGTAGTACTCATTCCAAGCTTTCCAATCATGTAAAGAATGCTTCATTTGGATCATTATTGAGCAAGTTATGGTTGTTGGAAGTTGACAATTTCAAACTTTCATATTTCAACACTTAGAAATTTTTCTAAGTGTTAAAATTCAGTTTGGTGTACCAATGTTCTAACTCATTTTTGAAGGACTTCCAAGCTTCATCTTGAATTCAAGTCCAAATGAAAATTGTAGAGGGAAATCCCACCTTTCCAAAAAGTCCAAGAATGTGTCATTTGGATCATTATTGCTCAAGTTATGGTTTCTTAAAGTCCAAGGTTTCAAGTTGTGATTATGGTTAAAACTTAGATTTTTTTTCTAAGTGTTTTGGCAGATTTGTGGACACATCTTCATGGTTGATTTTCACATAGTTTCAAGGTTTGTTTCAAGTCAATTTCCACATAGAAATTACTCATTGTTCTTCCTACTTTCAATTGACCTCAAAATCTCTCTAAATAATGCCATATTCTTCAAGTTATGTCCATATAAAGTGAGTGGTTTCCAATGGTTTTCAAGACATTTCATGGTACACTTCTTGGCATAATTGTGAACTTTCTTGCAGCATACATCCCTCCCACGCATGCCATCATCCTGGTTACTTAAAATGGCCAAGCAGCATACCTTACCATCATGCACATGTCATGTACTTCATGCATGGTTTTGGTAAAATTTGGAAAGAAAGAGAGGTGTAATTTCTGACCTTCATTCCCTCTCCCACGTGCCATCTTAATCACACATTTCATGCTGCATCCCAAGCCTTTCCAAAGCAACAACAAAACCTCTTTCCAAGCCTGAATTCGTACATACACCACACATGTGCATTTTTCACTCATTTTCAATTCTAAGCCAAAACAACAAACTCCAAACCATATTGGCTTGTGTTGCGGTGAGAATCGGATAACAAGCTATTAATTAACTTGCATCACAAAACTTTTAAAATTCACCACCGACTTTGATTTATCCAAAGGAAAGGTTCAAGCTTGAGAAAACCTAAAGGGGGGAGATCTAAGGTTCGGGGGTTGGTTATACTAAGGGAAGGTATTAACACCCTTAATATCTGTAGTACTCTACATGAACCTCTTGTTTAGTTTGTGTTATGTCTTGTTTGCTTGCTAAGAATATCTATGCTACGGTAAAGACCTAAAAGTATGTACACTAAGTTGCCTCGCCAAGACGTCGCATCTTGTGCCTACGTATCTGACTAAAGAATCAGAGCAACCGTAGTTCACCTAACTAAGGGTGAAAGAGGAACCATTGTCTATGGCCAAAGTTCCAAGGGGAAATGAGTGTGAGCTCATTTAGAGTTTTAAGAACTCTCTAAGTTTAAGTTATGATGGGAAAAGTGAGTTCTCATGATGATGAGAATCACATAGAGTTCAAAACTCTAACCTATTGCTAAGTTATGATTCAATGGCTCTTATGAGGCCAGGGTGGGATGATTTGTTTATTGACTTATGAGTCAACTGAGGAGGACTTTCCTTTGGAATAGTATTGACGATGTGTCAAATGAAACAGGCAACCACAATCATAACAAGAACAAAAAGGGTCATCTACAAGACTTTATCAGAAAATATGTACAAGTCCCACCAAAGGGGGAAATGAAGTAGAAATAGTCTCGTCTTAATCATGATTTAATCGAGAAATCAATAATCAACGATTCTTGACTTTCATCGACTAAAAAGTGACTGAAACTGAAATAAAGGGAAAGTGGTCTCATATTGATCAAAGTCTTGTCGATTCGATGAAGTCAACCAAACCATGAAGTTTGTTATGTCATCGACCAAAACTAAAAAATGGAATCGAAATGAAAATAAAAGTTGGTCTCGTCTAAATCAAGATTTAATCGAGAAATCGATAATCTTTTAATGAGACTTTCATTGACCAACAAAAATAAATAAGAAAAGTGGCCTCATATTTATCTAGACTTTATTGATTTGAAATAATCAAAGTCAAGATTTGTGTAATATCATTGGCCCAAAATAAAGAAAATGGGATCGAAATGAAAAAATAAAGTCGGTCTCGTCTTAATAAAGATTTAAATCGATAAATCGATAACCTTTTTATTAGACTTTCATTGACCCACAAAATAAAGATAAAATGTGGCCTCATATTTATCAAGACTTTTAGGTGATTTAGAATAAATCAACAAGTCATGATTTTTTGTATGTCATTGGCCCTAGTAAAATGGAAAATCAAATAGAATTTGGAATTAAAAGAGATATTGAGATGAACTAGCTAAACAAATAAAAAAACATAAATCACTATTCTTCTTAAAAAAAAATCTTTTTAGAATCAAATAGAAAATCTAAAAAAGAAATTATTTAAAACAAATTATATTAAAAAAAACAAGAAGACGGGGGTGTAACACTGAAATGGCTGTGTGAGGTTCATGTGGGTTACAAACCCATCATCCAAAAAAGTGCACCATAAAAAAAAATAAAGGGGATGGTAAGAAGGATTCAGACGTGCCAAGAGGCCCACGATTCTCCACACAGCATTAAGGACGCAACAAAATAGTAACCAACATTTTTTTGTTCTAAAAACATGGTCCAAGAACGTAAACCCTCAGAATCTTAAACAAAAGGTGGCACGGTTTTGTTTCAAGAAGGAAGTGTGGTAAGCATCAACATGGGCTTGAATCATAAGCCCACAGTAAAGACCATAGCACCGTCCTAGACAAGTCAAGAGCAACTTTCAGGAAAAACCAAAACCAAACAAGGCTATGTATGCTATCAGGTCATTTTCATTTATTAAAAAAAAAGAAAGCCATTAAAAACAAAACGGAAGAACGAGAAGCTCCCAGTCAAGGCAATGAATCTCTTTCAAAAACGACAAAGTAACATCACCATATAACGGTTCAGTGAAATGCTCAGAAGCTACCGCTTCATCATCGCCTTTATTTTTTTTAAAAGCAAAAAAAAAAAGATCCAAGCTAGGATCGAGAAACAGAACAACAACAACAACACAGCGGACGAAACCCAACCTTCAACTCACACGGCCTCTCACGATCTCTATCACTCGTACTCGGTCTCGATTTCGACCTCCACCTTCAACTTATCTCAATCACGCTCTCTCTTTCTTCCAGGTTTGATTTCCATTTTATTCTTGTTTGGAACTTTCTTCGTCTCACTCTCTCATCTGATTTCTTGCTGTTTCGGTTGTTTGAGGTATGGTGGAACAGAAGAGTGCGGGAGATCGATTGAAACAGAGAGTTTTTGTGGTTTTGGGTGGTGAGGTTCCGGCGAGATTGAGGGAGTACTTGTGAGGTTGAAAAGTTTCAGAGTGAGATTGAAGATTGGAAAGTTTTTGGTTATTGTTGTTGATATTGATGAAGGCGGAGAAGCTGGGTGGTTTGAGATTGTTTTGTGAGGGAGAGGTTTATAGAGGTGGTGTGAAGAGAAACATGTGAGTTAAGTGGTGAAGGAATTGTCTTGCTGTGAAGAACATTCAGACTCCTCCGTAATGGTATCCGCCCTTTCTTTTAAATCCTATTGAAAACTTGTTTATTAAGTTTTATGGTACAAGTAAATTGTCCTGTTGTGTTTGATCCGTCATTTTCATTTGCTGGTTGTTGATGATGCAGTGTCTGGATGGTTTGCAGTTGTTGTTGCTTGTGATGCTGGAGGTAGCATAGTGGCTTTGCTGCAGAAAATGGCGTGTGATATTGGCATGATTTGTGGCCGTTTTGGTAGCTTGTTGACTTGGAACAAATATTTTTGTTGTAATAAGAGGATGATGGGTCGTTTTCGTTTGCAGGTTACGGTCAAAAAGTCTTGGCTTGGAAAGTGACTTTGGCATTTTTGTCATTGTTTGGTGCTAGGGTGCAGCGCATGAAAAATGTAATGGGATTATGAAAATTCAATGAATTATGGACTGGATCCTTTTATTTTTTCAATTATGGATGGATTAAAAAAGAGATATTAAATAGATGGACTTGGTAGATTTTTGTGACATGTTGTAACCGAAAATGGATTTAGAATGAAAATTTGGTCAAATGGATAATTGATATGGAAAATATGAATATAGAAAAAAAGGTGGATATGGATAAAAATAGAAAAAAAAACTATGGATATTATGAATTTAAATAATGGTTAAATGGATATGGTTTGGTTTAAAAAAAAGTGTTGGAAAAAATGGTTATATTTGAAACGGGATGGTGGATTGGATTAAGAAATGAAAATAGATACAATGAATTGGATTTTAAAATGGATAATTGAAATAAAATGTGGATAATTGAAAATAGTTTAGAAATGGATTAGGAGAAATGGATAATTGAATGAAAATGGTCAATGAAAATTGAATTGAAAAAAATGGATAAATAACAAAGTGGATAAAAGACGGTTACGGGAATAGATATGCACTTCCACATTTGAACAACACCTAAACCTTGACAACTGCACTTGACTGCCGCACATCCTAAATTACATGACCAAACACTTGCACACAACTTGAAATGTACCAACTGCTCTGATCTCTTTGATGGCCCAAACAACTTGAATAGACACAAAAAAAAAACCCAAGTCTGATGATCTTCAGATATAAAGCACTGATCCATGACAAATTCAACTTGAGAATCTCCTATTTCTTACCCAAGATCAGGCCACACTCAACTGCACTGAAACGTAACTGCACGTACTCTTGACATGCTTATCTCAAATGAACTCAGCATGAACAAACTTGTCGATCATAAACACAAAGGGTGAGAAACCCTAATCTTCATGCCTTGAGTGCACACTTATGAAACAAATGACTTGATGAGGACCAAAACCCTGATTCAGAATCTATGCCACAGCCTGATAACCTGAACTGATACAAACCACTTGTTTGACCAAGATTAGGCCAAACTTCCACTGAATCTCAAACCACACCAAACGGACCCTTGAAGTCTCTTGAGATAAAACCTAAATTCACAAATGAAACAAAACGAACAAAAGCTGATAAAATGGTTAGTTATGCAATAGTTGACCTATGATGCTCATGCAAAAGATGTTATGACATCTAAGGGGTAAAATTTGGGGTACAACAGTTGCCCCTATTTAAATAGCTTTACCGGATGGCACGAGGAAAGGAAATCCTCGGGACATCAAGGTGGAAAGGTATTTAAATATAGCAAACCGAAAATTTTGCCCTTAGATGGAATGCAGATGCCAAGGACAAATGACGGATATGCAGATGCTGACATGCCATGAATTTCTAGTATGATGATTGATGTCATGATAGTGCGAAAAATGCAGACAGACCAGACACCAGGGGTAAAGAGCAAACAACCACAGACAAGCATCACCGGGGAAGGATGAAGGTTAGTATGCACGAGGAAGACTCAAAGGGGATACAGGCTGACCAACAAAAAACAAGACTCACTGGGGAGACTCTGAGGACACACTGGGGATGGAAAATAAAAGGGGGAAACCCTACGGATCCTCACTAGAGATATGAGCCAGAGAGGTGTCCTCCATTGGGGAAAGATCTAGGGAGATGGACAACAGGTTCATATGTGATCGGACGACACTGGGGAAAAAAAGACACATTCTTACTGGGCATGAAACCAGAAAGAAGACATGATCTCCACTGGGGATCAACTTGAAATAAAAGGATAGACATCTGTTTACTGTGAATTTTGGTAAACAACCTCTGGTCTATCAATCTTAGACTAAAATTGATTAACTTGCAGGATCGACCACACAAATCCTAGGACATGTGCTAAAGTTGAGAGACAAGTGTAAATGACAATAAAAATTAAAGAGAATGTAAACTGAACTCCACGTTCGACAATGCTGAAATAAAATCTAACTGAACTCCACGTTCAACTACATGCAATAAAGTAAAGCAAAGACTTGAAATTTAAAGGGATGCAAGTAAAAGGTGCAGAAATTAAAGGCGTCGAAACGAAATAACAATGAGTAAAGGAACTTTGAAAGTAAAATGCAACGAACTCCACGTTCTTGGAAAGTAAAGGCTGAGATAATAAAAGTGCTTGTCGAAGGTAAAGTGCAGGAAGTAAAAGACTTTGAAAATAAATGCAATGGATTTAAAGGAGAACTCCATGTTCTTCAAAATAAAAGACTTTAAAAAGTAGAGGCTTGAAGATTAAATATTTGAACATAAAAAGGCAGTCGAAGGTATACGCAGAATGTTTAAATGACTTTGAAAGTAAACTTGGCATGGAAGATAAAGTTCAAGAAACTGTAAAGGCATGGAAAGTAAATGGCTGAATCTTAAACATGCTGAAGATAAATTATATTAATGAAGAAAATGGTGTTACATTACGTACATTCTCACGAACTCGTTTCTCTACACGCGGGTACTTTGAGTTTCTTTGAGTAACTTGTACAAAAAATATGAACACCCCTTTTACATAGAACCGACCCCTATTTATAGTGCTAGGAAATAACTACTAAGTGGTGGTTACTGCTTCGAACGTGTGGATTTTAGCGCTTTCTCCTTGGTCTCAACTGCTCTTATTTAAATTTCAAATATTGGGAATTCCCTCCAACCTTAATATAACCACTGCAGCGCTTGTTACCACTTCTCATGGTCGAAACCCTTCCAGCACTTAGCCATTTTTTGAGGTTCCCACACCTCTATTCGACTCAGGCTTCTAACAAAACTGGGTCGAAGCCTTCTTTATATTAAAAATAATTTTTTAACATAAAATAGCTTTGATTATTTCTAGCGTCGAAATTGAGGGTTAACAAATTGCCCCCAAGGAATGTCCTTTCGCCAGGATTGGTTAGGAAGGCCATTTCTTGATATAATAACCATTTCGACGCCTGTTTGCATGGCCTTACCTGAACATCCCACTAATTACTTAATGGCTGGACTGTTCAGTTTCTTTAACCCACGCCTCTGACGTCATACCATCATGACAAATCCTTAAAACGTCCTTTCAGCCGTATTCATCATAACACCTTTCTTGAAAACAGACGTTAACAGTCTGCATATAACTGCAACTTTTCATCACGCCTTCAGGAGAAAGACACGCGTCCCACTAACCCTTCAGCTTCAATGGTGGATCCAAGTCTCTTGAGATTTTCAAATGTCTATATATACCCATTTCCGCCACTTTGTGAACTTTCCACACTTTTCATACTCTCAAGCAAACTTTTCTTCTCTTCAGTTCTCTCACACAAACCCAGCAACTCCATCTCTTCATCTTCTTTAACAATGGTATCTTCCCAAATTAATCCTCAAGCAAAGAAGACTCAACGAGGCAAGGCCACTCCATTTAAGCAAACCATCCCCCCGTTCGCTAACATCTCAGGCCCCCAACTGGTAGATAACCGCCATTGCATGCCGGAACCCACCTCTGAAGAATCAAGAGCCATCTACAAATCTCAGGTAATGATTCCCATAGTTATGTCTGATAAAACTTATGCGTTATCTGGTCCTTTGGCTGATGTGGACATTTCTAACGAGAGGCTAAGTGAGTTTTTCCCCTCGTACCAGAGATCCAGACCATTAGGGCAAAAGAGTTTCCTCAAAATTAATTCCGCTGCTGGAACTTCCCCTGAAGAGATCCCTTTACCCAAAATCAACGTTGGCTACCTCACTGATGGCACCAGGCTGGTGAGGGCTGTCAATCCTTTAAAGGAATTCGACCAATGGATGGCAAAAATGGAGAAGGTTAAAGTTGACCATTGGAAGGAGATAGGGATTTATGACCTCCTTATGCTGTCGAAGACCAGCATACCCTATTGTCTGAACATGTTGGCAGCATCTTTATACTTTTGGGACAGCACCCATTATACATTCCATCTGCCATGTGGAATGGTTACTCCAACCCTTTTCGACGTAGCTGCCATCACGGGGCTTCGTCCAGATGGCCTTGTCTATAATCCTGATGTTGATGCTGAGGACACCATCAACATTTCAGGCTCCAAACTGACCTACACCCTCTTTATCAAACACCACTTCAAACAAGAAGATGACGAGGTGTCTGATGAAGAACACATTGCTTTCCTCACAGTCTGGCTGTCGAGGTATGTTTTTTGTACAAAGTCTTTGCAGGTAGCTAAGAAGTATCTGCCCCTGGCGAACCAACTCCACCACAACAGAGGGACCTGCCTGAGTGAACTCGTTCTGGAGAACCTTTACGAATCTATCAGTGAAGGGGCTTCTCGACTTAAGAATATGGAAGCCCAAGGTCCGATGCACTTGAGTGGTCCTCTTTGGCTACTTCAATTGTGGCTCAATGCTACATTTGAGGCTAGCCTCCCCAGAAAAGGCATAGTTGATGAAGCCTCTGCTAAGATCAAGGAAAGGAGTATCGAAGGGACACGTCTGGCCAAACTCACTCCTAATGATGATGGTGAAAACCTTCAAAGGGCTTTCACCAGTTATATTATGATGTTCGCCAAGCGCTATGAGTTCACTCCTAGCATGGTACCCTTTGCTCGTCGAAGCTATGGCCCTGTGTGGTTTAAAAGACCATTTCCAAATCTTCTTCAACCTCTTGATCCAGAATCTGTTGCTATCTGGAAAGCCTTTTTAATTCCTAGATTCATCATCCACAGGCTGAACTTAGGGAGAGGTCTATCAGCATTGATTGCCTACCAACCAAACTTGGTCTCTCGACAATTTGGGCTGGCCCAGAGCTTCCCTCAGTGCTTGTATGAGAGAAAGGGCCAAGTAATTCTTCACACTGCCTGCCTCGACGAGGAAAACGTCTCCCAAACACTCGACAACTGGAGTGAAAAAAGAAGAATCCTCTCTCCTGTGTTTTTTGAACCTTCCTTTCTGTGCACTTCATCCTTCCACCAATGGTGGTCGAGGCACTATAGCGAACATTTTCTTGATGTGGCTACGTTTTCTTCGTTACTTGACCAAGCTTTTCTCCATGTGCAGGACAAGACGAAAAAAAGTAAGTTCACTCACATCGAAGAAATACAGGCTTTCCAAAAATACTTTGAAACTATCTATCGACCAGATGATCTTAGTCGAACCATTCATGAGGCTGCTGTTACTCTAAAGAGAAAATTTCTAGAAAAGCTGGATCAACTAAAAATTCCTCCCAACGTCCCTCGTGAGAAACGTTATGAGGTAGCTTTTAAACTTTTTCCTCCAAAGTTCCCTCGAATGCCTACTGCTGATTTTGGAGTGGCGCCTGCCCCTCTATTTCCAGATTGGTTTGTCTGTGGGGAGCATTTAAAACTTCTTCGACAGCAGTCTCAGCCAAAGGCTCAACGAGTGGTTTCGACTAAGCATACGTTAGACAGTTTTAAAGGGCACCTTCATATAGGTTTCGTGTCGAATCTGAAATATATGAAGGTTTGAAATCCTTAATCCATGGCTTTATGACTAACCATGTAATCATTAACTTGTAACAATTGTGTGCTATCTTTCAGCTGTGCCTAGGAAAGCTGCTTCGACTAGAGCCACCACCTTGCAAAGCGGCAAGGAACAAGGAAGTACACAGGTAAATTTCATCTCCCCTGTTTCAGCTTGTACTATATGAATTTCTTTCTTATACCAACACCTTCCAAGAAAGGTAAGAAGGACATCCCAGCTGTGGTTATAGCTTCAGAGGCCTCAGATGAATCTCCTGAGGAGGTTCTTACAAGGAAAAGGAAAAAACCCACAAAGGCCTCTGGACCCACTGGCCCACCTCCTTCGAAGGTGGCCAAAATACTCGAAAAGGCATCCACCACAAGTGGTGTCGAGAAGGAAACCTCCCAGGTGGCCTTGAGAACTCCTCTTGGTGACCATGGGAGTGATAAATCAAGTCCTGTTGTTGAACAAACTCAGGTATGTGCACCATTGCCTTTTTCTATTATGCTTGACATCTTTCGCCTATTATTTCATTCTCAATTTCTCCACTTGTGTTCTTTAGGCACCCATAATCAACAATCCAGATTCCCGACCAACTCCAAGCAACTTCGCCACCGCCGTAATTGACGATTCTGTTCCTCACCCAACTTCAGAAAGCCTTACCACCACGCTCCTCAACAGCCAAGGTGAGCCAACTTATCACTCATCTTCTGATATTGGCTCTGGTTTGAGTGAGATTAATCAACCTACTCCACATGTTACAGCACCCACTGCACCACCACCAACCCTAACTCAACACGCACAGGCTGATGGAGCCAACTCTGATGAGGATGACGCCTCAAGCCCACCGCCTTTCAATCTGGGTCCCTCCATGGATAAAGGTCCGTTGGTTGAAGAAGAAAGGCATGAACCCAAAGTCCAAGCCCATAACGCCAATCCTGATCCAGCTGCGCCTGAGGAGACAAATGAACTACCTCTTACACCAGCTGATGATCAGGAGAATATGCAACCAGCTGCTGAAGAGTCTGATGAAGAAATGGGGGAAGACCAAGATGAAGAAGGAGAAGAATCAGCAGAGGAGGAAGAAGAACAAGCTGAGCCTCACCCCCACCATATTCCTTCGCCTATGGTTACTCCACCACCTGGGGACTCGCTGACAGCACTCAAGTGGTCGAACCCACATGAGTTTACCAAGTTGATTCTTGAGCAAAGGTATGGTTCTTCTTCTGTCTCTTCGACCCTAGCATCAGATGACTTCGCCCAATCAATTCTCCAAGCCATCAAGAAAAAATTCTTCAGGGGGGATATTTACAAAGTTTTGGCCTCAGATCCAACTGCAACTGCTTACTTGAAGGACACCCTTGCAAAGATTGAGGTCACCAGTCTCAATCCAGATGTTTCTGGTTTTCTGATAGAGCTAACTGCTGTGGTAAACCAAATAGCTGCAGAAATAAAACTGCTTCCCTCGATCAAGGATACCATAGAGAGAACATCTGGTTGTGAGAGTGCAGCCTGGTGTGGTGCAAAAGAGGCGTACGAAGAGATCCAACGTTTGGAGGCTGATCAAAGGAAAAAGAAAGATGAGATAGCCTCTAACCAGAAGGACATTGAAACCTGGAAGCAACAAATCACGGAGCTACAAGCCAAAATTGAAAATGCTGAAAAATGTAACCGTGATTTGCACCATTTCGACGACACTGAGATAGCTGAAGAAACAAAGACTGCTATTGATCGCATTGAGGCGGCCCAAAGATATGAGAAAGAGCTCGCAGAAGCAAAACTTGACGAATCTTTGTGCAAAGTGCCTCAAACATCACATATAATCTTTTTCTCAGTTGGCGTCGAGGCTTCCCTTCTAATACTTTCGACCTCTTCGTTGGTTTAATCATCATTTGTTTCTTGGCCTTTTCAGGCTTTTTATGTAATGACAATTTTTATGCCTTTTGGCATCGATTTAATTAATCATTATTATTTTGCCTTTAACTGCTTTCGAACCATACTGCATGATGATGTACTTTATTGTTGTCTTTTATCAGTCAAATTTACAATTAAGGCATTCTATCTTTTTCTTGGAAAGTCACATTTCCAGCTTTAAATTCCAAGGCATAAGCCTCTAGCTTTTAAAGCAACATTTATAGCATAGCCCTCAGGCCTACCTCCAAGAATAACTCACGTGTTTCCACCATTTGGCTGGCCAATCCAATCAGTCACTAGCCTCTATAAATTTCTTCCTCCTGACCACGTTTTACGTAGAAGTAAACATGAATAATTCGGAGAAATCCTCAACCAAGAAGATGGCTGGAAAGGCCAAGGCAATTGAGGACACAAAAGAGATGGAGGCGCCCCAGCAACCTAAAGCCTCAATTAGAGCAAGCTCTCTAGCCAAGAAGAGAGAAACTAAAATGAAGATCTCTAAGAAGAGGTGCTCCAGCACCCAAGACTCTGATGATGAGCCAGATGCAGATTATATGGACTTCCTCAAGTCCATAGATTGGAGAGATTATGAATAACCTTTCCTTGATTAAACATTGTTGTACTAGTTTCTCTTTGCTTTGTATGTCATATTAGCCTGACTTGGCCTATTTTGGCTTTCTTTTATTAAATAAAGCTTATGTTTTAATGTGAATCTCTTGTAGCATAGGCTTATATTTTTTCAAATACTTGCCATTTACTTTCAAGACTCTTTTATCTTTGTCTAACTCTTCCACTTCATAAGCTCCATTAGAGAACACTTGTATGACTTGGAATGAACCTTCCCACTTAGGGGACCACTTGCCCAATGTTCTATCCTTTCGATCCATGGGCAAAATCACTTTCCAAACCAATTCCCCACATGCAAAAGATTTAGACTTAACCTTTTTGTTGTAGGATTCTTCGACCTTCTTCTTTTGTCTTCTTAACAACTCCAAGGCTCTGAGCCTTTCTTCATCCAAATCCACTAATTCATTCATCATCATTTCCCAATAATTCTCAGAGGGAATCTCATGATGTCTTTGAACCCTTACAGACTGTAGATAAATCTCAACAGGCAATACTGCATCATGACCAAAAGTGAGTCGAAATGGGGTAGTGTTGGTAGCCTCTTTAGGGGATGTTCGACACGCCCAAAGAACTTGGTTTAACGTCCTGTGCCAATTTCTAGGCCTTTTTCCCACATGCTTCTTAATCAGTCCAATTACTACCTTATTGGCAGCTTTGACTTGCCCATTGGCCTGGGAATAATAAGGTGTAGAAGTTAATAACTTAAAACCTATTTCTTTGGCAAACTCCTGCATCTTTCGACCAGTGAACACTGATCCCTGATCTGTAGTAATCGTTTCAGGAATACCAAATCTATAAATAATGTGATTTTGAATGAATTCAATAACATCTTCTTGACCTATATTCACCAGTGGTATTGCCTTAATCCACTTGGTGAAATAATCAATTCCCACCAAGATATATCTTTAGTTCTTTGAAGATGCTGGTCGAATCTCTCCCACTATATCCAAAGCCCATCCTCTGAAAGGCCATGGTTTCACTATGGAATGTAATTCACTCACAGGGATGTGCTGTATGCCAGCATGAATTTGACATTCTTGGCACCCTTTAGCAAATTCTATGCAATCCTTCAGCATAGTGGGTCAATACATGCCTTGTCGAAACAACAGCCATTTCATCTTCTGGTCAACTTGGTGTGCTCCACATGCCCCACTATGTACTGTCGAAAGGGCCAAATATGCCTCTGTTTCACTAAGGCATTTCAATAAGACTCCCTCAGGGGTCTTTTTAAACAATTCATTACCCACCAGTACATAGCTTAAAGCTTGATATCTGGTTTTTCGCTCTGTCGAAGCCGTTGGGTTTTGCAAATACTCAACTATGGGCTTCCTCCAATCTTCATTTGTTAAATTATCTATGGAAAAAATTTCAAAATTTTTGCCATCTATGCACCCAAGCTTAGTTGTTTCTAAGTCTGATGGGCATAATCCAACAGCCACCACCTTACCTCTTGCTTCAATTACTTCTCGAAGGTTTCCTTTCGACACCTTGTATCCAGAGGCAAGCCAAGTCGTTAGCAACTTGGTTCTCTATTCTAGGTATGTGTTGGATGGCCACTATCTCAAATTTCTTTAATAATCTATTAGCTATCACAAAGTACATAATGAGATTTTCTTTAACACATTTATACTCCTTTGTGATTTGTTTTATAACCAATTCTGAATCTCCCATTATTTCGACTCTAGTTGCCCCCAATTCTAACAAAATTTCAAGGCCAGCAATTAATGCTTGATATTCAGCCTCATTGTTAGAGCAAGGTCCTTCGACCTTGTACTTGAATTTTGTTGGAATTATCTCAGGAGAAATAATATGTATTCCCACTCCTATTCCATTTTTATGACTTGACCCATCGAAGTATAACTTCCAGGATTTTAATTCGACGTAATTCAAATCATTTTCATTTATTGAGTGATCAACTATAAAGTCTGCAACTATTTGCCCTTTCACAGCTTTTAAAGGTTGATATGTTAAGGAAAATTCTGTTAATGCTAATGCCCATTTGCCAATTCGACTATGCAAAATAGGTTTAGATAACATATGTTTTACAACATCAAAGTGAGACGAAACATACACATCAACTGGCTTTATATATTGCTTCAGTTTAGTACAAGAGAAATACAAGCATAAACATAACTTTTCAATCATGCTATACCTAGTTTCTGCATCATTTAAACTCGACTAAGATAATAAATGGCTCTTTCGACTCCATTATCATCCTCATGGGCTAACATACTCCCTAGAGTTTTATCTGATGCAGCTATATACAATCTCATACTCTTGTTTCTACAAGGTGGTGAAAGAATTGGAGGGTGGCTTAGGTACTCCTTGATCTTGTCGAAGGCTTCCTGCTGTAATTGCCCCCACTCAAAACCATCTTTGTTAAAACGAAGCAATGGCGAAAAAGCTTGTGTTTTGCCACTCAGGTTGGATATAAACCTTCTTAAGAAGTTGATTTTGCCCAACAACGACTGCAACTCCTTTTTAGTTGATGGCGCTTTCGCCTCCATTATGGCTTTGGTTTTATTCTGATTTATTTCAATCCCTTTCTTGTGGACCACAAAGCCTAAGAAATCCCCTGCCTGCACACAAAAAGCACATTTGAGAGGATTTATTTTAAGACCATATTTTCTCATCCTTTCAAAGGACTGTCGAAGATGGTCAATGTGACTTTTCCCAGAAATAGATTTTATAACAATATCATCAATATAAATTTGCATGAATGTGTCTATAAAATCGTGGAAAATTGAATTCATTGCCCTTTGATAAGTGGCACCAGCATTCTTGAGACCAAAAGGCATCACTACCCATTCATAGGCGCCTAAGGCTCCAAGGCATCTAAAAGCAGTTTTATGAACATCTTCCTCAGCAATGAATATTTGATTGTAGCTAGAATATCCATCCAGCATACTAAGATATTCATGTCCTGCTGCAGAATCTATTAACATTTCTGCCACTGGCATTGAATATTCATCTTTGGGAGTTGCAGAGTTTAAATCTCTAAAATCAATGCAAACTCTCAAAGACCCATTCTTTTTAATAACAGGTACTATATTAGCCAACCATTCGACATACCTTGCAGTGCGAATGAATTTGCAACGAAGAAGTCTTTCGACTTCCTCTTTGATCTTTGATAATATCTCTGGTGCAAACCGTCTTGGATTTTGCTTGACTGGTTTTTTCCCAGGTGTCATAGGCAACCTGTGTTCGACCAACTCCCTGCTCAAACCAGGCATCTCATCATAATCCCAGGCGAAGCAGTCTTTAAACTCTTTCAACAGCTGAACTACTTCAACCTTCAACTGGGGATCAAGATTGGCACTGATGTAGGTAGGCCTTTTGGTTGCCCCCTCACTGAGGTCCACTTCTTCTAAGGGATCTTGTGCTAGCATTTTTATATTATCTGCCAGCGGATCCTTCTCAAATCCCAAAGGCTCATCTTCATAGATGGTGTCGAGCCTATGGCTTTGCTCTCCAGTTACAACCTTCTCTGGAGGTTTTGGATCGAAGTCCTTACCAGGACCTTCTTGATATACTTCAGAAATGGCTTCACCAGCCATATAATCATTGGCGGCTTCCAAAGCCGCTTGTAGTTTTGTTTCGGCCACATAGGCCGAAATTCTTTTCAAAGCGTCGAACTCAGTCATGATTACTGAATTCATCTCCCCACCCTGTGGGCTCTATCGGAGGTGTGCCTAGGCATGGCAACCTTCCTCCTGGTACCTCCCTGTCCCATCTGAAACCTTCAACAGGGTGTAAGTACAACGAATAAAACGTTTCCTCGTCAGGTGTAAACTCAAAATCAGCTGGAGGACATGGAGCAATGTTCGCCAGGTGTTTCTCAAATTGCCTACTATCCACATGATTAACAGGCACCTTAAAGTACTCTTGATCAGCTTCAATATTTTCAACTATCCCATCTGGTCTCCAAATGGTGATTCTTTGATGCATAGATGAGGGTACAACTCCTATCCCATGAATCCACTCCCTACACAAGAGTAGATTGTAGTTAGCTTTTGTTTCGATGACCATAAACACTATTGGTCTGGTAATAGTTCCCACAGTGAGATCCACCTGAATCACTCCCAGAGTGGAACCAACTTTTCCTTCATAGTTCGACAGAACCATGTTGCGGGGTTTAGTATCTGTCTCAAACTTCCCAATCTTGCTCAGCAAAAATCTTGGCCTCAAATTAACCGTTGCACCACAGTCTACCAAAATTTTGTTGATATGGATGTTTTCTACTTTTCCAGTAATATAAAGAGGCTTCAAATGACCCTTCATTGCCTCTGTGGGACGTTCAAAGAAAGCATTCTGTTCTTTAACGCACCCATTGTTCATGATGTAATAGCACACAGGCTTGTGTGCCAACATTTCCAATTCAGCAGTTTGATCTAAGTCTTCAACCTCTGAGACTTGACCGAATTCTCTTGGCATTACTGACACTACATTTACCAGAATATCCAGGGAAGCCGCTGATTCATTGTCGAAGTTATCAGTCATATTCTCATCCTTTTCGACCTTCCTTTCTGGCTGAATAGTGAACAACTTTCGTCGTATGGGCATCTTCTCCATTGCCCCAGCTTGATTATCCACATTGGTGCTTGATTCTCCTTGCACCTGAGCCTCCCTGACAGCCTTTCGCCTGCGCTGCTCTCTTCGCCATTGTGATCTAGACATGGGGTTTTTACCCTTATAGTTCTGAGAAATGTATGCTGATTTGTTTGTGGTGTGATTCTCTTTTCTGTACTCAAATGACGAACCTCTTTCCACATCAAACTTTTCCCACTTTTTCTTCTGTCCTCTCCCTTCGATAGGCTTGATCCAACTACCTGTTGGCACATTCGCAGCTGGTTTGAACATACCTGGCCTAATTCCTTGTGCTTGGTTTTTCAGCCCTGTCGAAAGTCGCCTAGGGTCAAAGCCTCTGTACCCTTTGTTCACCTTCTGCCCCCAGCTTTCACCAGCCTTCTTGACACTCTCTAGCTTGTGGACAGCTTTTTCATCAAAAATGGCGCTGCATCTGGGACATAGCATTACCCCAGAGCCTTTCTTCTGGCAACGATACAAGAAATCCACAATTGTCTCTTCTTGCTTAGGATAAGCCATTTTGTTGCGCTTCTCCTGCTCATCTGCCTCACTCACTTGTGGTGCTTTTCAATCAGTAATTTCGACCATGTTGACATCTATTCTGTCCTTTAAATGTATCTTGGAGAAACGGGCTTCCAGACTTTCAGTGGTCTTTGCCAAGCAACCACCACCTGCTGCTACTTTTGCAGCTCTTTGGGAAGCTTTTTGCCAAGCAGCTTTTTCAGCTTCAACCATCTCTTCAGCATTGACTCTCTCGACATCAGGAGATGTCTTGAAAAAATTTTCAGCAGCCATACATATCCAATTTTCCACCAAACAGCCATCCATGTCTAGCATCTCTCCTACCAAGAGCATGTCATCTTCCAATTCCTTAACAACTTGGACTTTGGGGGCATTTCTGCCCATAGCCTCATTGGTGTCGACACTATCTGAGCTAGAATCAGATTCTTCAGCCAACTCGACCATGTTAATGCCTTCATTGGCATTTATCTTCCACCCACTCACGGTCATATCCAAAACCTTAGCAGCATTATCCATTTCAACAAACTTATCAGCAGTTTCTTTGGTCACCAACATTAGGCTGGTACCATCAACATTTAGGCCACTTGCAGCCTTACTTGAACCTTCAATTATCACAGAACTGGTGGCGAAGTCTTCAGTAACCTCCACCATGTTGACTGACTCATCGAATCCCTCTGTGGCTTCCACCATCTGAACCTCGTGGGGCTCTGTGTAGTTAGCCTCTGCAATTTGCAATGGGTTAGAGTCAATCTTCATCTGGGCTTTGCTTTTGTCACCAAACTTCAGCCTTCCTTCTTGGATAGCATTTTGCACCAAATCCTTAAAAAGAAAACATTGAGAAGTTTTATGACCCAAAAAATTATGGTACTTACAAAAACCTCTTTTCTTTCTTTGTTCTAAAGGTGGCGTTTTAGCACCAGCAGGCACTATCATTTGCCCATCCTTAACTAACAAATCAAAAATTTCGTCACACTTAGTGACGTCGAAAGTATATGTTTTCTTAGGAAATTTGTCGTTAGATTCGACAGGGTTTTTTCCTTCTGAAGGAGCTAATAATTTGCAGGCATAAGGTGGACCTTGCTTTAACTAAGCAACGTCAACCTCATTTCCGTCGAAATAAGATGGTTCACCATACAGATTCTCCACATCTTCATCGCATTCGACAAAGGCTACTTTTTTACCCCTGCTGAACTTAGCCTTTTATTCTTTTAGCCTTTCTAGCTGTCGAACCCTATCAGCCAACTGGGCCATATCTCTAAGATATTGGGTATCTAATTTCTTCCTAATGGAATAATCAAGACCCCCAGCAGCCATTTCGACCAACTCATGTTCTGGCACTTGTGTAAAGCACCTGGATTTAAGAAGTCGAAACCTATTCAGGTAATCATCAATTGGCTCAGTGACTTTGCGTTTGATGCTAGCCAATTCTTTCAGACTAATCTTAGTTTGCCCCATGTAGAACTGTTCATGAAACAAACGTTCTAGTTGGGTCCAGTTATATATGGAATTTGGAGGCAAAGTAGTAAACCATGTGAAGGCATTCTTGGTAAGGGAACTTGGGAAATATTTGATCCTAAGGCTTTCGTCAGCTGCAATCTCGCCTGCTTCGATCAAATACCTAGCCACATGTTCGACAGTAGACTCATTAGTATCTCCTGAAAACTTGCTGAACTTCGGCACCTTCATCCTAGGGGGTAATTCTGCTTGGAGAATGTAATCCACTATAGGCGAAGTATAATTTGGCCTGGCGAAGCCGAAATTCATACCATTTCTGGTCATTATCCTTTCAACCATGGCTGCAAGATTATTTTCTTCTGCTTAATTTTGGTGTCGAACCTGTCTAAGTAGTTGATCTGCGTTTTGGTTCCTGTTCACCATCACTACTGGTTCTTCCTCCACCTAGTATGGCATCTGGTTTATTGGTGGTTCGACTCTAAAATGATCAATCATTTCTTGATCCTCCAAGTTCGTATCAGGTATCTGACGTGGATGACGTCTTGGGATATCTTCGACAACAGTTGCTCTTCGATCTACCGCTGGTACTCCCATGAAATCAGCCATGCGTGCCACTTGTGCAGCCAATTGTTAGTTAGTTTGGGTCGTATTTTGAATCAAAGGTTGAAATACTTCTCCCATTGTCTGAGACAACGTATGTACCATTTGCATGTTACTTCATCCATCTGCTGCCTCAAACAATTTATGGATGTATTTGTAAGGCTAGGCGTTTGAACAGAGTACCCAACACCTATATTCTGGTTGTTTCGCCCTCCTGATCCTGACCCTTGTAGTGGCGAAGACACAACAGTTTCTGAAAATATAGGTGGAGCATTCTGCAGATTTTGCATCATTGATGTAGGCATACCATAGGGTTGACTCCTTAACCCTGGATGTGGAAAACCTGGAGGAGGAACATGCCTGTACATTGAATTTCCTCCTGGGGGTGTTGGTGAATTGGAACTTTGTGGTCCTATGTATTCCAACACAGGTTGAGTATATGATTTTGTATATGTTGCTCCTGGCTCAGACACTACTAATGGAAGTGACGCCTGTCCTCCTGTGGAAGACACTGGTGATGGTGTGCTTTGAGACCCCACACTGCTACTTGACTGAGTGTTTGAAATACTCCCTAGAGGATCAACTTATTGGTTGGCATTGGTTGCCATTTTCTTAGCGTATCTTCTCTTTGGTATCCCTTCGTTTGTTGTGGCTAACTTCCCACTTCTCAATAACATACAACGAAAGTACTTCTGCACCAAGAGAGATGAGGTTGACAAAAAGGTGTAACTTAGCACTAGGTCCCACCAGGTGTGCCAATTTGTTTACTGTGAATTTTGGTAAACAACCTCTGGTCTATCAATCTTAGACTAAAATTGATTAACTTGCAGGATCGACCATACAAATCCTAGGACATGTGCTAAAGTTGAGAGACAAGTGTAAATGACAATAAAAATTAAAGAGAATGTAAACTGAACTCCACGTTCGACAATGCTGAAATAAAATCTAACTGAACTCCACGTTCGACTACATGCAATAAAGTAAAGCAAAGACTTGAAATTTAAAGGGATGCAAGTAAAAGGTGCAGAAATTAAAGGCGTCAAAACTAAATAACAATGAGTAAAGGAACTTTGAAAGTAAAATGCAACGAACTCCACGTTCTTGGAAAGTAAAGGCTGAGATAATAAAAGTGCTTATCGAAGGTAAAGTGCAGGAAGTAAAAGACTTTGAAAATAAATGCAATGGATTTAAAGGAGAACTCCACGTTCTTCAAAATAAAAGACTTTAAAAAGTAGAGGCTTGAAGATTAAATATTTGAACATAAAAAGGCAGTCGAAGGTATACGCAGAAAGTTTAAGTGACTTTGAAAGTAAACTTGGCATGGAAGATAAAGTTCAAGAAACTGTAAAGGCATGGAAAGTAAATGGCTGAATCTTAAACATGCTGAAGATAAATTATATTAATGAAGAAAATGGTGTTACATTACGTACATTCTCACGAACTCGTTTCTCTACACGTGGGTACTTTGAGTTTCTTTGAGTAACTTGTACAAAAAATATGAACACCCCTTTTACATAGAACCAACCCCTATTTATAGTGCTAGGAAATAACTACTAAGTGGTGGTTACTGCTTCGAACGTGTGGATTTTGGCGCTTTCTCCTTGGTCTCAACTGCTCTTATTTAAATTTCAAATATTGGGAATTCCCTCCAACCTTAATATAACCACTGCAGCGCTTGTTACCACTTCTCATGGTCGAAACCCTTCCAACACTTAGCCATTTTTTGAGGTTCCCACACCTCTATTCGACTCAGGCTTTTAACAAAACTGGGTCGAAGCCTTCTTTATATTAAAAATAATTTTTTAACATAAAATAGCTTTGATTCTTTCTAGCGTCGAAATTGAGGGTTAACAACATCCTACAAAATTTTTTCTGGGGATCTCTTATATTGAAGAGTTCAAACGGGATCTCAAGAAAAGCCAAAAAAGCCAGAGACAAACTCTGCGTGTGCCAAATGATGATCAATCACAAGGACTTTCAAAGAGATATTGATAATGACTGAACTTCTGCTGGGAACCAGATTAAAGTGCCAACAAGGATTAGACTCAGAAGTGATATGTTAGGAGGTACTGATTTGAGTTGGATAAGATAACAATTTGGATTATGAAGAATACCAGTATGAGCTGGATTTGGGTGTGCCAATATGAGTTGGACTTTGACTAACAGTATGAGCTGGATTTTGTTTGGGTTTAGGTTCATATTTGACCTGGGTTTCAAACAACAGGTTCACGATAACCTGAAGTTTAGGTTCACACGACGGATTAAAACAACGGGTTCATGATAACCTGAAATTTAGGTTTCAAACGATGGATTCAAACAACGGGTTCACGATAACCTGAAGTTTAGTTTCACACCTGACCTGGTTTCAAACAACGGGTTCACGATAACCTGAAGTTTAGGTTTCAAACGATGGGTTCAAACAACGGGTTCACGATAACCTGAAGTTTAGGTTCACACGACGAATTCAAACAACGGGTTCACGATAACCTGAGGTTTAGGTTCACATCTGACCTGGTTTCAAGCAACGGGTTCACGATAACCTGAAGTTTAGGTTCACACGAGGGATTCAAACAACGAGTTCACGATAACCTAAAGTTTAGGTTTCAAACGATGGATTCAAACAACGGGTTCACGATAACCTGAAGTTTAGGTTCACACCTGACCTGGTTTCAAACAACGGGTTCACGATAACCTGAAGTTTAGGTTCACGATAACCTGATTTCAAACAACAGATTCACGATAATCTAAAGTTTAGGTTCACGATAACCTGATTTCAAACAACAGATTCACGATAATCTGAAGTTTAGGTTCACGATAACCTGATTTCAAACAACAGATTCACGATAATCTGAAGTTTAGGTTCATGATAACCTGATTTCAAACAACAGATTCACGACAATCTGAAGTTTAGGTTCACGATAACCTGGTTTCAAAAAACAGATTCACGATAATCTGAAGTTTAGGTTCATATTTGACCTGGGTTCAAACAATGCCAACAGTTACTGGACTGTAGGTATCCATATGAGGAGATTAAGTATCAGATAGGTTAATACCGGGGTTGCATAAAAATGAAGATTAGACTTCCTGGGAAATACCCATTATGGTTGCAAAGAGGTTGAATAAAACCAGAGATAGATAAGTTTCTCATAAGAGACTGCCACTTATCGCCATAAAAGAACGAGCTTCTCCAAGAAAATGCCACTTGTTGTTGGGTATAAATTCCAAAGAGATGTTGATATCACAACACTGCTGGAAAATTAATTTTGTCCTCATGAGGATCAAAAGATTCTTCCTGCGAGACACGGTGCAAAATAAATGTACATAGGCTCAGAAACCACACCTGTCAGGGACCAAAGTTCAATCTAGGAACAAACTAGAAAGAAACGGTCAAACAAGACTCCAATTGAGGAATGAACTCAAATGGGGATTTATCTTATCTAGATGTGGAAACGATAACTGAAATAACCATCATCCACGAGAATCAAACTCTGTGGGGAATTCAGAAAAGATGGGCACTTTATACCTAGGGCTGACTTTCTATTGGAGTGAATAGACAAACCCAGTCACTTGGGGAGGTAAACACCAAAGTGAACAAAAACAGGTAAACACCAGAAGGGAAGCAGAAATGGTAAGATGCTATGCATATGAATGCTTATGCCATGCTTATGCTAACAAAACACACAAAGGGAAATGAGACTGGAGATGAAATAAACATCTCGACAAGGATACCCAGCCAAACTCATCAGATTGGACCATTACTGGGGATAAATAAGTAAGATCATCAGATCTACTTTACTGGGGAAAAGAGTATTCCACTGGAGGTATAGCATCATGACTTCACTAGGATTGCCATCATGAGCTTGATTTCTTTACTGGAGGGAAATCCATGGAGAATTGCCGAGATTAGCTGAAGTAACAATTTACTGGGAAGCTGGCAAATGATATCACCAAAACAGAGTAATTATGCATCCTGACTTGTATGATGATCACCATAATAAATAACAACTCTTGCAACAGGTAATCTTCAAATCTTCTCTACCCCAGATTATATGGTATGTTGGGAGAAAATACCAATAGGATTTTACAGAAGAGTCGGCATACGAAATGCCTCAATATCTTCAAACTCTTAGATTCCTGAATCTCAGCGTTACTGCCCCAGATTAACAGCGTTTGCACAACAAAGTCTTTGAACTTGCTCTTCAGACTGGTTAATCTGTGAAAGAGATGCCCCAGACTGAGTGGCCTTTTAGAGATTTACCGAATCTCGACCTGATTGCCCCTGATTAACGGTATTCATGATACAAAATCCTCAGACTGTGGTAGAAACAACTAGGGAATAGCTTGCCCCTGTTGGTGGGTCATTGGAGTCCTTGCCTTGAAACAAACTTGTCATAAGATGACCTCATGAAGGCTTGCCCCAATATTCTAAACTTTTGAAGAGTTCTGCCCTTAATTCAATAGCTTTTGGAATGGTGGATTGGCAGATCCTTCCGCTTGGTTGCCCCTGACTGAGCTTCCTTTATCAAGTCGAATTCCTTAGCTGGCTGCGTTTGTTGGGATTTCTTTGACATTGAATTGTTTTGTAAACAAGTATTGTTTATTTAAAATTGGCAATTTCAATGCAAAATTCATGCAAGCTTTTGAAAACAAAGTTTTATTGATGAAACACACACAGTGGAGTGATTAAATAATCAAACACATGCAGATCTGGTCATTTACAGAATGAAAGATTTTGTGATCAACACACACGATTTAGCAAAAATCATTAGGAGTTAGGTTAATCAACCTTGCCGTAGCATGCCTTCAAAACAACCTTACCTCAATTAGGTCTTTTAAGGGTTGTAACGTGGATTGGTTCAAGGTTTATGAAACAAAGGATAAAGGCTCAAAATTTATTTGTACCCACCCTATCTTCGTGATGAACTCCAATCCTACACTTAGCTAACTTAGGCTATACATTCAGATTCCTCTGGGTTAGGAATGAATTAATGCTAGTTGATGATGATTCAGACACCTTTGTAGTCATTACTCCCTTGCGGCATTTGATTATCCTTTACTGCTGAGGTTTTAAGGCCTCTCCTTATCTTTGTTTGAGGTTATGAGACCTCTTCTTTGCTTTGGTGAGGTTTTGAGACCTCTTCCTTTTGGTTGAGGTTTTGAGACCTCTTCTTTTTGTTGAGGTTATGAGACCTCTTTTTTTCTTGATTGTTGTACAAACCTTCTTGTATAAGGCGAAGTTTTGGGTTTCCCATCTTTCTTGGCTTTTGCCTTGAAAGGGACTCGACTTATTCTTCGATTAAGGATTTCTCAATGATCCTTCCTTATTTGCTGTTTGGAGGAACAACTTGTATAATGTTAACTCATTTGATCTGAGAGAGCTGACTAGTGTCTTGCATGAAGCGCTTGCATTAGAATGCATAACCAATTTAAACTGAGAACTACCCACCCCAAGGTTGAGATTAAGGGTTTTTTGTGTGTAAAGAATGAAAACTCCTACTTCTAGGCTCGAAGGGGTTAACGATGGATTATCTTCCTTATTTCTCCAATGTTTGAGAATTGAAACAATGCCTTACATCCCCGACAAGGTTTAATCGAAAGCATACCGCAGCAATTATGGATATAATGTTTTCATCATCCTCCCCAATCTTTGCTTGAATAAACAGTTTGATAAGTGGGATGAAACAAGATAAAGATATATTTTTTGTTTTTTTCACGAACGTAAAAGTAAACGAGTGAAACGAATGGACTTAATCAAAAGATGCATAAACGTTTCATTAATCTTGCCAATTTGAAAAAACAACAGCTTATAAGCAAATACAGATTCAAACATGCAAAGAAAATACAACAAAATGCTAAACAGCCAAAAGTTACCAGCTTCGGGGAATTAGGCTTTCCTTTCTTGACTTGCCAAACTGGTCTCAACAGGAACTTGCACAGGTTGAGCTTGGGCAACATCGTTCACAGAAGTCCTTTGAATGCTGTCGTCTTTCTTTGCCAAGGCTGTCATAATCTGATCCAACTGGTTTCTCAACAAGTCAAAATCTACTCTGGTCACAAACTGGTTCTGCTCTTCTGAGTTCATGATCCTCCAAAATCTACTTCAAGTCCAATGATGGCTTCAGGAAGTCAACTGGGTTACAGACAGAGGATGGATGAGACTCAAGGCTAAGAAATGCAAATGAAATGCAAATGTGATGACGATGCAGATGCAAGCCAAATGGTCTCAAGGAACTCAAAGGCAAGTTGCAAAAAATTTTGTGGAAAAACTGAGTTTTGTTTCAAAATCCACGATCTTTATTGATTATTACAAAGGAAAAGGCACTTGAATTCCTTGAAATCAAAAGGTTGTCATGAATGGACGAATGTATGCACAAACACACGTATACAGGTATTCACATATTCACACATATGTACAGGGAAATAAATGAGGGCCTAGGTTTGAAGATCACGAGCATGGAGCCATGGTCTACCCATCCCAAATTGTGTGTACTATGGGTTTTCATCTGCAGAACAGGGTTCTAAGAAGTTCCCAGAGTCGACAACCCATCTTTCGGATTTTATCGACTTCTCAGATGACTCGGTAATCAATAAAATTCTCAAGAGGATCTCGTCTGAGTGTAGTATCGTGTGACAACCATTTCAGAAATAGACTCCATCATGGTCACCGCACTACATCCTAAAAGGCCAAGTGGGGTCTGGTAACTACGGTCCTCAATATCAAGGGCACCTAGGTCGAGAGTAGCACGTTTTCACAAATAGATTCGTTCAACATGACTAGACTCTCAAGAGGACCTCAACTGAGTGATGGTGTCTCAAGTCAACTTTTTCAGGAATCGACCCCCTCAAAGCCTCCTTGAATATACCATCGTCCTATAACAAGTGCGCTCAAGTCCGGGTTAGGAATTATCTCACCACTCAATAGTAGCACCCTGCACACAGAAGATCCCAAGCAAAACAGGTATACAGATATATACAGATATGTACAAGTATAGAAAACAAACATAAATAACATAAACAAAACAAGGTGGGCTTAACTCTCAAAAATAAATTCTCCCCAGTGAAGTCGCCATTTCTGTTGCGGCAAGAATAGGATAACAAGCTATTAATTAACTTGCATCACAAAACTTATAAAATTCACCACCGACTTTGATTTATCCAAAGGAAAGGTTCAAGCTCGAGAAAACCTAAAGGGGGGAGATCTAAGGTTCGGGGGTTGGTTATACTAAGGGAAGGTATTAGCACCCTTAATATCTGTAGTACTCTACATGAACCTCTTGTTTAGTTTGTGTTATGTCTTGTTTGCTTGCTAAGAATATCTATGCTACGGTAAAGACCTAAAAGTATGTACACTAAGTTTGCTTGCCAAGACGTCACATCTTGTGCCTACGTATCTGACTAAAGAATCAGAGCAACCGTAGTTCACCTAACTAAGGGTGAAAGAGGAACCATTGTCTATGGCCAAAGTTCCAAGGGGAAATGAGTGTGAGCTCATTTAGAGTTTTAAGAAACTCTCTAAGTCTAAGTTATGATGGGAAAAGTGAGTTCTCATGATGATGGTAATCACATAGAGTTCAAAACTCTAACCTATTGCTAAGTTATGATTCAATGGCGCTTATGAGGCTAAGGTGGGATGATTTGTTTATTGACTTATGAGTCAACTGAGGAGGACTTTCCTTTGGAATAGTATTGACGATGTGTCAAATGAAACAGGCAACCACAATCATAACAAGAACAAAGAGGGTCATCTACAAGACTTTATCAGAAAATATGTACAAGTCCCACCAAAGGGGGAAATGAAGTAGAAATAGTCTCGTCTTAATCATGATTTAATCGAGAAATCGATAATCAATGATTCTTGACTTTCCTCGACTAAAAAGTGACTGAAACTGAAATAAAGGGAAAGTGGTCTCATATTGATCAAAGTTTTGTCGATTCAATGAAGTCAACCAAACCATGAAGTTTGTAATGTCATCGACCAAAACTAAAAAATGGAATCGAAATGAAAATAAAAGTTGGTCTCGTCTAAATCAAGATTTAATCGAGAAATCGATAATCTTTTAATGAGACTTTCATTGACCAACAAAAATAAATAAGAAAAGTGGCCTCATATTTATCTAGACTTTATTGATTTGAAATAATCAAAGTCAAGATTTGTGTAATATCATTGGCCCAAAATAAAGAAAATGGGATAGAAATGAAAAAATAAAGTCGGTCTCGTCTTAATCAAGATTTAAATCGATAAATCAATAATCTTTTTATTAGACTTTCATTGACCCACAAAATAAAGATAAAATGTGGCTTCATATTTATCAAGACTTTTAGGTGATTTAGAATAAATCAACAAGTCATGATTTTTTGTATGTCATTGGCCCTAGTAAAATGGAAAATCAAATAGAATTTGGAATTAAAAGAGATATTGAGATGAACTAGCTAAACAAATAAAAAAACATAAATCACTATTCTTCTTAAAAAAAATCTTTTTAGAATCAAATAGAAAATCTAAAAAAGAAATTATTTAAAACAAATTATATTAAAAAAACAAGAAGATGGGGGTGTAACACTGAAATGGCTGTGTGAGGTTCATGTGGGTTACAAACCCATCATCCAAAAAAGTGCACCATCAAAAAAAATAAAAGGGATGGTAAGAAGGATTCAGACGTGCTAAGAGGCCCACGATTCTCCACACAGCATTAAGGACACAACAAAATAGTAACCAACATTTTTTTGTTCTAAAAACATGGTCCAAGAACGTAAACCATCAGAATCTTAAACAAAAGGTGGCACGGTTTTGTTTCAAGAAGGAAGTGTGGTAAGCATCAACATGGGCTTGAATCATAAGCCCACAGCAAAGACCATAGCACAGTCCTAGACAAGTCAAGAGCAACTTTCAGGAAAAACCAAAACCAAACAAGGCTATGTATGCTATCAGGTCATTTTCATTTATTAAAAAAAAAGAGAAAGCCATTAAAAACAAAACGGAAGAACAAGAAGCTCCCAGTCAAGGCAACAAATCTCTTTCAAAAATGACAAAGTAACATCACCATATAACGGTTCAGTGAAATGCTCAGAAGCTACCGCTTCATCATCGCCTTTATTTTCTTTAAAAGCAAAAAAAAGAAGATCCAAGCTAGGATCGAGAAACAGAACAACAACAACACAGCGGACGAAACCCAACCTTCAACTCACACGGCCTCTCACGATCTCTCTCACTCGTACTCGGTCTCGATTTCGACCTCCGCCTTCAACTCATCTCAATCACGCTCTCTCTTTCTTCCAGGTTTGATTTCCATTTTATTCTTGTTTGGAACTTTCTTCGTCTCACTCTCTCATCTGATTTCTTGCTGTTTCGGTTGTTTGAGGTATGGTGGAACAGAAGAGTGCGGGAGAGCGATTGAAACAGAGATTTTTTATGGTTTTGGGTGGTGAGGTTCCGGCGAGATTGAGGGAGTACTTGTGAGGTTGAAAAGTTTCAGAGTGAGATTGAAGATTGGAAAGTTTTTGGTTGTTGTTGTTGATATTGATGAAGGCGGAGAAGCTGGGTGGTTTGAGATTGTTTTGTGAGGGAGAGGTTTATGGAGGTGGTGTGAAGAGAAACATGTGAGTTAAGTGGTGAAGGAATTGTCTTGCTGTGAAGAACGTTCAGCCTCCTCCGTAATGGTATCCGCCCTTTCTTTTAAATCCTATTGAAAACTTGTTTATTAAGTTTCAAGGTACAAGTAAATTGTCCCGTTGTGTTTGATCCGTCATTTTCATTTGCTGGTTGTTGATGATGCAGTGTCTGGATGGTTTGCAGTTGTCATTATGCAGTTGCTGTTGCTTGTGATGCTGGAGGTAGCATAGTGGCTTTGCTGCAGAAAATGGCGTGTGATATTGGCATGTTTTATGGCCGTTTTGGCAGCTTGTTGACTTGGAACAAATATTTTTGTTGTAATAAGAGGATGATGGGTCGCTTTCGTTTGCAGGTTATGGTAAAAAAGTCTTGGCTTGGAAAGTAACTTTGGCATTTTTGTCATTGTTTGGTGCTTGGGTGCAGCGCATGAAAAATGTAATGGGCTTATGAAAATTCAATGAATTATGGACTGGATCCTTTTATTTTTTCAATTATGGATGGATTAAAAAAGAGATATTAAATAGATGGACTTGGTAGATTTTTGTGACATGTTGTAACCGAAAATGGATTTAGAATGAAAATTTGGTCAAATGGATAATTGATATGGAAAATATGAATATAGAAAAAAGGTGGATATGGATAAAAATAGAAAAAAAAACTATGGATATTATGAATTTAAATAATGGTTAAATGGATATGGTTTGGTTTTAAAAAAAAGTGTTGGAAAAAATGGTTATATTTGAAACGGGATGGTGGATTGGATTAAGAAATGAAAATGGATACAATGAATTGGATTTTAAAATGGATAATTGAAAATAGTTTAGAAATGGATTAGGAGAAATAGGTAATTGAATGAAAATGGTCAATGAAAACTGAATTGAAAAAAATGGATAAATAACAAAGTGGATAAAAGACGGTTACGGGAATGGATATGCACTTCCACATTTGAACAACACCTAAACCTTGACAACTGCACTTGACTGCCGCACATCCTGAATTACATGACCAAACACTTGCACACAACTTGAAATGTACCAACTGCTCTGATCTCTTTGATGGCCCAAACAACTTGAATAGACACAAAAAAAACCCAAGTCTGATGATCTTCAGATATAAAGCACTGATCCATGACAAATTCAACTTGAGAATCTCCTCTTTCCTGCTCAAGATAAGGCCACACTCAATTACACTGTAACATAACTGCACGTACTCTTGACATGCTTATCTCAAATGAACTCAGCATGAACAAACTTGTCGATCATAAACACAAAGGGTGAGAAACCCTAATCTTCATGCCTTGAGTGCACACTTATGAAACAAATGACTTGATGAGGACCAAAACCCTGATTCAGAATCTCTGCCACAACCTGATAACCTGATACTGATATAAACCACTTGTTTGACCAAGATTAGGTCAAACTTTCACTGAATCTTAAACCACACCAAACGGACCCTTGAAGTCTCTTGAGATAAAACCTAAATTCACAAATGAAACAAAACAAACAAAAACTGATAAAATGGTTAGTTATGCAATAGTTGACCTATGATGCTCATGCAAAAGATGTTATGACATCTAAGGGGTAAAATTTGGGGTACAACAGCTTGTTTGCCAACCCTAAAAGCAGCTCATATAAATTGCAAAACACTCCAAACCTGAGCATTCTCTACATTTTTCAGATCTGAATTCCAATTTTCATAAAAAACTGCCCCCCTTCGAATCTCATTCTTCCTCAAGGTTTTCTCTTATTTCTTGATTGATTCACCTTTAATCAAGTATTTACTACATTCTGTATGTAAGAAATCATATCTAGAAGCATCATATTGAGTATTCCAGCTTCATCGTCTTCATCACCTGTGCAAGTTTAGTTTGAGAATTTGAGGAAGAGTAAGAGCAAATTAAGCTTCGATCTGTAATCTCTAGGTTCCAAGGAAGTGTTCTGCAACTTTTGGTGATCTTATTTGAAGTGTGGAAGAGGCAGTGGACCTTCTCCACTCAGTAAGATTTCTTATCCTTTTCTTCTTAACTCATGCGCATTCTGGACTTGTGTTTCATGTATTTAAGTTGTCATGACATTGCTGAGCTTGCTTGTGTTTTTGTTGTGATTCTGGGTGGTTGGGAGGAGCTCCAGCGGTGGTTGGTCAGAGAAGACGACCGGAGCTAGGGCTTCGGCATCTCTGAGGTTGTAGACAGGTGATGTGGCCTTGGCGCCACTTTTTAAAATTCAAATGGAATGAGGTGTTTGGATCCTGGCCGTGTGATGTACTGCGTGGATGCCACCTCAATTAATGAGGCTGACTGGGCATGCCACGCAGGTTTTGTTTGTTTGTTGCTGATGAATAGTGGACTGGGTGATCGAAAAAATAGCAAGTGTACTATTTTTACCGATGTAGTAATAGTAGGGATTATCCCCAGAATCGATCTCTCGAGGACTGCATGTAATTATCAGTGCAGATGTTATTTCAATTGAACAAAAATTCCTTAAGGCTTTTTTTGTTTTGAAAATTATAATAACAATTAAGAAAATAAGCAGAATGAATAAAATGACTTAGTTAAATATGAGAAGCTATACTAGGGAGAGTGTATAAATTGCTCTGCAATAAACCCAATTATCATTCAAAGAGACATGCATCAACCCTTAGCTTACCAAATCTTATTAGTATTTTTCCTTAATTCCTTAACAGAAAAACCTTTGATATTCTCCCTTGACCCTAATTCCTTAGAGATCTCAGAATAACATCAAGCAATAGTTTTGACAAGATTTTTAAAGGTTATTACGGGGTATCCTCATTCCTAAGCAATTTCTACCGCAATATTATTTTACAAAAGCATTAGGTTGGTTTGTCCAACCTAACCCTAACCGTAAATTAATTTCAATTGGCCCGATCGAAAAAGCATTAAGAACATTGCAAAATAAAAGCTTAAAGGGAAAATCATAATCTCATAGAATAATTCAAAATAGGTTCATTACATTGCAATTTAGGGACACCCCCTAGAATTGGGGGGTTTAGCTACTCATAGTGCTAAAAGAAATTACAATATAATAAGTAGACATTACAATGGTAAACGAATGAATTTGATCTTCAATTGTTGGAACTCATGAAGAATCTCCTTCCTCTGGATCACTTGATCGCATGAAAACACTAATGTAAAAATTGTACGTAAAAGTAAAGGTGTCTTCTCTTTTCCAAATAGTAGTCTAAATACTTACAGATCACATAACAGCACTCGAAATGCCTAAAATACCCTCCGGAGTCACTTAGTACAAAACTCCACAAAAATCAGAAGATGTAGCGTCTTGGCCAACACGGGCCACCGTGTTGGCTCCATGGCATCATGATAGAAAAATATTCGCTCCAGACCTGCTGACACGGGCCGTGTCTGGTGACACGGGCACCCGTGTCAGCCCACTGCCAAACCACAAAATAGTTGCTCTTTTGATCTCTAGCTGACACGGCCCGTGTCAGGCGACACGAGTGGCCGTGTCAGGCCACTAGCTCCCTTCTAAAACCTTTATGAATTATTGCGATTTTTCTCGTTTTTTTTGCTCAGATTCCTCCTGAATGTTTATATGAACCTGA
Source organism: Lathyrus tuberosus (assembly GCA_022829125.1). Taxonomy (NCBI): domain Eukaryota; kingdom Viridiplantae; phylum Streptophyta; class Magnoliopsida; order Fabales; family Fabaceae; genus Lathyrus; species Lathyrus tuberosus. The sequence goes on along the minus strand of JALAZF010000306.1, from coordinate 5,193,364 downwards.
AACACTAAAGAACATAACCAAGGAATAAAATGCGGTAAAAGAGATGTAAAAAAAGTAAACAATGACAAAATATTGACTAAAACAAATAGTGAAATAACGTATGAAAACCACCGATCAAACTCCCCTAAACTTAAACCGTTGCTTGACCTCAAGAAACAAGCTTGCATACAGATTTTTCAGACCAAACGATACATATCACATGAAAGACTTGTGAAGGTAAGGTGTGTCGATACTCATACGTGAGCCTTTGCTCTGATCGGCTAGAACTAGTTCTCTTGGTAATCGTCCGTTAACGAAGGTATTACACAAACACATACCGCGATAAAACCACGGACCTAAATCCCCCTTTCAGTTACCTCTCCAACTATGCTTTAGGCTTAAGTCTTTTCTTTGATTTTCTACCCCTTTCATTCGGATAATCAAATTAAGGCATTTTTATCATTTTCCCTCACATGTACAAGATTGATCAAGACTTTTTCTAGGCACCTTTATTATCTTTTTTTTTTCTCGCGCCTTGGCGTTTCTTAGTCCACTTTGGGATGACAATTGAGACTTAACCGCCGTTAGGCTAAGTAACCGGGTGAGGGTTACCCAACTTAGAAGGACTAGTTGTCTGTATCGCCATTATTCACTTTTTCGGCGCCTTAAGTCATTCTTTCAATCAACCCTGTACATGCAATTCTTTTTAGTCATGTCGGACTATCACTATTAACAAATTGGGGAATACTTCTCAAATCCAAGTACTATGGCACAAATCTACACGTTGGACTCGTTTCCTTACTCCAGGGAATCTAGGGTGTTCAGGTCATGCCTCACTTTCCAAACTTTTCCAATGTCCCTAATTCTAGCTCCTCTTCCCTCAAACTCTATATACTTTCTTGACCACCTCAAAATCACAGTATTCACATGAAAAAAAATTTAACGTTTCTAATTCGGGGAGAATTCAGAATGGTTTTCAACACACAAAACAGATATGACCCGTACAAAAAGGAAAAGCTAAAAGCAGTAAATCCTCCCCCAAACTTGAACTACACATTGGCCCCAATGTGTTAGAACAAGAGCGAGAGAGGTCACTCATAGAGATCCTTCTCAGGATGTTAACAGTAATGCAACACCACTGCTACATCATCGTTTGCACATGTAGGATCTAGATTATTTCCTGCAACTAAAACAAAACAAACAGCAAAAAGAAAAAAATTAATCAGACAAGCGTGGGCTGCCTCCCACGTAGCACTTCGTTTAACGTCGCATGGCTCGACTAGTTACTCCCCAATGCTATGGGGGATACTTCAGCTTACACGTCTTGTTGCTTGACCTTTCTGCAACAGAGCACCTATCAGATTCAAGAATAAGAGCTACATTGTGATTCAACTCACATCCAACTTCCACATTCTTCCTTTGATGTTTTTTTCTCTTCTTTCTTTGATGTTTCTCCCTCTTATTGACTTCTTGACTGGATTTTGGAGTCTTGCTAGGTGCAATAGATGACTCAGATGCTGCAACTTGATGGATTATTCCAGAGACTTTTTCAAGAAGTGGTTTTGAGATTTTGCTTTTTCCCACTGTTCGGATCATTCCAACTGATGGGTTATTACTTTCCTCTTGACCTTTCTTCTCGAGCTCCAACACTTTTAAGGTTCTTTCCTGCTCAAAATATTTCAAGGTTAAAGTACCAGCCTCAATATCCACACTGCACCTACTAGTCATCAAGAAAGGTCGATCCAGTATGATAGTCATCTCCTCATCCTCAGGTAGATCAATGACCTCAAAGTCTACTGGATATATGAAGTTATCAATGGTCACAAGCACATCTTCTGCTAAGCTGTATGACCGCTTGGTTGTGAGGTCGGCAAACTTCAGTTTTGTTCCCGTTTCACTTATTTTTTGTATACCCATCTTTTTGAAAATTGAGAGGGGCATGAGACTCACACTAGCACCTGAATCAATCAAGACTTTCTTAAAAGTTATATCCTTTATGGTGCAGGGAATTGATTTAGAACCAGGTGTCGCTCCCGGGATTTTCATCCAGGTACAAACGCGAAAGTGGCACGAAACAGAGTCGCCAGCAATGTGTATTTATCCCAAGGGAGGGAAAGGAAACACTGGGTAAACCTGAGAGAAAGGATAGAGCATGGTCTTGCGACCAAGAGAAACTGGGTTCGGGAGTCGGTTACGCGAAGGGAAGGTATTAGCACCCCCACGCGTCCATCGTACCCGATGGGATCCACGCTTGCTTGTCTCGATCAAAGGGTGTAGGAAACTGGAAAAAGAACTGGAAAAGGAACAGGAAAGAGAAAGAGAAACAAATGTAGGGAAAATAAAAGAAGTGCTCGAATGGGCCCTACCCCACTGCCTATATATCTCATCGGGAACATGAGAATCAGAGCGACGTAGTTCCCCTCAACGAGGGTCGCTTTGTTTGTACTTTTTAGTGGAAATGTCAGAGTGCGCGTTCTAGCAGTTAGGTGTTGCAGCTCGCTGTAGGGAGACTTAGGCGTTACCTATTTGCGGTAGAACAGACTTCACGAGTCCTTAAGGAATGAGTGAAGGAACAGATGAGAAGAGAAATCCCAAAGGAAAGACCTTATTATTTGTTTGAAGTTTTTTAGAAAGAAATGTTTTGATTATCTTTGTGTTTATAACGCACATTGTATTTAAGTCCCTCATGTAAGATCGAATGCCTCGCATATTGACCCGAGATGGGACGTACGCTAAACATTCTAAGAAAATGAGAGAAGATCCCTCACTATCTCATTCTCACATGAAAGGCTCAAATACAATATTTATTTTGCCTTTATTAAGTGTTTTTACTTTTGTTTGAAGATGAGAAGAAGAGACTCAAATGCGGAGTAAAGGTAAAAACTAAGGGGACTAAGACTCACCCTAATGTTAGCATGCTTGGAGACCCTATGGTTAATGTGGTTTAAGAAGTCTAACCCAAAAAGAAAGGAGAAGAAGAAGGTAGAAAGCAACTTACTTCCAAGATGGAAGTTAAGTTATTTCTAAGAGGGAAGAAAGAAGATTATGAAAACAAAGCATTATTAAATGCTTAAACAACACAAATTGAATGATTAAAAGATGAAGGAAGAAATTCGAATGTGGATGTATATCCACACTCAAGTGACTTACCATTAGCCCCTGAAATGGTTAGTACAATTATTCACAAGTGAAGAAACAAGTTAAGATGAACAAGTAAAGCTTAAACAAATCAATAACCAAAGTAAAAGCATCTTAAAGGTTAAGGGAAGCACAAAGTCAGAATGCACATCATAATAGTGTTCTCTAATAATATGAGAGCAAACACAAATCAAATGCACGAAAACAATGTCTTAAATCACAAAGAAATTCATTATGAAAGAAATAAATAAAGAATGAGTGGATATGCAAACTGATCATGCAATAATGCTTCAAGTAATGTCCAAATTCAGAATTTGGATGACCTAAAAATGTGCCTAAACATGATATACAAATGTCATATGAGGCATACAATCAAGCATCCAAGCATTAAGAGTGTTTAGGAGAAGAAGTGAGAACATATGAACATGAATTTAACATGGAAAGAAGTTACTTAAGGCATAAGTCAAACAAAAAAAAACAAGATGAAATTCAAGTATCAAAGTCAGAAGTGATATGACATATTAGGATGGATATAAGATGCACAAGACAATCACATTCAAGCAATTACAAGTCATTTAGAAACTAGAAGAAAGAGAAACATGCATTTGGATGCAACATGTTCAAGTATGCAAAGTAAGACATGAATGGCACATGGGATGAATGCAATGCTTTAAAGTCAGAAGCATACATCATATGAGATGCAAATGGATAGTATGGCATGGCATCAACAAACCAATTACAAGTCAAGTTGAAATTTAGATGAAAGAGGATGAGTAATTAGGTCTAAAGGAAACATGTGAAACAAGTATTGAACATGTACACAAAAAGACATCAACTTCAAACTAATGACCTATAATTTCATTCAAAAGACCTATAATGATCTAAATATGGCTCAAGAAGTCAAGAAGAAATGATATCATACAATGGCACAAGTGCCTTCTCAAGCAAGTAAACAAACATGGTCACAGAAGTTCACAAAAAGGGACCTCAAACAAGAGTCACCAAACAAATACCAAACATGATTGAAAAATCAACAAAATAGGTCTCAAGAGACATCAACCAGAGACAAATATCATACCAAAATCTCATACAAAAAATCACAAATAAACTCAATCAAACAAGCATGGTAAAGTTATTAGGATTTCACATGATCATGCCCAAAGAAAAGACTCAAAAATGATGCAAAGATGATTTTAAAAATATGACAAAAATGTTTTTAAATGCTTCAAAGTGTCTTTTAAAATATTCCAAAAGAATGAGGATCAAAATATGTACCAATGATGAGAAATAAAATCAGCAATGCAAAGTGTTCACACATGAAATATTTCAAAAAGAAATTTAAACAACAATTAATTCAGATGCAAAAAATAATAGAAAAATGGAAAATAAAATTTGTAAAAATTTTATAAAAATATGAAGATGATTCATGAATTTTATTATGATTTTTAGAAGTGTATTACTATTTTTAAAAATAAAAAATGAAACAAGATATGTAAAATAAAACAAAAATGACATAACATGAACAGGGGATGCAATCAGAGTAATTCCACGTTCAAAATTCACAATGGGCTCAGAGTGGGGGTGCAGATATTGATTTGAGTTCAGTCCAATTACAAACATGTGCGCGTGTGATGCAGTGTACAATCATTCACCATGAGGATGCAATCATAACCATACAATGAATCAAATCACATGATCTAACGCACCACATATCACGCGCACCAAAGCAACCATGCACATGCACTCACAAGAATATTCAGATTAAAAATAAATTGTACGCGTGATGCACATGACTTCATTAATGCGTTGGAAACACACCAACCATTGGATCATTTTGATAGGATCAATCACACATGATGAACGGATCATACTGAAAGCACACAATAATAACCATGGAATACATGCACTCAAACACTCAGGTTATGAAAGAATTTTAATGTGTTGGCAACATATCAACCACACGATGCACAGATCAAATGGTCACAATTCAAACATGCAAAACCCTAGAATTAAAACTCACCGGCCGGAGAAGGACCTCCGGTCATCTTCTCCGGCGAGCAACCACCACCTGCAAACTTCAATTTTCACAGAAATGCACAATTCGCATACCAAAATGAAGAGGAAGTAATGGGGATCAAGAATACACAATTATTTCTCATAGATCATGCACATACAACACGAACTGAGCCAAAACAATTTTCCCTAAAATCACACCTAAGCTCCTAAAGAGCCTATCAACTAGCCAGGACTCACACATGGCTTCTAATAAGCCATAAACACCATGAAAACGAGCTGAATTTAGTAGAAAAAGATTGAGGAAAAAACCTAAAACTATGAAGAACTTTGAAGTACTTGAGAAAACAAGAGAACTTGATATCTTGAGCTTGTAGAACTTCAAGTTTAAGCAAAATAAATGCCTCTTGATTTGGAGAATGCAGAGAAGAAAACAACAGATGCAATGATGCTGAGTTTGGAGAGATGAATTTCTTCTTGAATGTTCTTGATTGATAGACACCAAATGATGAAGATGATTGAGAAGAAATAGTGAAATCGTGTGAGATCTGAGTGAGAGAGTAGAGAGAGTTTGAGAGTGTTTGTGAAAAAATGAGAGTTGAAAATCAAAAATGTGAGTGAAATGTGAATTTATATGTGTGGTTTAGAAGTTAACTCCAATGGTTAAATGAGTGAGTTAGGTGAGTCAAAGCTTGGTTAAATGAGTTGTCCCTAACTAACTGAGTCAAGTTAGTTAGGGCGAGTTGGAGAGTGGAGCTATGGTGTGGAAGGTGTATGATGTTATGATGGAGGTTGGTGAGAGTGAATGGTGATGATGAGGTCACGGCTGCAACAAAACCTTGTCCAACAAGGTTTATTTTCCTTTCTCATGTATGACATAGATTATGGCAAGTATATGTAAGGATAGTGGTGTGTTCAAATGAGGAAACAAAGTACATGAGTTGCTTGATGGATGTCTGAACCAAATCGTGTACAAAGAGCTATCAATGCATCAGTGAAGAATAGGGTGGTTTGTAGATGAATATCTCCATATTCAGTGGATGGGTTAATGAGTTTTTGAGGTCAATGGAAAGAGGAGGTGTAATACTACAAGTTTGGTATGCAACAAGGTTGGAAATAAAGCTTCTAACATGCTCAAAAGTGACCTGAAACATTGGAAATCAAGACTGGTGTGTAGCGAGCGACTTAGCTCTTAGGCAAGGCATAATGACTTAGGGAATTTTCAGCATGATCACACTAACTTGGACCCATCCTAACCATCTCATAACTTGCTCAAATGAAAATTTGTCCAACATCAAAGTTGAAGAGGACATTGAGATGAACAACTTTGATGTTCAACAATTTTTCATTTAGAGCCTCCATCATTGAGAAAAGTGGGTGAACATTTGGCACACCAAGTGTTTGTTAAAATGATGGCCGGTGGGCTTGGTCTCGCTTGGTCATCACTTGGTTTGTGACCTAGTTTTGCCAAACTTTGGTTGATCATATCTCCCTCAATATTGATCCAATGGAGATGTTCTTTATATGGATTTGAAGCTTAGAACATGAACTTTAATTGGCTCAACTTGGGACTGAAGTTTGGAGCTTTTATCTTGAAGAAAGAGAGCCTCAAAGTGTGGTGTAAGATGGTCCAAAGTTGCCATTTCTGGAAACCCTAAAGTTTCTATTTTTAGAAGTTTTGTAAATTCATGATTTTTCATTATTCCTCCCTCATTTCTTGATCAAATTGTGTCCAATGAACATATGTAACATGAATTTCATGGATTTGACCTTAAAAAGTCAGGAGTTGACTTTTTTCACTATACAGTTGACTTTTCCCCCAATTTCTTGATTATCAAGCAACTGATCAATTGAAACCCTTCTGAAACTAATTGATGAGAAATTTTCCATCCATATACACTTAAGAACATAAGGAATACCATGAGATCAAGTCTTGCCCAAAAAATCAGAGATAAACTAATTTTAGGTCAAACCCTAATTTTGGCCCCCTCTGGTTAGGAGGAAATATCACATCCTCCAAATCCAAATTCCTCTGAATATGATGTGTATCCTCTCAAGCAATGATGAGATATACCATTTGGAGGTGATAAGAACTCAAAGAGCTTGCCCCTTTGGGGGTCAAATCCCAATTTTAGACTGCCTTGTGTAGGAGATTATGCACTGCCCAATCCTCTTGATGAATTCTCCTCTCTTCATGCCTTGTGGGATCAATGGAGATGATATATGATGTAAGAAACCTTTTAGGATTGTTTGAAGACCCTTGGTTCTTGTTCCCTTGCTTTGGATGATCAACACCTTTGAGAATCACTGATCCCATGCCCTTATGCAAGATGCAATGCAATGCTCTATGTTTTATTTTTCTATGCTTGAATACAATGCAATGAAATGAAGGCTCATGCTAAATGATATGAAAATGAGAGGGAAAATTTTAAGGTATGACAGCTGCCCCTGTTTAATCACTGTAGACCTGAATGGATGATAGCGATTGCTTTCAGACGTTCAAGGTATGGAGAGATTGAATACCGAAGAATAACCCAAAAATTTGCACTCTGTGGAGAAGAAGAAAAGGGATATAAACCCCACCAAATGAATTCTGCTTGTATAAAACTCTGATGAAAAGAAAAATACTGAAGAGCTACCTTTTGGAACGACGCCAGACGACTACTGGCTTGCCACGCTGCTGGTGGACTTCAATCATGTCTTTTTGGACGACGCCAGACGACTATTGGCTTGCCACGCTGCTGGTGGGCTTTAATAATGTCTTTTTGCACGACGCCAGATGACTACTGGCTCGCCACACTGCTGGTGGACTTTAATAACGTCTTTTTGCATGACGCCAGACGACTACTGGCTCGCCACGCTGCTGGTGGACTTTGCTCATGTCTTTTTGCACGACGCCAGACGACTACTGGCTCGCCACGCTGCTGGTGGACTTCAATAATGTCTTTTTGCACGACGCCAGATGACTACTGGCTTGCCACGCTGCTGGTGGACTTCAATAATGTCTTTTTGCACGACGCCAGACGACTACTGGCTTGCCACGCTGCTGGTGGACTTTAGGGATTTACCACCCGAAGACGGACTTTTGCCAATCTGCCGTTGGACTTTGAGGATTTGCCACCCGAAGACGGACTTTTGCCAATCTGCTGTTGGACTTTGAGGATTTGCCACCCGAAGACGGACTTTTGCCAATCTGCTATTGGACTTTGCTGATTTGCCACCCGAAGACGGACTTTTGCCAATCTGTTGTTGGACTTTGAGAATTTTCCACCCTAAGATGGACTTTTGCCAATCTGCTGTTGGACTTTGCAAAAACATTCAACATTGGATTACGCTCTGCATACATATCAGACATCTCTGCCGACTCTACTGAGGAACCATGATCAATGATTGGATCTCAGAGACTCCTGAAAGGGTAATATCTCCACTGGAGAAGGAATGAATAATCCGTCAGCTTCGAATTATCATGCTTGCCAAAAATAAATTGGACTTTGAGATATAAGGGGAGTGATGATTCTGCCAGGAATTACTTCATTTGCTTGGGGATGAATTCTGGTCATAGCAACTCCGCTGGGGATGAGAATTTTTGAATGACGTCCTGCTGGGGGAGAAGTCATTAAAACTCTGCTTGGGGACTTACTCAACTCGAGATCCTTTGCGGGGATCATCAGCCTTCTGACTCAGCTGGGGAAATAATGTACTACCACTTTGCTGAGGAAGCGATTCTGTTGATCTTATAAATCTCTGCAGGGAGGACAATAACTCAGCTGGGGAGTATGGCTGACAAGATTCGATGATGAACTCTGTGGGGATACCACTACCAGAGATACGATCTTGCTGGGGATTGGAACTACTCCGTCGGGGATACACAAATCCTGGTTAGACGATGCTCCATTGCAACATGCTGGGAGAAAGTTCTTAGAGATCTGCTGGGGAAACACAAAACAACTTCCATGGTAGTCTGCTGAGGAACCAAAACTGTCGAGCTTAGGATAAATGCCACAATGCCCCACGTTAGGCGAACTTCCCGTTTGACGATTCCGTTGGGGATAATGAGTTTCTAACAACTCTGCTGGGAAAACCGCTCTGAAGCGTCTCGTGCTGGGGAATTCCCTTTTACGAGGATTTTACAGAAGACCAAGTGTCCTCAAACTCTACTGGGGATAATAGATCTGGAACATCATCTGCTGGGGAAATTCAATATGCCCCATGCTTGGGAAGATCAACAACTTGAAAACGTCATAAGAGGATTTTACAGAAGATTACGCATCTTCAAACTCCTGGCGACTTCACTGGGGATTAACCATGAACTTCAGTATCTGCGAAGCAACTCTGCTGGAGAATTTGCAACTGTTATCGACACAGAAAAGCTTGTAGCTGTTGGAAGTACTGAATGAGAGAATCGACTCAATAAGATACAACGATACCCAGTTGAACTCAATTCACCGACATCGAAACGTCGTGCGCGACCATCGACCGAACGACAGACTTAATCAGTAAACGTTGTGGCAATAGGGTAACATGTGGATCCTTCCCTGAACATGATTTCCCCAATCTTTTGCGTGGGAATAAGTGATTACTCGTCTAAGAGAGATGACTCTTGTGCTCGTGCCTGTTACCTGCAACAAAAGAATATGCACACATGCCCCAGGATATTGCGTGGTTTGAATCCACCATCCAGGATTATTCAACATTCAAAGTAATTTTAAATGTTTTTCTGCGCATGTTATTGTAAAGCCACCATGTTTTCAAATGCAATGTTTTATAAAAAATTCGGACGTTTTTGCAAACAAAGCAGTAACACAAAATAAGAAGCTTTTTACTGAAATTCAATTTATTGATTGAAAAATGCCTAGAATAGGCAATTACATCAGGAAGCAATCCCTGGAAAGAGGTGATCGCTGAAAATTGAGAAAAGAAACTATCCTAATGGCAATGTGAAAACGACATTCAAATGAGTTTCAATTCTGCTATGGCCAGTATATCTTCGAGACTCCCTGACCTTGCCTTCTGAGGAATGATCAGACTGATTCCTACCCTTTGGAATGTCAGTTTGTTGAAACGGTGATGGAGTACAGATAACTTAGACTATAGTCGTTCGCTTAAATCCCTCTTTTGCGTGGACCGCCCTTTCGGGTTTTCAATCCACCGGGATACCCTTTTTTGCCTGAGTTGTCCTTGCGGATTTTCAACTCACCAGGTGTACATTTTTTTTATTTTATCCCTAACTTTTGCCCGAACCTTTTATTCTGTTTTTGTGGTTCGCCGGGATGCCCTTTTTTGCCTGGACTTTTTTTTTCAGCGGGTCTATTCATGCGAAGTATTTTTTGACTACGTCTGAGTTGACAGGGGATGAAAAGTCTTCGTCGTCCATGGTTGTAAGTAATAAGGCTCCGCCCGAGAAGACCTTCTTAACCACGAATAGACCTTCATAGTTGGGAGTCCATTTGCCCTTGTGATCTGTACTAGGAGGAAGGATTCTTTTGAGTACCACATCTCCCACTTTGTAAACCCGAGGATGCACCTTTTGGTCAAATGCTTGCTTCATCCTCCGCTGGTATAACTGCCCATGACATACAGCTGCCAGTCTTTTCTCCTCAATAAGGCTCAACTGATTAAATCTGGCGCGAACCCACTCAACCTCGTCTAACTTGACATCCATCATGACTCTGAGGGATGGAAGCTCCACTTCAACCGATAGTACTGCCTCCATACCGTATACAAGTGAGAATGGTGTTGCCCCAGTGGACGTGCGTACTGACATTCGGTACCCATGCATAGCAAATGGTAGCATCTCATGCCAATCTTTATATGTGACAACCATTTTCTGCACAATCTTCTTAATATTCTTGTTGGCCGCCTCCGCAGCGCCATTCATCTTCGGGCGATACGGAGAAGAATTGTGATGTTAAATTTTGAAGTCCCGGCACAGCTCAGCCATCATTTTGTTGTTCAGATTAGAACCATTATCAGTAATGATTCTCTCGGGCACTCCATAGCGACAAATGATATCCCGTTTCAGGAAACGAGCTACCACCTGCTTAGTGACATTGGCATAAGATGCTGCTTCAACCCATTTAGTAAAATAATCAATGGCGACCAAGATGAAGCGATGGCCGTTTGAAGCAGTAGGCTCAATTTTCCCGATTATATCAATGCCCCACATTGCAAAGGGCCAAGGTGAGGACATGACACTCAACGGATTTGGAGGTACATGCACTTTGTCTGCATAAATTTGGCATTTGTGACACTTGCGGGCGTACTTGCAACAATCTGTCTCCATTGTTAACCAATAATACCCCGACCTCAATAATTTCTTAGCCATTGCATGTCCTCTAGCATGGGTACCGAAAGAGCCTTCATGCACTTCCTGCATTAACAGGTCTGCTTCGTGTCTATCCACGCATCTGAGCAGAACCATGTCGAAATTCCGTTTGTACAACACGTCATCTTGATTCAAGAAGAAGCTACCAGATAACCTTCTCAACGTCTTCTTATCTTTAGTAGATGCCCCAGGCGGGTACTCTTGACTTTTCAAGAAACACTTTATGTCATGAAACCATGGTTTGTCATCAGACGTTGCATCAACAGCAAACACAAATGCAGGTCTGTCAAGACGAGACACTTCAATCTTAGGTACATGGTTCCACCTTTGCACTTTGATCATGGAAGATAACGTGGCCAGGGCATCTGCAAACTTATTTTCATCCCGAGGAATATGGTACAGCTTCACTGTTGTGAAAAATGTCAGCAATCTCCTTGTATAATCTCTATATGGAACTAGATTTGCTTGGTGCGTGTACCAACTCCCTTTCACTTGATTGATTACCAAAGCTAAATCACCGAAGATATCAAGGGTCTTAATTCATAAATTAATCGCCTCCTCAATCCCCATTATGCAAGCTTCATATTCTGCTTCATTGTTGGTGCATCCGAAAGTTATTCGGGCAATGAAAGGCATATGAACACCTTCCGGAGTGATAAGAACTGCTCCAACTCCGCACCCATTCATGTTGACAGCCCCATCAAACATCAAAATCCATTTGGATTCAGGGTCTGGCCCCTCCTCCGGGAGTGATTCCTCGCAATCTTTTGCTTTGAGAAACATGATGTCCTCATTAGGGAAATCAAATTTCATGGGTTGGTAATCATCAATCGGCTGTTGCGCAAGATAGTCTGACAGGATACTTCCTTTGATGGCCTTCTGAGAAGTATACTGGATATCATATTCTGTCAAAACCATTTGCCACCGTGCAACTCTGCCTGTTAGCGCTGGTTTCTCGAAAATGTATTTGATAGGATCCATTTTGGAAATTAACAAAGTTGTGTGCCTGATCATATACTGCCTCAATCGCTTAGCAGCCTATGCAAGTGCACAACATGTCTGCTCGAGCATTGAGTACCAGGACTCACAGTCATTGAACTTTTTGCTCAGGTAGTAGATAGCATGCTCCTTCCTACCTGTCTCGTCGTGTTGACCGAGAACACAGCCCATGGAACCTTCAAGCACTGTCAAATACATTATCAAAGGCCTTCCTGAAACTGGAGGCATGAGAATTGGGGGTTCCTGCAAATATTCTTTTATCTTATCGAATGCCAATTGGCAATCGTCATTCCACATGACCGTTTGATCTTTTCTTAGCAGTTTGAATATTGGTTCGCATGTGGCTGTTAGGTGAGATATGAACCTTGCAATGTAGTTCAATCTACCCAGAAAACCACGAACCTCTTTTTCTATTCTCGGCTCAGGCATATCTTGTATTGCTTTAACCTTGGCAGGATCGACCTCAATTCCTTTTTCACTTACAATGAAACCCAGCAGCTTTCCAGAACGCACCCCAAAAGTGCACTTGTTAGGATTCAATCTCAAGCGGAACTTTCTCAACCTTTCAAACAACTTTTTCAGGTCAATCAGATGTTCTTCTTCTGTTCTCGACTTGGCAATCATGTCATCCACATAACATTCAATCTCTTTATGAATCAAGTCGTGAAATAATGTTACCATTGCCCGCTGGTACGTTGCCCCTGTGTTTTTCAACCCAAAAGGCATCACTTTATAATAATATGTACCCCACGGAGTAATGAACGTGGTCTTCTCCATATCCTCAGGCGCCATCTTAATCTGATTGTACCCAGAGAAACCGTCCGTAAACGAGAACACTGAAAACTGAGCTGTATTGTCAACCAGCACATCGATGTGGGGTAGTGGAAAATCATCTTTCGGACTAGCTTTGTTAAGATCTCGATAATCCACACACATTCTCACCTTTCCGTCTTTCTTTGGTACCGACACGATGTTGGCAACCCAGGGAGGATAGTTAGTCACAGCAAGAAACCCTACATCCCACTGCTTCTGAACTTCTTCTTTGATCTTTATGGCCATATCAGGATGAGTCCGACGAAGTTTCTGCTTGACTGGCGGGCATTTGTCTCTCAATGGCAGCCTGTGTACAACAATATCAGTATCCAACCTTGGCATGTCTTGATACGACCCGACAAAATATCAACATATTCACACAACATCTCAGTCAAAGCTTTCTTCACATCTGCTTGCAGGCTGGCGCCAATCTTGATCTCTTTCTTAGCATCCTCGGTACCAATATTGATGATCTCTATGGTCTCTTGATGAGGCTGGATGGTCCTTTCCTCTTGTTTTAACAATCTGGCCAGTTCCTCAGGGAGTTCACAGCCTTTCTCATCCCCTTATTTGGCTTGATAAATCGGTTTGTCAAAGTCATACATAGCCATAGCAGAACCGTTATCAATGGAATCCAAAGGATCAAGTCTGCATGAATGGATTCATGCTTTATTTTAGAATTTACTTCAAAACAAAAAGAAGCGAAACATTGCTATTTTATTATTTTTGTGCAAAAATGAAAGACAGAGAGCAAAATTTGAGTGCAAAACGTCCTTTATTGATGATTAAAATTGCAAATGCAAACAGGGTGGCCCTACAAATGAATCTATACGCCTTGGGCAGAGCGCAAGATTTTAACATGCATTATGATTAGAAAAACAAAGAAAATTACTCTGTTTGAAGAGTAACTCGGATGACTTCTTCAGCGGGCCAATTCTGCAATGATTGTCCTGGAGCACGTGAGCGTACACAGTTGTCTAAGTCACAGTCACTGTCAATGCCATCTTCTGTAGCCGCACAAGACTGATCTGGGTAAATGATTCCCCCACTGCTGAAAGTGATAGGTCCTCTGTTCTCTGCAACTGAATCCATAGAGGGTTGATAGCCAATACCAAACTTGTCCTCCTTCATTGGTGTCTCTATCAGCTTGCCCCAGCCCTGGACGTTGCCTGCTCTGACCACCTCGACGGCTTGCTTATAGGACGAAATGGATGTACCAGCTCTATCTGGTGTAGAGGAAGATTCAGTCACCTGATCAATATTCACAGCCTCAAATGACTGGCAAAGCATATCGTGGATTTCCCCATCCATCTCGACATACTTAAATGTGGACAAATGACTGACAAAGATGTCTTCTTCACCGCACACAGTCACCACTTGTCCTTCAAACTCATATTTCAGTTTCTGGTGTAAGGTGGATGTAACAGCCCCGGCCGCATGAATCCATGGGCGACCTAATAAGTAACTATAAGCAGGCTGTATATCAATCACGTGGAATGTAGATTTGAACACTTGCGGCCCAATTTGCACCGGAAATTCCACCTCACCAAACACAGATCTTTTTGTCCCATCGAACGCTCTGACAACCAACTCACTTGGCCTTAATATCAATCCATCAACTTCTAGCTTCATCAATGCCTTCTTAGGCAAGACATTGAGTGAGCAACCAGTGTCTACCAATACGTGAGACAACACTGCACCCCTGCACTCCATTGTAATGTGTAAAGCCTTGTTGTGGTTTCTTCCTTCAGAAGTCAAGTCTCTACTTGTGAACCCCAATCCGTGGCTGACATTGACATTAGAAATTACACCCTCCAGTTGATTAACAGTGATTTCATGTGGAACATATACTCTCTTCAACACTTTCAACAAAGCCTCCCGGTGCGCGTCAGAACACATCAACAATGACAAAATTGAAATCTTCGAGGGCATCTGGTTTAGTTGATCGACAATCTTATAATCACTTTTCTTTATTATCCTCATGAACTCTTCTACCTCATTGTCAAAGGTAATCTTTGTCTCTGTTTCAGGCACATGCACACTCTCAACCACCTGTTTTCCTTTAGCTTTTGTCGCACCCTTAACTTCTTTATCACTGCGCAAAGTTTGGGGAGCAAACAATCTTCCGCTTCTTGTAAAGCCTCCTACACCACCCACATTATCAATATTTGAACTGGCTGATGTCCTGATTTCCTATTTTTTCCCTTCGTAGTACACGTCTGCCCCATAGTGCCATGGGATTGCCTTCATAGATGTAAACGGAACAGGTCCTGGTACCATAATGGTAACAGGACTAGGTCTTTCTTGCACGACACTTGCTACTGGAGCTATACTTGCAGGCACCTGAATTTCCGCAGGAGTATAATAAATGGTCACAGTTGACACCTCATCAGTATCTTTCACAATCTGGTCAAACTGTAGATGGCCCTCGTTGATCAGATTCTACAGACCAACTTTCAATTTAACACAGCCATTCTCTTGACTCATACACTCAGAACAATCTTGGTCACAACCTGGGAACACCTGTCCCTTCAACAGACGATCTTTTACAACCAACAAGGAAGTCTTCACCTGATTGATATCTGCTACCAAGTTTAACCTCTTTCCGTCTTCTATAGCATGTACATCTGCCACACCATGATCAGGCATGGGGTTCTGGAGAACATTAGGAGGTAGAGAGAAATTGATTGCTTTAGCATCGATCAAATCTTGTACTTTATTCTGAAACGCCCAACATTTCTCAGTAGTATGCCCCTGCGCACCCGAATGGAAATCACAGCGAGCGTTGACATCAAAATTAGGTGGCAAGTTTCCAGCAGCAGGAGCTTTCATAGTACGAAGCTCAACCAACTTTAATTTGAGTAACTGGGGTAACAATGCTGAATAGGTCATAGGGAGAGGGTCAATTTTGCGGTCCCTCTGCCTAGATCTTTGTTGGAAAGGAGTTTGCTGCTGCTGTTGTTGAACCTGTTGTTGGGGTTGCTGCTGCTGAATAGCTGGTGCTGGGATCGTCACTGCCCCTACTTGATGATAAGCTTGAGAACGTCCTCTTCCTCGTCCTCTATATACAACATTTGTATCACCTTCTCTTCTTTTCTGAACACTAGCAAAAGGTTTCTTCGTCCCAGAGGAACCAGCCCCACTTACATCTTGAATCTTTCTAAGCTTCAACAGACTCTCGATCCTTTCACCCGCAATCACAATGTCAGAAAATCCTGTTGATGGACAGGCAGCCAATCTATCAAGGAATGCCCCTTGCAGGGTGCCCATAAACATATCTGCCATTTCTTTATCTAGAAAAGGAGGTTGAACCTGTGCAGCCATCTCTCTCCACCTTTGAGCGTATTCCTTGAAACTTTCCTTAGCATTCTGCGACAACCCTTGCAGTTGAGTGCGGTTGGGCGCCATGTTGATATTGTACTGATATTGCTTTAGGAATGCTTCTGCCAGATCCTTCCAACTTCTCACAGCAGCTCTGTTCAATTTCATATACCAGGTCAACGATGCTCCAGCCAAACTGTCCTGAAAATAATGCATCCATAGCTTCTCGTCATCAGTATGGGCTGAAATCATCCCAAAATAAGCCTGAATATGTGTCTGGGGACACATATTGCCATGATATTTGTCAAAAGTGGGCGGCTTGAATTTGTGAGGAATTCTGACTCCTGGTACCAAACCCAGATTGGTGACATCAATGCCCATAGAATTCTTGCATTCCATAGCCCGTATCTTCTTAGCCAACTCATCGTACCTTTTGTCATTAGGATTACCCATCTCAGCATCCACTAGGGTGAACTGGTCTTCCTGAGCATCTTCTTGAATACCGCCAACATTTCTGCCATTTCCATTACCCAGATTGCTCACAGGAGGAGGATTGCCAACCGGAGGAGGAGTGGCACGGGTCTGCGAATTATCAACCTGATTACCTCCTGGTGTAGTCTTTGGACGCTCGACCAGAAGCCTCAATCTCTCTTGAGTTTATGCCATACCAGTCATGAGAGTCATGAACTGGTCCATGCCTGCCCTCATTTCAGCCAAATCATTCTGCATTTGATCCATAGTCCTTGCTTGATTTCTTCGAGTTGAGTATCGGTGTACATGATTCTCAGCTATAATTCCTGAAACCAAATAAAGGTTAGAGATCTCCTGCAACAAGTACCTGCAAAGCAAGCAACAAAATGCAAAATGATATGCAATGCAATGCAATGTTTATTCATTTTGAGGCATTCCTTCCTTCGATTCCAGTTTGACCGAAAGGGAACAGTGCATACTCCCGCAATTGCTAACAGTGACAGAACATCAGAGGTACATATTAATAATTCAGAATACCCATCATACGGCCCAGTGAGTGTGTGAATCATTGTATAATTTGACAAAGAATCCACCTCAATAATGCCAAACAAAGCCAATAGCATAAATGAAAAAAAACCCCAGCCAGGTGTGGAGCAGTCAAATACAAATTGTTCCTGAACAAATACAACTGAATAGCATGAATACAAACAAAAGAAAACCCATCAACAAGCCTGATGGTGATTCCCTAGAATAACAACAACACAACTCAAACACTGAGCCCATATAAATCTTCCCGGACCTCCTTGAGAAGCGCTTCAGCAACTGGATCATTTGGGCGCTCGGTAAGACTTTTGATCAGTTGACTCCTTAACTTGACAGCTTCTTCTAGCTTTCGGATTTGATATTTAACAGCTAGCTCTTTGGCTCTCTTTACTCCAGCGCGGATCTTCAGATCTTCGATATCTTGATTAGCTGAACTTAGTTGCTGGAGAAATTCACTTTCTTTGCTCCTCAAATTTTTCCTCAACTCGTCATTTTCAGCCCTGATTCTCGCCTTGATCTCCCTCCGGCATTCGGAAAACTCATCCCATCTCTGTTGTCCCTTGGCAAGGGCATTCTCAGACTTGGTCAACTGCTCATTGATGCGCTTGCACGCCTCTTTTAGTGCCATCTCATTCTGTTTGGCCTTGCGAATATAGATGGTGTCTTCAGCCATTCTTTTCTCATTCGCCTCATGACGCTCAGCCAGCTTTTGCAGTTCATATTCAACATTACGCTTTTCACAAAGCGTCTTTCTGAGTCCTTCGCTTAGTTTCTCATTCATTTTGACTGTCTTATCCATCTCCACTTTAAGCTTGTTATATTCAGCAACGCTTATCATGGTCACCGGTTCTACAGCAACTGGATCTGACGGTCTTTCCTGAGAAAACGGCAAAAGAGTGATCTGAACTCTTCTTTTCAACCAGACATCAAATTGAGAAGAAGACACATTGTTGCACCTGCTGAAGACAACTTTACCCTTCGTTTTCAAATTACCCCAAGCTCCAACCGCTTGCCTTACCAACAAAAGATTATCCTTCACAGGGAAAAAGAAAGATTCCTCCAAATCACTGTCCTTCGGAGGCTCTATTAAAGCAAACCCTAACTGTCTCCTGAGAATAACAGGGTTGTAATTGATGCAACCCTTTATTCCCAAGAGTGGCACATTAGGATGTCTTCCACAGCTACTGACAAAATCTCCACCCATCGTCCTTTGATTGAACCAACGAATGTCCTTTGCTGTCAACTGAATCATCCTCTTAGCCTAATTCTTTGCAAGACGAGGATCCAAAAAGGCCTCTGAATTCGATAAATGACTCATGAGCCACTTATGGAACAGAGGTGCGCAACATCTAACCAAACCTCCTCGTTTCTTCTCATTTTTAAAATGCACAGAATAGTACAAATCACCCAGGAGTGTAGGTATAGGATTCTTCAGCACAAAAATATGGATTGCACTCATGTCCACAAACTTAGGTTCATCAGCAAACAACATAATTCCATAGATGCTCAAAGCCAGGATTGCACAAACGGTTTCCCACTGAGACTTAGCAGCACATTCTTCAGCTTTGGCAACCAAGAAGTCCAAATGCAAACCAGATAAACCTCCTTTGGTGGCGAGGTTATCTGCTACCACAGGTACGCCCAGGTGGAAGGCCTTAGCTATCTCTTCAGGCTTTGGAGGGCGCATGTCAGAGTTGAAAGGAATCTGGTGTTTGAGAGACACACCTAGCAGCAGGGCATACTCTTCTAGCATCGAAGCCAATTGAAAATCCGAGAAAGTGAAGCACCTTAGCTGTGGGTCATAAAACTGTAAGCACGTATGGATGACACTCCTTTCTGAAGCATTCAAGTCAACAACCACAGTCATAATCTCCCCATAAGCCTTTCGGAACATACCCACATGGTCTGGAGTAATAAGAGAAACCATCTTTCGTAACTGTCCCACCTTTGTGTCAACGAAAGTATAATGCACATTGTTCTTCCTGGGAATCTCCATAGCTGCAAAAGGGAACTGTCAACTGGAATCGAAAGGAAGTATACCCTGCAAATGAATAAACATGAAGGTTAAATGCAAGAATGCTAATGATGATATGTATGCAAGGGCATGTGATCAGTGCTGCACAAATAATGCTGAACCCACTGTACTGCAGTCTGAATTCGGTGAGATACACAAAACCAGGATAAGAAGTCCAATAACAAATCCATAACAAAATGTGAGTTGATCAGGATCACAGATTCAGTAACAAATCCAGAACTCATAAGAAAACCGGGTATTCTGAAAGTCAAGGGTTCCTGCACACCTGTAAACAATCCCCCCACTCTCACATGTATGTACTAGAAAGTGAGGATCCTCAAATTCGAATCTCGGAATGAGAAGCAATAGCATATTCAGCCTGAAGGATACAATGCCACCGCGAAACAAAGAGATCGTCCTCTGATTCACCTCAAAATAAAGAGGGGTCATCCTAAAAGGTCATCCAGACTTAGCAGCTCTTCCAGATAGCTCTACCATCGTGGAAGATCCACAACGCAGAATTCTCTAGAGAGAACCACATCCAGATTGTGTTTCATATTCCCTCCTCGAACCGAGATGGAACGCGAGAGGACATGAAACACACTAAACATAAGTGCACTCAGGCCTGTGTATTGGGCCTATCTATCAGAATACCCCATCCCGCCAAACAGAAAATAACACAGCACAACATAATACAGTATATGAAATGAAAATGCTAAAATGCGGTAAATACAGTAAATAACAATACAGTAAAAATAGTAAAACAACAACATACAACATCCAAGTAAACACCCAATGAAAGAAAGACAGACAAGCGCTAGGATTGACTCGCTAAGGAAACCAGAGATTCTGGGTTCGGTCCCCAGCAGAGTCGCCAGCTGTCGCTCCTGGTATTTTCATCCAGGTACAAACGCGAAAGTGGCATGAAACAGAGTCGCCAGCAATGTGTATTTATCCCAAGGGAGGGAAAGGAAACACTACGTAAACCTGAGAGAAAGGATAAAGCATGGTCTTGCGACCAAGAGAAACTGGGTTCGGGAGTCGGTTATGTGAAGGGAAGGTATTAGCACCCCCACGCGTCCATCGTACCCGATGGGATCCACGCTTGATTGTCTCGATCAAAGGGTGTAGGAAACTGGAAAAAAGACTGGAAAAGGAACAGGAAAGAGAAAGAGAAACAAATGTAGGGAAAATAAAAGAAGTGCTCGAATGGGCCCTACCCCACTGCCTACGTATCTCATCGGGAACATGAGAATCAAAGCGACGTAGTTCCCCTCAACGAGGGTCGCTTTGTTTGTGCTTTTTAGTGGAAACGTCAGAGTGCGCGTTCTAGCACTTAGGTGTTGCAGCTCGCTGTAGGGAGACTTAGGCGTTACCTGTTTGCGGTAGAACGGACTTGACGAGTCCTTAAGGAATGAGTGAATGAATAGATGAGAAGAGAAATCCCGAAGGAAAGACCTTATTATTTGTTTGAAGTTTTTTAGAAAGAAATGTTTTGATTGTCTTTGTGTTTATAACGCACATTGTATTTAAGTCCCTCATGTAAGATCGAATGCCTCACATATCGACCCGAGATGGGATGTACGCTAAACATTCTAAGAAAATGAGAGAAGATCCCTCACTATCTCATTCTCACATGAAAGGCTCAAATACAATATTTGTTTTGCCTTTATTAAGTGTTTTTACTTTTGTTTGAAGATGAGAAGAAGAGACTCAAATGCGGAGTAAAGGTAAAAACTAAGGGGACTAAGACTCACCCTAATGTTAGCATGCTTGGAGACCCTATGGTTAATGTGGTTTAAGAAGTCTAACCCTAAAAGAAAGGAGAAGAAGAAGGTAGAAAGCAACTTACTTCCAAGATGGAAGTTAAGTTATTTCTAAGAGGGAAGAAAAAAGATTATGAAAACAAAGCATTATTAAATGCTTAAACAAAAAAAATTGAATGATTAAAAGATGAAGGAAGAAATTTGAATGTGGATGTATATCCACACTCAAGTGACTTACCATTAGCCCCTGAAATGGTTAGTACAATTATTCACAAGTGAAGAAACAAGTTAAGATGAACAAGTAAAGCTTAAACGAATCAATAACCAAAGTAAAAGCATCTTAAAGGTTAAGGGAAGCACAAAGTCAGAATGCACATCATAAGAGTGTTCTCTAATAATATGAGAGCAAACACAAATCAAATGCACACAAACAATGTCTTAAATCACAAAGAAATGCATTATGAAAGAAATAGATAAAGAATGAGTGGATATGCAAAGTGATCATGCAATAATGCTTCAAGTAATGTCCAAAGTCAGAATGGGGATAACCTAAACATGTGCCTAAACATGATATACAAATGTCATATGAGGCATACAATCAAGCATCCAAGCATTAAGAGTGATTAGGAGAAGAAGTGAGAAGATATGAACATGAATTTAACATGGAAAGAAGTTACTTAAGGCATAAGTCAAACAAAAAAAAACAAGATGAAATTCAAGTATCAAAGTTAGAAGTGATATGACATATTAGGATGGATATAAGATGCACAAGGCAATCACATTCAAGCAATTACAAGTCATTTAGAAACTAGAAGAAAGAGAAACATGCATTTGGATGCAACATTTTCAAGTATGCAAAGTAAGACATGAATGGCACATGGGATGAATGTAATGCTTTAAAGTCAGAAGCATACATCATATGAGATGCAAATGGATAGTATGACATGGCATCAACAAACCAATTACAAGTCAAGTTGAAATTTAGATGAAAGAGGATGAGTAATTAGGTCTAAAGGAAACATGTGAAACAAGTATTGAACATGTACACAAAAAGACATCAACTTCAAACTAATGACCTATAATTTCATTCAAAAGACCTATAATGATCTAAACATGGCTCAAGAAGTCAAGAAGAAATGATATCATACAATGGCACAAGTGCCTTCTCAAGCAAGTAAACAAACATGGTCACAGAAGTTCACAAAAAGGGACCTCAAACAAGAGTCACCAAAAAAATACCAAACATGATTGAAAAATCAACAAAATAGGTCTAAAGAGACCTCAACTAGAGACAAATATCATCCCAAAAGATCATACAAAGAATCACAAATAAACTCAATCAAACAAGCATGGTAAAGTTATTAGGATTTCACATGATCATGCACAAAGAAAAGACTAAAAAATGATGCAAAGATGATTTTAAAAATATGAAAAAAATGTTTTTAAATGCTTCAAAGTGTCCTTTAAAATATACCAAAATAATGAGGATCAAACTATGTACCAATGATGAGAAATAAAATCAGCAATGCAAAGTGTTCACACATGAAATATTTCAAAAAGAAATTTAAACAACAATTAATTCAGATGCAAAAAATAATAGAAAAATGGAAAATAAAATTTGTAAAAATTTTATAAAACTATGAAGATGATTCATGAATTTTATTATGATTTTTAGAAGTGTTTTACTATTTTTAAAAATAAAAAATGAAACAAGATATGCAAAACAAAACAAAAATGACATAACATGAACAGGGGGTGCAATCAGAGTAATTCCACGTTCAAAATTCACAATGGGCTCGGAGTGGGGGTGCATATATTGATTTGAGTTCAGTCCAATTACCAACATGTATGCGTGTGATGCAGTGTACAATCATTCACCATGAGGATGCAATCATAACCATACAATGAATCAAATCACATGATCTAACGCACCACATATCACGCGCAGCAAAGCAACCATGCACATGCACTCACAAGAATATTCAGATTAAAAATAAATTGCATGCGTGATGCACATGACTTCATTAATGCGTTGGCAACACACCAACCATTGGATCATTTTGATAGGATCAATCACACATGATGAACGGATCATACTGAAAGCACACAATAATAACCATGGAATACATGCACTCAAACACTCAGGTTATGAAAGAATTTTAATGTGTTGGCAACATATCAACCACACGATGCACAGATCAAACGGTCACAATTCTAACATGCAAAACCCTAGAATTAAAACTCACCGGCCGGAGAAGGACCTCCGGTCATCTTCTCCGACGAGCAACCACCACCTGCAAACTTCAATTTTCACAGAAATGCACAATTCGCATACCAAAATGAAGAGGAAGTAATGGGGATCAAGAATACACAATTATTGCTCATAGATCATGCACATACAACCCGAACCGAGCCAAAACAATTTGCCCTAAAATCACACCTAAGCTCCTAAAGAGCCTATCAACTAGCCAGGACTCACGCATGGCTTCTAATAAGTCATAAACACCATGAAAACGAGCTGAATTTAGTAGAAAAAGATTGAGGAAAAAACCTAAAACTATGAAGAACTTTGAAGTACTTGAGAAAACCAGAGAACTTGATATCTTGAGCTTGTAGAACTTCAAGTTTAAGCAAAATAAATGCCTCTTGATTTGGAGAATGCAGAGAAGAAAACAACAGCTGCAATGATGCTGAGTTTGGAGAAATGAATTGCTTCTTGAATGTTCTTGATTGATAGACACCAAATGATGAAGATGATTGAGAAGAAATAGTGAAATCATGTGAGATCTGAGTGAGAGAGTAGAGAGAGTTTGAGAGTGTTTGTGGAAAAATGAGAGTTGAAAATCAAAATGTGAGTGAAATGTGAATTTATATGCGTGGTTTAGAAGTTAACTCTAATGGTTAAATGAGTGAGTTAGGTGAGTCAAAGCTTGGTTAAATGAGTTGTCCCTAACTAACTGAGTCAAGTTAGTTAGGGCGAGTTGGAGAGTGGAGCTGTGGTGTGGAAGGTGTATGATGTTATGATAAAGGTTGATGAGAGTGAATGGTGATGATGAGGTCACGGCTGCAACAGAAACTTGTCCAACAAGTTTTATTTTCCTTTCTCATGTATGACATAGATTATGGCAAGTATATGTAAGGATAGTGGTGTGTTCAAATGAGGAAACAAAGTACATGAGTTGCTTAATGGATGTCTGAACCAAATCGTGTACAAAGAGCTATCAATGCATCAGTGAAGAATAAGGTGGTTTGTAGATGAATATCTCCATATTCAGTGGATGGGTTAATGAGTTTTTGAGGTCAATGGAAAGAGGAGGTGTAATACTACAAGTTTGGTATCCAACAAGGTTGGAAATAAAGCTTCTAACTTGCTCAAAAGTGACCTGAAACATTGGAAATCAAGACTGGTGTGTAGCGAGCGACTTGGCCCTTAGGCAAGGCATAATGACTTAGGGAATTTTCAGCATGATCACACTAACTTGGACCCATCCTAACCATCTCATAACTTGCTCAAATGAAAATTTGTCCAACATCAAAGTTGAAGAGGACATTGAGATGAACAGCTTTGATGTTCAACAATTTTTCATTTGGAGCCTCCATCATTGAGAAACGTGGGTGAACATTTGGCACACCAAGTGTTTGTTAAAATGATGGCCGGTGGGCTTGGTCACGCTTGGTCATGACTTGGTTTGTGACCTAGTTTTGCCAAACTTTGGTTGATCATATCTTCCTCAATATTGATCCAATGGAGATGTTCTTTATATGGATTTGAAGCTTAGAACATGAACTTTAATTGGCTCAACTTGGGCCTGAAGTTTGGAGCTTTTATCTTGAAAAAAGAGAGCCTCAAAGTGTGGTGCAAGATGGTCCAAAGTTGCCATTTCTAGAAACCCTAAAGTTTCTATTTTTGGCAGTTTTGTAAATTCTTGATTTTTCATTATTCCTCCCTCATTTCTTGATCAAATTTTGTCCAATGAACATATGTAACATGAATTTGACCTTAAAAAGTCAGGAGTTGACTTTTTTCACTGCACAGTTGACTTTTTCCCCAATTTCTTGATTATCAAGCAATTGATCAATTGAAACCCTTCTGAAACCCATTGATGAGCAATTTTCCATCCATATACACTTAAGAACATAAGGAATACCATAAGATCAAGTCTTGACCAAAAAATCAGAGACAAACTAATTTTAGGTCAAACCCTAATTTTGGCCCCCTCTGTTTAGGAGGAAATAACACATCCTCCAAATCCAAATTCCTCTGAATATGATGTGTATCCTCTCAAGCAATGATGAGATATACCATTTGGAGGTGATAAGAACTCAAAGAGCTTGCCCCTTTGGGGGTCAAATCCCAATTTTAGACTGCCTTGTGTAGGAGATTATGCACTGCCCAATCCTCTTGATGAATTCTCCTCTCTTCATGCCTTGTGGGATTAATGGAGATGATATATGATGTAAGAGACCTTTTAGGATTGTTTGAAGACCCTTGGTTCTTGTTCCCTTGCTTTGGATGATCAACACCTTTGAGAATCACTGATCCCATGCCCTTATGCAAGATGCAATGCAATGCTCTATGTTTTATTTTTCTATGCTTGAATGCAATGCAATGAAATGAAGGCTCATGCTAAATGATATGAAAATGAGAGGGCAAATTTTAGGGTATGACACCAAGATCTTTCCATTTGATTGGAATTCTCCTACCTTATGATCCCCCACTGCTCTCCTCAATTATGCTCTTTAGCTCCTCTCCACTAGGTTTCTTTTTCCCAATGACCTCCTTCATGAATTTCTTATATAGGGCATTTGTTCAAGAGCTTTGAAGAAGGGCATATTAATCTCTAACTTTTTGAACAATGAGCTGAATTTCTCAAAGTCTTTTTCTTGTATCTCCTTCTTTGTCACTCTTGAGGGGTACGGTAACTTGATCTTAGGTTTAACTGCTTCCTTTTCTTTTCTCTTCGGTTGGTCTGATTTCTTCTGGCTCTATCTGACTTTCTCGCACTTCCAGATCCACCTCTATACACTGATACTCATTGGTTCCCCTCTCTTCTTCTTCTGTAACTTTTTGGCTCCTTGTGGTAACAACATTGACATTCTCATGATTCTTCGGATTGGGTATTGTGGTGCTTAGAAGGGAGCTTAGTGCTTGAGAATTTGCAACTTGTTGAGCTATCTGACCTAATTGAACCTCTAGATTCTTTATGGAGGTTGTGGTATTCCTATAGCTATTATGGGTCTCTTCTTGAAATTGCATGTTATGAGCTGCCATCTTCTCAATGGCAATCTCCCATTGTGCTTTCTGGGGGGCCTGTTGATGCTGTGGGTATTGGTGTTGATTCTGATCGTTCCAGGAGAAGTTAGGATGATTCTTCCACCCTGGATTATACGTTTGAGCCTATGGATTATTCCGCTTCAGGAATTTTATCTGTTCAATTTGTTGTGGAGTCGCAACACAATGTGCAGTATAATGGGGTCCACTACAAATCTCACAACTCATGGGTTGACCAGTTTGAACTTGTGCCACATTTTGGGTACCCACTATCATAGCCTTTAACCTTCTTTCAACTTCCGCAGCAATCTGATCTTCTACCTTCACAAGTTGATTATTCAACTTCAAGTCAATCACACCCTTAGATTTACTCACACTTCGATCATATAACTCCAAATGTTCGTTGGCTGCAATAACTTCAATAATTTTCTTGATACCAGTCGCGGTGGTGAAGTTGGATGATCCACCAGCAGCTGTATCAATAAGTTGCTTAGTTTTCATTCGGAGGCCATTGACGAACACCTGCATCTGCCCAGTTGTATGCGTCTCCGAGAGATTCTCCGTTCTTTTGTTTAAAGTTCACAATATCATTTCTTTTTCGGATATAAACAGAGGCCGGGAAATACTTATTCAGAAATTCCTTCTCCATCTCTTTCCAAGTGGTAATACTCCCAGCAGGTAACGAGTAGAACCACTCTTCAGCCTCTTCCGCAAGAGTGAAAGGAAACATTCTTAACTTCTTTGCTTCCTCCGTGTGCCCCTCAATCTTGAGAGTTATGCTCATAGTCAGAAATCTTTGCAGATGTTTGTTGGCATCTTCATTAACCTTTCCGGTGAAAGGTCTCCTCTCAAGTTGAGTGATGGTGCTAGGATGCAGCTGGAAATTCGGCACATTCACCGGTTGGTTCACAATGGTCAACCTACCAGCCAGTGCATTTGCCCCACCGTAATCGCCCAGAAGTCTCTCCGTTGGTTGATTTCCAGCCATAATCACAGTATATCTATCCGCCTCTGAACCTATTTCTGAACCTGAATCTGATTGTTCTGAGTGAACATAAACTTTTTCTTCTTCTGGTGTTTGGACTGACGGTTCTGCTTCTGAAGCGGCCAGTCTTGCTTGTCTACGCCTTGCGTGTAAAGTTCATTTGATTTCTGCGTCAAAATTAAAATTTGCTGAGGGTTCTCCTCGCATAAAAATATTAGACGCAGAATAGTAATAACAGTAATAATTCAAAAGTTATAAAATAAAAATAAAAAATAAAAATTTAAATTAGAATTACAGAAAAATAAAATTTTAATCACAGTGACAAAATTTCAATTGAATTAACACACGAACTTATAATTTGGCAGTCCCCGGCAACGACGCCAAAAACTTGATCGGAAAAATAGCAAGTGTACTATTTTTATGTATGTAGTAATAGTAGGGGTTATCCCCAGAATCGATCTCTCGAGGACTGCGTGTAATTATCAGTGTAGATGTTATTTTAATTGAACAAAAATTCCTTAAGGGTTTGTTTGTTTTGAAAATTATAATATCAATTAAGAAAATAAGCAGAATGAATAAAATGACTTAGACAAATATGAGAAGCTATTATAGGGAGAGTGTATAAATTGCTCTACAATAAACCCAATTATCATTCAAAGAGACATGCATCAACCCTTAGCTTACCAAATCTTATTAGTATTTTTCCTTAATTCCTTAACAGAAAAACCTTTGATATTCTCCCTTGACCCTAATTCCTTAGAGATCTCGGAATAACATCAAGCAATAGTTTTGACAAGATTTTTAAAGGTTATTACGGGGTATCCTCATTCCTAAGCAATATCTACTGCAATATTATTTTACAAAAGCATTAGGTTGGTTTGTCCGACCTAACCCTAACCGTAAATCAATTTCAATTGGTCCGATTGAAAAAGCATTAAGAACATCACAAAATAAAAGCTTAAAGGGAAAAGCATAATCTCATAGAATAATTCAAAATAGGTTCATTACATTGCAATTTAGGGACACCCCCTAGCATTGGGGGGTTTAGCTACTCATAGTACTAAAAGAAATTACAATATAAAAAGTAGACATTACAATGGTAATCAGATGAATTTGATCTTCAATTGTTGGATCTCATGAAAAATCTCCCTCCTCCGAATCACTTGATCGCATGAAAAACTCTAATGTAAAAATTGTACGTAAAAGCAAAGTGTTTTCTCTTTTCCAAATAGTAGTCTAAATAGTTACAGATCACATAACAGCACTCGAAATGCCCAAAATACCCCCCGGAGTCACAACACAAAAATCTAAAAAAAATCAGAAGATGTAGCGTCTTGGCTAACACGGGCCGTGTCAGCTGACACGGGCGGCCGTGCTGGCTCCCTGGCATCATGATAGAAAAATATTCACTCCAAACCTGCTGACACGGGCCGTGTCAGGCGACACGGGCACCCGTGTCAGCCCACTGCCAAACCACAAAATATTTGCTCTTTTGATCCCCAGCTGACACGGCCCGTGGCAGGCCACTGGTTCCCTTCTAAAACCTTTCCGAATGCTTGCGATTTTTCTCGTTTTTTCTTTCCAATTCCTCATGAATGTTTATATGAACCTGAAACACTAAAGAACACAACCAAGGCATAAAATACGGTAAAAGAGATGTAAAACAAATAAACAATGACAAAATATTGACTAAAACAAATAGTGAAATAACATATGAAAACCACCGATCACTGGGCCTGTGACGCTTTTGATATTCACACCTCCCTTGTTTGAGCCCACTTGCGCGTACAACATGTTTTCTTTTGTTTATGATAATTGCTTTTGCACCCATATGCCATGTTCATTTGTATATTTGTTTTTTTTCTTTTCTTTTCAATTTGATTTTTATTTTAATTGTTAAAACCACTTTAAAAATCAACAAAAATATGTTTCTGATTGTTTGACATGTTGATATTTTTTTATTTTTTTATTTTATTTTTCCATTTATTTCTTATTTTATTTTGAATTTAAATTGAAAGGTGTTGACATATTTACCCTTGAATTAGGGTTTGTGTTTTGGATGACTTTGCCATGCCTTCTTAAGCTGATTTTTTTTACCATGTCTTGATACTTGATTGAGGAATGTTTGAGTGTCATATTGTTGACTTGACGATCAATTCTTGTTTGTTTTCCATATGGCTTTTGATGCTCCTCGATTGTTGCTCAACTAGCTTGATATGTGTGATGTTTTGATCCATTTGATGATGAAATTTTGTGATTCTTGTTGAGATCTTTTACACATTCATTCTTGATGGATATAGCATAATTTTGAGAATTTATTTGGATTTTTATAAGGCATGCTTCTATTTTTGGTTGATGCTTGCATGTGGTTTGATTTTGAATGAAGCATGTTTGATACTTGACCTAGTTTGGATCTTTTTTATCACTTGTGCTTAAGTGAATCTTTAAATGATTGTTTGATGTGATCATGTACTATTTTAACTTGTTTGTGGATTTGGAATCATTCTCATTTGATCATTTTCCTATTTTTGGTTGATTTTCCAAGATGACTATGTTTTGGCCTTACTCCTTGGATGTTTTTGAACTAGTTTCTTTGTGATGCCTTCTCATATGATCTAATGAATGCTTGGGGACTCTTGTTTGCTTTGAATAACATGTGTAAGGTTTTGATCCTCTTGATATGGTGTCCTTTGTGTGATTTTTTCTCACTTCTTGCCTCACATGATCTTTTGTTGCTTGCATGAATGACTTAAGTGAATGTTTGCTTAGTTTTAATACATGTTTTGAAGTTGAACCTTGATGTTTCTTCTTGCCATTCATGAGTTGATGTTTGGATTGATATACATGACTATGCTACTGCCTTGCTTGAGTTCATGCCTTAATCTCACATGTTTGTCCTTTTGAGGTGTGCTTTACATGATCTTTTTGTGAACAAATGTTTGTTTGTGGTTAAGATGCATGCCTTGAACTTTCTTGCTCTTCCTTTGATCATTGACATGAGATAAATGTGACATGACTTTATTGGTGCCCCATCTTGGTTCTCATATCATTTGACCTCACTTCACTTTGCTTGATGATTGATAATACTTCTTGTTTGGTTTTAAGTCATTAGTGTGTTCATTAGTGCTTTGCTTTGCCTAATTGTTTTGACTTCCATTCTTGAAGTTTGTTTTGAAGTGTATACATTTAATGTTGGTGTTGGTCTTAATTGATTAGATATGATGCTTTCATTGCTCATTACTTGTGTTCATCTCATCTCTTGAATTACTTAATGTTGCATCTTCTCCTTCATCTCTTACTTCTTTCTTCTCCCCTCAATCTTAAGACTTGTTTAAGTCTTAGATTTGCTTTTATTTGTGATTGATTAGAGTAATGTTTACTTATGTTTCTTCACATGATCCCTTAGGATTCCTAGCTCGACTTAATTTCCGATTAAGTTTGAGGTAGGAGAGACATTAGGCTTTCAATCCACGTATGCTAACATTAGGTAGAATTCCCCTTCTTACCTCAACTATAGGGCCACCATTGCATGATAACTTCTAGGATGGAGATCCCTTAGTTGTTTTCTTTCCAACCTTTGAGTCATCTCATCTCATCTAAAAAACAAGTCCAAAACAATTAATAAATACAACGAGTATTGTGCGCCACGAGCCTTAAGTACATGGGAAATGAAGAATGAGGGGTCTCCATTCACTTTTCTAGAGTGTTTAGCATACGTCCCATTGGGGGCGACCATGCGACGTATTCGCTCCTATGCCATAGACTTTAGTGCAATACAAGTTACAAACTAACTTAACTCACTTCTGTCTAAAAAACAAAAACCAAGTTCAAATCATTTTTATCCTTCGGGATTGTTGGGTTTCAAATCATTTTCAGAAAAGAGCACGTTATTTCCGTTCAGTCGCAAACATGCATCGACCCTAACTTCCGGATGCGAACCTAACATCGGTCATAAAAAACACTTACCGTGGTAGGTCGAACTACGACTGCTCTGACTTCCTCTTTCTCGTTAGAATGAGGATATGTAGGCACAAGACGGCGATGTCTTGGCGAGCAACCTCCCCCTTCAGTGCGTAGTCCATTGAACTACGTCGAATCTGATTCTTCGTTCGTCCACGAAGATACGTAGGCATAGGATTGCGATAATCCTTGCGAGTTCATTTT
This sequence comes from Lathyrus tuberosus, assembly GCA_022829125.1. Lineage (NCBI taxonomy): Eukaryota > Viridiplantae > Streptophyta > Magnoliopsida > Fabales > Fabaceae > Lathyrus > Lathyrus tuberosus. The sequence goes on along the minus strand of JALAZF010000306.1, from coordinate 5,161,561 downwards.
TATTTTCCCTTTTCATGCCCCCTTTCTGTTTAGCAGTAGGATTTAGATAACTCACCCTTTGATTAGACAACAAGCGTGGATCCCAGCGAGTACGATGGACGCGTGGGGGTGCTAATACCTTCCCCTCTCGTAACTAACTCCCGAACCTGGACTATAGCTGCGATGACCATGTCTTCCCCTTTCTTCAGGTTTCTTCGATCATTTCCTTTCCCTGCATCGGGATAAGTAACGCTCGGTGGTGACTCTTCTGTTTTGTTTTCGCCGGTTGTTTTTTCGCAGGTGCGACAGCTGGGAAAAAGAGGTTCCCTATGCGAGTCAATCCTAGCGCTTGTCTGTTCTTTTTCTTGGGTGTTTATTTATGTGCATTATTTGTTGTATATTACTGTATTTTACCGCATTTATTGCATTTTGATTATTTGTTATCATATTGCTTTGTTGCTGTTGTGCTGTTGGGTGGGTTGGTTCCATGAGAGATAAGCCCAATACCCAGGCTTGAGTATACACCTAGGATTAGAGTGGAAAGTAGTGTGACTTGTGTGGCATCTGGCCAGACGTAGTATACATGAAAATTCCACATCCCGACGAGGTTTTCTTTGGTGATGTTCTATCCTGCGCGTTGGGGTAGACGATAGAATGCAACCTAGAGAGCTGTCGACTCTGGCGACCATTCCCGAGAACTCAGTTGAGGCACTCCTCCCAAGAGGTACTAATGGCAGACCAAAAATGGCAAACCCATTATGCTTCTTGATCCGAGGACCCGAGGCTGAGAACTTGCTATAGGATGACCTTTTTGAGGGGAATCAGTTAAGGCCTCCTCGATTGATGATGATGCCAAACTTGAAATGGTGACTGTATCATCATTTCTCGACCTGAGAGTCCGTGACGCTGAGAATCCTCGGTTTTAGAACCCACATGTGAGAGGGGCTGAGTGTTTACAGGTTTGCAGGTAACTTTGACCTTCATCCTATCCGGTTTTTTGGTTTTCTTATTAGTGTGGACTTATCATCCCAGTATCCTGGTATTCTGATTAGTCTGTTATTCTGGATTTTTGGATTTATGGTATTCTGGTCAGAGTGGAATATGGGTCTTATTCAGTCAGTAGTACAACAGCAATGCAGTGCTTTATAGATACCTTGATCCCATGTGTGCATCTGCATCATCATTTTTGCATTCTAACATGATTGTTTATTTTCAGGGTTTACATCTTATCCTTGATTCTGGTTTCCGAAGATTGTCAGAGATGAGTACTGAAAAGAAGAAGAATATCATAGTGTACAAGTTCCCGAAACCTACTTTGGATTCTGTTCTCAAATTGATGGCTTTGGCAGATCCCGGTGTTTTAGCAGACTTCAGGAAAAATTATGGGAAGATTCTGAATTTTGTCCACAACATCACTGATTATAAGTTTAGGGCTATACACACTCTAGTGCAATTCTATGACCCTCCACTACGTTGTGTCTTATTTCCTGATTATATTCTGGTTCCGACATTGGAGGAGTTCGCTTTTATATTGGGTGTTTCTATCAAGGAGGAAGCGCCTTTCTTTTATTCTGAGGAGGTTCCTAATCTAGAAAAGGTTGCTGTTTCTCTGCACTTGGATCAGTCTCTTTTGGAAAGTAATGTCACTAGTAAAGGAGATTGTAAAGGGTTTTATATGAAGTTCTTGGTTGGTCAAGCTAATATATATGCTAAGTCTACGAGATGGACAGTCTTCAATGCAATCTTGGCCCTGTGTGTTTATGGGATTGTTTTATTTCCAAATGTGAAGGATTTCGTGGATATGCACGCTGCCAGGATATTCACCATGAAAAATCTGGTACCTACTTTTCTTGGTGATTTGTATCACTCGTTGCATTATAAGAATGAAAAGAGGAGAGGAGGGCCCATCTCTTGTTGTGCACCGATTTTCTACAAGTGGCTTGCTGATCGTCTTCCTCAGTCTGGGGCATTTGTGGATACTCGAGGGACGTTAAAATGGTCTAAAAGGCTGATGGGTCTAAGAGCAAACAATCTGTTATGGGTAAATCATGATTTGTTGGGCAAAGAGATCGTTATCAGTTGTGGAAATTTCCTAAACGTGCCTTTGATAGGAAGAAAATGGGGAATCAATTACAACCATATTCTTGCTGTCAGGCAATTCGGGTACGCCTTGAGAGAACCACCAAAAGAGGAGGATGTTCGGGAATCCCTATTTTTTAGTGGGGAAGCTAACCCATATTTGCTGAAGAGAGCCATAGATGCTTGGGAAAATGTTCATAAGAAAGGGAAATCTTCTTTTGGGAAGAGCAACTACATAACATTTCCTCCATAAGAAGAGTGGATACAGAAAAGGGCAGAAAAGTAGCTTCTGCCTTTCTCCATAGAGCCACCTTCGTACCCGCTGATGGTTGAACAACACACTACGATTGAGATGGAAAAATATAACAAGCCGTGGGCTGAGAAAGAAAAGCTGCGTAAAGAAAGTGATGAATTGAAGAGAGAGATCAGTCAGTTGAAGCATGATCGAAGCGAAGCCATCTACACTGCTAAGGTGAAAACATTACTTCTGGCCAAGAAGGAGGAAAAGTTAGCTGAAGAGATCACAGTCAGGCAATGGGTAGGCCAAGATTTGAGAAGTGCTCATAACATGCTTCAGTCCAAGAAGGCAGAACTGACAACAGCCTTGGTTAGAATTCAAAAGTTTGATGATCATCGAGACACTGCAATGACTGCTCACAAGCAAAAGGAAGACGAGTTTCTAGATCAGATTGAGAGGTTGAAGTTGAAGCTTAGAAATAAAGAGGAAGAAATTAGAACAGAGATATTTCAGAGGCGAATAATTGAAGATTGACTTAATGAAGCCTTATCAGCCATAGAAGAGCTTAAGATTCGAGCCGAGGTGAAGAAACCAAGAGGCGAGGGTCCTAAACTGGAAGATATTTTTGGTGAAGACGCCTGGGAAGAGCGATGTCAGTACTTGGAAGAAGTCTTGCACAAGCGTGATACTCTTATTCAGGAATTGATCGAGAGGCCGAAACATCCCGATACAAGAAAGCTCTTCAAAGAGGTGCAAGCTTGGTGTGAGGAGCGAGAAAATTGGAAAAGGCTGACCATGGTGGACTTTGATGATATGTCTTAGTTTTTCTTTTCTTTTGTATTTGATCACCGCCAGGATTGTTGGTTGGGATCCCTGGTTATTGTGTTCACCTTTCTTTATTTTGGGTTGTATGTATTAACAGATGATTGTTCTTCGGCTTTCTAATATATGAGCAGATATTTTTGGTATTCCGTTCTGTCTTGATGCTTATTATTAAACTGGAATCAAGGGGTGGATCGCCCTGTGAATTCTCAAACATGTCATTTGCATTTGCATTTTCATATTCATGTGCATATCAGGTGTTTCTGTTTGGGTTCCTTATCTCTTCCTGATGTTTTGTAGCAGGATTGTTGAATCTCGCACTCACCGCTACGCTACTCGCAACAATCAACGAAGAGTTATGGATCAAGTTCAAGCTAAGCTCCAGGAATTCCGCAACTGCATGAATCAGTTTATGGACATGATGCAGAACGTAGCCCAAGGCCAAGAGCAGTTGAGGACTCTTGTTCAACCCTTTGTAGCACGGCTTGATGAAGAAGGAATTGTTCATGGAGGCATCCCGACTCATGTTATTCCTTTGGGCGGAGGTGGTAATGGTGGTGTTCATGTTGTTCCTCCAGGCTAGGTGTTCCTATTCCTAATGTTGTGATCCCTCTGGGCGCAGGAGCAGCTGTGGAGGTCCCTGCAATAGGTGGAGGTGGTAATAGTGTGTGTGCAGTGCATGGCGCTGGGGGCCATCACTGGATGGAAGATCAGTAAGATGATGTTTTTTCTATGCAAGGTGGGGATGCTTCCACCTGTCTGATGCTGACAAAAAGTTCAAGATAATTGAGGAATGGATGAGGGCTTACGAGAGTCCGAACTCATTGGGTCTGGATATGGATGATTTGGGATTGGTTCCTGGTGTGAAGGTCCCTCATAAGTTCAAGGTGCCTACCTTCGACAATATACTAGAATTACCTGCCCTAAGACTCACGTTAGGGCCTATTACAGGAAGATGTCTGCCTACTCAGAGGACAAGAAGCTGCTAATGCATTTCTTCCAGGATAGCCTAACTAGGGCATCCCTGGAGTGGTACATGCAACTTGAAAGGGGTCGTATCCGCAGTTGGCGTGAATTGGCTGAAGCATTTGTCAGACATTATCAGTATAACACATATATGGCTCCCAATCGTATGCAATTACAGAGCCTTTCACAAAAGAACAACAAAAGCTTCAAAGAGTACGCCCAGAGGTGGCGTGAGTTGGCTGTTAGGGTTCAACCTCCTATGGTGGAGAGGGAATTGATTGATATGTTCATGGCCACTCTTCAGGGGCCTTACTACGAGAGGTTGGTAGGTTATTTATCAGTTAGATTTTCTGATTTGGTTCTAGCTGGTGAAAGAGTGAAGAGCGGAATTAAGTCTGGAAAGATACTGACCAATGATGGATCCTCTTCTAGAGGAGGTAAGAAACCATACGCTGGGAATTCTAAGAGGAAAGAAGGGGATGTAAGTTCTGTTTCATCTTATCGTGGTAAGGGAAGAGCTTATCAGAATTATACTTAACAGGTTGCTACAATGGCTATTCCGGCTGCACCATAGTAACAAAACTCCACTTCGCGCAGATATCAAGACAGGCCTAAGCAAGACAGGCATTTCGAGGCGCCGCCCATGCCTTACTCTCAATTATTGAACCATCTATTACAGTTACAGTTGGTTCAGAAGAGGACTTTGGCTCCTCTTACCGGCAATCTTCCACCCGGTTATGGCGCCAATGCCCATTGTGAGTTCCATTCTAGGGCGTCGGGGCGTTATATTGACAACTGTAAGGCATTCAAGCACAAGGTCTAAGATTTGGTTGATTCCAAAGCCATTAACTTCACCAACGATACTCCGAATGTAATCCAGAACCCGATGCCCAATCATGGTGGGGCAAGGGCCAATGCCATTGAAGATGGGGAACCTTTGGATCTGATAGTTGACGTGAATGAGTTGAAAACTCCTTTGTCGGTGGTTAAAGAAATATTGTTGAAAGGGGGAGTATTTCCCGAGTGCGCAGATGGTTGTCCAGAATATTTACTATAATCTGAGGGGTGTGCCTTGCTGAAGTCAGGTATCCAGAAGTTGATCAATGATGGGCAGTTGCAATTCGACCGGGTTAACAGTCAGAGGAAGGTTGTTGATGAGGGGGATGACATTGCCACAATATCCATTCCATACAAAACAATTAATATATCAGTACCGGCAAGGCCATCGCCGATTATCATCACTATCCCAGGACCAGTACCTTACGAGAGTACCAAGGCCGTTCCGTGGAATTATGGGGACGAGGTGTTCTGTAATGGGAAGAAGCAGGAGCTGGTAGGACCGTCAGTTGTGGGTTCAGGAACCGAAAATACTGTTGAGGCTGGAGCTATCACAAGGAGTGGTAGTATTTTTCCCCATCTAATGACCAAGTGGGAAGTTCAAGGCAGGACAAGGGAAAGCAAGTAGTTGATGATTTTGTACAAAGACCAGTTGTGAATGATTCGGTACCAAAGCAGGTTGACAACTCTTTTTCAAAATATGTAGAGGAATTCATGAGATTGATAAGAAAGAGTGATTACAAGATCGTAGACCACCTCAATCAAACGTCATCAAATATCTCCATTATATCGCTATTGTTGTGCTCAGAATCACACAGAAATGCTTTATTGAGAGTTTTGAATGCCGCTTATGTGCCACAGGAGATTTCCGTAAATCAGTTGGAAGGGGCTGTAGCGCATGTAAACGCCGAAAATGGTTTGGGCTTCACAGATTTAGACTTGACTCCGGCAGGAAGAAACCACAACAATACTTTGCATATCTCTTTGGAATGCAGAGATTCTTTGATGTCTCACGTGTTGGTCAATACAGGGTCTTCATTGAACGTGTTGCCAAAGAAAGCCCTAATGAAGCTAGATACACGAGGTTTGATCTGCACAACAAGTGATTTAGTGGTTCGAGCCTTTGATGGGTCGAAAAGGTTTGTGTTTGGGGAGATTGTGTTACCCATTAAGGTTGTCCAAGAAGTTTTCAACACTACGTTCTACATCATGGATATCCAACCTGCATACAGCTGTTTGTTGGGTCGCCCTTGGATCCACGGCGCTGGGGTAGTGACGTCAACATTTCACCAAAAGTTGAAGTATATGGTGGAAGGTCATGTGGTTACAGTTTGTGGCAAAGAGGATATAATGGTGAGCCACTTGTCAATATTTAAGTATGTAGAAGTGGAGGGGGAAATACATGAAACTTTATGTCCGACTTTTGAAGTTGTCCAGATTTTCTAAGGAACCTCCGGTGGAGGTTAATGAGCCTGAAGTTTCAATGTCTTCATTCAAGGATGCGCGTGCATTGGTAGAAGCTGGCAATTCCCAGAAATGAGGGCCAGGTGATAGATGTGAAGATGAAGAAGGATACATATGGTTTGGGGTACAAGCCACCTAAACAGTCTCAAGAGCCTCCAAGGTACAATGGTCCGATTCAGTTTACAAGTGCTGTAGTTTTTTTCAACAGGATCAATGCAGTTGGGGGTTAAGGTGACAGTAAATGTGATATGGATAAGTGGATTCGTCCCTGTATTCCTGGTCAAAGTTTGTGCAGCTGGTCTTTTGAGGAAATCGTCCAAGTTACCCGCAAAGAGTAATTGTTATTGTTTTCTGCATATGTTAAGTCCTACGTTCTGCCCAAGACGTAATGATTCCTTTATGTAGGGCTATGATATTTTGCTTTCAATTTCATCATTAATAAAGGGCGTTTTTCGCATTCAAATATTTTGATCCTTGTTTTTCTATTTTTACTTTTTGCATTTATTCAAAGTAAAATGACAATGTGTTTTTGTTTGTTGCATTCATACTAAACCTAAAACATCAATCATGCAGGTTTATCTGTTCAGATTCTACCAATAATGATTCAGCTATGGCTCGATATAACTTCAACAATCCCATTTATCAGGCTGAAGAAGAGGCTGACGAAGATTGTGACTTGCCTGAAGAATTAGCCAGACTACTGAAACAGGAGGAACAAATTATTTTACCTCATCGGGAGGACATTAAGACTGTTAATCTGGGCACCGAGGACGTGAAAAAGGAGGTAAGAATTGGGGCCGCCTTGGAAGAAAATGTTAAGGGTAGATTGGTTAAAATGCTTCGAGAGTATGTGGATATCTTTGCCTGGTCTTACCAAGACATGCCCAGGCTTGACACGGATATTATTGTACACCGGTTGCCGCTTAAAGAGGGTTGTACTCTGGTTAAGCAGAAATTGAGGAGAACAAAACCGAACATGGTTGTAAAAATCAAAGAAGAGGTTCAAAAACAGTTAGACACTCGTTTTCTTGCTGTAACGAATTATCCTCCGTGGGCTGCTAATATCGTTCCTATACCGAAGAAGGATGGAAAGGTCAGGATGTATGTTGATTATCGAGACTTGAACAGAGCAAGCCCAAAAGATGATTTACCGCTTCCCCACATTGACATGTTAGTTGACAACACTGCTCAGTATTTTGTATTTCCCTTCATGGATGGCTTCTCTGGGTATAACCAAATTAAAATGGCCCAAGAGGACATGGAGAAGACAACGTTCATAACACCGTGGGGAACATTTTTCTACAAGGTAATGCCCTTTGGATTAAAGAATGATGGGGAAACCTATTAGCGGGCGATGGTGACTTTCTTTCATGATATGATTCATAAAGAGATTGAAGTCTATGTTGATGACATGATTGCGAAGTCACAAACGGAGGAAGAACATTTGGTGAATTTACAGAAGTTGTTTGAAAGGTTACGGAAGTTCAGACTAAGGTTGAATCCGAACAAGTGCACCTTCGGTGTGAGATCTGGTAAATTGCTGGGATTTATTGTTAGCGAAAGGGGTATCGAGGTAGATCCTGCTAAAGTAAAAGCCATACAAGAAATACCTGAACCGAGAACAGAGAAAGAGGTTCGTGGTTTCTTAGGGAGATTGAACTACATTGCTAGATTCATCTCTCATCTTACAGCCACGTGTGAACCGATATTCAAATTGCTGAGAAAAGATCAAGAGGTCAGGTGGAATGAAAATTGTCAAAAGGCATTTGATAAAATAAAAGAATATTTGTAGGAAACTCCAATCCTCATGCCGCCAGTGCCAGGAAGGCCGTTGATTATGTATCTTACGGTTCTTGAGAATTCAATGGGGTGTGTGCTCGGTCAACACGACGATACAGGTAGGAAAGAACATACTGTCTACTACATGAGCAAAAAGTTTACTGATTGTGAGTCGAGGTACTCTATGCTGGAAAAAATATGTTGTGCAATCGCTTGGGCAGCTAAGCATTTGAGGTAGTATAAGCTAAGCCACACAACCCTGTTGATTTCAAAGATGGATCCGATTAAGTATGTGTTTGAAAAGAAATCACTTTCGGGGAGAATAGCCCGTTGGCAGATGGTTTTGACGGAATGCGATATTCAATATGTTTCCCAGAAGTCAATTAAGGGAAGTGTTCTGTCAGAATATCTTGCTCAACAACTGATCGAGGATTATTAACCGATGAAGTTTGAATTTTCGGATGAGCATATCATGTTTCTGAAGATGAAAGACTGTGATGAGCCTTTGCCTGACGAAGGACCTGAAGTTGGTCCCAGTGGAAATTAGTTTTTGATGGGGCCGTTAATTCATATGGTAACAGAATCGGGGAAATCATTACAACTCCAAGGGGTTCTCATATACCCTTCACTGCCCAGTTAGAGTTCATATGCACCAATAAAGAGGCAGAGTATGAAGCATGCATCATGGGGGTGGAAGAACCTTGATGTGTATGGTGATTCTGCGTTGGTGATTAATCAGATCAAAGGATAATGGGAGACTCGTCAGGAAAATTAGGTGCCTTATAAGAACTATGCCAGAAGGTTGTTACCGTTCTTTGATAGGGTGGACTTTCATCATGTGCCCCGGACTAAGAATCAGATGGCCGATTCATTGGCAACGTTGGCTTTTATGTACAAGGTGAATTGGTGGAATGAAGCCCCGTCAATCAGAATTATGCGTCTTGATAGACCGGCTTTCATGTTTGCGGTCGAAGAAGTATCAGATGGCAAGCCTTGGTATCATGACATCAAGTGTTTTCTCAAGAATCAAGAGTACCCAGCTGAGGCGTCTACCAAGGATAAGAAGACTCTGAGGAGGTTAGCAGGCAACTTCTTTCTGAATGAAGACGATGTGTTATACAAGAGGAACTTCGACATGGTCTTGCTACATTGTGTTGATGAACACGAGGCAGACCTGTTAATGGAAGAGGTTCACGAGGGTTCTTTTGGTACTCATACCAATGGGCATGCTATGGCTAGAAAACTGTTGAGGGCGGGGTATTACTGGATGACTATGGAGTCTGATTATTTTAAATACGCCAGGAAATGCTATAAATGCCAGATTTATGCTGATAAGGTACATGTACCGCCTACTCCTCTGAATGTGTTGACATCTCCTTGGCCCTTTGCCATGTGGGGCATTGACATGAATGGAAAGATTGAGCTGACTACTTCCAATGGGCATCGTCTCATCTTAGTTGCAATTGATTATTTCACGAAATGGGTGGAAGCAGCCTCATTTGCTAACGTCACCAAGCAAGTGGTAGCTCAGTTTATAAAGAAGGACACCATCTATCGTTATGGGGTCCCGGAGAGAAGCATTACTGATAATGGGTCGAATTTGAATAACAAGATAATGAAGGAGCTATGCCAAAGCTTCAAAATTGAACATCACAATTCTTCTCCATATCGTCCGAAGATGAATGGTGCTGTTGAGGCGGCAAATAATGACATGTTGCCATTTGCTCTACATGGTTATCGTACTTCGGTGCGTACATCGACCGGGGCAACTCCTTTCTCACTGTTGTATGGTATGGAAGCAGTCCTACCATTAGAGGTTGAAATTCCTTCTTTAAGAATTCTGGCAGATGTAAAGCTTGATGAAGCCGAATGGATACGTTCCAGGTTGGATCAACTGAACCTTATTGAGGAAAAGAGATTGGCAGGCATTGCATATGGCCGGTTGTATCAGAGCATGATGAAAAAAGCATTTGATCAGAAAGTGCGTCCTCGATGTTTTCAGACAAGCGAGTTGGTTTTGAAAAGGATCCTTCATCCTCAGACAGATCACAGGGCCAAGTGGACTCCAAACTACGAAGGGCCATATGTAGTAAGAAAGCTTTTCTCTGGTGGAACCTTATTACTTTCGACTATGGATGGCGAAGATTTTACACCCCTTGTGAACGCAGACGCAGTCAAAAAATACTTCGCATAAAAAGAGACCCGCTGGACACAAAGAGAAAAGTCCAGTCAAAAAAAGGGCATCCCGACGAACCATAAAACGAAAAGGTTCGGGAAAAAATTAGGGATAAAAGAAAAAGAAAAGAATAAACCCGCAAAGTTGAAAACCTGAAAAGGAAACTTTGGCAAAAATGGGTAGCCCGGTGGATTGAAAACCCGAAAGGGCAATCCAGGCAAAAGTTAGGGATTTGAAAGCGAGAGGTTGCGGTCTGCGTTCGATCTGTGAGCACTTTTGACATTTGGGAATTTCGAAGGAAAGGAATCAGTCCAGTCAGGCTCTTCGAAAGTCAAAGCATCTGCGGATAAGCAAGGCATATGGGTCATAGCTGAATCGAAGCATGGTGGATATCTATTCCCACATTGCCGACATGTGTATTTTCTTTTCACTTTTGTGCAATTACCTCTTTTCAAGAATTGCTTCCAATTGTAAAATGCCTACTTACAGGCCAATTCATTCAATAAAGTTTTCATTTCACTTAAAGAGCTTTCCATTTCCGTTTTTACTTTTACTATTTTGTTTACAAAAAATGTCTGATATTTTTTATAAACATTGCATGTGAACGTTAGGCTTTGCAAAGCATATCGGATAACAATGGGAATTTCTTAGGCAATGGATATTGTGGATGGTAACCGAGGTAGCCATTTTGCATATAGAACATTCTGTTGTTGTTGTTGTGTGTTTACAAGGTAGCAAGATTGTTTCTCCCCAGTAGAGTTTCTATCCCCAGCACTGAAATTTCATCATCCTCAACAAAACATATTCTCCCCAGCAAGAGTGTTGAGGATTTCTCTCCCAGGTCAAATTGGTTTATTATTCCCCAGCAAGCATTCGGAAGTTGATTGCCTCAGGTAGGACAATATTACCTCTCCAGCAGGAACTTGTTGGATATCTTCCCCGGGCGGAGATTTTATTTTCCCCATAGAGTCTTGATATCTACTGTTCTCATCAGATCAGGAAGTATAGTCTCGCTAGTAACAGTATATTTTATCCCCAGCAGGATAAAGTCATTTCTCCAGCAGTGATTTAAGCATAATGATATCCCCCGACAGGTTTAGGTATTACTGATTCCTCTCTCCAAGTAGAGTTTGGTGTCAATCCTTGCAACGGTTTGTTCAACAGTGGTTGATATCCCCAGCAGGTTCTAAGTCCAATTGTTATTGGCACTTTGCAGTATCAGGTTTTAGGTTTCATCGTCAGCAGTGGTTATGATCGAGAAAGTCGTTCAGTGTGACTTCCTCAGCAGGGTAATGACCCAGAGGACAATTCAGTTTGTTTCCCCCGGTGGAGTTGCCTTCATTTTCAGCGTTTAGTTCGCTGAAGTGGTTCTTTTGCATAGCATAAGCATCATTTGCATTGCATCCTCCAAACGCGTAGCATTTCCATTTTGTATGGAGCATTACACCATAGAAAAATTCAAACATATGCATCTGAAGCATAAGCCAAGTTTGATACTCTCTTTGCCAGGCGTTTCCCCAGCAGAGAATGGCATAACTTAAGAGATTATGTCTTACTTTATACCCCAACCAATGGATTCGTCCTTCCTATTGTTGTTCTCTTCCGGAGGAACTATCTCATACTCCCCTGCAGAGTTGTCTGTTTAGATTTCTTGTCCCCAGCGGAGTCATCTTTGTAGATCCGTTGATTCTTTTAACCTTGGGATATGAGTCAGCGCTTCGTGTCAGCCTTCCTTTTGAATATCTATCTTGTGATGGTAACCTCTGGTTGTGAGTCTGCCTTCGTGTCGGCCTACCTTGGTGTTTGGGATCTGAGTCCGCCTTCGTGTCGGCCTTCCTTTTGAAAATCCATTTTGTGATGGTAACCTCTGGTTGTGAGCCCGCCTTCGTGTCGGCTTACCTTGGTGTTTGGTTGTGAGTCCGCCTTCGTGCCGACTTTCCTTTTGAAAATCCATCTTGTGATGGTAACCTCTGGTTGTGAGTCCGCCTGCGCGTCGGCCTACCTTGGTGTTTGGTTGTGAGTCCACCTTCGTGCCGGGCTTCCTTTTGAAAAACTATCTTGTGATGGTAACCTCTGGTTGTGAGTCCGCCTTCGCGTCGGCCTACCTTGGTGTTTAGTTGTGAGTCCGCCTTCGTGCCGACCTTCCTTTTGAAAGTCCATCTTGTGATGGTAACCTCTGGTTGTGAGTCCGCCATCGTGTCGGCTTACCTTGGTGTTTGGTTGTGAGTCCGCCTTCGTGTCGGCCTTCGTTTTGAAAATCCATCTTGTGATGGTAACCTCTGGTTGTGAGTCCGCCTTCGTGTCAGCCTACCTTGGTGTTTGGTTGTGAGTCTGCCTTCGTGCCGGCCTTTCTTTTGAAAATCCATCTTGTGATGCTAACCTATGGTTGTGAGTCCGCCTTCGTGTCGGTCTTCCTTTTGAAAATATATCTTGTCATGGTAACCTCTAGTTGTGAGTCCACCTTCGTGTCGACCTACCTTGGTGTTTGGGATCTGAGTCCGCCTTCGTGTCGGCCTTCTTTTTGAAAATCCATCTTGTGATGGTAACCTCTGGTTGTGAGTCCGCCTTCGTGTCGGCCTACTTTGGTGTTTGGGATGTGAGTCCGCCTTCCTTTTGAAAATCCATCTTGTGATGGTTACCTCTGGTTGTGAGTCCGCCTTCGTGTCGGCCTATCTTTGTGTTTGGGATATGAGTCCGCCATCGTGTCGGCCTTTCTTTTTGAAAATCCATCTTGTGATGGTAACCTCTGGTTGTGAGTCCGCCTTTGTGCCGACTTACCTTGGTGTTTGGGATCTGAGTCCGCCTTCGCGTCAGCCTTCCTTTTGAAAATCCATCTTTTGATGGTAACCTCTGGTTGTGAGTCTGCCTCCGTGTCGGCCTTCCTTTTGAATTTTCAAGTCCACTTTCGAGTGGCATCCCCACTTTGAGTCCACCTTCGGTTGGCAAACACTCTCTAATATATTTCCCCACAGGTTGCGAATTTTTGGGTTCTTTTGGTATTCAATCTCTGTGCATCCTTAATGTTTAAAAGCCGATGCTGTCATTCCTTCAGGACCAGGACGATTGAATAGGGGCAGCTGTAGTACCCCAAAATTTGCTCTCCTTTTTCTAACCCTAACTGGCTTATGTTCCATTTCATCTTACATTATCATTTGGGCATATCATTGTTTCTAAGCATGGGATCAAGGTATCTTGGTTAGCTCAAGAAGAGAGTATGTTTCTTAGAAGTTCAAGCAAGAGATCATGTGTGCATAGATGAATATTGTTCAAGATATCAAGGGAAGAGATGTTCTTAATATCACCATCACTCAAGCTACAAAGGTTTCTTAGGCCTCAAGGCATCTTAATATGTCCATCACTTCATCAAATGATTGAAATTGGCAAGAGGCTTGAAGTGGATCACCTCCTCTTATCTTTTGATCATCAAGCTAGAGTTGTGAACATCTGGGAGTGTGGCACCTCTGGGGGCAAGGATTTGGAATCTTTTTCATCATTTTGTCTCACACATCATCTTTGTTTAAAGAATTCTACATCTTGACCAGAGGAATTAGGGTTTTGAAGATGTACACTCATCTCCTAGATTGTGAGGACCAAAATTAGGGTTTGTGATAAAATCAGTTTATTTCTGATTCCTTGAGCAAGACTTGATTCCATGGCCTCCTATATGTTCCCAAGTGTCTAGGGATGGAAGATTGATCATCAATTTGAATCAGAGGACCTTCAATTGATCAGATGATTGAGAATCAATAAAATTGGGGATAAAGTCAACTATGTTGGAAAAAAGTCAACTCCTGATGTTTTGAGGTCAAATTTGGGTTTTTCAAGTCAAATGTGACCAATGGATGAGATTTGATCAAGAAATGTCAAAGGAATCATCAAAAATCAAGAATTTGGAAAAGTTGCCATTTTTGGCAAAAATAGGGTTTTAGAACTTACTATTTTTGGCAAATTTTCATGGTTTAGCAGTCACCTTTACGGCCAATTTTCTCCATGTTCAAGACTTCATTTCATTCATCTTCAAACATGAAAGTTGTATTACTCATTCCAAGCTTTCCAACCATGTAAAGAATGCTTCATTAGGATCATTATTGAGCAAGTTATGGTTGTTGGAAGTTGACAATTTCAAACTTTCATATTTCAACACTTATAAATTTTTCTAAGTGTTAAAATTCAGTTTGGTGTACCAATGTTCTAACTCATTTTTGAAGGACTTCCAAGCTTCATCTTGAATTCAAGTCCAAATGAAAATTGTAGAGGGAAATCCCACCTTTCCATAAAGTCCAAGAATGTGTCATTTGGATCATTATTGCCCAAGTTATGGTTTCTTAAAGTCCAAGGTTTCAAGTTGTGATTATGGTTAAAACTTAGATTTTTTTTCTAAGTGTTTTGGCAGATTTGTGGACACATCTTCATGGTTGATTTTCACATAGTTTCAAGGTTTGTTTCAAGTCAATTTCCACATAGAAATTACTCCTTGTTCTTCCTACTTTCAATTGACCTCAAAATCTCACTAAATGGAGCCATATTCTTCAAGTTATGTCCATATAAAGTGAGTGGTTTCCAATGGTTTTTAAGACATTTCATGGTACACTTCTTGGCATAATTGTGAACTTTCTTACAACATACATCCCTCCCACGCATGCCATCTTCCAGGTTACTTAAAATGGCCAAGAAGTATACCTTACCATCATGCGCATGTCATGTACTTCATGCATGGTCTTGGAAAAATTTGGAAAGAAAGAGAGGTGTAATTTCTGACCTTTATTCCCTCTCCCACGTGCCATCTTAATCACACATTTCATGCTGCATCCCAAGTCTTTCCAAAGCAACAACAAAACCTCCTTCTAAGCCTGAATCCGTACCTACACCACACATGTGCATTTTTCACTCATTTTCAATTCTAAGCCAAAACAACAAACTCTAAACCATATTGGCTCGTTTTCCAACCCTAAAAGCAGCTCATATAAATTGCAAAACACTCCAAACCTGAGCATTCTCTACATTTTTCAGATTTGAATTCCAATTTTCATCAAAAACGGATCCCCTTCGAATCTTATTCTTCCTCAAGGTTTTCTCTCATTTCTTGATTGATTCATCTTCAATCAAGTATTTTCTACATTCTTTATGCAAGAAATCATATATGGAAGCATCATATTGAGTATTCCAGCTTTATCATCTTGATCACCTGTGCAAGTTTAGTTTGAGAATTTGAGGAAGAGTAAGAGCTAATTAAACTTCGATTTGTAATCTCTAGGTTCCGAGGAAGTGTTTTGCAACTTTTGGTGATCTTATTTGAAGTGTGGAAGAGGCGGCAGACCATCTCCACTCAGTAAGCTTTCTTATCCTTTTCTTCTTAACTCATGTGCATTCTGGACTTGTGTTTCATGTATTTAAGTTGCCATGACATTGCTGAGCTTGCTTGTGTTTTGGTTGTGTTGATTTGTGAAGTTTCAGTTTGCATGATCACTTTTTGTTTCTTTTGATTCACCATGCTATCGTGTTTGTTTGTGGAAAATAGTGGTAGATTCGTGATCTACGTGAAGTTCTGGTTGAGATGGTGGTGTTTTGGTGTGATTCTGGGTGGTTGGGAGGAGCTCCGGCGGTGGTTGGCCGGAGAAGATGACCGGAGCTAGGGCTCCGATGTCTTTGAGGTTAAAGACAGGTGATGTGGCCTTGGCGCCACTTTTTTAAATTCAAATGGAATGAGGTGTTTGGATCCTGGCCGTGTGATGTGTTGTGTGGATGCCACCTCAATTAATGAGGCTGATTGGGCATGCCATGCAGGTTTTGTTTGTTTGTTGCTGATGAATAGTGGATTGGGCCTGTGATGCTTTTGATATTCACACCTCCCTTGTTTGAGCCCACTTGCGCGTACAACATGTTTTCTTTTGTTTCTGATAATTGCTTTTGCACCCCCATGCCATGTTCATTTGTTTATTTGTTTATTTTTTCTTTTTTCTTTTCTTTTTCAATTTGATTTTTATTTTAATTGTTAAAACCATTTTAAAAATCAACAAAAATATGCTTCTGATTGTTTGACATGTTGAGATATTTTCATCTTTTTATATTTTATTTTTCCATTTATTTTCTTATTTTATTTTGAATTTAAATTGAAAGGTATTGACATGTTTACCCTTGAATTAGGGTTTGTGTTTTGGATGACTTTGCCATGGCTTCTTGATCTGATTTTTTTACCATGTCTTGATACTTGATTTAGTAATGTTTGAGTCTCATATTGCCACCTTGATGATCAATTCTTGTTTGTTTTCCATATGGCTTTTGATGCTCCTCGATTATTGCTCGACTAGCTTGATATGTGTGATGTTTTGATCCATTTGATGATGAAATTTTTTGATTCTTGTTAATATCTTTTACAAATTCATTCTTGATGGATATAGCATGAGTTTGAAAATTTATTTGGATTTTTATAAGGCATGCTTCTATTTTTGGTTGATGCTCATGTGGTTTGATTTTGAATGAAGCATGTTTGATACTTGGCCTAGTTTGGATTTTTTCATCACTTGTGCTTAAGTGAAGCTTGAAATGATTGTTTTATGTGATCATGTACTATTTTATCTTATTTTTGGATTTGGAATCATTCTCATTTTATCATTTTCCTATTTTGGTTGATTTTCCAAGATGACTATGTTTTGGCCTTACTCCTTGGATGTTTTTGAACTAGTTTCTTTGTGATGCCTTCTCATATGATCTAATGAATGCTTGGGGACTCTTGTTTGATTTGAATAACATGTGTAAGGTTCTGATCCTCTTGATATGGTGTCCTTTGTGTGATTTTTTCTCACTTCTTGCCTCACATGATCTTTTGTTGCTTGCATGAATGACTTAAGTGAATGTTTGCTTAGTTTTGATACATGTTTTGAAGTTGATCCTTGATGTTTCTTCTTGCCATTCATGAGTTGATGTTTGGATTGATATACATGACTATGCTACTGCCTTGCCCGAGTTCATGCCTTAATCTCACATGTTTGTCCTTTTGAGGTGTGCTTTACATGATCTTTTTGTGAACAAATGTTTGTTTGTGGTTAAGATGCATGCCTTGAAGTTTCTTGCTCTTCCTTTGATCATTGCCATGAGATGAATGTGACATGACTTTCTTGCTGCCCCATCTTGGTTCTCATATCATTTGACCTCACTTCACTTTGCTTGATGATTGATAATACTTCTTGTTTTTTTTAAGTCATTGGTGTGTTCATTAGTGCTTTGCTTTGCCTAATTGTTTTGACTTCCATTCTTGAAGTTTGTTTTGAAGTGTATACATTTGATGTTGGTGTTGGTCTTGATTGATTAGATATGATGTTTTCATTGCTCATTACTTGTGTTCATCTCATCTCTTGAATTACTTAATGTTGCATCTTCTCCTTCATCTCTTACTTCTTTCTTCTCCCCTCAATCTTAAGACTTGTTTAAGTCTTAGATTTGATTTTATTTGTGATTGATTAGAGTAATGTTTAATTGTGTTTCTTCACATGATCCCTTAGGATTCCTAGCTCGACTTAATTTCTGATTAAGTTTGAGGTAGGAGAGACATTAGGCGTTCAATCCATGTATGCTAACATTAGGTAGAATTCCCTTTCTTGCCTCAACTATAGGGCCACCATTGCATGATAACTTCTAGGATGGAGATCCCTTAGTTGTTTTCTTTCCAACCTTTGAGTTTTTTCTTCTCATCTCAACAACAAGTCCAAAACACTTAATAAATACAACGAGTATTGTGCGCCACGAGCCTTAAGTACATGGGAAATGAAGAATGAGGGGTCTCCCTTCACTTTTCTAGAGTGTTCAGCATACGTCCCATTGGGGGCGACCATGCGACGCATTCGCTCCTATGTCATAGACTTTAGTGCAATACTAGTTACAAACTAACTTAACTCACTTCTGTATAAAAAACACAAACCAAGTTCAAATCATTTTTATCCTTCAGGATTGTTGGGTTTCAAATCATTTTCAGAAAAGAGCACGTTATTTCCGTTCAGTCGCAAACAAGCATCGACCCTAACTGTCGGGCGCGAACCTAACGTCGTTCATAAAAAACACTTACCGTGGTAGGATGAACTACGAAGGCTCTGAATTCCTCTTTCTCGTTAGAATGAGGATACGTAGGCATAAGACGGCGATGTCTTGGCGAGCAACCTCTCTCTTTAGTGTGTAGTCTGTCGAACTAGGTTGACTTTGATTCTTCGTTCGTCCACGAAGATACGTAGGCATATGATTGCGATAATCCTTGTGAGTCCGTTTTTATTTTCCCTTTTCATGTCCCCTTTCCGTTTAGAAGTAGGTTTTAGATAACTCACCCTTTGATTAGACAACAAGCGTGGATCCCATCGAGTACGATGGACGCGTGAGGGTGCTAATACCTTCCCCTCGCGTAACCGACTCCCGAACCTGGACTATGGTTGCAATGACCGTGTCTTTCCCTTTATTCATGTTTCTTCGATCGTTTCCTTTCCATGCGTCGGGATAAATAACGTTCAGTGGCAACTCTTCTGTTTTGTTTTCGTCGGTTGTTTTTTCGCATATGCGACAATGTCACACATCCCGCAAATACACGAGCGACAACATGATTACGTATGATGGACTAAGCATAACATAGCGGACCTGATCAAACAGATGATATGATTATAGATGGGGATGGATGATCTGTTACAATATATGCATGGTATGGGACTACCACCTCCTCCTCATTATGGTCGTGGTGGATATGGACGAGGCAGATGTTGTGGCCGACATTGAGCTTTTTATACAGGTTCTTTATTCCTTTTTCAACTTTTATGAAATTATTGAGGACAATGTTTGGTTTAAGTGTGGGGAATAAACTTTACTTCTTTTCTTTTATCGCTTTTTAGTTAGATTTCTAGATTTTCTAGTTTATTTCATGTTATTAGGACTTTTCTATTTCTAGTTTAATAGTTGTTTTTCGAGTCAATGCATGTGATGTCGAGTCTTTATGCGTGGTTTTATGATGTTTATTGATTCTCCCATTTTCTTGAGCCATACCAAAATTTCTTTGAAAATTTTGACTTAGAAATACAGTGCATCTTTTGAAAGTTTTAGGCTACAGATGAAATTGAGGTTAGATTGTGAGACTTGGGAAAACTTTACAAAATTGGTATCGTTTTAACACCTCAAGTCTCCCGAATATAGAGACCGATTTGAGTACTTATTTTGTCGTAGCCTTGAATTCTCATCTTTTGATAGTCCTTAAGTAGTTTATCTACCAGTCAACACCATCCTAAGCACACACTACGTAGGAAGCCGATGCAAATAAGTTAATGATCTTAGGGCTTAAAAGAAAGAAAGAAAATGAATAAAAAGGAGTGTTCTTTCTAAGTTAGGTGACCCTCATCTGGTCACTTAGCCCAAAGGTGCAAGTTCCTTTACTTGTTGATACTTGAGCTAATGTGCAAGAAAAAGAAAAAAATAACAATGATGATAAGATCATAGTCACTAACAGGCTATCCTACTATGAGTGTGTAAGGGTAACGGGCTTAATGTGATTGCACTAGAATGAAAGAGGACGAAAAGGGGGATGAGTAAGTTAGGCTTATGCATAATAACATGATTCGAATTGGTTTGAATAAGAGGGAGGCTTATGACCGCACAATTCTAGATTTGTGTTCTTACGATATCCTTGGTGTGCAAGCTAGTACCTATCAACGCAATCTTAATCGAAGTAGAATTTGTAGCCTAAAATGAGTATCCGAATGCGACTGTTTTTCATGAGTCTTGAAACCACATGATGCCATTTTTCAAAGCCTTTTCATATGTGTAGCAGCTTGCTTGAGGACAAGCAAAGGTTTAAGTAGGGGGAGTTTAATACCCATGAAATTTATAGCATTTTCCAATATCCATTTTACATCTGTTTTATGTTTATATGTAGTGTTATGCGCATATTTTGTTTGTGTTGCATATATTTTCCATGTAGGAGTTGGCGTAAGATGAAATGAAGAAAATTTGGCCAAAAATGAAAAAAATGGCACCTCAACATGAAGCAATTCAAAAGTGGGCGTTTTCAGCTTGTGGCATTTGCCACAGGGGTATGGCGTTCGCCATATCCCCTTCACTTGCCAGGTCCCCCACGTTGAACTCATGGAATTTGCCATGAGGCCATGCCAATCGTGCCCAGTTTTTCAGCAACAGACAGACTTGGTCTTCTCCCACTCCCACATATTTTTCTCAAATGACTTCTACAAGAATTGAGACCTACTCAGCTATTACAACACTATATATAGGCTTAATTTTTAGGTTTTTGATATCCAAATTTTTTGTATTAAGTAGGCAAAAAATTTACACTGTAAAAGTACTTAATTATTCACACCGGGCAATTGGTACACCATAGTTCTGCGAGTTCTGAATTCATCTGCTTGTACTTGGATCAACATTTATTTAATCTTGCCATTATTTTAATTTAAAAGCTTTTCCGTTCAAGTTTTTCGAATTTAATTTTCCCGCACTACAGTACTTTTCATAAACATTTACCATCTCTTATTTTTCTGCACGTTTTTATTTTCATCACACACACACACATACACACACACACACACACAAACACACAAACACACAGACACACACACACACACACAGAGACACAGACACACAAACACACACACACACACACACTGAGACACACAGACACACACACGCACAGACACAAACACATACATACACACACACAGACACACAGACACACAGAGACACACAGACACACAGACACATAAACACACGCGCACACACAGACACACACAGACACACAGACACACAGACATACACACACACACGCGCGCACACACACACACACACAATAATAATATGAGTTTTATGTCAATTATGTCCGGCTAAGTTTCTAGAGTCCGGGATGTGAGGATTGTCGTTCCAATGGGATTCAGTTAATTAAATTGGCGTTGAACTCCTACATTAATTATTTTTCCGATTTTTATTTTTAGTTTTAAAATCGAAAAGTTTTGCGTGAAAGGGAAAGCACTCGGGTATTGGCCAACAGCGCGACAATGCCAGATCATAAAAATTGGATTTAATTTCTAAAAACAGCGACATCGTTTTAGTAACTAATTAGAATTTATTAGTTTTCAAAGATTGTTTCGAAATTGTAACTTGTGGAGCGACAACAGAGCATTTACGGTTTCGAAACATAACACAGGTTGCACGAAAGTGAGCAATGTTTTTAAGTTAATATTTTCTTCCGAAAAAATATTGTAAAATCAAATCAAACGCCAAGAATTTATTAAGCCCTAAAAGTGTAATTGAAAATTACATTTCAGTCTCGCTTTTATTAATACTTTCTTAAAACTAATTTTTATTCCCGTTTTACTTTTTCTTCTAAAAACAAAATATATCTAATTAACCATATATTTGCATTGTGATAATAAATAGCAGTAGATTGACTATTGGTCTCTATGGATTTAACATCTTTTATATTATTTTGATACAGTCCGTACACTTGCAGATAAACTACCACGCGAAGCACATAAAAATTCAAATTTATTTAAGAAGAACTATTTTTTACTTGGCAAACATACTTCAAGAAAACCATATTTTTTTACTTCTTCCATATCGTTTAGTTAGCGGCAAAGGAAACGCCAAGGTTTCATTATTATAGTAACTTCTCATTGCTAATTCGAAGTTACCTGGTTAAAGATTGAGGCATTTTTATCTGTCACATTAAATCCTGAGCAAATATTCTTACTAAATGTGTAGTTATTCATATGAGATCTCTTATAATGAAACATAAACTTAGACATTGTCGCTCTCTTTATTCAATGTTGTTAGTAGAAGCTTTAAGAGTTAAGAGTTAAGAGTTAAGAGTGTCCTTTATTAAAACATAATTTACTTCCTTTCTTTTCTTCTTCTTTTCACTCTTTGAAAATAAAATAAAAAAACTAGCCACATTATTGATGACATGTTAAAAGTCGTTTGAATGAATTTTGAATTTTAGTTTTTACATCAATTTTAAAAAACTGTTTTTAATAAATAAATAAATGAAATGTATTTAACGATCTTATTTTGAAAAATATTTTAGAAAAGTGAAAATGATAAAATTTATTTAATACAGTTATATTTAACATATATATAAAATGAAACTTAGAAACATATTTGTATAAATTGAACACGTCACTCAAATTAATTCTTTTGTTCAAATATTAATTTTGAGAAACATTCTTCTAAATCGATAAAAAGAACTTATTTGCATTGTGTAAACAAATAAGATATATATCCATAAAATATCCACCAAAATTTAACAGCGGCTTATAAGAAAAACTTTAGAATAAATTTAATTAATTTAATTTTTGAAAAAATATGTATTCTAAACTTATTATCAATATTATTTTTTAGTTTGAGATCTTAAAGAAGAATAAACACTCTTTTTCGGTCTAAAAAATGTAAATTATATTTTTAAAAGGTTAATAGCTACATAAATGAAATAGGGCATGGAAAGAAGGTTGTTGACCCGTTATTGTACATAGCACTAGCAGCTACAAGTTTATTCAAGCTCAAAGCTCACAGCTCACACCAGTTTGTCTTTTTATAATGTAGAGTACAAAGTAAATTCCATTAAAGAAAACTCCAAGTTTTCCTATAATTTTTTTAACGAAAATATAGATGTTGAAGAAATTTCATATTACTTAATTATATAAAGAAAGAGGTTGACAAATGCTATATATAAGATTCAAGTTCTCTGTTATAAGATGCATCGGTAAAAAATACTTTTGAGTTTGTATGTGACATGTTTTTTAATTATGCTATTGTGTTAGAATATTGTAAGATGTAGTTAAATATTTGCTTTGGAAGAGTGTAGGTATACTGGAAGCCGTGGGATGAATGAGAGTAAATTATATGTTGTAACAATTTT
Source organism: Lathyrus tuberosus (assembly GCA_022829125.1). Classification (NCBI taxonomy): domain Eukaryota; kingdom Viridiplantae; phylum Streptophyta; class Magnoliopsida; order Fabales; family Fabaceae; genus Lathyrus; species Lathyrus tuberosus. Next base: position 5,138,338 of record JALAZF010000306.1, on the reverse strand, counting down.
TACATAATATTATTCTCTAATTGTTATTTGATAACGGTCGTGATTTTTCTCATATTTTATTGTTTTCACGTTATGTTCTTGTGTTGTGGCTGTGTTCCTCTTTTTTTCTTTGTTTTGTTTTTTTTTTTTTTCAACAATTGGTATCAAAACTTTTGGTTCGATTCGAGGATAAGAGTTTTTAGTATGCTCTGTGGTTGCAGCTTTGTCTGATCTTTCACATCAAAAAAGAAGGGTCGTGTTGTGAAAGAGTTGTTGAGCTACAGTCCTAGATTCTACTGTGCAGTTTGGGCTAGAAAAAATTGATGAAAAATTATTTTTGACCTCTAAAAAATTCAAGTCAAAGATGTGTTTATATAATCAGGATTACACAAGGTGTTGGTTTGCGGTTAGTACATGAGTATTGATTGATACTGATACAAGGTGTAACAAGAGATTATGTCGGTGGTTGAAGAGATTATTGCCAACATAGAAAATGCACCATAAAATTTCAGCCTAATTTTCGACATGTGAAATTCTTGGAGTGGTTTAACTTCAAGTGAAATATATTCTTCATGATAGAATATATGATTGTCGGTGTTGACAATATAAAATTCTTGGAGTGATTTATCTTCAAGTGAAATACATTGTTCATTGTAGTGTATGATATCTTTTGTATGTTTGTCGTTGAAGACAACACCACTATGGAAACCCCATCTCACAATGATTGGTAAAGGGATATCATCACGGATGACCAACCGTCGTGAGATTAGGTGTGATTGTGAGTATGTAGTTTACAACAATAGCCTATTGTCCGTTGTAGTAAGCAGGATAACATGCTACATATAACAACAATTGTTATAAACAATCTTTGTAAAATGATTTATAGGTCCCGGGTTCGATACTCAACAATGCCATTTTTGGTGTTTATTATTTTGGATAGTGTCATGCTTATAACAACGGTTTATTAAATAACCATTGTGAAATTTTTGTTTTTTTTTAATATATATATATATATATATATATATATATATATATATATATATATATATATTATATTTTAAAGAATTCCCAATTTTTAACTTGAATATTTATGAATCGTATCAGAGCAGAAACAACAACACACCCATTTGTGAATTGGTTTAGACCAAAAATTGTATTACATCAAAGATAAAATTCCATTAAGAATAAAAAATTATATATTACTTCAAAACCAAAATGGCACAAAACAACCTACAGTTTACACATCATTACATCAAATAATAGTATCTTGGTGTTTTGGTGTCTTAATTTTAAACACCTATAATTTCAAATAATAATACTTGTTGGTAAATAACCTTAGAAGTTATAACTTACAATAAATTATGAATAAAAAATATAAAATACTTACTTGTTAATTTTCGCATATGCCTTCTTGATGATCGTTATGAATAACATGCACATCATCTCTATTAAATTCTTCATATGAAGTAAACACTCGTGTTGCGTAAGGAGTGAAAGAAATTTCAAAATTTTTATCACTATAAATCCGAAGGGTCTATCACATAAAAAACTTGTTTTGCTTGAGTAGCCATGATGAATGGTTCGATCATATAAGTTGCCTTGCTAAGGTCAATCTGTGTGAATCATAACTCATAAGTTTGTACACCATTGTTATTGAGAACCCACTTGAATTTAAATAAAAGCATTTTGAAAATGACATAACCAATCTCCAAAATCTCCTCAATGACATCATAGAACGCGCTAGTTGCCAAAGTAGGATTCTTATCTTTCGAACTAGAGAAATACATGGATTCGACCTCAACCACAACCCCACTATTTTGTATTGTGCTACGATCATCTTTTGCTTTTGTATAAAAGGAAAAATTATAAATGTCGTGTGCAGTCCAAGTTATCACATTAAATTTTGGCATGTACGACAACTATTTAATTATCTCAGGTGCACTATCATCATTAGAAATCATCTTCTTAAACCAACTTATGAATTTCTTGTTATGCTCTGTCAACAACCACTTGTCATTCATTCAGTGATATTTTTTCTTTATAATTGTTTTGTGAGTAGCTATGTAAGGTTCAAATTCACTAAGATTATTCAATATATAGACATTTACTTCAAGAACTACATCCCAAGCTATTGACTTAACATTTAAACCTTGAGTACATCTACCTCCAAATCTGTCAATACGGCGAGACTTTGGAATTCCTATAGACTCTATTTTCGATAAATAGTTTGAACAAAACTCAACAGGTTCTTCTGTGATATATCTTTCAACGATAAAGGCTTCCGTTCAATGATGATTCTTCGTATATCCTTTAAGGATATTCATGTATCCAACTTAAATAAATTAGACCGCAAAATTTGATTTCTCTGACTAAATGAACAAATAAGTTAACCATAATGTCAAAAAATGATGGTGGAAAATACATCTCAAATTGACACAAGATTATTGCAGTCTCATCTTCTAATTCATCTAATTTTTTGAAATCAAGAACTTTATTACATATATAATTGAAGAATAATCATAATTTGGTTATAGTTAGTCATACATTTTTTGGAAGGATACCACGGAGAGCCACTGGTAGAAGTGGTTGCATCAAGACATGACAATCATGAGATTTTAATCCAATTAACTTGAGATCTTTCATTGATACAAGTTTCTTGATTTTTAATGAGTAACCTTAGGGAAATTCGGTACCATACTAACACTCGCAAAAACTTTACTTTTCATTTTTAGACAGAGCGTGACGTGCCAAAGGCAAATAAGTTCTTATTCCTCTATCATCTAGAGCCAATTGTTGTCGTATACCCATCTCCACCATATCTAAACAGAAATTCTTATGATCTTTAGTCTTTCCTGGAATGTTTATAAGTGTTCCTATCAAACTATCACACATATTTTTCTCCACATGCATCACATCAAGACAATGTCTTATATAGATGTTAGAGCAATATGGAAGATCAAAGAACATTGATCTGTTTTTCCAAATATTTCTCCCAACGAGACCTTTTTTATTCTTCCCAAAGACAACAGTAAAGTGTTTTTTTGATTGATAAACTTCATCGCCAGTTAAAGGTTTATGAGCAATTTCAAACTCTTACTCTCCGTTAAAAGCCTTCCGCAATATACTATAAGGATGATTGAGTTTTAGAAATTTCCAATGCCCAAGGTAAACTATATTTTTTACAAACTCAAGCTGGTGAAAATAGGTAATAGATTCACATATAGGACATGTTTTATGTCCTTTGACATTGTATCCATCCAAATTACCATATGCATAAAAGTCGTTGATTGTGCAAAATAACATTACACACATCTTAAACTTTTCACCTGAATACGCATCATCATTGCCTTCCTCCCACAAAAGTATTAAATATTCAATTAATGGAATTAGATAAACATATATGTCATTTTCAAGTTGCATTGGTCCAGAAATCATCATACTTAACAACATATACTTGCGCTTCATGTTCAACCATGGAAATAGGTTGTAAATCGTGAGAAGAATTTGCCATGAAGAATGGTTAGTACTCAGCTTACCAAAGGGGTTCATTCCATCTGTGGCAAGCCCAAGCCTAGAGTTTCTTGGCTCAAGGCCAAAATCCGGAAACAACGAATCAATTTTCTCCTGTTGCAAAGAATCAACTACATGGCGAATGTTTCCATCACATTTTCTTTCATATGCATGCCATTTAATATTCTTTGTGTCATTCACATCAGAAAAAGGTCTCTTGAACCTTGAAATCATGTAAAGTACCATAACACTTTAGTAGGATGACTCTTATTACTAACATTGTCATTGTCATCACCATTGTTGTCCTTCAACTCACCACATTCCGGACATTGATCTGAGTTTTCATACTCTTTCCTGTATGATATAGAATCATTAGGGGCATACATGTATTTTGATATACTTTAAACCCATTAGAAACAATATCTTCTTGGCCTCATAACAACGATTCGACAAATTGTTATCTTCTGGTAGCATTTTTTTCAAGAAATGAAGCAATTATATGAAACTTTTATCCGACCACCCACGTTTTGCCTTCATATTAAACAATTTTAACAAAGCAGACAATAATGTAAAACATGTGCACCCCTTATATAAAAATGCATCTTTATCACTACATAAAGTTTCATAAATATGGGCTTTCATATAAGACAATTCTCCAATATCACAGATCATATCTTCTATTCGATCATCCATTCTTCATCATCTTCATCCATTTGCGACATCACATTTCAATTTTTATCCACTTCTTCATGCCATGTCCGTGTTGTATAATTTTAACAAATTCCATCACAACATAGGTGATGTAATATTTCTTTCTTTGATATTTTTTTATATTCTCGCAATTAACAAAAGGAAAATAAAAGACACCATTATTTCCAGGAAGTTTTTGTTCGGTGAATTCAAGGAATTCAAGTAATCCATTCTCATACATCGGACCTAATCTATCAGCTTTCATCCAATTATGATCCATAACAAATTCTAAAATTTATATCAAAAGACTAATGTGAATGACACATTAATGCTACACACACAACATACTAATATGGTTATATGCATATGCATACCCATCACAACAATATAACACCAAAGCCTAAAGCATATTCATAATCACATTTATTTTTTCATTTGCAATAGAGCTATAACACCAAAATGAAAATAACAAAAACATCACAAAATCATGACAACGAAAACATAACAACGCCAGAACAGGACACATGACAACAACACATAGCTTTGAAACAACAAAAACATCACAAAATATGAATAAACCCAAACCCAAAGTAATCCCATTACAAGAATACGAAAAATCCACACCACAGCGCGCGAGAGAGACAAAAAATGAACAATAAACAATGAACAACGAAGACACAAAGGTAACATACCATACTTTGTAGAGGAGGAAGAGACCGAGAAACGATATTTGTTCCAAAAAATGAATGAAGATGGTAAATATTTTGCTATCGCTATCATCTCATTCGCTAGGGCACCCTTCTGTGTTATGAACGAAATAAAGAACCTGCTATGTTTTTGATTTTGTAGGAAATAATTTGACAACGGCTGCAAACAAAAACCGTAGTGAAATATAAAAAATATATTCACGGTTGATTGAAACAACTGTAGTTATATTACTTTCAATTTTTATATAACAATAAATGTTAAAGGACACACACACACACACACACACACACACTTATTTTTATTGAAAAAATGGAAAAATGTTGATGCTAGAATTCGAAGCTTGTTACTCATCTTCTATGAACACGGTTGTTATTAGAAACCGTGATGAAAAATGTTTTACTAAAATAAAAAAACACGCGCATTCAAAATGAGATATTACTACGGTTGACAAAATGGTTCTAATAATATTGTGTTACCATAGGTATATTTTGTAGTAGTGCAATGTGAAAATTCTTGGAGTGGTGTAGCTTCAAGTGACTATACTCTTTATGGTGGAGTATGATTGTCGGTGAAGACAAGGTGACAATTCTTGAAGTGGTGTAGCTTCAAGTGACTATACGCCTTATGATAGAGCATGATTGTCGGTGAAGACAATGAAAGATAATGTATTATTTTTAATCAAGGTGAAGATTATTGGGGTTTGTTGAAAATATATATGTTGAAGAAGTCCCCCATTGCTTAGTTTTATAAAGGAAGAGGGAGTCCAATGCTATATATAGTATTCGAGTTCTTCATTACAAGATGCACAAGTCAAAAACACTTTAAGTTTGTATTTGACTTTTTTTTTTCTTTTCTCTTATGTTTTTGTGTTAGACTAGTGTAAGATGTTAAATATTTGCTTTGGGGGAATATGGGTGTACTGAGGGCCGTGTGATGGTTGAGGATAAATTATGTGTTGTAATAATTTTCACATAATATTATTCTTTGGTTATCATTTGACAATGGCCATGATTTTTTCTCCTGTTTTAGTGTTTCCACGTTATGTTTTTGTGTTGTGATTATGTTTCTTTCTATGCTTTATTTGTTTTTTCAATAGTTTTTTTCTTTTAAAACTTAAAACTCAAATTTGAAAATCAAAACTTATTGCTTGTTGAAGGTGGTTGTATTTTTTCATTTTGAAAGTCATTTTCAAAATTTAAACCGTATTTGAGAAAATTAGAATTGATTTTATTTTTTATTTAATTTTGAAAGTTTTTTTTACTAAAATTCAAATTGATTTTTTATTTATTTTAATTTTTGTATTTGTTTTAGATAGAACACCACCACAATGATGTTAGTCATTACTTCGACAACTATTTTGACCACATTAATTATCATTAGATCATTTTTGGCTATTACCGACTACGACCGATGACCACCGAACCACAATTATGACCTTTCCCGGCCACTTTCAACCACCATCGATGATCACTTCTGATTACCACTTTGTCCACCTATAATCTTCAATCTCACCACAAACTCTGACAACCACCAACCACTTCTTTGACCACCACCAACCAGCACCATAGCCATCGACAACAACCATGTTATCGACAACCAGTCTAATCATCATTGATCTCGAATTTGACTGCCAGTCACCACTATCGACTATCAATTTAACCACCATCGTAAGCCAACAAGTCACCACCATCGACTATCAATTTAACCACCATCGTAAACCAACAGTAGTTATTACCACCAACTACCACCACTATGACAATAATAATTCACCACACTTACATGCATCCGCTGACAACTAGGCATACCTACATAACTCGTACCCATAAATACTGATCCGAGTCTGCTCGAGTTTGATGGGAAAATCTGCTTTAACTGGATTTGGATAAAACTTTGGATTTTCCCCAACTACTAATATGAGAATAGGTTGAGTAATGAAAACACTATTACTCACTCCGAACATGCATTGTTTCTATCAGTTTGTATTTAATTATTTAAATTTGAGTTTGGGAATAGTTTAATTTTGAGTAGGGGGTGATCTATCACGAATGCAGATTTGAGTTTGAGAAAGATAAAAACTATCTCCGCCTAGTCCGATTACTTTGCTTTCGAAAACCTCCATTTATAATCAGTATTATTAAAATTACTGCAAAAAAAAATCATATATTTTTAATATTTTACTTATTTTGCAAATCTAATGATGTATGATTTTTTTATTAATATATGTTTATAAAGAATATTAATTTGTGTGTTTATGTTTGAAATGGATTTTGTAGTATGAAAATTTCATAACTCAAAATCAAGTCAAATTTTAATTTTTAAAACAAAAAATAGAAAATCATCTTGAATTAATTCTTACTTAACTTGTTTTCACTTTTTCAATTTTAAAAACTAAAAACAGAAAACAACTTCTAAAAACACTTTGATAAAATTGTATTACCAAACAAATTTTTTCATTTGAAATTTTTAGAAACTAAAAAACAATTTTTAAGAAGCAAATCAAACACACCTTCAAGTAATTCTAATTGCGCCCATAGAATACTCATTCATATACGAAAAATCGGCGAAAACGGCAAATTTTATTGCAATTACGTACGTACACGATGATGCTTTTTCTTTCTTTTATTTTATGACATTCTTTTCCTTCTTTCCATGCTTTGGATGTTGATGTAAACTTTCGTACGTGGATCCTACTCACTCTCCTTTTCTTTATAAAACACACACAACCCTAGCCACTTACCACACTACTCAAACTCACATGACTTTCCTTTCTATATTCCAAAACCCTAAAAGTCCATACATGTGATGCTCATCATTTACTTCAATGGTCCCCATTAAGGGCTCTACCATATAATATCTCAATTTCACAAATCTTATGTATGTTGATAGAAGCTTAACGTGTGATGGGGGATCAAGTAGGATAAGAGCAACTTTGTACAAATGAATAAGAACCAAATACTATATGGCAAATGGATATGCAATCAAAATTGAATAAAGAATGTTAGTTTACTTGACTAGTAGTTAAAGTAGTTAAATAGTCGTTGTCTTGATCAATAATGATATGTTTGATGACATATTTTGAAACTTTAACAAGTTAATGCCAAATGGATTGAATTATCTTGCTATGCTCCAAGACTTGTTCTATCAATACTAGTAATTTATTTGAGATATTGAAAGGATAACTTAACTAAAGTTCTAAAACTATATACTATATATACAATGACAAGAGGTAAATTGTAGGAACTTATGTTTAAATAATCATGTTTAGTAGATGATCTCATTGTCTTTTTTTAATCAAAAGAGAATATTATCTCATAAGAGTATAGTGGATCCTCCAACTCTTTAAACAAACATAAATCAACTTACAAAAGAAAAATAACAACACTTAAGATTACTATTCATAATAAAACAATATCGTCACTCTCTACTTTGTCCTACTAACTAACCTTAAAATATACAAACTTTACCTTATAAAAAATACAAATTCTATCCTAGATGTCTTAAATTAATAGAGGTCATAGTGCTTTTAATTTATCCAAGATTTAACTGTGATAAAACGTATAGAGATTACACGTAGTCACGATTTAATTCTTTATAACTTCATATTGACACTGATTAACTTGAAGATATCTCAAGTCTTATTTAATAGAAGTTTTAAGATTCTATTAGAAGTGTATATGATTAGAATATTAGGAAAAAACTTGAAAGTTTTATAATGTGCAAGAGTGGAAGTGTGAAAGCTTGTCTGATCGCGTATGTTTGAATAATCAATGTATTGTAAAGACAACAGAACATTTCTAGAAGTAGTATGGATAAATCACACACACACACACACAAAGAGATTAGAGGAGGCAAACTATATAGTAAGTGCATATTTCTGAGCGCGAACTTCACAAAGAATTTAGCAGCGTTCAAAACAGGGTCGACCCCAAAGGTAACCCAAACAAGAGTTTTAGCCTTCAAAAAAATAAAATTTTTGGGGAATTTTTAATGCGCCTTATATATTACTAGTGCACCACGTGAAAATACTAAAATTCCCCAAGATTCTAGAGATGCATCTCCGGACGCACCAAATACACACATAACCTAGGCCATTCAGAGTGAAGCTCTAGTAGTTGGGCTTTTTTAACCCAGAGATGCATCTCCGGAATCTGTCTGTAGATGCATTTTCGTATCATATGTGCAACAAAATTAGAGGCAAGAACCATAAACTTGTATTTTGACAAAATAAAATTGTCATTCATAACATAAAATTAGCATTACATAGGTAATTTCAGCACAAAATAAAACATTACATTTCAATATCAAGGTGGACGCTTCAACATCTTCACAATATCTTCGATCAATCATGAAATCGTCACTTCCAACTCGAGCGGAACTTTTGTTTTGAAATGGAAAAATATAGCCCTTACACCTGCATCCGTCTTGAGCTCAAAGTTGCTTAACTCAATCTTTCCTTCATTGTCAATCGACGGTGAACGGTACTCAAGCTTGACAATTTTTCAATTTCCTCCATGAGGTAGGAGATTATGTACTTGGTATTTCAGATCTGCAAAAGAGGTGTACTCTTTGAGCTTAAATTTTTACTTGAATGTCACGCTGGAGAAGGAGACATTTGCGACATATCAGATAATTATTATTTGTGACATTTGAGACATTTTCTATTTATGTGAAATAAAAAACAAGATCCCCTTAATTTATATAAGTTGTAGACAAATGTGAACCTCAAAAATTCTATCATGTATCAGTGCTAGTTTCAGAGATATATTTCCGGTACCACACCCTATTATCTTATTTTGGAGATACATCTCCGGAACCTTTCCTAAACCAGAGAGAATGAACTAAGAAGAAAATAGAACCTAATTGATGACTTTGTTTGGAAAATGAACAAATGTTTAAAAATTGTATATTTTACAATTCTTTAATATTAAGACACAATTACATAAACTTATTGGTCCGGCTAAATAGAAAACAAAAACGAATCGAAATATGTTGCTGGCTAAATCTATAAGTATGGGTGGTACCCCATTTGACTTTTGTGCATTTGATTCTCTTTCAATGTTGCTCAATTTCTCAAACTCTTGCATCCTTTTCGCAAATTGGTCCGACTAAGTCTCGACTTTTGTTGTTGAATGAAGTTCTCACTCTAGTGGTGTAAGTGGTATAGGGCATCCCGATTTCAAGTAAACTTGAACAAAATGCTGTGATTTTGAAAGCTATCCAATACACATAATATGATCATTTGGATTTTGAGGTGGGGTGGTGCGAACTGGGAAAATGATTTCCGAAAAACTGTATCGTGTAAGATCAATACACACTTTATCATACGCGCATGCTATGAGGTGACCTATTTCAGGAAAGCACATCCATTTTTCCTCCGGTGCTGGTCCACTAATGAAAGGAACAAGAGACTCGTAAATTGTATCAAAGTTTTCTTTCTTTCTGTAAAGCCGTGTGTATGATTATTTATGAGTCCTCAACTCATGGATAAGTTTATGGCAGACAAGTGTATGATTCTCTTCTCCTTTACCAAGTAAATCCAAAACAAATCGATAACCACAATTACCATCACCCTCAATATTGACGATCCGCTCAATGTGTTTGTGCATAAAATCCAGCATCTCGTCAATGATGTGAAGGTGTGAGAAAACACAAGAAAGGGGGTTTGAATTGGGTTTTCAAAAATGAAAGCTTTTTATGAAACTCAAACAAAAATCACAAAGAGACTAAACAAGAGAGAAATACACACGATATATACTGGTTCACTTGAAAATTATCAAGCTAATCCAGTCCACCTGCCAAGGTGATTTTGCCTTATACACAAGGAATTAATCCACTATAATCAACCGATTACAATTTGCACTAACAATTGCTGGTGACTAACAACCACAAATACTAACTGTCTAAGTCTTCTTACGGATTCTGACCCAACTGGTCCCTTAAGGAATTACAAACAAAAGTTTGTGAAAAATAAATGTTTACAAAGAAATGCTTCTACACAAGCAGATATAAACACTATGAATATCTTAAAAGGAACTTAAAGAAAATTTGCACAAAATGAATTTTTCGTTGTTGTTCTTCACTGTTTGCTTGCTTATTTGCTTACATTTTCTTCAAGTTGTCAAGTCCTTATATAGCTAGTAAAAGATCCGTTGGAGGGTAAATCAGGAATATCCTTGAAAAAATGTCGTTACGTGGGGATGAAAATCGTACACAAAAGTTATCCTTTGTACCACAAAATCAAGGTAGTGGAATGGAACGTTTTGATACGTACTATGTACTATTTTCCCTCGTAAACTTTTGATCTTATCTTCTGTACATCAGAGGCTTCTAGATAAATATGTTTGAAGCGTGAGTAGAAGATTTAATCACTAGGTCTTCAGAGTCTTAAGTATTCAGAGTCTTCAGAACTTGTTCACCAGAACCTTGTCTTCAGAATCTTTAGCATTTAGTCTTCAGAACCCTTAGTCTTCAGAGTCTTCAGAACTTGTTCAGCAGATCCTTGTCTTCAGAGTCTTTATCACTTAGTCTTCAGAAGAGAATAACTTCAGAACAAAACAACTACATAAGCTAGAAAGCCTTCAGAAGTAAATCATCAGAGTCATGCTCAAAGGCAGAATCCAAGAGAGCATTTCAGCATCAACATTTTGTCTTCTTAGAATCTTTCTGAATATGAGTAGGTACAAAAGCAAACTTGCTTCTTTGGCACAGAAGCGACTTTTGGTCAAACCAGAATGACGTTGCATAGGGTCTCTATCAGAGTCAGAACTTGTTTGTTAAAACTTCAGAGTAACAAACCGTTAGAGTACCAAAATTGTTTTCAAACAAATACTACCTTGTTATTATCAAAACTTAGAGATAACCAGCATAACTAAATGTTGTTCCAACAATCTCTCCCTTTTTGATAATGACAAAACAATGTATTTTGGTGAAACAATTTCGTACAAAAATAATCAATAGGTAATGACAGAGATATGTTTAGAAATAAACTTCCCTTTATCAAGCTCCCCCTGAATCTAAGACTTATAAAAATCTTATCATATTTAGGATAACAGAGCCTGATTATAACGATCTTATCAGATTCAGGATAATAGAGCCTGATTGGTCTTATCAATTATCAAAACAGGTTCGAGACTGGTTCTTATCATATGCATCAGATAGTCATGGTTGCCAAAGTTTCACTATTATTCCTGAAAAACATTCTAAGAAAGATAGTCTTTCAGCTAATTCCCTTTCAGCATCTAACTTTTCTTCAGCTTCTCTCTGAGCTTCAAATCTATCTTCTGTTTGCTGAACAAAGTGGTTTTTATTTAAACAGAAAGATTTTTTATCTTTTGAAACTCCACTGACATCCATCGCTTGAATCGATTCCAGGTAGCACCCAAAGCAGAAGGGTTTGCGCTAGAACTGGATTCATCAGAAAGTTTTTTGAATCTCCTAACTACATTGTCTTTAAAAACATAAATGACTTCATCAAGGTTAGGAGAGGGAAGATCAGAAGGTTGATGTTCAGGATGTGTTTGGGTTTCTTCATCAGAAGCAGCTAGGTTGGAAAATGTTTAGTCAAAGTCTGAATCAAGATTATTAGAGATGGTTATTGCTTTAATGTGTGGAGAGGTTGAGGATGTGGGTGATTGAGGGTTGGTTATTGGGATAGGGTTTGTAGTAAATTCTCCAGAATTGGTTGTAGGAATAGGTTCTGTAGGAGGTTCTTCATAAATGGGTTGAGTGATGATGGTAGAATTTAATGGTAAAGAGGTGGTGGGAGTTGTTGTTGGTAAAGATATAGTGGGAGTAGATTGAGTGGAAGTGGTTTGAGATATCTGAGGTTGAAGTTGTGTAGATGGTGCAGAAGATGGAATTATCTGAGATAATGGTGGTGGTTCAGAAAGAGGGATAGACGAGGTTGTAACAATGGCTGAGAATATTGGAGGTGGTGTTGGGATAGATGAAGATGCATTTCTATTAACAAGAACATATACAGTTATAGAAGAATCAGAGGAATTACTTGTCTATTCTATATAGGATTCCAGTGAAGGATTCTTTGTGCTGGCTTCACCCAGATGCAAGCCTTTCTTTTGCTTCTTAAAAGTCTTCTTCTGAGGGGTCTTGCTATGGGGTCTCTTCTTCTTCATCAAGTCAGGAGGATTATCTGGAATATCTTTATACGAGAAAGCCAGACACATCATATCCTTCAGCTTCACGGATCTTGATATACTCCTCTGTAGCTTTTATAGCGTCATGCTTGGTGAACAGAGGAAATAATTGATTATCATTCTTCTTGGCTTTAAACTCTTCCAATCTGTAGCCATAGTTGGTTCAACTCTTATCTCATTGATAATTTGCATCCTCTTCTGATTTCTACTATTCAGTGGTGTTCTAGTTATGATATCTAATTCATATTTGACGTTCAAACTTGACAGATGATCAATCATACCACTTTCAATCAGAATATCTGAGATAAGTCTTCCAAGAGGAATGTAGTTCTTAAGCTTCTTTGAATCATTTCTGGTTTCTTTTATAGATCTCTAAGGTATCTGAAGAGAATGGAAGGGAGGTAGATCTTTTCTCTTTTCATCAGATAATACAACATGTATTTCTGATCAGTGTTGATGAAGTCAGATGAACTTGAAGAGGGTCTATGATGGATACAACCCAGAACGATTATGAGCCAGACGCGAAGCTCATCAAAAAGATCCTGACTCTTGAAGGGTGGATTTCCATCAGATGATTGAGTGAAGATGGCTGGGTTGATCACTTCAGTAAGAAACTTTGATTTTGAATTCACCTTATAGATAAGCTTACCACCAGAGTTCTCCGTTCCAAGTAAGGTAGCTATAGATTTCTCCGTGATGATAAATTTGTTACCCAAAATATATGACACAATGAAGTGTTCATCAGCATCAACAAACCTCCAGAATTCCTTAATTAGGTTAGGGAAGATGGGACCGTAGAGACGATCAAAGTAATTCCTCCAACCTTGAGCATTCAGTTCCTTAAACAAGTCTATTACATTTTCAAGCAAGTTATCAAAGTCTACCAACCATTCACACAGAACTTCCAATTCTGCAAAAGGAGTAGCGAGATGAATGTGTGGTGGACAATCCACAATATGAACTTCAACTAGTTTCTGGAATGTAGATAGTGATTGATGTAGCGATGAAGAAACAGTTGGAGCAGTGGTTGAAACCATTTGAGAAGTTTCTGCATGTTGAGATTGTTGAGAGAAGTCGTACACACTTTTTTGTTGAGGATCCATTGATGAAGATGATGAAGTTACGGAGCACAAAGGGTTTTTAGGGTTTAGGGTTTCTAAGAAAAAGTGTGGGAAGTGAAAGAGTAGTGTAGTGTGTGATAGTGAGATAGTGAGTATTTAAGGAGAAAAATTTGATGATTACAAAAATAATAGGGAATAATTATTTTAGAACCTAGTCTCACGAAATCACAATGCTCGAGGTGTCTCTTCAACAGTAAGATATGATTTAGTATTGGACAAATGTCACTAGAAAATCATAGTCGTCTATTTAAGTGAACATGTTTGATGTTCCCAAAGTCAAGAATACCAAAAGGTATCTGACTTGACAAGTTTCTGATCAAGACATCTTCTAACATGTAGAAGTATCTTTATTCAGAAAGACAAATAAACAAATCAGAAATATTTTCTTAACATCAGAATCTCATTTTACAGATGGAGATTAAACACATTCTGATAAAACTCATTATGGACAAAAATCCATATTTAAGTTTTTCAGAATGAACTGAAATCTATCTTCAGCTAAGGGTTTTGTAAAGATATCAGCCCACTGATGATCTAAATCTATAAAGTTTAGAGTTAAAATCCCTTTCTGAATATAGTCTCTGATGAAATGATGTTTAATTTCAATGTGTTTAGCTCGAGAATGTAAAATAGGATTCTTACTTAGGCAAATAGCAGATGTGTTTAACAGAAGATAGGAATGTTACCCTCGTGAATCTGAAAATCTTCTAGTTGATTCTTCATCCAGAGCATCTGAGTACTACAAAGTGACACTGAGATGTATTCTGCTTCTGCAGTAGATAGTGCAATGGTTGATTGCCTTTTGCTTGCCCAAGAGACAAGGTTGTTACCCAGAAACTGACAGTTTCCAGAAGTACTTTTCCTTTCTAATCTATCTCCAGCATAATCTGCATCACAATAACCAGAAAGCTTGTACTCTGATGTTTTCTTATACATCATGCCAAGGCTAGTTGTTCCCTTTAGATATCTTAGGATTATCTTAATAGTTGTTAAGTGAGTTTCCCTTGAATCTGATTGAAAATGAGCACAAAGGCATACACTAAACAGAATATCTGGACGAGAAGCAGCTAAATACAGAAGAGAGCCTATCATACCATGATAGAGCTTCTGACAAACCTTTTTACTTACTTCTTCTTTCTCCAGAATGCATGTAGGATGCATGGGAGTCTTTGCAGGTTTACTATCTGACATCTCATACTTCTTCAGAAGTTCTTGTGCATACTTGGTCTAATGAATATACGTTCCTTCTGGATGTTGATCAATTTGAATTCCCAGAAAGAATCTGAGTTCTCCCATCAGACTCATTTCAAACTCTGCCTGCATTAACTTAGAAAATTCCTTGCACAAAGAAAGATTAGCAGAACTAAAAATAATATCATCAACATAAATTTGCACAATCAGAATATCATTCTTAAAGGTTTTACAAAAGAGTGTAGTGTCTACCTTCCCTCTGGTAAAATCATTTTCCAAAAGGAAATTACTGAGTCTGTCATACCAAGCTCTGGGAGCTTGTTTCAGACTGTATAATGATTTCTTTAGTTTAAATACATAATCTGATTTCTCAGAATTTTCAAAGCCAGGGGGTTGATATACATCCACTTCTTCAGAAATATACCCATTTAAGAATGCACTCTTAACATCCATCTAATAAAGAATGATGTTATGATTAACAGCAAAAGAAACTAATCAGCGAATAAATTCTAACCTGGCAACTGGTGCAAAGGTTTCAGTATAGTATATCCCTTCTTGCTGACTATAGCCTTGTGCAACCAGTCGAGCTTTGTTTCTGACGATCTCACCTTTCTCATTAAGCTTGTTTCTGAATACCCGTTTTGTTCCAATGACGTGGACACCTTTTGGTTTCTGAACAAGATCCCAAACATCGTTTCTTGTGAATTGATTAAGTTTTTCTTGCATGGCCAGAATCCACTCATTCTCTAGAAGAGCTTCATCAACTGATGTTGGCTCTATAAGATACACCAAACCCATAAGAGTTTCTTCAGAAAATTTGAATGATGAACGAGTTTTGACTGGATCAGCTTTGTCTCCCAGAATCAATTCTTCAGAATAAGAAGTCCTTAGTCTATTCTTCTTCTTATGAGATGGACTATTCGTTGTTTCTGGTGAATTTGTATCTGATTCTATAGTTTCTGCAGCTTTGTCTCCTTCTTTAGAATCTTCCTCCTTGGATTCTGATAAAGTAATCTTCAAATCTGCAAGTTTCTCAACTAGCTTTGACTTTTCAGGGTCAAGCTTATCATCGAATATAACATGAATTGATTCCTCAACAATTTGTGTTTCTGTGTTATAGATTCTGTAGCCTTTAGAGCGTTCAGAATATCCTAACAATAAACACTTTTGAGCTTTGGAATCAAACTTGCCAAGATTCTCTTTAGTGTTCAACATAAAACAAATACAGCCAAAAGGATGAAAGTAAGAGATGTTGGGTTTTCTATTCTTCCACAATTCATAAGGAGTCTTACCCAGAATAGGTCTGATTGAAATTATGTTCTGAATATAACATGTTGTGTTTACTGCCTCTGCCAAGAAGTGCTTAGCCATGTCAGTTTATTGGATCATGGTACGAGCCATTTCTTGCAATGTCCTATTCCTCCTTTCCACTACTTCATTCTATTGTGGAGTTCTAGGACAAGAGAAATCATGGGAATCAAAAAGATTCTCAAAGTATCTGTTCTCGAATTCTCCACCATGATCGCTTCTGACTCTGAATATTTTGCAATCCTTCTCTATTTGCACTTGTGAGCAAAAGGTAGAGAACATAGAATGTGACTTATCCTTATGTTTCAAAAATTTTACCCATGTCCAATGACTATAGTCATCTACAATGACTAATCCATATTTCTTACCATTGATAGAGGCAGTTTTCACTGGACCAAAAAGATCAATGTGCAGAAGTTCTAATGGTCTAGAGGTAGAAACAACATTTTTCCTCTAAAAGAGGTTTTGGAAAACTTGCCTTTCTGACATGCTTCACAAAGAGCATCTGAAGAATACTTCACATTAGGTAAGCCTCTGACTAATCCAAGCTTATTTAGCTGATAGATCTTTTTTATGCTAACATGGCCCAAATGTCTATGCCATACCCATTTCTCCTCATTTACAGACATTAAGCATTTAACATTCTTGTCCTTAAGATCAGAAAGTCGTATTTTGTAAATGTTGTTTTTCCTCTTTCCATTAAAAAGGATTGAGCCATCCTTCTGACTAATAGCCTTACAGGACTTTTGATTGAAAATGATATCATAACCATTGTCACTAAGTTTTCTAATTGACAATAAGTTATGCATCAAACCATCGACCTGAAGAACATCAATAATAGAAGGAAGTTTACCATTACCAATAGTTTCAGAGCCAATGATCTTACCCTTTTGCTTTTATCTATGCTTTTAGCCAAAAAGTACTGGAATGCTCTATCATACTTGTTGACACAATTAGTGTCAAAGATATTAGAGACTAATTCTTCTTCTAGTTTAGAAATTTTGCTTTTCAAAGCACAGTTACTATTTTTTAAAGAAAAAATATTTTCATTCAGAGAAGAATTATTCTGTTCAAGCTTATCTCTAGCTTCAAAAGTAATTACATGGGATTTTTTAAGATCCTTGTATTTATTTTGAAGATTTTGATATCTTTCCAGCATTTCTGAAAGACATGACTCTAATTCACAACGAGAGAGTTTAGATAATACCTCTGAGTCAGAGTCTGAATCTGATTCTAGTTCTGATAGCATTTTGTCTTCTGGTTCTCCAGAGACTTCAGCGTTAATTGTTATTGCCACTAGCGCAACATTTATCTGTTCTTCATCAAACCCATCTTCTTCAGAATCGGAGTCATGCTAAGTTGCCATGAGTCCCTTCTTGACTTTGGTGAATTTCTTCTTAAGCTTCTTGTCTTTCTTAAGCTTTGGACACTCATTCTTGTAATGACCTGGCTCATTACACTCATAGCATATGACTTTTTTTCCAGAACTCTGCTTCTTTTGTCCAGATGTTGAGTCAAAACTACCATTGTTTCTTCTTGATCCTCTGAAATTTCCTTGTTTATGTTTCCATAGTTTGTTGATCCTTCTGGAGATAAGTGATAACTTATCTTCTGAGTCTTCATCAGAATCTTCTGATTTTTCCTCAGCTTGATAAGCCTTTGCCTTTTCAGGTTTAGACTTAAGAGCAACTAATTTACTCTTCTTCTGGGGTCCTCCAGATCTATCTCATGACTTCTTAAAGAACTAATAAGTTCTTCAAGGCTTATACTGTTCAAATCTTTAAATAGCTTTAGAGCAGTCTCCATTTCTTGGGAAGACTTCTGATAATCTTCTTGACATGATCACCAGTTGAATATCCTTTGTTTAGCACTCTGAGTCCTGCTACCAGCATCTGAAATCTTGAAAACATAGTTTCTACATATTCATCATCATCCATCTTGAAAGCTTCATATTTCTGGATTAGGGCAAGAGCCTTTATCTTCTTTACTTGAGCATTTCCTTCATGAGTCATTTGAAGTGAATCAAAAATGGACTTTGCAGTTTCTCTATTTGTTATTTTATCATACTCAGTATAAGAAATAGCATTCAACAGTATAGTTCTTGCCTTGTGAAGATTCATGTAGTCTTTCTTTTGTTGATTAGTCATAGCACTTCTAGACACTTTTACTCCTGCAGCATCAACTGGGTGAGTGTAGCCATCAACTATAAGATCCCAAAGATCTACGTCGTAACCAAAAAAGAAACTTTCAATTCTATCTTTCCAGTAGTAAAACTTTCACCATCAAAGACTGGAGGTTTGGCACTATAGTGATCTTTCTCTTCTGGAATACAGTTAGCGTTAGCGGCAGCCATGATGTCTGTTGGTGCAGTATAGCTGCAAGTAACAAACATTTTGGAAGTATTTTTCTGGGAATTTATCGTGTCCACAGAGATCGGTTCGAGGGAAAGAATGTCGTTCAACAGTTTAAACGTTAAAGAGTTTGGGTTTAAAATGGTTTTAAAGTAAATGCGAGAAATAAAACTATTGAACATAAAAAGAATTCATTCTTTGGAGAGTAGAGAACTCTAGAGTTTACATTTCATCTACCCTATCAAATACTCAAACTCACTACTCAGTTGCACGCAACCTAAATCACTCGTCAACATTATCACGTATCGCTCACAACAAAGGTTATGTCTAACGCAAAGTTGAGAGAACAACCGCATCGCCTCGGAGGTGATGTCTCACGCAACTCGATGACACGGAAGCATTAAGAATCGATAATCAAGTGAATATTAAGCCTAAATCTATCTCTAGAGTCTAGAACATAATAGATGTTCATCCTAAATCTGGATTCAAAGAGGATATGTCTACTGCAACTCAAACCCAAATAAAGAAATCATTCATCAACATTAATTTGTAAAATGAGCTTTATACAACACCATGAGCAATAAATATACATACTATCAAGGTAAACTTACATATAAACTCACAACAATGAAAACTACAAAGGGAAGAGAGAAGAGGAATCAAAATCTCTCGCGGTGTCAATCACGATCCAAGAATCATCCACCCCCAATCGTCAAGTTGCAACCTCCATTGATGCTTTTCTAAGCTTTAAACTAACAAAGAATGAAGATTTGATGAATTGGGAATAAATACCCCAAAACATCACCTAAAAATGACTGAAAATGAACTTATAATATTACAAAATCTGTCACGTTCGCTAAGCGAACGTTTTACTCGTAAAGTGAGCCTCAAAAAGTGGCACTTAAGTGCCTCTGAAATGCTAAACCGCCTTTGAAAAATTCCAGAAGTTCGCAGTGCGAACGATTTATTCGTAAAGTGAATGCTCGCTGCACAGTTCGCAAAGCGAACTTTGGTCCTTTTCTCCCCTGTCCAATTCTAGGAGCCTTCGCTGGGAACTCGCTAGACATTCGCAAATCGAACATTCGCTGGCACACTCGCAAAGCGAACATGACAGCAAACCAGCCTTTATTTGGACCATAACTTCTGCACCGTAACTATGATTTACGCACGGTCGGAAGTGCTGGAAAGCTTATTAAATGCTCTTTATGAATATGGCAAGATATACTTGATTCAATACCTACAAAAAATTAGAGAAAATCAATTAAACTCAATGATATTTACACGATACGCAATATATACACTAAAATGTAAAGTAAACGTATTTATAAACAAATCGGGGTTTATTCGAACGATATAGACAAAAAGTATCAATAAGTGCACCAAAACTTATATAAAAAAATAGGTATATTTTTCACTCATCAATGTCTCACAAAGAGACTAAACAAGAGAGAAAGACACACGATATATCCTGGTTCACTTGAAAACTATCAAGCTAATCCAGTCCACCCACCAAGGTGATTTTTCCTTATACACAAGGACTTAATCCACTATAATCAACTGATTACAATTTGCACTAGCAACTGCTAGTGACTAACAACCACAAAGACTAACTGTCTAAGTCTTCTTAAGGATTCTGACCCAACTGGTCCCTTAAGGAATTACAAACAACAGTTTATGAAAAATAAATGTTTACTAAGAAATGCTTCTACACAAGCAGATATAAACACTATGAATATCTTAAAAGGAACTTAAAGAAAATTTGCACAGAATGAATTTTTCGTTGTTGTTCTTCACTGTTTGCTTTCAAGTTGTCAAGTCCTTATATAGCTAGTAAAATATCCTTCGGAGGGAAGATCAGGAATATCCTTGAGTGAGCTGGTGACTTGAAAGAATGTCGTTACGTAGGGATGAAAATCGTACACAAAAGTTGTCCTTTGTACCCCAAAATCAGGGTAGTGGAATGGGACGTTTTGATACGTATTATGTACTATTTTCCCTTGTAAACTTTTGATATTATCTTCTGTACACCAGAGGCTTCTGGATAAAGATGTTTGAAGCGTGAGTAGAAGATTTGATCACTGGGTCTTTAGAGTCTTAAGTCTTCAGAGTCTTCAGAACTTTTTCACCAGAACTTTGTCTTCAGAATCTTTAGCACTTAGTCTTTAGAACCCTTAGTCTTCAGAAACTTAAGTCTTTAGAGTCTTCAGAACTTGTTCACCAGAACCTTGTCTTCAGAGTCTTCAGTACTTAGTCTTCATAAGAGAATAACTTTAGAACAAAATAACTTCAGAAGCTAGAAAACTTTCAGAAGTAAATCATCAGAGTCACACTCAGAGGCAGAATCCAAGAGAGCATTGCAGCAATAACATATTGTCTTCTTAGAATCTTTCTGAATGTGAGTAGGTACAGAAGCAAACTTGCTTCTTTGGCGCAGAAGCGACTTTTGGTCAAACCAGAATGACGTTGCATATGGTCTCTATCAGAGTCAGAACCTGTTTGTTAAAACTTCAGAGTAACAAACCATTAGAGTACCAAAATTGTTTTCACACATATACTACCTTTTTATTATCAAAAATTAGAGATAACCAGCAGAACCAAATCTTGTTCTAACATGATGGAATTCTTGGTGGAGGTGGTGAAGGAGGTGGTTTGCTAATGCGAGCTCCTTTAAAAACACGTTTTTTGAGATTTTGGAGTTTTTGAGATTTTGTCAACATGTTCAAACTACGAAGGAGACCGCATTGTTGAATTCTCACTCGGTGTAGGCTTGAGCTTCTTCAGAGCACCTTTTGCTTTTAGCGGTTAAGAGGGTAGCTTCAAGTAAGTGGTTTTCGGATAAGAAATCTTCCTTAATTATTCTTTGATGTAAAGTTTCATATTATCATTGGCTTTCAAAAATATCTTTTCTATCACTTCCTATTCTGTCAAGATAAAGATATTCAATTTACCGTCTTTTATGACACCATCATCATTAAACCTAAGCCTCTTCCAGTGACTGGAAACTTCATTCATTCTTAACGCACTACCAAGTTTCATCTTATTTGCAATAAGACAGGAACATGGAAGACCATAGGTTTTCATAATTGTGCATTCACACTTTGCGCTATTGGAGTCTACATTATCAACTTATTTAGCTTCGTGAAAAATATAACTCAAACCCGCTCAAGATATGTTGCCGACCAACTGAGAATAAAGATTGTTGTCTTTAAGTCAGTGTTCCAAAACCGTGATGCTTTGACCAAATGATGTATGTATCTCATTATGCTGGTTCTGGATCATTTGGTTCACGGAGTCTCAATCTCTACACAAATCTCCCTTACTATTTCCCAACTGATTCTTCAATGTAGTATGGGCAGACTGAACCTAGTTTGTTATTGTATTCCTAAGGTTTCTAACCCGATCGGTCCATGCACTAATAATTTTCTCCTTCACCTGGTCAAGAATTGTACTTTCAACATATTTCAACAAATCTAGATATTTCTTGCACACCTTCATGAAATGTATAACAACACTGACATATAACTCTTTAGTGGAAAAATTTATTATGCCATTCCATGCATCCATCATTTTTTTCCATAACCACACCTGCCTTCACAATTTTTCCATCTTCAGACTTTATCTGTTCCGGCCCTACCGCGGGTTTAATCCAACTTCTCACATTCTTTGTTATGTGATACCTACATAGTTATGCATAAAAAATATGAAATACCTTTGCAATCGAATTCATCAAAGTGGTATCGCGGTCAGTAACAATCACTTTAGGCATCTCTTCTTAGTCCTTCAACATTTCCCGACACACATCTAAGGTCCAAGTAACATTCTCCTCTTTTTTTGCTATCTAGAAATGCACACACACACACACACACACATGTAGAGAGAGAGATAGATAGATAGATAGATAGAGAGAGAGAGAGAGAGAGAGAGAGAGAGAGCTTTACCTTTTAAATTAAAACAAGTTCAAAAAAATGTTTTATAGTCTAGCCAGTTGAATTAGGGAGTTATTGATTGATTATGACAATTTTTTGAAGTGTCTAATCTATTAGATTATATACCTAATCGATTAGATGGTGTCTAATTAAGTCCATAATCAATTATGATGGTCTCTTAATCATTCGTAATGACTCTCCATACAAAATTTCAAGTTGGGCACAAATAATCGATTTTTTGCATTGCCTAATTGATTAGGTCATTTATTTGGCCCATGGATTGTTTTTAAAATTACACCATTTCTTGAACTATAAATAGAGAGCTTATTTATCATTTCGAATTATCCAAAAAATGTGAAAAACCTCACTTTTCCTTTCTCTCATAATCTATTTAAATTATTTCTACTTTTTCACATATTTTAACCATAGTGCTTTGAGAACATTATTCTTGAGTTTGGTGAGGAATTAGTTATGGGTGAGAGCTTTATTTTATATTTACTAAGAGTATTATTTTCTCTTGAGTAAAATCTTCTTCTTTAGGAAGTGATTTTTTTGTTGGGAGCCAAACCATTGTAAAATCTCTTTGGGGGATTAGAATAAGTCTCTGAATGGTTAGTGAGCTATGTTGTTGAAGAAAAGCTCTCTTTTAGATTTGTGAAGAATAACCAGTGAAAAATACTTACAACATTTCTTGATATCAGCCCGGTCAAAATCTCTATTGGTTCAATATTAACTTAGTATAAAATATCACTCTATTTCTAAGTCTAGCTTGTGTAAAAGTTGAGTAGGTTCGAGATCAGCTCGGTAAAAATCTCAGTTTGGTTCATAGTTAGCCCGTATAAAACCTCTGTTTAGTTCGGAGGATAGTTAACTCAAAAATCCATCTAGATTCGATATCAGCCTGTGCAAAATCTTCGTTTGGCTTATAGATTGACCGCTCAAAGCTCTATTTTTTGTTTGGTGTGAAGACTAACCGCTTCATTTCTTAGTTTTTTGTTTGGCTGGAAGTTAGCCTGAAACTTCATTTTCTTGTATAAGAGGGTTAGCGAGCTTAAAATTCTAAAAGTTCTCAAGTAATAATGGATATTCTCAAGACCATTTATTAAGGAGAGAAATAGATCACTTCATTAGACCGAACCTCTATAAACTTATGGTGTCGTTCTCTCTTAACTTATCTCTTTTATTTTCCACGGAATTTATATACTTCAAATTCCACTTCTTATTCAAATGTTTTTGATAAAATGTTTTCAAACTCTGATTTCAAAAATTATTTCATTTTAAATCAATGACTTTTAAACCTCCATAATTCACCCCCTCTTCTGCATGGAGTCACGTGTTCAACCAAGTGGCATCAGAGCCTAAATTCTTTTTAAATAATCAATCGTCTTAGGAGGAAGATAACTTCCAACACTGTTTTCAACAAGAGGAATTGTCTAAACACACCTTCACCAATTAATGGTGATATGCTTGAATTATGGAATCTTGATTTAAAATATTCATTCAAAGTTTTAATTTTGAATTGTGGGAAACTCTATCGAATGGTCCGTTTATCCCTACTCACCATGTTAATCATGAAGTAGTAGATAAACAAGATTTTCTTTAGGCCTTATCAGAAAAGAGAAAGTTTGAAATTAATTTTAAAACTAAAAATCTCTTAGTTATACCCTCCTTCGAAATGTAGAACACTCTTGAAATGATGCGTTTCTCAAAGTATCAAACAAGAGAGAATGAACAAACAAGATGAAAAAGACGAATACTTCCTTCCTAAATTCTTTTCAACCTTTAGAAAGTTTGGAAATAATGTTAGAACTTTTTTCACTAACAAATATATAAGAATTAATATTTGGAATCAACAACCTGATCTAAACCTTAAATCGAGAGATGGGAATGTTCACGACTTTCAAGAAAAATCCAAGAAGGAAGAAATCATAGGGAAATTG
Organism: Lathyrus tuberosus; assembly: GCA_022829125.1. Classification (NCBI taxonomy): domain Eukaryota; kingdom Viridiplantae; phylum Streptophyta; class Magnoliopsida; order Fabales; family Fabaceae; genus Lathyrus; species Lathyrus tuberosus. The sequence goes on along the minus strand of JALAZF010000306.1, from coordinate 5,113,461 downwards.
AAAGAGTTGATTCAACTATTAAAGGATGAAGGCATAAGCTCAAATCTAGAAGCAACTCTAGAAACTTTGTAGGTCCTCTTTGTTGACTGCATTAGGAAAAACAATGTATGTATAAGATGTATTTAAGGCAACATGAGGATTATGATATCTAGCTTGTGTTCTAGTATATGAGTGTGATGGTGGTTATTGATAAGAAGAGTTGTTCAGCTAAAAAACTTGGCAAAACTAGTTAAGCAAAAGTTGTTTAGCTAAAGTGTTTGACAAAACCAAATAAGCAATAAGCTTAAGGTTGAGTTGCTACTATCTTCAGATGTCTTTCAAAAGAATTGTGGGGTTGAAAATCAAATTCAACAGTATCTGCTATGATTCTAGACAAAATTACACCATAAATCCAAAGGAGAAAAGCCCAGAATTGCATTGTTATTTAAGGAGACTCAAACCTCAATTTTGAGGTGTATATATTTTGAAGATACCTAGTGTTAGGGTTTATCTTTTGAGTCTTTTTTTTTGTGTGCACCACTCTAAAGCCTTCTTTCATATCTCAAGGCATAGAGTTTGGTTTGTTAGTCGAGATTGTAAAGCTTTGCTCCAAGACTCTAAGTCTATAAGCTTGAGAATAAAATGTTTCTTGTATTTCATGCTAATTCCATAATAAGAATTAGTGTTAAATCTTTGAGTACACCACTTTATGTTTCGACAACTTGGCATAGTTGTTGGTTTGTCTTAGTTGAGTTGTAAATTCAACAATCAATAGACTTGTTATTGAGGTTGATCACTAGGGGTTAGTGGTTGAAGAAAGTGAGTGGGTTCTAATATTTAGGAGGAGACCTAAATAGAAAGTCACTAGGATTAGGGAGAGGCTAACATTAGTATGGCAGTTCCACTAATTAATTAACATATTCCAAACACTATCAAATGAAAGCTCCAAGAGTTTGACTAAATTTTGGTAAAACATAATGTTGGGAAAGATGTTTCAACATGAAGGTTTCTGCCCCAGACTAATGATGTCGAGTGAAATGTCAAAGCATGTAGATTCGACATCATGATTGTCACAACAGGTTTTGTTTAAATTTGTTCCAAGATTCAAGGCACGATTGGCAGTGGATCAAGGATCAAAGATATGAAGCCCAACAAAGTAGAAGACTATAAAAGAAGACCAAGACCTAGGCAGAAAATAGAGAGAGGATGACATAGACTTAGGAATCCTATTTTGTAAAGTAGGGCTTAGGTTTTGAGAGTCGTAGGTTTCTCTTGTAAGTCTCCCTCTGTATCGATTTGATACAGTATGGTAGACATAGGTACTTGTACAGATTCAGAAACCCGTAGGTAATGAATCGTGTATTGTTCTTGGATGAAGCTTTAAAGCAAATCCAAGTTAACTTGTTAATCAAGGATGCTTGACTGAACTTTGTATTGGAATGGGTGTCTTTCAATAGGAATGATACAGTTATGGGGTATTAACTGTTAGATAATCACAAGTTGTGATTTAAGGAGCGAGATGGGTTTCTCTTATCAATTACATGTGACTTCTAATGATAAAGTCTTCATTGGGTAGTGATAGGTAAGCATGGGTGTTTACTGTAAACCTGAGGTTGTTTACATAAAACTATACTACTGATAGTGGAGTCTTCTTACTGGATTGGTATCCCCCAGATGTAGGTGAGTTGCACCGAGCTGGGTCATCATATTCTCTGTTGTTTATCATTCTGCAATTTACAGTTCAGTTTTGATTAACATGTTGGAACAGATGTCGAAACATCTGTGCTTCTGCAGTTTTGATATTCAAGGTATCAGTCTGCTATTCTGTCATTTACTTAAATAATTATCCAGAACAGTGTCTTGACATGTGTTAGGACATCTGCTTTCTGCTATGCCAAAATTTCAATTGGTATCAGAGCAGGTATCCTGTCTGTTTCGTGATAAGATCTTTGGGAGATACTTTCTGGCGCTTAAGCAAGGAGGAGTTTTGAAGATCAGATCAATCAACTCAGACATACTCAAGGGTATTATTGGACGGGATGGATGTTCTGGATCGAAGGTAACAACCTGGTGGTTGTTCATGTTGCTGAGAAGGTTCTACAACAACTGCAGGAGAAGTGGCTAGTTCTCTTGTTGGGGTGTCTTATAAGATGTTCTGACATCTTATTAGGGCAAGTATAATTTGTTCCTTGGTGATTCCGCTGCATATGTTTCTGATGGAAGAGCTCTAGAATTATGGGATTCTGGAGTTATTGTTGAAGACAGATGGTGGAAGATCTCAATCGTCGGCCTCTATATTTGAAGATATCTGCATCTTTTTATTCCAAAGTCGGGAGCGATGAAATGAAGAGAGTTGTTCGAAGATTTCTGTTATGGTGACTTGGTACTTGGAAGCTTGGTTCCATGGTGCAGTTTGAAGTTAGTTGAAGAGGGGGGGAGTTGAGTTTAGGTTTATCAAGTTCTTGCTCTAGGAGTTTGATAAATTATTGACCTGCTAAGTTGTCAAAGATACTTGAGAATTCTCTCAAGTCCACTCATAAAGGCGTCTCGGTCGTGCATCTAGAGTCTCCTAGTTATTCTTCTGACTAGTGGGTGTTTCTTGAAACACAAACCTGAAGAAAGTGGAGGTGATTTATTTTCACCATCCAAAACAGCAAGGAAGGATTCATCTCTCTTAATCCTAAGGGTGAATCCAATCTAAATGGAGTTTTTCAGAACTTTTGAGGTAAATAGGGTTCATTCAGAGAGAATCTTAGTTACTTGAGTCAAGGGTGGCAGCCTTGGTATCTCAACACTTTGCTTGTCAAAAAGATACTTGCAAAAGATTGAATACTTGATAAGTGTTCATGAAGTGATCTGGTGGAGTGTGGCTTCAACAGTGAAACAGGATTATTGAACAAGGATTTAATATCAATTGCTATTTGTGTTACTTACAAGTATTTAATTGATTATCCTTGTATGTGAAGTTCAAGATTGTTGATGTTCAACACGATGTTGGAACATCTCTTCATCTGATTTGTGCAGAATCATGGGAGGGGTACTGCATAAGCTTTTGGATCTAGTTCTCTTAGGTGTTGACCTACGAATCTGCTTCAGTTGGTGTGGCAGAAGCATCTGATCTCTGGAAAGTTTTATGGCAAGAAACTAGTCTAGACAATGGTGATGTGGAAGATGAAGAAGAAGACATCATAATCTTGATGGTTAGTTCTTGGATTAGTTTATTTCTGATCTAGGAGTATTGGAGTGCAGCAGGTGTGTTCAAGTTGTTACTAGAAGCATATGGTGTTTATCTGGAAAGTGTTTTAGCAAAAGACTTATCCATAATGAAGTGCTGGTAATGGTATAGCTTGGATAAGTTTATTTCTGATCTTGGTACTTAGGAGCATGAGATCTTGCTCATCTTGGAGGTCAAGGTTAAGTGGCAGTTATCTCTGACTTTCTGCAAACTGCTCTACTAAGGAAAGTGGCATTCTTTGGTATGCTATGGTGTAGTCTAGAACTACTTTATCTTCTAAAGAATCAGACGTGGCAGGTGTGAATTCTTTGGAGTTTCAAAGCAGATATTCATCAAGGTGTGAGCTTGTTTGGAATACCTGTGATAAGATTAAGCATGATGGAGGTTGTCTACTCAAACTTGGTTGTTAAATCAAGTCTATGAGAGCATGGAACCCTTGTTCTGTAATAGGGAGGAGGTTTTTCTAAGTGGCAGAAGGAGGAGCTAAATTCAGCAGCTGGATGTCGTATCAGAATGTTCTGACATCAAGCTTAACATCAGGATCTCAGCTGGTGATACGGCACATCATCTTAAGATAAGTTAATCTACAGGAGAATGGAAGTTATGGATGCTTCAAAAAGGTATATCTCATGCAGTTTGCGGGAGCTGTGGATGGAGAAGATGTTACATGTCTAAGGCTTGGTGGATCCATGATGTCTTGCTATGGAGCAAGTAGTTCATGTAACTTGAAGATCAGATTTCATTGGTAGATTAGTGTATCTTGTGGGAGTTCTGAAGAAGGATGAGGCAATAAAAAGTGGCATTTGGTGGTTCTCATGTGTGCATTCAAGCAGGGTGCTTTGAACTAATTACACTTGGGCAGAAGGGTAGTTGGTTGAAGACTTAAGGAGGTATTGATTCTTGTCTATCTTGGAGCTTGTGGTAGAAGTTCTAAGTTTATGATGGAGGATTTCCGTATTTTGGTGGATGAGAGTTTATTTCTCTCTTTGGTTACTGGAGTTCTTGTTGATCAAGCTGATGGCACAGTGTTGTTTGAAGATCTTCAGTTAGATTACTATGCAGATAGTAAGTCCAGTGGTGGAGTATATCTAGAACCATGTTGGTTGGTGTTTATGATATGTGAAGGATGTACTAACTGATGTTAGAACATCTTCTGGGTTAGTTATCCTTGTAATATGATGCTAAGTTCTGAGTGTGGAACTTGACACTCACATCTTGTCTAAGTAGTATTTATCTTGTCATACGGGAGAATGATGGGTAAAGGATTGTCTTGGAAGTCTGATGTGAATGGGGCATGCTAGAAGTGGATCGGTTTGGTGCTTGTGGAGCAAATGGGATGAAGATTTCTGGAGCATGTGTTTGATGTTCTTCTTATGTGAAGAATATCCGGGCGAGCTAGTGAACTAAGGGGCCATGTGCGTCTCTTTGAGGAATGTGAAGTTTTCCAGATTCAAATGGGTTGTATCTCAGGGAACAAGGAGATCTATACATGAGAATTCAAGAGGAATTTGTGTGGTGTACGGATGTTTTCTAGACGAGAGGGATCAATGGAGCTTTGGTCTTAATCCAAGAGTTTGTTAGTTATGGTACAAGGATGCGTTCATGGTACTCTCACTATATGATCATGAAGTTGTCATGGGATATCATGTGGTGATTTTGGGTGGTTCTTGCTCAAGAAGTATCTGTTGAGAAAGATAGAGGGAGGACTTCTATCTGATTAATGTACTGGTGTAGTACATGGTTTGCTTGAGGGTCAAGCAGAGGTGAATGTGTTCAGCAGGTGTGTTGAATAGAGGGTGTGCTCTTGAAGACATGAAGATGCGTCTTATGTTTTCCATTCCTTTAGGGTGTTCTTCTGGAAAATGAGCACTGGTTATCTACGACAGGGGGAGTTAGACTTCAGTTATGGATGTTTGGCTGCAGTGGTACAGATTGTTTATCAAGCTTGTTTGTGGTTTCAAACAATTTGTGATAGATTGCCTCAGGTGAGGTTGATATGTTAGACGAGATGTCGTGACATTGCTCTACTGGTATGAGTTCTGGGTGAACTTATTAGGATGTTCTGATTCTGTCATTGGGTGTCAATGGATTGAATTAGAAGTGGTACAAGTATCTTGGGAAATTCTGTTGCTGTCTGGAAGAAATTAGTTTTCTGCTAATGGAAAGGTAAATGAAGGAATTCTGCTGTAATCAAGTTCACTAAATCTGGATTAAGAAAGTCTTATCTGTGGGGACCATAAGCCTGACAAAATCAGGTTAGGTATCAGGACACTGTTCAGAAGCAGTTTCGAGGACAAGTTAGAAAAGGTGGAATCTTTCGAAACTAACTCGACCAACAGTTATTGCACTCTTTGACTAGTCTTTTGGATTGGCTCTACCAACATAGCTTCTTCATTATTAAGGAGAGTTATGATGCTTGAACTTTAAAATATCTTCTTATTAAGTTGAGAGAAAATGGGTTTTGTCCGTCTTTGGGTAAGCATAATCTGGGTATGGGTCTGCATGGGTCATTGTTGTCAACTTTTGGCTAAAAAGGGGGAGAATGGCTTACTGCTAAGAGGTGTATGTGCATTAGTGCTGCTGATTTGCAAAAATGTCTCAAAGGAAAAATGTCTCAAACGATGTTCCAACGTACTGGGTTTTAACATCTTGGGAAGTTGTGTTTTGTGATCAGAGTTAGGAAGCAAGTTATGTTTTGTGATCTGAGTTACATTCTCTATGTATTTGGTATCACAAGGGAATGAAGAGGGTAACTCGAAATTATCTTACTCGAAATTATCTTCTCCCTCTTCCTTAGCAATTGCTTCAAGTATTTTTGTTAGACGATGGCTATGGATCTGTCGCTCCCGGGATTTTCATCCAAGTACAAACGCGAAAGTGGCACCGAACAGAGTCGCCAGCAATGTGTATTTATCCCAAGAGAGGGAAAGGAAACACTGCATAAACCTGAAGGAAAGGAAAGAGCATGGTCTCGCGACCAAGAGAACTGGGTTCGGGAGTCGGTTACGCGAGAGGAAGGTATTAGCACCCCCCCGCGTCCATCGTACCCGATGGGATCCACGCTTGCTTGTCTCGATCAAAGGGTGATAGAAAATGATACTGGAAAAGGAACTGAAAGAAAGAAAGGAGAGAGAAAGAGAAGCAAATGTAGGGAAAATAAAAGAAGTGCTCGCATGGGCCCTACCCCACTGCCTACGTATCTCATCGGGAGCATGAGAATCAGAGCGACGTAGTTCCCCTCAATAGGGATGGATTGTTTGCATTTTTTTAAGGAACGGCTAACGTTCTAGCTCAGGTGTTGCAGGCTCGCTGGTCCGAGTGCGTTACCATCTTGCAAGAGAACGAGTAGAAGCGCGTTCGTACGCTAAGAGTGAATGAGGTGAGAAAAGAATTCCCGAAGGAAAGACGTTATTGTTTGTTTTTGTCTTTTAAGAGTCTTTTCATTTGTTTGCATATGACAGTGTATCTGAATCTTAGTCATTGGAATGTGTACATTCTCACATTCCAAGATGGAATGGGTAAGAAAGCACACTAAGAGTGAAGAAGACCTCCACACTTAGCTCCAATTGTCAAGGTTCAAATACGCTAGCATACTTGTGTTTATTAAGTGTTTTTGTAAATTATGAAGTGAAGAAGTGTTTTTTATTATTTGCACCTTCAACAAGTATTGCATTTAAGTCCCTCATACAAGATCAAATATGTAACACATTGACCTAAGATGGGCCATATGCTACACATTTTAAGATTATAAGAGAAGACCCCTTATAATCTTTCCTTTATATGAAAGGCTTAAATGCAATAAATGCTTACCTTTATTAAGTGTTTTTGGGTTTCCTTTATAGATGAGAAGAGAGACTCAAAAGAAGGAGAAAGGTAAAATCTATGGGGGGACTAAGACACACCCTAGTATTAGCATACTTGGAAGTCCTATGGTTAGTGTGGTATGAGAAACCTAACCTAAAAGAAAAGAGAAGAAAGAGGGAAGAACACAACTTACTTCCAAGATGGAAGTTAAGTTAGTTCTAAAGAGGAAGGAGGAAAGTTATGAAGACAAAGCATTATGAAATGCTTAAACAATCACAAATTGAAAGATTAAAAGGTGAGGGAAAGGATTAGAATGTGGAAGCATATCCACACTCAAATGACTTACCATTAGCCCCTGAAAAGGTTAGTACACTTATTTACAAGTAAAGAAAGAACATAGAGTGAACAAATCAAACTCAAACAAATTGACAAACAAAGTAAAATGAGATTGAATGCTATAAGAGCTTCCAAGTCAGAATGTACATCTCAAAAGGTTTTCACTAACATCAACATGTCAAACACAAACCAAGGGTACATAAACAAAGAATTAAAAACACAAGAAGTGTCTTATAAAAGAAGTAGAAAGAGAGTGAAGGAAAATGCAAAACAATTATGCAAGGATAACTCATGAGAGGTCATGGTCAGAATATGAACAACCTAAACATGTTCCCAAATAAGATCTTCAAACATCACTCAAATCATGCAAACCATTTCTCAATTCAATAAAGAACAAAGAAGAAAGATGAAGTGATGTGAATATGGTTCATACTTGTAAAACAAATGACTGAAAGTGCAAGGTGAACTACAAACATACAAGGATGAGATCCAAATACTACAATCAGAAGTCAATTAGCATGCTATCAATCCTCAAACAAGACCTCAAATTATGGCACAAGTGCCTTCATGATCAAGCAAACCAAACATGAAGCATACATTCATAAAAAGAACAAGTTAAGATTCATGCTTCACACAAATAGAAAACATGCTTCAAAAATTATTATCTTCAACAATTAAACACCTTAAACATGTGTCATCAACATATCAAAGCCACAAGCAATGGATCAGAACCAAAGTCAATCAACAATAAGGTCAAGACCTCATGAAAGTTTCATGCATTCATGCTCAAAGCAACACATCCAAAGTCATCCAAAAAGACTTAACAAATCAAGCCATAAAGCTCAAACATACTTCAACATGTTACAAACATAATGCAAAAGGAAAGGGATCAAAAACACCTTTTATGATCAAGAACAAAAATGCACAAAATGGTATGTCAAATTAAGTATGCACAAAAATAGAAATTCAAAGGAAATAATGGAACAGGGGCAAAATGGTCATAAAAACAGAAAATAAAAACATGAAAAATTTTATAAATGTTTCAATGATGTTCATGAATTTTTGTGGAATTTTATGATATGTTTTGGTATTTTTAAAAATTAAAAATCAAACGTGTAGAAAGAAATAAAAATGAAAAAATAAATGCAAAATGCAGGGGGTATGAACATAGCAATTGGACAGTGCAAATTCATTGGGCTTCCAAACAGAGGGGTGCAAATATCAATCTGACAAGGTCCATTTACACGCCAAACACAATAACAAGTGTGCACCATCAGTCAACAATTTTGACTCACTCACAACCATCAGATCAAGTCAAGGTCAAATAAAAGTCAAAGTACTCAAGATCAATGCATGCACGTGAGGACACATGCCACTTACCATGCACCACACCACACCATGCTTAAGTGAAATTCAGAAAAATGCACGTGAGGAGCATGTGAATTTTAATGTGCTGTCACATTTTGGAGCGTACGATCATGAAAAACACACGGCTGAGATTAAAACGCACACAAACCCTAACAGTTAAAGTCACCGGCCGGAGATGACCTCCGGTCATCTTCTCCGGCCAGCAGCCACCACCTGCAACTCACATTTTCTCCAGAAATTCACAAGCCATATACCAAACGAAAGCTAAGCTCATGAGGAACACAAATCCAACAACAAAATTCAGAGATCAAGCATGGATACAGAGAATCGAAGAAGAGAAATTTGCCCTAAGTTTCAGTTCTAAACTCCTAAGGAGCTCTATCAACTAGCCGGTTTCATATAGCTTCTAATAAGCACAAATAACACATCAACTAGTTAGAACAAGATAAAATCGTGCAAGCAAAGTTTGAGAGATTTTGGAACCTGAAACTTGAAGATCTTTGGATTTTTGAGAAAACCAGAGGTGAGAACTTGTTCTTGAACTTCTAGAACTTCAATTTGAGCAAAATAAATGCTATTTGGCTTTGAGAATCAGAGGAAATCTGAATCTGAAATTGGAGATAACTGTGCTATTCAATGCTTCATTGATGTCTTCTTGCTTGATTGTGAAGATTGAAGAAGAACTTGAGGAATTCGTGCAGGTAGAGAGAAAATTCAGAGAGAAAGCTTGAGAGTGCTTTTGGAGTGAGAGTGAAAAAATGAGAATCCTCCTCGAAATTGTGAGTGTGATTGGAATATATATGTTGAGTTAAATCTGTTAACTGGTATGGTTAATTGAGTTGTGAGTGAGTTAAGTGAGTTGCCTCTAACTAACTGAGTCAAGTTAGTTAGGGCGAGTGGGTGAGGTTGTGATGTAGTGAAGAGTGTTCATGGTGTTATGGTAGAGCTGAGCAAATTGAAAATGAGAGAGGGAACAGTGTAGCAGCCTGGAATCTTGTGGTGCAAGTTTCCTTTTTTCCTCTTCTATGCATGGCATGACATGGTATGTATGTGTGTACGGGAATGTGTTGGTTTAAAAGAAGTAAGGGATGGTTGGTGTGGGATGTATGCGTGTGACTGCTTGAATTAATCCATCAACATCAACATTATTTTTCTGATTTGGTAGCAGCTATGACCAATGCAGCAGTGGAAGTTTAAGAGTGAATTTCTCACATGTTAATGGATGGCTTGAGGAGCTTTTGGTGTCATTGGAAAGAAGAAGTGTGATCCTACAAGTTTGGTGTGAAACAAGATTAGAAATGAGGCCTCTATCTGGCTCAAAAATGACCTGAAATAATAGACATCATGACTGGTGCAGGGCATGGCAACTTGAGTTGGACATGGCCATATGACTTGGGAAATTTTCAGCATGAGGCAACCATATTTGGGCTAGTATATCTCCATCATAGCTTGGTCAAACCAAAATTTGTCCAACATCAACATTAAAGAGGACACTTCAAAGAACAACTTTCATGTTGAAGAGTTTTTCATTTGAGGCCTCTAACCATGAATAAAATGAGTGTACTTCTGCCCCACCGCATGTTTGTGAAAATGACTGCGCGCAGACCTGGCCAAACTTGGTCATGACATGGTTTTTGGCCTACTTTCCTCCAACTTTGATCAATCATATCTCCCTCAATTTTTATCCAATGGAGATGTTCTACCCATGGATTTGAAGCTCAAAGCAAGGCCTTTCATTGAGGCAGAGTGTAATTTTCATTTGGTGCTTCAATTTTGAATGGCCTTGGTTCCAATTCTGATGCAAAATGGCTAAAACTTGCTATTTTTAGTAACCCTATTTCATCCAAAAATGGCAACTTTCCCCATCTTGATTTTTTCATGATTCCTTTGGAGTTTCTTGATCAAATTTTGTACATTGGTCACATATAACATGAATTTCATGAATTTGGCCTTAAAAAGTCAAGGGTTGACTTTTTCCTCTGATTATTTGACTTGCCCCCAAATTCCTTGATTTTTGACCTTTCTTCCAATTGAACCACCTCTAAAACCAATTGAGATGCAATCTTCCACATCCATATGCCTAGGGACATATAGAAAACCATGATATCAAGTCTTGCCCAAAAATCAGAGATACCCTGATTTAATTGTAAACCCTAATTTTGACCCCCTCTGGTTAGGAGGAAATTGCACATCTTCCAAATCCAAATTCCTCAGAGTATGTTGTGTATCCTCTTAAAGGATGATGAGATATACCATTTGAGGATGATTTTGGATCAATGAGCTATCTCCTTTGAGGGTTTTCCTTCAGTTTTTGAACCTCTTGCATAGTGAAAGATGTAATGCTTCAATCTCCTATTGAATCTCACCTTCTTGAGGTTGGGGAAGATCAATTGGGATAGTATGAGACATGAGAGACCTCTTGGCTTGCCTTGAGGGCACTTGATTGACCTTTTGTGCTCTGAAGGATCCATTGATTGTCCACCTCCCACCTGACCACATGCCCTGATGGTAAGAAGGATGTCATGCTTCATTTTTCTATGTTAAATGCAATGTAATGTTGATGAGGTGGATATGATATGATAAATGATAATGCCATGCTATGATGACAAAGGGGAGAGCAAATTTTGGGGTATTACAGCTGCCCCTATTCAAGCGCTGTAGACCTGAATGCCTGAAAGCAATTGCTTTCGGACTTTCAAGGTATATAGTGATTGAATACCAAATATAACCAAAAATTTGCTCTGGATGGTGAAGAAGAAAAGGGATATAAACCCAACGAGACTGCTGGATTGAATCTTCGACGAAACGTCGGAGAGATCTGTCTTTTGAACGATGACAGACGACTACTGGCCTGCCACACTACTGGTGGACTTTGATAACGTCTTTTGAACGACGCCAGACGACTACTGGCTTGCCACACTACTGGTGGACTTTAATAATGTCTTTTATGCAATTCCAGACGACTACTGGCCTGCCACGCTACTGGTGGGCTTTAATAATGTCTTTTATACAATTCCAGACGACTACTGGCCTGCCACGCTACTGGTGGGCTTTGCAGCTTCGTGCCACCCGAAGATGGACTTCTGCCAATCCCCTGTTGGACTTTTGCCACCCGAAGACGGACTTTTGCCAATCCACTGTTGGACTTTTGCCACCCGAAGACGGACTTTTGCCAATCCACCGTTGGACTTTTGCCACCCGAAGACGGACTTTTGCCAATCCACTGTTGGACTTTTGCCACCCGAAGACGGACTTTTGCCAATCCACTGTTGGACTTTCGCCACCCGAAGACGGACTTTTGCCAATCCACTGTTGGACTTTTGCCACCCGAAGACGGACTTTTGCCAATCCACTGTTGGACTTTTGCCACCCAAAGACGGACTTTTGCCAATCCACTGTTGGACTTTTGCCACCCGAAGACGGACTTTTGCCAATCCACTGTTGGACTTTTGCCACCCGAAGACGGACTTTTGCCAATCCACTGTTGGACTTTTGCCACCCGAAGACGGACTTTTGCCACCCGAAGACGGACTTTTGCCAATCCACTGTTGGACTTTTGCCACCCGAAGACGGACTTTTGCCAATCCACTGTTGGACTTTAAGATATGAGGGAATGATGACTCTGCCAGGAATTATTCCATCTGTTTGGGGCTGGATTCTGGTCACAGCAACTCCGCTGGGGATGAGAATTTTTAAATGACGTCCTGCTGCGGAAATGAGCCATTAAAACTCTGCTTGGGGATTTATTCAACCCAAGATCCTTTATAGGGATTATCAACCTTATAACTCGGCTGGGGAGTATTGCTGACAAGATTCGATGCTGACCTCTGTGGGGGATCATTACCAGAGACACAATCTTGTTGGGGATCATGGCTACTCTGCCAGGGATATGCAAATCCTGGTTAGAACATTCCACTGCAACTTGCTAGAAAGAGTCCTTAGAGATCTGTTGGGGAAACCCAAAGCAAATCCACAGTAGTCTGCTGAAGAATATGACTGTCGAGCTTAGGATAAGTACTACAATGCCCCATGTTAGGCGAGCTTTCCTTTAGACAATTCCGTTGGGGATGACGAGTTTATAACAAACTCTGCTGGAGAAAACTGCTTTAAAGCGTCTCGTGTTGGGGAATGCCTTTTGAGAGGATTTTACAGAAGACCAACTGTCCTCAAACTCTACTGGGGATGATCAACACTTCATGCTGGGGAACCAAACAATTTGTCCCCGAAGAGGATGTCATAAGAGGATTTTACAGAAGATTTAGCTTCTTCAAACTCCTGCGACTTCGCTGGGGATAATGACCATCAAACTCTACTGGGGGGTGATCAACACTTCATGCTGGGGAACCAAACAATTTGTCCCATGCTTAAGAAAACCAACAATTTGTCCCCGAAGAGGATGTCATAAGAGAATTTTACAGAAGATTTAGCCTCTTCAAACTCCTAGTGATTTCAACGGGGATAATGACCATCCGTTTCGGTGTCGACGAGACCACTCTTTTGGGGAACCTGTGACCGTTATCGACACAGAAAAGCTTGTAGTTGTTGGAAGTACTGAATGAGAGAATCGACTTAATAAGATACAACGGTACCCAGTTGAACTTAATTCACTGAGATCGACCCGATGAACGCCGATCTCCTTACCCATAATTGCCCCAGTCTTTTGCGTGGGGTGATTTATTGCTAGTCTTGTGCTTAAAATCATCTGCACCTGCTACCTGCAACAAAAGAATATGTCCACATGCCCCGAATATTGCGTGGCTAGAATCCACCATCCGGGAATATTCAACATTCGAAGTAATTTCAAATGTTTTTTCTGCGCATGTTATTGCAAGGCTGCCATGTTTTCAAATGCAATGTTTTATCAACAATTAGGACGTTTTTGCAAACAAAGCAATAAAACAAAAATAGAAAGCTTTTTATTGAAATTCAATTTATTGACTGAGAGCCCAGAATAGGCAATTACATCTGGAAGCAATCCCTGGAAAGAGGTGATCGCTGAAAATTGAGAAAAGAAACTATCCTAATGGCAATGTGAAAACGGAATTCCACTGAGTTTCCATTCTGTTATGACCAGTATGTCTTCAAAACTCCCCGACCTTGCCTTCTGAGGAATGATCGGACCGATTCCTATCCTTCAGAACGTCAGTTGTTCAAACGGTAATGGGGGATAAATAACTCAAACCGTAGTCATTCGCTTAAATCCCTCTTTTGTGTGGACCGCCCTTTCAGGTTTTCGATCCACCAGGATACCCTTTTTTGCCTAAGTTGCCCTTTCGGGTTTTCAACTTACCGGGTGTACAAATTTTTTCAATTATATCCCTAATTTTTGCCCGAACCTTATTCTATTTTTGGTTCGCCGGGATGCCCTTTTTTGCCTGGATTTTTTTTATTCTTATTATCCAGCGGGTCTATTCATGCGAAGTATTTTTTTGACTACGTTCGAGTTGACAGGGGATGAAAAGTCTTCGCCATCCATGGTTGTAAGCAATAAAGCTCCGCCCGAAAAGACCTTTTTAACCACGAATGGACCTTCATAATTAGGAGTCCATTTGCCCCTGTGATCTGTATTGGGAGGAAGGATCCTTTTGAGTACCACATCTCCGACTTTATAAACCCGAGGACGCACCTTCTGGTCAAATGCCTGTTTCATTCTGCGCTGATATAGTTGCCCATGACATACAGCCGCCAATCGCTTTTCCTCAATAAGGCTCAGCTGATCAAATCTGGCTCGTACCCATTCAGCTTCATCTAGCTTAACATCCATCATAACTCTGAGGGACGGAATCTCTACTTCAACTGGTAGCACTGCCTCCATACCATATACAAGTGAGAATGGGGTTGCCCCAGTGGACGTGCGTACCGACGTTCGATACCCATGCAAAGCAAATGGTAACATCTCATGCCAATCTTTGTACGTGACAACCATCTTCTGCACAATCTTCTTGATATTTTTGTTGGCCGCTTCGACCGCGCCATTCATCTTTGGGCGGTACGGAGAAGAATTGTGATGTTCGATTTTGAAGTCCCGGCATAACTCAGCCATCATCTTATTGTTCAAATTAGAACCATTATCAGTAATGATTCTTTCGGGAACTCCATATCGGCAAATGATATCCCGTTTTAAGAAACGAGCGACCACTTGTTTTGTAACATTGGCATAGGATGCGGCTTCAACCCATTTGGTGAAGTAATCAATTGCCACCAAGATGAAACGATGACCATTGGAAGCTGTAGGCTCAATCTTTCCGATCATATCAATGCCCCACATGGAAAACGGCCAAGGCGACGACATGATACTCAACGGATTTGGAGGCACATGCACCTTGTCTGCATAGATCTGGCATTTATGGCATTTGCGGGCATATTTGCAACAATCTGACTCCATAGTCAACCAATAATATCCCGACCTTAACAACTTTTTAGCCATTGCCTGCCCTCCGGCATGGGTACCGAAAGAGCCTTCGTGCACTTCAATCATCAACAAGTCTGCTTCACGTCTATCCACACATCTAAGCAGGACCGTGTCAAAATTTCTTTTATACAGCACGCCATCTTTATTCAAGAAGAAACTACCAGCTAACCTTCTCAACGTCTTCCTGTCTTTGGACGATGCCCCGGGCGGGTACTCTTGACTTTTTAAGAAACACTTAATGTCATAAAACCATGGCTTGTCATCAGACGCTGCATCGACCGCAAACACAAATGCTGGTCTGTCAAGGCGGGATACCTCAATCTTAGGTACATGGTTCCATCCTTGCACTTTGATCATGGAAGACAAAGTGGCCAAGGCATCCGCGAACCTATTCTCATCTCGAGGAATATGGTACAGTTTCACTGTTGTGAAAAATGTCAGCAATCTCCTTGTATAATCTCTATACGGCACTAGATTTGCTTGGTGCGTGTACCAACTCCCTTTCACTTGATTGATTACCAAAGCTGAATCACCAAATATATCAAGGGTCTTAATCCGTAGATTAATCGCCTCCTCGACCCCCATTATACAAGCTTCGTACTCTGCTTCATTGTTGGTGCATCCGAAAGTTATTCGTGCAGTGAAAGGTATATGAACACCTTCCGGCGTGATAAGAACTGCTCCAACTCCGCACCCATTCATATTGACAGCCCCATCAAACATCAGACTCCATTTGGATTCAGGGTCTGGCCCCTCCTCCGGAAGTGGTTCCTCGCAGTCTTTAGCTTTGAGAAACATGATGTCCTCATCAGGGAAGTCAAATTTCATGGGTTGGTAATCATCAATCGGCTGTTGCGCAAGATAGTCGGACAGAATACTTCCTTTGATGGCCTTTTGTGAAGTGTACTGAATGTCATACTCTGTCAAGACCATTTGCCACCGTGCAACTCTGCCTGTCAATGCTGGTTTCTCGAAAATATACTTGATAGGATCCATTTTTGAAATCAACAAGGTCGTGTGCCTAACCATATATTGCCTCAATCGCTTAGCGGCCCATGCAAGCGCACAGCATGTCTTTTCAAGCATTGAGTATCGGGACTCACAATCATTGAACTTTTTGCTCAGGTAGTAAATAGCATGCTCCTTCCTACCTGTCTCGTCATGTTGACCGAGAACACAACCCATGGAACCTTCAAGCACTGTCAGATACATTATCAGCGGTCTCCCTTCAACTGGAGGCATTAGAATCGGAGGTTCCTGCAAGTATTCTTTTATCTTATCGAATGCCAATTGGCAATCGTCATTCCACCTGACCGTTTGATCTTTCCTTAACAATTTAAATATTGGCTCACACGTGGCTGTTAGGTGAGATATGAACCTCGCAATGTAGTTCAATCTACCCAAGAAACAACGAACCTCTTTTTCTGTTCTCGGTTCAGGCATTTCTTGTATTGCTTTCACCTTGGCAGGATCAACCTCGATTCCTCTTTCGCTCACAATGAAACCCAGTAACTTTCCAGAACGCACCCCAAACGTGCACTTGTTTGGATTTAATCTCAGACGGAACTTTCTCAACCTTTCAAACAGCTTTTTCAGGTTAACCAGATGTTCCTCTTCTGTTCTCGACTTGGCAATCATATCATCTACATAACATTCGATCTCCTTATGAATCAAGTCATGAAACAATGTCACCATCGCCCGTTGGTACGTTGCCCCTGCGTTTTTCAACCCAAAAGGCATTACTTTATAACAATATGTACCCCACGGAGTAATGAACGTGGTCTTCTCCATGTCTTCAGGTGCCATCTTGATCTGGTTGTACCCGGAGAAACCGTCCATAAATGAGAACACTGAAAACTGAGCTGTATTATCGACCATCACATCAATATGAGGTAGTGGAAAATCATCTTTCGGGCTAGCTTTATTAAGATCTCGATAATCCACACACATTCTCACTTTTCCATCTTTCTTCGGTACTGGCACGATGTTGGCTACCCATGGAGGATACTTTGTCACAGCAAGAAAACCAGCGTCCCACTGCTTCTGGACTTCCTCCTTAATCTTTAAGGCCATGTCAGGGTGAGTCCGACGAAGTTTCTGCTTGACTGGCGGACATTCTTCTCTCAATGGTAGCCTGTGCACGACAATATCCGTATCCAACCCCGGCATGTCTTGATACGACCAGGCGAAGATGTCAACATACTCGCGCAACATTTCCGTCAAAGTTTGCTTCACATCTGCTTGCAAGCTGGCACCAATCCTGATCTCTTTCTTGGCGTCCTTGGTACCAATATTGATGATTTCTACAGTCTCCTGATGAGGCTGGATGACCCTTTCCTCTTGTTTCAACAATCTGGCCAGTTCTTCAGAAAGTTCACAATCTTTCTCATCCCCTTCTTCGGCTTGATAAATCGGATTGTCAAAGTCATACATGGCCATATCAAAATCGTTATCAGTGGTATCCGGAGGATCAAGTCTGCATGAACGGGTTCATGCCTTATTTTAGAATTTATTTTTAAGCAAAACAAAAGAAAATGAAACATTGCCATTTTATATTTTTTGTGCAAAAATAAAAACTGAAAGACAGAGAACAAAATTTGATTGCAAAACGTCCTTTATTAATGATTAAACATTGCAAATGCAACCATGGTGGCCCTACAAATGAATCTATACGCCTTGGGCAGAGCGCAAGATTTTGACATGCATTATGGTTAGAAAAAACAAAGAAAAATTACTCTGTCTGAAGAATAACCCGGATGACTTCTTCAACGAACCAGTTCTGCACTTGTTGTCCCGGAACATGAGGGCGTACCCAGTTGTCCAGGTCACAATCACTGTCAACACTATCCTCTGTGGCTGCACAAGACTGGTCCGTGCAGATAATTCCCCCACTATTGAAAGTAATGGGTCCCCTGCTCCCCGCATCTGAAGTTGTAGAGGGATGATAACCAATACCAAATTTATCTTCCTTCATTGGGGTCTCTATCAACCTGCCCCAACCTTGGGCGTTGCCTGCCCTGACGACTTCGACAGCTTGTTTGTAAGATGAAATGGAGGTACCAGCCCCAACTGGTACAGAAGAAGACTCAGGTGCATCGTCAATGTTGACTGCTTCAAATGATTGGCACAGCATCTCATGAATTTCCCCATCCATTTCAATGTACTTGAACGTGGACAGGTGACTCACAAAGATGTCTTCTTCCCCACACACTGTCACAACCTGCCCTTTAAACTCATACTTCAGCTTTTGATGTAGAGTAGAAGTAACAGCCCCGGCTCCGTGAATCCAAGGGCGTCCCAATAGGCAGCTATATGCAGGTTGTATGTCCATTACATGGAACGTGGATTTGAATACCTGTGGTCCAATTTGTACGGGCAATTCCACCTCACCAAACACAGATCGTCTAGTTCCATCGAATGCTCTGACCACCAACTCACTAGGCCTTAAGATCAAACCATCAACTTCCAGCTTCATTAATGCCTTCTTGGGCAAGACATTGAGTGATGAACCAGTGTCTACCAGTACATGAGATAACACTGCGCCCTTACACTCCATCGTGATATGCAAAGCCTTATTATGGTTTCTTCCTTCAACCGTCAGATCTCTACTTGTAAAGCCTAAGCCATGGCTAACATTAACATTGGAGATTACGCCCTCGAGCTGATTAACAGTAATTTCTTGTGGCACGTACGCACTCTTCAACACTTTCAACAACGCCTGCCGGTGCGCATCAGAGCACATCAATAGTGACAAGATTGAAATCTTTGAAGGGGTCTGATTCAGTTGGTCCACAATCTTATAATCGCTTTTCTTGATTATTTTCATAAATTCTTCCATTTCCTTATCAAAAGTAATCTTTGTCTCTGCTTCAGGTGTAGGCGCACTTTCAACCACCTGTTTACCCTTAGCCTTTGCTGCAGCTTCTGCCTCTTTATCACTTCTCAAGGTTTGGGGAGCAAACAACCTTCCACTCCTTGTAAAGCCCCCTACACCCCCTACATTATCAATATTTGGGCTGATTGATGATTCAACTTCCTGCTTTTTACCTTCGTAATATACATCTGCCCCATAGTGCCATGGGATAGCTTTCGTAGATGTGAACGGAATTGGTCCTGGCACCGTGATAGTGACAGGACTGGGCCTTTCTGGCGCAACACTCGCCACGGGAACTGCATTGACCGGCATTTGAATCTCAGCGGGAGTGTAATAGATGGTCACGGTTGATATCTCCTCAGTGTCTTTCACAACTCTGTCGAACTGTAGACATCCTTCATCGATCAGATTCTGTAAACCCATCTTCAACTTATCACAGCCGTTCTCCTGATTCATACACTCAGAGCAATCTTGATTACAGCCCGGGAACACCTGTCCCTTCAATAAACGATCTTTTACAACCAACAAAGAAGTTTTCACTTGATGGATATCTGTCACCAGATTCAATCTCCTCCCATCTTCAATAGCGTACACATTTGCTGCACTATGATCAGGCATGGGATGCTGAGTAATATTAGGAGCGGGAGAGAAATTGATGGCTTTAGCATCAATCAAATCTTGTACTTTATGATGGAAAGCCCAACATTTTTCAATGGAGTGCCCCTGAGCACCTGAGTGGAACTCACAACGAGCATTAGCATCGAAGTTAGGTGGCAGGTTTCCAGCAACCGGAGCTTTCATAGTACGGAGTTCTACCAACTTTAACTCGAGTAGCCGGGGCAACAGCGCGGCATAGGTCATAGGGATAGGATCCATCTTACGATCCCTCTGTCTAGACCTTTGCTGGAAAAAAGGTTGTTGCTGTTGAACTTGTTGTTGGGATTGTTGTTTCTGAACAGACGGTGTGGGGATTGTTACAGCATCTACCTGATAATAAGCTCGAGAACGCCCTCTGCCTCGTCCTCTAAACACAGCATTCGTATCACCTTCTCTTCTTTTCTGGTTACTAGCAAACGGTTTCTTCGTCCCCGAAGAGCCAGCCCCACTCACATCCTGGATCTTTCCAAGCTTTAACAGACTTTCTATTCTTTCTCCCGCAATCACAATATCAGCAAATCCAGTCGACGGACAAGCAGCTAATCTGTCAAGATAGGCCCCTTGCAAGGTGCCCATGAACATATCTGCCATTTCTCTGTCTGACAAGGGAGGTTGGACCTGGGCAGCCATTTCCCTCCACCTCTGTGCATATTCTTTGAAACTCTCCTTGGCATTTTGTGACAACCCCTGCAATTGAGTGCGGTTGGGCGCCATGTCAATATTATACTGGTATTGCTTCAGGAACGCTTCTGCCAGATCTTTCCAATTCTTCACAGCAGCTTTATTCAACTTCATGTACCAGGTCAAGGACGCCCCAGCCAGACTGTCCTGAAAATAGTGCATCCATAGCTTCTCGTCATCCGTATGGGCTGAAATCTTCCCAAAGTAAGCTTGAAGATGCGTTTGGGGACACGCATTGCCGTGATACTTATCAAAAGTGGGAGGTTTGAATTTAGGGGGAATTCTGACTCCTGGGACCAGCCCCAAGCTGGTAACATCAATACCCATAGAGTTCTTGCATTCTATGGCCCTGATCTTTTCTGCTAACTCATCATACCTTCGATCACCTTGATTACCCACATCAGCATCCAGCAGAGTAAATTGGTCTTCCAGAGTATCTTCAAGAGTAACACCAGCATGCCTACCATTTCCATTACCCCGATTGTTACCACCAGAAGGAGGGTTGCCACCGGGAGGAGGAATGCCATGTCCCTGTGAATTGTCATGCTGATCACCTTCGGGCCCATTATCTGGACGCTCTACCAGAAGCCTCAATCTCTCCTGATTTTGCGCCATGCCAGTCATGAGGGTCATGAACTGGTCCATACGCGCCCTCATTTCAGCCAAATCACTTTGCACTTGGTCCATGATTCTTACTTGATTCCTTCGCGTCGAATATCGGTGAATATGACTCTCCGCTATACTGCCTGAAACCAAATAACGGTTAGAGTTCCTGCAACGAGTACCTGAAAAGCAAGTAACAAAAAATGCAAAATGATATGCAATGCCATGCAATGCCATGTTTGTCATTTCCGAGGTGCTTTATACCCTGATTCCAATCCAACCACAGAAATCTGAAGACCAGAAATTGTGATATAAAGAGACGTGTCGTGGTCATGTGCTTGTGTGCAGCTATCTGATAAGGAATAATTCTGAATAAAACTGCTCATACTCATTCAACAAAGTATTCAAGTACATTTAAGAAAGGCTCATCCGCAAATGCAATACAAGGAAAAATGGATCCATCAACAAGCCTGATGGTAACCATTAATAACAAAATATAAGGAAAAGAACATCAGTCTGACAATTCCACACCCTTCAGCTTATCACTTGAGTATTTGATCTCCTCAAAAAGTATACGGGTACGCTGGTGATTCGGCTTTTCAATCATTTCTTTGATCAAGACATCCCTTTTCTCAAGAGCTTCAGTTAAAGAACCCATATGCAGCATCAGAGCCTCGTCATCACACACTCCTTTGTGTCTCTTTATGCCGGCTTGCGTCTTGAGTATCTCCCTTTCTATCATGACTTCTTCAAGCTCTTTCTTGGTATTCCTCAGCTCACCTCTAGCTTCTTCTAGCTGTTCTTGACTCTTACCGAGGCTTTCCCGATACTTTCTTCTCTGCTCATGCGCCTTTTCAAGCTCTTCGTCCTTAATCTGCAACTGTTCCTGTAATTCAGCATTCTCTATCCTAACTTCGTCCCGAGCGTGTTGAAACTTTGTTAACTTTTCTTTGGTCTGTGCTAACGCCTGTTTGGTTTGCTTGTGGGCTTGAGTAGCATCATCAGCACCTTTACTAATCTTCCGGAAATGTTGGGCTCTTCCAGCAAAGTCTTTTTCTTTTGCAGTTAGGATTTGTTCAGCATCTTGGGCTTTCCGCTCCAGCTCTTTGTTGGCATGTAGAGCATTCTGAAGACGGCTACTCAACTCGGAATTCTCTCCTTGGAGCTTTTTCACCAAGGCTTGCAACTTGTCAACTTCTTCCACAGTAGCAGTGCTTCTTGCTTTCTCATTCTCCGGATACAAAAGGGGTGCCTTACCAAAAGGCAAGAGAAAATCTTCAACTCTTTTCTTCACCCACTCTTCATATGCTGGATAAACCCGGTTGTTAGGCTTTCCTAGAGTAACTTTCCCCTTTTTCAGTATGCTACCCCAGCTTTCAGAAGCTTTCTGTGCTGCTTCCCACCCATCTGATGTATGAAAATAGAGGGACTCCTCCACATCTCTCTTAATAGGCGGTCCTGTCAGGGCATACCCAAATTGTCGAATGGCCAAAGAAGGATTGTAGTTAATCCCACCCAGTCTTCCTATCAGTGGAACGTTAGGGAACTTACCACAGCTGTGGATAATATTCTTGCCAATCAGCCCATGATCTACCCATATGATGTCCTTGGCCACCAATCCCATTAAACGCTGTTTCCACTCTAGAGAATCTTTGGAATCCACAAAAGCCCCTGATTGTGGTAAACGGCCCGCAAACCACTTATAGAACAAGGGTGCACAACAACGAATTATCCCTCCTCTTTTCTTTTCGTTTCGGTTGTACAACGAGTAGTGAAGATCTCCCAGTAGCGTTGGCACCGGGTTCTTCATCATGAATATTCGTATAGCGTCCGTATCAATGAAATCCGGCTCGTTGGGAAACAACACTATGCCGTATATACAAAGGGCTAGCAAAGCATTAAAAACAAGCCAATTCTCGCCT
Source organism: Lathyrus tuberosus (assembly GCA_022829125.1). Classification (NCBI taxonomy): domain Eukaryota; kingdom Viridiplantae; phylum Streptophyta; class Magnoliopsida; order Fabales; family Fabaceae; genus Lathyrus; species Lathyrus tuberosus. The sequence continues at coordinate 5,090,590 of JALAZF010000306.1, read as the reverse complement.
TTAACTGCTTCCTGGGCCTTCTTAATCAGATATTCCAGCTTGTAACCACGAATCTTTCCTTTGTTGGAGACATTGTCACTTAACTCTGATTTGCTCAAATAAAGAGCACCAGCCAACTTCCCAAAGTCAAGATCCCCCACCGATCCAAAGAAAGGGGGCTCCTCCTTGATAGCAATCCCCAACATGTTGGAATACTCCTCCAAGGTAGGAACCAACACATAGTCTGGAAATACAAAACACCTCAGAGGCGGATCATAGAACTGCATCAACGTATGGAGACCTCTGGCTTCATAATCACTGACATTACGGACCATAGATAAAATCCACCCATATTTCTCTTCAAAAGCTTCTCGTACTGCAGGGCTCGCCATTCCCTTCAGCATAACAATAGGGCCTAAAGTAGGCGTAAGGAACTTATAGCTGATGATATTCTTCCTTTCTTTAGTGTTCATCTTTGCAGGGACCTGATGACTGGAATCAAGGGTAATATATGCACCTGGAAATGAATAAACATGTATGTTAGGATATGATAATGCAATGCAAAGGGCAATGTGATCAGGTAATCAGGTGTCTGTGCTGAACTGTGAACGGTGTCAGTGTAGCTCTGAGACTAATATAGAACCATAGATAAGAACCATCTGCATACAATAGGATGAAACTTCCTTTCGGTGCAATGATGATAGAAAACCGGGTATGTAGGAGGTCATGGTTACCTGCAAACCTGTAAACAACCCGCCCTTCTCACATGTGGGTACTAGGATGTTCAGTATCCCGGGCTCTCAGGTCGAGAAATGATGATACGTTCACCATTTCTGGTTTGGCATCATCATCAATCGAGGAGGCCTCAACTGATTCTCCAAAACAAAAAGGTCCTCAGCTTCTGGCACTGAGGTCGAGAAGCAATAGTACATTCATCCCTCAGGGTACAGTACTATCGCCAATCGAGGAGTGCCTCCGCTGATTCTCTTTCAAAAAGGGATGTCCTATAGCAAGTTCCCAGCATTGGGTCCTCGGATTGAGAATGTGCAATGGGTTTGCCACGGAATGTGGTCTGCCACTGTCACATCTCGGGAGGAGTGCCGCAACTGAGTCCTCGGGAATGGTCACCAGAGTCGACAGTTCCTCAAGAGAATAACCACTGGCCTGCATAACATGCAGTAGCAGAAAGCTCCTGATAGAACCTCGTCTGGTTGTGGGTCTCATGAACAACAATACGTGGTCACCACCACGCAAGCGTCATGACTATCCACTCTAATTCCTATGTGTGTACTCAAGCCTGTGTAGTGAGCTTATCTCTCAGAACACCCCGCCCGCCAAACAGAAAACAACAGCACAGTCCAGCACAATAATGATATGTAATGCAGTAAATGTGATAAATACAGTAAAGTACAGTAAAGCAGCAATACGGTAAATAATAATACAATACAACAGTAAATACCGCAAACAAAATACACCTAATGAAAGAAAAGCAAACAAGCGCTAGGATTGACTCGCTAAGGAAACCAGAGATTCTGGGTTCTCTCCCCAGCAGAGTCGCCAGCTGTCGCTCCCGGGATTTTCATCCAAGTACAAACGCGAAAGTGGCACCGAACAGAGTCGCCAGCAATGTGTTTTTATCCCAAGAGAGGGAAAGGAAACACTGCATAAACCTGAAGGAAAGGAAAGAGCATGGTCTCGCGACCAAGAGAACTGGGTTCGGGAGTCGGTTACGCGAGAGGAAGGTATTAGCACCCCCCCGCGTCCATCGTACCCGATGGGATCCACGCTTACTTGTCTCGATCAAAGGGTGATAGAAAATGATACTGGAAAAGGAACTGAAAGAAAGAAAGGAGAGAGAAAGAGAAGCAAATGTAGGGAAAATAAAAGAAGTGCTCGCATGGGCCCTACCCCACTGCCTACGTATCTCATCGGGAGCATGAGAATCAGAGCGACGTAGTTCCCCTCAATAGGGATGGATTGTTTGCATTTTTTTAAGGAACGGCTAACGTTCTAGCTCAGGTGTTGCAGGCTCGCTGGTCCGAATGCGTTACCATCTTGCAAGAGAACGAGTAGAAGCGCGTTCGTACGCTAAGAGTGAATGAGGTGAGAAAAGAATTCCCGAAGGAAAGACGTTATTGTTTGTTTTTGTCTTTTAAGAGTCTTTTCATTTGTTTGCATATGACAGTGTATCTGAATCTTAGTCATTGGAATGTGTACATTCTCACATTCCAAGATGGAATGGGTAAGAAAGCACACTAAGAGTGAAGAAGACCTCCACACTTAGCTCCAATTGTCAAGGTTCAAATACGCTAGCATACTTGTGTTTATTAAGTGTTTTTGTAAATTATGAAGTGAAGAAGTGTTTTTTATTATTTGCACCTTCAGCATTTATTGCATTTAAGCCTTTCATATAAAGGAAAGATTATAAGGGGTCTTCTCTTATAATCTTAAAATGTGTAGCATATGGCCCATCTTAGGTCAATGTGTTACATATTTGATCTTGTATGAGGGACTTAAATGCAATACTTGTTGAAGGTGCAAATAATAAAAAACACTTCTTCACTTCATAATTTACAAAAACACTTAATAAACACAAGTATGCTAGCGTATTTGAACCTTGACAATTGGAGCTAAGTGTGGAGGTCTTCTTCACTCTTAGTGTGCTTTCTTACCCATTCCATCTTGGAATGTGAGAATGTACACATTCCAATGACTAAGATTCAGATACACTGTCATATGCAAACAAATGAAAAGACTCTTAAAAGACAAAAACAAACAATAACGTCTTTCCTTCGGGAATTCTTTTCTCACCTCATTCACTCTTAGCGTACGAACGCGCTTCTACTCGTTCTCTTGCAAGATGGTAACGCACTCGGACCAGCGAGCCTGCAACACCTGAGCTAGAACGTTAGCCGTTCCTTAAAAAAATGTAAACAATCCATCCCTATTGAGGGGAACTACGTCGCTCTGATTCTCATGCTCCCGATGAGATACGTAGGCAGTGGGGTAGGGCCCATGCGAGCACTTCTTTTATTTTCCCTACATTTGCTTCTCTTTCTCTCTCCTTTCTTTCTTTCAGTTCCTTTTCCAGTATCATTTTCTATCACCCTTTGATCGAGACAAGCAAGCGTGGATCCCATCGGGTACGATGGACGCGGGGGGGTGCTAATACCTTCCTCTCGCGTAACCGACTCCCGAACCCAGTTCTCTTGGTCGCGAGACCATGCTCTTTCCTTTCCTTCAGGTTTATGCAGTGTTTCCTTTCCCTCTCTTGGGATAAATACACATTGCTGGCGACTCTGTTCGGTGCCACTTTCGCGTTTGTACTTGGATGAAAATCCCGGGAGCGACAGGATCTAGAAGGGGGGAGGGGTGAATAGATCCCTTGAGTTTTACACGCAAATGGTTACCAAAAATTTAGTTTTAAAAAATTGTTTAACGGAAGCAACCACTGGATAGAATGTCTACAACGAACCTACTACTAAAAGGATTGGATATGCACGAATATATCGAGAATAAGTATGGAAGAGAAAAATTCAGTTTGATTATTACACTTAAAAACACAGTGTCATACCCCAAATTTTGACCACTAAGATTTCCCATCATTGTGAAACTCATCATCACAATATGGATGTACCATCATACTTCATCAGTCTCCCCAAAGATGGGTGAGCATCCACTACAATCAAAATTAGGGTTTCAAGCCCTCTGAGAGCCTTAGACAAAGGATCAATCAAGGAATGACATAATCTTTAACTTGTCTAACATCCACAATGGATCAAAAGGACTCCCACTTCAAGGATCAAGCACAAGGCTGCTCCCTTCTAGGTGGATCAAGTCTCAAGATCGACAGTGTCACCAAATTAGGGTTTTGGTTGACCAGGGCCTCCAGATGGAAATTTTTCATCTGGGCACAAGCCAATGATCCAAAACCTAACCTAATATACTCCACGGAACCTCATGGACCCAATTATCAAGTCAATTTTGCCTCAGGGAATGCATTCATCAAAAATCAGGAATTAGGGTTTCTTGACCTAATTCACCCCTAAGTTGACTTTTGGGACAAATCATGAGCCAAGACCTCAAGAGAGGGTTTGAGGGTCTCTAATGAACTATATTGATCCATTTGAAACAATGGATTAATCCAAGAGGTTTGAGCAACAAGTCTCAATTTCATCTGCACCACAATTAGGGTTTTAAGGGAAAAGTCAACTGTAACTTTGACTTTTGACCAGGACATGCTCCCAAGCCCTATGACATGCATAAATATACCCTATGACACCCATGGAACATGTCCATCAAGTTTGATTTAGGTCAAGGACATGATTTCCTGAAGAATTGCACAGTTTGGAATTCATCTGATAAAAAGTCAACTGTGCACAAAAGTCAACTTTGACTTTTTGAGATTTTTCACCAAAATGGATTTTTAACCCTAAAATGATGTTAATGTATGATTTGAATCATCATTCATCAAGAAAAATCAAAGAAAAGTTGGATAAATTGTAAAAGGGGTAACCATAAAACTTAGAAATTTTTCTAAGTCATGAAAAAGTGCCACTAATGCACCAACTTTGGAGGACCATAACTCCTAAACCACAAGGCCATTGTGCCCCATTCAAAGCTTGATTTGTAGATCTCATTGCCCTCTACAAAAGCTTCATACTGACCTATGTCCAAATTCCTCATGGATTTTGAGTTATGGAGTGATCAAAATCAAGAGAAAACACTTTGTTCCAACACTTAGTGAAAATTTCACTAAGTCAGATTTTGCCTTACTTTTTGCCAAATGTAGGGGGATTTTTCACTTGGATTCAAAAGAGATCAAAACCAAACATGTTCAAACAGTTGTTGTATCATGTAAGGGCTTTCCAAAATGGTCAAGAACATTACCAAATTCAACTTACACCATGAGATATAACATTGGCAAGTTGCCTTGTTGAAATCTGTTAAGGCAAGGCAGATTTTGCATTTTTGCTCGATTTGCCAAATCAGCCAAATCCAAATGCTCCTATCCACTTGGACACATCTGAGGATTGAATCTAAAGGGGACAATCACTGAGCCAAGCCTCCAAAGTCCATGGAACAAGAAATAGCATGTTGAACCTAGAATGGCCAAAATTGGGACAAGACTCCAAATTTGGATTAAAGCATTCAATGGAAGCATCAAGGTGGCATGGACTGAGCCATTCTCATCTGAAATCAGTCAAGACTTATCCAAGACCAAGGGAACCAAAGCTCTGTGCCCTAACCTCTAGTCAATGGCTAGAGGAGACTTGAATTTCCATTGGCCAACATTGAACAAACACCTGCTGCAGTTGCCATTCACTGTGGATCCTAAAACAAACTTGCTCTACTATAAATAGAGCTCAATTGTGATCAGTTTAAGTACACCAAAGGCCTACAACACTTGCCTTTCTCAAAATCTCTTTCTCTTGGCAAAAATACCTTTCTTAGCAAGGTAACTATCGGGTTTTGAGCTAGAGGGCAATTCCACTCAAACCAATCACTCACACACCTCATATACATCACATATGAGCTGATCAAACACTTAAACAACAACTGGAACATTGATTTCTCAGAATCACTGGTCAATTGCTCAAGGTTTTAACCAAAGTGCAGTTGAGATGCCATGAAGTGGTCCAGCCAATTTCCATCAAGTCCAAGCATTCAAACACACTCCATAGCACCTAGGGAAGCTGTTCAGATCATCACAACACAACTGTAACACCTCCTACACAAATCACGATCACCAGCTGCAAGTGGTAAGCATGAGCTCTTCTAACTCTATGATCCATGCAATTTTTGCTGCACAATAATTTGGCCATATGTTCATAATCGTGCATGGAATGTTTTCCCTCAATTAATTGCTTTGTTTGAATCGTGTATCAAAAATCCTAGCCTTCATGCAGAAATTAGGGTTCTTGAGGTTTTTTCGTGATTTCATGTTTTATGTTTAATTTAAATGAAATTAAGTGTTATAGACATGATCGTGAGGTTGAAACGAGTTGATTGGTATGTGGATTGCATGATATGGTTAAGTATTCAGTGAGATTGGATGGAAAACACAAATCTGGGAAACTCAGAACACGCGCGTGTTCTTGGTGTGTTCTTGGCGCCATTTTCAGAAATTTGAATATTTGAATTTTGTGATTTTTTGTTTAATTGATTCAAAAATTAATTTATCTCTGAGTTTTAATGATTTTGAGTTGATTCTTTTTTTAATAATTCACAAAAATGTTAAAATATTTTATTTTATCAAAAAATCCCAAAAATATTATTTATTTCATATAATTGATATTTTTGCAAAGAATTAATATTTTAATTGTTTTTGACATTTTAAATATTTTTTCCACATTGATTTTGCAACTTTTAATGCTTTCTAATTATTTTGTAGGTCAATACTTAATTTTTGAAGCATTAATCCAAGATCACAATTTGTTTTTCATATGTTAAACAATTTTGATCATTTTAATTGAATTTTTATTCAATTAAATACATTTTTTGAAAACAAATTAGGGTTTTTGGATTAATTCAACCCTCATAAATCATTTTCAAAATACTTTGGGCCTCTAATAGAGTGTAAGACCCAATCTTTTTTTTACCAAACCATTTTTGGGCCTCAGTGTATTGTATAAGTCCCGATACCGTCAAAAACAAACGGCGCGATCGTCGCCTATTCAAATCAATTGGGCCTCTTCTCGAGTTATAAGACACATTCAAAACTTTTTGGGCCTCTAATAGAGTGTAAGACCTAACCCTCTTTTAACCAAAACATTTTGGGCCTCACCTATTGTATAAGTCCCTCTGCGTTAAAAGAAAACCTCGGCGCGATCGCCAATTCAAACGGAAAAATCATTTGGGCCTACCCTCGTGTTATAAGCCTCATTCTTTTTCTTTAAACCTTTTGGGCCTCTTGAGAGAGTGTAAGACCCATCACTTTGTACAGATAACATTTTTGGGCCTCAGTCACTTGTATAAGTCCCTCTGTACAAATTCAAACAGTGCGTTCACTGATAAAACCCTGGGCCTCTCCTTGAGCTGTAAGCCCCAAATCTTTCTTTTTCAAAGCACTTTCTCCTTTGATTTTGAATATACTGTTGTTTTCAATCTTTCTTTGTTGAACAACTAACCAAACAGCATGGAAGCTCTACAACCGAGTAAGTGGTTATTGCTTTCATTTACCGCTTTCATATACATATAACTGTATTGTGGGGCTGTTTCACTATAAGTCTTCTTCCATAAACTCATATCAACTGTGTAATAATAGTATAAATATTTCGAGTTTCCCCGACAACTACGTCTAGAACTAGGTGACGCCGTTTATTCATAGAAATAGACAACTAGATCCCCAATAGGATCACCAGATACAGTCTTCTCTTCGGCTGTCCTCATTAGGAATTGTCAAGAAACTCTACTCCCAGAGATGAATGTATTCTCCGTGAATGGCATCTTTGAGTTTCTTCCAAATTCTCGAACTTTCCTGACTTGATCTATTCCTTGTGGATAGCTTGCCTTGAATTTCTCGGGGTTTGGGGACCCATCGTTTTCTTAAAAGCATCGGCCTCCTCTTGGGCATCGTACAAGGACCCACAGGCTTCCTAAAAGCAACCCTGCCTCCTCTTGGGCTTAGTACAAGGACCTCTCGGCTTCTTAGAAGTATTCACAACCTCCTCTTAGGCTTCGTATAATGATCTCTTCCTCCGGGAATGATAGCCTCCTCTTGGGCTTCGTACAAGGACCGATCGGCTTCTTAAAAGTTTCCAGCCTCCTCTTGGGCTTCGTACAAATGGTCCCGAAGACCTCCTAGAGGTATAGGAACAGAACTTAATCATCTGCATAGAACAGTCCTTTCAAAGAGTCTACTACTGTTTCTCAAAGCATAGTATAAAAGATGACACTCTAGACTTGGACAGTCTAATCTCCTTGAGTCTCAAAGACATTCTCAAATGACCCCTTCGTTAAATAGGAAGAAAACCCGTAGACTCAGACAGTCTCAATATCCTTTGGATTTCCGGCTTCCTTAAAGAACAGGAATAACCCGGATCCTTGAATCAAGTCATTGAGTACAGTGTTGCTCATATAAGAACTGATTTTCTCTTTCAAAATCAGCATACTGGACCTGTCACTCAACTAAAATAGTCACCATAGCTTCCCTCTTGGGCTTTGTACAATGATTCTCACCAGCGGAGTCAAACAACGTTCAGCCTCTCTCTCGGGCTTTGTACGAGATACATAAGAGACTCCCTCGTTGAGTCAATTATCCCTTTCGCCTCTATCTCGGGCTTTATACGAGATACAAAAAGGTTCTTATTGAGCCAAACAAACAACAGCCTCCACCTCGGGCTTCATATAGGATACAAAAAACTCTCTTGTTGAGTCAAATAGCCTCCATCTCGGGCTTTATACGAGATACCAAAAGACTTCATCGTCGAGTCAAAACTTTTTAGCCTCTTTCTCGGGCTTTGTACGAGATACATAACCGCCTCCTCTTAGGCTTTATATAAGAAAACCACTGGTTAATCCAATTAACCTTTTAGCATCAAAGTTGTGCCTCGTTCACAGTACACAAACATCAACAACTCATTCCCTTTCATCTAATCACTGTAAGCGGCAAGCCTCTGGATCATCTACATCCATGCCACTGTCCCTCTTTTAGCATGAGAAATTCCTAAGGAAAGATGGCATTACTCTACACTGAGTTAAAGTCTTCTCCTTCAGGTTAAAAACCCCCTATAAAGGAAATTATGGCATTGCTAGGATCCGCGTATCCCGGTTAAAGTAATCCTCCTTTACAATCAGTCACCCAACAGTTGTGACAGACAAACCTCTTTAGAGATGACAAATTCTCTCTAAAGTCAGACCTTTCAGCTTCATATCTTGGGCTTTAAACAAGATACAGATCACCTTTTTCGCTTCACGTCTTGGGCTTTGAACAAGACACCAAAAACAACCATTTCCTCCCATAGAATAGGAGGAACTACGAACGCTCTGATTTCCCTGTTTCGGTAAACGGGAATACGTAGGCATAAGATTGAAAGAAAAATCTTAGCGAGCACACTAAACAAAAAACCAAAATCCCATACTCTCAAATCAAAAAGCATCAGTCCTAACATCCTAAATCCTTGTTCCCCGCCAGAAAATCCAAGAAAGAAAAGAAAACCGTATTGGCGAAAATACAAATAACCAGTACAAAGGCCCCCCACATTGATAGCATTCGTAACCTAACAGACCGCTGTTTAAACTCAGTATGCAAAGCAGGGTTAATTGAAGACATCTATTTCCCTTCCTTCATCAGCTTTAATAGGATAAAAAATGAATCGACCTGTAGTAAGCTCAACCGCAGAGAGCGACCAGCGCTTAAGAACCGCGTCCAAAATCGCTCGCTACAGAAAAATGGTGCCCACCGTGGGGCCAAATTCTGATTTCTTTTTTCTCTTCACTTGTGTGAAAATCACATATTGGGGCTTCCGCCGGGGAACCCAATTTCTGTCAGGAACTTAGGATTCATAGCCTTAAAGGTCTAGGATGTTTAGGACAAATATATATACTGCTTTTCCTAATTGCTATACATGTTTATTTTTCTGCTAATGGGAATGCGTGTGATGCCACATGTGGAAAGATTGAGTATACACTTAAGATAAGTGATGGCGACGAGGTCGACCATCAACCACAGTGGAGGCTGACCAATGCAACCCATTCTCTCACCTAGACAATGGGCCGATTGTTAAGTCTGAGAAGCTGAGGAGCCAAACCCTTTCGTAGTGCGGAAACTATCGGGAATAGTTGTTACGCGATACTACCCTCATTTGAGGCTGGTGATCTATTCTCGGTGAATGGCACTTACTCTAAGATTGCTCTACAACTCGTTGGCGATCCGCTTGTTGTTTTTCTTTCCTGGGAGGAGCTGATGATAATGAGTACAGGTACAAAAATCACCCTAGTATAAACCTTTGGGGATGGGTAGAGCCTTGACTTCATGACAACGACCCTTTGACCCCATGTTTTTTCTATGTTTTTGTGTGCTGCATTCATGCATTCATTTAAAAAACATTAAAACATTCAAAAAATTTCTCTTCTAGTCTCTCTGTTTTTCAAATTAAACTAAGACTGTTATTGAAAATATCAGAGAAAAGGATTGCACTAATGGATTTTGGTAGAAGGAGAACTCATACGTATACCTTCAAGGTTCCAAAACTAGAGGATTTGAGAAGGTTAGGGGGGATGATCACTAACCCTGAGACTTTCAGAGCCAAACACGGAGGTTTGCTACCACTATTAAGAGTCCATGTGATTGAGGGAATCATGGATGCGCTCATTCAGTTTTATGATTCGGTTTATCACTGTTTCACATTCCCAGATTACCAGCTCGCACCAACGCTGGAGGAGTATTCTCATCTGATTGATCTACACATTACTGATCGAGCTCCATTTTCTGGACTGAAAGAAATTCCAAAGAATCAGACCATTGCAAGAGCAATTCATTTGGACGAGTCTGAGGCCAGGACTCACATGACCACTAAGGGTGGCATCCAAGGTTTTCCAGCCCAGTTCTTGACAAAGAAAGCCCTGTATTTTGCCAGTATAGGAAACGTGACTGCTTTTGAAAGCGTCTTTGTCTTGCTCACCTACGGGTTATTTTTGTTTCCCAACATTAATAACTTCGTCGATTTCAACTCCATTAAGGTTTTTCTCATTGGAAACCCTGTGCCGACTTTGCTCGCAGATGCGTATCATTCTGTACACTTGGGAAATTTTTACAGCGGAGGGGAGATCACATGCTGTGTACCTCTGCTTTACAAATGGTTTATCTCTCACTTGCCCAAGTCTGCTGCTTTTTGGGATTGCAAGAGTGCCTTACGTTGGTCGCAGAAGATCATGTCTCTTACCAACTCTGATATAGATTGGTGTAATAGGATCTATGATGGGATCAGGATCATTGACCATTGTGGAAACTTCCCCAACGTACCCCTTATAGGAACTAAGGGGGGAATCAACTATCATCTAGTTCTCGTTCATCGTCAATTTGGATACCCGATGAGACACATCCCACGGGGTGTTCATCTGGAAGGTCTTTTCTTCAAGGAAGGAGAAAATGACAGAGCACTAAAGATGGAAATAGTGCATGCTTGGAAGCATGTTCATAAGAAAGGACGAGAGTCTTTAGGAAAACCGGACTGTGTCTCGGTGGAACCTTATCTCCATTGGGTACAAACTAGAGCTCTCAAGCTAAAGATGCCTTACCCTCGTTACGGGATTCTTCCGCCGAGGGAATCTTTCATGTACTTCTTGAAGGAAACTGAAAAACTTCAGGTTACTCTCAACAAAGTTCAAAAGGAGAGAAGGTCTTGGAAGAACAAGTACCGCACCCTCGACGTAGAGTGCATCAAGATACATCAATTACTGAAAGAGAAAGATGCTCTGATTGAAATTTTGGAGCAACATGCTGTAGAGAATCAGGATGACCAAAGGAGTTTGCTTGCTCCTTTCACCTGGCAAAGGAATGACAACCCGACAACGGTCCAAGAGCCCCGGTCAAAGAAAAGGAAGGTGCAAGAATCAGCACCCGATTTCTCTTCAGAGAGGACTCGGGACCCATTAGTTTAGGTTTCTGTTTCTGCACCTTGTAATCTACTGTATTTCCATTTCTGTAATCCTTTGAATTCAATAAAAAGGGGTTTCCCCACTATTTGATATTTGCAATCTAATTGTCAAAGTTTATTTTGATTAAACCTTAAACAATTAATATAATCATTGCATTCATCATTCTCACATCACGTATTCTTCTTACCTACGAATCTCACGTTTGTGTCTCGGTTCTAGAGTCAAACTGTCTCATTCGTATAATACTCGGGCCAATCGTCAGAAAAAGATGGATGATCTTGAGGAAGAGAACAGAGAGTTGAAAGAAGAGATCGACGCTCTGAGAGAGGATATGAGAAAGCTTCGTAACGACATGCAAGCCATGGCAGAAGCTCAGTTACAAAGAACTGTGATCTCAGAGATCACCTCAACGCCCATAGTAGGGAAGTATGATCCTAGGTATCAAATGCCGAAGGATCGTCCTTGGGGCATGCTTGTTAATTATATCTCGGAAGGATATGTTCCGCCGATCACTGAAGATCAGGGAATCACAACAGAAGCCGCTGGGCCTGAAGGTTACAAACTTCAGGAAAGCGAAGATGCCAGAGGCATACTGAAGACTCCTGAAGGTTACAAACTTCGGGAAACGCCAAGATTCACTACCGTAGTCACAGTACCACCCCCTGTGGTGCACACTGTCCCGGAAGGACAGATTCCACAGACACCTTCTGGTAAGAAGGAAACTATGTTTGACAGAATGGAGGAATTCCAGGAGCAGTTCTTGGAAATGTAGAAGGAACTGCAAGCCATTCGTGGTCAGGATTTATTTGGAAAGGACGCCGCAGATCTCTGCTTGGTCCCCAACGTAAAAGTTCCGCACAAATTTCAAGTGCCCGACTTTGAAAAATACAAGGGTAACTCTTGCCCTCAAAGCCATCTGGTGATGTACGCTCGGCGGATGTCAGCTCAGACGGAAAATCAGGACCTGCTGATTCACTACTTTCAGGATAGTTTAACCGGTGCCGCACTCAAATGGTACATGGGTTTAATCCGTGCCACGATCATCACATTCAGAGATCTTGGCACTGCCTTCGTCCAACAATACAAATACAATTTGGACATGGCACCCGACAGAGATCAACTCAGATCGATGTCGCAAAAGGACAAGGAAACTTTTAAGGAGTATGCTCAAAGGTGGCGTGAAATTGCCGCTCAAATTTGTCCACCTCTTGAGGAAAAAGAGATGACAAAGATCTTCTTAAAGACCTTAAGCTCATTTTACTATGACCGAATGGTTTCCAGTGCACCCAGTGATTTCACCGAGATGGTGGGCATGGGCGTACGTCTTGAGGAAGCCGTCCGAGAAGGGCGTTTGGTAAAAGACACTAGATTGACGAGCGGTACTAAAAAATACGGTAGTGCTCTCCCTAAGAAAAAAGAGCAAGATATTGGGAATATCTCTCTCGAAAAGCAAAGGCGACGTTATCAACTGGTAGCAGCTGTGACTCCTGCTATCAACCCTGCGTCTATTCCTATGTATCAACCTCAGGTTGCGCAGAGCCAACCTGACCAACAAAGGACACAACAGCCTCTTCGGCAGGCTCGTCCTCCATATAACAACAACCGTACAACGAGGCCACCAGGATTTGATCCTATACCCGTAAATACGCAGAGTTGTTTCCATTACTGCTAGCCAAGGGGCACATTCAGACTAATTCCCCTCTTACAGTACCGGAAAATCCGCCTTTTTGGTTTAAGGTGGATCAAACTTGCCCTTACCATCAAGGAGGATCAGGGCATAACATAGAGACTTGTCTCAATTTCAAGTCTGACGTGCAAAAACTTGTTAGGAGCGGGGTCTTATCCTTCAAGGATACAAATCCTAATGTTCTCACGAACCCGCTGCCTCAACACGAGAAGGTTGCAGTCAATTTGATAGAAGGAGAGACTAACGATGTCTATCAAATTCACGATGTACTCTTGTTGAAAACCAATTTGGTCAAGATGCATTGTAGACAGAGTGGATATGGCCATGTGCCACCTCATAACTATCATCAGTGTGATATCTGCTCTAAAAACAATCGAGGATGTTTTGTAGTGCAAGCAGCTCTGCAGGAACAGATGGATCTCGGATGGATCCAAGAGCACCGAGTTCGTGGAGTTAACATGGTCTACATGAATTCTAACGTTATTCAAAATCACGATATCCGTGTAATGAATGTCAACTTGGTGGCGATGCACTCAAGGCAAAGCCAGTATCATAATCTGTCGTGGCACGATTATAGTTCTTGTCTGACTTGCTCGGTAAACAAATAGGGTTGCTCTTTTGTACAAGAAGCCCTCCAGCGTCAGATGGATCTTGGATGGATCCAAGACTACCATGATAGGAACCCTTATCAGATCAACATGGTTCAGATCTTCGATATTCGCATGATAAATACCAACCTGGTAGAGTTACATGCTGAGCAGGTCCGACTCGGATTCTTAATATCACATGACTATCAAAGCTGTAAAGCGGGTTATAAAAACGATCGAGGTTGTACCCTTGTCCAGGAGGCACTTCAGCACTTGTTAAATCACTGGTGGATGCCAATTTATATGGATGAAGATACTCAGCAGATTAGTATCAGTAACAGGAATCCTACTCGGCGTCAGAGTCAGGATGTCCGATCAATGGAAGCTAACCTAGTAAGGTTACATTGTATTCAAAGTGGGCGTAGCCAGGTGCCACCACACAATTATGGCCGTTGTAGCGTCTGTTCAGAAAGTAACCAAGGGTGTTACCTTGTGAGAGCAGCTCTTCAGGGTCAGGTGGATCGTGGAGAGATTCGTCCATATCCGGGTTCTGGATCCATCAACTGGACGCTGAACTACCTTGTCGATCAAGTTGAGAATGTTGTCATGATCTCTGGTCATCACAGGACCATGGATGTTTTTGCCATTATCCCTCTACTTGACGAATCTAAGGTTCCCAACCGGGAACGGATCGAGATTTCTTATGATGGTCAGAAAAATCATAAGGTTCCCATAGTCATCTATCTGCCGGAACCATTACCGTATGAATCAACTAAGGCTATCCCTTACAAATACGGTGCAACGACATTTGAAAATGGAAAGGAAATTCCATTACCCTCCGTCGTGAATATTGCAGACATCAGTCGTGTAACACGGAGTGGTAGAATCTTCAACCGAGGGGTTGGGGAACTTAACAAGGAAAAGGACCTTCAGACAGGAACTCCTGATCCACCAGTCGGTCAATCCAGTAATCCCGACCTTTCGAAAAATAATGATGAGATGCTGAAGCTCATCCAAAGGAGTGAATACAACATTGTTGATCAACTGTTACAAACTCCTTCAAAGATCTCAGTTTTATCACTGTTACTCAGTTCAGAAGCCCACAGGGAGGCTCTACAGAAAGTCTTAGAGCAAGCCTTTGTGGAACAGGATGTAACAATCAGACAGTTTGATAGCATTGTCTCTAACATCACTTCCTGCAATAATTTGGGATTTAGTGATGAGGAATTACCCGAAGAGGGTCGTCGTCATAACATGGCGCTCAATATTACAGTTAACTGCCAGGACGATGCTTTAGCCAGCGTACTGGTAGACACAGGGTCAGCCCTGAATGTTATGCCGAAGTCCACTTTGATGCAATTATCATTCAAATGCCCTCCGATGAGAATCAGCGAGGTCGTCGTCAAAGCATTCGACGGATCCAGAAAAACAGTTATCGGCGAAGTTGATCTTCCCATAACTATCGGTCCTCACACTTTCCAAGTCACTTTCCAGGTCATGGACATCCGGGCAACATACAGTTGTTTATTAGGAAGACCTTGGATGCATCAGGCAGGAGCGGTCACTTCGACCCTTCACCAAAAGCTAAAGTTCGTTCAGAATGATCAACTTGTCACAGTCTGTGGAGAACAGGCCTTGCTTGTGAGTAACTTGTCATCATCTGCTGGTATAGAACCCGAGGAGGTTATTGGAACTCAATTCCAAACACTGTCGGTAAGCAAGGATAATCAGTTCAAAGGAGGAACCTCGATTTCCTCATACAAAGATGCTATCAAAGCGGTCGAGAGTACCGATACAACAGGATGGGGACAACTTGTCATTCCTATCAGCAATACAACAAAGAAGGGTCTTGTTTTTTCTGCAACCTGTACCCGGACAGCTGCCAATGATGAAAGTCTTCATCCCCTTCAAAACTTCTTCCACAGTGGAGGTTTTCTTCACCCGGTGCCTCAAGCAGTACATGCTATCAATGAGGAAGATCCCTCTGACACAAATGAAGAATGGAAGTCCTACCTTAACGGGGAAGGTTATATGTCTCAGGAAGAGGTGCCTACGTCATTTTTCTATCCCGCACAGAGTCCGAGGTTTATACCAAGGTCAGACATCGAAATGATCTAAGGAGATTGTGATCCGGAAGGATGTCGTGCTCCGCCAAATTCATTAGAGGAGGACACTCTGATGAAAGACAACTTTGACCACAACTACTATGGCCCAATGGATGGTCTGCCAATGTGGCAACCTTACCCAGGAAACTTGGGGCCAGAAAGTCAGTCGAGTAATGAAAATCAGTTGACCGTCATTGAACAGAATACCTGTGTCCCCACCATGTCATGGGATCAACACTCGGGTCATTCAGAAACTACTCAACATGAAGATGAATTCGCAACATTTGCAGGACTGGAATCCATCAACTATGCCTTTCCTGAGGTCAACGTCATCGAGAGAAATGACTCCTCCAGTTCCAAAGAAGTTTGGGACACCTTGGGAAAACCAAGTGGAAAATACGACTATATGGTCAAGTACACCGCTCCCGAAAGCTCTCGTATCAGGCTCGAAGATATCCAGCCTACTGGATGGGGAGATACAGCTGAGAGCACAAATGCTATGCAATATGCAACTGAGGAATCCTCCTACGACAATTCTGCCTGGGAGACAGATTCCAATGATCCTGCTCCACCAGAAATCAGCGTCATTTCTGAAGACAAATCAAGGAAGGTGTCAGACTTTGTGATTCACCGAGGAGTTCGCTGCCAATGGGTTGCCGTCGAGGTTCCGAAGGTCGTTCATCAGTCAAAGTAATTTCCATCTTTTAACCTTTCACCCTGCCCAGGTGAAACGGATGTTTTGATAGGGCTCGCTTTCTGTAAATTTTCCCTCTTCGCTTCGCCCAAAGCGACAGAGTTTTGTTTTATAGGCCTGTAGTTTCAAGGATTGACTTGTTCATTAATAAAATAACGGCGTTCTGTAATTTCCGCATTTATTGCTGTTTTCTCTTTTTGCTTTTTCAGAAAATGGTAATCCTAAAAAACAATTCAAATAAAAACAAGCAGAAAAATAAAACACTGCACACACTTGCATTTTCTCTATCTCTTCTAAACACGAATCATCATGTCATGCAGATTGCTTGTTTTAAACCCCGTTGAAACATACGATCCGATGCCTTCTCCCAACTTTGAGTTCCCGGTATTTGGGG
This sequence comes from Lathyrus tuberosus, assembly GCA_022829125.1. Classification (NCBI taxonomy): domain Eukaryota; kingdom Viridiplantae; phylum Streptophyta; class Magnoliopsida; order Fabales; family Fabaceae; genus Lathyrus; species Lathyrus tuberosus. Next base: position 5,073,543 of record JALAZF010000306.1, on the reverse strand, counting down.
CTGAAGAAGAAAATGACGACAAAATTCCAGAAGAGATATCTCGACTACTCAGACAAGAGGAAAGGTCCATTGAACCTCCCAAAGAACCGTTGGAAATGGTAAACTTGGGTTCAGAGCAAGAGAGAAAAGAAATCAGGATTGGGGCACTGCTCAGTCCAACTGCCAAAGAGAGTTTGATAAAGCTTCTCAAAGAATTCCCCGATGTATTCGCTTGGTCCTATCAGGATATGCCAGGGTTGGATACCAGCATCGTGGAACATCACTTACCGTTGAGATCGGAATGTCCGCTAGTAAAGCAGAGGTTGAGACGGACTCACCCGGACATGGCCATCAAAATAAAAAAGGAGGTACAGAAACAGATTGACGCAGGTTTCCTCGCCACATCTGAATATCCTCAATGGTTAGCCAACATTGTACCCGTTCCGAAAAAGGATGGAAAGGTCAGAATGTGTGTTGATTACAGAGACCTAAACAAGGCTAGTTCAAAGGACGACTTTCCTTTACCACACATTGACATGCTGATAGACAGCACAGGAAAGTTCAAAATTTTCTCCTTCATGGATGGATTCTCGGGCTATAACCAAATCAAAATGGCGCCGAAAGACATGGAGAAAACTTCGTTCATTACCCCATGGGGCACCTTTTGTTACAAGGTAATGCCGTTCGGTTTGAAGAACGCCGGGGCAACCTATCAAAGGGCCATGACTACTCTGTTTTATGACATGATACACAAAGAAATCGAAGTGTATGTCGATGATATGATTGCAAAATCTAAAACAGAGAGTGAGCACGTTGAACATCTGTCAAAATTGTTCGAACGTCTAAGAAAATTCAAGCTCCGCTTGAATCCCAACAAGTGCACCTTCGGTGTCCGTTCGGGGAAACTACTAGGGTTCATCGTCAGCCAGAAAGGGATTGAGGTCGATCCTGACAAGGTCAAGGCCATTCAAGAAATGCCTTCTCGAAAAACTGAAAAACAAGTCAGAGGATTCCTGGGACGTTTGAACTACATCTCCAGATTCATATTCCTCATGACCGCAACATGTGCGCCAATTTTCAAGTTACTAAAAAAGAACCAGGACTGCGTTTGGACAGAAGTCTGTCAAATCGCCTTCGACAATATCAAGGAATACATGTTGAACCCTCCGATTCTATCACCTCCAGTGGAAGGAAGACCACTGATCATCTACCTCACAGTCTTGGAAGACTCCATGGGCTGTGTACTTGGCCAACAAGACGAAACCAAAAGGAAAGAGTCTTCCATCTACTATTTGAGCAAGAAATTCACCGATTGCGAGACTCGGTACACTATGCTGGAGAAAATTTGCTGTGCTCTGGCTTGGGCAGCCAAATGTCTTCGCTAGTATATGATTCGTCACACTACTTGGTTAACCTCCGAAATGGATCCGATCAAGTACGTCTTTGAGAAACCTGCTCTCACGGGAAGGATTGCCCGTTGGCAGATGTTGTTATCAGAATATGACATCGAGTACCACACTCAGAAAGTCATTAAGGGAAGTATTTTAGCTGATCATTTGGCTCATCAACCGATTGACGATCAAGAATCAATCGGGTTTGACTTCCCAGACGAAGATGTCATGTATTTAAAAATGAAAGATTGCGATGAACCGTTACCCAGTGAAGGGCCAGAACCAGGTTCCCAATGGGGACTTATCTTTGACAGAGCAGTTAATCATTACGGAAATGGAATTGGGGCAATCATTGTTACCCCTCAGGGTACCCACATTCCTTTCACTACCCGACTTACGTTCAAGTGTACGAACAACGAGGCCGAATACGAAGCTTGTATCATGGGTCTCGAGGAAGCAATTGATTTAAGGATCAAAAACTTGGACGTATACGGTGACTCAGCCTTGGTTGTCAATCAAATAAAAGGAGATTGGAACACATACCAATCAGGACTGATTCCTTACAAAGACTATGCAAGAAGGTTGTTACCCTTCTTTAACAGAGTCGAGTTTCATCACATCCCTCGTGAGGAGAATCACATGGCTGATGCATTAGCCACTCTCTCTTCCATGATTAGTGTAGGTCAATGGAATAACCTACCTAAGATCGACATAATGCGCCTTGAACGACCCGCTTACATCTTCACGATTGAAGCAGTCATAAATGACAAACCTTAGTATCACGATATCAAATGCTTCCTTCAGAAACAAGAGTACCCACCTGGGGCATCCAGGAAAGACAGAAAAACCCTCAGAAGATTGGCTGGAAACTTCTTCCTGAGCGGGGACACTTTCTATAAGATAAATTTTGACATGGTCTTGCTCCGATGCATCGACAGACCAGAAGCAGACTTGCTTATGAAAGAAATTCATGAAGGGTCCTTTGGCACTCATGCTAACGGACACACAATGGCGAGAAAAATTCTAAGAGCAGGGTACTACTGGTTGACCATGGAATCCGACTGCTACAAGTACATGAGGAGGTGTCACAAGTGTCAGATATACTCCGACAAAATTCATGTACCACCATCACATCTCAAAGCTCTTTCTTCCCCGTGGCCTTTTTCCATATGGGGAATCGACATGATTGGCTTGATCGAACCTAAGGCTTCAAACGAACATCGGTTCATCCTGGTAGCCATTGACTATTTCACCATGTGGGTCGAAGCAGTGTCGTACGCTAATGTAACCCGACAAGTGATGGTCCGATTTATCAAAAACAATATCATCTGCCGTTATGGTGTTCCAAGCGAGATCATTACTGATAATGGATCTAACTTGAACAATAAGATAATGAAGGAGTTGTGCGCAGAGTTCAAGATCGAACATCATAACTCATCTCCCTACCGACCCAAGATGAACGGAGTGGTAGAAGCGGCTAACAAAAACATAAAGAGGATTGTTCAAAAGATGGTTATAACCTACAAAGACTGGCACGAGATGCTACCCTTTGGTCTTCACGGTTATCGCATATCTGTTCGCACTTCAACAGGGGCAACCCCTTTCTCTCTAGTGTATGGCATGGAAGCAGTGCTCCCCATAGAAGTAGAGATCCCGTCAATCCGAGTATTGATGGAAGCTAAGCTCACCGAAGCTGAATGGTGTCAAAGACAACACGACGAACTGAATCTGATCGAAGAAAAGCGAATCACGGCACTATGCCACGGTCAATTGTATCAACAGAGAATGAAGAAGGCGTTCGACAAAAAGGTTCGACCCCGCATCTTCAGGAAAGGAGACCTCGTGCTCAAGAAGATTCAGTCATTTCTCACTGACTCGCGAGGTAAATGGACTCCGAATTATGATGGCCCCTATGTGGTCACGAAAGCTTTCTCAGGCGGCGCCTTGAGACTTGCAACCATGGACGGAGAGGAATTTTCCTACCCCACGAATGTTGATGTAGTCAAGAAATACTTCGCCTAAACTAAAAAAAAAAAAAGGAAAAAAAACGTCTCGGTGGATTGAAAACCCGAAAGGGCGGTCCAGGCAAAAGTTAGAGACATGAAAAAAAATCATCCCGGTGGATTGGAAACATCACAGTACAATCCAGGCAAAAATTAAGGATAATGGCAAGTAACTATGTTCAAGAGAGGCAGGTCCCTCAGCAGCAGTTACACCATCCATCGGAGGAAAACTCCAGTCAAGGTCATCTTCGACAGAAGCTCAGGATGCCCCGAATTCAAAGTTGGTAGAAGGATAGTGGTCGTTATGGTTCAACGTAGCCCTTTTCCCTGTAAATTACCATTTTCTAACTTTGTAAATACTCTTTGGAATCACACGTTTGGCTGATCTTTATCTTATCAATAAAATTTGAGCCCTTGTGCTTTTGTTTGTAATTCTTATTTGTTTTAGCTTTACAGAACGACGTTGTTAACATGATTAACGATTCTTGAAATAAAACAAAAATGAATTTACTTGTTAAAACTTTTTCTACTTTTAAATTAAAGACGGCAATTTCTTTTGACTGTTGAAGATCAGAAGAACGTCGGTCGCTTATTCAGAAGTAAGCGAACTTCAAAGTGCAGAATCAAAGTACTCCTTCTAACCAGTACGCCTGAATGAAGGATCAACTGTGTCAGAGACCTTGTTTCGTCTGATACGCCACGACAGAGTTCTCATCTCCTAAGCCCGATCAACGGTATTCCCCGCAGGGACTATCTCTCCTAAGCAAGGTGGAATTGCTATTCTGAACCAACGGTACTTCTTCGCCCCGCGATGGCCGAGTATCCAGTCGTGTTCACCTGTCAGTTTGTATGTCGCGTCAGTTTTGTCAGCATAAACATACACACATCATGCATTATTGATTTGCATTCACATTTTATATTGCATCGCTATCACTCTAGTCGGTGTTATCCCCTAGTGATAAAAGTCCTCTCAATCGAGTCGTCAGTTCTTGCCTCGTCAAGAAACGCTGCGTCCGAGCATTCTCTCTCCTCCAGTTTTATTTCTGGATTGAAGTTGGGTCCTCGACCACCTTGATAACTTGAACCTCTGAAAAACCAGAGAGCCCTCAGTTAACATCGCTCTTCGCCATCGAAGATGATATCCTTGTTTTCCCGAATTAAAGAAAATCCTGAGAGAAAGCCTCGTAATCAGAGATTCGGCAGCATGTCGGTTTCGCTCCAAAAATACCGCTGGTGAAAAGGTCACCGGCACCTCAAAATTGGATCCCATCATATGGCGTTTCTCCAGGAAGATTCCGAGAAAAGTATGATGTAAGACCCCCAAGGGAAAGCAGTCTCTCAAGGGACTCGCATTCCTCGGGTGGAGTCAACAAATGGCGTCTCCAAACAGAGAAGTTTGTACACCTCTACAACTCAGACGACTGGGTTCCCCAGCGAGTCTGACATCAAAGTTTTCTATCAAATGGCATCTCCCTAGGAAAATTCGGCGAGAAGTTTGAGGAAAACCGCTACGCATAGCATCCCTTGTCAATTAAGTTTATTGACAAAAGAAACTAAGACCAGTTCCTCGGTAGGAAACCAGGACCGAGGGGAAGTTTAAATCAGAAACTAAGACCAGTTCCTCGGTAGGAAACCAGGATCGAGGGGAAGTTTAAATCAGAAACTAAGACCAGTTCCTTGGTTGGAAACCAGGATCGAGGGGAGGTTTATCCCAAAAGGAAACTGAGACCAGCTCCTTGGCTGAAGACCAGGATCGAGGGGAAGTTTACCTTTTCTAAGCATTATTGCTTAGCAAAAGAAGATGAATGCGCAAGCTACCATTCATAACCACCATCAAAATTTCGGGTATTCCGATATTTAATCCTTTTGCACCCCGAATGCCCGAATACCTTTGTCATTCACACCTTCGTGTCCAAGAAGATTAAATAGGGGCATCTGTCATACCCCAAATTTTGACCACTAAGATTTCCCGTCATTGTGAAACTCATCATCACAATATGGATGTACCATCATACTTCATCAGTCTCCCCAAAGATGGGTAGGCATCCACTACAATCAAAATTAGGGTTTCAAGCCCTCTGAGAGCCTTAGACAAAGGATCAATCAAGGAATGACATAATCTTTAACTTGTCTAACATGCACAATGGATCAAAAGGACTCCCACTTCAAGGATCAAGCACAAGGCTGCTCCCTTCTAGGTGGATCAAGTCTCAAGATCGACAGTGTCACCAAATTAGGGTTTTGGTCGACCAGGGCCTCCAGATGGAAATTTTTCATCTAGGCACAAGCCAATGATCCAAAACCTAACCTAATATACTCCATGGAACCTCATGGACCCAATCATCAAGTCAATTTTGCCTCAGGGGATGCATTCATAAAAAATCAGGAATTAGGATTTCTTGACCTAATTCACCCCTAAGTTGATTTTTGGGACAAATCATGAGCCAAGACCTCAAGATAGGGTTTGAGGGTCTCTAATGAACTATATTGATCCATTTGGAACAATGGATTAATCCAAGAGGTTTGAGCAACAAGTCTCAATTTCACCTGCACCACAATTAGGGTTTTAAGGGAAAAGTCACCTGTAACTTTGACTTTTGACCAGGACATGCTCCCAAGCCCTATGAAATGCATCAATATACCCTATGACACCCATGGAACATGTCCATCAAGTTTGATTTAGGTCAAGGACATGATTTCCTGAAGAATTGCACAGTTTGGAATTCATCTGATAAAAAGTCAACTGTGCACAAAAGTCAACTTTGACTTTTTGAGATTTTTCACCAAAATGGATTTTTAACCCTAAAATGATGTTAATGTATGATTTGAATCATCATTCATCAAGAAAAATCAAAGAAAAGTTGGATAACTTGTAAAAGGGGTAACCATAAAACTTAGAAATTTTTCTAAGTCATGAAAAAGTGCCACTAATGCACCAACTTTGGAGGACCATAACGCCTAAACCACAAGGCCATTGTGCCCCATTCAAAGCTTGATTTGTAGATCTCATTGCCCTCTACAAAAGCTTCATACTGACCTATGTCCAAATTCCTCATGGATTTTGAGTTATGGAGTGATCAAAATCAAGAGAAAACACTTTGTTCCAACACTTAGTGAAAATTTCACTAAGTCAGATTTTGCCTTACTTTTTGCCAAATGTATGGGGATTTTTCACTTGGATTCAAAAGAGATCAAAACCAAACATGTTCAAACAGTTGTTGTATCATGTAAGGGCTTTCCAAAATGGTCAAGAACATTACCAAATTCAACTTACACCATGAGATATAACATTGGCAAGTTGCCTTGTTGAAATCTGTTAAGGCAAGGCAGATTTTGCATTTTTGCTCGATTTGCCAAATCAGCCAAATCCAAATGCTCCTATCCACTTGGACACATCTGAGGATTGAATCTAAAGGGGACAATCACTGAGCCAAGCCTCCAAAGTCCATGGAACAAGAAATAGCATGTTGAACCTAGAATGGCCAAAATAGGGACAAGACTCCAAATTTGGATTAAAGCATTCAATGGAAGCATCAAGGTGGCATGGACTGAGCCATTCTCATCTGAAATCAGTCAAGACTTATCCAAGACCAAGGGAACCAAAGCTCTGTGCCCTAACCTCTAGTCAATGGCTAGAGGAGACTTGAATTTCCATTGGCCAACATTGAACAAACACCTGCTGCAGTTGCCATTCACTGTGGATCCTAAAACAAACTTGCTCTACTATAAATAGAGCTCAATTGTGATCAGTTTAAGTACACCAAAGGCCTACAACACTTGCCTTTCTCAAAATCTCTTTCTCTTGGCAAAAATGCCTTTCTTAGCAAGGTAACTATCGGGTTTTGAGCTAGAGGGCAATTCCACTCAAACCAATCACTCACACACCTCATATACATCACATATGAGCTGATCAAACACTTAAACAACAACTGGAACATTGATTTCTCAGAATCACCGGTCAATTGCTCAAGGTTTTAACCAAAGTGCAGTTGAGATGCCATGAAGTGGTCCATCCAATTTCCATCAAGTCCAAGCATTCAAACACACTCCATAGCACCTAGGGAAGCTGTTCAGATCATCACAACACAACTGTAACACCTCCTACACAAATCACGATCACCAGCTGCAAGTGGTAAGCATGAGTTCTTCTAACTATATGATCTATGCAATTTTTGCTGCACAATAATTTGGCCATATGTTCATAATCATGCATGGAATGTTTTCCCTCAATTAATTGCTTTGTTTGAATCGTGTATCAAAAATCCTAGCCTTCATGCAGAAATTAGGGTTCTTGAGGTTTCTTCGTGATTTCATGTTTTATGTTTAATTTAAATGAAATTATGTGTTATAGACATGATCGTGAGGTTGAAAGGAGTTGATTGGTATGTGGATTGCATGATATGGTTAACTATTCAGTGAGATTGGATGGAAAACGCAAATCTGGGAAACTCAGAACACGCGCGTGTTCTTGGTGTGTTCTTGGCGCCATTTTCAGAAATTTGAATATTTGAATTTTGTGATTTTTTGTTTAATTGATTCAAAAATTAATTTCTCTCTGAGTTTTAATGATTTTGAGTTGATTCTTTTTTTAATAATTCACAAAAATGTTAAAATATTTTATTTTATCAAAAAATCCCAAAAATATTATTTATTTCATATAATTGATATTTTTGCAAAGAATTAATATTTTAATTGTTTTTGACATTTTAAATATTTTTTCCACATTGATTTTGCAACTTTTAATGCTTTCTAATTATTTTGTAGGTCAATACTTAATTTTTGAAGCATTAATCCAAGATCACAATTTGTTTTTCATATGTTAAACAATTTTGATCATTTTAATTGAATTTTTATTCAATTAAATACATTTTTTGAAAACATATTAGGGTTTTTGGATTAATTCAACCCTCATAAATCATTTTCAAAATACTTTGGGCCTCTAATAGAGTGTAAGACCCAATCTTTTTTTGACCAAACCATTTTTGGGCCTCAGTGTATTGTATAAGTCTCGATACCGTAAAAAACAAACGGCGCGATCGTCGCCTATTCAAATCAATTGGGCCTCTCCTCGAGCTATAAGACCCATTCAAAACTTTTTGGGCCTCTAATAGAGTGTAAGACCCAACCCTCTTTTAACCAAAACATTTTCGGCCTCACTTATTATATAAGTCCCTCTGCGTTAAAAGAAAACCTCGGCGCGATCGCCATTTCAAACGAAAAAATCATCTAGGCCTACCCTCGTGTTATAAGCCCCACTCTTTTTCTTTAAACCTTTTGGGCCTCTTGAGAGAGTGTAAGACCCATCACTTTATACAGATAATATTTTTGGGACTCAGTCACTTGTATAAGTCCCTCTGTAAAAATTTAAACAGTGCGCTCACTGATAAAACCCTAGGCCTCTCCTTGAGCTGTAAGCCCCAACTCTTTCTTTTTCAAAGCACTTTCTCCTTTGATTTTGAATATACTGTTGTTTTCAATCTTTCTTTGTTGAACAACAAACCAAACAGCATGGAAGCTCTACAACCGAGTAAGTGGTTATTGCTTTCATTTACCGCTTTCATATACATATAACTGTATTGTGGGGCTGTTTCGCTGTAAGTCTTCTTTCATAAACTCATATCAACTGTGTAATAATAGTATAGATATTTAGAGTTTCCCCGGCAACTACGTCTAGAAGTAGGTGACGCCGTTTATTCATAGAAATAGACAACTAGATCCCCAATAGGATCACCAGATACAGTCTTCTCTTCGGCTGTCCTCATTAGGAATTGTCAAGAAACTCTACTCCCAGAGATGAATGTATTCTCCGTGAATGGCATCTTTGAGTTTCTTCCAAATTCTCAAACTTTCCTGACTTGATCTATTCCTTGTGGATAACTTGCCTTGAATTTCTCGGGGTTTGGGGACCCATCGGCTTCTTAAAAGCATCGGCCTCCTCTTGGGCATCGTACAAGGACCCGCAGGCTTCCTAAAAGCAACCCCGCCTCCTCTTGGGCTTAGTACAAGGACCTCTCGGCTTCTTAGAAGTATTCACAGCCTCCTCCTAGGCTTCGTATAATGATCTCTTCCTCCGGGAATGATAGCCTCCTCTTGGGCTTCGTACAAGGACCGATCGGCTTCTTAAAAGTTTCCAGCCTCCTCTTGGGCTTCGTACAAATGGTCCCGACGACCTCCTAGAGGTATAGGAACAGAACTTAATCATCTGCATAGAACAGTCCTTTCAAAGAGTCTACTACTGTTTCTCAAAGCATAGTACAAAAGATGACACTCTAGACTTGGACAGTCTAATCTCCTTGAGTCTCAAAGACATTCTCAAGTGACCCCTTCGTTAAATAGGAAGAAAACCCGTAGACTCGGACAGTCTCAATATCCTTTGGATTTCCCGCTTCCTTAAAGAACAGGAATAACCCGGATCCTTGAATCAAGTCATTGAGTACAGTGTTGCTCATATAAGAACTGATTTTCTCTTTCAAAATCAGCATACTGGACCTGTCACTCAACTGAAACAGTCACCATAGCTTCCCTCTTGGGCTTTGTACAATGATTCTCCCCAGCGGAGTCAAACAACGTTCAGCCTCTCTCTCGGGCTTTGTACGAGACACATAAAAGACTCCCTCGTTGAGTCAATTACCCCTTTCGCCTCCATCTCGGGCTTTATACGAGATACAAAAAGGTTCTTATTGAGCCAAATAAACAACAGCCTCCACCTCGGGCTTCGTACGAGATACAAAAAACTCTCTTGTTGAGTCAAATAGCCTCCATCTCGGGCTTTATACGAGATACCAAAAGACTTCATCGTCAAGTCAAAACTTTTTAGCCTCTCTCTCGGGCTTTGTACGAGACACATAACCGCCTCCTCTTAGGCTTTATATAAGAAAACCACTGGTTAATCCAATTAACGTTTTAGCATCAAAGATGTGCCTCGTTCACAGTACACAAACATCAACAACTCCTTCCCTTTCATCTAATCGCTGTAAGCGGCAAGCCTCTGGATCATCTACATCCATGCCACTGTCCCTCTTTTAGCATGAGAAATTCCTAAGGAAAGATGGCATTACTCTACATTGAGTTAAAGTCTTCTCCTTCAGGTTAAAAACCCCCTATAAAGGAAATTATGGCATTGCTAGGATCCGCGTATCCCGGTTAAAGTAATCCTCCTTTACAATCAGGCACCCAACAGTTGTGACAGACAAACCTCTTTAGAGATGACAAATTTTCTCTAAAGTCAGACCTTTCAGCTTCATATCTTGGGCTTTAAACAAGATACAGATCACCTTTTTCGCTTCACGTCTTGGGCTTTGACCAAGACACCAAAAACAACCATTTCCTCCCATAGAATAGGAGGAACTACGAACGCTCTGATTTCCCTGTTTCAGTAAACGGGAATACGTAGGCATAAGATTGAAAGAAAAATCTTAGCGAGCACACTAAACAAAAAACCAAAATCCCATACTCTCAAATCAAAAAGCATCAGTCCTAACATCCTAAATCCTTGTTCCCCGCCAGAAAATCCAAGAAAGAAAAGAAAACCGTATTGGCGAAAATACAAATAACCAGTACAAAGGTCCCCCACATTGATAGCATTCGTAACCTAACAGACCGCTGTTTAAACTCAGTATGCAAAACAGGGTTAATTGGAGACATCTATTTCCCTTCCTTCATCAGCTTTAATAGGATAAAAAATGAATCGACCTGTAGTAAGCTCAACCGCAGAGAGCGACCAACGCTTAAGAACCGCGTCCAAAATCGTTCGCTACACACAGTCAACAAAATATCGCTTGTTTGATGTTTAATCCAAACCAATGAGGTAAAATGATGAGCAATTAAAAGCAATGCATTCGATTATTGCTTTGAAACAAATTATCAAACACCTAGTGTGCGTAAACACACTAAGTGCAGAATTTCTATGGAATGTAATATAGAGCTGCTCCAAGATACAATTCAAGGAATTGTAACAATTTAACAAATAGTTTCTCAGCTCAAAATTACACTACAACCGAAATTTCGATAAATTGCGACTTCACAGATTCGAACAAACTGAAATGTAAAAGAGTTAAGGGAAAGAGAGAACAAATGAGATTTGATTAGGCAGTTCCCCAATCGTCCTCGCTTTGGGTACCTTTGCCCCGAATTCCACAATTGGAATTGATATATATATATATATATATATATATATATATATATATATATATATATATATATATGTTGCTGTTGCAAATTGTTTATTACAAGAGAAAACTATGAACATCCAAACCCTTCGCGTTAAAAGAAAATCTCGGCGCGTTCGCCATTTTTAACGAAAAGTAAACTGGGCCTACCCTCGTGTTATAAGCCCCACTCTTTTTCTTTAAACCTTTTTTGCCTCTTGAGAGGGTGTAAGACCCATCCCTTTGTACAGAATACCTTTTTGGGCCTTAGTCACTTGTATAAGTTCCTCAGTACAAATTCAAACAGTGCGCTCACTGATAAAACCCTGGGCCTCTCCTTGAGCTGTAAGCCCCAAATCTTTCCTTTTCAAAGCACTTTCTCCTTTGATTTTGAATATACTGTTGTTTTTCAATCTTTCTTTGTTGAACAACTAACCAAACAACATGGAAGCTCTACAACCGAGTAAGTGTTTATCCGTTTTCATTTACCGCTTTCATATACATATAACTGTATTGTGGGGCTGTTTCGCTGTAAATCTTCTTTCATAAACTCATATCAACTGTGTAATAATAGTATAGATATTTAGAGTTTCCCCGGCAACTATGTCTAGAACTAGGTGACGCCGTTTCGTTTATTCATAGAAATAGACAACTAGATCCCCAATAGGATCACCAGATACAGTCTTCTCTTCGGCTGTCCACATTAGGAATTGTCAAGAAACTCTACTCCTAGAGATGAATGTATTCCCCGTGAATGGCATCTTTGAGTTTTTTCCAAATTCTCGAACTTTCCTGACTTGATCTATTCCTTGTGAATAGCTTGCCTTGAATTTCTCGGGGTTTGGGGACCCACGGGCTTCTTAAAAGTATCGGCCTCCTCTTGGGCATCATACAAGGACCCACAGGCTTCCTAAAAGCAACCCCGCCTCCTCTTGGGCTTAGTACAAGGACCTGTCGGCTTCTTAGCAGTATTCACAGCCTCCTCTTAGGCTTCGTATAATGATTCTTCCTCCGGGAATGATAGCCTCCTCTTGGGCTTCGTACAAGGACCGATCGGCTTCTTAAAAGTTTCCAGCCTCCTCTTGGGCTTCGTACAAATTGTCCCGACGACCTCCTAGAGGTATAGGAACAGAAATTAGTCATCTGCATAGAACAGTCCTTTCAAAGAGTCTACTAATGTTTCTCAAAGCATGGTACAAAAGATGAAACTCTAGACACGGACAGTCTAATCTCCTTGAGTTTTCCAGACATTCTCAAGTGACCCCTTCGTTAAATAGGAAGAAAACCCGTAGACTCGGACAGTCTCAATACCCTTCGGATTTTCCAATTCCTTAAAGAACAGGAATAGCCCGGATCCTCGAATCAAATCCTCGAGTACAGTGTTGCTCATATAAGAACTGATTTTCTCTTTAAATCAGCATACTGGACCTGTCACTCAACTGAAACAGTAACCCTAGCCTCCTCTTAGGCTTTGTATAATGATCCTTCTCCAGTTACAATAGCCTCTCTCTTGGGCTTTATACAATGATTCTCCCCAGCGGAGTCAAACAACGTTTAGCCTCTCTCTCGGGCTTTGTACGAGACACATAAAGAGACTCCCTCGTTGAGTCAATCACCCTTTTGCCTCCATCTCGGGCTTTATACGAGATAAAAAAAGGTTCTTATTGAGCCAAACAAATTTTAGCCTCCATCCCGGGCTTCGTACGAGATACAAAAAACTCTCTTGTTAAGTCAAGTAGCCTTCATCTCGGGCTTTATACGAGATACCAAAAGACTCCATCGTCGAGTCAAAACCTTTTAGCCTCTCTCTCGGGCTTTGTACGAGACACATATTAGCCTCCTCTTAGGCTTTGTATAAGAAAACCACTGGTTGGTCCAATCAACCTTTTAGCATCAAAGTTGTGCCTTGTTCACAGTACACAAACTTCAACAACTCTTTCCCCTTCATCTAATTGCTGTAAGCGGCAAGCCTCTGGATCATCTACATCCATGCCAATGTCCCTCTTTTAGTATGAGAAATTCCTAAGGAAAGATGGCATTGCTTTAAACTGAGTTAAAGTCTTCTCCTTCAGGTTAAAATCCCCTATAAAGGAAATTATGGCATTGCCGGATTCACAAATCCCGGTTAAAGTAATCCTCCTTTACAGTCAGTCACCCAACAATTGTGACAAACAGACCCCTTTAGAGATGACAAATTCTCTCTAAGGTCAACACTTTCAGCTTCACATCTTGGACTTTGAACAAGATAGAAACTACCTTCAGCTTCACATCTTGGGCTTTGAACAAGATACAAACCACCTCTAGCTTCACGTCTTGGGCTTTGAACAAGACACCAAAACAACCATTTCCTCCCATAGAATAGGAGGAACTACGATCACTCTGATTTCCCTGTTTCGGTAAACGGGAATACGTAGGCATAAGATTGAAAGAAAAAATCTTAGCGAGCACACTAAACAAAAACCCAAAATCCCATACTCTCATACATTCGTCCTAACATCCTAACCGATAGGCTAAAGCACCCCTTGTCAACAAAATAACTTAGGAGAAACCCCGAATCTTTGTAGCATCTGTAAACCAACAGTTTTGACTGTTTATCTCAGTATGCAAGCAGGGTTAATTGGAGACATCTATTTCCCTTCCTTCATCAGCTTTAATAGGATAAAAAATGAATCGAGCTGTAGTACCAGAGCGATCGTGCTTCGCAACCACATCCAAAAATCACTCGCTACACTTAGGTCTCAAGATACGAGCAACAATCCATTGCAAAATGCGGTCTTCAAATTTTAGATGACCGGTAGTGACATTTTTCGGAAAGATGTCCCTTGCTACATCATTGTCAGGATATGGTTCCCGTAGCATGGAGTTTAGAGCAGTGTTGAAATTAAAGTTGTTAACAAATGTTTTATCAGTTACTCTGGGTAGATCTTCATTTGTGTCCAAACTAAACAAAGTAGCCAATAAATCATTATTCACGTCATGAACAGAATTATTCATAGAAAACTTAAACTCAACCCCCTTAAATTTACCCTTGATTCCACAGTAGAATACTCAAATCAGATCACTATTATATTTATCATCACATTCCATGAACTCACCAAGATTCTGAACCTTGAGTATTTCGGTTATCTCAGGAATGTGATAATCTTCACCCATCAATATGTAGAAACCATGTTGTGTTATAACATCACGACTACTAAACAATACCTCATAAGGACTAGATAATGCATCAGAAACTAAAGAATTAACGGTTACCGGTTGTGAAGATGATGATTTGGTTGTCCTGGTTGCTGGTTGTGAAGATGAAGCTCTTGTTGTCCTTTTACCAGTGTTGCTTCTGGAAGCCATGTTTGATTAAGAGTTGAAAGAGGATGATGAATAGTATTTTTCTCAGAAAGTGGAGAGGAGAGATGTTCAGCCCTTAGAAACCCTTGTATTTGTAACTTAGAGAATTCACTCTTTGTGGGTTTTTGATTTTTAGGCTTTTTGATGAGAGTTTGATGGAGAGTAATGGGTACTGATGAGGTTTAATGGAAGAAATAGAGAGAGAGACCACTAAATCTAATGAGATGACATGCAATGAACATATATCAATGTGTAATGAAGATATGTAGTGAAACTAGGCAGCACTAGGTCGGCGCACGCGTCCCACTAAAGCAGGAATTCTGAACGCTGTGTTTATGCGTCGACCTATATACATTGTGCATCGGCGCATGATTACTTAAACGTCTTAAAAAAAATTAAAAACTAATGATGTGCTAACCCGAATGTTTCACTCAACAAAAGCACAGTTTATGAGTCGACGCATCTATATCATGGGTCGACGCATGCAAATACAAAATTGAACCAGAGTTGAAATTTTTGCAGTTGTAAGTTCCAAATTGATAAATACAAATGCACACATATAGAACACAACATCCACATGAATGATATGTGCTCAAAATACAATAAACATCAATATTAAGGTACTTAATATGGCACAAAATATGATAAACATCTATAAATCGGAACGATATTACCTTGATCACCATGACGATAAGAGCCCTCACATATAGTTAAATATCTCTTTGCATTGTTAGTTAAAAGAATAAACAAGCATGTATATATATATATATATGTGAAGATCACCATCTTAAGAGATTATTAAGCACGATCTGAGATATCGAGAATGCCAAGTTCCCTACGGATGTGAAAGAAAGGGTCTGTAGCTAATGGTTTTGTAAAAATATCAGCAAGTTGATTTTTAGTGTCAACGTGCTCAAAAATCACATCACCTTTCTCTATATGATCCCTAAGAAAATGATGGCGTATTTCGATATGCTTGGTGCGTGAATGCAATACGGGGTTTTTAGTTAGAATAATCGCACTAGTGTTATCGCACAAAATTGGAATATGCTCAAGTTTTAAATTAAAATCAAGTAATTGTTGTTTAAGCCATAGGGCTTGAGCACAACAACTACCGGCGGCAACGTATTCCACCTCGCCTGTTGACAAAGCAACGGAAACCTGTTTCTTGCTATGCCAACTCACCAAGGAATTTGCGAAAAAGTGACACGTGCCACTAGTACTTTTCCTATCCAACTTGCACCCGACAAAGTCAGAATCGGAGTAGCCAACTAAGCAACAAACACTACCTTTGGAATACCACAGCCCATACTTTGGAGTACCAGAGAGGTATCGAAGTATGCATTTAACTGCCTTTAGGTGGGATTCCTTGGGATGTGCCTGATACCTCGCACACATGCATACATTAAACATTATATCGGGACGTGATGCGGTAAGATAAAGAAGAGATCCAATCATACCTCGATACTTCTTTACATTAACATCCTTACCCTTTTCGTCATGATCAAGATTGTCACTTGTAGGCATAGGAGTGTCTATTGCTTTGCAGTTTAGCATATCAAAATGTTTAAGTAACTCAAGACAATATTTCATTTGACTCACGAATGTGCCCTCTTCAAGTTGTTTGATTTGCAATCCGAGGAAATAGTTGAGCTCCCCCATCATGCACATTTCAAACTCCCCCTGCATCAAACTAGAAAACTCCTTAACCAAGGTCATGTTAGTAGACCCAAATATAATATCGTCAACATAAATTTGTACCAAGATTAAGTGTTTTCCTTGACGTTTAATAAAGAGGGTTGTGTCAACCTTTCCTCTTGAATACCCTTGATCAAGTAGAAGTTTGCTTAGACGTTCATACCAAGCCCTAGGGGCATGTTTAAGTTCGTACAAAGCGTGTTTAAGTTTATAGACATGATCAGGATATTCGTGGGATTCAAAACCCGGAGGGTGGGCTACATAAACCTCTTCATTTATGTATCCATTAAGGAATGCACTTATAACGTCCATTTGGAATAATTTGAAGTTCTTAGTGCAAGCATAAGCAAGTAAAAGGCGTATAGCCTCGAGTCGGGCAACCGGTGCATAAGTTTCCTCATAGTCGATTCCTTCCTCTTGGTTATAGCCTGCGCTACAAGCCGCGCTTTGTTACGTGTTATTACTCCATTTTCATCAAGTTTATTCCTAAACACCCATCGGGTGCCGATTACTCGATGATCTCGCGGAAGGGGGACACGGTCCCAAACCTCATTTCTCCTGAATTAGTTTAGTTCATCTTGCATTGACAAAAACCAATGCTCATCGAGTAACGCCTTCTTTGCGTTTTTAGGTTCAACTTGGGAGACAAAAGCAGAGTAATAGCAAAAATTACTAAGTTTCGAGTGAGTGGTTACTCCCTTAGAGATAACACCGAGAATGTTGTCAATTGGATGGTCTTTTGAAGACTTCCAAGCTAGAGGAAGTTCATCTTTATCAGCATGATGATCATCCTCACTTTTCATTGGTTGGTGATCCTTTTCCTCCTCAATACACACTGCTTCAGGCTTATCAGTTCCCTTATCAGTGTCCTTGAGTATGTCTTCAGTAGGTACACCTGCACCATGAAAAGAACTACCTTCTCTGACATTTCTCGGATAAGACTCATCAAAGGTAACATGAACTGACTCTTCAACTACACGTAACCTCTTATTATAAATTCTATACGCTTTGCTTGACTGAGAGTATCCAAGAAAAATACCCTTGTCGGCCTTGGCATCAAACTTACCAAGAGTCTCTTTCCCATTGTTTAACACAAAGCATTTGCAACCAAATACATGAAGGTGAGAGATATTTGGCTTACGCCCTTTTAAAAGCTCATACAGTGTCTTGTTTAGAATAGGTCGGATGAGCACCCTATTCAAAACATAACAAGTCATACTTATGGTGTCAGCCCAAAAGTATTTTGGTAATCCGCTATCATTGATCATAGTCCTTCCAAGTTACTCCAAAACTCTATTTTTACGTTCCACTACCCCATTTTGTTGAGGGGTACGTGGTGCGGAAAAATTATGATCAATTCCGTTGGAATCACAAAATGCTTCAAACAAATGATTTTCAAACTCACCCCCATGGTCACTTCTAATTGACCCAATGTTTGTGTTTAACTTGTTCTAAGATAACTTAGCAAATCGTTCAAAGGCCGAAAAGGTATCACTCTTATTTGCTAAGAAAATGGTCCAGCAAAACCTAGAAAAATCATCGACTATTACAAACCCATAATAGTTACCACCTAGGATTTTAACCCTAGATGGTCCAAAGAGGTCCATATGGAGGAGCTCAAGGGGTCTCATAGTTGAAACGATGTTTTTAGATTTGAATGAGATCATTGTTTGCTTCCCCATTTGACACGCATCACAAAGGTGATCCTTTGTGAATTTAATTTTGGGCAAACCGATGACTAGGTCTTTAGAGACTATTTTTTTAAGCAAATCAAAGTTGATGTGAGCCAACCATCTATGCCACAACCATGAATCTTCATTCATAGCGACTAGACACTTGTCTCCATTCAACGATACCTCATTTAAGTCTAGCATATAGACGTTGTTCACCCTCAAGCCCTTAAAAACATTCTTTTTGTCGCTATCTTCAACTATGCAACAATCCTTTGAAAAAGATACTTTATAATTCTTGTCACATAGTTGACTAATGCTTAAAAGGTTGTGTCTAAGGCCTTCCACAAGCAGTACATCAGAGATAGTAGTAGATGAGGGGTTACCTACACTACCTTTGCCGAGAATCTGTCCCTTGTTGTTATCTCCGTAGGTGACAAACCCCTTTTTCTTCGCCACAAAGTCGATGAAAAAAGATATGTCGCCGGTCATATGTCCTGAGAAGCCACTATCCAGAACCCATCTTTTTTTGGTGGTCTCAAGACTTTGTACCTACAAAATCAATCAAGGGAGAGTAGGTACCCAATTCTCATTGGGTCCTTTAAGGTGAGTGAAACCAAGACCGCACTTGGGTAACCATTGATAAATGCCTTTTGGAACAAGAAATCTTCTAAAACGACATTTAGCAATAGTATGACCAGGCTTGCAACAATATAAGCAATCATGGTTCGTTTGGAACTTACCTTTGCTATCACTATCTCGGATCACATACGTATACTTTTGATACGGATTATTCATACTTTCTCGATAATGTGATCGATCAATAGCAAATGTAATTTTAGGCTTAAGAGCCTTGTCTAACTTGGCTTTGAGGGTTCTCACCTCTTCTTGCCAAATACGACAAGTATCACAGCCCCAAAACTTGAACCATGGAGACTTATTCTCATCAATCTTAGTTTTTGATACATCCACCAATGAGTTTTTAAGATCCTCCAACTTCCTTTCGAAATCGGGAACCTTTTTCTCCAAGTATCTAAAAATCTTTTTGTTTGAGGCTAAGCGTTGAAAAGCTTCCTTAGCCTCATGGTGCAATGTATCAAAAGCTCTTATTAATTCAGCATGAGACATATTATGAGAATTTTCATATTTAGAGTGCTTTACCTCCTTTTTCTTGCTTCGTTGAGCCATAAGACATAGATTTATAGACTCGCTTTCGTCACTTGAGATGTCCCCTTTTTCGGACTCACTATCGCTTTCCCAAGTGATGTAAGCTCGTCTTGACTTATTTGACTTCTTATTTTGACGACCCTTGTCCTTGTCTTTGTCCTTCTTAAGCAATGGGCAATCCGGCTTGTAGTGCCCGGATTTCCCACAATTGAAACAAGATCCTTTGGCTTTGTTACTCTTGTTTCCTTCGTTTCTAGATTGCTTTCTAAACTTGACTAGATTCTTATCCGAGTGTTGGATCTCGTTTTTCCGTATATACCTAATGTATCTCTTCACAAATAGGCCCATGTCTTCACCGGATTCATCATCTTCGTCGTTGTTGGTTTCACTATCACTAAGCTCTTGGTGTGTGGACTTAGAACAAGAAGTCTTAAGAGCAATCGACTTCTTCTCCGTATCTTTTGTCTTCTCCTTCTTTATGCTCTTTTCATGTTTATCCAAGCCAACGAGCACTTGCTCATGCTCATCGAGTTTGCCAAAAAGTGTTGTGAAGTCTAGTGTAGCAAGATTGTTGGTCTCCTTGATAGCGGTGACCTTCGGTTGCCATTCCCTGTTTAAACACCTCAAAATCTTGTTAGTAGCAACCTCATTTGGAATTGGTTTACCAAGAACATGCAATTTGTTGCTAATGTGAGTAAATTGTTTTTTCATATCCGCAATGGTTTCCCCTTGCTTCATGTAAAACAAATCAAACTCTTGCGTTAGTGTATTAATACAAGCCATCTTAACATCATTAGTGCCTTCATGGGCTACTTGTAAAGCATCCCACATGGCTTTGGCCGTTTCACAATGGGAGACTCGATAATACTCGTCAACTCCCAAGGAGGAGATGATCATATTACGAGCCTTCCAATCATAGCTGTACTTTTTCTCGTCCTCCTCACTCCATTGGTCTCCGGGTTTAGGAACGACAATGCCTTCCGCATTTGTCATAGTAATTTGCATGGGACCGTTTAAAATAACGTTCCAAACCTTCCGATCTATGGAATTAATATGAACGCGCATATAATTCTTCCAGTAGCTGTAATTCTCGCCTGTAAAAACTGGAGCTCTATTATAAGCCTCTTTAGGTTCGTTCGCCATGATCCAAGAAGTTTTACCGAAGCACTAGAATAAACCGGAGCTCGTGATACCACTTGTTAGACGATGGCTATGGATCTAAAAGGGGGGGTTAAATAGATTCCTTGAGTTTTACAAGCAAATGGTTACCAAAAAATTAGTTTTAAAAAATTGTTTAACGGAAGCAACCACTGGATAGAACGTCTACAACAAACCTTCTACTAAAAGGATCGGATATGCACGAATATATCGAGAATGAGTATGGAAGAGAAAAATTCGGTTTGATTACTACACTTAAAAATGCAGTCAACAAAATATCGCTTGTTTGATGTTTAATCCAAACCAATGAGGTAAAATGATGAGCAATTAAAAGCAATGCGTTCGATTTTTGCTTTGAAACAAATTATCAAACACCTAGTGTGCGTAAACACACTAAGTGCAGAATTTCTATGGAATGTAATATAGAGCTGCTTCAAGATACAATTCAAGGAATTGTAATAATTTAACAAATAGTTTCTCAGCTCAAAATTACACTACAACAGAAATTTTGATAAATTACGACTTCACAAATTCGAACAAACTGAAATGTAAAAGAGTTAAGGGAAAGAGAGAACAAATGAGATTTGATTAGGCAGTTCCCCAATCGTCCTCGCTTTGGGTACCTCTGCCCCCAATTCCACAATTGGAATTGAGATATATATATATATATATATATATATATATATATATATATATATATATATATATGTTGTTGCAAATTGTTTATTACAAGAGAAAACTATGAACATCCAAACCCTCGAACGTCTTCGATCGTTGATGCAGAATTTTCTCTCCCCTTGATTCAAGATGAATCAAGTGCTTCGAATATGGTTGATCCAATTACCGTCTCACGCTATTAAACCGAAAGAACCCACCGTTCTTCGGTTACCTTCACTCGATCAATTGCGATCTACCAAAAATTCAAACCCAAACTTGTCTTCTACGATCCTCCGATTACAACTACTAAACCGACCAATTGCTCCAATCTTCGGTTACCTTCGCCCGGCTGAATCCCTGTAGAACGAAACGGTTTGTGCAAAAACCCCCCAAAATCTACTCGATTCTTGGAGGACAAAACCAACTGATTTTATTCAAGAAACACCTACCAAGCTCTCAACCCAGAAAATGAAGATCACGCTTCCTAAATTCTGAACGTTATCACTTCGAACAATGGGCGACACAAACAAAGATGATTATGTGTGATTGTTTGTTTACTCAATGAAGAAGATGAAGATGAAGAGAGAAATGGCATATATTTTCAAGTTTCTTGTTTTTTTGAGATAATGAGATGACCAAACTATTTATAGAGAAAAATAATTGACCCAAAAAAAAATATAACAGAAATAACAGAAAAAGAATTTAAGTGAAAAAAAATCAGTCCAGAAGGTCATGCGTCGACTCAGAGGAACCATGCGTCGACGCACAGATGGTGTTTTTTGAGTCATCCAAAGTTATACGCTTTCCCGCAGGTTTCACTAGGTTAGCACATAAACTGGAAGGTTAGCGCATGAACTGGGCGGGTTAGCGCATGAACTGTATTTTTTTAGGAAATACAATTTTCTGCACATTTTCAACTGACCAAGTTCAGACAAACATACTAGACACTACTAAAATGATAATGAACATTTGCTTATGGGAAAGACAAGGTCCTATATATCTAGACACATGAACGATAATGATTAGACGCATTTTTCCCGACACGTGAAGTGATACCGCTCAAAGTACAATCTAATACTTAGCATATTTGTTGACATCATTAAAACAAAGTAGATGAAAGGCCATAGCCCTCACAATTTTTCCACTACATACACCATCAAGCTGAAGAATGTTTTAGCCAAAATTTGTCAAAAGGGGGAGATTGAAAGCTCCAAGAGTTTGAATAAATTTTGGTAAAACATAATGTTGGGAAAGATGTTCCAACATGAAGGTTTCAGCCCCAAACTAAAGATGTCGAGTGAAATGTCACAACATGTAGATTCGACATCATAACTGTCACAACAGGTTTTGTTTAAATCTGTTCCAAGATTCAAAGCGCGATTGGCAGTGGATCAAGGATCAAAGATATGAAGCCCAACAAAGCAGAAGACTATAAAAGAAGACCAAGACCTAGGCAGAAAAGAGAGAGAGAGGACGACATAGACTTAGGAATCCTATTCTGTAAAGTAGGGTTTAGGTTTTGAGAGTCGTAGGTTTCTCTTGTAAGTCTCCCTTTGTATCGATTTGATGCAGTGTGGTAGACATAGGTACTTGTACAGATTCAGAAACCCGTAGGTAATGAATCTTGTATTGTTCTTGGATGAAGCTTTGAAGCAAATCCAAGTTAACTTGTTAATCAAGGATGCTTGACTGAACTTTGTATTGGAAGGGTGTCTTTCAATAGGGATGATACAGTTATGGGGTATTAACTGTTAGATAATCACAGGTTGTGATTTAGGGAGTGAGATGGGTTTGTCTTATCAATTAGATGTGACTTCTAATGATAAAGTCTTCGTTGGGTAGTGATAGGTAAGCGTGGGTGTTTACTGTAAACCTGAGGTTGTTTACATAAAACTATACTACTGATAGTGGAGTCTTCTTCCTGAATTGGTATCCCCCAGATGTAGGTGAGTTACACCGAACTGGGTCATCATATTCTGTGTTATTTATCATTCTGCAATTTACAGTCCAGTTTTGATTAACATGTTGGAACAGATGTCGAAACATCGGTATTTCTGCAGTTCTAATATTCAAGGTATCAGTTTGCTGTTCTGTCCTTTATTTAAATAATTATGCAGAACAATGTCTTGACATGTGTAGGACATCTGTTGTCTGCTATGCCAGAATTTCATCAAATAACAACTACTAACTAGCCATTAACCTTAATTCAATAACCAAACTAAATGTAAAATTTCAACCCTAACTGTTCTAACAGACATCAACAAAAGCTACTCATTTTCCTAAATCCTAACTAACTGATAGTTAAACTAACCAAACAGTTCACTAACATAACTCAATTAGCATAGGCATAGTTCTAACATTCCTAAACATCAAACATATCCTGACTGATTCACTAACACACAACCCACTAACATTAACTAACAAGTGCAAACTCTCTAACAAGTTCAAACTCCCTAACATGTTTAAACCATTAACCAATCACCTAGCTGTCTAAGCCTGATAGTTAAATGAACCAATTTTACTAACCTTTAACAATCCTAACAATATCCTAACAATTAGCTAACCATAAATGTTTTTCAAATCATATTAACATTCAATTTCTAATTTTAACATTTCAACTAACATAACAAATGACCCTCTAACTGTCAGATCACTAACAACTAACATATTAAATCTAACCTTACATACTAACTATCACAGCTCCAATCCACTAACTAACCTAACTGTTTTTAAAAATGCCACCAAACTAACTAACTCCAATTAAACAATTTACCGAATTCCATAATAGTTAACTAACACAACTAACCAATCTAAATTCCTCACTAACAGTTCAATATCATTAACTACCTCGAGCTACACTTCCAACCGAATTAAAATAACTAACCTAACTATTCACTAATAGTTCACTTAACATTCTCGCCTAATTGTCACAGTTTTAAACTCATTAACATTCATCTCTAATTCACTAATTGCAAAACTTCAAATTCATTAACTATCAGCTAACAGTGTTAACTCTAACTGATTTGCTCATGAATTGAATTAACACTAACACCTGACCTAACTATAACTAACTTGCCTTAACATCTGCCCTAAACAGTTACAAATTCCCTCTATTTCAATCTCTATATAAACAACAATTCATCTTCAATAAAAGAGAATCATGACTTTCACTCTGCAAAATTCACTCTCTACAAAATCCTCTCCATTCTCTCTCACGACCTCACCTCACTCAAGTCTTTCACATCACCATTGCTAAGCAAAACTTCACCTTGAAGTTTTTCTAGAACAAGAGTATTAGCCTCACCTATACATATCTCTGATCTTCACTCATCAACAACAACACAACTATTTCAACTATTTCCTACAGACTAAGGTTCATAGAAGAAGAAATTGATATAAGGAGCAGAGGAGTGAAGCATTTACCTCTTGTATTTTTTCTCTGTGTCGCCTTCTTCAATTTCTTCAATGATTCCCCGGGTGCGCCTCGACCCTGTAGGTAGGTTACTTCTCTCATTTCTCTTTATTTTGCTCCAATCAAGTTACCAAGATTTAGGCTTTTAAGTGGGGAATCAAAGCCCTAAGGTCCCTAACTTTGATTCCCATCATAGATCATTTAATTTTGATCCTAAGGTATTAGGGTTATTGGTGTTTGTGGTTCAAATTTGAAGGTTTAGTGAGTTTCAGGAGAAATGGACGTGAGAAATAGAGAGAGGTAAGTGAGAGGAACACAGTGGTGGTAATTTTGGTTGATTCTAGGAGGCTCCGCCGCCTCCAGCGAGGCGGAGCGAATTCTTTTGAGAAGAGAGTTTGGAGAGGGAATAGAATGTGTTTGTGGTAGAAAGAAACTGAAATGAGAGTGATATTAAGTTTTCCACCCTTTGCCCTAAGCGCATTGGGATTCACAAACACTAAGCCCAAAGGGCTTTGCTACTACACACACTCTTTTTATTGATCACACCCTCTCTTCCTAAATACAACCAAGGTCCATAACTTGGGCCTCTTTTGCTTTCTTGGCCCAACACCCTTGCTAATCACACATTCTTTCCACAACACACCCCCTGGCAAAAAGAGTGAATTTATTTATTGATTCATTTCATTTCTTGATTTTTCTTTTAATTATTTTTGTCACACATTTAAATACACATTAAAATTCCTCATAAAAATACACACTAAAAAACATTTTTTTAATTAGATTTTAATTAGGTTAGAATAATTGAATTAAATTTTTAGTTTTTGATCTCAATTAGAGGTATGCATTAGAAATTAGGGTTTCCAATATGAATAGTTTCAATTGATAATGCTTTTAGTTTTATTTTCATACTGACATGTGCTTTTTGGATGATTCTTAGCATGATCCCTTATGGGTTGATTAGTTGGTCAAAGTAAATTTGATCAATTAATTACATGCTGTGATTAGACCCGTCTTTTTATGCTTTTCATGAATAATTGCATGCTCCCCTTAGGAAACTTGTTTATTCGAGTGATCATAAGTCTCTTAATAACTTGATTGAATTAGATTTTACACTTGCGTTACCCTTGATCCATAAAGTCAATCTCAAGACTTCCCATTTAAGACTCTGAAGACAGAAGGACCTCAAGACTTGGTCATACTAAGCTTAACCTATTCAAGCACACCTTACCTTATGCCTTTTCAAACAAAGACATTTCCCTCAAAACACCTATTAATTATGATGTGAATTGTACGCCACAAACCTTAAGCAACGGAGAATAACGAGAGGGATCATTCATACCTTTATTTTGAGTATCTTTGAATACGGGACGTAGTCCCCAGTTATTCAAAGTAATCGCCTCCATTCATAGACTTTAATGCAATTCAAGTCTCAAAAACTTCAATTTCAAATCCACAGACAACACTTTAACAATCCCCCATTAACAATACTTTTCTCTTTGGACCAAACAATGTACTCTTTATATACCTATACACTGTTGAGGTTAATCGCCTTCTCTTAGTTAATCATCCCTCTCTCAACCATACCCCTCTATTTGGGTTAATCACCTTCTCATTGTTAAAACTCTTTTCATGCATGTTTGCCTTATTATTCCCATGCTTAGGCAAACCCCTCATTCTCATGCATGTGTTCCTTGTTAGTCCAATGCTTAGGCAAATCCCTTTTCCTTTTATGTTAGTCTTATCAGACCCAGTGCTTAGACAAACTCTTTTCATGCATATCTGTCTTGTTAGTCCAATGCTTAGACATACCATCTCATGCATGCTTGCCTTTTTAATCACATGCTTAGGCAAACCCTTATTTCTTGCATGCTTGCTTTGTTAGACCCAGTGCTTAGGAAAGCCACTTCTTGCATGTTTGACTTGTCAGACATAGTGCTTAGGCAAACACCTCTTTCTTGTAGGTCATGATCCCTGGATCTAAGAAAAACCCTACAAATTTCCTTGGCTAATCACCATTTTTTGGTTAAACTCCACACTTTTGGTTCAGATACACCACCCTATGGGTTCAAACAATACACTCTTTGTCAAAACAATACTTTCACTACATCCAAACAACACCTTCATAATTTCCCAAATCTTTTTCCAATTCACTCACTTTTTCAATTCAATTCAAACAATAACCTTTTTCCTTTCAAACAAATTTCTTTCTTTTTCATAACAAGAACTGTTATAATCTGTTCCTTAGCAGTCTGACTAAAAGCTTAGAGCATCCGAACTAGAATCAGATTAGCTAAAGTCAAGGCACTTCTAGGATACAATTATAACCGTTCCCTAAAATCAACCAACAAATACTTATTTTCTACCCATGAACTACGAAACTCTTATTTTCTCATTGCACTATGAGAATACATAGGTGCAAAGGTTTTAATCCTTGGCGGGCAAATTAATTAAAGAACTCATACATTATTACCTTTGGTGAACTAACCCATAGTGGGTAGAAGTAGATTTGTTACTTTTGGAGGTATCCCTTAGGTAACACCATTGGAAGATAACAATAAAGGGAAATAAAATGTCTAATTAGAGATATTCAAGTTAAATAAGTTAACCAAAGAAAGTATATCTTAAGAATGGATGATCATTAAGGATCACTTCATTCAGAATGTTATTGGAGAAATCTATAAGAGAGTTGCATCTCAACACTCCCCTAGCAAGGTATGTAACCATATGGCTTTTGTTTCGATTATTGAGCCAAAGGAAATTGATGAAGCTATCATCAAAGAACATTGGTCTCTTTATATGCAAGAAAGGTTGGGAACTCGTTCCCAAAGGTAGTTGAGTTATTGAAACCTTAATTAATCTTTCGTAACAAGATTGATGGAAATATTTGTTTTAAACAAGACTCATTAAAAAAGATTACAATCAAAGCATGTATCTTGATAAAACTTATACTCATGTACCTCAACTAGAAGCCATAAGGATGATTATAGCCTTCTCATGCGCTTTTGCAAAATCTTCCAAATAAATGTAAAGAATGCAATCTGAACTATTACATCCACAAGGAAGTACATGTTGATCATTCTAGTGATTTTATAAAACTCTTCTTACTCATGTTTTCAAAATGAAAATGGGTCTCTATGATATAATACATGCTCATAGAAATTGGTTTAAAATACTAAGAAATTTTCTTCTTGAAAACAAATTTCGAAGGATGATACATCTCTTTTTCAACCAAGCATACTTTAATTGTGCATGATTTTTTGTTGATTCGATGCTACTAATGTATCCTTGTACAAGAAGGTTTCTGATATGATGTAAGATTAAAATATGGGAAAACTCTTTTGAGGGTACAAGAAGAAGTGATTGTCAACCCTGATGGATTTGACCAAGATGTTAAAAGAATTTATTAAAAATGTTGATCATGAGAGGTTATGGTGATAAATATTTAATGGATATATCACTCTTATGATTGGGATAACTCTCGTAACAAATTATTTATAGAGAAGGAAAATCGACGGTGGCTTGTTAAGGGAGGTCTCTCAAGTTACCTTGAGACCTTTAGTGTTTTTGGAAAAAATTTGTGTTAAACACCTAGAGTCCAACACTAGTATAAGAATTAGGATACTAAAAAGAGTTTGTCCAAAACACTCGTAAGTGGAAACAACTATCTCGTGGTCAAATCTGAGCAAGAAAGGAGTAAGCAATAATATTTTTTCTCAGTTTAGAAAGCTTCAAAGACTTTTGAGTTCTGTTCGAGAAAGAATTAAGGGGAAAAAGCTCTCCAAAGCTTACCTATCAGTTAATTTCAAAGATGAATGTTATCTTTCGTAGGGAGAAATAATATTTTAGATCTTATGCCTTACTATGGACTACTATTGTCCATCTCTATAAGGTAACTCGTTCGTGTTACAAGGGATCTATGTGCTTTATTTATTTTACGTATTTTTGATAATGACAAAGTGGGAGAAGTATACTCTTAAAAGGAGAAGAGTATATTCTTTGATTAATTGAGGGGGAGGTTAATCACTACAAAATACTTGTATTTGTTTTTGTTTCCACCTCCCTTGAGAGATGCGTTGTCATCATTAAAAAGAGGGAGAAGTGGATTTATGTCCTTGCAAGTAATAAAGATCATCATCAAGAGTTTTTATGACTAAAATGCATGACAACATCAAGATCAAGTGGTTATACATTCAAATACTATCTAGAAAAGTCTTGAAGCTACTCAGGTGAAAGATGTGAAAGCTCACCAGGTCATGTCTATCGGTTCATCTGAGTGAACTGAGTATTGTAAAGGTAAGATATTAGCTTAAGATTACTAAGGAAACTCACACACACACACACACACACACATACACACACACACACACGCATGCACGCGCGCGCCCACACCCACACACACACACCTTAAAATATGTTTTCTACCTTGAAAATGATTTTCTAAATCGACACCAAGTGATTAAAATCTATCCAAACATTTTCTTCACCATTTAATCGATTGGAAAGATATGTCAGTCGATTGGAAAAACTTATAATACATCTAATCGATTAGATCCCTTGTACAATCGATTAGATAGATGATAATCGATTGTATAAACATAGAGGATAACACATTAATAACTTGCAATGGCTCTCTATCTAAAATTTCCTAATGAGGCTTAACAGTCAATTATATTTGAATTATCTAATTAATTATAGCGTTTTGATAATCGATTAGATAATCAATTTAGGCCATGGATCATTTCCTTTCTTGGCGTCTCCAACTACTATATAAGGGAGGGTCTTCGTCACTTCATATCACGCCCCTTTCCATAGATTTCATATTTCTTTGGAATTTATCTTTCTTCCTCTCCTTGAAATTTTTTTATTTTACTTATGGTTTCCTAAGTGCTTTTGAGTGAAGCTTTATTTGTGAAGAAAATATTTTTGTAAGTGGTCGTGCTGGTTGTTTAAATTCTTAAAGGTTTGATACCTTAAGAGATTGAGTTATTGGTTATTGAGATCAATCTGTGGTAAAATCTTTGTTATTGGTTTATTAAGCTTTGTCAGAAAAATCTTTGTTTTGGTTAAAGAGAACAATCATAAATCTATAATTGGTTTGATAACATAGCCTGGATAAAAGTTGTCATGACTAGGGATAAGTCTGTATTAAAGGTTTGTGAGCATAACCTTCAAAAGCTTAAAGTTTATAGTAAAAATCTCAAGAAGACCTTTTGGGGACAAGACTAGGCCAACATTTGGCCAAACCTGTATAAATATATGGTGCAATATTTCTAACCCTATCCTTTTAGTTATTCGCAATTTACTTTCATTATTTTATTTTCCCCTACAATTAGTCACATAAAATTACTAATACGGTCCTAAACGAGAAAAGGTTAAAATTAATCATGAAATCACAATAACACAATTCACCCCCTCTCTTGTGCTTGAAGTCACTTGTCCAAAACATCCTTTAAGATCTCAAGGACAACTCTAATTCAACTCATTTAGTTCTCAAACTCAACTTTAAATATTTGAAATAACTCAAACTAAAATCTAAACATACCAAATAATCAAAATATCAACACATATATACATAATGAGTTCATTTCCCTAAGAAAAATCTTTTTCTTATATTTCCAACGCTTCTGACCGCGTCTCAATCTGAGTTACAGAACTCAAGTTGTGACATTTTTAGTTTTACTTCAAAAAATATTTCCATGAAATATTGTAGTAATTGATTACCAATACGTTGCAATCAATTACCGACCATGAAAAAATCTAAAAACACTATTTTTGTGATGGTAATTGATTATCATTATGTGGTAATAGATTACCACAAAACCCATGGGGAAAAATACTTAGGTTCTGCGACTTTTTCACAAAAATTTCACTCTAAAACTTAATCTCTTCACCTAAGACCTATCTCAATCCAGTTTTGAGCATGAATGATCATACCTAATCATCTATATACAATATTTAACTTATAAGGCTAAAGTTTTCACTATCATTAATAATCAATTCAACATAAAAACATCATGATGTTTATCAATTCAAAGCATATATTAGTGAACCTCAAAACTCATATTAGACACATGGATACACACGAAATTCAGGAATTAACAGAGCACGAAAACAAATTTACATCGCCACAATCTAGAGAGGTTTAGTACAAACCTTCTCAAAATTGAAATCCCCCAACAATGGAGGAAAAATGAAAGAAAAAAGGAAAGGCGTTAAGAATTCTCATATATCCTTCATGCTTAAACACCCATTTTATGAAGAATCCTCTTACCTATAATTCATAGCAAACATGAAGCTTTGGTTATGGAGGTTCTCTATTCTTCTTCCAAAAGCTCTCCTATGGTTTCTCTTCTCTTGCCTCTTTTCACCAAAAACACATACTGACCAAACTCTCGCTCAAATTTTCTATTTAAATAAATAAAACCTAATTCTCTTTTATTTAATTAATTTTCAAAACTCCCTTCAACTCTCACTAATTCCATCCACCTCTCTATTTTATTAAAAACTCCATTTTTTTCTCCAAAGCATAAAATCTCATTTTTCTCCATTATCTTAAATAAATAAATTTATAATTATTACTACCCACACTCATAAAAATAATTAAAACAGTGAAATAACTTCAAAAATAAATTAAATTAAAATACGGGTGTTACAGTACTCACGCCTCCTCCGCAGTCTAAGAGGAAATGGAGGCCTCCTTATATGACAATGTTCAGGCGGTGTGCGACTACTATCTCTGTCACCAAGGTCATGCGGAGGTGAATTATTCATGTTGTGGAGGACAATGCCTCATTCGCAACGTTTGTGATCTTAAGTATTTTGATCTAGTATCGACAAGAGCATCCCCCATGATAGCTTAGGAGTGAATGCGTTATAAAACCTTTAAATGTGTTCTAGTCTCAGTTGAAATCTTCCTTTGGTTTTCTTCTATGCGAAGTATCCTCACACTTTATTGTCGCAAGAGGTTGAAAATGTTCAACAGAAACTCGTTAATGTTTGGTGCATCTAACAAAACTTGGAGATGTTGGAGAATGTGAAATAGTCAAGGAACCGAAAGTGAGGTTGCAGAGGAGAAATATTAGGATGTAGTGAAGGGAGAGAATAATGAGATGGAGGAATAAGTATTTATGGTGGAGGAACTGGATGAGTATCTTGAACTGGTAGTTGAGAAACTAGAGCTGAAACCTATGAATCTTCATTGACATCAAAAAGACTTGGTTCAATGTTGTCGTGATGAATGTGAATATCTGATTAGAGATCATTGGTGGAGCTACTAGTATGACCTATTTTTTAGGGATGGCAAAAAAATTCGTACCGGTGGGTATCCGCGGATAAAATCTGTCATGAGTACAAGGCGGGTAGCTTAATGAATATATGTGAATAAAATAAATGAATATTTAAATACCCATTTTTTAGTGGATACTGATGCGAGTTTAATGATACTTGTACCCGCAGATATCCATATCCATTAATAAATTATAAAATTTATTTAAATATCATTAGTTTATTATATATGTCTTTTCATCTTCTAAAAAATTAGTCTTCTCATATTTCTTATTTTTTTTTAGAAAAACTTTGACATTTCATACAAATCATATTTGGCTATTTCATATTTAATCTTCTTCTTTATTCCAGATACACTTCAACAATTCCACTGTCAATCCAACCAGTATTGTCATTCCTCTATCTAACTCGTGTCTCCCTCCCTACTCCTCTGTCGTCTACTCTTCCACCATAACTCACAATCACAATATCTTTCATTTGTTTTGGTTAAAATAAAATGTATGGATATTGTTGCGGTAAGAATCGGATAACAAGCTATTAATTAACTTGAATCGCAAAACTTTGAAATTCACCACCGAGCTTTGATTTATCCAAAGGAAAGGGTAAAGATCGAAAGAAAACCCTTTTGCGCTATGTGAAGACACAACTAAGAGATCGGGGGTTCGAGGGTTAGTTATACTAAGGGAAGGTATTAGCACCCTAAGTATCTGTAGTACTCTACAGGAACCTCTTGTTTGTATTTGTGTTATATTATTGTTTGTTTGCTATGGGAATCTGCTAAGGGTAAGATGAAGATCTTATGGTAAAGACCAAAGTGCTAAAGGTAAAAACCTAAGGGTATATACACTAAGTATTCTCGCCAAGACGTCGCATCTTGTGCCTACGTATCCTGACTAAAGAATCAGAGCAACCGTAGTTCACCTAACTAAACGTGAGGAAGGAACCATTGACTATGGCCAAAGTTCCAAGGGGAATGAGTATGAGCTCATGTAGAGTTAAAGAACTCTCTAAGTCTAAGTTGAAAGGGAAAGTGAATACTCATGATGATGAGAATCACATAGAGTTGAAAAACTCTAGCCTATTTCTAAGTTAAGAGGTGAATGGCTCTAAGGAGGTCAAAGGGGAAGAAACATCATAATAAAGATGCTCACATAGAGTTGAAAAACTCTAGGTGAAACCTAAGTCATGAGGTAAGTGGCTCTAAGGAGGTCAAGGAGAGGAGTGAGCGACTATGAGGATAATGCTCACAAAGGGTGACCTAATGAGGTTAAAGGGAGAATAGGCTCTAAGAAGGCCAAGGGTAGATCCTAATGAGGATAGGAGATGGCTCTAAGAATGCCAGGATGGTAATGAGCTATCTATGACTTAAAAGTCAATAGAGAGTCTTTCCTTTGGAAGGAGGGGAATAATAAGGGTTAAGGAGGAGAGCTAAAGAGCTAACCTCACTTGGGGGGAGACTTGATGAAGTTATAAGATAACAAATATCATAAACAAGATGAAAAAAATGGGCATGGTGATAACCAAAACACTTCATGGGGAGCACATGTGGAAATGTTTAACAAACATAATTGGTATGTGACAAAATCTTAAAGTTCATGCATTCAAGGTTTCAAACTCAAGACATCAAAGGCTCAAAGGTGGTTCAAACATGGCATTCCAAAGTTTCAAGACATAAACATGTCACATGTTTGATAAAATAAACTCATGTTACAAAACAAACGATCTAAAGAGATCTCATGGCATTTCAAAGCATATTTACATGTAAAAGCACATTGAACATCAAGGATTTAAGGTGAAACACAACACATAATGTCACAACATCATACAAGGTTTGAACAACATGCATTAGGTCTCATTTTATCCATATTATCAAGAAAACATGGCAAAGAAATCAAAAGAAATCAAGATGTCTTTATGAAACCCTAAAAAAGGTCTCTCACTTTCACCATTAATAAATGTTTCAAAAATTATTATTTTCACCAATTTCTTTTCACAATTAGAAAATAGACATGTTAAAGAACACTTTGCAAAAAGAATGGTTCAAAAAGAGTAAAAAATGAGCAAGTTATGAGCATTGGAAAACAAGGTACAAACCATAAAAATAAAATAGAACAAGTGATAAAAAGAAATGGAAATGTCCCACATGGGACTTGAACCCACGCCATAGGGCTCCAAGCATAAAACCCTTGCCAACTGAACTGCACGCGCAATGTGAACAAAAGAGGCAAGCACATAATAATATATCAAGGTAAGTGTAACGGATGGGAAAAATAAAAAGGAAAAGGTCTGGGGCGAGGGGGATTTGAACCCCAGACCCTTCGCTTGCCAATACACACAAACCTCCTCCATGGACCAGTGGCGCTACGCTCTCATCCAAACATATATTGCCTTCAGTTGTTTTTATTTTAAAACCCAACCTAAAAGGCCACCTCAGCGTCACGTTGGACTGACTGGGGCCGCCCTAACTTCTTCTTCTTCCCTTGTTCTCTCTTATCTCGTGCCCTAAAACAACAAACATGGCCAGAATTTCCTGCCAATGTATCTCTCTCGTCCCTCAACCAAATCAGATGAAACAAACATCAAAGTTGGAGTAAGAACTCCCAGGAACACGAATATATCATTTGTTCAACCTAACAATCAGTGTATGATTCACAAAACCTCAGCCAACAGTGCAACAACATAAGATTTCAACATGCTATAACATGCAATATTTCAGACAAACATGGCAAACTTTTATTCAGAATCACAAAGCAATAAACGAACTACATTTTCACATTAAACAACAACAAAATAATGCATGGATATGTGAGTTTTAGAGATGGAAACCTTACCTCTTGGAGAAAGTCCAAGGCCTATTCTATAACACTTGTAAATAAGAAAAACCACCTTCTGGGAACTTGTTGGACCTTGGAGAGAAGATACAGATGCTTAGAAGCTTTGGAAGGTGCTTGGACAATGCAACCTGATCCCTCTTACAAGTTGAAGCTTAGAAATGGCAGATGTTGTTCTAGGTGTTACAGTTAGGGTTTAAGTGTTTGAAGCTTCTATATTCAATGCTTAGAGAAGGTTTATGGAGTTTGGATGGAAGTGCACGAGTGAAATGGATGTTTGGAGTGTTCTTGTAGATTTACAAGAGCATGTGGATGGAAGAATATGGAGAGTATTCATCCTTTTTTTGGGGTGAATCTGGTGTGTTTTGAAGTGTAGAACAATGCCCTATTTATAGGAAAGGATGAGGGTTTGAGGCATGGTCAGAAATGGAAACTTGCCAAAATTGCCCTTTCTTTAAGTCACCTTCGTGTGAGCTGACCTGGATGAGTCAAGAGTCCTCAAAGCTCTAGTTCTAGGCTCTGTTGGATTGTGGACTGATTTGATTAGGTCAGAACCCAAGTTACAAGGAGAAAAAGAAGCTGTCATGCCTTTGGTTGAAAAAGTTTCTCTCACTTGATATCCACTTGCGTCAACTTGCCTAACTTCAATATTTTAATGTTTCAACTTGGAAAAATCGTGGCATAGGCTCAGAACATGTTAACCTTGTCTCTAAACATCATAATAGTGAGGCATTTGGTGATTAGGAAGAGTAATGCATCATTATGCATAAGTTGGTAACTTGAAAATCAAGAAATGGACCTCAAACTTCTTCTCTTCGAAACTTTCAGCTCCCTCCATGGATTGGGGAGTTCTAGTACTTTTTAGAAAGCCCCAAATGTCCTCTAAAAATTTCATATTCACCCCAAGTTATGGATCAAAAGGGATCTTGGTGAAAAGTGGGAGTGAAGTCAGCTGGTTTTTAAGGCAAAAAGTAGTGAAATTTCACTAAGTCCTTAAGTGCTTTGAACTTCCAAGCCTTGTAACTTAAAAACCAAGCCTTATCTTGAGAAGGGTCCTCTAATATGTTTTGAAGTTTATGATGAGAGCTTCAATTTGAGCTTTGAGTCACAAAATTTGGATGAGTGGTTTGAAAGTTATGAATTTTCCAATTTTGCACAAGAAGTGAATTCTTGCTTACTTAGAAAATTTTAAGAACAAAACCTTGCCCTTCTTGCAAGAAACTTTTCAAATGGTGATCTCTCATGCTCTCATTCAAGGATTGAACATGTTAGGATGGAGTGTGACTTGAATACCTCATTTTGGGCCAATAACATCAAAGTCAGAGGCTTGACTTTGTCAGTCAAAACCCTAATTTCCTCAGGAATACCACTGGATGATCTTTGAGGATCTTGCTTCTTCAATCTCTTTGTCCAAAGATGGCCTCTAAGGATGTTTATGAACATATGGAACCATGTCTCAAAGTTTGGGAACATGCCTTGGTCAAAATCAAAGGCAATGGCTAACTTGTCTTGACAAAACCCTAGTTTGAGGGTAAGATGAACTTGTGACTCTTTGTACTAGTGATGAAATCCAGATGATCTTGATTTCTTGTTGAGTAAGACCTCTTGAATGTAGGTAAGTTCAATTGGTTGATGAGCCAATCAAACCTTGACTGATCATGACAAACCTCTTCAGTGATTCTTCAGGTTAAAACCTTAATTCCACAACTTTGGTTTGTGCCTCTTGTTGACTTGATTTGATCCAATGTCTTGAGATTCCAAACTGGTGAACCTTGTGATGACTGTATGGAGCCGGAGAATAGTCTTAGGAGACCTTGAATCATGTGATAGCCTGGCTTAGGAGACCTTGCCCTCTTTCTGTGTAAAGCCTAGTTTTCAACACAAAAGAAACAAACTTGCAAGATGAAGTGGTTAGTTAACAATGCATAGATGATTGATCCCTACATGTAAGTGCAAAATGTTATGACATCTAAGGGGTAAAATTTGGGGTACAACAGATATTTTGATTAGATGTTATTATGTGTTGGTGAAAAAGAATGAAATTAATGTGAATAAATTTTGTTGTTAAATTGAGAGCTAATTGTATAGATGTTACATGATAATAACTTTTGTGTATTTAAAAGAAGTTGAAATTTAAAAAAAAAAAAACTTAAATAAAAAAATGTTATGTGGATATCTTTAAATATTTGTGGGTACCTTAAAACCCACGGATTACCCGCTTAGGGGATATCCGCACGGATATGAGACGGATACAGATATCATATTTATTCAACTAGGCAGACACAAATATCATACTATCTGCCCTCATGGATATCCATTTATATCTCCACTGCTTTTGAATCAGTCATTCAAGAAGAAACAAAAGAAGTTATGGTTGATCAGAGTTGAAAAAGAAATTGTTTGTGAAAAAGCCACCGTGGAAGTCTGGGAAAATCAAAGTAAAATTCAAGAGAATCAGAAGACAATTCTCACATACAACACCATTATTTCGTACTTGAACTATGAATAGATGCTAGGTGGATGACAACCACACGGTGAAGCTTCTGGCATGGTTGTTATTTTTTTTTAATAAGCAATGAGATTAATCAATAGCACAAGGGGTGCTATAACCCGAATACAAGAAGCAGGAATATTACTTCCGCTTTAAACAGTCTACAGGAGCGCAAAACCATTCATATAACCCACATTGATTCTTAATAGAACTAGAAAAAGACCACTTCCAAGAAAGAAACTTGATTGCATATAACGTATACGCTACCGACACTAGCTTCTCTTTAAAAATCAGACTGTTTCTACTTAACCAAACGCACCAGACGACTGCTACCCAAAAAACGGCTCCTTTATCGTTGCCAAGCTTCTTCCTTGCGGAATGAGTGAAGGAAACGAATGAACCAGAACAAGAATTCTACGCTGGGCCTTGAATATCAGTCCATAAGGTAACTCCCCTCCAAATTGTTGCCGAAAACTCACATACAAGGAAAAGATGAGAAGTATATTCCTCCACCATATTAGAGATCGAACAAAACAAACTTGACTCCCCAATGCTAACGTTCCTCCTCTCCAATTGAACTTTCGAAGCAATCCTATCCCTAAACACGCGCAACATAAAAACTTGGATTTTCGAAGGCAACTTAACCTTCCAAACAAAATTAAGAGCTGACTACAAGTTTCCATCAGGATCAACAAACAACGCTGCTAAATTAAACCTATCCACAAAAACCCTGTCATAACATGGTTGTTATGATTCTCTAGTGATTAGAAGGAGGAGGTGGGTGCCTATAAAATGTTAGATTTCCGAGGCTCAAATTAGTGTATGAATGAGATGAAACTTCTAAGCATGAGTGACAATGTACATAAGTGTGACTTTGAGTCACACGCAGGACCGGCCCAATAAACTCGGAGGCCCCGTTCTAATTTAAAAAATGGGCCCAATTTTTTTATAAAAAAAATACAATTAAAATAATTGAAAATGACATATAAAAACATAATTATATATTAATTAAAAATAAATTTAATTATAATTATTTTAACATTTCATCCATCTCATTTTTTTTTATGTATTCGAGTTTTTACCATAACTATTTTTTTTTTGTTTTATTGAATTTTTATTATAATATTTTTTTATATCTATTAATATTAATGAAAAAAATTACACCTTTCAAAATTTGGAGCTCTCTAATATTTGGGGCCCTGTGCGGTAGAGCTTATTGCTCTTGCACAAGGCCGGCCCTGGTCGCACATATATAGAGGAGATGATATAACTATCTCCGATTTGTCAGACGTGATATGTGGTTGGCCGTTAGATGTAAATCAACGATCATGATATTTGATATGTCCTGCTCTTGTGCAATGCCTCAAAATGAAAGTTTACTTAATGATCGATGCACTTTGACTGAATTAATCCTATGAAATGGATCAGACATACTTAGCCTGCACTGAACAACAACGGTTCTAGATAGAATCTGAATCATATCCTTTAAAGTTATCAAATTATAGAAATGTTGAATCCTATCTCTATGAAAAACACCAAAACCCAACCGCACTCAAACAACTAACCTAGTAATCTAAAGTAATGATTAGAAATTGACATATAAACTAAAAGTTTATCACAACTAATGTACATGGGTCCTGAGCTAGTGGTAATAATGGAACTTTGAAAGCAAAAGCTAAACTTTAGGAAAAGTAAAGGAGATTTTCCTTATCAAGCCAAACACTTTCTAGTTTCTAATGTGTCCGTTTCCTTGCATTTGTTCCCCATGCATGTGTGATTTAGCTTGGAGTCGAGATAACAAGGATCCAGTTTTTCCACGTTCACTAGGAACATCAAAATCATTCTATGTTTTTATTAGATAGGATTATTGTGGTGATAGGAATAGTAGGAATATCTACTAATTATACAATTTCTTTTTTTCCTTCACAATATAAAAATGGATGCATAAATGAAATAGACAAATGTGGTTTGATTAGAGTGATTAATAATTTTATTTAAAGACGAATTATTTAAAAATTTTAAATTTAAATTTTAGGTGAAACAATTTTTAATTATATTTATTTTTATATTTTCATTGAATTTTGAAGATCCACTTTCTCTGAAAGATTCAAAGATTAAGTCCAACTTTTATTTGTAAAAAAAAACCCTTCAATATGCCTTTTAATACGAATTAGTATTAAAAACTTGTTCATGAATCATGATAGACTGATTTATTTTAAGTCTGCAACCAGTTATTATTAATTTGCAACCAGATACTATTAACTTGTTCATGAATCATGATGGACTAATTTATTTTAAGTCTGTAACCAGTTACTATTAACTTGTTCATGAAGTATTATATCATTTTAGAACCAAAATTAGTGTCTCTTGATGATGAGAAATTCTGAATTGGTGGTACTAATCTCCAATACCGCGATGCTAGGTGGATATGAAAGATGAACACTCCAACGCCCAAGTTACTTTATGATTCAAGATGCATGTAGTAAAAAAATCACAAATATACCTTAAATCTCACATGTGAAGGCTTTATATGTTGGATCATTTGGAGTGGATTGACATTGTATTGGGTCTTTGCTTTTTGGATATTTAATCGGCTCAGAACAATTGATCCCAAGACTTGTTGTACAAATATTTGTCGGGGAAGTCTTAGAAGTCCTGGCCAGTCTATGAGGATGTTGCTCACTCTTGCTCAAGAGCGGAAACACCTTAGATCAGTTGTAAAAGTAGTGGAGAATAGGCGCATTAAATGTCTTCCCATCATTGTAATGTTTCACTAACGCTTGGCTTGAGATGACAAGTTAAAGAATGAATCTCCTTATATATAAGGGTTTTTTAGTGTTGAGGGAACTTTTCGCAATCCTTGAGTGACAATTTTTTTTTGAAAATGCAATTCTCTCTTCTTTCCCCCGAGTGTTTACTAGAGTTATTACAGTTCCTTTCTAAAAGGCTTCCATTATTTCCCATTACAATTTACTTTCTCGTCAGCTTCTACTTTACCATGTACTCTTCTTACCTTAAGCTTTTAATATCTTCAGCATTTCCTTTATCTCCGTCAATATGAGCGATAGTCTTATTATCTTGCCTAGCGATTCTAAGAGTGATAAATCCCCCATCGTGAGAGCGGGAGTATCTTTTGGTTCAAATTCCTTCCCCTTTGTCTATGATCACCTCGGTCATGAGGTCATATTTATAACCAATGATTATGATTCAAAGAGGCTCCCTATGGGTTCTCTGGATGAAGGAGCTTCCTCGAGAGATTCTTCTTTCAAAGCTCTCTTCTCTGACGACGATGTGAGGGTGATCATACAGCTGCTTCCATGCCCCCTTTTTACGCTACAGGATCTTTGACTTCTCCTACTTGAAAAAAATGTAGGCTGCTAGCCTGAGAAGGGCGTGTGCTTGAGATTACATCAAAGACTGTCAAAAATCCTATAAGCAAGGCCCTAGTGATACTGATATCAAAGATCATTTAAAGCGTTCAACCCGATCAGATGGAGTTTGGTGGCTTAAACGCTCTGAAGATTTTAAGGTCTATGAACTATCCCTGAAAGAGGGTGAGTTAGTGGAGTCGGACGATGCAAGCAAATATAACTACATACCCCCTCTTTTTTAATTACTCAAGCAATCGTAGATGTGGTTAACATGGGGGTCGACAACCTTTCTAATTGGCTGGTCCTTCCTATGAATATGGATAAATGGGTATGCAACACCTTTGACGGGTGTTCGGTCCCCTTTTACGAGTGTTTGTTCACAGGGATAAACATATGGTTATCTATGTCTGAATTTGAGGTGGAAGTGTTGAAGCACTTGAAGGTTGCCCCCTCTCAGCTTTAGCCGGGTTCTTGGGCTTATATAAAGATGCTCTGATTTTGGGCTGAGTATAGATTCTTGAAAACCTTTTCTCCAACTATTTTTCAATTTGTTCCATGTTATACGTACTTCACATAATGATATCCAAGGTCATGGCTTATTGAGCTTCGTCAGTACCTTCCCTTGCTTAGCCCTTTCACTAAGGACCGTGGTGATTTTTTTGAGGCGCTTCGTGCAGGTGAAGCTCTGTACTCAAGAGGATAACTACTCATTTTGCTCTAGCCTCATTGAATCTTCTCGCTAATGTAAGATCATGCTTCTAAAATAACAGCCCTAGTCTCATTTCCGCTATGAGCCTTATTCTTGCAACATAAAACTTGATTCCCTCTAAATTGAAGAAGTTATGATAAAGAGGAATCTGGAGTCCTTACATCACGGGCTCGGTTATGAAGAGGGGTTCAACCCTAGCAAAATTTAGTCTTCCTTTCAAAGGAAAAATTTAATTGATACTCGCGCTATTGTGAGTGTGGTCGGTCGCGTAGAGAGAAAATAAATCTTTAGTGAGAGAAGAGTTCTCTCCTTTTTTGACATATGTGTTTGCACTTTCTAGGTAAAATGGATGGTTTGCAAAAGCTTTATGCCATTTCCTCTATTTAGGGCATCAAACCTGATCTAATTAGTCGGGTTGTTATGTTTCCTCATACAACTCTTGTTGCATCATCTATTGCAAAGGCTACTGAAGTTGCCTCTAGGGTTAACCTGCTTACTCATGTCACTGCCACTATGAATGTGGGGGAACAACCATGTCCTTCTACTACTATGGAAAAGTGAGATCAAGATCAGGACCAGAGTTCCCTTTTGGAGGAAGATTCCCCTAAACGGGCTCATATTTTTGGGAGTGCCACCTCGGGATCAGGTACTCCCCTTCTCAAATTTCCTCCCACCCTTCTCGTCCAAATTTCCTCGCACTCTTGAGAAAGCTGCTACTGCTATGTTCGAAGAGGATCTGACCTACATCCAAATTCTTTATAAGGTCGACAAGATGAAGCTTTTCTCTATGGCCACCTATTACACTTATTGGGCGACTTCTCTATTTTCCTTGGCAGTAGCTGGTCGGGGTGATGTCTTTGCCATTGATAATCCTTCTAAGAAGAGGGATGCTTGGACGGGGAAATGTGAAGCTATATAACGGAAGTGCTCTAAGTTTCAGTAGGAAACAACTACTTGTCGCTCCCAGGATTTTCATCCAGGTACAAACGCGAGAGTGGCGCGGAAAAATAGAGTCGCCAGCCGTGTAAATTTATCCCAAGAGAGGGAAAGGGAACACCGCATAAACCTGAGGAAGGGGGAAAGGAATGGTCATCACAACCATAACCTGGGTTCGGGAGTCGGTTACGCGAGGGGAAGGTGCTAGCACCCCACGCGTCCATTGTACTCGATGAGATCTACGCTTGTTGTCTAATCTAAGGGTGAGTTATCCTATCATCTATGGCTGTGCTAAGACGGGGAAGGGAAAGACAAAGATAGACTCGGTAGGACGTCAACGTCCTTGGCCTACGTACCCCCCCTTGTGCAATGGGGAATTCAGAGTCAACGTAGTTCGGACCAAGTTCTTTTTGTGTTTTTTATGAGCGACGTTAAGTTCGCGTCCGGCAGTTAGGGTCGATGCTTGTTTGCGACTCAGACGGAAGGTAACGTGCCCTTTCTGAAAATAGCCTTTAGTTTGACAATCCCGAAGGACAAAAAGGTTTGAAGTTTGTTTGTATTTTTTTAGGACAGAAGTGACTTAAGTTAGTTCATAACTTGCATTGCACCAAAGTCTAGGGCATAGGGGCGAATACTTAACGCATCGTCCCAAGACAGGACGCTCGCTAAGCACTCTAGAAAGATGAGAGGAAGCCCCTCATTTCTCATTCCCCACACTTAAGCCTCGTGCGCAATACACTTTATCCTTATTAAGTGTTTTCAAGAAGTTCTGAGATGAGAAGAGAGAAGACACAAAGGAAACTCTAAAGGGAAACTAAGAGTCCTAATGTTATCATGCATGGGTGACCTACGGTTAGTGAGGTTCGACTACAACCTAAGCCTAAAGAAAAGAAAAGATGAGGGACAGAAAGAGTAAGGGTGAATATGGAGGATTATCCACACCCTCAAATGACTTACCTTAGCCCCTGCATAAAAGGTTAGTACAAAACAGACATAAGTAAAAGAGATGAAACCCAAGCAATGACATATAATGGTGATCAAGTGACCTATAACAATCCAAACATGAATTAAGAAATTAAAGAAACAAACCCCCAAGCCATGGCACAAGTGCCTCTTCAAACAGGTAACCAGACATGATCAAGGATATGCATACAGGAAGACCTCAAATAAAAGCAATCAAACAATTAGAAAAATACCTTCTAAAATCACCAAATTAAATATCAAAGTAGCTTAACTAGAAGCAAACAACATGTCCAAAACTCATGCCAAAATTCAGAATAAAAGTCACTCAAACAATTAT
This sequence comes from Lathyrus tuberosus, assembly GCA_022829125.1. Taxonomy (NCBI): domain Eukaryota; kingdom Viridiplantae; phylum Streptophyta; class Magnoliopsida; order Fabales; family Fabaceae; genus Lathyrus; species Lathyrus tuberosus. The sequence continues at coordinate 5,029,997 of JALAZF010000306.1, read as the reverse complement.
GCAAAGTCAGATGAGAAACATGACTCAACATGCAAAAGGAAGGGACTAAAATGCAATATGAAATGATTTTAAAAAATGACAGAAAAATATTTTAATGCAATTCAATGTGTTGATGAATGAATGCAAAAAGAATGAGTTCAAAATATTTTGTGGATGATGAGAAATAAAATAAACAAGTTTAGGTATGCATGATATGAACAATTCAAGAAGTAAATTATTAAAATAATTAATTCAGATGATAAAAATAAAATAAAAATAAAAATAAAATTTGGTAAAATTTTATAAAATGATAAATATGATGCGTGAATTTTTTGGTAATGCAATTAACTATTTAAAAAAAATTAAAATGAAATGTAATAATTAAATAAAGATAAAAAAGAAAAAATATGCAAGGGGGTGCGTTCAGTAAATAAAACTTGTTGAAAATAATAAAGGGCCTAGGTGGGGGTGTGTGAATAGCAAACCCAACACAATCAGTCCACAAGCGAAAGTCAATGAAGGGCAATGGAATTCAGTCAATGCTCAATTCAATATCCACCACTAGATTGATCCAACGCGCGTAAGAGGTCAATTCAATCAAAGAGCATTTAAGATCAGCGGTCCAGATCAAAAGGCCTACCACAGTCCAATGCACACGCGCGCATGTAAACAGTCATCTCACCATACTCCTCCCACGTGAACGACACATGTTCTTTTTAATGTGTTATCCCTCTAGTAACCACATGATTAGATCAACGCACACCATGAGATCACACAGTCAAATGGTAATAAAAAACAATGGTTAGGAATTGAGGGCACACGGTAGCAACTATGGGATAGCCATCACACAAACAATAAAATAAAAACATAAAATAAAAAACGTGGCACCATCATGGTCGTTGGATCAACGTGATGGACGGCCAGGATTGTTTCTTCTTCCCTTAGCCCTCGCCGGACTGCACTTTCTCCAGCCGCCGGAGCTAGGGCTCCGGCCACCCTCTCCGGTGAGCTGCTGCGTGATTTTTTCCAGAAATTGCAAAAAGGTACTCCATTTTGACCAGAAAAATGCAAGGATCTCAAATATCCAGTCCAAAATCACAAATAATCAATGCATAAGGAGATTCGAATGAAAAAAGGTTAGGGTTCAAAACTTTAAACTCAACGTATAACCAATCTATGCATCCAAACTCAACATAAAACACATCAGGATTATCAGTAGGCATCACACATCAATATGCACGCTTAAAAAGAGAGTTTTATGATCATCAAAAATATCACTAACCTGAGATGGGGCAACTCGTATCTTCACTGTTAGCTTCAAAGGATGGTTGGTTTGTGCCCTGAGGATCCCCAGAAAGAAGATTGTGGAAGAACTTTTGAAGAAACCCTGATGGATGGAGAGATACGAAGGAGAGATCTTTTTTAGGGTTCACTTGAAAACTCCACAAAAATAACGTGTTCTTCCCCTAACCCTAGCATGAGTAAGTTTAAATAGGCTAGGTTAAACCACTGATGATCAATTGGGCCTTGGTAATTCTTTGTTTAAAGAGTTTTGGATGATTTTAGAAAATTGCATAATGTGAAATACACCCTCCTCCATGCATGGATATCCAAACCCTTGATGATGGATCACTTATGTTTCAATTGCTAATCACACCTGAATTTGATTTGGGCCTTGAGATGCCTTGGTTCATGAGTTTTAGATAATTTGGCAATTTTGCATAATGGAGAATAAGTGATGAATAAACCATGAAACTTCTTGATCTAAAGGCCAAAAATGCTCCTTAGGGATTGTTCTTTGATGTTGGAATGTGTCTTGAAGCAATGGAATTAATTATAGGTCACTATGTCCCAAAATGCAAATGGAACCATGAGAAAACCCTAAAAAACCACTTTGCCTTATTTGGATCATAAGTTGAGTTTCACAAATGATATGGAGACCCACTAGTACTTGTTGGAAAGGGGAGAAAAAGATCTTCAACTTTCATGTTTGAGGAAAATTCATTTGAAGCTTCCTTGATGATGAAAAGTCAAGTTGAATGCAGTGTAAGAACTTGCCCCAAAAGGAAACTTTCAAATTATAGGTCATTTCCATATTTAGTAACTTTTGTACCAACCCTTGATTCTTGATAAATGGTGTGAAACTTGACTCTTGAAGACCATATGAGGATGTGAAACTTTGAAAACCTTGAAGAGAACCTCAAAATTTCACAGTTGACTTCCCCTCTCACTGTTGACTTTTCCCCGATTCTCCTGATTCCCAATCCAATGGCCAATTGAACTTCTCCTGAACCAAACTGATGGACAATCTTCCATTCCTAGATACTTAGGGACCTAAGGAATACCATGGAATCAAGTCTTGCCCAAAAAAATTAGAAATAAATTGACTTTATAGCAAACCCTAATCTGGGTACCCTTAGTCTAGGAGGAAATAGCACAGTCTCCAAATCCAAATTCCTCTGAATATGATGTGTATCCTCTCAAACAAAGATAAGATATGCCATTTGGTGATGATAAAAACCCAAGAGGCTTTCCCATTGGAGCACTAAACCCAAGAATCTCAAAACCCTAATTTCTGCACTGGTTAGGAGAGAGTGATTCACAATACAAGGACTCTTGCTTGACCCTTTGAAGAACATCTTCTCCTCTTAAACTGCCTCAGGCACCTTGACCCCATGCTAAGAGCCAATGATATGCACACATGATAATGCAAAATGAGATGAAACATAAGCCAGTTAGTACTAAAGTAAGGAGGGCAAATTTTTGGGTGCTATAGTTGCCCCTATTCAATCAACTTGGTCCTGAAGGTATGATAGCGACGGCTTTCAGACAATCGGGATGCATGGAGATTAAATACCAAAAGAACCCGAAAATTTGCTAATGGTGAGAATAACGAGATGGAGCGTGCTGAAAAATAAGGAATACGACCTCAATCGTACCCACAAAAACGAATACAACCTCAATTGCACCCGCAAAGGAAGACTGACCTCGATCACTCTACCCACAAAGAAAAACGAATACGACCTCAATCGCACCCACAAAACGAATACAACCTCAATTATACCCACAAAGGAAGACTGACCTTAATCACTCTACCCACAAAGAAAAACGAAAACGACCTCAATCGCACCCACAAAACGAATACAACCTCAATTGTACCCACAAAGGAAGACTGACCTCGATCACTCTACCCACAAGGAAAAAATGAATACGACCTCAATCGCACCCACAAAACGAATACAACCTCAATTGTACCCACAAAATGAATACAACCTCAATTGTACCCACAAAGTAAGACTGACCTCGTTCACTCTACCCACAAGGAAAAAATGAATACGACCTCAATCGCACCCACAAAACGAATACAACCTCAATTGTACCCACAAAGGAAGACTGACCTCAATCACTCTACCCACAAAGAAAAACGAATACGACCTCAATCGCACCCACAAAACGAATACAACCTCAATTGTACCCACAAAGGAAGACTGACCTCGATCACTCTACCCACAAGGAAAAAAAATTAATACGACCTCAATCGCACCCACAAAATGAATACAACCTCAATTGTACCCACAAAGGAAGACTGACCGCGATCACTCTACCCACAAGGAAAAAATGAATACGACCTCAATCGCACACACAAAACGAATACAACCTCAATTGTACCCACAAAGGAAGACTGGCCTCGATCACTCTACCCACAAGGAAGAAAATGAATACGACCTCAATCGCACCCACAAAACGAATACAACCTCAATTGTACCCACAAAGGAAGACTAACCTCGATCACTCTACCCACAAGGAAAAATGAATACGACCTCAATCACACACACAAAATGAATACAACCTCAATTGTACCCACAAAGGAAGACTGACCTCGATCACTCTACCTACAAGGAAAAAAATGAATATGACCTCAATCGCACCCACAAAACGAATACAACCTCAATTGTACCCACAAAGGAAGACTGACCTCAATCACTCTACCCATAAAGAAAAAATGAATACGACCTCAATCGCACCCACAAAACGAATACAACCTCAATTGTACCCACAAAGGAAGACTGACCTCAATCACTCTACCCACAAAGAAAAACGAATACGACCTCAATCGCACCCACAAAACGAATACAACCTCAATTGTACCCATAAAGGAAGACTGACCTCGATCACTCTACCCACAAGGAAAAAAATGAATACGACCTCAATCACACCCAAAAAACAAATACAACCTCAATTGTACCCACAAAGGAAGACTGGCCTCGATCACTCTACCCACAAGGAAAAAATGAATACGACCTCAATCGCACACACAAAAAGAATACAACCTCAATTGTACCCTCAAAGGAAGACTGACCTCAATCACTCCACCCACAAACAAAAGGACGAATACAACCTCAATTGTACCCATAAAACGAATACAACCTCAATTGCACCCGCAAAGGATAACCAACATAAAGTGGACTTCGCCGTGAAACAAAACTTCTGATTTAGACCACCCTACTAAGAAAGGGAAATTGGCAAACAAAATACGTCAAGCGAGAACTGACTACCAGGCGAGAACTGGATTTCACCAAAGAGAAAGGCCAAACAAAGGCAAACTTCTAACGGACTCACGATCCACAGATAAGATGGCTCCGCCGGGGAAAGGAGAAGTCTAAATAAAAGATTCTGCCGGGGAGCACAAGTATGAGGAACGCATCCTTCCAAAATCTCCTGAGTTATGCCATCTCTGCTGGGAAAGAGAACTGGCAAGGAAAGCATCAAATCTGGCTTATGCTTCGAATGCAAATGTTTAAATTTTGCCGTAATGCTCCACACAAAGTGGAAATGCTACACGTTTGAGGATGCAATGCAAATGCTTATGATATGCAAAAGGGCCCCTCCAGCAAAATAAATGCTGGAGAGAAAAGACCAATTCAGCTGGGGATGACAAAAATAAATTGTCCTCTGAATCCAGGAACTCTGCTGAGAAGGGTCGTACTGATCGACTCTTCGGATCAACAACCTCTGCTAGGGATGAAATCCCGAAAGGACTACCGGGGGTCACACCTGTCTTTCACTGAAGGTAACATCCAAAACCTGAGATTTCTCCTCTGCTGGGGGAGTTGAGAATGAACGCCAATAACGGAACCGGAAGTCTGTTACTGAAGATTGCTAATATCCAATTGGGCTCAGGACCTGCTGGGGGATGCCAACCCATAATACCATCCTGCTTAAGGAAAACAGTCCATAATACCATCCTGCTTGGGGATACTGCTGAACTTAGCCTGCTGATGGGGAGAATGCCTTTACTCTCACCTTGCTGGGGATTAGAATATGACATTGTCGGCGAAAGCACGCTTCCTGACTGGATGGGGGAAGTGAAAACCCTGATTCTGTGGGGAAATAACGTCTTGATCCGGAGAAAATACTTCCCAAGTCTCCTGCTGGGGAAGGTCTGCTCTGCTGAGGAAAGTTTGTCCTGCTGGGGAAGGAGCAATCTTAATGCTGGGGAGAGCAAACTGCTGGGGAAGTACAACCCTAATGCCTTGACTTGTCTTTATGGTCGTAAGCGGCTTTTTGAACTTTTCACTTTCCCCAGACCGCCAGGTCTAATGGAAGAAATCATCTCAAGAGGATTTTATAGAAGATCGGGCGTTCGCACTGCCCCGGGGTCTTCGAACTCTTGGAGAGATTTATCATATCTCGACATAACTGCCCCAGTCTTCATAATCCATGAAGTACATTACCTCGAAAGGGATCGTAATGACTTAAAAATACTCTGCTTTAGTGTCTTGAACCTTAAGGAGGTGTTTTCAATTAACCATTTTCAGGAGTGGACAATCTCCCACGCTCTAGAGGTGGTCTGCCCCGATACGAGCTTTGAAGTGACTTTGCCCCAGAATATCTGAATTTCGGAGAGATTTCTCGACGTGACTGCCCTAGATTGGCTACATCTTAACACGACTTACTAGGGAGAGCCCATTCTACACTGAGTCTCTTGGCAGCACGCCCTTTGATATGATTGTCCTTCAAAATTTTCAAGCAACCCAACTTGGCAGGATCAAGCTTCTTGACTGACTTTCACTGTGTAAGCTGCATTGATGCTTAGGTCAAAGAAAGAGGAGACCCCCGGGGAGCAGAAGTAGGAGAAGAAGAGGTCCCCGCAGTAGTTTGAACAGGAGAAGGAGCACGAGCACCAGCAAATCGGGATTTCGGAGGAGCAGCCCCGACCTTATTCCTCGCGAGAGCGTTCCTTACAACCCTGTCATGCGCCTGAGGCATCTCACCTGCACAAATAAAACGCGAACACGTTAGATACGAGGAAAAGAAATAACATGAACAAAATCTAAATAACTAAGACTACCGAGCAGCTTCTCAGCGTCCGCGAGAGTCTTGCACTCTAGCAGTGCCTTAATGTTGATGAATTGATGCTCGACCCTCTGACTCCCATCTTCCTCAAACATCGGGTTGCCCTTGCTCGTCCAGCACTCACCAAGCCCGAAGGAGTTGACCCACTTCACCAGCGCCTCGTACGCTACGACGTCCTGCCCGCGTAGATCGCTCGGTTGGAAGACATAGTTGCTAGACTTCTTGGCAAAATGGTCGGGTGCCCAGTGTAGAGGGAACTTGTAAAGTCTCTACCCAATATACCTCCCTTCCTCATCGTGCAGCTCGTTCCCGTCCTCGTCAACTTCAATTTCCCAGACATACGTACTGTCCTGGGCAGCCTCAGACACGGGCTCAACGACGTAATACCGTTCCTTGAATGTCCGGATTGACTCCGAAAATGGCTTGAACAGCTTGCGGGGCTGCTTCAAAGAAACCCAGCCGTACTTCCTCCCCGTCAGCTGCCTTTGGAGATGGAAAATAGTGAAGAACAGAGGGAGAGTATCCCCCAAGGAGAGATGCTCGCATACCAACTCGAAGGCCCGGATGAAGGCCAACGAATTAGGATGCAGTTGTGTAGGAGATAACTTCAAATGCACGAACATGGATTGTTGAAAATCAGTAAAAGGCAGCCTCAGGCCCATCTCTTTAAAGGCATACTCGTACATTGTGAAGCTGTCCCCGAAGCTCGTGCAAACCCGCTCGTCCAAGGAAGGGAAATGCACCTTCCACTCTTCCTCCGGTCCTACCTCCATGAAAACATCCACCAAAGATTTGCGAAAGACGACACGTGCTCGACAGGTTCGGCCACCTCCCACTCCTCCGTGGAGAACCCGTCGACATCCTCGTCCATGTCGTCTACCTCTTCCTCCTCCCCGACATTGCTGGAAGAACTCGAAGTCGCCGGACTCGAAGCCGTCGAGCTATTGTTATCTTCGGAGCCCGTTTCCTCCTCGGATGTATCTATAATAACTTCTCTATCTGGCCCCATCGCCATTACAGTCACCTGAAAAGCAGAGAAGAAAGTGAATTCGACAGCAAATCAAATCCACCCTTCCACTGCTAAGTCAAGTGAAAGGGCGCGCAAAGGGCTAAGGACAACGTCCCCGGCCTAAGCCCTAACATAAAAGGAAAAGCTGAAACCTCCCCACGAGGAGACGCTTGAAACTAATATCCCAGAGCGAGGAGCTTCCCCGCACTCACACCCAGTTTCCGTTTGAAGCTTCACCGGAAATCGAAAAGCTTCACCGGAATCTGGGAATGTTCTACCGGAAAACTCATCACCCACTCGGGAGATGAACAGACACGGCGGTCACGCATACATAGCTACCGCGACATCACCATGAACCACCCTCCTCGCTAAAACGTACTACTAACTCCGGCGACATGTTAGAGGTATGAAAATGGCACAACCACTGTCCACCACCAACAATAGCCGGAGATTCACCCATTTCGTCCTCTAAAACTAGCCCTAATCGCATGCAATCTACCATTAACAACAAACAGAAGCAGAACAGGCAAAGGATCAGAAAACTTACTTGATTTAAGTAGAAAAAGGTGCTACTCGAAGCTTGACACGGTGGTCGGAGTAGGCGGAAGGCGGTTACGGGCAAGAGTACTGAAGGGAGCGAAGAGAAATCAGACTAAAAAGTTCCAAATGGAACGATTTTCCCTTTTTTATACAAAAGGGCACGTGCTAACACACGCTCGTAGGCCATAATGGCTATCCACTAGCCATCATTGCCTATTAACTGCTACACGGAGCTCTAGGCACACGTGGCATCCCAACGTTTCCAATTCTGTCTGACCCTTAGTCTCCCCGAACACCGGGCAACAAGGTCACGACCACGAATCTCACGGACACCGGGAGCCACAAGAACTTTGAGACAGTCCTCCTCGTCTTTAAACGACGACTCTGTACTGGATCCACAGAGCAACGAGCAGTCCTTAAGTCATCACTCCCATGCTCATGAGCAACGACTTGGGGGGCTCCTGTTCTGGACTGGACCAATGGCTAGACATGGCCCAATCCGCCTCTGCTCCAGAGCGGCCCAAATTGCCTAAGTCCAATCCACAGAGGGGCTAAAGTTACCTTTCTGCCCCTCCAACCGGGCAAGGAATGCAACATTCCTCCCCGGAATTACTGCCCGTTACGCACGGCTTCATTGCTCCCCGAACAGCTAAGGGCAGGTGCCCGAAACCACGCTTTTGCCCGACATAACGGCTAGTTTTGGGCACCCTGGCCGACATAACGGCTAGTTTGGGTAGTTACCTATTCTTTGGGGAAAACGGTTATTTCGCCCCGAAAATTGGACCGTTGGCCACGCGCTGGGGGCTCTATATAAACCCTCTCGCTTAAGAGGGTCAGGTATCCAATATTCACCCTAAGAATTCATACTTTGTACTTGCCCCTTTTCTCTGACCCTTTCTTACTTGAGCGTCGGAGTACCTTGCAGGTACACCCCCTCCTCTCCATACGACCAGCATCCCTGACGCACTTGGCGGCCTGATTCTACAGGATCTGATCCAGCCTTCACGATCAGACCCCATGCTATATTATATAATAGATTTCTTACAAGTTGTATTTTTTTCATTACAAATCAGAAATAAGGGATTAAGAGTAGGAAAATAAATTTCAAGCTAATAAATATGATGATGAATTTTATTCACAAAACTCTAAGTTAGAGTTCTCTTATTTTATTCTCCTTTATTATATAAGGACACTCTAAATGATACTTTCACTAACATTTTAACATCATATGACAGAGAGTTTAAAGGTATCATAAATAAGTATCTAATTTTACAATTCTTTTAATTAAGGATCAAGCCTCATAGTGTCTATCAAATTATTATTTTTATATTTTTTTCCTTTTGATAACATTTTCTCTTTAGATTATTACTATATTGTGTTTGAATTTTAGTTTTTACACATTGGTTTATAATTATTTTTCTTCTTATTCTTGTTCTTATTTGATAGTGGATAGTTGTAATAGGAGATTCTAAATAGTTTCCAACTTAAACCAATGTTCAAATATCAAAGTTCAAGATACTCTTCCCTCCATATTTTTTAAAGTTGAATATAAACTTTCAAAAACTACTTTATTCATATTTACACTTTTTCTTCTCTCTCATTTTTCCTTGATTTCTTTTTATTATAAAGATAATATTTGTTACTTTACTATTAAGAAATATAGTCCATATTCAAAATAAATTTTCTTTTTTTTCATTTACAATACTCACATTTACTTTGAGTATGAGAGCAAATGGGGTTTAAATTGAAGACATTTATGCTGCATTTTGTCATGTGTTATGTCATACCCTAATTTTATCCACGCATTGCAAACTTTCATGCATCCAATTTCATATAACTTTGGTTAGAATAAAATTTCAGTTTTACAGACAAACTGGTTGAATCGATTTATAAACCGCGGGCGAAATCAGTAAACAGTTGTTTTAGATTTTGACCTACAATTGTCTGTTCTATTGACCTACGATTCACGTAGTTTAACCCGACGTACTCGTTAAAATTTTTTCGATCTCATTTGTGATCGGATTTTGATCAACCAGAGCCTTTTCAACCCAGCAGTTTTCGCTGAAAATTTTGATCATTTATCTGTCTATTTTACGAAAGTATATACCGCGTAGATTGTTTCAAGGAATTCATTTTATTTTTCACACATTTTCGCGCCCGAATTTTATTCATTTTAATTCCTTTTATTTTTATTTTTTATCAAAATATCAAGAAAACATAAAATGACACAAATAAATAATCATTTGATTTTTATTTGCTTTATTAAAAAAGATTTGAATTTTATTAAATTTTATTCTTTTAAATTCATTTTTTATCCTAAAAATATCCAAGGGTTTTTTTGACAATGCATTTAATTGTGAAAACTCTAATTTGCTTATTATTTCGCGTTAACTCTCTTAACCATTGGATTGAAATCATCAACAACTCACAATTGTCCCAATCCATTCACTTAACTGATTAAATTGAATTTTAATTGGTTAATTTTATTAATTAATTTGATTGATTAATTAAATTTATTTTAATTGATTAATTTTTTTAATTAATTTTTAATTAGCTTGATTATTTGATTAATATCATTATAATTGTTTAATTTGGTTAACTAATTTTTAATTAGCTTGATTAATTAATTAATTTTATTTTAAATGATTAATTTTGTTAATTGATTAATTAAATAACTTGACCATATAAAATTAACATTTTAAAAATTAAATTAGATACTTGATCAACATCAAGTTGATTTTTAAAATATCTCACTACTTCATCATAATCAAATCATTCTTTCATTTAGAGAGCAATTCAATACTTGGCCAGTACCAAGTCTTTTCCTCATAATCAAACCATTTTCATAATTCGTTATGTATCGCACATAAAAACGTTTGACAAAACATCAAACGCTTTTCTCAAACAAAATCAAAATGACTAACTCATACTTTGACAATTTTCAACAATAATGGAAGAAAAAAGTTATCTGGGTGTAATGTCCAGTCATAGTCCTGAGTGTTAGACCCAAGCCGTAATAGCTTGCAAGTCAAAATACTTGTCTTCCTCCAAAATTCAAATGCATCTCTTTTTCGCAATAAATGGAAGAAAAAAAAGACTACCTGAGTGTAATGTCCAGTCATAGTCTCGAATACTAGGCCCAAGCTGTAACAACTTGCAAGCTCAAGTGTTTGTCTTTCGCTCAAAACACTTGTAATTATTCAAACCTTTTTCACAACAAAATGGATTAAAAAGACTACTTGGGTGTAATGTTCATAGTCTCGAGTATTATACGCAAACTGTAATAACTTGCAAGTTATCAATACCCGTCTTCCAAACCCTAAAACATACTCAAACGCATTAAACCTTTCTTTTTTAGCCCCACACGATCGAAATCTTTTCACAAAAGAATACAGTTTAATCCATTCTATTGCGATACAAACAAACGCTTAAGCCTCCCATGCACGAGCATACAAGCAACGTTTAACCGCTAGAACATGATCAAGTATGATCCTTTTTAGCACGATACAAACAAATTTTTAGTCTCTCATACGCGAGCATACAAGCCAATGTTTAACCGCTGGAATGCGATCTAAACATTTATTCTCTAAAAATCAATCAACCAACACTCATTTGCTACCAAAAACTACGTAGCTTTAAGTTCCCCATCACACTTGAAGATACGTGGGAGCGAGATTCAACGCCTCGTCAAGCACTATAACCAAAAACCCAAAAAATATATTTTGTCTTGTGCCGAACTACGAAGCTTTAAGTTCCTCATTGTACCCGAGGATATGTAGGAGGGAGACCCACAATCTCGTCAAGCATTTTAATAATAAAAAATTGTGACCCCTTTTTATTTCCATTCCAATCTTTATTCACTAAAAGAAAACCAGTATCATCAGCTAACATTCAATCGCAAATCTAACTAAAAGTTTCCGTTGAGTACAATGGACGTGAGGGGTGTTAATACCTTACCCTTGTGTAATTAACTCCCGGACATGAATTTGGTTGCGATGACCATTTTATTTTTTTAAGGGTTTTATCGATACTTTCTATTTCCTTCTTTGAAATAAATAAAGTTTGGTGGCAACTTTGTTCAATCATTTCTGCAAGCACGTAAACGCTTCACGAAAGATCGTATTTTTTGAGATGTGACATGTCATCAATAGTTTTACTCTGTAGTGTATAAATGGTCGAGTAGACTTTGTTTTTCATCTTTTAAATTAAGAATGTCTAGATATATGAAACATATATTTTGAAAAATTTTAGTTACGTATAGAATGTGGTATAAATTATTGGAAAGATATCTATGAGAGGGTTATTGATATATTGAAACTTTTATGCCAATGTGATTATCATACTATTATTTCATACCTGTCCAAATGCACATGTCTTTAATAAGTTAAGAATTAAAAAAATAATATTATAACAAAATAATAAAAAAGAATTTTAGAAAGCAAAGAAGAGAAATAATGTAGAGCTACAAATTTTCAAACAATTGATGGTATAGTATGGTCCTAAACATAGAAAATCTTGCAAGATCTTTTTTTTCACCACCAGTTTTCGGCTCACTGGACTGTCTAATTTGGTTCGGGAGTTTGTTTTGGCATCAAGTAATTCCAGCCCTCTCCCGATCGCAGCTGCGGGGGATCGAACCATGGTCCTCCCTACCAAGTCCAGCGTCAATCATCACTGAACCAACTAACGATTGATAATCTTGTAATAATCTTAGAAAATATATAAAACTATAATGGAGGATGAGTCAACCTGTTGATTAATATTTAATTCATATTATTTTAGTTATTGTCCACCAAATCTTGCTTACTACGCTTTTTTTTTATAAAAAAAAAATCAATTTTATGGGGTGTGTCTACGACTTAAAATAAACTTTTCATAAATTTAATTTTATAATTAAATAACTCATTTCAAATTTATAAATATATTTAAATTAGAGTTATTAATCTCGGATAATAGAGGCACTATTAGTGGGGCGGAATGGTGGCCGACTGCTATGACATAATAGTTCATATTTCGATTTGAGATAGCGGTCGGTTTTTGACTTGGACTAGGCCGCAAGAGCGGAATTATTCCCAACCTAGAAGGGGTTTCATCCCGCTATCTGTTTTGAATGTGAAAATTCATATTTACACTTAAAAAATCAAATGTTGGAGGAACTTTTCTAAAAATTTTCCCAGTTTGCCTTAACTCGTAAAACAAAGGATTCGTCTTCTCACTTCCTTACGCATTTCAATTCAGTTCACATTGCTTCCACCCCTAACTCAAAAAAATCTCTTTCATCTTCTCACTTGGCCGATTCCTCTCTTTTCAAGTTTTTAAAAGTTCTTATTCTTACATCTCTTTTCTTTTTCTTTTGTTTCTTTTCTCTTCTTTCATTTATTCTTCTTCTTTCTTTACTTCTCTTATTGTCATCGGTTTTTTCTCTTCTTTCTTTTCTTCTTTATTTTTCATAATGTCCTCTATTTTTTAAGTAATAATAATTTAGTAATTGTATTTCTATGTTTTTTTTTCTTTTATTTGTAGATAATGGCAACATCTTCTTCTATGTTTGTTTGAGTTTGAGTATAAAATGTGATGTTTTTAACTTAATTAAGACTTATTGAATTTGATTAAAACTTTTGATTAAACCTTATGCTTTGATAATTCATTTTATAAATCTTTTATGGTATTATATTATTTGTTTAGTTTTCCCATTAAATATATGTTTAATAGTTATCATTTATATAAATAGTCCTAAAATAGTCAAGTAATAGTTATCCAATTATCTGTTATCCCATTTTTTTAGTGCATCGCTCCACTCTGCTATCTAGAATTTCTAACTTTGATCTAAATACATTGTATATCTTAAAAAATAAATTGGCATGTGCGAACATAGAGTATCTTACTGTATGAATAAAACTAGCCAATGTTTTACTATAACTACTTATCAAATGTGTAGCAGCAAACAACCCTTCAATACCCACTATGTGATCTTTGGAAGAGACAACAACTTTATTGTATAAATAAAGTCAATCTATATAAACTATTTTAACGATCTATTCCATATTAAACCATATTTTATGTTTTGTTAAGGAGCTATTAATTGTTAGGGTTACTTGCTATTTTATAGGATGGTTAGTTATTCTTTTGCTTGCACCCCAAGCTTTCTCATTTGTATATATATGGCACTGCCATTCTAATGTAACTTTAAGTTCATCAATGCACATACACACAAATTATATTATGGTACCAGTAGTGTGAATAATTTTCTGTTTCACTACTCACCATCTTCTTCCTTCCATTCTTGCACTTCATTTTTTCATCACGGTGAATAGCGATAAATATGAATCTTCCACCACCACCAACAAGAACAAAAATGATAAGAATCCTGCCCTTGATCATTGAAGCCCTTACTACTTACATCCTGCTGAAAATCCAGGCACGATTCTTGTTTCACCTCCATTATCAGAGAACAACTATGAATCTTGGAGTAGATCAATGAAGAGAGCTCATTTAATAAAAAACAAGATCAAGTTTATTAATGGCAAGATCATTGCTCTTGTTGAATCAGATCCATTGTTTGATGCATGGGAACGCTGCAACAACATTGTGCTAGCATGGATATATGTGTCTCTTTCTTCGGACAAAGCACAGAGCACCATCTATGTCGACAATGCTGCTCAACTATGGACTGATCTCCAACATTGATTTTCCAAAATTGATCATTTTATATTATAAGACATTCTTTAACACATTCATTCTATGCGCCAAGGAGAGAAATCAGTGACGAAGTACTTCAATGAACTCAATACACATTAGGAAGATCTTGAAACTCTCTTCCTTACTCTTTTCCTTGCACTATAAGCAATCACCATCTGATCATTCTCTCTTCACTCATTTTCATCATGGCAAATGCATTATTCTCTTAATCTATGTTGATGACCTCATCCTATCTGGAAATGACATTGTTGGCATACAAAACCTTAAGCACGCCCTTGATACTCATTTCAAAATTAAAGACCTTGGGGATCTTCACTTTTTCCTTGGCCTCGAAGTTTTTCGTTCACCCAATGGCATCTCAATTTGTCAACGTAAATATGCCCTTGAATTACTCCTAGATACCAGTCTTCTTTCTGCTAAACCTTGTTCTATCCCCATGACAAAGACTCATAAATAAACCAATGATGCTCACTCACCACCCACTGATGCAACATCTTTTAGAGGACTCATTGGTCTTTTAATTTATCTTTGTACTACTCGTCCTGACATCAGTTTCAGTGTTTAACAACTGAGCCAATTCATGGCCTCTCCTTCATGTCTTCATCTTCAGGCTGCTTACAGGATTCTTCGTTACATCAAACACTCACCATCTCAAGGTCTCTTTCACTCATCTTCTTCTCATTTTCAACTCAAGGCTTTCAGTGATTCAGATTGAGCCTTCTGCTGCGATACTCGTCGCTCCATCACCGGTTTCTGCATATTCCTCGAAGATTCTCTCATCTCATGGAAATCGAAGAAGCAACAAACGGTTTCTCACTCTTCCTCAGAGGAAGAATATTGTGCCTTTGCATCCACAGTTTGCAAAATACAATGACTCACTTATCTTCTCCATGATTTGTACGTTAGCTTTATTTCTCCAGCTGTTTTATATTGTGACAATCAATCTGCGAGACACATTGTCGCTAATGCTATCTTCCATGAACGCACAAACCATATTGAGATTAATTGTCATGTCGCTCATGGGAAATTACTTACTAAACTATTCCAACTACTACTTATTCCTAGTTTTGCCCAACTTGCAGACTTTCTAACCAAACCTCTTGATCCACATCCTTTCCATATCATTCTTTTCAAGCTTTGTATCTTAGATAACTTCGTTTCAGCTTGAGATGGGGTATTAAATCATATTTTATGTTTGGTTAAGTAGTTATTAGTTGTTAGGGTTAGTTGTTATTTTATAGGATGGTTAGTTATTTTTTTCTGACATCCCAAACTTTCTCATTTATTATATATATATATATATATATATATATATATATATATATATATGACACTACCATTCTAACGTAAATTTAAGTTCATCGATACACATACACATAAATCATATTATTCCATAATTAATTTGACATTTGGAATTTTTCAATTTCATATTTAAAAAAATTTACATTTTAGGTTTTTTGAAATTTCAATTACACCAAAACAAAAATGGTGTCGCGGTCCAACCGTTTTAAAATTTGAAGTTGTTTTCAACACAATTAAATGAACTGTTTTAAAAAATAATGAATATTGAGTTTTCTGTAAATTCATAAAATGATGCAAAACACGCAAAAGTATAATTTAAAAGGGTAAAATATTAGTTTTGTTTAAGTATTGGTATATAAAGAAAAACTATAGGGGTATAGAGTAAAATTGCTTATAAAAGATATTTGTATCGTAATGCATTGAGGCATGCAGCCCAAGTAGTTAATGGTCTGACACAGGATATGTTTGTAAGCCCACAAGTTGATAAGAAAAGTTATTTTGTGCGTATGAGACAAATTTATTTTAAAAAAAGTGTTCTAATCAAGAAAAGTTAATTTACCACCTCAAGATTAAACCTAACATTCAAATATGTATTTTATAAATTCCAAAAATTTCCCATGAATAAAATTGGGTAAAAAATGAGAATTAAATTTTTGATAGTTTATTATAATATTTTGATAATAGATAAAATTCTTATAGTTTATTTTAAAAATTGTCGTTATTAAATTTTACCGATTATTTAAAAAATCTAATATTTTTGAACTAGTAATGGTATTTTTTTAAGAAGTCCATGTAGTATCCGATATTTCAAAAAATAAAAATGAAATGTCCGATAGTTTAAAAAATGAAGAAAAAAAAATTAAGAGTTTCGTACTTTCACAATTTGACAAAAAATTAAACAAAAGTCATGAAAATTATGATTTTTTACTGTATATTTTAATATTGTCGATAGAAAAATATGAAAGTTGAAAAAAAAAATTTTTTATTGAAATTGTTGATATGAGTTAAGAAATTTCTAATATCACAACAAATTTTGTTAAATATGTGAATTTATGTGGATTTAAAAAAATAATTTTAAAATTGTAAAAAATAATATAATTAATTTACTCAATACATGTCAGACATAAGCTGAGTCACCGATTAAATTCCACCTAATCAGTTCCTAACACCTTCACTTTATTTTACTTTTTAAATTATGTAAATACACGCTCCGGTCATTATTATAAGCAAATTTATCTTTTTGTGGTACATTTGACTATTAATGTATCTAGTCTATATATAGACTAGATACATTAATAGTCAAATGTATCACAAAAAAATAAATTTACTTATAATAGTGATCAGAGGGTGTATAATATAATAAATCGTCTTTAAAGATTATAAAATATGCCAATTTAATCATTACTATTATGATATTAGAAATTAAATCGATGGATTTTTATATAAATTAACGTACTATTTCATAAAACTTAACAACTAATAGATTTATTTAAAGTTAAATATGGTTTCCCCTATATTTTGTGTAGCTTTTAACTTTAACCCTTACATTTAAAAAAAAATTAAAATCTCGATATTTTACTTCGTGACTGAAAATGGTATATTCTATCTATTGATTGCTTAATATGCAAATGGTACATGATTCAAAATGGTGCATGCTGTTAGTTACTTGATAGTCATCTCCCGAAAATTTCCAGAAATATATTTTCACAAACTGAAAACAATATATACTTTTATGATATAGCATCAATATAAAAATAGAGTCATACTATTTTTACACCACTTTTTACATCAAATACATATACCGTATATACTATTTATCATATTTATACCGTGAACAATGTTTTTTTTTAAATTAAAAAATATTTTTACGAACCGTGTGTGAACAGTGCGCAAATAATACATGTGAACAGTGTGTTAACAATATCCGTGAACAATGATTTTAAAATAGTGAAATAAAATTGGTTAATTAAATGTAAAAGTTAGTTAATGAAACGATGAAGCTGGTTAATAAATGTCTAGATATTAAAAATAATTTTTAGTAGTACATCAAAGTTGGTTAATGAAAAATAAAAAATTAGTTAACGAAGTTATGAAGTTGGTTAATAAACATTCAGATATTAAAAATAATTTTTAGTAATAAATAAATTTAGTTAATAAAATGTAAAATATTTGTTAATGCAGTTATAAAATTGGTTAATAACATAATTTTATATTAATATTATTTAATTACAAAATAAAAAAAATTTAAAAAAGTTTTTATTTTATTTAAAAATATATATATATTATTATAATGTTTTACTGTTCACCGTGTGGGTGAACAGGAAAATACTGGTGTATGATTTAGTATAAGAATATCATTTTTCATAAAAATAACATACAAAATCCTTCAAATACGGATTACCCGCACAAGATAGAAGAACTGTTGTCAGATATAGAAAATAAAAAGATATAGAAACATAAATATATTTTTGGCAAAATACTCCTTTTGGTCCCTTAACTATACCCTCTGGTTCACTTTGGTCCCTTAATTTTTTTTCGTGCCATTTTGGTCCTTTAAATTTCTAAAAGTTACAAAGGAGTCCCTTCCGTCAATTGGCCTCAAACGCCTGTCTATTTTGTCTACCTGGCAGGTGAGTTGGCTTAAATGTGTTCTCTTCTTCAAGCACTGTTATTCATCTTCAAGTTTTTTCCAGTTTTTTCCCAATTTCCAATCTTTCCTCTCACAAAATTTTTCAATCTTCTTCCCTCACGTATCTTTCCTCTCTTCTTGCTCTCCCTTTTATTCAACATAAAAAACCAATTTTTCATGAATCTAAGAGATTCAACCCAACCCTAAATTTTCCAATCCACATATTTTGGCGATGCGAACCCGGAAGTGGAAGGTCGAGCATGCGGTGGGTGAAGGGAAAGCAACGACGGTCGAGCAAAAGCAACATCAGAGAAGGGATTTCGTGGCGGTTTTACGTTTGGTTGTCGGATGGTTATCTTGCAGTGATCTCAAGCTTGGAAAAGCAGAAACACCAATATTTCTCTGAAATCTAGCAAATGGATCCATTGTTGCATTCATAGAAGGTGAAACAAGATCAAAACTTCCATTGTTGTTGTTGTTAAAGTTGTTGTGACCAGAGACAGCATTTGATGACGTAGATGATGTGGAGAAACAGGACACGTGCTCCTTTAGATCAGTGTTGTTTGAGCTGTTGTTGTAAGAACACATTTGACCGCCGTTGAATCCGGTGGTGCTAGCAGCGGCGTTGTTGGAGTATGGAGACGAGTCAAGTAGAGGTGGAAGATAAACTGAAGAAGGTGAACTTGGTTCAGGGCAAAGACTCGTACTGTTGTTATTACTTGCTGTTGAGGCCATTTTGGTCTTTTTTGAATCACTTGTGGTGGCTGACACGGTGGTGTTTCCGCTTCCGGTGTTGCTCTTTTGAAACACACGTGATATCACCCATTCATCCTTGATGAATTAAAAAATATAAAAAATTATTAAAATTAGTTATTGAGAACAAAAAAGGATCTTATTAATTAATGTAATTGTTTAAGTGAGATTTTAGTAGTAAAAGCTGAACATTGGAAAAAAATTAGTACTATTGGTGATAGTTAATGATGATGATGTAACTGTTTCAGTGATATTGCATTGCAAATGCCATCCACTTACCCACCTCATCATACAAACTGCCACCTGGAAGCTTTTTTTGAACTTTGACTAACGGTTCACTAACGGAAGGACTAACGTGGATATGTTAAGAAACTTAAAGGACCAAAATGACACGAAAAAAAATTAAGGGATCAAAGTGAACCTAGGGGTATAGTTAAGGGACCAAAAGGAGTATTTCGCCTATATTTTTACGCCTATCTTTTGAAATCGGTATCTATCGTATTCAATAATGCACATACACACATAATTATAAGTAAAAGCATTGTTCCAAGTTTTACTGAGTAAGAATCATGTTTTAAGAACAAAAAACATATACACCCATAATTATAAGTAAAAAGCAGTGTCCCAAAGTTTTACTCGGTAAGAAAACAAAGTAATTGGAGTAGGTGAATGAGTTGTTGAACATAGATCAACTTGTTTAGATTTTGAGACAGATAAATGGAAGTCAAAGCACACTATTATGATATAGAATATTGAAGGTTTAACGTAGTTAAGAATAGTTAGCAGAAGTTCTTAAGTTGATGAGTTCATTAGGAGGTCGTTAAAAGTTGATCAGTTTCTTAAGTTCATTAGGTGGTTTTTAAGTTTATCAGTTTTCAAAAATATATTTTTAGAAACTTTTCGGAGATATATTTTCGAAATAAATTTATTTATAAAATTGAGATGTGACTGAAAAACGAATGAAATATATGTATTAAGGTGCGTCCGTAGATGCACCTTCAGAAACGGGAGGTATTTTTAGAAATTCGTGAGGTGGCTTAGAAACATATAGGGTGCTTTAAGAAATTCCCTTGTTTTTTTATTTTTCTTTGTCAGATCTTTATTAAATTTTGTTAACATATTAGATATAATCCAAGTTGAGTTATGTGGCTCAATCCCAAGGTTAATTATGGTTTAGGGTTTGTTACTTTACTTAGTAGACAAGTTAGTTGTATATAAATACATAGTATGTAATTCAATTATTATCATTCCATTCAATATTACAATTCTTATTGTTTTATTCTCTCTCTTCCTCTTCTCACTAAAAGTGCCTCACGCACTAACAATTTTGTATCTAGAGTTCCGGTTAGACTCTTGACCATGTTTTCAAGAATCACACGTCAGAGATCGTGTTTTCAGGATCGTGGGTTGTTGTTGATCAATCGCTACAAAGATGAACAGTAACAGAAATTTACCAAACTCCCTTTCAACTCATGACAACAAGAATTGGCTTCGATGGAGAAAATAGATGCAATCTCTATTTGGTTTTCATGAAACCCTAGAAGTGGTTACTAATGGCGTTCCTGCGCTTGGTAAAGTTGCAAACGATGCACAAAGAATCGATCACAAGGATGCCAAGAAGAAGGATTGCAAGGCAGCGTTTTACATCCAATCAGAGGTTGATGTGACTAATTTCTTCATAATTGCTCATGCTGAATCGGCGAAGGTGACATGGGATATTCTTGTCAAGTACAATGAAGGAGGCAAGAAAGTCAAGGTTGTCAAGTTGCAAACTTTGCGACGACAGTATGAATCATTATTGATGGGAGAAGACGAAAAGATTGCAGGCTATGTGTCGAAGTGCAGAAACGCGTCCATCTCATGAAGGGTTATGGTCCCTAACTGATAAGATGATAGTTGAGAAGGTAATGTGTACGTTGACCTCTCACTTTGATCATGTTATCGTAGTTATTCAAGAATCCAACAATCTTGAAACCCTAAAGCTGGAAGATTTGGTTTGTTTGTTGGAGGCACATGAGATTAGGATTGTCGAAAGGAAAGGAGTTCAAGACTCGATACAAGCATTACATGCTTAGTCATGGAAGAAGAATGGTGGTTCCAACAAGTTCAAAGGAAAAATCGACAAGACTCGGGGAAAGAAGTCTTGGTCGAATCCTCACAAGAATAAGGTCGATGATAGAGCTTCTGAATCCTCGAAAAGAGGAGATGGAAATTCCTATCAGAAAGACAAAGAAAAAAAGGTATGCAGTGTTATAACTGTGAAAAGAGGGGTCATTTGACCAAATATTGTTGGTACAATAAAGACAAGGGAGCGAGAAAAGGCAAGGAGGAAATAGAAAACCTTGCACGCCAAGATTCAGATGATTCTAAAGATATGGTGGTTATGGCTGCAATTGCAGATGACCATGTCGACTCCAAGATCTAGTTCCTCGACTCGGGTTGTTCGAATCACATGACTGGTCAAAAATAGTGGTTAACAGATTTTGACAATTCAAAGAAGAGCAAGGTCAAACTTGCTTATAATAGCTCATTGCAAGAATAAGGTATTGGCGACATAGTTATTCAAAGGAGCAATGGAGGAAAAACTATGATCAAAGATTTACTCTATGTACCTAGAATAAAGTGCAATCTGATAAGTGTTGGACAACTTGTCGAAAAAGGTTTCTCAATGATTATGAAGGATGGAGTCTTGGAACTGTTCGAAACTCAAAATAATTTGGTCTTGAAATCTTATTTGTCGAAGAAAGGACATTCAAGACCATGATCAGATCGACTAAAGTACAATGTCTAAAAACTGTTGTCGACCACAAGCATAGTTGGTTGTGGCATTTTAGGTTTGGACATTTTAACTTTCGATCACTAAATCAACTGATTACTCAAGATATGGTTATTGATATACCAAGTCAGGAGATGCCCGACAAACTCTGTGAAGGGTGTCTAGTGGGAAAGTAATCTTGGAATTCTTTAGCTTCGACTATGCCAATGAGATCCTCCTGCTTACTTGAAGTTGTACATTCAGATGTATGTGGTCCATTTGAGGAGCATACCATTGGTGGAAAAAAGTATTTTGTTTCGCTTGTCGATGAGTTCAGTCAAAAGCTGTGGATCTATGTGATCAAGAGAAAGGACGAGGTATTCAAAATCTTTAAGAGATTCAAGATACTTATCGAAAAATAGAGTGAGAAGAAGATCAAAGTTCTGCAAACAAATAAAGGTGGCAAATACACGTCCAAGGTATTTGAAGCATTATGTGCAAAACATGGTGTTGATCATGAGATAACTGCTCCTTATACTCCTCAACATAATGGAATATAAGAAAGAAGAAACAAGACCATATTGGACATGGCGAGATGCATGATGAAGCATAAGAATATTCCAAAGTCATTCTGGGGTGAAGTTATTTTTACTACTGTTTATATTCTGAACAGGTGCCCTGCCAAGAAGCTGAAGAACAAGGTTCCTGAAGAAGTGTGACTGGAAAATAACCATCAGTGAGTCATCTAAAGGTTTTTGGCTCTATTTTCTACAAGCATGTTCCTGATACAAGAAGAAGGAATCTTGATGACAAGAGTGAACCTATGATTCTGGTAGGATATCATAATACTGGAGCATACAGGCTATTCAATCCAATGAACAATAAGATCATGATGTGTCGAGACATTGTGATTGATGAGAACTATGTATGGGATTGGAAATCTAGTGATCTAATTAACAAGCCATTGATGAGTTAGACATCGACGACGAAACCAATGAAGTTGAAGTCGAAGAAATTGCTGATAAGTAGTTTTTGCACCTTCTTTTACTGTTAATTTTATTTAATCTCTTCACTGTTTTTCATCAATGTGTTTTCATTTTTCGCATTTTATACTTTAGTTATGTTTGTTTACTATTTTCAGGTTCGAATAAATATTCAAGAAGGATGTCGACAAAAACTATGAAAAATCGCGAAGAATCGGAAGAAATAATCCAATAAAACAGTGGTCTGCTACGGCCACCCGTAGTGCATGCTACTGGCCGTAGCAGAGGAACAGAGGAATAAAATTTCATGATAGTGGTCTGCTACGTCCACACGTAGTGCATGCTACTGGCCGTAGCAGACACTACGGGGAAGAGAAAATAAGGATCTTTTCTATTTAAGCGCATTTTTGATATTTTTTGAAAACTTCTGGTGGGAACGACAAACATTTACAGAGAGAAATTGGAGAACATAGGGGCTTTGGTGGAAGGCGGATTTTCATGAACGAAAGCGATTGAAGATTCAAATTCATCTTAGTATTTGTAATGTCTAAACTTTGTATTTTGTTTTCATTGAATAGTGTGAGTATCTAAACCCCCCAATGCTAGGGGGTGTCCCTGATCTGATATGTAATGACTCTGATATTATTATTGGAATGACAATCTATTTTCATAATTGATTTAATCTCTTGCTATTCTTAATGCTTGCTCTGTCGGACAAACGGGTTTGATTTACTATTAACGATTAGGCTGGATCGCCGTTGTTAATGTTTTGTTTGAGATTATTCTACAGTAGATATCATCTAGGACTAGGGATACCCTCTAAGAATCGAAATATTCTTGATAATTGAATGCTTAATTCCATCGGTAATTCTCTATGGACATAGGAATTAGGTTGGATGATTAAAGGTTTCTCACTAAGGACTTAGGAGTAAACACCCTAAAGAACCGGTAATTAATTAGTTAAAATAAGTTGTTCCAATGTTAATTGAAAGTTATTACTGAGTCGGATCATACACCATCTCTAGCATATTTTACTCATATATTTTATAAACCACTCAATTACTTTCTTTATTTTATGTGCAATTGTTTTTATAATTCTACCAAACAACCCCAAAACCCCCAAGCTTTTGTTTTGTTGAATTGAATTCAGAACTCTGTATCGTCAAGCAGTCCTTGAAATCGACATTTGTGACTTTATCCCTTTATTACTACATAGGCAAAATAGTAAATTTACTATTTTTCCAATCAAGTTTTTGGCGTCGTTGTCGGGGATTGCCAAAGATCATAGAGTTCATAGGTCTAATTCAATTAAAATTTTGTTGCTCTGCAATTAAAATTTTGTTTTAATTTTCTTTTTATTTTAATTTAAATTTTATTTTATTATAAAAAAAAGAGTCAGATTATTGTTTCTTCATTAATTCTTCTATACTTTGCTACTAATATAGTGTCTGAGTTTTCTAGCTATATATCGTTTTGATACATTGCCACCTGTATCTCCTGCATGTTGGTCGCCTGATTCGGGAATCACTTTGGAAAAGGCGACTAAATTTTTTAAAGCATATAAGAGGGAGGTAAGAATTCTTATGAATGAATGTGAGGAAGCTAACTTTTATCCAGATAGGTTTATTTGGCGAGAGTTAAAGTTGGAAGAAGAATATGTCAAAGAAGAAGAAATATACAACATCAGATGAAAAAGATGCAGTAATAATAGAAGAATTTGATGTAAACAAGAAATATGGGGAAGGAGAAAGAAGGCAACTTGAAGAGGATCTAGTTCTGGAAGAAACTCCAAAATTAACTATTTGTGAAAATGTAGACATCCAACAAGAAAATCTTCAACAAAAGAGTGTCCCTAAAAACTATTTTAACAATAAGGCGGATGAAAGAAAAGAAATTGACAAAGTATTGGATGCCAGTTATGCCTTGTTCGCTTAAATCAAACTGAAGAAGATTTGGAAGCAACATCATCAATACCTCAAGTTCATGGGATTGCTACCAAACAAAAGAAAGAAATAAGATTATGTGTTCTTTGTTTCATATATGCCACCTTAACATGGAATGAACCGTCGAGCCATGCGACGTTAAACGAAGAGTTATATGGGAGGCAACCCACGCTTTTAATTACTAAGCTATTTTCTTTTTGTTGTTTGTTTTTCTACTTAGTCAGGTGATAAACAGGTTTTTACAGGGGGAAGCAGGAGCATGCGATACATTTGAAAACAATTTGAATCATGTTGGAATAATTTTTCTATTTCCCTCCGCCCCTCAGTAAGAATCACTATAAGTTACCCCTCACTCTCTTGTTCTAAAACATTAAGGCCAATGTTTAGTGCAGGTTTGGGGGGATTTACTGCTTTTGTTGTTTCACTTTATTTAGTTCTGTTTGTTTGTTTGGCCAAAAAAACCACACTTTGAGTTTCTTCCCAAATTTTGATCGGAAAGTTTTTTTTCTACAAGAGCTTTGATTTCAAAGAAATCGGGAACAGTATATAAAGATAAAGAGAAGAAAGTTTGAGGGTAGGAAAACCAGAATAGTATAACAAAAAGGGGTTTTTGTTTGAACACTCTAGGTGTCCCAAAAGGAGATACAAGTCTAACGTGTAGATTTGTACCATAGTACTTGGACCCTGAGAAGTACTCCCGGATTATTTTCCTTGACAGTCGGGCATAATTTAGATTCACATGCATGCATGATTGGTTGAGAAGTTAATAAATTTGACACCAGAATGATAAAAAGACGGTAAAAGACAACCAACCCTCTAAGTTGGGTAACCTCAACTGGTTATTCAGCCCAATGGTGGTTGAACCCCAAACGTCGTCCAACTAAGGACAATATAGAAACGGAAAAAAGTGCTACTTATCGGGTGTCTAAACAACACATCTTGATCAATCTTATGCATGTGATGATTATCATAATTCCAATTGCCTTAATG
This sequence comes from Lathyrus tuberosus, assembly GCA_022829125.1. NCBI lineage: Eukaryota > Viridiplantae > Streptophyta > Magnoliopsida > Fabales > Fabaceae > Lathyrus > Lathyrus tuberosus. Next base: position 5,004,058 of record JALAZF010000306.1, on the reverse strand, counting down.
TGATTGTCTTAATAAAAAGGGTGGAAAATTGGAGATGAGACTTAAGTACAAAGCATAGTTAGAGAGGTATCCAAAAGGGAAGCTTGGGTGTGATGTTATCACAAAAAATCTTCGCGTCGTGTGAATTCTGGAAGAACTAGTCCTTGACCTTATCTGAACAAGAGTCTCACGTATGAGTACCAGTATGCTTTGTCTTTCACGCGCTATTTTCTTTGCTGATATGCTTGGTCCAAAAACTAATTATGCAAGCCTTATTGCTTGAGGTCAAGCAACGGTCTATGTTTGGGGGAGTTTGATAAGTGGTTTTTGCACCTTCTTTTACTGTTAATTTTATTTAATCTTTTCATTATTTTTCATCAATGTGTTTTCATTTTCCACATTTTATGTTTTGGTTATGTTTCTTTACTGTTTTCAGGTTCGAATAAAAATTTAAGAAGGATTTCGACAAAAACTATGAAAAATCGCGAAGAATCGGAAGGAATAATCCAATAAGACAGTGGTCTGCTACGGCCACCCGTAGTGCATACTCCTGGCTATAGCAGAGGAATAGAGGAAGAAAAATTCATGACAATGGTCTGCTACGGCCACCTGTAGTGCATGCTACTGGCCGTAGCAAACACTACGGCCACCCGTAGCATATGCTACTAACCGTAGCAGACAGACGTGTAATTTTTCAAAGTTTCCTTTTTCGAAGAGATTTGGCACTGATTGCTGATTTGGCTAGTGTAAAACCTCATTTTATTGTGGAATTAAATCTGATTCATTAGGGGAAGAGAAAATAAGGGGAGATCTTTTCTATTTAAGTGCATTTTCGATATTATTTGAAAACTTCTGCTGGGAACGATAAACATTTACAGAGAGAAATTGGAGAACACGAAGGCGTTGGTGGAAAGCGGATTTTCATGAATGGAGGCGATTGAAGATTCAAATTCATCTTAGTATCTGTAATATCTAAACTTTGTATTTTGTTTTAATTGAATAGGATGAGTAGCTAAACCCCCCAATGCTAGGGGGTGTCCCTGATTTGATATGTAATGACTCTGATATTATTATTACAATGACAATCTCTTTTCATAATTGATTATATCTCTTGCTATTCTTAATGCTTGCTCTGTCGGACAAACGAGTTTAATTTATGATTAACGATTAGGCTAGACCGCCGTTGTTAATGTTTTGATTGAGATTATTCTACAGTAGATATCATCTAGGACTAGGGATACCCTATAAGAATCGAAATATTCTTGATAATTGAATGCTTAATTCCATCGGTAATTCTCTATGGACATAGGAATTAGGTTGGATGATTAAAGGTTTTCTCACCAAGGACTTAGGAGTAAACACCCTAAAGAACAAGTAATTAATTAGTTAAAATAAGTTGTTGCAATGTTAATTTAAAGTTGTTACTAAGTCGGATCATACACCATCTCTAGCTTATTTTACTCATATATTTTATAAACCGCTTGAAGAAACGAAAAAACACAAGAAGGGGGTTGAATTGGGTTTTTAAAAAATTAAAGCAAAAAGGAGACACGTTGGTTATCCTGGTTCGTTTGAACTCAAACTACTCCAGTCCACCCGCCAAGGTGATTTCGCCTCTCTCTCTTGAGGACTTAATCCACTAATCAGTTAAGATTACACAGACACAGGGACAACCGTCACTGTCTTCTTGCGTTTTAACCACAACTCGGTTTTCTCAAGGAATTTCAACTTAAAATACTATGCTTCTAATAAGCTTTATCACAACAGTGAGTTTTACAATATTTTTATCAAATAATGAAAACAAATGAGAAAACTTGATGAATTGTGAAAGTATGCGCGCAAGTGTATTTCGTCATCTGCAGGTGCTCCTTTAAATAGATGAGAGTGATTGATCCGTTGGAGATGTGATAGTTATTTTTGGAGATTGACAATAATGCCTTTGAATGCTTCTTTCCAAAAATACAGATCTTGTCTGATTTAATCCGTTGGTTTGTGATACTCATAAATTTGGAGGATAGCGTATCAGAGTCCACGTTGATTTGATGCAATATCAGAGTTTCTGGCTTGATACAACTTTGGTGCTGAAGCGTGAGACATCCTTCATCAGAACTTAGCTAGTTTAGATCAAGTGATTCTTCCATATCAGAGTTTCGCTTGATTAGAACTTCGCTTTGCTTAGATCTTGTTTGCTTCGCTTGATTAGAACTTCGCTTTGCTTAGATCTTGTTTGCTTCGCTTGATTAGAACTTCGCTTTGCTTAGATCTTGTTTGCTTCGCTTGATTAGAACTTCGCTCAGATGGGATTTTGTGATGCTTCTATATCAGAACTTCTTTACATTAGAACTTCCCTACATAATTAAAAGGAATGAATTAAGAAGCAGCAGGTTCTAACTAATATAGTGTTTGTTATCATCAAAACTATTTGGAATGTAGAATCAATTCTTGTTCTAACAATCTCCCCCTTTTTTATGATGACAAAAACTTATATTTTGAAGATTAATAGAGTATGGAGTAGAGAATACTCCCCCTGAATTGAAGATTTCCTTGAAAATATTTTGATTTAAGACTCCCAAGAAGTTCTGATTGCCATTTTCCTGTTTTGTTAAAAAATATAGAAGCAGAGGTTAAAATGTTCGAGACATAGTCATGGTGCACTGTTATATTTCAAAATATTCTACGTTCTCCCCCTTTGTCATTAATCAAAAAGCGAAAAGATACATGAGAACATAATAAAAAAAGAGCAAGGTAAAACACAAAGCAAGCAAGGCAACAAAAAATCTAAGGTTGAGGAGCAGGTGACAGTCTTGTGAACAATGCTTCTAGAAGGCCTTTGATCTGATTAGCGGATTCTTCTTGTTTGCCAAGCATCCCTTTAATTTCTGCGTTAGTTTCATCCTGTTTGTCCAACATTTTTCTTACTGCTTCATTCTCTTTCTTTAACTCATCCAGAGTTTTCAGCACTTGAGCAGATGAAGTTGACCCTTCAGAAGGTACCAAATCCTCAGAACTTTTAGCAGAAACTTTCTTTGGAGAGACTTCAGGTGATTTTTCTTCAACTTCAGTGATGACCAGAGTTTGATGCTGAGAGAATTCTTCCTGATGTTCTGAAACCATAGGATCTTTCCAGCCTAGAGGAAGAATAGGTTTCTTTTCCCAGAATCTTAGAACTTGCTCATTGAAGATCTTCATATGGTCACAGAAGTTCTGTTAGGCTATGTCATAGCTTAGTTCCTTCATTTTTTGAGATTCAGAATTAAACCACTTTCTGAATTTGGTCCAAAGATAGTCAGAGGCAGCTGGATTTAAATTCTCCAAACAACCCTGCTTCAGAAAGTTAATTCATTCCTGCATTTTTACCTCGAAAGCCAATAAAGAGTTACCACATCTGATTTGGATACAAGTTTTTTTTGGTTTGGGAATGGCTAATTTGTGAGAGGTTGAGGTAAGCTTGTCTAGAGCTTCTAGGTCAATTATAGTTCTGAGGGGATCATCTGAGAGATGTGTTGGAGGAGAGTCAGAAATAAGAATAGGAGAGGTAGGTGATGTAACTTCTGAGGTGATTTGAGGGGGACTGGTGAAATTTGGTGATGGTTGAAAGAAGTTAAGAGGACAGTTGATGCCAGGTATGGAGGTGTCAGGGTTTAGAGTGTGATGTTCTGGTTGGGAAGACGTGAAGAGAGGTTCATGAACAATGTCAGACAGAACTTGTGCAAGTTCTGGTTGTGGTTCAATAAAATCAGAAGGAGTGGGGTCAATGTCAATGTCAAAGTCCTCAAGAGTTTGTGGTGATGGTGGTGGATTTTGAGTTTGTGGTGATGGTGGTGGATTTTCAGAGGGTTTAGGAGACGATGGGGTTTCAGATGTTGATACCATTATGGATTCGACGATAGAAATGAAAGCGGAGTTACCTTTCTTCTTAGCAGCTTTAGCAACTTTTGGAGTTTTCTGAGGAGTTCCTTCAGAGGGTTTCCTTTTTCTTGAAGTTCTGGGAGCAACTTCTAGAGGTGCTTGCCTGAGCTGTTGCAGAGAAACTTCTGGTAGGGTTCCATCAGCTTTACATGCATCCAAATATCTTAGGACAATTTCTGGATGAGTATCTGATGAGAAAAGAGGAAAATATTTCAGAGGAATTTTCCTGGTGGTGATGACTTCCTTAGAGATTAGGGTTGGATCCTTTTTGATGGTCTCAATGATTTTCATCTTCTTGAGATTCTTTGCATTGAGAGGTCTTCCAGCAATAGTTTCTAGATCAGAGATTTCCTGAGCTTCAGTTAGGTGTTCAATCAGCTTATTCTCTGTAAGAATATCTGATATAAGTCTACCTAGAGGAATCCAATCTCTCTTGGTTCTTTCATCTTCTCTAGTTTCCTTCACACTGTTCTTCAGATGATTAAAAAGACAGTGAGGAAGATTCGCTTTGGTGAAAGTGGAGATGAGGTATAGAAGATACTGTTGATCGTTGTTGATGTAGTCAGACGAGCTTGAAGGTTTCCTGTGATAGATGCACCCAAGAATGATTCTGGCCCAAATTCTGTGACGATCCTTTAGGTCTTTGATTTTGTTGGAGTGTTGACCGGTGGTGAAGATTTCCTTTGAGATAGTGTTTAGATCAGTCCCCTTTTCCATTTCACTGCATCTAATTCCTGATCCATCATGATCAATCAGCTTACCAATAAGATCTTTAGTGATGACAACCTTCTTTCTCATAACATACGAAGTTACTTGATGTTTTGAGACTGATGCAAAAATCCAAAATTCCTTAACGAGTTGGGGAAAAACTGGACCCATTAAGCGATTAAAGTATTTGCTCCATCCTTGAAACTCAACCCTAGGAGTAAGGTCATACCCATTGTCTTTCATGCTTTCAAAATCAACAATGAGTTCACAGAGAACTTCAAGAGAGGCAAAGGGGGTAAGGAGAGTTCTTGAGGGCTCAACGTACCTTTCTTCAATGACTTGGTCAGCTGATTCTTGAGACATTGCTTGTTGAGAGCTGGAGGCCATTGTTCACAGACTTAAGGTTTTGGGAACTTAGGGTTTTGGGAACACACAGAGAAACAAGAAATGTAGGAGCAAAACAAGAAATGCAATTAATACGGAGAAAGCGATAGAGAACTAAGTGAGTGATAGTGAACGTGTGAGGGTGTTAGAAGTGACATTTATATAAGAGTAACCAAGAAATAAATAGCAATTAAAAATAATAAACATGATGATTAATAGCCGTAATGATTTCTGACAAGGGAGATAGCGTGAGAAATTTTGGGAACAGTTACCGAAGTGACTTGGCGCCTCGATATGTCAACACAGACGTTTCAGCTTTCCAGAGTTTGACACGCGTTCATCATCAGAGAAAATCTGGAGCGTAGGTTGACACGTGTTTGCTAGAGTGAACTAAACGATCTATTCTTGAAATGAAGAGTTCAGATCTTCTGAATAGATTCTGATGCAATCTTCCTTCTCACTTCTGAAGAAATATTGGTCAGATGTTCACAAAAGAAAATAAATTCTGAGTTAAAAATATAGTAATTACATTTTTTCATTTTGGACAAACTTTCATACTGAGATTTTTCAGAATGAAATTAAATCTATCTTCAGCAAGGGGTTTGGTGAAAACATCAGCCCATTGATGGTCTGTGTCTATAAATTTTAAACAAAGAATTCCCTTCTGAGTATAGTCCCTAATGAAATGATGTTTAATTTCTATATGTTTAGCCCTAGAATGCAGAATGGGATTTTTAGAAAGACAGATGGCAGAAGTATTGTCACAGAGGATAGGGATGTTACTCTCGTAAATGTGAAAGTCTTCAAGCTGATTCTTCATCCAGAGCATCTGAGTACTGCATCCAGCTGCAGCTATGTATTCAGCTTCAACAGTTGATAGTGCAATGGTGGCTTGTCTTTTGCAGGACCAAGAGATTAAGTTGTCTCCCAGAAACTGGCAGCTTCCAGAGGTACTTTTTCTTTCTATTCTGTCTCCAGCAAAGTCAGCGTCACAATATCCTACCAATTTAATTCTCTGGACTTTTTATAGCAAAGACCAAGATTAGTAGTACCTTTCAGATATCTGAAAATCCGCTTAACAATTGTTAAGTGGGATTCTCTAGGATCTGATTGGAATCTAGCACAAAGACAAACGCTATAGAGAATATCAGGTCTTGAAGCAGTTAAATAAAGAAGGGAACCAATCATACCTCTGTAGAGCTTCTGTTCTACTTTCTTACTTACCTCATCTTTTTCCATAATGCACGTGGGATGCATAGGAGTTTTGGAAGGCTTACTTTCTGACATTTCAAATTTCTTCAGAAGATCTCTGACATACTTGCTTTGATGTATGTAAGTTCCTTCTGGAGTTTGATTGATTTGAATTCCTAAGAAAAACTTGAGTTCTCCCATTAAGCTTATTTCAAACTCTGCCTGCATAGTCTTAGCAAAATCTTTGCCCAAAGAGCTTTTAGTAGATCCAAAAATTATATCATCTACGTAAATTTGATAGATCAGAATGTGATTTTTAAATGACTTACAGAATAAAGTTGTGTCCACCTTCCCTCTGGTAAAATCATTATTTAAGAGAAAGTTACTTAGTCTCTCATACCAAGCTCTGGGAGCTTGTTTTAGACCATATAACGATTTCTTAAGTTTATAAACATATTCTGGATGTTTTGTATTTTCAAAACCAGGTGGTTGATGCACATAAACTTCTTCATCAATGTAACCATTTAAAAACGCACTCTTGACATCCATCTGATAAAGAGTGATGTCATTATTTACAGCATATGAAATTAAAAGTCTGATAGATTCTAACCTTGCGACTGGAGCAAAGGTTTCTGTATAGTCTATCCCTTCTTGCTGACTATAACCTTGTACAACCAGTCGTGCTTTGTTTCTGACAACTTTTCCCTGTTCATTTAGTTTGTTTCTGAAGACCCATTTGGTTCTAATGATGTTGAAGCCTTTGGGTGTAGGAACTAGATCCCATACGTCGTTTCTGGTGAACTGATTCAGTTCTTCCTGCATTGCGAGGATCCAATCATTGTCTGTGAGTGCTTCGTCAATAGTAGTGGGTTCTATCAGAGAGACTAATCCCACTAGAGATTCTTCAGTCTTTTTGAATGAGGATCTTGTTCTGATTGGGTCATCCTTCTTTCCCAGAATTTTGTCTTCGGGATGAGTTAGAGAACTTCTGGATTGTCTTTTCTGGATGGGTTCTTCAGAATTAGAGTTTCCTTCTGTTTTGTTAGCCTGTTTTTCTGATGATCTGGTTTCAGTGCCTGTTATTTGAACTTCTATTTCTGCAAGAGATTCATCATGCTTTGGCTTTTGAAGGCCAAGCTTATCATCAAATCTAACACAAATGGATTCTACCACACTTCGTGTTTCTGTGTTATATACTATGTATCCTTTTGAACGTTCAGAGTATCCCAACATGAAACATTTTTGTGCCTTAGAATCAAACTTGTTCAGAGGATCATTAGTGTTTAGGATAAAGCATGTACATCCAAAAGGGTGAAAGTAAGAAATGTTGGGCTTTCTGTTCTTCCACAATTCATATGGAGTCTTTTCCAGAATAGGTCTTATAGAGATTCTATTCTGAATGTAACACGCTGTATTAACTGCTTCTGCCCAAAAGTGTTTAGCCATGTTAGTCTCATTGATCACGGTTCTGGCCATTTCTTGTAGAGTTCTATTCTTGCGCTCTACAACTCCATTTTGTTGTGGAGTTCTAGGACAAGAGAAATAATGAGAAATGCCATTTTCATTAAAAAATGTTTCTAGCTTTTTGTTTTCAAATTCCCCACCATGATCACTTCTGACTTTTACAATTCTAAACTCTTTTTCATTCTGAATTTGGTTACAGAAAGTAGAGAATACAGAGAGTGACTCGTCCTTGTGTTTTAAGAACTTTACCCATGTCCATCTGCTATAGTCATCTACGATCACAAGTCCATACTTCTTGCCACTGATGGATGCAGTTTTCACTGGTCCAAACAGATCTATATGAAGAAGTTCTAATGGTCTGGAGGTAGAAACAACATTTTTTGGTTTAAAAGAGGGTTTGGAAAACTTGCCTTTTTGACATGCTTCACACAGAACATCTGAGCTGAACTTTAGATTAGGAAGTCCTCTGACCAGATTGAGTTTGTTAATCTGAGATATTCTTCTCATACTAACATGCCCCAATCTTCTGTGCCAGACCCATTGTTCGTCGTCAGTAGACAAAAGACATTTTACATTCTGACTTTTTAGTTCAGAAAGTTTTATTTTATAAATGTTGTTCTTTCTCTTTCCATTAAAGAGGATTGTTCCATCTTTCTGACTAACTGCCTTGCAGGACTTTTGATTGAAGATTATATCATAACCGTTATCACTTAATTGACTTATGGATAACAAGTTATGCATTAATCCTTCTACTAAGAAGACATTAGATATAGAGGGTAGAGTACCGTTACCTATGGTTCCAGAGCCAATGATTTTAGTTTTCTGATTGCCTCCGAAACCTACATACCCTCCAGCTTTAAGTTCCAGACTTTGGAACATATGCTTTCTTCCCGTCATGTGTCGCGAGCATCCAGAGTCCAGGTACCATGATTGGTGTTTCAATCTTGCTGTTAAAGACATCTGCAACATATAGGATTTTATCCTTAGGTACCCACAATTCTTTGGGTCCTTGTTTGTTAGTGTTCACAGAATTCTGATTGAGTTTTGGTTTCTCAATCGAATTTGAAGAGTAAGATTCACTGGTATATTTTATGTCATGTTTGTGTCCATACGTGAAGTGAAAGTTTAAAGGAGAGTATTTTATGATCATATCATCAATTTGTTTTGGTTTATATGGAGCTTCACCTTTAGGATTAACATAACCTATGCCTTTTCTCCCATTTCTACTAACTCCATAGATCATTGAAGCCATTTTGCTTCTGTCTATGTTTTTAGCTAGAAATTTTTGAAAGTTATAGTCGTAATGTTTTAAAATATTTTCAGAACTAGTGGAAACTACTGAGTCAGAATGTTTCTGAGATTTTTGAGATTCAAAAGAGTTGAGTTTTGAAATGGTTTCTTTTAACTCAGAATTTTCTGCTTTCAGCTTTTTGTTCTCTTCAGACTCAGATACAAGATCGTGTTTTAGATTCTTATATTTGAGCTGGAGTTTCTGATAATTTTCAAGAATTTCTGACAGACTTTCCTCTAATTGAGATCTAGAAAATTTAGAGAATACCTCTTTCGTTTCGGAGTCAGATTCTGATTCTGATGAGTTTGAATCATCTGATATGTTGGCCATTAGGGAAATGTTGGCGTGTTCATTTTCTGATTCGGATTCTGCTTCAGAAGATTCTGAGTCATCCCAGGTAGCCATAAGACTTTTCTTTCTTTCCTTGTTAAACTTCTTATTTGGCTTTTCTTTCTGCAGCTTAGGACAATCACTTTTGTAGTGTCCAGGTTCCTTGCATTCGTAACACACCACTTCTTTGTTCTTTGACTTTTTGTGTCCAGAGGATGGTTCAGAATGACTGCTTGATCTTCGAGAGTTTCTGAATTTTCTTTGCCTATTTTTCCATAGTTGTTAGATTCTTCTGGAAAGAAGCGATAGTTCATCTTCTTCTGAGGAGCCGCCAGAACTTTCTTCTTCTGCCTGAAAAGCTTTAGTTTCATATTTATATTTAGATTTAAGAGCAACAGACTTACCTTTCTTTTGAGGCTCATCTTCTTCTAGTTCTATTTCGTGACTTCTCAGAGAGCTGATCAGTTCTTCAAGAGATATTTCGTTGAGGTTCTTGGAGAGCTTTAGTGCTGTGACCATGGGTCTCCATACTTTAGGTAAGCTTCTGATGATCTTCTTGACATGATCTGATGTGGAGTACCCTTTATTCAGAACCTTCAGTCCAGCAACCAGAATTTGAAACCTTGAGAACATTTTCTCAATTGCTTCATCATCTTCCATTTTGAAGGCTTCATACTTCTGGATAAGTGCCAGAGCTTTAGTCTCTTTTACTTGAGTGTTACCTTCATGCGTCATTCTCAGCGAATCAAATATGTGTTTGGCTGATTCTCTGTTAGTGATCTTTTCGTATTCTGTGTGAGAGATTGCACTAAGGAGAATAGTTCTGGCCTTGTGATGATTTCTGAAATCTTTCTTCTGTTGATCCGTCATATTTTTCCTTTCGATCTTCTGACTGTCTTTTCCAACAGGGTGAGTGTAACCATCAGTCACCATATCCCAGAGATCGCCGTCGTGAGCCAGAAAAAAACTTTCGATTAGATCTTTCCAGTAATCAAAATTTTCTCCGTCAAACACTGGTGGTTTTCCACTGATTTTGTCATTGTAGTTCTGAACGGATTCCGCCATAGTGTTTTTCGTGAAGGATCTTTTATCTGACACGGTTAAGTGTTAGCACCCAGAACCAGGCGCTCTGATGCCAATTGAAGAAACGAAAAAACACAAGAAGGGGGTTGAATTGGGTTTTTAAAAAATTAAAGCAAAAAGGAGACACGTTGGTTATCCTGGTTCGTTTGAACTCAAACTACTCCAGTCCACCCGCCAAGGTGATTTCGCCTCTCTCTCTTGAGGACTTAATCCACTAATCAGTTAAGATTACACAGACACAGGGACAACCGTCACTGTCTTCTTGAGTTTTAACCACAACTCGGTTTTCTCAAGGAATTTCAACTTAAAATACTATGCTTCTAATAAGCTTTATCACAACAGTGAGTTTTACAATATTTTTATCAAATAATGAAAACAAATGAGAAAACTTGATGAATTGTGAAAGTATGCGCGCAAGTGTATTTCGTCATCTGCAGGTGCTCCTTTAAATAGATGAGAGTGATTGATCCGTTGGAGATGTGATAGTTATTTTTGGAGATTGACAATAATGCCTTTTGTGACGCCCCCAATCTATACCCCCAATTAGCATGCAATTAAAGCAATAAAAGAAAATTCCAAATTCGATCAGAGTACATTTAAATTATCATGGCATAGACGGGGAAATCACATCAATTGAAACCAAACAATTCATACAACACCTGCCCATAAAGATATGCAACGTGGGGTAGCATGCAAACAGAGGGAACTTTGTTCCTTACTCCCACTTTTCAGAAATTAGAATTAAAGCGGAAAATCTAATATCTGAATAACATATATACATATAAACATGTTTGTCATACATCAAATATACATGTACAACCAAAATATAACATCAGATATACAAAACAATCGCCAACGGCCACCCTAACTACCCGGAGTCACATATCAGGGCCGACCGACAAAAGAATGAAGACGCCACGCTTCACAAAAAGAATATCTCCAACAAACCTAATCTGCAACGCCTCATAGAGCGTTATAAAACAGCAGAAGGGTGAGAAAAACAACCATAATATAATTGCATAAAATTATATATATTACCACAAAAATACACAAGCAACACATTCTCACCACAAATGCTCGACAGTCACACATAACATCACACAGTACAATTCTCACTTATCGTATACCACCTCACATCAATCATTCACAATGCAATCAAACATATTGATGCATAATTACTCATGATTTATGCAATGCACATAGACCGACACAACGACTCTATGCACATGCCATGCGGTACCGACTTCCAACCTTGTAATTCATTAGTTCCCCAGGAACTATTGGAATCATCGCTCGTTACTGGGACGTAGCCAATAACACCCCGTCGGGTCTACGATGTTCACCCGTCGCTTTAAGTCCTCAGGCAGCGCCTCATATTTTCGAGGCACACGACGTTAAGGATTGCTTTAAGTCTCCAAAGGAGCCCACAATCGTCTATAACCACCGCTTTAAGTCCTCAGGCAGCGCCTCATGTTTTCGAGGCCCACGGTGTTATAGCAGATTCCCTCTGGAATCAAACCGTCACTCAGGACGTTCAACAATGCACGATGATGCTTGGCATACAATGACTCATGACATTCACATTGCATGCTCACACACATCAATAATCATGCATATCTAAACAAATGCAACACTTAGCATTTTCTTGCCTCTCGGCCACAAATCATCATCACAGCAACACACAAGGCATACATATCCAAAGCACAAACATATCACATAATAAACGTCAATTACGCACCATTTAAAACGACAAAAGTCGAGAATCGACACTATTCCCAATTTCAGACGTAATTAAATCGGCCAACAATCTAAAAGCCCATTTTTATATGAAAGAACATTTCATAAGCTTTCCAACGGTATAAAGAACGTCCCAATCCGAGCTACGGATCAAAAGATATGAATTTCCGAAGTTTCCCCGAAAAACAGAATTTTCTGGTGCAGCACAGTAGGTATCGATCCCTAACTCGCATGTATCGATCCCTGCTGTAGTAAAATTCCATTTTTCCCAATTTTCACAGTAGGGATCGATCCCTGGGGTTATGTATCGATCCCTAACCCTGTTTTTCACAAAAAACCAGATTTTTCAAATTACAACTTTGCTGTCCTTTTCCCGAATCCCCGAAAACTCGACTAAATCGAACATTTTCACCGAAACAAACATATACTCATAAACACCAAATACATAAGAACAATTTAGAACACATAAACGAAATTTCTACGACGTTCGATTTTTCGATTAAATTTCAACCGTTCAAAAACCAGATTTTTCGAACGTCACCAAATCGAATAAAAAGCACACTATACGACGACCTAACCTTACTCGATACAACCACGTAATTTATTTCGAAATTCATCCGTGAAAACATCGATTTCTATCGATTTCCTACAATCGACCTAAACAAAAAAAAAACAACGGAACCATAACGAAAACTAACCGAAACCTAACCAAACGTCATGAAACTTTAAACAGCCGCTCTCATACATATAACTAACCAACACATGTATTTATACGACTTTTCGACCGTAAAAACATTGGTTTCTATCGATTTCGTCAAATACGGCATAAACGGAAACATATTGAAAACCAACCAAAACATCCACACAAAACATACATAATCATACACAATCATAGTATAATCGAGTTTCGCACCCTTACCCGATAAATTCGCGTTCTAGAAAAACGAAAGTTTACTGAGCCAATAGACGATTACCTAAATAGGTTTCGATTACTTAAGGCTAGAGTTTTACACAAGTTCCAGAACATGAATTGATCGAAATGGTCGCTGGTGGCCTTGATTACTCTATTAGAAAGAAGTTGGATACCCAATATCTAAGAGATATGGTCCAACTGGCTGATAGGGTTCGACAGTTAGAACGTCTGAAAGACGAAAAGGCTAAAGCGAATAAGAGTAAAAAGGTAGCCTATGTGAATATAATGAGGATGTCGAAGGTTTATATGATGAACCATTGTATTTCGACGAAAATAAGATAGATGTTGCTGAATTAAAGCAAGGTCCTCCGTATGCTTGTAAAATGTTAGCTCCTTCGAATGGAAAAAATTCTGTCGAATTTGAGAAGAATGATAGGTTTCCAAAGAAAACATATACTTTCGATATCACTAAGTGTGACGAAATTTTTGATTTGTTAGTTAAAGATGGACAAATGATAGTGTCTGCTGGCGCTAAAATGCCACCTTTAGAACAAAGAAAAAAGAGAGGGTTTTGTAAGTACCATAATTTTCTGGGTCATAAAACTTCTATGTGTTTTCTTTTCAGGGACTTGGTGCAAAACTCTATCCAGGAGGGTAGGCTGAAGTTTGGAGAGAAGAGCAAAGGTCAAATGGAAATTGACTCTTACCCGTTGCAAAAAGTGGATGCCCATTATGCTGAGCCTGCAGAAGTACATATGGTTGAAGTTGCTGATGACTTCGATTGTTCAATAAATATGGTGGAAATTACTGAAGATTTCGCTAATGATGTTGTTTTAGCCAAGGTTACTAAAGGCCTTGACATCAATACAATGGAGAAATTCATAAGAGAGGCCGCTGATGGCTTCGACAAAGCTACTGATGGCTTAGATGATGGGATCACTGAAGATCCCAACATGATGCTGGTTACCAAAGAAACTGCTGAGAGTTTCGTTAAGATGGATAAGGCTGCTGAAGGCCTTGATGTAGACTTCTGCAATCTGAATCTTAGTGCTGATGTCGACATGGACATAAATATAGTCGAGATTACATAACATAAGACCATAGAGGTTGACGAAGCAAGCTGCCAAGAGGAGTGTAACAAAGTGGCGTATCCAAAACAGGAAGAGACTATCATTGAATTACTTCACTACTTCCAAAAGAAGGGATCAGGTGTCATGTTATGCCCCAGATGCAGCGCAATCTTCGATCAAAAGGCTTCTCACAATCTTGAGGGGATTAGGAAAGCTAAGGAAATAAAGTAGCAGAAAACATCTCATGGTCAAAGGGGTTTCGATCCTAGAAGGTCCTCTTCAAAACAAGTGGGAGGAAAAACACAGTTCCCAGGGGCCAGACCCAACACCTTCAAACCAACAAGTAATGCACCAGTGGGAAGCTGGATGAAACCCGTCGAAGGAAAGGAAAAAGGTCAGAAAAAATGGCAGAAGTTTGATATGGGCAGAGGCTCTTCAATAGAGTATCGAAAGGAGTTTCAGACTTCCAACAAGTCGGCTTATGTCTCTGAAAACTATAAAGGGAAGAACCCGGTGTCGCGATCTCAATGGAGGAGAGACCAACGTAGAAGGAAGGCTCTTAGGGAGGCTCAGTCGAAGGACTAAGAAGAGTCCAGTACTAATGTCCCTACTGATAATAACGAAGGGAATCAAATGAAGATTGATGAAAAGGTGCTTGTGGGGCGAAAGTTGTTTTCCTCTCAGGAGGACAAACATGAAAAGACTGTCGAAGATGACGAAGAAATGACAGACAACTTCGATTCTGAGTCTGATGCTTCTCTCGACGTCATAGTCAATGTGGTGTCTGTAATGCATAGGGAGTTTGAACAAATTACAGAGGTCGAAGATTTAGATGCTTGCACTGAAGCGGAGATGGCAGCACACAAGCCTGTGTGCTATTATATTATGAATAATGGGTGCGTTTAAGAGCAGAACACCTTTTTTGAGCGACCTACAGAGGCGATGAAATGCCACCTAAAGCCCCACTACATTACTGGAAAAGTGGAGAACGTACCAATAAACAAGATATTAGTTGATTATGGCGCAACAGTAAACCTGATGCCACATTTCTTATCAAACAAGATTGGCAAGTATGATACTGATACTAAGCCACACAATATGGTTCTTTCAAATTACGAAGGAAAAGTTGGCTCTACACTGGGTGTGATACAAGTTGACTTAACTGTTGGGACAATCACTAAGCCTACTGTCTTCATTGTAATGGAAACAAAAGCCAACTATAATATGCTCTTAGGACGAGAGTGGATACATGGCATTGGTGCAGTGCCATCTTCGATGCATCAACGAATCTCCATCTGGAGGCCAGATAGCATAGTCGAGAACATTGAAGCTGATCAGGGGTATTTTAAAGCACCAATAAATCATATCGACAGACGTCAGTTCGACAAACACTTGGCTCACATTTCCCCTTACGACCCAACATATTTTGAGTTTGTCCCAGATGATGAAACATTTTGCTCATTGTACTTACATCCCGTCGATGGTTTCCGTTGGGATAAGGAGGTACCAGGGGAAAGGCTTTCATACCTTGGCGAACCTACAGTAGACCCCACAAGGTGGGGAAGTGAATTCAGTGACAATGACTGAGTTCGAAGCATTGAAAAGAATTGCGGCATATGTGGCTGAAACCAAACTACAAGCGGCTTTGAAAGCTGCTAATGAATACATGGCTGGCGAAGCCAATTCTGGATTCCACCAAGAAGGTCCTGGTAAGGACTTCGACCCAGAGCCACCTGATAAGATTCAGACACTACTACAAAACGCGCAAACAACAACACTAGGCTTATAACGGCTTGCCTACAGACCGTTGTAATAGATTCGCGCGTTTTTTAATGACTGTTAATATTCAAACCGTGGTGAAATGTGAGGCCTTTCGCCACGGGCATTTAAAAAACCGTCATTATAGGTAGCGTCTGGTCATGGGTTCAACTCCCAGCACCAACATTTATGGTTTTTTACATATTTTTTCAAAATGCCCACAACCTTTCACCACAGTTATGTTTTCAACCGTCATTATAGCCTATAGTTTAGTTTTAGGTATTGCTCTTCAAAAAATCGGTTTTAGGGAAAATCGTCTCCTTTTTTAGATCTGTTTCGTGCATCTGAAGCAGAAAAATCATGCGGTCATTAGTCCCTTACTCTGGAAGAGTTACGGGACTTCACCCTCAAAACCCCAAATTCATCTTTTTTCTATTTTTAATGAATTTTTTTTACTGTTTTCATAGTCTCAAAAAATTCTAAAAAAATTCTCAAAATCCTTATTTTACCTAATTAGATTAAATTTCGTGTTTTTAGATTTTTATCAATTTATTTTAATCATGTTACTTCTTTCCTATTTTTTTAAAATGCTGACAGACCTTTAACTACGGGTAATTAAACCAACCGTCATTATAGGTAGTGTTTTTACTTATTTTTTCAAAATGCTTACAGACATTTCACCACGGGTAATTTAAACCAACCATCATTATAGGTAGCGTCTTGTCATGGGTTCAAGTCCCAACACCATCATTTTTGGTTTTTTTACTTATTTTTTCAAGTCTCATTACCAACATTATAGGTGGCGCGCATATTGAGTTTACTCACTATCCTTCAACAAATCTTGGTCGTCCATTTAGTGATTATCAACGACCAAGACACTACTATTAGTGATCCGCGTGAAACCTAAAACTTAGACATCTTCTACCTCCAAACATCGTCTTTCATTTACGATACTCTATTTCTCCACTAAACCAAATTTCAGAACAAATTTCAGAACTCAAGTTAGCAATGTTAGTTGTTGGTGTTATTTTTTAATTATTGTTGTTCTTGTTGTTCTTTTTTATTATTGTTGTTCTTGTTGTTCTTTTTTATTAATGTTGTTCTTGTTGTTATTATTGTTATTATTATTGTTGTTGTTGTTGTTGTTGTTCTTGTTCTTGTTCTTGTTCTTGTTCTTGTTCTTGTTCTTGTACTTGTTCTTGTTCTTGTTCTTCTTGTTATTGCTGTTGTTGTTGTTGTTGTTGTTGTTGTTGTTGTTGTTGTTGTTGTTGTTGTTATTGATGTTGATGTTGTTGTTGTTGTTGTTATTGATGTTGTTGTTGTTATTGTTGTTGTTCTTCTTCTTATTGTTGTTCTTGATGTTCTTGTTGTTCTTGTTCTTGTTGTTGTTCTTGTTCTTGTTCTAATGCTGCAATTTTTTTTTATTTTATTAAAAGATATACAACAACGATTATTTAAAATAACCGTCATTATAGGTAGCGCGCATTGTTGTTTTACATAATTCGCTGATGGGTTTCGAACCCAGTACCTAAGTGTATGTATCACAACGGTTTATTATCATAACCGTTGTGATATATGGCGCGCGTCCTGCCTTTCAATGACGGTTTCCAGACCGTTGCAGAAACAGCGAACTTACAACGACAATCTACATAACAACGCCTTCGCCTGCGTCATTATATGTCATTCCCAACCGTTGTTAAATGGGTTTTCCGTAGTAGTGAGGGTGTATAACAAGGCCAGAGGCTTGATGCCATCTATGATGATGAGCCTTTGGGATTTGAAAAAGATCCGCTAGAAAATAACATAAAGATACTAGCGCATGATCCGTTAGAAGAAATCGACCTAGGAGAAGGGGCAATCAGAAGGCCAACATATGTCAGCGCCAATCTTGACCCACAACTTAAGGTTGAAGTTACCCAGTTGTTGCAGGAGTTTAAAGAGTGTTTTGCCTGGGACTATGATGAGATGCCTGGTTTGAGTAGAGAGTTGGTCGAACATAAGTTGCCGATCAAGCCTGGGAAGAAGCCAGTCAAACAGAATCCAAGACGATTTTCCCCAGAAATTCTCTCAAAGATAAAGGAAGATGTCGAAAGACTCCTTCGATGCAAATTCATCCGCACTGCCAGGTATGTCGAATGGTTAGCTAGCATTGTACCTGTTATTAAAAATAATGGTTCCTTAAGAGTTTGCATAGACTTTAGAGATCTAAATTCTGCAACTCCAAAGGATGAATCTATTTCCTGTGGCAGAAATGCTAGTCGATTCTGCCGCAGGACATGAGTATCTTAGTATGTTGGATGGGTACTCTGGTTATAACCAAATATTCATTGCTGAAGATGATGTCCCCAAAATAGCTTTTCGTTGTCCTGGAGCCTTAGGCACCTACGAGTGGGTAGTAATGCCTTTTGGCCTAAAAAATGCGGGGGCAACATATCAACGAGCAATGAACTCAATCTTCCATGATTATATAGAGACTTTCATGCAAATATATATTGATGATATTGTGGTTAAGTCTGTTTCAGGGAAGAGTCATATAGACCATCTTCGACAGTCTTTTGAAAGGATGAGAAGACATGGTCTCAAAATGAATCCTCTTAAATGTGCGCTTTGTAAGCAGGCAGGGGATTTTCTAGGATTTGTGGTCCATAAAAAGGGGGTCGAGATCAACCAGAATAAGACCAAAGCCATCATGGAAGCGAAAGTGCCATTAACAAAAAAGGAGTTGCAATCACTGCTGGGCAAGATTAATTTCTTGAGAAGGTTCATATCAAACTTAAGCGGAAAAACGCATGCCTTTTCACCATTACTTCGATTCAATAAAGATGGGTTCGAATGGGGGTAAGAGCAGCAGGAAGCCTTCGACAAGATCAAGGAATACCTGAGTCATCCTCCAATTCTTTCACCACCTTGTAGGAATAGGAGTATGAGATTGTACATAGCTGCGTCAGACAAAACCTTAGGGAGCATGTTGGCTCAATAGGATGAGGATGGTGTTGAAAGGGCCATCTACTACCTCAGTAAAGTTTTGAATGATGCAGAAACTAGGTATAGCATGATAGAAAAATTATACTTATGCTTGTATTTCTCTTATACAAAATTTAAGCAATATATAAAACCAGTTGATGTTTATGCGTTGTCTCATTTTGATGTTATTAAACATATGTTGTCTAAACCTATCTTGCATAGTTGAATCGGTAAATGCGCATTAGCATTGACTGAGTACTCTTTAACATACAAGCCTTTAAAAGCAGTTAAAGGACAAGTGGTAGCAGACTTCATAGTCGACCACTCCATAAATGAAAACTTTTTGAATTATGTCGAACTAGAACCTTAGAAGTTATACTTCGATGGCTCTAGCCACAAAGATGGAACAGGGGTAGGCATGCTAATTATTTCTCCTGATAAAATTCCAACAAAATTCATGTACAAGGTCGAAGGACTTTGTTCTAACAACGAGGCTGAGTATGAAGCCTTAATAGCTGGACTTGAAATTTTGTTAGAATTGGGGGCAACTCGAGTCGAAATAATGGGAGACTCAGAGTTGGTCATAAAGCATATTACAAAGGAGTATAAATGTGTTAAGGAAAATCTTATCATGTACTTGTAATAGCCAACAGACTACTAAAGAAATTCGAAGTAGTAAGAATTCGACACATACCTCAATTAGAGAATCAAGTGGTCAATGACTTGGCTCAGATTGCTTCTGGGTATAAGGTTTTGAAGGAAAATTTACAAGAGGCAATCGAAGCCAGAGGTAAAGTCGTGTCAGTTGGATTATGCCTATCAGATCTAAAAGTGACAAAGCTTGGATACGCTGATGAGGAAAATTTTGAGATTTTTGCAATAGACAGCTTGACGGACAAAGATTGGAGGAAGCCTATAGTCGAATACTTGCAGAATCCAACGGCGTCCACAGAGCGAAAGGTTGGGTATCAAGCTTTAAGTTATGTTCTTCTAGGTAATGAATTATTTAAAAAGACCCCTGAGGGAGTCTTACTTAAATGCCTTAGTGAATCAGAGGCGTACCTTGCCCTTTCGACTGTCCATAGTAGGGCATGTGGGGCACATCAAGTAGGCCATAAGATGAAGTGGCTATTGTTTCGACAAGGCATGTGTTGGCCGACTATGCTAAAAGATTGCATTGAATTTGCTAAGGGCTGCCAAGAATGCCAAGTTATTGCTGGCATACAGCATATCCCTGCAAGTGAGCTGCATTCTATAGTCAAACCGTGGCCTTTTAGAGGTTGGGCTTTGGATTAGATTGGAGAGATTCGACCAGCATCCTCCAAAAATCAGAGATACATTTTGGTGGGTATTGACTATTTTACAAAGTGGATCTAAGCGATACCATTGCCAAATGTAGATCAAGAAGATGTGATTGAATTCATTCAAAAATACATCATTTATAGGTTTGGAATCCCAGAAATGATCACAACAGATCAAGGACCAGTCTTTACTGGTCAAAAAATGCAGGAATTTGCTAAAGAAATGGGTTTCAAACTCCTAACCTCTACACCTTATTATGCTCAGGCTAATGGTCAGGTTGAAGCAGCCAATAAAGTAGTGATTGGTTTGATTAAAAAACATGTGGGAAAGAAGCCTAGGAATTGGCATAAGACATTGGACCAGATCCTTTGGGCATGTCAAACCTCTCCCAAAGAGGCAACTAAGTCTACTCCATTTCGATTGACTTTTGGTCGTGATACAGTATTACCTGTGGAGATCTACCTTCAGTCGACAAGGATTCAGAGACGTCATGAAATTCCTTCTGAGTTTTATTGGAATATGATGTTAGATGAGTTGGTAGATTTGGACGAAGAAAGACTTAAAGCTTTAGAACTTTTGAAGAGACAAAAGAAAATAGTGGAGAAGTCTTACAATAAGAAGGTTAATATTAAGACCTTTTCGCCTGGAGATTTAGTTTGGAAGGTAATCCTGCCTATGGATCGAAAGGTTAGAGCCTTGGGTAAATGGTCCCCAAAATGGGAAGGCCCGTTTCAAATTACGCAAGCATTTTCTAATGGAGCCTATGAAGTTGAAGAATTAAATGAGGATAGAAGAATCTTGAAAGTAAATGGCAAGTATTTGAAAAAATATAAACCAACACTTCAAGAAGTTAAAATTGCTAAAGAGTAATTCGACGTAAAAAAGGCAAAGCCAGCAATGGTATTCATGAATGCTAAAATGGCTTAAAAGTCATTACACATAAAAGCCTCAAATGGATATGGAGCATTATACTAAAAAGGAAAATTACAAAGAAATTAACAAGCTAAAAAGGGAGATTCTCTTTCATCTTCAAGTACTTCGGCTTCTGGAGTTCAAGACGCCTTTCACACAAGGCCTTGTCAGATTTTAAGCGTGCAACCTCTTTCTCCAGTTGTCGAGCTTCCTCAGCAAAAGATATGGCATTGCTAAGCTCTTTCGACACGCCAGAGTTGTCAAAGACAGACAATTCAGCGTTGCGCTTTTTGGCCTTTGAGATCTTGGTTTAAAGCTTCTTGATCTTTCGCTCCCAAGAGGCAATGTTTTGTTCATTAGAGGCGATTTCCTGCTTGTTATTTTCTTTGGTTTCCTCCAATTCTGCTACCTTATTTTCAGAGTCAGTGGCAGAAGCCCAAGCGGCATCCTCGCTTCCAGATTTGGTTGAAATTGCCTTCTCAATTTGAGTCAGGCGCTTGAAGTCACCATAGACTTGGTCAATCATAGTGCCAAGCTCTAAAATGATGTTGGCAGATTCTGGAGAAATAGTATGGATGTCAACTTGTTGGAGATTTTTTAGAGAGATGTGAGTGACATGATCCATCTGTAAGAGTGTGAAAAGGTCACCCTTAAAGATCTTATCTTTGATCTTCAGAAGGATATTGTCCTCAGGTTTGCTTGAAGGCTGATCTCCAGAGGCAGTCGAAGCACTAGGAGTTTTGTCAGAGGAACTTCCTCGATTGCCGAGAAGGATCTTTATGTATTTTCAAGGGTTGCTGACCTTCAAGGCATCGAGTTCCTTTTCATAAAGGCCTGCTCCATACACAGTTGAGGTTGCCTTGCCTTCAGTAGCAGCAGCAGTTGCTGGGGTAGTAGTAGCTTCGACAAGGGTTGGCTCATTATTAGGTCCTTTGTCAGCTTTAATCTCCCCACCTTCGTCTTCCTCTTCTTCATCTTCATCCATTTTGTCATCAACATTTTCATCACTGTGGCCATCAAGTTCAGACTGGTGCATTGTCTCATTATCATCTTCTTCCATCTCCTCCTCCCCTTCTGGATCAGCATTGTCAGTTCCAACAGTTTCGTCCACTGGGGAGCCTTCTTCATCGACCAAGGTTGTATCTTCATCCATGGCAACGGCTCTTGGATTTTTTGTTTCAGGATTCTGCTGACCATCGTCTTCCTCATGGTTGGAGCCATCTGTTTGAGACTGCTGGGTAGTAGTCTTTGTTGGCAAAGGGGGAGCTGTTTCAAAGCCAGGTTTGTTAATTTCATCTAATGAACTCATTCCAGAGCCCAAGTCAGAGGTGGGATGGTATGTAGGCTCACCTTGGCTATTCAGAAGAGTGGTTGGAGAAGGAGGATTATCCACCGGTGGTTTTGAACCACTTGCATCAGCTTGAATTAAATCAAGCAAATCAGAACAAAAGGAAACAAGGTAAATAAATTGGCACTTTAAAAAGTGATATGATAAGTTACCTTGACACCTTCAGCGTCAGGGCTAGAGTTATTACTTTCAGCATTATCTGCGGCTGGTTTAGAGGCAGCTCTAGAAGAGGCTTCTGCAACTCTAGTAGTGGTTGTCTTTTTGGAGACTTTGGCCATTTTAGGCTCAGATTGGCCACCAACAACATCTGTTTCTTGGCTTGGTTTCTTCCTCTTCTTTATCTTTAAGTCTTCAGGAGGGGATTGGTCATCATCCTCCGAATCGATGATAATTTGGGCAGTGCCCCTCTTTGACTTCCTCTGAGGTGTCAGAGGTGGTTTGCGGGAAGCCTGAAATAATGAGAAGCATTAAGGAAAAGAAAAACTAATCAACAAAAGGAAAAGGTGTGTGACGTACCTTGCTGCCTTCACCCTTTGCTTCGACCAATTGCTGAGGTATGTTCGTCTTGGGTACAGATGCAAAACAAACAAAGTTACCACAAGTCAGTAATGATAAAGTTCAAATGAAAGAACATAAAATCGAAGAATCCAAACCTTCATGTATTTCGGATTTGATGCGAACATCTTCGATACCGACATGAAGGTTTCCTTTGAAACTGTCTAGCGTATGCTTAGTCGGAACTACCCGCTGAGCCTTGGGTTTCGACTGCTGACGAAGGATCTTTATAGAATCTCCACAGATGAACCAATCTGGAAATGAAGGGGCAAGAACCACTTCAAAGTCAGCAGATGGCAGTCGAGGAGTCTTCGGAGGAAATAGTACGAAAGCCACTTCATAGCTTTTCTCAGGAGGAACGTATGAAGGAAGTTTCAAACTCTCCATTTTCTTTAAAAAAATTTCCTTCAGTGTAACTGCGGCTTCACGGACGGTTTGACTAATATCATCTGGTCGATAAACAGTTTCAAAGTACTTCAGGAAGGCTTGAATCTCTTTGATATGAATAAATTTACCTTTCTTGACCTTCTCCTGCACATCAACAAAAGCTTGGTCAATCAACTGAGCGAAGCTAGAGACATCAAGGAACTCTGCAGCATAATGCTTTGACCACCAGTCGTGGAACTCTTGGGTGCAGAGATGAGAGGGTTCAAAGTAGACAGGAGTTAAGAGTGATCGGTGAGCATGTCGAGCGAGGTGTGTCGAACTCTCTATGGCATCATAGATAGTGTGGGGAAGGACAACATGGACCTTCTTCTCGTACATGCACTTGGGTAGAGTCTGGACCAAACGAAATTGTCGAGAGACAAGATTTGGTTGGTAGGCCATCAGAGATGTTTGGCCCCTTAGCAGGATGAGTCAATGAACCATGAGTCGAGGGACCAGGAATGCCTCCTAGACACGCTTCGATTCTTCTTCATGCTTCTTAAACGAAGGGGGAAAGGGCCTGGTAAACCATTCAGGACCATATTTTCTTTCAGCAAAGGGCGCCATCCTTGGTGTAAATTCATAGCGCTTGGCAAACATCTTGACGAAGCCAGAGAAGGATGCCCTAAGCGTTTGCCCTTCTTCGTTTGGGGTTAGCTGCACCAGTCGAGTCCATTCGACTCGTCTCTCCTTAATTTCTGCAGCCTCTTCGTTTACAGTCCCTTTGTTAGGGAGGCTGGCTTCAAAAGTGGTATTAAGCCAAAGCTGGAGTAGCCAAAAGGGTCCTGATAGCAGGAGGTTCCCAGTGCTTTCTTGGTCTTTCAGGCGACCAACACCTTCACTTAAAGACTCATACAGACTGGCCAATATCATTCCATTTAGGAAAATTCCTCGATTAAGGTGCAATTGATTGGCCAGAGTTAGGTATTTCCTGGCCACCTGCAAAGATTTGGTGCAAAATACATAACGAGAAAGCCACATAGCCAGAAATGCTATGTACTCTTGATCTTCGACTGTGTTAGTTTGTTTTTCATGGTAATGATTCATGAAATGGGTGTAATTATGTTTGGTGGTTGAGAACCCTATGGTGTCTTGAGCATCTATTTCAGGGTCATAAACTAATCCATGTGGTTTTAGCCCCGTAATAGCGACTATGTCGAAGAGGGTGGGTGTCATCATCCCACAAGGGAGATGGAATGTATAATGGGTACTATCCCAAATATACAAAGACGATGCTAATAGAGTCGGACAGTAAGCGGGACCTGTCTTCGACATCATAATCAGGTCGTAAATCCCTAAATCCTTCCAAGTTTGTGCTTTGACTTTCTCTACTTTGGTCAACCAGTTCAAGTAGAGATCAACGTCCTTAAAATACGGGGTTGCTCTAAACAATTTAGACCCATCATTTAAGTACTTTAAATCTATGTTTGTTAGGGCTACATTGTCAAGGGGTTCAGATGTTACCTTAGCTTTGTCTTTCTGTCCTAAGGGTTTGGTTTTACGGTATGAAGGGAAGAAATCACTAATGGCTGCATAATCTACACCTAAAGAAGACAAAGGATCAGATAGAGCTAATGGTTTGCCAGAAACGATAACAGGAATCAGTACCTGGGATTTGTAAATATGCCTTTTTTCTTCCTTGAGAGGCTCAGGGATGAACTGTTGATTCTTCACCACTTTGGGTCCATTCAATGTAGCGAAGGGAGGAAGTAGTGGCATGTTCTTTGGCCCTTTGAACTTCTGGCTTTTCTTTGGGTCTTGAGTGATAGTGTTTGAGGATGCCATTGTTGAAAACTTGAAGAAAATGGGTTTACCGAAGGTGAAGAGTTGAAAGTTTTTGAGAGAGAAGAAAGTGTGTAGTGAATACTTTGGAGTTGGAAAAGTAAAAATAGTTTCTGAAGAAACTATTTATAAAGTATTTGGAAACACTAAAAGGTCATTAATCATCATTAAGGAGATAAAAGCTAGTAGGACACGTGTTGTACCCTAAATTTTTACCCTTAGATGTCATCCAGCTTTTGTGCATCTTAGGAACATCTCTGCATTTGTTTGAGCTAACCCATTATCTTGTAATTTGTTTATTTGTGTTCAAGTTAGGTTTACCTATCATCGTGAGGCTCCACAAGTTGTCTGAAGTAAGCCAAGTCAACAAAAGATCACCAGTGCAGGAACTTTGGAATTAGGGTTTTTTCCTGAAGAAATCATTAAGAGAAGTTTGAGCCTCAATCCCACTATGTCTCAGAATTAGGGCTTCTGTGACACCTATCGACCAACAGCTTCGAGTTTTCATCAAAATGATCTCCTAAACCCTAATTATCAATTCTATGGTTTACCAACATCCTCAAGAGTCTCCTAATACCTTTAGTCGGGAAGGAAGAAACAAACTCACAGGGTTTGACCTCGGTGCGCTCACAGTCAGAATTAGGGTTCGACTGAAACCCTAATCTTTTGGAATCGGGGACTAAATGAAGTATTATTGGTTTTAATCATCATATCCTATCTCATGAAGTATTCAAAACATCCATACCAAGTTTCATGAAGTTTCTTGCAAGATAAGTAGGGTTTTGGTCGCGAACGACTTCGTATACGACGTTTTTCCCCTAATAGCCCGATTTGAAATAACCATAACTCCTAAACCGTGCACTCAAATTAAACGACTCAAAGCTCATTGGAAAGCTCTCATCAAGATCTTTAATTCATTCCATATGACTTTTTGTCTAAAAATGCTTAGATTTTGAGTTATGGAGCTTACAAGACGTTTTGGCCAAACACTTAGAAAAATTTTCAGCACTTTTCACCACCTATTTTCCCAACTTTGACACGACTTTTCACCCCTTTCCATTTGGATTCAGGTCTTGCGTCCCAAATGAAAGTTGTAGGGCTTGTTGAGAGCTTTCCAACCATATGTGGAACATCTCAAGGGGATAAGCCAAACTCATGTTATGGTGCGTTGAAGTTAGGTGTATTAAAATGTCAAAACTTAATAACTTAGAAATTTTCCAGGATTTTTCCACCTTCTCATGTGCGCGACTTTATGGTCCATTTTCTCATTGCTACAAGACTCATCTCAAGAAACTTTCCACATGAGATTTAATCTATCAAATGTTCACTCTCCAAAGAATAAAAAACCGTGAGATTTGATGGGATAGTTATCAAGTTATAGCACACCAAAGATGGCATATTGAAACATGTGCACACTTGAGAAACTTCAGATTTTTTTTTAATCTCTTTATTACACCAAAAATTGTCACGATTCATGTCACATGTTTTAAACTCAATCCCAATCTGTCAAAATCACTCTACCTTGTACTAGCTTTCAAAGGGTTCAAAAGTCATTTCATTTGGTGCATTAAACCAAAAACTATCATGTGGCAAATCTCACCTCACCAATGCATGACTAACTGAAAAGCCTACACCATAGCTGCTGCTTCTGTCCCAAAGCATGCAAGAAAGGACAGATTTGCATGGCCAGCTTTTACTTGGCTCAAGAATGATTCAATGCGTGTAGTATCCATTACTGCATTTAAGACAGCAACACATCAGCTCACCTATAAAAGGAGCTTTGTTCTCCTTCATTAGGGAGGGGGGAAAATGAGACAAAAAGGAAAAAAACACTCTGGAATTTGTTTTCATTGAAAGAGCACGGGAGTTAGCTAGGAAGGAGAAGAAGTTCTTGCAACTTGCTTGGAAAAGAGGTAAGTTTCTTAAACTCCCTTTTTATCATACTTAACATTCACCATGCTGCCTCAATATCGTGTTTACATCCATATAGCATAAATGTTATTATGGCTTGAGTTTGTGCTAGGAATTTAAACGCACCCACGACTGTCTTAAGTGTTACACACGCTTTGCTTATGTTGAACTTGATAATATGATGTTGAGATGGACACCTATGACCACTGTTAAGCGTAATAATCATGATGTTCATCATGTGGAAATGTAGTCTTGAGAAATAGGCTGTTTTAGAGGTTTGTAAAGTCTATTCTAGATGTTAACGTGCTGTTCCTACATTGTTTTGAATGATGTTGTGCTACCTATTATGCATGTCAAAGCTTTCACATATTGTCTAGATTTTTGAGAGTCCCATGTATTGAGTCAAGTACTTGGTCATTTTGTTTTAAACTAAATCCATGCTATCAATATTTTGTTTTCTTGCTCTGAATGATAGTTGATTTGCGTC
The DNA here is from genome assembly GCA_022829125.1 of Lathyrus tuberosus. Lineage (NCBI taxonomy): Eukaryota > Viridiplantae > Streptophyta > Magnoliopsida > Fabales > Fabaceae > Lathyrus > Lathyrus tuberosus. The sequence continues at coordinate 4,976,554 of JALAZF010000306.1, read as the reverse complement.
ATGCTGTATATTTTGTACGTCCTAACAGTAATTTGCAATTATATTACCAAGTTTATTGGGTGTGCGTGTGAATTGTGTGCACTGATGTATTGGTAAATGGACGTAATAAAGTCGTAGTAATGCTGTCATTATATTTTCAAAAGGGGTTGTTTATAACAGTGTATGAAGCTGTGTGTGAATGTGTGACATCTCATATGTGTGCTTTATAATTGGTGTTTTCTGATATGCTGCAAATGTTGTATAAGTTATCCACATGTTAAATGTTCATATGATATAGAGATTATGTATTAATGTTATCTTGCTGTTGTATGTTGTATATAAGCTGACGATTGTATGTGCTTGTCGTATGTGTGTTTGTGTTGTAATGTTGAGCTGTATGTGCGTAGCTAGCGTGTGATGGAATGTATTGAGTTTCCTATGTGTTGTGCGTCTTGTAGAATGTTTGTTTGCTGCCATAGTATTTTCAAAGTGTTGTTGTCGTCATTGTCCTCGTTGTATTTACAGCTTCATATGTGCGTGTTTGCTGTCTCTGCATTTGTATCGGTTTGTCTGCATGTGTTATCCATCCTTTATGATTTGTGTTATGTGTCTTTTATAATATAGTATGGCACTACTGTTAATATCACGTCCTTGGAAATAAGTTCATTTTTTTTGACATTCTTCTATGGAGGTATTCTGTGTAGTTGTTGTTGGTGCTGTGTAATTGTTGTTGTTTGCATGAGAAAAGTCTTCAATGTCTACATGTGCGCATGGTGTGCTCTTTTGATTTTCATGAATTATTTAAGTTTATTTATTTATGGAAGCGAATGTTAAATGGATGAAACAGCCGTCCCAACGGTATCACATTTGCCTTTAAAGTACTAGAAACCATTGAGACGGGGGTTCGAATCCCCCTCGCCCCCAGTCTCTGGTTTTCTCATTTTTCTGCTCATCACTATTCATCCTGGGCCTGGGGCTTCTTTCCTATCCACACCCCCAGTCTTTGGGCCCAAATTGATTTTCATGTGTTAATAACTGAACCAACATCACTAAATACACCCCCTGCATTTTAATTTTAAATTTTAAATCTTTTCCCTTAAAACCTTTTATTTATTTTGCTTAACCAAAAAACTCTAAACTATTTTATTTTGTTATTTATTTTATCATTAATCAATATGTGACATATTTTTTAATTGATAATTTGCTAATCACTTTGTTAATTATAATTGTGATAATTGTCTTTTTAGCATGTTATTAATTCTTAAATTATCAATTTGTGTCTTAAATTTGCATTTTGCTAATTGTATGACTAATTGTTAATTTCTATGTGTTAACTATCCATGTGTAGTTAATTATAATTACCTTGTGTGTCAATTATCAATTTTAATTGCTTTGCCAATTAATTATCAATGGTTGTTTTCAAATATTAATATCAACTATGAGTATTCCCTTGACATGTCATATCATTAAATGGACTTGTTTAATTCTTAAGATAACCTATCCATGTTAATTTACCACATGCTCGATTTTTACATGAATATCATTCCTCTTTATCATCATCCTTTAATATCATTCTATATGTTTGTCTTCCTAAAGATTGAAGCATATTAATTGTCTCTTGAGATATCTTCTCTACATGTTTGTCTTCATAAAGATTTAAACATATGGATATCATTTTAATCATTCTACTTGAATCATATTCATCTTATCCATATCTCATCATGAAACATAGTGCCATCCTCATGCTTATGTTGTTTCCATTATATTATCTCATATCAAGGTTGTAACTTATTATGCCTTACCTTGACATTTTATAATGTATGTGTTTATCATATCTTACTTCTATCTGTATGTTTATTTACTACTGTCCAAACCTTTTCAAAACAATACCAAAAAATTCTCGATCCAACGTCGAGCCCATTTTCTACCCATGTAAGTCGATCACCTTCGGGTATCGCATTCAACCTTTTGGTCACAAGACACAAGTCTAGCATCACCTTGCTAGCACCATCGCCTAAACAACGTAACTTAATCGCATTAATATCCAAAGGAAAATCCCATGCATGATAACCATGTTATTGTGCATGGTGCATATCATTTGCATTCATAATCGTCACCCTAAGATAAGTCAATCAGGCAACTCAGGATAGATTTCCTAGGTTAGTCCCCCGCAACTTTGATTTCTTTAATCAAGTTCTAGCCTACCCAATTTTCCTAAACCTTTAAACACTTAGTATCTTAATGAAGAACTACAAGCGCTCTGATTCCCTCCTGACAGGATACGTAGGCATAAGATGCGATATCTTGTCGAGCACACTTAGGAATAAAATAAATCACCTATCCTTAAACCCTTAGCAAGACAGATAACAAATAACATAAATAATCAAGAGGTTCCTGTAGAGTACTACAGATATCTAGGATGCTAACACCTTCCCTAGGTATAACCAACCCCCGAACTTAGAATCTTAGTGCATTTGCATTGCATTGTGGGAATTCGGTTTTTTCTCCCTTCCTTTGGATAAATCAAAGACCGGTGGTGACATTAAAAATACGATACAAGTTAATCAATAATTTGTTATCCAATTTTCACCGCGACAGAAATGATTTTGGGGATCTGGTACTACCGGTGACGAAGGTTTTGTGGTTTCGGCGAGGTTGGTGGTTGTGATGGGATTTTGTGTTCCGGTTTTGAAGACGAAAGGTGGTTTCGTTTTCTTCTTCCTCTTCCGCGGAGGGTTCTGGGTAGTGGGTATTGGAAGGAACTTAAGGTTTGGTTTGAAGATCGAAGTATGGTTGGAGATGGAGTTGAAGTTGTTTGAAGAAGATTAAAGACGAGTTTTTTCGTGAATGAGGAAGGGATTCTGAGTTTTATGTTGTTGGGTGATCTGGAGAAGAACAGAAGGTGGGTTCTGGTGATGTTTAACATTTTTTGCTTTTTTTATTCGATCTCCCCCCCTGTTGTTGGTTGGTTTGGATTTTATTCTGGTGAAATTGAATTGGATTTTGGGATAAGTTTTGGCATGTTGTATCAGAGTTGTTTGTCTGGCGTGTGATCCTTGGGCATGGTAGACATTCTTGGAGTGTGATGAAGCATGGGTATCTTTTGTGTGTCGTGCTTGTTGGTCTGGCGTAGTTGGATTTTCGAAGTTTGGAGTTTGTTTTTGTTTGTTTCTTCTGAAGATACGCTGTCATGAAAGGATATTGCATCTTGGTTGTTGTGGAGATTGTAGGCGTGGGAGATTGTGCAGCAAGGATTGGCGTGGCGTGCTGGAAGGTGTTGTTTGGATCAGAGGGGATAAGATTTGTACAGATTTGGAGAGGAAAAAAAGAAAGAAAAAAAATGTTCTTTTTTAATTTGTTTTTCTGATTTTTTTTTTTGTTTTAATAATGATAACGAAAATGAAAATCCTAATAATAATAATAATAATAATATAGAAATAAAATGAAAATAACAATAACAATTTAATAATAAAAGGAGAAAATAGTAAAATAGAAAATGATAACAAAGAAGATTAATTTTAAACTAACCTAATCACAAAAAAAACAAAATTCTAGATAAAAACTTAAAGTCCTAAAAGTACTAGACAAAAATTACACAAAAATAGCGATGATCATGTTCGACAGACTATATGACTGCACATGCTAAGACAGATGACCAAAAAAAATGATATGACAAAAATCAGAGTATCTGAGGGTAAAATTTAGGGTGCAACAGTTGCCCCTATTTAAATATTTTTCACCGAATGACATGGAAAATGGGAATTATGGTGAAAGATATTTAAATATAGATAACCGAAAATTTTGTCCTTAGATACGCTGATATGCAATGATATGGAAAAAAACCAGTCTAAGATGCAGACATGTCATGAACTCTAGTATGATGATATGACGCCATAATAGTGCAAAAATGAAATCAACAATGAAAGCAAACACACACAGGTGGATAACACCGTGGGAAGGGTGAAGGTTAGCATCCCTGAGGTAAACTCACTGGGGATACAGCTAACCAACAACAGAGGCTTGCTGGGGGACCCCAAGGAAACACTGTGGGTAGAAAAACTGAGGAGAAACCCTACGAGTTCTTACTGGAGATAGGACACTGAAGGGGTGTTCTCCACTGGAGAAAGATCCAACTCCAGTGGGGATGAGACACATTCTTACTGGGCATGAAACCAGAAAGAAGACATGACCACCACAGGGGACCAGTTTGAAGTAAAAGGATTGACATCCTACAAAGATTTTCTGGGAATTTCCTATACTGAAGAGTTCAAACGGGATCTTCAAGAAAAGCCAGAGGTAAACTCTGCGTCAGATGATGAAAGGTGACTGGACCTCTTGGCTGTGAATGAGGTTAATGGACTCCGTTTATGGAGGATACCAACGATGACTGGACTTTCTTGACACGATTCAAGCAGGAACAAGACTTTAAGACAAGAGACAATGTTTGACACGATTCGAACAAGGACTCGGTTCAAGTTTGACACGATTCAAACAAGAACAGGATCTTAAAACAAGAGACAATGTTCGACACGATTCGATCAAGGACTCGGTTCCAGTTTGACACGAATCAAACAAGAACAGGATCTTAAAACAAGAGACAATGTTCGACACGATTCGAACAAGGACTCGGTTCAAGTTTGACACGATTCAAACAAGAACAAGATCTTAAAACAAGAGACAATGTTCGACACGATTCGAACAAGGACTCGGTTCAAGTTTGACACGATTCAAACAAGAACAAGTTGAAATAAAAGCCTAAGGTGACTCGATTCAAACCAAAGACGATGCCAACGATAATTGGACTTTGGGGTTCAAGCTTGACATGATTCAAGCAGGAACAAGATCTTAAGACAAGAGACAATGTTGGACACGATTCGAACAAGGACTCAGTTCAAGTTTGACACGATTCAAACAAGAACAAGCTAAAATAAAAGCCTAAGGTGACTCGATTCAAACCAAAGACAATGCCAACGATAATTGGACTTTGGGTTCAAGCTTGACATTATTCAAGCAGGAACAAGATCTTAAGACAAGAGACAATGTTCGACACGATTCGAATAAGGACTCAGTTCAAGTTTGACACGATTCAAACAAGAACAAGATCATAAAACAAGAGACAATGTTCGACACGATTCGAACAAGGACTCGGTTCAAGTTTAACACGATTCAAACAAGAACAAGATCATAAAACAAGAGACAATGTCCGACACGATTCGAACAAGGACTCGGTTCAAGTTTGACGCGATTCAAACAAGAACAAGATCTTACAACAAGAGACAATGTCCGACACGATTCGAACAAGGACTCGGTTCAAGTTTAACATGATTCAAACAAGAACAAGATCATAAAACAAGAGACAATGTTCGACACGATTCGAACAAGGACTCAGTTCAGGTTTGACACGATTCAAACAAGAACAAGATCTTAAAAGCCTAAGGTGACTCGATTCAAACCAAAGACGGTGCCAATGATAATTGGACTTTGGGTTCAAGCTTGACACGATTCAAGCAGGAACAAGATCTTAAGACAAGAGACAATGTTCGACACGATTCGAACAAGGACTCGGTTCAAGTTTAACACGATTCAAACAAGAACAAGATCATAAAACAAGAGACAATGTCCGACACGATTCGAACAAGGACTCGGTTCAAGTTTGACGCGATTCAAACAAGAACAAGATCTTACAACAAGAGACAATGTCCGACACGATTCGAACAAGGACTCGGTTCAAGTTTAACATGATTCAAACAAGAACAAGATCATAAAACAAGAGACAATGTTCGACACGATTCGAACAAGGACTCAGTTCAGGTTTGACACGATTCAAACAAGAACAAGATCTTAAAAGCCTAAGGTGACTCGATTCAAACCAAAGACGGTGCCAATGATAATTGGACTTTGGGTTCAAGCTTGACACGATTCAAGCAGGAACAAGATCTTAAGACAAGAGACAATGTTCGACACGATTCGAACAAGGACTCGGTTCAAGTTTGACACGATTCAAGCAAGAACAAGATGAAATAAGAGACAATGTTCGACACGATTCGAACAAGGACTCGGTTCAAGTTTGACACGATTCAAACAAGAACAAGTTGAAATAAAAAAAACCTAAGGTGACTCGATTCAAACCAAAGACGATGCCAACGATAATTGGACTTTAGGTTCAAGCTTGACACGATTCAAGCAAGAACGGGATTTTAAAACAAGAGACAGTGTTCGACACGATTCGAACAAGGACTTGGTTCAGGTTTGACACGATTCAAAAAAGAACAAGACTCTACAACAAGAGACCATGTTCGACACGATTCGAACAAGGACTCAGTTCAAGTTTGACACGATTCAAACGAGAACGAGATCTTACAACAAGAGACAATGTTCGACACGATTCGAACAAGGGCTCGGTTCAAGTTTGACACGATTCAAACAAGAACATGGATCTAAAAGCCTAAGGTGACTCGATTCAAACCAAAGACAGTGCCAACGATGATTGGACTTTAGGTTCAAGCTTGACACGATTCAAGCAGGAACGACTTTAAACAACAGGAAAGATGCCAGCGATGACTGGACTTAAGGTTAGACTTCTTGGGGGGTAAAATAAATATCCACTGCAAACCGAAGTAGCCTAAAATGAAGTTGTAATTGGAGATTCCAGAACTGAGGTCACCCATGGGATAAAATAAATTTCCACTTCATTGGGGGAAGCTCGAATCAAAGTTGCGAACTAAAGATGTCAGAGTTGAGACTTCGTGGGGATGAAATAAACATCCACTTCGCTGGGGAAGGTTGGAGCCAAAGAGATTTGTTGGGAATCCTTAGGTCACCAACTGGGGAATTCTCGCATCAAACCCACCATAACCGCTGAAGTAGAGAGTCACCAGGGAATGGTTGTGATCGCTGTAGTAGAGACTTGGTGGGGAATCATCACACCACTTGAGACAGAAATTCAAAGTAGTTCTGCATTGGGAGTCGCCATTTCAAACAACAGTTGTTGTGAATGGATGAAATAATCTTTGATTCTCAAATGCCCCAGATTGCCTGCTTCGTACAACAAAGTCCCCTGGCGGAGTCGCCATCTGTCGCTACAAGAGAACAAGCTTTTCCAAGAGAATGCCACTTGTTGTTGAGTATGAATTCCAAAGAGATGTTGATATTACAACACTACTGGAGGAATAATTGTCTTCGATGGGGATCTGTAAGAGATTCTTCCTGCAAGACACGGTGCAAAATAAATGCACTTGAAAATGGGTTCAGAAACCACTCCTGCCAGGGACCACAGTTCAATCTAGGAACAAGCTAGAAAGAAACGACCAACCAAAACTCCAATTGAGGAATGAACTCAAATGGGGATATATCTTATCCACATGTGGAAAAGATAACTGGACCAACCGTCATCCACGAGAATAAAACTCCGTGGGGATTTCAGAAAAGATGGGCACTTTATGCCTAGGGCTGACAACTCTATTGGAGAGAATAGACACACCCAGTCACTTGGGGATAAACGCCAAAGTGAACAACACAGGTAAACACCGGAAACATGTAGCAAAATGATAATATGCTATGCATATGAGTGCTTATGCCATGCTTAAGCTTATGCTGACAAAACAGATAAGAAGCGAGACTGGAGATGAAATAAACACCTTGACAAGGATACCCAGCCAAACTCATCAGATTGGACCGTTACTGGGGATGAACTTGCAGATGAAGCAGCTCTACTTCGAGGTTATGACCTTCTCTGGGGAAAGAGTACTCCGCGTGGTATAGCATCTTGACTTCACTAGGATTGTCATCGTGAGCTTGATTTCTTCACTGGAGATAAGAGATCCATTGATAATTGCCAAGATTAGCTGAAGAGACAACTTTTGGGGAGCTAGCAGAGATGCCACAAAAGCTGAATAATTCTGCATGACTCATCTGCCCCCAAGTACATGGTCTGTCGAAAGAATACATCAAGAGGATTTTACAGAAGAATTGGCATACAATGTGTTTCAATATCTTCAAACTCTTGGAGAGATTTACCGTAACTGCCCCTGATTGACAGCTTTGCACGATAGAGCCCGTTAACTAGTTATGTGTCTTGATCGACACTCCAGGTTGAAGCTGAGAGGTTGCTTGGATTCCACTGGTGAAAATCATTATTCAAAGCCTAAGAGGAGGCTGGATTCCGCTTGGGGAAATCACTATACAAAGCCTAAGAAGAGGCTGGATTCCACTTTGGGAAATCGCTATACAAAGCCTAAGAAGAGGCTGGATTCCACTTTAGGAAATCACTATACAAAGCCTAAGAGAAGGCTATCTGTTGACTGACTGACTCCGCCTGGGAAAATCCTTATACCAAGCCTAAGAGGAGGCTGTCTGATAGTTTATACTCATCCCGGAGTGTAGATCATTATACAAAGCCTAAGAGGAGGCTAGATTCCACTTTAGGAAATCACTATACAAAGCCTAAGAGAAGACTATCTGTTGACTGACTGACTCCGCCTGGGAAAATCCTTATACCAAGCCTAAGAGGAGGCTGTCTGATAGTTTATACTCATCCCGGAGTGTAGATCATTATACAAAGCCTAAGAGGAGGCTATCTGTTAGTTTATACTCGTCAGGGAGTGTAGATCATTATACAAAGCCTAAGAGGAGGCTATCTGTTAGTTTATACTCGTCAGGGAGTGTAGATCATTATACAAAGCCTAAGAGGAGGCTATCTGATAGTTTATACTCGTCACGGAGTGTCTTGTACAAAGCCTAGATTAATAGTGTCTGCACAACAAAGTCCTTGAACCTGTACTTCGGACTGGTCGTTGGCGACTGGGGAACAAACTTGCCCCTGTCAGTTTGGTTGATCTGTGAAGAAGATGTCCCAAACTAGTTGTTTTCTCAGAGGTTTGCAGATTCTCGACTTGACTACTTCTGATTAACTGGTCCTGTGAGGATAAGTCGCCAAGAGGATTTTACAGAAGAATTGAAATGCCAGGTGCCTCAATATCTTCAAACTCTTGAAAAGGTCCATAAGTCTTGACATAACTGCCCCAGTTCAACTGCATTCGCAATACAAAGTCCTTTAAACTGTGGTAGAAACAACTGGGGAACAAACCTGCCCCGAACTGATGGGTCATTGGAGTCCAAACTTGTCATAAAACGATCTCAAGAAGGCTTGCCCCAATATTCTGAACCTTGAAGAGCTCTGCCCCCGATTCAACAACTCTTGAAACGATGGATTGACAGAACCTTCTGCTTAGTTCCCCCTGGATTGAGCTTCCTTTACCAAATCAAATTCCCTAGCTGACTGCATTTGTCGGGATTCCTTTGATGTTGAATCATTCCACAAACAAGTGTTGTTCATTTAAAATTGGCAATTTCAGTGTAAAAATTTATGCAAGCTTTTGAAATAAAGTTTTATTGATGAAACACGCACAGTGGAATGATTAAGTAATCAAAAACAAAGTGGGTCTGGTCATTTACCGGACGACAGATGAAGTGATCAACACACACAACTAGCAAAGATCATTAGGAGTCAGGTTAATCAACCTCATTGTAATATGCTTTCGAAACAACCCTACCTCAATTAGGTCTTTTAATGGTTGTAACGTGGTCTGGTTCACGGTTTAGGAAACAAAAGATAAAGGCTCAAAATTTATTTGTACCCACCCATTCTTCGTGATGAACTCCAATCCTATGCTCAGTTAACTTAGGCTATACATTCGAGTTCCTCTTGGTTAGGAATGAATTGATGATAATTGATGATGATTCGGACACCTAGATAGTCATTGCTCCCTTGCAGAATTTGGTTGTCTTTTGTTATCTTTGCTGAGGTTATGACCTCCTTTTTTGGTTGAGGTCACGATACCTCCTCTTTTGATTTGGTTGAGGTCACGATACCTCTTCTTTTGATTTGGTTGAGGTTATGATACCTCCACTTATTTTTGATTGAGGCCTTGAAAATTCCATTTTGGCTATTGTACAAGTTCTTTTTGTATAAGGCAAAGTTCTGGGCCTCCCATCTTTCTTGGCTTTTGCCTTGAAAGGGACTCGGCTCATCCTCTGATTAAGGATTTTACAACTATCCTTCCTTATTGTTGCTTGGATGAACAACTTGTACAACGCTAACTCATTTGATTTGGGAGAGTTGACTGGTGTCTTGCATGAAGCGCTTGCGTTCGAATGCGTAACCAAGTTAAACTGAGAAACTACCTTGCCCCAAGGTTAAAATTGAGGGTTTTTTTTTTTTTTTTATTTTGGAAAAGAAAACTCCTACTTCAAGGCTCAAGGGGGTTAACGAGGGATTATCTTCCTTATTTCTCCAGTGTTTGGGAATTGAAACAATGCCTTACATCCTCGGCAAGGTTTAATCGAAAGCATACTACAACAATTATGAATAGCATTTTCGTCACCCTCCCCAATCTTTGCTTAAACAAACAGTTTGATAAGTGGAAAGAAAGAAAACGAATTTGCTCTTTTTGTTTTGCTTTTTTTTTTTGTTCTTTTTTTTTCAAACATAAAAAAAGTAAATGAGTGAAACGAATGGACTTAATCAAAAGATGCACAAACATTTCATTAACATTTCCAATTTGAAAATACAACAATGCTTATAAGTGAAAATAGATTCAAACATGCAAAGAAAACACAACAACATACTGAAACAGCCAGAAGATGGTCAATTTCAGGGGACTGGAGATTCCTTCTCGATCTGCCAAGCTGAGATAGTCATCTTCAGAGTTGATTGTCGAGATCCACTTGAAAATCATCTTCACATATATTCTCAAGAATTTCTTCCACTTCAGAGTCTGATGATCCTGACTGATTAGGCGACAGTTTGCTGATTTGGACGCCTTGAGGCGTGAACAAGAACATATCAGAGTCAAACAAAATCTGAACCTGGCTTCTGAGTACCCTAAGTCTTCAGATGAATGCCTCTGTGTCCCAGTATGATGGTCACCACGGGCGAGTCTGGAAAAGACAACTTCAAGAGCTGCTTCAGGTCCACTGATGGCTTCAGGAAGCCGACTGAGTTACAGACAAAGGACGGACAGGACTCAAGGCTGAGAAATGCAGATGCAATGCAAATGACATGCAATGAGAATGCAATGCTAATGCAAGCCAAATGGTTTCAAGGAACTCAAAAGCAAGTTGCAAACATTTTTGGAAACTGAAGAGTTTTGTTTTTTTTTTTTTTTTTAAATCCGTGATCTCTAAGGATCTTCGCAAAGAAGAGAACGTCTAAGTTCCTTGAAAACATTAATGGATGCGATGAGATGTATGCAATGCACAAACACGGGTACACCAAAAACACAGATATATACACGCACAAAAGCACACAAGCACAAACATATGTACATTGGTATTCACGGATATGCACACACAGACAAGAGGTGACCTAGGTTTGAAGGTCACAGGCATGGAGCCAAGGTCTACCCATCCCATAAGGTAGTGTGGTTTCAAAATGTACCTGCCGAACGGGTTCTACAAAGTTCCCAGAGTCTACAATCCATCTTTCGGATATTATCGACTTCTCAAATTACTCGGTTAGTCAATAATATTCTCAAGAGAATCTCGTCTGAGTGTAGTATCGCGTAGCAACTATCGCAGAAATAGACTCCTCCGTGGTCCCCGCACTACGTCCTAATAGGCCAAGTTGGGTTAAAGGTGCTACGGTCCTCAGTCTTAAGGGTTCTTGGTCGAAGTTAATACCGTTTTCACGAATGAACTCGTTCAAACAATATTAAGTTCAAAAGAACCTAAACTGAGCGATGATTTTCTCAATTCGACTTTTCAGGAATCGACTCCGTCAAAGTACCCTTGACCATATCATCTCCTATATTTCACTCAAGTCCGGGTCTAGGACTCTCACCACTCAATAATGGCACCCTGCACACAGAAAATTACGGCACAGACAGAGATATATACAAATATATACAGATATATACATGCAAATATGACATACAACCAAATATACAAGTAGAATAAAGTTGTTTTTGAAGTTTGATTATGAAAATCCGCTTGACGTTGGATCAAGGGTTTATTTGTTATGAAAAGAGTTTTGTTTGAAAACGTGAAAACAAAATAGGCTTAACCCTCTTAGGAAAGGACCAGCATAGGTCTAACTTTCCTTTACTCTTATCCCCAGTGAAGTCGCCATTTCTGTTGCGGTGAAAATTGGATAACAAGATATTAATTAACTTGCATCATATTTCTTTTACAACCGACTTTGATTTATCCAAAGGAAAGGTTCAAGATCGTTAGAAAAACCTAAAGGGGAGAGATCTAAAGTTCGGGGGTTGGTTACGACTAGGGAAGGTATTAGCACCCTAAACGTCCGTAGTACTCTACGGGAGCCTTTTGTTTCACTATGCTTTTCTTATTTTTTATGTTTTTGCTTGCTAAGGTTATCTGTACTAAGGTAAGGACCTAAGAGTATGTACACTAAGTTTTGCTCGCCAAGACGTCGCATCTTGTGCCTACGTATCTGACTAAGGAATCAGAGCAACCGTAGTTCACCTAACTAAGGGTGAAAGAAAAACATTGACTATGGCCAACGTTCCAAAGGGAATGAGCATAAGCTCACATAGAGTTCACGATAACTCTCTAAGTCTACGTTATGAATGGAGAAAGTGAATTCTCATGATAGTGAGAACCACACAGAGTTCGCGATAACTCTGTAAGTCTGAGTAAAAGGTAAAGTGAGTTCTCATGATAGTGAGAATCACATGGGTTCATGATAACGCCATCCTATTACTAAACTGATGGAAACGGCTCTTATGAGGCCAAGGGTGAAATGGGAATGGTTTGTGACTTAGGAGTCAAAGTAGAGATCTTTTCTTTGGAAGGAGGGTCAAATGTGAACAAGAATGAATATGATATGGTAATGATCAAAACATCAAAATCAAATGATAATAAATCAAAGAATGAAAGTGTCCACATAATACCGTGTTAAAAGACAACGTCAGGCAAACATATATACATGCAAAAAAATGCATCAACGTAAGTGAGCAAGAAATAGAGATCTGACCAGAATAGTGTATAAATATTTCCCATTGATGGGCCACTGACCAGTCAAGTGAAAATCCGAAAACCAGAATACCAACTCCAAGAGCATAGGGTAAAAATCCTAAATCTAAGTCCTCAGTCCAACACAATAATAACCACAGTCCGGTCAATTGAGTCTTTTAGGGTTTCGATATTTATTAGTGTGTTTTATACGAACAAATGAAGTGAACGATATACACAGGATATAAATATGAACAGTGATAATATTTACAAGGATAATAATCAATCGTAAAGAATAAATCCAGATATGTATATATTGACTGAAAGTAAATTTAGTGATTTGTTGATTAATTTAATGGATCGATGTATTGGGTCCAATGTAGTAATGATCCGTCGTAATACGGTCTATGAGGAAGACCATACTATAGGAGGATGCACAATTTGATATGTGTGTTAAGACACAATAGAGAAGTGATATAGAAGATCATTCTCCGATGAAATCGTGTCACACGAAAAGAAAAGGTGGAGACCTCGTCTTGAGTCACAAACTCTCGTTGATTAGTCGAAGGTAACCTATCACGATCTCAAAGTATAGAAAGCGATCTCGATGATCACTCACTACAGATTTGAAATAATGAAGGTTCGTCGCTTCGCTAACAACGTTTGTGGATAGAAAGACTTTCATCGGTCTAAAGATGAAGATGAAGATGAAAGAAAATACCTCTGAAGTAGAAATAATGTCGGTCTCGTCTTAATCTTGGTTCAATCGAGAAGTCGATAGCCTTGATACTTAACTTTCATTAACCGATAGAAAAGAGAAGTGGCCTCATATATATCATGACTTTTAGTAATTTGAGTAAATCGACTAAGTCATGAGTTTTGTGATATCATCGGCCCAAAACAAAAGAAGAAGTGGGCTTGAAATGAAATAAAATTTGCCTCTTCTAAATAAAAATTTAGATCCTCATTGACCGATAAAAAATAAAATAAAATGAGATAGAAATGAAACATAAAGTCGGTCTAGTTTAAATTAAGATTTTAAATTGATAAAATCGATAATCTTTAATTAAACTCTCATCGACCAACAAAAAAGAAAATACGCCTCATATTCATCACAATTTATTGATTCAAGTACATCAACGAAAATTATGACTTTGTTATATCATAGGCCCCAAAAATCAACAAAATATTTGCAAAACCACTAATTGAAAGTTTTTTATCAAAGGTTTTAACAAGAATGTCACCAAAAATTTCTCAACAAAAGATTTAGAAACTAAAATGTTAACAAGAAGTTTTTGACAAAAAGTTTGAACTAAAATATTAGTAACGTATTTTATACGAGGAAATTAATAAACGTAATTAGTAAAACGATATTAATAAAATGATAACAAAAGATTTTAAGAAAAAACTAACACCAATCTAAATTTAAAGAAAAAAAAAAAAGGCAAGGGCGCATGACTTGAATAAAGAAAATGGGGCTCAAAGCCCAGCTGCCAGCCCGTCAGAAACACCAGGTAAAACGGGTCGGGCATGAACAGAATGGGTCGGTTCGCCCAATACATTTACTCAACACTAACCCTAAAACAAAGAAATGAGAGACGGCTACTGAACCACACACAGACACACTCTCAGTAAACCCAAATTTCGCTTCTTCCATCTAAACCGTGTTCAAATGTCTCGAACCTCTCTCAATCTCAAACTCTGTTTCTCTCAATCAAAACTCTTTCTCCCTGTTCTCACGGCGGCGCGATTAGAAGCTTTGTGCGCGCAAGGTCGTTGTTGCCGGTGACGAAGGTTTTGTGGTTTCGGCGAGGTTGGTGGTTGTGATGGGATTTTGTGTTCCGGTTTTGAAGACGAAAGGTGGTTTCGTTTTCTTCTTCCTCTTCCGCGGAGGGTTCTGGGTAGTGGGTATTGGAAGGAACTTAAGGTTTGGTTTGAAGATCGAAGTATGGTTGGAGATGGAGTTGAAGTTGTTTGAAGAAGATTAAAGACGAGTTTTTTCGTGAATGAGGAAGGGATTCTGAGTTTTATGTTGTTGGGTGATCTGGAGAAGAACAGAAGGTGGGTTCTGGTGATGTTTAACATTTTTTGCTTTTTTTATTCGATCTCCCCCCCTGTTGTTGGTTGGTTTGGATTTTATTCTGGTGAAATTGAATTGGATTTTGGGATAAGTTTTGGCATGTTGTATCAGAGTTGTTTGTCTGGCGTGTGATCCTTGGGCATGGTAGACATTCTTGGAGTGTGATGAAGCATGGGTATCTTTTGTGTGTCGTGCTTGTTGGTCTGGCGTAGTTGGATTTTCGAAGTTTGGAGTTTGTTTTTGTTTGTTTCTTCTGAAGATACGCTGTCATGAAAGGATATTGCATCTTGGTTGTTGTGGAGATTGTAGGCGTGGGAGATTGTGAAGCAAGGATTGGCGTGGCGTGCTGGAAGGTGTTGTTTGGATCAGAGGGGATAAGATTTGTACAGATTTGGAGAGGAAAAAAAGAAAGAAAAAAAATGTTCTTTTTTAATTTGTTTTTCTGATTTTTTTTTTTGTTTTAATAATGATAACGAAAATGAAAATCCTAATAATAATAATAATAATAATATAGAAATAAAATGAAAATAACAATAACAATTTAATAATAAAAGGAGAAAATAGTAAAATAGAAAATGATAACAAAGAAGATTAATTTTAAACTAACCTAATCACAAAAAAAACAAAATTCTAGATAAAAACTTAAAGTCCTAAAAGTACTAGACAAAAATTACACAAAAATAGCGATGATCATGTTCGACAGACTATATGACTGCACATGCTAAGACAGATGACCAAAAAAAATGATATGACAAAAATCAGAGTATCTGAGGGTAAAATTTAGGGTGCAACAGTTATTTCTGTCGCGGTGAAAATTGGATAACAAATTATTAATTAACTTGTATCGTATTTTTAATGTCACCACCGGTCTTTGATTTATCCAAAGGAAGGGAGAAAAAACCGAATTCCCACAATGCAATGCAAATGCACTAAGATTCTAAGTTCGGGGGTTGGTTATACCTAGGGAAGGTGTTAGCATCCTAGATATCTGTAGTACTCTACAGGAACCTCTTGATTATTTATGTTATTTGTTATCTGTCTTGCTAAGGGTTTAAGGATAGGTGATTTATTTTATTCCTAAGTGTGCTCGACAAGATATCGCATCTTATGCCTACATATCCTGTCAGGAGGGAATCAGAGCGCTTGTAGTTCTTCATTAAGATACTAAGTGTTTAAAGGTTTAGGAAAATTGGGTAGGCTAGAACTTGATTAAAGAAATCAAAGTTGCGGGGGACTAACCTAGGAAATCTATCCTGAGTTGCCTGATTGACTTATCTTAGGGTGACGATTATGAATGCAAATGATATGCACCATGCACAATAACATGGTTATCATGCATGGGATTTTCCTTTGGATATTAATGCGATTAAGTTACGTTGTTTAGGCGATGGTGCTAGCAAGGTGATGCTAGACTTGTGTCTTGTGACCAAAAGGTTGAATGCGATACCCGAAGGTGATCGACTTACATGGGTAGAAAATGGGCTCGACGTTGGATCGAGAATTTTTTGGTATTGTTTTGAAAAGGTTTGGACAGTAGTAAATAAACATACAGATAGAAGTAAGATATGATAAACACATACATTATAAAATGTCAAGGTAAGGCATAATAAGTTACAACCTTGATATGAGATAATATAATGGAAACAACATAAGCATGAGGATGGCACTATGTTTCATGATGAGATATGGATAAGATGAATATGATTCAAGTAGAATGATTAAAATGATATCCATATGTTTAAATCTTTATGAAGACAAACATGTAGAGAAGATATCTCAAGAGACAATTAATATGCTTCAATCTTTAGGAAGACAAACATATAGAATGATATTAAAGGATGATGATAAAGAGGAATGATATTCATGTAAAAATCGAGCATGTGGTAAATTAACATGGATATGTTATCTTAAGAATTAAACAAGTCCATTTAATGATATGACATGTCAAGGGAATACTCATAGTTGATATTAATATTTGAAAACAACCATTGATAATTAATTGGCAAAGCAATTAAAATTGATAATTGACACACAAGGTAATTATAATTAACTACACATGGATAGTTAACACATAGAAATTAACAATTAGTCATACAATTAGCAAAATGCAAATTTAAGACACAAATTGATAATTTAAGAATTAATAACATGCTAAAAAGACAATTATCACAATTATAATTAACAAAGTGATTAGCAAATTATCAATTAAAAAATATGTCACATATTGATTAATGATAAAATAAATAACAAAATAAAATAGTTTAGAGTTTTTTGGTTAAGCAAAATAAATAAAAGGTTTTAAGGGAAAAGATTTAAAATTTAAAATTAAAATGCAGGGGGTGTATTTAGTGATGTTGGTTCAGTTATTAACACATGAAAATCAATTTGGGCCCAAAGACTGGGGGTGTGGATAGGAAAGAAGCCCCAGGCCCAGGATGAATAGTGATGAGCAGAAAAATGAGAAAACCAGAGACTGGGGGCGAGGGGGATTCGAACCCCCGTCTCAATGGTTTCTAGTACTTTAAAGGCAAATGTGATACCGTTGGGACGGCTGTTTCATCCATTTAACATTCGCTTCCATAAATAAATAAACTTAAATAATTCATGAAAATCAAAAGAGCACACCATGCGCACATGTAGACATTGAAGACTTTTCTCATGCAAACAACAACAATTACACAGCACCAACAACAACTACACAGAATACCTCCATAGAAGAATGTCAAAAAAAACGAACTTATTTCCAAGGACGTGATATTAACAGTAGTGCCATACTATATTATAAAAGACACATAACACAAATCATAAAGGATGGATAACACATGCAGACAAACCGATACAAATGCAGAGACAGCAAACACGCACATATGAAGCTGTAAATACAACGAGGACAATGACGACAACAACACTTTGAAAATACTATGGCAGCAAACAAACATTCTACAAGACGCACAGCACATAGGAAACTCAATACATTCCATCACACGCTAGCTACGCACATACAGCTCAACATTACAACACAAACACACATACGACAAGCACATACAATCGTCAGCTTATATACAACATACAACAGCAAGATAACATTAATACATAATCTCTATATCATATGAACATTTAACATGTGGATAACTTATACAACATTTGCAGCATATCAGAAAACACCAATTATAAAGCACACATATGAGATGTCACACATTCACACACAGCTTCATACACTGTTATAAACAACCCCTTTTGAAAATATAATGACAGCATTACTACGACTTTATTACGTCCATTTACCAATACATCAGTGCACACAATTCACACGCACACCCAATAAACTTGGTAATATAATTGCAAATTACTGTTAGGACGTACAAAATATACAGCATGACGCAAATCAACTATCATTCAGAGCAAGAAAACAAAATATTGATAGCATGGATTTAGTTTAAAACAAAATGACCAAGTACTTGACTCAATACATGGGACTCTCAAAAATCTAGACAATATGTGAAAGCTTTGACATGCATAATAGGTAGCACAACATCATTCAAAACAATGTAGGAACAGCACGTTAACATCTAGAATAGACTTTACAAACCTCTAAAACAGCCTATTTCTCAAGACTACATTTCCACATGATGAACATCATGATTATTACGCTTAACAGTGGTCATAGGTGTCCATCTCAACATCATATTATCAAGTTCAACATAAGCAAAGCGTGTGTAACACTTAAGACAGTCGTGGGTGCGTTTAAATTCCTAGCACAAACTCAAGCCATAATAACATTTATGCTATATGGATGTAAACACGATATTGAGGCAGCATGGTGAATGTTAAGTATGATAAAAAGGGAGTTTAAGAAACTTACCTCTTTTCCAAGCAAGTTGCAAGAACTTCTTCTCCTTCCTAGCTAACTCCCGTGCTCTTTCAATGAAAACAAATTCCAGAGTGTTTTTTTCCTTTTTGTCTCATTTTCCCCCCTCCCTAATGAAGGAGAACAAAGCTCCTTTTATAGGTGAGCTGATGTGTTGCTGTCTTAAATGCAGTAATGGATACTACACGCATTGAATCATTCTTGAGCCAAGTAAAAGCTGGCCATGCAAATCTGTCCTTTCTTGCATGCTTTGGGACAGAAGCAGCAGCTATGGTGTAGGCTTTTCAGTTAGTCATGCATTGGTGAGGTGAGATTTGCCACATGATAGTTTTTGGTTTAATGCACCAAATGAAATGACTTTTGAACCCTTTGAAAGCTAGTACAAGGTAGAGTGATTTTGACAGATTGGGATTGAGTTTAAAACATGTGACATGAATCGTGACAATTTTTGGTGTAATAAAGAGATTAAAAAAAAATCTGAAGTTTCTCAAGTGTGCACATGTTTCAATATGCCATCTTTGGTGTGCTATAACTTGATAACTATCCCATCAAATCTCACGGTTTTTTATTCTTTGGAGAGTGAACATTTGATAGATTAAATCTCATGTGGAAAGTTTCTTGAGATGAGTCTTGTAGCAATGAGAAAATGGACCATAAAGTCGCGCACATGAGAAGGTGGAAAAATCCTGGAAAATTTCTAAGTTATTAAGTTTTGACATTTTAATACACCTAACTTCAACGCACCATAACATGAGTTTGGCTTATCCCCTTGAGATGTTCCACATATGGTTGGAAAGCTCTCAACAAGCCCTACAACTTTCATTTGGGACGCAAGACCTGAATCCAAATGGAAAGGGGTGAAAAGTCGTGTCAAAGTTGGGAAAATAGGTGGTGAAAAGTGCTGAAAATTTTTCTAAGTGTTTGGCCAAAACGTCTTGTAAGCTCCATAACTCAAAATCTAAGCATTTTTAGACAAAAAGTCATATGGAATGAATTAAAGATCTTGATGAGAGCTTTCCAATGAGCTTTGAGTCGTTTAATTTGAGTGCACGGTTTAGGAGTTATGGTTATTTCAAATCGGGCTATTAGGGGAAAAACGTCGTATACGAAGTCGTTCGCGACCAAAACCCTACTTATCTTGCAAGAAACTTCATGAAACTTGGTATGGATGTTTTGAATACTTCATGAGATAGGATATGATGATTAAAACCAATAATACTTCATTTAGTCCCCGATTCCAAAAGATTAGGGTTTCAGTCGAACCCTAATTCTGACTGTGAGCGCACCGAGGTCAAACCCTGTGAGTTTGTTTCTTCCTTCCCGACTAAAGGTATTAGGAGACTCTTGAGGATGTTGGTAAACCATAGAATTGATAATTAGGGTTTAGGAGATCATTTTGATGAAAACTCGAAGCTGTTGGTCGATAGGTGTCACAGAAGCCCTAATTCTGAGACATAGTGGGATTGAGGCTCAAACTTCTCTTAATGATTTCTTCAGGAAAAAACCCTAATTCCAAAGTTCCTGCACTGGTGATCTTTTGTTGACTTGGCTTACTTCAGACAACTTGTGGAGCCTCACGATGATAGGTAAACCTAACTTGAACACAAATAAACAAATTACAAGATAATGGGTTAGCTCAAACAAATGCAGAGATGTTCCTAAGATGCACAAAAGCTGGATGACATCTAAGGGTAAAAATTTAGGGTACAACAGTTGCCCCTATTTAAATAGCTTCACCGGAGGGCACGAGGAACGGAGATTCCGGAGGCATCAAGGTGAAAGGTATTTAAATATAGCAAACCAAAAATTTTGCCCTTAGATGGAATGCGAATGCTAAGGACACGCTACGGACATGCAAATGCTGACATGCCATGACTTCTAAAATGGTGATATGATGCCAGGAATGCAAAGGATGCAGACGAACAAGACACCAAGGACCACAGTAAGCAAACACGCCAGAAAAGCTTCGCTGGGGAAAGACGGAAACTAGTATCCTCAAGCAAAGACTCACTGGGGATACTGGTCAACCAGCAAGAAGACTCACCGGGGAAAACCCGAGGAAACAACTGGGAAAAACTAAAAGACAATCTCCACTGGGGGAGAGATCCAAGGAGATAGATTTCACGGGGAAGGAAACAAAACCACGCTCTTCCTGGGCATGAAACCAGAAAGAAGAAACTGATCACTAAGATTCAGTCTAGAGGAGACAAACAAGCAAACAAAGACTTCCTGGGGATCTCAAAAATAAGAGTTCAAAATGGGATCTTCAGAAAGAGTCAGGAAGGCAGAGACCAACTCTGCGCACCAGATAGGAGTCTTAAAGTTGAAGAAATTTGTTCCAAGAAACTTAATCTTAAAGCAAATTTTAGAAAAGCAACAAAGATTAGGGTGTTCAATGTCCGACACGATTCGAACAAGAACAGTTTTAAAACAAAAGACGGTGCTTGACACGATTCAAACAAAGCCTCAATTCGAGTTCGACGCGATTCGAACAAGAACGGTTTTAAAACAAGAGTCGATGTCCGACACGATTCGAACAAGGACTCTGTTCAGGTTTGACACGATTCAAACAAGAACAAGTTCTTTTTTTTTTTTTTAGAAGACAATGCTTGACACGATTCAAACAAAGTCCAAGCTCAAGTTTGACGCGATTCAAACAAGAACAAAGTTTGTAAGAAGACAATGCTTGACACGATTCAAACATAGTCCAAGTTCAAGTTTGACACGATTCAAACGAGAACAAGTTCAAGTTTGACACGATTCAAACAAGAACACATAAGACAGTGTTTGACACGCTTCAAACAAAGTCCAAATAAGACAATGCTTGACACGATTCAAACAAAGTCCAAGCTCAAGTTTGACGCGATTCAAACAATAACAAAGCTTGTAAGAAGACAATGCTTGACACGATTCAAACATAGTCCAAGTTCAAGTTTGACACGATTCAAACAAGAACAAAGTTTTTTAAAAAGACAATGCTTGACACGATTCAAACATAGTCCAAGTTCAAGTTTGACACGATTCAAACAAGAACACATAAGACAGTGTTTGACACGCTTCAAACAAAGTCCAAATTAAGACAACGTTTGGCGCGATTCAAACATAGTCCAAGTTCAAGTTTGACACGATTCAAACGAGAACAACTATAAAATCCTTTAAAGTTAAACCTCTTGGGGAACGGAAAAAAAGATTTTAAAGATTCGAATTTGGCGCGCAGGGGTTAAGACCGAACAAGCACGACGCAAAGAAAACCGGGAACATCCTTACTCCACTAGGGAAATAAAGATAAGCACAACAAAAGATCACCAGCAAAACAGAGCACAAAGGATGCAAAGATGCTAAAGGATGATGCACATGCTTAGCTATATGCTAGGAACAACGCGAACGACGCAAAACAGGAAAGGAGAAAGGATAAGACGAGCCAACACCCTGAAACCCAACGTCAAGGATAGCCAAGGCGATCTTCTTTCCACTGGAGGTGGCGAATCCATGCCAAAAATGCAATACTGCTAAATCTCCTTACACCAGCTTGATTCGTAGAAGATCCAGAGTAAAACTTAGTTTATCTTTGTGTTTTCTTAGCAATTGCAATATTTCCGTTTTCAAAAATCAAGTGAAAATGGCAAAATTTGCAAAAATAAAGACGATAAGAAGATGATCATATAACTGATATTCATTGAAAACTGGTGACTTGCCAAATAGCATAGTCCCATGAGATATTACAGATGCATCGAAATGGCAGTTTAGCAAAAGGTTATATTGTATTCAATGACCAATGACCCCTAATGACTAAGGATTTCTGTTGTAGCAAAACTTGAGGTCCTCTGGGGATTCTTGGATGTTACAGAGGCGTCCTAGTCTTAAGCATAATACTTCCGCACCGAATCAGCATTCGCAGGATGCGCAAGCTGTTCACCGTCCATAGTTGTAAGAAGCAATGACCCTCCTGAAAACACTGTCTTAACTATGTAGGGACCTTCATAATTAGGTGCCCATTTTCCACGGGCGTCTCTTTGTGATTGCAGAATCTTCTTAAGTACCAATTCGCCTACTCGGAATTCCCGAGTGCGGACCTTTTTATCAAATGCTCTCTTCATCTTCTTCTGGTACAACTGACCATGACACATAGCTGTCAGGCGCTTCTCATCAATTAGATTCAACTGATCGTATCTCTCTTGAATCCATTCAGCTTCGTCAAGCTTTGTTTCCATTAATATCCTCAGAGAAGGTATCTCAACTTCTATAGGGAGGACAGCATCCATTCCATATACCAGCGAAAAAGGGGTTGCCCCTGTTGATGTTCTGACGGACGTTCTATATCCGTGTAGCGCATATGGCAACATCTCATGCCAATCCTTGTATGTTTTGACCATCTTCTGAATAATTTTCTTAATATTCTTGTTCGCGGCTTCAACTGCTCCGTTCATCTTCGGTCGATATGGTGAAGAGTTATGGTGCTCAATCTTGAAGTTATCGCACAATTCCTTCATGGTTTTGTTATTCAAGTTGGTCCCGTTGTCGGTTATGATTCTGCTTGGAATCCCATAACGACAAATGATGTTGTTCTTGATGAAACGAGCAACTACTTGCTTAGTTACATTCGCATAAGAGGCGGCTTCCACCCATTTGGTAAAGTAATCTATAGCCACCAAAATGAATCGATGCCCATTGGATGCTTTAGGCTCAATCGCCCCAATCATATCAATGCCCCACATAGAGAATGGCCAGGGCGATGATAGAACATTTAGCAAAGTAGGAGGAACATGCATTTTGTCTGCGTAAATCTGACATTTATGGCATTTCCTAGCATACTGGATGCAATCAGTCTCCATAGTTAACCAATAGTATCCAGCTCTCAAGATCTTTTTAACCATGGCGTGTCCATTGGCATGGGTGCCGAAGGCTCCCTCATGAATATCGTGGATCAGCAAGCCTGCTTCTCTCTTGTCGACACATCTTAGCAACACCATATCATGATTCCTTTTGTATAGTACACCGTTGCTGATGAAGAATTTAGCTGACAACCTTCGCAGAGTTTTCTTATCAAGAGCGGAGGCGTTGGCCGGATATTCTTGATTCTTCAGGAAGTTCAAAATGTCATGAAACCAGGGTTTGCCATCTGATTCTTCTTCAATGGCCTGGCAGTAGGCAGGTTCAGCCCTTCTCCCAATACTGATAACCGGATCCTCATTGATAAATCTGACTTTCCATATTGAAGCCAGCGTTGCTAAAGCATCAGCCACGTGATTCTCAGTACGTGGCACATGGCGGAAAGTAATCTCATCAAAATGCTCAATCAATTCCAAAGCATATGCCTGGTAGGGGATAAGCTTCTCATCTTTTGTCTCCCATTCACCTCTAATTTGATAAATAACTAGAGCAGAGTCACCCATAACTTCGAGAAAACAAATTCCAAGATCGATCGCAGCTTCTAGTCCCAGGATACATGCCTCATATTCAGCAATATTATTCGTACGTCCGAAATCCAATCTAGCTGTAAAAGGGGTGTAGCCACCTTCCGGATTAATCATAACAACACCTACTCCATGCCCCTTGTAATTGGACGAACCATCGAACATCATCTTCCACCTGTATTCGGCCCTGGGATCATCTTCAGAACTTGACTCTTCACCATCTTTCACTGCCATAATGTCCTCATCAGGGAAATCAAATTTGAGTGGTTCGTCGTCTTCAACTGGTTGATCAGCAAGATATTCTGAAAGAACACTTCCTTTAATAGCCTTTTGAGTGACATATTGAATATCATAGGGCATCCTTAGTTCAATAGCCCTTCTTCTGACCCATTGTAGGTAGGGGTCCATGGAGACACAGTTATGCTTCCCCAAAGCATTCCTATCTTTCTTGTGTTTGTCCCTCCAGGCTTCTAAAATTCTGCTCCTTAATTCCTCTTGCTTTTCGTAATCTTTGGAGAAGAATCCTTCTGTGTGAATACCAAGAGGCTTGACCTTCAAAGGGTAACCAAACTGTCTGCGAGCTAAGACCGGATTGTAACTGGTTATTCCTTGTATGCCAAGAAGAGGCACGTTCCCGAACTTTCCACAACTGTCAATGATCACAACATCCTCGTACCTATGAGGGTTATACCAATCAACGTCAGAATGAGTAAGGGCCATGATCTTCTTAGACCACCATCCTTTTTTAGGGTCCCAAAAAATGTTAGCCTTGGGCAAGTGCGAAGTAAACCACTTGTACAATAAGGGTACACAGCATGCGATCTGCCCTCCTTTGGCATGCTTCGAATGTATGGCGTGATAAGCTTCAGCTAACAAAGTAGGGACAGGGTTCCTCTTCATAAATATCTTGATGGCATTGAGGTCCACATAGTCTTTGAGATTGGGGAACAGAAAGGTACCATAAATCATTAAAGCATATATAGCCTCAAAGGCAGCCATGTCAGAACGCCTGGCATAATGATGAGCTTTCTCCACCAGAAATTTCATAGGCAAAACAGAAATCCCTCCTTTGGTAGTCATATTCCCTCGTATGTCTGCTAACTCCAAATGTGTCGCCTTAGCAATCTCTTGTTCCTTAGGGTCCTTACCAAAAATGGAAAAAGGGGACTTATCCAAAATAGGTATCTCAGTCAGACATGCATATTCCTCAAGAGTAGGCACCAGTTGGTAATCAGGGAATGTGAAGCAATGATATACCGGATCATAAAACTGAAGTAGGGTGGAGAGAAGTCCTTGATCAACCCTCACCTTCAATAGAAACAAAAGCGCCCCATATCTACGCTCGAATCCTTTTGGATCAACCAACAGAGTCTCCAACCTCCTTAGGTCACTTGTGTCAAAACTCTTGTAAGTATACTTCACGGTGTTCCTTCTTTCATTGTCCATGGCACCCTACGACGTAAATAAAAGACTCAGACTCCACGAACTTGAACGAAAATGATGCTTATGTATGCAGGTATGCACAAACACACAAACAAAAGGGCACACAAACAAGCAAACAAAAAGTCCTAGGTTCAAAGGAGCATGAGTGGAGTCAAGGTCTACCCATCCCATAGGGTGGTGTGTTTTCAGAATGTACCTGCCGAACGGGTTCTAAGAGTTCCCAGAGTCTACGACCCATCTTTCGGATATTATCGACTTCCCAAATTACTCGGTTAGTCAATAATATTCTCAAGAGAATCTCGTCTGAGTGTAGTATCGCGTGACAACTATTTGGAAATGGACTCCCGCATAGTCACCGCACTACGTCCTAAAAGGCCAAGTTGGGTTAAAGGTGCTACGGTCCTCAGTCTTAAAGGTCCTTGGTCGAAGTTAATATCGTTTTCACGAATGTACTCGTTCAAACAATATTAAGTTCAAAAGAACCTAAACTGAGCGATGATTTTCTCAATTCGACTTTTCAGGAATCGACTCCGTCAAAGTACCCTTGACCATATCATCTCCTATAATTATACTCATGTCCGGGTCTAGGACTCCTCACCACTCAAAGTGACAACCCAAACAAGCATAACAAATATATATAACAAATAACATAATTAAACAAGTTAGGGGGAACCCTCTTATGAGAAGTGTCCCCAGTGAAGTCGCCATTTCTGTCGCGGTGAAAATTGGATAACAAATTATTAATTAACTTGTATCGTATTTTTAATGTCACCACCGGTCTTTGATTTATCCAAAGGAAGGGTTCAAGATCGTTAGAAAAACCTAAAGGGGAGAGATCTAAAGTTCGGGGGTTGGTTACGACTAGGGAAGGTATTAGCACCCTAAACGTCCGTAGTACTCTACGGGAGCCTTTTGTTTCACTATGCTTTTCTTATTTTTTATGTTTTTGCTTGCTAAGGTTATCTGTACTAAGGTAAGGACCTAAGAGTATGTACACTAAGTTTTGCTCGCCAAGACGTCGCATCTTGTGCCTACGTATCTGACTAAGGAATCAGAGCAACCGTAGTTCACCTAACTAAGGGTGAAAGAAAAACATTGACTATGGCCAACGTTCCAAAGGGAATGAGCATAAGCTCACATAGAGTTCACGATAACTCTCTAAGTCTACGTTATGAATGGAGAAAGTGAATTCTCATGATAGTGAGAACCACACAGAGTTCGCGATAACTCTGTAAGTCTGAGTAAAAGGTAAAGTGAGTTCTCATGATAGTGAGAATCACATGGGTTCATGATAACGCCATCCTATTACTAAACTGATGGAAACGGCTCTTATGAGGCCAAGGGTGAAATGGGAATGGTTTGTGACTTAGGAGTCAAAGTAGAGATCTTTTCTTTGGAAGGAGGGTCAAATGTGAACAAGAATGAATATGATATGGTAATGATCAAAACATCAAAATCAAATGATAATAAATCAAAGAATGAAAGTGTCCACATAATACCGTGTTAAAAGACAACGTCAGGCAAACATATATACATGCAAAAAAATGCATCAACGTAAGTGAGCAAGAAATAGAGATCTGACCAGAATAGTGTATAAATATTTCCCATTGATGGGCCACTGACCAGTCAAGTGAAAATCCGAAAACCAGAATACCAACTCCAAGAGCATAGGGTAAAAATCCTAAATCTAAGTCCTCAGTCCAACACAATAATAACCACAGTCCGGTCAATTGAGTCTTTTAGGGTTTCGATATTTATTAGTGTGTTTTATACGAACAAATGAAGTGAACGATATACACAGGATATAAATATGAACAGTGATAATATTTACAAGGATAATAATCAATCGTAAAGAATAAATCCAGATATGTATATATTGACTGAAAGTAAATTTAGTGATTTGTTGATTAATTTAATGGATCGATGTATTGGGTCCAATGTAGTAATGATCCGTCGTAATACGGTCTATGAGGAAGACCATACTATAGGAGGATGCACAATTTGATATGTGTGTTAAGACACAATAGAGAAGTGATATAGAAGATCATTCTCCGATGAAATCGTGTCACACGAAAAGAAAAGGTGGAGACCTCGTCTTGAGTCACAAACTCTCGTTGATTAGTCGAAGGTAACCTATCACGATCTCAAAGTATAGAAAGCGATCTCGATGATCACTCACTACAGATTTGAAATAATGAAGGTTCGTCGCTTCGCTAACAACGTTTGTGGATAGAAAGACTTTCATTGGTCTAAAGATGAAGATGAAGATGAAGATGAAAGAAAATACCTCTGGAGTAGAAATAATGTCGGTCTCGTCTTAATCTTGGTTCAATCGAGAAGTCGATAGCCTTGATACTTAACTTTCATTAACCGATAGAAAAGAGAAGTGGCCTCATATATATCATGACTTTTAGTAATTTGAGTAAATCGACTAAGTCATGAGTTTTGTGATATCATCGGCCCAAAACAAAAGAAGAAGTGGGCTTGAAATGAAATAAAATTGGTCTCTTCTAAATAAAAAAAAATTTAGATCCTCATCGACCGATAAGAAATAAAATAAAATGAGATAGAAATGAAACATAAAGTCGATCTAGTTTAAATTAAGATTTTAAATCGATAAAATCGATAATCTTTAATTAAACTCTCATCGATCAACAAAAAAGAAAATAGGCCTCATATTCATCACAATTTATTGATTCAAATAAATCAACTAAAATTATGACTTTGTTATATCATAGGCCCCAAAAATCAACAAAATATTTGCAAAACCACTAATTGAAAGTTTTTTATCAAAGGTTTTAACAAGAATGTCACCAAAAATTTCTCAACAAAAGATTTAGAAACTAAAATGTTAACAAGAAGTTTTTGACAAAAAGTTTGAACTAAAATATTAGTAACGTATTTTATACGAGGAAATTAATAAACGTAATTAGTAAAACGATATTAATAAAATGATAACAAAAGATTTTAAGAAAAAACTAACACCAATCTAAATTTAAAGAAAAAAAAAAAAGGCAAGGGCGCATGACTTGAATAAAGAAAATGGGGCTCAAAGCCCAGCTGCCAGCCCGTCAGAAACACCAGGTAAAACGGGTCGGGCATGAACAGAATGGGTCGGTTCGCCCAATACATTTACTCAACACTAACCCTAAAACAAAGAAATGAGAGACGGCTACTGAACCACACACAGACACACTCTCAGTAAACCCAAATTTCGCTTCTTCCATCTAAACCGTGTTCAAATGTCTCGAACCTCTCTCAATCTCAAACTCTGTTTCTCTCAATCAAAACTCTTTCTCCCTGTTCTCACGGCGGCGCGATTAGAAGCTTTGTGCGCGCAAGGTCGTTGTTGCCGGTGACGAAGGTTTTGTGGTTTCGGCGAGGTTGGTGGTTGTGATGGGATTTTGTGTTCCGGTTTTGAAGACGAAAGGTGGTTTCGTTTTCTTCTTCCTCTTCCGCGGAGGGTTCTGGGTAGTGGGTATTGGAAGGAACTTAAGGTTTGGTTTGAAGATCGAAGTATGGTTGGAGATGGAGTTGAAGTTGTTTGAAGAAGATTAAAGACGAGTTTTTTCGTGAATGAGGAAGGGATTCTGAGTTTTATGTTGTTGGGTGATCTGGAGAAGAACAGAAGGTGGGTTCTGGTGATGTTTAACATTTTTTGCTTTTTTTTATTCGATCTCCCCCCCTGTTGTTGGTTGGTTTGGATTTTATTCTGGTGAAATTGAATTGGATTTTGGGATAAGTTTTGGCATGTTGTATCAGAGTTGTTTGTCTGGCGTGTGATCCTTGGGCATGGTAGACATTCTTGGAGTGTGATGAAGCATGGGTATCTTTTGTGTGTCGTGCTTGTTGGTCTGGCGTAGTTGGATTTTCGAAGTTTGGAGTTTGTTTTTGTTTGTTTCTTCTGAAGATACGCTGTCATGAAAGGATATTGCATCTTGGTTGTTGTGGAGATTGTAGGCGTGGGAGATTGTGCAGCAAGGATTGGCGTGGCGTGCTGGAAGGTGTTGTTTGGATCAGAGGGGATAAGATTTGTACAGATTTGGAGAGGAAAAAAAGAAAGAAAAAAAATGTTCTTTTTTAATTTGTTTTTCTGATTTTTTTTTTTGTTTTAATAATGATAACGAAAATGAAAATCCTAATAATAATAATAATAATAATATAGAAATAAAATGAAAATAACAATAACAATTTAATAATAAAAGGAGAAAATAGTAAAATAGAAAATGATAACAAAGAAGATTAATTTTAAACTAACCTAATCACAAAAAAAACAAAATTCTAGATAAAAACTTAAAGTCCTAAAAGTACTAGACAAAAATTACACAAAAATAGCGATGATCATGTTCGACAGACTATATGACTGCACATGCTAAGACAGATGACCAAAAAAAATGATATGACAAAAATCAGAGTATCTGAGGGTAAAATTTAGGGTGCAACAGTTGCCCCTATTTAAATATTTTTCACCGAATGACATGGAAAATGGGAATTATGGTGAAAGATATTTAAATATAGATAACCGAAAATTTTGTCCTTAGATACGCTGATATGCAATGATATGGAAAAAAACCAGTCTAAGATGCAGACATGTCATGAACTCTAGTATGATGATATGACGCCATAATAGTGCAAAAATGAAATCAACAATGAAAGCAAACACACACAGGTGGATAACACCGTGGGAAGGGTGAAGGTTAGCATCCCTGAGGTAAACTCACTGGGGATACAGCTAACCAACAACAGAGGCTTGCTGGGGGACCCCAAGGAAACACTGTGGGTAGAAAAACTGAGGAGAAACCCTACGAGTTCTTACTGGAGATAGGACACTGAAGGGGTGTTCTCCACTGGAGAAAGATCCAACTCCAGTGGGGATGAGACACATTCTTACTGGGCATGAAACCAGAAAGAAGACATGACCACCACAGGGGACCAGTTTGAAGTAAAAGGATTGACATCCTACAAAGATTTTCTGGGAATTTCCTATACTGAAGAGTTCAAACGGGATCTTCAAGAAAAGCCAGAGGTAAACTCTGCGTCAGATGATGAAAGGTGACTGGACCTCTTGGCTGTGAATGAGGTTAATGGACTCCGTTTATGGAGGATACCAACGATGACTGGACTTTCTTGACACGATTCAAGCAGGAACAAGACTTTAAGACAAGAGACAATGTTTGACACGATTCGAACAAGGACTCGGTTCAAGTTTGACACGATTCAAACAAGAACAGGATCTTAAAACAAGAGACAATGTTCGACACGATTCGATCAAGGACTCGGTTCCAGTTTGACACGAATCAAACAAGAACAGGATCTTAAAACAAGAGACAATGTTCGACACGATTCGAACAAGGACTCGGTTCAAGTTTGACACGATTCAAACAAGAACAAGATCTTAAAACAAGAGACAATGTTCGACACGATTCGAACAAGGACTCGGTTCAAGTTTGACACGATTCAAACAAGAACAAGTTGAAATAAAAGCCAAGGTGACTCGATTCAAACCAAAGACGATGCCAACGATAATTGGACTTTGGGGTTCAAGCTTGACATGATTCAAGCAGGAACAAGATCTTAAGACAAGAGACAATGTTGGACACGATTCGAACAAGGACTCAGTTCAAGTTTGACACGATTCAAACAAGAACAAGCTAAAATAAAAGCCTAAGGTGACTCGATTCAAACCAAAGACAATGCCAACGATAATTGGACTTTGGGTTCAAGCTTGACATTATTCAAGCAGGAACAAGATCTTAAGACAAGAGACAATGTTCGACACGATTCGAATAAGGACTCAGTTCAAGTTTGACACGATTCAAACAAGAACAAGATCATAAAACAAGAGACAATGTTCGACACGATTCGAACAAGGACTCGGTTCAAGTTTAACACGATTCAAACAAGAACAAGATCATAAAACAAGAGACAATGTCCGACACGATTCGAACAAGGACTCGGTTCAAGTTTGACGCGATTCAAACAAGAACAAGATCTTACAACAAGAGACAATGTCCGACACGATTCGAACAAGGACTCGGTTCAAGTTTAACATGATTCAAACAAGAACAAGATCATAAAACAAGAGACAATGTTCGACACGATTCGAACAAGGACTCAGTTCAGGTTTGACACGATTCAAACAAGAACAAGATCTTAAAAGCCTAAGGTGACTCGATTCAAACCAAAGACGGTGCCAATGATAATTGGACTTTGGGTTCAAGCTTGACACGATTCAAGCAGGAACAAGATCTTAAGACAAGAGACAATGTTCGACACGATTCGAACAAGGACTCGGTTCAAGTTTAACACGATTCAAACAAGAACAAGATCATAAAACAAGAGACAATGTCCGACACGATTCGAACAAGGACTCGGTTCAAGTTTGACGCGATTCAAACAAGAACAAGATCTTACAACAAGAGACAATGTCCGACACGATTCGAACAAGGACTCGGTTCAAGTTTAACATGATTCAAACAAGAACAAGATCATAAAACAAGAGACAATGTTCGACACGATTCGAACAAGGACTCAGTTCAGGTTTGACACGATTCAAACAAGAACAAGATCTTAAAAGCCTAAGGTGACTCGATTCAAACCAAAGACGGTGCCAATGATAATTGGACTTTGGGTTCAAGCTTGACACGATTCAAGCAGGAACAAGATCTTAAGACAAGAGACAATGTTCGACACGATTCGAACAAGGACTCGGTTCAAGTTTGACACGATTCAAGCAAGAACAAGATGAAATAAGAGACAATGTTCGACACGATTCGAACAAGGACTCGGTTCAAGTTTGACACGATTCAAACAAGAACAAGTTGAAATAAAAAAAACCTAAGGTGACTCGATTCAAACCAAAGACGATGCCAACGATAATTGGACTTTAGGTTCAAGCTTGACACGATTCAAGCAAGAACGGGATTTTAAAACAAGAGACAGTGTTCGACACGATTCGAACAAGGACTTGGTTCAGGTTTGACACGATTCAAAAAAGAACAAGACTCTACAACAAGAGACCATGTTCGACACGATTCGAACAAGGACTCAGTTCAAGTTTGACACGATTCAAACGAGAACGAGATCTTACAACAAGAGACAATGTTCGACACGATTCGAACAAGGGCTCGGTTCAAGTTTGACACGATTCAAACAAGAACATGGATCTAAAAGCCTAAGGTGACTCGATTCAAACCAAAGACAGTGCCAACGATGATTGGACTTTAGGTTCAAGCTTGACACGATTCAAGCAGGAACGACTTTAAACAACAGGAAAGATGCCAGCGATGACTGGACTTAAGGTTAGACT
This sequence comes from Lathyrus tuberosus, assembly GCA_022829125.1. NCBI lineage: Eukaryota > Viridiplantae > Streptophyta > Magnoliopsida > Fabales > Fabaceae > Lathyrus > Lathyrus tuberosus. Next base: position 4,943,486 of record JALAZF010000306.1, on the reverse strand, counting down.
TCTTGGGGGGTAAAATAAATATCCACTGCAAACCGAAGTAGCCTAAAATGAAGTTGTAATTGGAGATTCCAGAACTGAGGTCACCCATGGGATAAAATAAATTTCCACTTCATTGGGGGAAGCTCGAATCAAAGTTGCGAACTAAAGATGTCAGAGTTGAGACTTCGTGGGGATGAAATAAACATCCACTTCGCTGGGGAAGGTTGGAGCCAAAGAGATTTGTTGGGAATCCTTAGGTCACCAACTGGGGAATTCTCGCATCAAACCCACCATAACCGCTGAAGTAGAGAGTCACCAGGGAATGGTTGTGATCGCTGTAGTAGAGACTTGGTGGGGAATCATCACACCACTTGAGACAGAAATTCAAAGTAGTTCTGCATTGGGAGTCGCCATTTCAAACAACAGTTGTTGTGAATGGATGAAATAATCTTTGATTCTCAAATGCCCCAGATTGCCTGCTTCGTACAACAAAGTCCCCTGGCGGAGTCGCCATCTGTCGCTACAAGAGAACAAGCTTTTCCAAGAGAATGCCACTTGTTGTTGAGTATGAATTCCAAAGAGATGTTGATATTACAACACTACTGGAGGAATAATTGTCTTCGATGGGGATCTGTAAGAGATTCTTCCTGCAAGACACGGTGCAAAATAAATGCACTTGAAAATGGGTTCAGAAACCACTCCTGCCAGGGACCACAGTTCAATCTAGGAACAAGCTAGAAAGAAACGACCAACCAAAACTCCAATTGAGGAATGAACTCAAATGGGGATATATCTTATCCACATGTGGAAAAGATAACTGGACCAACCGTCATCCACGAGAATAAAACTCCGTGGGGATTTCAGAAAAGATGGGCACTTTATGCCTAGGGCTGACAACTCTATTGGAGAGAATAGACACACCCAGTCACTTGGGGATAAACGCCAAAGTGAACAACACAGGTAAACACCGGAAACATGTAGCAAAATGATAATATGCTATGCATATGAGTGCTTATGCCATGCTTAAGCTTATGCTGACAAAACAGATAAGAAGCGAGACTGGAGATGAAATAAACACCTTGACAAGGATACCCAGCCAAACTCATCAGATTGGACCGTTACTGGGGATGAACTTGCAGATGAAGCAGCTCTACTTCGAGGTTATGACCTTCTCTGGGGAAAGAGTACTCCGCGTGGTATAGCATCTTGACTTCACTAGGATTGTCATCGTGAGCTTGATTTCTTCACTGGAGATAAGAGATCCATTGATAATTGCCAAGATTAGCTGAAGAGACAACTTTTGGGGAGCTAGCAGAGATGCCACAAAAGCTGAATAATTCTGCATGACTCATCTGCCCCCAAGTACATGGTCTGTCGAAAGAATACATCAAGAGGATTTTACAGAAGAATTGGCATACAATGTGTTTCAATATCTTCAAACTCTTGGAGAGATTTACCGTAACTGCCCCTGATTGACAGCTTTGCACGATAGAGCCCGTTAACTAGTTATGTGTCTTGATCGACACTCCAGGTTGAAGCTGAGAGGTTGCTTGGATTCCACTGGTGAAAATCATTATTCAAAGCCTAAGAGGAGGCTGGATTCCGCTTGGGGAAATCACTATACAAAGCCTAAGAAGAGGCTGGATTCCACTTTGGGAAATCGCTATACAAAGCCTAAGAAGAGGCTGGATTCCACTTTAGGAAATCACTATACAAAGCCTAAGAGAAGGCTATCTGTTGACTGACTGACTCCGCCTGGGAAAATCCTTATACCAAGCCTAAGAGGAGGCTGTCTGATAGTTTATACTCATCCCGGAGTGTAGATCATTATACAAAGCCTAAGAGGAGGCTAGATTCCACTTTAGGAAATCACTATACAAAGCCTAAGAGAAGGCTATCTGTTGACTGACTGACTCCGCCTGGGAAAATCCTTATACCAAGCCTAAGAGGAGGCTGTCTGATAGTTTATACTCATCCCGGAGTGTAGATCATTATACAAAGCCTAAGAGGAGGCTATCTGTTAGTTTATACTCGTCAGGGAGTGTAGATCATTATACAAAGCCTAAGAGGAGGCTATCTGTTAGTTTATACTCGTCAGGGAGTGTAGATCATTATACAAAGCCTAAGAGGAGGCTATCTGATAGTTTATACTCGTCACGGAGTGTCTTGTACAAAGCCTAGATTAATAGTGTCTGCACAACAAAGTCCTTGAACCTGTACTTCGGACTGGTCGTTGGCGACTGGGGAACAAACTTGCCCCTGTCAGTTTGGTTGATCTGTGAAGAAGATGTCCCAAACTAGTTGTTTTCTCAGAGGTTTGCAGATTCTCGACTTGACTACTTCTGATTAACTGGTCCTGTGAGGATAAGTCGCCAAGAGGATTTTACAGAAGAATTGAAATGCCAGGTGCCTCAATATCTTCAAACTCTTGAAAAGGTCCATAAGTCTTGACATAACTGCCCCAGTTCAACTGCATTCGCAATACAAAGTCCTTTAAACTGTGGTAGAAACAACTGGGGAACAAACCTGCCCCGAACTGATGGGTCATTGGAGTCCAAACTTGTCATAAAACGATCTCAAGAAGGCTTGCCCCAATATTCTGAACCTTGAAGAGCTCTGCCCCCGATTCAACAACTCTTGAAACGATGGATTGACAGAACCTTCTGCTTAGTTCCCCCTGGATTGAGCTTCCTTTACCAAATCAAATTCCCTAGCTGACTGCATTTGTCGGGATTCCTTTGATGTTGAATCATTCCACAAACAAGTGTTGTTCATTTAAAATTGGCAATTTCAGTGTAAAAATTTATGCAAGCTTTTGAAATAAAGTTTTATTGATGAAACACGCACAGTGGAATGATTAAGTAATCAAAAACAAAGTGGGTCTGGTCATTTACCGGACGACAGATGAAGTGATCAACACACACAACTAGCAAAGATCATTAGGAGTCAGGTTAATCAACCTCATTGTAATATGCTTTCGAAACAACCCTACCTCAATTAGGTCTTTTAATGGTTGTAACGTGGTCTGGTTCACGGTTTAGGAAACAAAAGATAAAGGCTCAAAATTTATTTGTACCCACCCATTCTTCGTGATGAACTCCAATCCTATGCTCAGTTAACTTAGGCTATACATTCGAGTTCCTCTTGGTTAGGAATGAATTGATGATAATTGATGATGATTCGGACACCTAGATAGTCATTGCTCCCTTGCAGAATTTGGTTGTCTTTTGTTATCTTTGCTGAGGTTATGACCTCCTTTTTTGGTTGAGGTCACGATACCTCCTCTTTTGATTTGGTTGAGGTCACGATACCTCTTCTTTTGATTTGGTTGAGGTTATGATACCTCCACTTATTTTTGATTGAGGCCTTGAAAATTCCATTTTGGCTATTGTACAAGTTCTTTTTGTATAAGGCAAAGTTCTGGGCCTCCCATCTTTCTTGGCTTTTGCCTTGAAAGGGACTCGGCTCATCCTCTGATTAAGGATTTTACAACTATCCTTCCTTATTGTTGCTTGGATGAACAACTTGTACAACGCTAACTCATTTGATTTGGGAGAGTTGACTGGTGTCTTGCATGAAGCGCTTGCGTTCGAATGCGTAACCAAGTTAAACTGAGAAACTACCTTGCCCCAAGGTTAAAATTGAGGGTTTTTTTATTTTTTTTTATTTTGGAAAAGAAAACTCCTACTTCAAGGCTCAAGGGGGTTAACGAGGGATTATCTTCCTTATTTCTCCAGTGTTTGGGAATTGAAACAATGCCTTACATCCTCGGCAAGGTTTAATCGAAAGCATACTACAACAATTATGGATAGCATTTTCGTCACCCTCCCCAATCTTTGCTTAAACAAACAGTTTGATAAGTGGAAAGAAAGAAAACGAATTTGCTCTTTTTGTTTTGCTTTTTTTTTTTGTTCTTTTTTTTTCAAACATAAAAAAAGTAAATGAGTGAAACGAATGGACTTAATCAAAAGATGCACAAACATTTCATTAACATTTCCAATTTGAAAATACAACAATGCTTATAAGTGAAAATAGATTCAAACATGCAAAGAAAACACAACAACATACTGAAACAGCCAGAAGATGGTCAATTTCAGGGGACTGGAGATTCCTTCTCGATCTGCCAAGCTGAGATAGTCATCTTCAGAGTTGATTGTCGAGATCCACTTGAAAATCATCTTCACATATATTCTCAAGAATTTCTTCCACTTCAGAGTCTGATGATCCTGACTGATTAGGCGACAGTTTGCTGATTTGGACGCCTTGAGGCGTGAACAAGAACATATCAGAGTCAAACAAAATCTGAACCTGGCTTCTGAGTACCCTAAGTCTTCAGATGAATGCCTCTGTGTCCCAGTATGATGGTCACCACGGGCGAGTCTGGAAAAGACAACTTCAAGAGCTGCTTCAGGTCCACTGATGGCTTCAGGAAGCCGACTGAGTTACAGACAAAGGACGGACAGGACTCAAGGCTGAGAAATGCAGATGCAATGCAAATGACATGCAATGAGAATGCAATGCTAATGCAAGCCAAATGGTTTCAAGGAACTCAAAAGCAAGTTGCAAACATTTTTGGAAACTGAAGAGTTTTGTTTTTTTTTTTTTTTTTAAATCCGTGATCTCTAAGGATCTTCGCAAAGAAGAGAACGTCTAAGTTCCTTGAAAACATTAATGGATGCGATGAGATGTATGCAATGCACAAACACGGGTACACCAAAAACACAGATATATACACGCACAAAAGCACACAAGCACAAACATATGTACATTGGTATTCACGGATATGCACACACAGACAAGAGGTGACCTAGGTTTGAAGGTCACAGGCATGGAGCCAAGGTCTACCCATCCCATAAGGTAGTGTGGTTTCAAAATGTACCTGCCGAACGGGTTCTACAAAGTTCCCAGAGTCTACAATCCATCTTTCGGATATTATCGACTTCTCAAATTACTCGGTTAGTCAATAATATTCTCAAGAGAATCTCGTCTGAGTGTAGTATCGCGTAGCAACTATCGCAGAAATAGACTCCTGCGTGGTCCCCGCACTACGTCCTAATAGGCCAAGTTGGGTTAAAGGTGCTACGGTCCTCAGTCTTAAGGGTTCTTGGTCGAAGTTAATACCGTTTTCACGAATGAACTCGTTCAAACAATATTAAGTTCAAAAGAACCTAAACTGAGCGATGATTTTCTCAATTCGACTTTTCAGGAATCGACTCCGTCAAAGTACCCTTGACCATATCATCTCCTATATTTCACTCAAGTCCGGGTCTAGGACTCTCACCACTCAATAATGGCACCCTGCACACAGAAAATTACGGCACAGACAGAGATATATACAAATATATACAGATATATACATGCAAATATGACATACAACCAAATATACAAGTAGAATAAAGTTGTTTTTGAAGTTTGATTATGAAAATCCGCTTGACGTTGGATCAAGGGTTTATTTGTTATGAAAAGAGTTTTGTTTGAAAACGTGAAAACAAAATAGGCTTAACCCTCTTAGGAAAGGACCAGCATAGGTCTAACTTTCCTTTACTCTTATCCCCAGTGAAGTCGCCATTTCTGTTGCGGTGAAAATTGGATAACAAGATATTAATTAACTTGCATCATATTTCTTTTACAACCGACTTTGATTTATCCAAAGGAAAGGTTCAAGATCGTTAGAAAAACCTAAAGGGGAGAGATCTAAAGTTCGGGGGTTGGTTACGACTAGGGAAGGTATTAGCACCCTAAACGTCCGTAGTACTCTACGGGAGCCTTTTGTTTCACTATGTTTTTCTTATTTTTTATGTTTTTGCTTGCTAAGGTTATCTGTACTAAGGTAAGGACCTAAGAGTATGTACACTAAGTTTTGCTCGCCAAGACGTCGCATCTTGTGCCTACGTATCTGACTAAGGAATCAGAGCAACCGTAGTTCACCTAACTAAGGGTGAAAGAAAAACATTGACTATGGCCAACGTTCCAAAGGGAATGAGCATAAGCTCACATAGAGTTCACGATAACTCTCTAAGTCTACGTTATGAATGGAGAAAGTGAATTCTCATGATAGTGAGAACCACACAGAGTTCGCGATAACTCTGTAAGTCTGAGTAAAAGGTAAAGTGAGTTCTCATGATAGTGAGAATCACATGGGTTCATGATAACGCCATCCTATTACTAAACTGATGGAAACGGCTCTTATGAGGCCAAGGGTGAAATGGGAATGGTTTGTGACTTAGGAGTCAAAGTAGAGATCTTTTCTTTGGAAGGAGGGTCAAATGTGAACAAGAATGAATATGATATGGTAATGATCAAAACATCAAAATCAAATGATAATAAATCAAAGAATGAAAGTGTCCACATAATACCGTGTTAAAAGACAACGTCAGGCAAACATATATACATGCAAAAAAATGCATCAACGTAAGTGAGCAAGAAATAGAGATCTGACCAGAATAGTGTATAAATATTTCCCATTGATGGGCCACTGACCAGTCAAGTGAAAATCCGAAAACCAGAATACCAACTCCAAGAGCATAGGGTAAAAATCCTAAATCTAAGTCCTCAGTCCAACACAATAATAACCACAGTCCGGTCAATTGAGTCTTTTAGGGTTTCGATATTTATTAGTGTGTTTTATACGAACAAATGAAGTGAACGATATACACAGGATATAAATATGAACAGTGATAATATTTACAAGGATAATAATCAATCGTAAAGAATAAATCCAGATATGTATATATTGACTGAAAGTAAATTTAGTGATTTGTTGATTAATTTAATGGATCGATGTATTGGGTCCAATGTAGTAATGATCCGTCGTAATACGGTCTATGAGGAAGACCATACTATAGGAGGATGCACAATTTGATATGTGTGTTAAGACACAATAGAGAAGTGATATAGAAGATCATTCTCCGATGAAATCGTGTCACACGAAAAGAAAAGGTGGAGACCTCGTCTTGAGTCACAAACTCTCGTTGATTAGTCGAAGGTAACCTATCACGATCTCAAAGTATAGAAAGCGATCTCGATGATCACTCACTACAGATTTGAAATAATGAAGGTTCGTCGCTTCGCTAACAACGTTTGTGGATAGAAAGACTTTCATTGGTCTAAAGATGAAGATGAAGATGAAGATGAAAGAAAATACCTCTGGAGTAGAAATAATGTCGGTCTCGTCTTAATCTTGGTTCAATCGAGAAGTCGATAGCCTTGATACTTAACTTTCATTAACCGATAGAAAAGAGAAGTGGCCTCATATATATCATGACTTTTAGTAATTTGAGTAAATCGACTAAGTCATGAGTTTTGTGATATCATCGGCCCAAAACAAAAGAAGAAGTGGGCTTGAAATGAAATAAAATTGGTCTCTTCTAAATAAAAAAAAATTTAGATCCTCATCGACCGATAAGAAATAAAATAAAATGAGATAGAAATGAAACATAAAGTCGATCTAGTTTAAATTAAGATTTTAAATCGATAAAATCGATAATCTTTAATTAAACTCTCATCGATCAACAAAAAAGAAAATAAGCCTCATATTCATCACAATTTATTGATTCAAATAAATCAACTAAAATTATGACTTTGTTATATCATAGGCCCCAAAAATCAACAAAATATTTGCAAAACCACTAATTGAAAGTTTTTTATCAAAGGTTTTAACAAGAATGTCACCAAAAATTTCTCAACAAAAGATTTAGAAACTAAAATGTTAACAAGAAGTTTTTGACAAAAAGTTTGAACTAAAATATTAGTAACGTATTTTATACGAGGAAATTAATAAACGTAATTAGTAAAACGATATTAATAAAATGATAACAAAAGATTTTAAGAAAAAACTAACACCAATCTAAATTTAAAGAAAAAAAAAAAAGGCAAGGGCGCATGACTTGAATAAAGAAAATGGGGCTCAAAGCCCAGCTGCCAGCCCGTCAGAAACACCAGGTAAAACGGGTCGGGCATGAACAGAATGGGTCGGTTCGCCCAATACATTTACTCAACACTAACCCTAAAACAAAGAAATGAGAGACGGCTACTGAACCACACACAGACACACTCTCAGTAAACCCAAATTTCGCTTCTTCCATCTAAACCGTGTTCAAATGTCTCGAACCTCTCTCAATCTCAAACTCTGTTTCTCTCAATCAAAACTCTTTCTCCCTGTTCTCACGGCGGCGCGATTAGAAGCTTTGTGCGCGCAAGGTCGTTGTTGCCGGTGACGAAGGTTTTGTGGTTTCGGCGAGGTTGGTGGTTGTGATGGGATTTTGTGTTCCGGTTTTGAAGACGAAAGGTGGTTTCGTTTTCTTCTTCCTCTTCCGCGGAGGGTTCTGGGTAGTGGGTATTGGAAGGAACTTAAGGTTTGGTTTGAAGATCGAAGTATGGTTGGAGATGGAGTTGAAGTTGTTTGAAGAAGATTAAAGACGAGTTTTTTCGTGAATGAGGAAGGGATTCTGAGTTTTATGTTGTTGGGTGATCTGGAGAAGAACAGAAGGTGGGTTCTGGTGATGTTTAACATTTTTTGCTTTTTTTTATTCGATCTCCCCCCCTGTTGTTGGTTGGTTTGGATTTTATTCTGGTGAAATTGAATTGGATTTTGGGATAAGTTTTGGCATGTTGTATCAGAGTTGTTTGTCTGGCGTGTGATCCTTGGGCATGGTAGACATTCTTGGAGTGTGATGAAGCATGGGTATCTTTTGTGTGTCGTGCTTGTTGGTCTGGCGTAGTTGGATTTTCGAAGTTTGGAGTTTGTTTTTGTTTGTTTCTTCTGAAGATACGCTGTCATGAAAGGATATTGCATCTTGGTTGTTGTGGAGATTGTAGGCGTGGGAGATTGTGCAGCAAGGATTGGCGTGGCGTGCTGGAAGGTGTTGTTTGGATCAGAGGGGATAAGATTTGTACAGATTTGGAGAGGAAAAAAAGAAAGAAAAAAAATGTTCTTTTTTAATTTGTTTTTCTGATTTTTTTTTTGTTTTAATAATGATAACGAAAATGAAAATCCTAATAATAATAATAATAATAATATAGAAATAAAATGAAAATAACAATAACAATTTAATAATAAAAGGAGAAAATAGTAAAATAGAAAATGATAACAAAGAAGATTAATTTTAAACTAACCTAATCACAAAAAAAACAAAATTCTAGATAAAAACTTAAAGTCCTAAAAGTACTAGACAAAAATTACACAAAAATAGCGATGATCATGTTCGACAGACTATATGACTGCACATGCTAAGACAGATGACCAAAAAAAATGATATGACAAAAATCAGAGTATCTGAGGGTAAAATTTAGGGTGCAACAGTTTGGTGGCTCTGCTGGGGACTTTGTTGTACGAAGCAGGCAATCTGGGGCATTTGAGAATCAAAGATTATTTCATCCATTCACAACAACTGTTGTTTGAAATGGCGACTCCCAATGCAGAACTACTTTGAATTTCTGTCTCAAGTGGTGTGATGATTCCCCACCAAGTCTCTACTACAGCGATCACAACCATTCCCTGGTGACTCTCTACTTCAGCGGTTATGGTGGGTTTGATGCGAGAATTCCCCAGTTGGTGACCTAAGGATTCCCAACAAATCTCTTTGGCTCCAACCTTCCCCAGCGAAGTGGATGTTTATTTCATCCCCACGAAGTCTCAACTCTGACATCTTTAGTTCGCAACTTTGATTCGAGCTTCCCCCAATGAAGTGGAAATTTATTTTATCCCATGGGTGACCTCAGTTCTGGAATCTCCAATTACAACTTCATTTTAGGCTACTTCGGTTTGCAGTGGATATTTATTTTACCCCCCAAGAAGTCTAACCTTAAGTCCAGTCATCGCTGGCATCTTTCCTGTTGTTTAAAGTCGTTCCTGCTTGAATCGTGTCAAGCTTGAACCTAAAGTCCAATCATCGTTGGCACTGTCTTTGGTTTGAATCGAGTCACCTTAGGCTTTTAGATCCATGTTCTTGTTTGAATCGTGTCAAACTTGAACCGAGCCCTTGTTCGAATCGTGTCGAACATTGTATAATGCGTGTAGTATCCACCGGTAGTATCCACATAAATATCTTGATGGCATTGAGGTCCACATAGTCTTTGAGATTGGGGAACAGAAAGGTACCATAAATCATTAAAGCATATATAGCCTCAAAGGCAGCCATGTCAGAACGCCTGGCATAATGATGAGCTTTCTCCACCAGAAATTTCATAGGCAAAACAGAAATCCCTCCTTTGGTAGTCATATTCCCTCGTATGTCTGCTAACTCCAAATGTGTCGCCTTAGCAATCTCTTGTTCCTTAGGGTCCTTACCAAAAATGGGAAAAGGAGACTTATCCAAAATAGGTATCTCAGTCAGACATGCATATTCCTCAAGAGTAGGCACCAGTTGGTAATCAGGGAATGTGAAGCAATGATATACCGGATCATAAAACTGAAGTAGGGTGGAGAGAAGTCCTTGATCAACCCTCACCTTCAATAGAAACAAAAGCGCCCCATATCTACGCTCGAATCCTTTTGGATCAACCAACAGAGTCTCCAACCTCCTTAGGTCACTTGTGTCAAAACTCTTGTAAGTATACTTCACGGTGTTCCTTCTTTCATTGTCCATGGCACCCTACGACGTAAATAAAAGACTCAGACTCCACGAACTTGAACGAAAATGATGCTTATGTATGCATGTATGCACAAACACACAAACAAAAGGGCACACAAACAAGCAAACAAAAAGTCCTAGGTTCAAAGGAGCATGAGTGGAGTCAAGGTCTACCCATCCCATAGGGTGGTGTGTTTTCAGAATGTACCTGCCGAACGGGTTCTAAGAGTTCCCAGAGTCTACGACCCATCTTTCGGATATTATCGACTTCCCAAATTACTCGGTTAGTCAATAATATTCTCAAGAGAATCTCGTCTGAGTGTAGTATCGCGTGACAACTATTTGGAAATGGACTCCCGCATAGTCACCGCACTACGTCCTAAAAGGCCAAGTTGGGTTAAAGGTGCTACGGTCCTCAGTCTTAAAGGTCCTTGGTCAAAGTTAATACCGTTTTCACGAATGTACTCGTTCAAACAATATTAAGTTCAAAAGAACCTAAACTGAGCGATGATTTTCTCAATTCGACTTTTCAGGAATCGACTCCGTCAAAGTACCCTTGACCATATCATCTCCTATAATTATACTCATGTCCGGGTCTAGGACTCCTCACCACTCAAAGTGACAACCCAAACAAGCATAACAAATATATATAACAAATAACATAATTAAACAAGTTAGGGGGAACCCTCTTATGAGAAGTGTCCCCAGTGAAGTCGCCATTTCTGTCGCGGTGAAAATTGGATAACAAATTATTGATTAACTTGTATCGTATTTTTAATGTCACCACCGGTCTTTGATTTATCCAAAGGAAGGGAGAAAAAACCGAATTCCCACAATGCAATGCAAATGCACTAAGATTCTAAGTTCGGGGGTTGGTTATACCTAGGGAAGGTGTTAGCATCCTAGATATCTGTAGTACTCTACAGGAACCTCTTGATTATTTATGTTATTTGTTATCTGTCTTGCTAAGGGTTTAAGGATAGGTGATTTATTTTATTCCTAAGTGTGCTCGACAAGATATCGCATCTTATGCCTACATATCCTGTCAGGAGGGAATCAGAGCGCTTGTAGTTCTTCATTAAGATACTAAGTGTTTAAAGGTTTAGGAAAATTGGGTAGGCTAGAACTTGATTAAAGAAATCAAAGTTGCGGGGGACTAACCTAGGAAATCTATCCTGAGTTGCCTGATTGACTTATCTTAGGGTGACGATTATGAATGCAAATGATATGCACCATGCACAATAACATGGTTATCATGCATGGGATTTTCCTTTGGATATTAATGCGATTAAGTTACGTTGTTTAGGCGATGGTGCTAGCAAGGTGATGCTAGACTTGTGTCTTGTGACCAAAAGGTTGAATGCGATACCCGAAGGTGATCGACTTACATGGGTAGAAAATGGGCTCGACGTTGGATCGAGAATTTTTTGGTATTGTTTTGAAAAGGTTTGGACAGTAGTAAATAAACATACAGATAGAAGTAAGATATGATAAACACATACATTATAAAATGACAGGGTAAGGCACGATATAAGTTACAACATTGATATGAGATAATGTGATGGAAGTAACATAAGCATGAGGATGGCACTATGTTTCATGATGAGATATGGATAAGATGAATATGATTCAAGTAGAATGATTAAAATGATAACAATATGTTTAAATCATTAGGAAGACAAACATATGGAACGGTAATGAGGAAAAATCAATATGCTTCAATCTTTAGGAAGACAAACATAGAGAAAGATGTTAAGGAGGAAAATCAATATGCTTAAATCTTTAGGAAGACAAACATATAGAAGGATATAACAATCAAAAGGAGTGATATAGAAGATGACAATTTAGAAGAATGATATTCATGTAAAAACCAAACATGTGGCCGGTCAACATGGATAGACTAACTTAAGAATTAAGCAGGGATGCTAAAAAATGATATTGATAATTAGACCAAGAATTGATAATTAAGACAAAAACTAACAATTAACACACAAGGTAATTTGAAATTGACTACATGGATAATTAACATTTAGAAATTAAACATTTAATCATACATATTGACAACCTCAAGATTAAGACACAAAAATTGATAATTTAAAATTAACAACATAGTTGAAAATAACAATTAATGGTGCAATTAGAACTAACAATGCTATTCAAAATGCAATGGATAATTAAAGTTAGGAGCTCATAGGACAATTAACAATTAAAATATAATCAACAATTAGAAATACAACACAATATTAATTAATAATGGCAAATAAATAATTAGGGAATTAACTGAAATTAAATAAATATTTTTTGGGGTTTTTGAATAAGGAAAATAAAGTGAAGTTTTTTGTTAAAAGGGATTTGAAGTAAATAAATAAAACATTTGGAAAATAGGCAGAGGGGGGTGTGTGAGTAATTTGTTTAGTTAAAAATGATAAAGGAATTAAATTGGGCCAGAATAAAGGGGGTGTGGATAGTAAAGGCGCAAGGCCCAAGTTGACAATGATGAAGGCAATTCAGGCGAAATTCAGAAAAATAGTAAAAAGGGTTGATCCAAGGATCGAACCCGGGCATGGCAATGCAAAGGCGTGTCTTTAGTGCATGTGTGTGGCCGTTGGGACGGCGTGTTTCATCCAATATACATATGACCTTAATGGTATATAAACTGATTTTGTGAGCTTTTTCCAAATTTACCAAGATCACGTTGTATGACTCAAGTTACTTCCAAGCATGTTCACATCAACATAACTCAGTTAAAACACAACCTAATCTGATGAAACAAAGAATTCGAACGATGCATTCAAACAGCAAAAAAAAATAGACTAGCAATACGACATTGAATATTTTAAAAGCTGAAACACACAGCATTGATATGCATCAAATTCCAAAGCAGGCAATCACTAATGTCACATAACACTAAACAAAAGCTGAAACGATTAATACAGCAAAACAAATGAAAAGCATAAGAAATATACAAAATGCAGCACATTACTGAACACACAACATTGACACGCATAAACCACAAATATGAAAACTAACATGAAAAAGATATGACATAATATGAGCATGCACCGCATAATGGATAAGACACACACAGGCGCATCAAAACAGAATACACATTTATAGCAGACAAACAAAGTACACAGAATAATAAGTAAATAATGATTTCCTAGATGCAGTAACTATAACAGTAGAGCATAAAGCATATCAAACACAAACATGACGGATAGTTAATACAGTGTTATATTCATAGATTAAATTTCACTTGATGAAACATACAGAGACAATTGATGAAGTAGTAGCAAACTAAGCAACAGTGGAATTGAACTGAGCTTGTATATGAACAATACACTACGAGTAGAAACACGAGAGTATCCATCATTCCGAACGAGATCCTAGCCAAAGAACAAACTAATTTCCAAGCAAGGCCACTATGAACTCCGGCGACTAAGTAATGACATACACTATGAATAAAAACCAACTAGAATGGTTACTCAAGCGATATCTAAAAAACTTAAACAATTAGAGGTAGCATCACACAGGTTGACATGTTATACTTGTAAAGGCAACATGGCATTCAAGACAATAATAAAAAAACGAAACAGAATGCACATATGATCATGGTTCACCAACTTTAACCAATAATTTTGCAGACACGGCTGTCCAACACACTATGCAACACATAATACAAGTAGCAGCATCATGAGATCATACCATACAGAAGCAACAATAGCAATCATTCAGTGTGCAGACAAACAGCATGTCATTTGAGGCAGTTCAGGTTCATAGGGCAATAAACTCAAAATCCACATATCATGACGCATTGTGAGTATCAAACCAGGCAGCAGAAGTAGTTTTCAAATAGATATCATACAAGGAGAGTGCAGGGCATAATAATGGTTCAGACATCAAGACAAGCTCAATAGGCACATAAGTTAGACACAAAGACTAGCACACACATCAAGGACATAGTATTAGTATGATGTCACAACGAAACATAACTTTCCGAAACTAGCAATTTCAACACCATGCACAAATTGAAAGAACCATGATACGACAGGTCATGGAATATTGAGATACAATGATTAATAGGAACAACTCAAAGCAAATTAGAGGCAACTCAAATCACATCTTTAGTTCAACAATCAATGAGCAAGATCAATTATCAGACCAAAAGGTTAATTCACTAAGCAACATAATAGTTCAAAATTCAGGTACGTGAACAAAAGCATGAATGACCAACATATCGACTTTAACAGCAAATATCAACAATAACAAAGTTTGAAACCATCACTGAGTACACAAACTGCTCACATATGAATGGCGACAGAAACAGAAACTAGTGCTACCTTGACAGGAACATCTTAATAAAACCAATTCCTCATTAAACAAACAACGAAGATAGATAGGTTCAAGCATACTACAACTTAGGAACATATTAGAACAAAGAGGAGCAAAGGTTCATGAGTTTCTTATCCCAAAGGATCATGTTCAGACACGAATGACACATAAATGAGTTACCAAATCAGCCCTCTAAACCTGTCAGTGCAACATGCGAATCTCGCAGCTATTCTTGAACGAGATAAAAGGCATTATGTCTTAACATAAAACAGCAACATACAAGTATGCTTTAACATACCATTATAACAAGCAAAAACCAAGACACGAGCAAAACATCCAAACGTATTCAAGCACAGAATGCACATGACAAATATGGCATGGGTTGAACATGAAAATTAAAAGAGAAAGGATGTTACCAAGTGGAGTAATGTCCACTGCACCTTCAGCTTGTGATAAACCTCACTCTTCTGAATCAAGGCTCCCAGAAACCGACCACTTCTTCTCTTGCTTGTGACACTTGAAAACTCAGCAACTTGAATATTTGTTAGTGAAGTGTATGTGAGAAAATTGTTGATGCTAATTGTCGGTTTTGCAAATGAGAAACGTCTCCCTTTTATAGGCAGCAAGTCGGTTTATGGTATTGAATGCACAGCAGACGCATGAGCTTATCTTGGAGAGAGAACAATCAATGCAGCAACAGCCTCGAGTCCCTCTTGGGCCATGCGTGTAGGCTGTACTTGAATCGAGATCTTGGTTATGCTGCAATGATCAATCTTCTTAGCCGTTCGTGAGGAGTCGTAGTATTGGCAAATCAAACGGTATTTGCCACAATCCGCGAGCCAATGAAGAAGAGGTACAGTATTTGGTTTATTTTGTGATTCTGCACGCCACGTGTCAACTCCTCATTGGTTAAGGCATTGAGTTGAAAAGTCAAACCAACCATACTCATTTTCCTTTCCTTGCCGTGTGGCCTTTTTGATCTACCAACTGAATGTTTTTTTTTTGTGTAACATGGGCTTTTGGTAGTGGGCTTACCCACTTGTAAAGAAAAATGCCATAACATCTCCCTTTTTCTTTAACGAATTAATTATGTAATAAAGTTAAATAATGATAAATCCAAACCCCAAATTAAATAACTAGAAGCAAAAATTAATAATTAATATGATTAATTAACTAATCTAATTTTTAAAACTAAATTAAATCGAGATTAAAAGAAAACAACTTAAATATAAATAAAATAAAATAAAAAGCCAAATTGAAATTAAATTAAATTAAAAAGAAATAGAATATTAAAATAAATATTAAGTTAAAAATAAATAGAGAAACACAAATAAATCACCAACTAGCAAGAAAATGAGGGTAAAATTTGGGGTACAACAACACGTGTCCTCCCAGGAGCAAAAGTAGGGGCAGTGGCAGTTACTACCCATGCTCACGATCTCCTAGACTCTAGGAGAGGTTATGATGGTTTGGGATTTGATGTGATTTCCTAGGAGATGTTTTGGACATAATCATAATTGGCCATGACGTCATAAATGTGATTGAAAAGAAACTGAACAGTCTCTTGAAACATGGGTTCGTCAGTTATGTTGATACCGATTTAGGGTCGAAAGATGGCGTCGAATGGACACTATAAAAAAATGACCTTTCCTTCAGTACTGTCGAAAAGGACATTTTTGGGGGGCAATTTATTGGCTCATAAATTCGACGCCTGTATTAAGTTGGAGGAATTAATTGATGTTAAAATTCTTGGAAGAGGTCCAAAGGAGTGTTCGACTGGAACTTTAAGTGGAACTTAAGTCGAAGATGCTTGTATAAAAAATATGCTTGGGACTTAGAAATATTTCCGAGAATCTGGAAATAACCTTCGACCGAGGTTATTGATGATGTCTGACGCTAAGGAATTTAAATTCAAATAAAGGAGATAGTAGTTATTCTTGTTCGCTCCTGAAAAAGACAAGTGGTGCACATCCAAGGGACAGAAGCATGCAGTGCGACACTTGTCATGTGTTGATTGTTTTAGGAAGTTAAAAGCAGTTAGTTTTATTATTATAAATAGGAGTTCTAGCAATAGGATTCGAGGTGTTGTGTTCACTTTGTACAAGTTCCTCCAAATTTAGTCAAAGTATCCGCGTGTAGAGAAACGAGTCTTGTGAGAATGTACGTTATGTAAACACCATTTTCTTATTTCAATGCAATTTACTTCAGCCCTTTTATCAAGAATTTATCTTTTACTTTCTTGCAAGTTACGTTTCAGCATTGTGTCTTACCTTGATATTTTCAGCCTTTCATTAAGACTTCATCTTTCACGTTGTGCAAGTTATGTTTATGCATTTCGTTTACTTTCATACTTTCGACCTTTCCTTTACAGTTTCAGCATTTTCGACTTAAAGTCCTTGCACATCTTTTAAAAGCCACACTTTAGATAAGCTTCTCTTAATGAACACTGTCGAAGCGTTTAGTTCTTTAGAATTTAGTTTGAATCAATTGTTAGCACATGTCCTAGGATCAATCTGATCGAACCTGTGAGTCACCAAAGTTAGATTTGGAAGATCAGCGGTTGTTTACCAATTTTCACGGTAAACACCACCACACTATACAACCTCAAACAAAATTAATCACTACTTAGTGTAAACAAAACCACAATAACAATAAGAAGATAAAGAGTATGAACACGCGGACATTGTTTACTCAATTCGATCTAAAATGATCCTTTCTATGAAAAAGAGAAACTCTCTTATTCATTATCAATCGCGAGTCATCAATAAGATTACAAAAGAGGTACAAGAAGTAGATATCTAAGTTCATAAAAACATCTCCTATTTTCTATCCAAATTATGACTCGATCTCTCATCCTCTAAATACATGAATTATACACAATATCAATGTGTTTAGAAGTGCTTCTAGAAACTTATATTACAATATAAAACACATTTTTACTAACAAAAAACCAATGTATTCCCCAACATCCATCTCGCGCCCAACTTTTGTCTTCGGAGAATGAATGGGAGAGAAATGCTCTAAACTCAAATTAACCCATCTTGAGTGCCTCCTTACAAGCCTATCAAAAAAATCAAACTTTTATTGAAAAATTGAATTTTTGAGACATGCTTTCAAAATAATGATAGTATATAATATATAAGTTAATTTTTTATTTATTTATAAAATAATCACAACAATATATTGAAATAAAATAAAATATATGATTGAAGTTGTAAAATAGTACTTTTTTTCCTATAAAACTTGTGATATAGTACGGAAAAATGTGTGCCACAAAAAACACAATTAATTTTTGTTTTGAGCTAACAAAAGAACAACTTGAATAAGAGTCACAGTTACAAAATAAGAATATCAGAATATTCTATTTAAAGCAAATCATAGTTCAATCAAATGGTTTTTGAATATAACTAACCTTATGATGGTTGACCAAATACCAAAATTCAATGGTTGAAAAAACATGGTCAACAAAACGGAGTCATTCAATATAGAACCTTATTTCTGCCTACTATATGGTCCAATTTGGTCACCTTCAAACTGATCCCAAAAGAATAGAGATTTTCCACCAAACTTCTCCAAACTCTTATCCCTTACGTTTCAAATTTGTCTTCCCTATGTGTCATATATAAACACACATAGGTTATATCTCTATCTATGTTTTATATGATAGGTTAATTAGCTAGGAAACTTTGTGTGAAGAAAAAGATTGACATTTTTTCTTTGAGTAACAACATGAAGAGCATGAAGATTAACAACAAAGATGAAAGCTTTGGACAAAAGGGTATCCTAATTCACAGCCAAGTTATGAAGATCAAGCAAGAATCAGAGAAAATATTTGAATGGTCACTTGGTCAACATGAGATAAGACCTGTTTTAAGGGAGATTTCCCGGTCGCCGTTGGGATTTTCCGGCCAAACAATTTCAGTTGGGGATTCATGGAGTCATTAAATCATGTTAACGTTTTTGGTTAGTGTTATGCTGATGTATGGAGATTGTTGAGGGAGGATTTGTATGCTTCCCCTGTTTCTTTCTCTTTGTTTTCCTATGATTTTTAATAGAGATATTTATATACTTAGTTATTTTCATTTTTTTAATGTAAATATTGAACGATGTTAAGTACATAATCATAATATATGGTTATTTAATATATGTATTTTATAGTTTTTCTATCATTGTTTCGTTCTTTTACCATCTAGCCAAAGATACGGATATCGAATATGATACTTGTATTATATGAAAAAAATATTCGCAATTGAAAAATTTAGAATACAATACACTTAAGATTCATATATAAAAATTAAAATTAAATATTAGTTAAATTATCCTCTAACAAAAACTAATTGAATTTGTAAAAGTTAATAGTAATTGGTAAAGAAAGTATGAGAAAAAGAAAACATAATTAAAGTTGAGAGAAAAATATTAAAATTAAACATTAGTTAAATAAACTTTCAACTAATCTGAATTTATTATGAAGCAGTGTATGGTCTCTATATCTAATCTTAAACCATGAATGCAAAAATGTTAGGTTGTTAATTGTTGAAATATCAAATATATAACTGACACACTACAACGAGCTTGTGGGTATTTTTGTATTATTAATGAATTGTGAAGGTTAGCTGGAGTTCAAAGTCATTCTGATGACGAAAAAACTAGTCTGATGATGCCAATAAACAAAAGTGCCATGAGAAGGATCCCAACATGTCCTATTCATGAAAGAGGACAAGAAGAATCACAAAATGAAGAGAAAGATCAATTCCATCATCTGGAGATCCAACAATCAGAAGAAAATCCTCAACATCAACATCAAGCACTTGACAGTTTGCAAAGGCTAGAGGAGCATGTGCTTGGCATGACAAGTTGGGTCACTGAAATTTCACCTAACTATTATGCCTAACCACCCAAATTTGGACCGAGTTTTCAGGATTTATATAATGAGCATCGAGACCATATGTCGGTTCAAAGCTTAAGGGAGCATTTTGCAACTGCTAATGACATGGAGACATACTTTAGATAGCAAGACCAAGCCTTTGAACACTGAAGGGCTGAGATGAAGACAACTTGGACCCAAGAAAACCAAAACTTCTGAAATGTCATGGATGATGTGCATAACTACTTAAAATCCGAAAACATATGTCTTAGGATTTTTAGATTTTCAGTTTCTTTTTAATTCCCTTATTGTACTTTGATCCAAGCAAGAGTAGTAGTTAGCTTCTAAGAATACTTTTTCCCCTGTTGTACTACTGCTCTATGATTTAATTAATGAATAAGTTTATTGTTATTTTTTATTTCAGTTATGATTTGCTACCTTACCATTTACACTTTTAGAAAAGAAAAAGAAGTTCTCATTACATATTGATATGTGATGAAGAATAGGAAAAGCCAACCGACTTGTACTCAATCTCTAAATACCTCAGCTAGTAAGGTTTGAGCCAAAATTTTCATTGTTTACTTTTCCTTCTTATAAGAGTATTCATATACTAGTTATTTCCTAGAAATTTATTTGTTTCTGTTTAGTCTATTAGTCTGATAAATACAGAGGCACTTGTTTTTGGAAACTCCGAGCCTTTTTAAGCCAGTCTGATTTAAATGTTTATATTCGTCATTTAACCACTTTGAGTCTGAGCCATTTCATTCGGTGACATAGCCTTTTTGTTTAAATGACTTGAAAATTTTAATCTTTCCATCCTCTTTGGAGTTAGGTAGAAACTCGAGTTTCCTTTTCTGTTACAAAAGAATAAGTTTGAGTTGCTCTTGGAAGTTATCAACGTTTAAGTTTGGGATTAGAGTACTAGAGAAATTGGTCAAAAGAAAGAAAATAAAAGAGAAAGAAAGAAAATAAAGAAGTTAAAATATCTTGTTCAAAATAAATTGTGAAAAAAATGAATGAAAATGACCATCAAATTGAATTCTCCAGTATCAATTGATCAGGTAAAAGAATATTACAGAATGAGCATAGTAACATAAGGGAAACTAGCTACATAACTCCAATGTTTAAGCCTACTAACGTAAGTCATGTTACAACTTTGAAAAGACCTCAAAAGTATGTGTTTAAATATGACATTCATTGACTTTTTTAGAAATTCTGCAAACTCATTGTAAAATGTTTTTGTATGTGATTATGTGATTACCCTGTCAAATCAAGTGAACTAAGGTGAGATGAGAGACAGGTTGAGTACTTGTGACGTTGGAAGAAATTTTCATAATTATTTAGATTGAAGCAAGGAATGGACGTATTGATTAGAAAAAAAAGAAAGGTGATGTTCATTGGAAAAGGTAAGCAATTCTTTATGATCAAATTTTCAATTTACATGCAAGTTACTTGAGGACAAGCAACATAGTAAGTCTGGGTTGTGATGACACTCTATCATTACGTAATATTTGCGATTATTTTTGACAAAATTGATGGAATTATGAGCTAAAGCCAAGATAAAATGAAGAAGAAGTGAGCAAAATTGCCAAAGAGGTAGAATGTTGTGACATAAAAAAAATAAGAGAAAAAAAGGAAGAAAAATGAAAGTTTTGCCACTGGATTTCTCACGACCGTGATGCCCTCATTTTGGACGCGATAATAAATTATCATGATCGCAATGCAACCTAACGCAGTCGCGGTGACGTGAAATCCCGACATGTTTTTTGCAGCTTTAAATAGAAAAAGGTGCCTACTTTTTTAGGGTTCTGAATTATATGCGAGAAAGTGATGGCAATGAGTTTTGGAACTTTGGAGCAATTTGAGACATTATTTTCCATTGATTTTCATGGTTTCTTCTTATGAACTCATGGTAATTCTTTGTTTGACTATGAGTAGCTAAACTAATTTGATTAGGTCTTTAGAGATAAACCTAATAGTATTATGTGGTTATATGAATGTTTGAGATTATTTGAATGCCTTTATTTTATAATTATTATTCAATTGTTCTTGTTTTTACTGCTCTTTGTGTGTTAACAGTTGTTCTTTGTTTGACTATGAGTAGCTAACCTAATTTGATTAGGTTTTAAGAGATAAACCTAATTGTATTATGTGGTCATATGAATGTTTGAGATTATTTGAATGCCTTTATTTTATAATTATTATTCAATTGTTCTTGTTTTTACTGCTCTTTGTGTGTTAACAAGGGCACAAAGTGATTTTAGATGAATAGGGATTATTGACTGTAAGTCTACAGATCTGAATTATAACTATTGTTCAACTTAGTAATTAACTAGGGATAGGTAACAATAAGTTATGGCTAAAGAATTAACAAACATAGAACGCCTAATTTTACTTCAAACTCGCCTAAGAAATTAGGGAGTTGTAGTCATAGTTAGTGAGTTGTACACCAAGGAATTGGGTACAGTGATCGTGTTAATCCTCTGTATGATTATAGAATAATTTTTATTCAAGTGATACATATTCATCAATGGGTATAAACTAGGGATTTGAATAAAGATCTAAAAGCTCTTCATTATCGAAACATTAATCCAAGTTATTCTCGTACTTATTTTTCGTACCAATCATTATTAAACCCCCGTATTTTACTTAAATCGCGCAATTATCACCTTGTTCGAATTTGCAGTCAATGTGGATATGAATTTAATTTTGTTGATTCGACTGTATTAATACACTTGCTAAGAAAGACATCACCTGGTGACATACTGATCGAACAAGTGCTGAGGTCTGAATTCAAAACTAGCCATAACCAGAAAAAATACGAAGCTCCCATTGTCGAAATGGTTCTCGACCTAGAAATGGGTGCCTCCAAGTTGAAAGCCAAAAGTGACTCCCAGCTAGTCTCAAACCAAGTTGCCAGAAAGTACCTGGCCAAAGAACCTCACCTGATAAAATTTCTCCATAAGGTATGAAGTTTATCAACACATTTTACATCTTTTGAAGTAGAACATGTTCCTAGTGAGCATAATTTTAGAGCATACCTCATGTCCAAACTCGACAGTTCAAAGACGACACAGTTTAATTAGACAATAATCCAGGAGACTCTCGTCGCCCCCAATATTGATATAAGTTGTAAGAGTTGGATGGACGACTCATACCTATAACTTGGAACTCTATATGTTTAAAATATTATTATAGTTAGACTAGTTCTAATTTTTGAAGTGGCATATTACTCGCCTATGTACAAACTTTTGAGTGTTTATGAGCAGGAAGAACACTTTGGTTATGGTATCATGTATGTTGGACTTTCACTGGAAGATCCTTGCCGCCTTCCAAAGAAATAAAAATATCTTGGACTCCCGTGGGAAGATCCTTAACGCCTTTTTAGGCAATACAAAAATTTTGGACTTCCATAAGAAAATCCATACCGCCTCCTTAGGCAACAGACCTCCATGAGAAGATCCATAACGACTCTTAAGGCAATATGAATATGTTGGACTTTCCTAGCAAGATCCTTACCACCATAAGGGCAATATGATTGTACTATCCACTAGGGACCACCAGATCTAATGTCTCGCCCATGGGACACGACCAAAGTCTGGTCTAAGAGACTTAACTTAAAGTTTTGTCTGAGGGCTTGATCGAAGTCCGGCTCAAGTAGCTCAGTGCATCTCCTAAGGGACTTTGAGTATTATCAGTCAGGTTCAACATATAATCTCGCCTGAGGGACTGAGAGTCCCATCAAACAGGCTTATCTAAATGCCTTACATGATTGGCTTATAATTTTCTCGGACTGGATCCAACTAAAAGTCTTTCCCAAGGGACGCAACCGAAGTCGGAGTGAAGAGACTTAATTGAAAGTCTTGTCTGAGGGCTTGATCAAAATCCTTCATGAGGGGCTCAGTGCCTTGCCTCATCAGTCAGGCTCAACATATATTCTCACATGAGGGAATGAGAGTACCATCATACAAATGTACCTAAACACACCGCCTAAGTGACTTGGAGTTTTCTCGTGCGGGATCCAACTTGAAGTGTCACCCAAGGGAATCAGCCGAATTCTGGTCCAAGACACTTAAGTTAAAGTCTTTTCTGAAGGCTTGATCAAAGTCCCCCCGATAGGCTCAATGCCTTGCGTGAGGGATTTGAAGTCTCGTCACATAGGCTCACCATATAATCTCGCCTAAGGGACCGAGAGTCCTATCAAACAGGCTTATCTAAATGCCCGCATGAATGACTTGGACGTTTCTCTAGCAGGATCTAACTTAAAGTCTCACCCAAGGGACGCGACTGAAGTCTGGTCCAAGAGGCTTTACTTAAAGTTTTGTCTAAATGTTTGATCCAAGTGTCGCCCGAGATACTTAACGCCTTGCCTGAAGGGCTTGGATCTTATCAGACAGATACCTTAAATGCTCTGTCATTTACAGTTGTTCACTCTTAATCAAAGTCATTGTGCTTGAGCAACTGTATAGTGATATATTTGTAAAAGACCTATTAAGATCGGGGATATTACAAACCTCCCGCGGGGGAGGGGGCAACGCCCATCGGCTGCCCGCCATTAGAGATCACTTCCCCCTATGTGCTCCCACTCAGACAGTCATAGGAAACGTGGGAAAAAACGTTCCTCGGTCAGAGAGGAGACGGCGTGTCAACTTGATAATCCATGTCTCCCTAAAAAATAGGGATTCAACAGTGCACCACTTACTAAGTGAATGTCCATCGTTTCCAAGGAAACCCTAGATCCAAGAACCTCTATAAATACCTTGTCCTCAGCGGATGATAGGACAAGTTGTAATACACGAGGAATATCTCTAAAAGCCACATAGTTTCTCACCTCACGTGAATTTACTCTCTCATTACAGTAAACACCACCATACAAAATCTCTTGCCGCCGCAGACAAACCTTAAACTATAAAAAAAATATTAAGACATCTGGTCACTCTTACTAATTTAGAGATGCCACACATTCATTACTTTTTTACAAGTACAAACTGTCTCTTTTTCTCTTCAAATTTATTCAACCAACTTAAATATAAAGACTTGATAATGGGTTTCTTGGAATTCAGATTTTTATGATTTGAAACTTCCTAGCATAAATCTAAAAGCATTGGTAGTTGTCTCAAAAAATGAGTTTTAAAAGAAGATTTAAAAGCAAGCAAAACATATACAGAATGATGTGGGAAGAATGCGTCAACCTTTTTTTCCAAATAAGTTTTGTATGCGACATCTAAAAATGAAAGGTTTTTCTCTTAAAGTGAAAGGAGTAAGTGCTTTTACTCTAGGAGAGGTCGGTGCCTTTACCGGAAGAAATTCTTTGAAGGTTAGCGTACAAGTTTCGATAAGAGCAAAATCAATTGTGTTCATATTCAAAAGTGTGGACACAACCTTTAACTTGAAACAACATCCATACAAATATTCATTGCGTAATGATAAAAAATATAAATATTGTTAATTGTTTGATTATCTTGTTTAATGTTTGAAATATGAAAATAACAACAAATACTAAATATAACATATTTGTATCACTCACGTCTATGGGTGGGAATAGGCCGAGTCGAACTAGACTTTGTCAAGCCTGAGCATGACCTACTAAAAAATTTAAAGTCTAAGCCTGATTTGTAGCCTATCAAAGACTTATTTTTTGACTTGAGCTTGACTTTTTCGAAGGCCTGATTGCCTATTAGTCTACTTAAAAAGCATATATCATTTGAACATATGTAAATAAGAAATTTAATTAATATTTAAATAGACTAAATAATCAAAAGTACAATGTGACTAAATGTTTGTTTCATTGACTTATCTGAACTTATCTAATAGTATAAATTTTGTGAGATATTTTGTTTGAGAGAACTTATGAAAATACCTTATAATATTATTCATAGGATTTCTTTCAACTTAATTTCATAAGTTCTTAAATATAACTAAGATTAATTTTGTATTTTAATATAAAATATAAAATATAATATAAAAACAATAAATTCATTCATGTTTAATAAATAGGTCGGTTTCATAGACTTACAAGATTTTTTGTATGGCCTGCAGT
Organism: Lathyrus tuberosus; assembly: GCA_022829125.1. Classification (NCBI taxonomy): domain Eukaryota; kingdom Viridiplantae; phylum Streptophyta; class Magnoliopsida; order Fabales; family Fabaceae; genus Lathyrus; species Lathyrus tuberosus. The sequence goes on along the minus strand of JALAZF010000306.1, from coordinate 4,917,700 downwards.
CTAGCTTATTTAGTTAAATAGGTTTATAGAAAAACCTAAGTCTTTTTTATTTAAACAAAAAGCATGGCATGTCCTTGACCTATGTAAATTAGGTCGTAGATTTCTGTTAGTTGCCCTGTCATATTCTCACCCATGCTCACGTCATACTCATCATATAACGTTCACATTTAAACATTAAATTACAATGTCAGCTAATAAAATATCTATATAAAGAATAAATATTAGTAATTTACATATACTTAAAAGTTTGGGTGAGATTTTCTGATAGATAATGTTTTTAAGTTGAATGGACTTACATCGTAAATGAAATAATTTTTTATTAAGTATTTTCAAATTGTTTTAGAGTTAACACAAGAATATTTAAGATAAATCAACTCATTTTTGAATTTGTATAAAAGCGATGGAAATTTGAATGTAAAGAAAATAAATTTTTGTAGTGAAGATAATGTACTTTTGTTATGTGATTTTTAGATCCAAGATGATCAATTTATAGGGCAAATAATAATGTTTTACAAGGTTGTGACCATTTCACCAACACATTTTATTGTGTGTTGCAACATTTTGTCTACTGCAACACTTCATAAAGTGTTGCCTATTTTAGATTGCTTACTGTAACACTTTACAAAATGTTATCTATTTTAGATTGCTAAGTGCAACACTTCACGAAGCGTTGTCTATTTCCAAATTCAAAAAACAAACGTAAGCAACAACAATTAAAAATATGAGCAACAACCACTGCCATGTGTGGCGGCTTGCAGCCACGATCCAACTGAAGGCCAGCCACCGGCGCCGCCGTATACCGCCACAAGTAGCCCAATTGATCTGATGCATCAAGTGCCATCTACAACCCGCCACTAGTACCTCTACGCTCACACCCTCGATCTTTGTCCCTGAGTCGAAGCCAGTGACGACACCGTCGAGGGAGAGTGTGGAAGAGAGAGGTAGCATAAGACTTGAGATTACCAAACTTGTCCATGTGACACTTTATCCTCTTTATCTCCTTTATTGAATTAAATAATGTAACTCTTTATAAGGGCTATTAAAGTGAGTAAACCTTTCTATGTGAGACTATTTTCCAAACATTGATTGCTCATTTATTAAGCTTTATATTTTTTTGTCATTTTAGAAGACACTCATGATCATTAGTTATGTTATTAATTACAACAATTCCCCACTTATTCTAATAATGGCAAGACTAATTCTAGAAAATGAAACAAAGAATGTTAATAAAGTTAAGTATCTTTCGATATGAACTTAACCTTAGTAAAGATAACACAAAGTCTAATCGGAATTTTAGGTAGCAAGGCCTTGAGCCTGTTATTCCTTGTGATTATATCGGTGTTACCTTACAGACACTCTTTAATGATTCTTCACCTACATCCCTCGCCTAGCACTACTTATGGCCATATGTTTTTCCTATTTCGTGAATTTATCGTGAGAGAAACTCCAATTTTCACTTTGAGATGGAACCATCTCGAAATTGACATAGATGAAGACTATACTGTATCTACATTATTTGAGATACATATTCTTAACATTGAACTTCATTAAGAATTTGAAAAACTCAACCCTCCAAATTCAATAGTCAACATTATTACATAATTGTGCACATACATCCAAATCAACGTCTTGTTGTTACCCATTGGATATCGAGGTTAATGTTTTTCTTAACGTTAGATTAGGTTGATGTCGTTGTTTGAACTCTTACTTAAGGAGTTTCAATCTCATACCTCTTGAGGTTGTCTTTACCTATCTCTGGCCAGTGGTTTAGTAAATGGATAAGCTAAATTATAACTTAAACATAAATATATGTGAGTGAAATAATTCCATCCTTAATTAATTTTTTTACGAAAGAATGTCTAAGACCTTGTGGCTAATTGTTCCATTACGCACTTCGCTGAAGGCTCTATCTAGAGTGGCTTGACTATTGTAATGTATCAACACCTTTAAAATATTTACTTTAGCCAGTGGAACTTCCAACAGAAGGTCCCTCAACCATTCAGATTCTTGACCATCATAAGTAAGAGCCACAAACTCTGATTCCATTGTTGAAAGAGTGATACATATTTGTTTCTTACTCTTCCAAGAAATTGCACCTCCATCTAGTGTAAATATCCACCCAGTTGTATATTTATGATCTCTAACACGTAATATCAAACTTGCATTGGTATATCCTTCTAGTATGGAAAGAAACCTACCGTAATGAAGGCCAACACTTTTGGTTTTCAAAAGATAACAAAAAAATTCTTACAATAGCCTTCCAATGCTCCTCATTTGGATCGCTAATGAACGTACTCATTTTACTAACTGCAAATGCTTTGTTGGCCTTCCAATGTTCTCACTCACCTTTATGTACAAACATTTGTCGCAATAATTGGGAACAAATTCATTTGAAAGTATGATAGAATCAAACTTTTGATGTCATTGTTTTAGTGCTTGCTTTAATCCATACAAGGATTTAAAGAGCTTGCACACCTTTTGTTCATTTCCAAGAAGCACATAACCTTCCAGTTGCTTCATGTAGATTTCTTTATCGAGATATCCATTTAGGATATTTTAACATCTATTTTATAAACTATAAGGTCATTCAAAGAAGCTAATGCAAACAATACTCTAATTGTCATTGTCCTTGCTACTGGTGCTTATGTCTCAAAATAATCAACACCTTCCTTTTGTCTAAAACCCTTTGCTAATAATATAGCCTTATAGGTGTTTAATTTAATATCACTGTGATACTTCTTTTTAAATAACCACTTGCATCCAATGGGCCTTGGTCCCTTAGGTAGATCGACAAAATGCTAAGTGTGGTTTGATATAATTGAATCTATTTCGTCTTGGATAACATCCTTCCAAAAAGAAAAGTCCCTTGAAGCTACCGATTATTTATAGGTCTTAGGACCATCTTTCACTTGAAGAATAATAGGAATCTTTTGAACAAAATTCTCACTATTTCCTTCAACTAGATAAAAGGAAATAGGTTGAGAATCAATTTTGTCTAGAGAGCCTTCCTTACCAGGTTCTTCATTCGTGGAAAACTATGATTCCTTATCCTTCGTAATAAGGTTCTCAAATAATTCTATGTCTCAGGATTTAATAATTACATTAGACTCCAAACTCAAAAATTTATATGCTTTACTGTTAGGTGCATATCCTATATATTGTGAATTAGGATGCCTTGAAACAAAGTATAAACAGTTTCTTTATGATTAAGAAACACACAAGAGTTAGGGTTAAGGAAAAAACAAGGAGAACAATAAGGATTGGTTATAATTGATATTCTTTACTTTCTCTATAAAACAGATTACAAGTACTCAAGAATAACAAATAACCCTCTCACCCTAATTAGGATTTACCACACCACAGATGAGAGACTAGTATGCTATTTATAATAAACCTAACATACTAAACTAATGGGTTTTTTTAACAATTACCTATTACAAGCTAACTTAGGGTACAAGCTAACTTAAACAATTGAATCCTTAACACAAGGCCCAATTTGACAACTACATACTAGAACATAATTCGACTACGGCATGTAGGTCTTCAACAACAACATGTGAGCAGACTTCGACGACATGCTAAACTAGAGTTCGATTCAACATCTCACAAATTTCCACCTTGGATCTAACTCTATAATATCAAGAAACAAACTAGCTTTCTTCATGTAGCTTTATCAACTGCATACAGTGGAAAAACTTGCAATTGGGCAACGTCTTGGTGATTATATCAACAGCATTGTGATCTGTCAAAACCTTCAGCACTTGGACTTCTCCATGCTCGATTACCCCTCTGACGAAATGCAGCCTCACATCAATGTGCTTGGTTCGCTCATGATAGACTGAATTCTTCGACAGGTGCATTGCACTTTGACTATCACATTTAATAGTGACAACTTGACCTTGAAGTTTCAGCTCCTTTGCAAACCCTTAAAGCCACAATGCTTCCTTCACAGCTTTAGTTAGGGCGATATATTTTGCTTCAATGGTTGATTAGGAAACAACCTTCTGAAGTGTTTCTTTCCAACTGATTGTTGTCCCAAACATAGTGAACACATATTCAGAAATAGATTTTCTGGAATCTATACAACCTGCATAATCAGAGTCGACATATCCTTCGATTGCTGCTTTACTATCTTCACCCAAGGCTCCAACATAAATTAAGAATCTGTTCAGATACCCATTTATGTACCTTAGAATCCACTTCAATGCTTGCTAGTGAGCCTTTCCAAGATTCACCATGTACCTTCTTACAAGAATTACTGCATATGCTATGTCATGTCTTATACAGACCATAACATACATCAAAGAGCCCACTATATTAGCATATGGAATGCTATTCATATAATCTTTTTTGACATTGGTACTAGGACACTGAAATATACTCAGGTTAAATTGAGGGTTTGTCGGAGTCACAACAGGCTTTGAATTCGACATACCAAACTTTTCGAGAATCTTCCGTAGGTATGCCTCTTGAGATAAGCATAATTTCGACTGCTTTCTATCTCTTTGGATGTCAATCCCAAGAATCCTAGACGCAGCTCCTAGATCCTTCATGTCGAACTCCTTATTGAGTTCAGCCTTCACCCTCATTATATCTTCGACATTGTTGTTTTCTATTAGAATATCATCCACATAAAGCAACAAAATAACAAATGAATTATCAGGTCAAAATTTGAAGTAAACACAGTGGTCGAATTGACTTCTAACGAAACTTATGCATGCCATGAACTTGTTGAATCTCCTATTCCACTATAGAGGAGAGATTATTTCATTTCATATAACGATCTCTTCAGCTTGTACACATAATCTTCATTCCCCTTTTCGAAATACCCTTTAGGTTTCCTCATCAGGATTGTTTCATCTAGATCACCATACAAGAACGCAGTCTTCACATCCATCTATTTTAGTTCAAGGTCGAACTGTGCCACTGTGGCAAGCAACATTCGAATGGATCTGTGCTTCACAACAGGGGAGAACACATCATTGAAGTCGAAACCTTCTTTATGAGTGAAACCCCTAGCGACCAATCTTGCCTTGTATCTCTTCGAGGCCACTCTTTCGATTCCTTCCTCAACTTTGAAGATCTATATACAACTGACTAACCTGGCTCCAGCAGGTTTCTTGATCAGTTCCTAGGTGTTGTTATCATGAAGAGATTTCATCTCATCATCCATGACCTTCATCCATTCAGTCTTCTTTCGACTCCTCATAAATTCCTTATAGTCACTAGGTTCTTCGTCGAGAACCTCACTTGCAGAGATTAAGGCATAAGCTATAAGATCTGCATACCCAAGTCTCTGAGGTGGCTTGATGGCTCTCCTCGACCTGTCCATTGCTAGCAGGTAGTCATTATCAGTCTCCTCATCTTTGACAGCAGCTTCTGCTTCTTCTTCGACTTCATTTGGGATACGTAATTCAGCATCAACATGCTCCACCTCAACATGAATCTCTCCCTGTTCCAGCTCTTCGTCAGCATCATCAGTTTTCTTGAAGGCCATCTCAACTTCATTGAAAACTACATCTCGACTGGTGATACACCTTCTGTGACCTGGCTCTAGACACCATAACCTATAAGCTTTAACTCCTTCAGGGTATCCTATGAATATGCATTTCAGAGCTCTAAGTTCGACCTTCTCTTGCCTAATGTGAGCATAGGCCACACAACCAAGTACTCTCAGTCTGTTAAGACTAGGTGGATGTCCCGACCAAACTTCTTCAGGTGTCTTCATATCTAACGAATTTGAAGGACATTTGTTTATCAGATATATTATTGCTGAAATAGCCTCAGCCCATAACACCTTCTTTAATCCAGCACTATTCAACATACATCTAATTCTTTCCAAAATAGTTCGATTAAATCTTTCTGCCAAACCATTTTGTTGTGGAGTACCTGCAGTATTTTTGTGCCTTACAATACCTGAGGTAGCGCAAAAACTGTCGAACGCCTCATTACAAAATTCAAGGCCATTGTCGGTTCTCAACCTCTTGACCTTTCTGCCAGTCTGATTTTCGACCAGAGTCTTCTAAACTTTGAAATTCTCAAAAGTTTCATCCTTAGTCTTCTGGATGAATACCCATAGCTTCCTGGAACAATCATCCACTATGGATAGAAAATATCTTTCTCCTAAATGTGATGGACACCTTGCAGACCTCTAAATATCATCATGGATGTAATCAAGGGATCCATGAGTTCTTTGTTGAACTTCACTTTACAAGATTTTCCAAGTACACAGGGTTTACAAAATTTTAGCTTTTCGACTTTGTCTACTCCAAGCAAATTTTGTTTCCCTAATTTGACCAGACCTCTTTCACTGACATGGCTCAATCTCATGTGCCAAATTTCTGTCTTCGACAAAGGTTTTGTGGATGCAACATTTGTCGAACCACTTACAACTTTAGCCTCAAGGGTATACAAGCCTTATTTCTTCACGCCTCTCGAGACTTCCTTCGACCCCTTTATAACTCTTAGGATACTTTTTTCTCCTTGAAAAACCTATCCCTTCTTGTCGAATTCACCAAGAGAAATAAAATTTCTCTTCAAATCAGGTACATACCTGAATTCAGTCAATAACCTTATTGACTCATCATAGAGCTTGAATCTCACAGATCCAATACATGCAATTTTGCAAGCTTTGTTACTTCCCAACAACACTGATCCACCATCTTGATCACATAGCTCCTCGAACAATTATCTGTTTGGAGTCATGCGCTAAGTGCAACCTGAATCCATAATCCACTCCTTTCTTGAGTCACTGCTTGAAACCACAAGAACATCAGATGATTCGAAGTTATCTTGAACAATGGTTGCGTGCCATTATCTTTACCTCCATGATCTTTCAGGCATTCAGAGAACACTTTTCTTGTGTGAGTCTCCTTCTTATAGTTATAGCATTGAATACCAGATGCTTCGCCACTATAAGACTTCTGCTGACTTTTGCCTTTCTTCTTGCCGAACTTACCATCCATTCGCAAGAATTTTCCCTTAACGGTCAAACCTTCGCCAACCGGCCAAGGTTTATGCTCCTTTCGTTCGTTCAAGTCCTTATAATACAAGGTTGGTTGAACTTCTTCAAAGCTCAGGCAATCCCTTCCATACATGAGAGTTTTTTTGAAGTGAGCATGTTTTTTGGGCAAAGCACACAACAATAATAGTTCTTGATCTTCATCATCGATCTTCACATCAATATTTTCAAGATCAAGGATCAGCTTGTTGAACATATCCAACTGCTCAGCCAATATTTTGTCTTCACTCATCTTGAATGAATACAAAGCTTGCTTCATGTATACAAAGCTTGCTTCATGTAAAGTCGATTCACCAGAGATTTGGTCATGTACAAACTTTCAAGTTTCAACCATAACCCCGATGCCGTAGTCTCCTTTGATACCTGTCGAAGAACCTTATCACCAAGGCTCAACAATATTGTGCTATGGGATTTCTCTATCATGGCCATCTTTTCTTTTTCCGTTAATGTAGCGTCCATGGCTGCCTCTCCCTTCAACGCTTCCAAAAAACCCTGCTGAACCAGTAGGGTTTTCATCTTCAAGTGCCACAGAGCGAAATCGTTCACTCCGGTGAACTTTTCAATCTCATACTTTTTTGAAGGCATCTTCTCCATGCTCACCGCACCAATTTGTTGTCAATTAGGATGCCTTTAAACAAAGTATAAACGGTTTCTTTATGATTAAGAAACACACAAAGGTTAAGGTTAAGGAAAAAACAAGGAGAACAACAAGGATTGGTTATAACTTTTATTCTTTACTTTCTCTATAAAATAGATTACAAGTACTCAAGAATAACAAATGACCCTCTCGCCCTAATTAAGATTTGACACACCACAGATGAGAGACTATTATGCTATTTATAATAAACATAACATACTAAACTAATGAGCTTTTTAATAATTACCCATTACAAGCTAACTTAGGGAACAAGCTAACTTAAACAATTGGATCCTTAACACAAGGCCTAATTTGACAACTACATACTAGAACATAATTCGACTACAGCATGTGAGCAGACTTTGACGGCATGCTAAACTAGAGTTCGATCCAACATCTCACACTATAAAAACTCATTTTATCCCTCGAGGAGCTAACTCCATCCTTTTAGGATCCATGTTCTTATAGTAAGCAACACTCCTCACACTCTAAAGGAATCGATATTTGGCTCTCTGTGTTTCCATACCTCATATGGTGAAATATTAGTTTTGTTCAAAAGAATTATATTCATAATATGACAAGCTGATAATAAGGCGACACCCCACAAATTAAATGGAAATTCGGAATGTAATAACATGACATTTATCATTTCTGGATATGTCAAATTCTTTATCTCGACTAGACCCTTTTGTGATGGTGTACGAGGTGAGGAACATTCATGCATGATGTCATCTTCTTCACAATATGTATCAAATTCAATATACAAGTATTCTCCACCCCTATCACTTCTAAAGACTTTGATACTTCTACTTAATTGAGTTTTTACTTCCGTTTTATAAATCTTAAATCCATTAAAAGCGTCATCTTTTATTAATCATCTTTTATTTAACACATATTTCACATTTTTTAAAATTGCTAGCATCACATGAAATTAAACCAAATTTGATTAATCTTATTATTGTGTTAATACCAATATGTGCTAATATTTTATTCCATAAAGAAAGGGATTCAATCACATAATCAAAATTAAAAACTTTTTTTATAATATTATTGGTAGTACATCGCTTAATCATTCCCTCAATGGAATAACCTTTTCTTATAAATACACCATTATGGGTCAAGATTAACTTACTCGATTCATACACATATTTAATACCCATTTTTTCCAAAAGATCCTAACTAACAAGGTTCTTATACATGCCAGGAACATGAAGTACATTGACAAGAGTAACATTATTTCCAGAATTGAAGTTGAGTTCCACAATTCCCATTCCAATGACCCTTTGTCATCCTTCATCTCCTATTTGAACTTCTTGTTCGTCAACGACTTCAGAATAGATTTTGAATGTTGTTATCATAGGAAAAATGGACAGTAGCACAAGTATCATACCACCATCCTTGTACCTTTCCTTTGATCTCCATAATTTCTCTCACAATAGCAAACAAGTTATCATCTATTTGAACAACATTTGCTTTAGTTTTGGTTTTTTAATCCCTCAAATTTCGAACATAATGATCGGTTTTGTCACACACATAAGAGCCGCCTTTGGGTCCTTTTGATCCACCAAAATTCTTGAATTTATTTTGTTCTTTCTTAAGTCCAAGATGTTTCTTCACGCCGTCATGTTTCTTCTTTCATTTTGCGCTCACAACATTGGTCTTAGAATATCCAACAGACTGGGATTTCTCTATCTTTCAATTCCTTCTCGATTTTAAGATGTTTCTAGATTTTCTCCAATGAGAACTCCTCGAAACTATGAAACAATTTCTTAGCATAACTTTTCCATAAAGATGGCAATTTTTCAATAATTGTACCAGCTTGGAAAGCTTCAGGAATGTCTATCTTTACAGCCTTTAACTTGTTTATGAGAACTTGTAACTCGTGTATTTATGCAAGAATGGAATTTTAATCCAACATTTTAAAATCAAAATATTTTAGAAATGAAATTTTTTTTAGTACATCCCTCTTCAGCCATAAATTTGAACTCGAGTGCTTTCCAGATTTTCGTTGCATATTGGGTGTCTGTGTAGAGATCATAGAGGCGATCGAATGGCGTGTTCAAAATATCTCCACGACATAGGAATTCATCCTTCTTTCGTTTCTTGCTTTCCTTCTTAAGTTCCTCATAATCATTCTCTTGTGGTTCATGAATTGGTGTTAAGTCAGGATCCATTACATTGTGAATCTTCAAGAGAGTTAGGAGAAAGATCATATTGTCTTGCATGTGGGTGAAGTTTGTTCCATCGAAATTATCCAACTTGACAAGGTCCTGGTTCGTGACTTTAATGTTTGAAACTGAAGCCTCGGTAGCTATTATTTGAGATACTATTAGAGTGTTAGATGTTGTTTCTAATTTTAAAGGATCTAGGTTTGAATAATGAATGGAATCACTTTCCTAATAGTATTTCAAACACTCTCAAATTGTCTTAGAGTCAACGCACAGGAATACACTACTAAAGAAAACATATACAATAACAGTTGGAAAAGGGATACCATTACGCGTGACCGGCCATTGTTACGTAGCGTGTGGTTGTATATGCGCTACTTACAACCACGGTCGTATGATCGTTGCAGAAAACCTGAAAGTGCGCGACATATTATCACGATTGCTTTAACTAACCGTTGTAATAAATTAAATGTCCCAAGTTCGATTCTCAGCGGCGCATTTTTGGTATATATATATATATATTATTCTGGACAACGTTCACTATATAACCATGGTCAAATTTAACAACCGTCATTAAATTATCTGCTTTTTAAAAAAATATATTTCTGCTTTTTGAAATTTTTCCATTTCTTAACTTGAATTTTTGTGAACCATATCAGAACAGAAACAACAATGGTATCATGTAACAAAAAAATTATTTACTTCATCAATTCCAAAAAAAAAATATTATTTACATCATAAATTCCAAAAAAATATTATTTACATCATCAAACTCAAGTGTAGATCAAACATATATATATATCTTATAAATTAAACTCATGTTTGAGGACCCTTAAGCACAGTGAAGATATACGCCCAACATATACGAATGTCTACAAAGTCTTTGAAATTCTGGTACCAAATGTGTGATGTTACGTGCGATGTCACAACAACACACTCTGCACAATGGACAAAATAAACAACATAGGAACACAATGAATTGTTCACCCAGTTCGGTCTAACTACCTACGTCTGGGGGCTACCAAGCCAGGGATGAATTTCACTACTTGTAGAATTAAATTACAGACTCAACAACCCAGTTGACAATCTCCTAATCTTAATTCCTACTAGTGACTTTCTACCTAAGAAACCACTTAGATATGAGAACGCTACTCAATCCCTAAAACTCTTCAGTGACAGAATTCAAAGATCACACACTTTGAATACCACTACTTGATTTTGCTTCACAACTTTGATCAAGAACAACTCAAAATAACAATACCAATTCACACTCGAATGGTTTACAAATCATACACGAAGACATAAACGACGCTCAGTCTTTATCTCACTTTCTTCGTTCCTTTTCCTTCATTACAGATGGGCTTTATATAGCTATCTGAATTGGGCTTGGACCTGCTACAATATCTGACTTGATTTGTTATTTAAAACTGAATCTTCAAAACATATTTTCTCCTAAAATCTTTTCAAATCTTCAACCTTTTAAATCTCCTACAAATCTGCACCAGATCTCCTATGCAGCAGAGAATATCTATCCCAAGATATCTGTAACCAATGAGACTACCTGCTCTCCACAATTCCAGCTAAAACGCAAACCCTAACAACATCACAAAACCTGATGTTATTAGTCTTCTGCAGATCTAATGTCACAACATCGCTTGTGACATCAAACATCCAACTTAACTCTTAAACACTTAACACAGCCCAGTGTTAAGACTCAATGTTGTGACATCACCTATATGACATCAAACATTAAACAACCTTTGTTTTACCAAAATTCCAGCCAATCCAAGAATCTAACAATCTCCCCCTTTGGCTAATTTTGGCTAAAACAATCTCTACACCTTCAGAGACTTCAGCAGCGGAATAAAATTTTTGAAACTTCAAACATCAGCAGCAGCATCTTCAATAGAAAAAGACTTCACTTCACTCAAAACTCTGCTGCAGCACCATCTTCAACAGCTACAACCTTCAAACAGCTACATATATTTCATCATTAGCAGCAATGATCATTAGTAGCAATGAGCACTCCCCCTCAATGAAAAAACCAGCATAACAGCAATGATCATTAGCAGCAATGAGCACTTCCCCTCAATGAAAAAACCAGCATAGCAGCTGTTCAACATGCACACTCCCCCTCAACATCTGCACCACACCAGAGCTGAGATAGGTCACACTCTACACACAAAGGCTAGGCTAACTCTCCCCCTTTTTAGCCATAATTGGACAACTTCTACATCAAACACAAGGATCTGACAGCCATTAAGACATGGTCAAATTCTAAAAACTTTGACTGGTTAGGCGATACAACCAATGGATTCTTATAGAACTATAAAATCCAAGCCTTCTTCCTTACTCATTTCAACTAGGTTCAGCACAAATTCTCACAGACAATATCCATCCTAAGAAGTATGAAACACATCCTAGTTCAAACCATCAGCCTCACAAAGCTAGAACATCCAGAACCATAACCATACTTCCAAGACCACTAGCACCACAATGTCAAGACATCTTGTCTGACATCACAACCTCCCAAGAGGTACAAGAACACAAGCTTCCTAAGAATCAAGCCACCCATGCTCTAGATGGAGATGAACAATTGAGCACCAGATCTTCACACACTTGCTGAGCACATTCATATACTGTACTCTCACTCCTCATCTGACATAATTCCTCTGCTATTACATCCACTAGTAGTTGTTGATACTAGTGAGGTCTTCAAAAATAGTAGTCATGCTTTGCCAGAACATACCACTAAAAACAAGATCAGAATCTAATACACATAGTCAGAAACACTACACGCACAATTTCAAACATCTTCCAAATAACAGCAATCAAGATGTTACAACATCTCTTCTCATCACATTCAACAACATCTTGTAGCTTCTCATTACCATTCAAATGACTCATTTCGCATAGAAGTCCTTCAAGAAGCTCCCAGTAAAACACAGTCAGAGCAGCTTATTCAGGTTAACATACACACATGAATACCATAAGCTCGCACACCCTCTTCCTAAGTAATTATTTATAACAGCTGGAGAAAACTAAGTACATTTCCTTCTCATATACACTTTTCCAAAATCCCCACCTCTTCTACCAGCACTGTCAGCAGGAATGAATTCTTTGACAAGTATCTCATAGCATTTGCAAAAACCAAAAACAGTTTTTATTAGCCCAACAAACTGAATTATTTCTATAACTTCTCTAATTTCCAGAGCATCTTTACTAAGATCTCTTTCCAAACCAAGCCTCCTTTGAAAAACATACATCCACCTTTTTACACTTTCCATAGAATAAATGTTATCTAGTGGAGCCTCAGGAATTTTCTCAGAAGTTCTAATCACCACAGCTTTCTTCTCATGAGTGATGTCTTGAACATTATCATCAGGATCAAACTCATCTCTGGTCTTCCTATTTCTGGAAGAGATGGACACTTCACTCCTGGATTTTGTAGTCCCAACCACAGAGATCTTCTGCTTATCAGTTCTCACCTTTGGAGGTGACTCAATAGCTTTCCTTTTCCTTGATTTCAGTCTTTTAGCAACCCCAGGAACCACTTTTGCAATCAACTCCTTATCAGACAGATCAACCACTTCAACATTCTTCTTTATTTTAAGGTTCGGTGATGTTTCAACATTAGCTCCAACATCAGCATCTTCCAAAACAGAGATTGCTAACCTGTGATGGTTGTCTTCTGAACTATGTGTATCACCAGTCTGCTTATCATCTTGCTTCCAAAACTTCTTAAGGTCACAACTTTTTATCTTTCCATCAACATTGTTGACCTCTTCACACTTGGAAGAGCTTGAGTCTAGAGATACCCACAAATAGCAGTTGTCTTTGGACTTAACACCTTTCATGACAACTTCATCATCCTCTGTAGTAACAATACATTCAACTTTAGTAAAATGGACCTTAAGTCCTTGCTCACACAGTTGACTAATACTGATCAGTTGGCTTTCAGACCTTTGACCAGTAACACATCCTTTAACCTATGAGCACCTGCACAATTCAGTTTTCCCATGCCTATGACTTCTCCTTTTCCACCATCACCAAATGTACACAGCCGGAATATGGTTCAACTTCAACTAACACATTCTTCATACTTGTCATGTGTCTTGAGCAACCATTATCAAAATACCACTCTTCTTTGGTAGTACCTCCTAGAGACATATGAGCTAACAAACAAGTAGTGACAGTCTTTGGAACCCATTGTTTAACAATTTTAGGGTTGTTCTAATTCTATCTAGGTTGAGGGATAGATTTGGGATAACCATGCAGTTTTAAACAAGAAGGTTGTATATGACCAATTCTTCCACAATAGTAGCATCTTACTCTTTGAATCTCCTCTCTAAAGTAATTAACATGCCTTCTCTCTTGATGATACTGCTGAGTATTCCTTCTGTCAACATATTAAGGTTGTCTATAGAATTGAGATTGTCTTGTCTGATAATGAGGCTGTCTACTCCATTGAGGTTGAGTTTGTCTTCTGCCATAATGCTGATGTTGTCTTCTCCCATACTGATGAGGTTGTCCCCTCCTATTATGTTGTCTTCTCCCATGATGTTCTCTTTTCCCATGATGATGGGGCTTTCTTATGCCGTAATGATGAGGAGCAATATTATTAGTCCCATAGCCATACATATTCCCTTGATGTTGAGACATCTGATGGAATATGTTATGTTTAAACCTAGAAGCCTGCATACTCCTATGGTAATGTGGAGGCATATACTGCTTAGCTCCAGAAACCTGTGCCTTCCCATGAGTAACATGAGCATGTCCTTTCCCAGAATTTTGAGGCAGATGATGATGAACAACCTGCTTAGGCTTAGGAATATGTCTTTTTCTGTTATGTTGAGGCATTTGTTGAGACATGTCCTTTTTGGTTCCTGAAGTGCTTGCTTCAGTAGATACCTTTTCCTCAACCACAAATCCTATGTCTGATTTATCTCTAGCAACTTTCTCTGACTGAAGAATCTTATCAAGAGTGGTTGTACCACTGTTTATCATCCTAACAGATTTTGTCATCTGATCAAGTTGAGATTTAACTAGTACAACTTCATTTTCCAGATCAGCTTTTTCATTCTCAAGCTGAGCAATCTGTTGCTTGTGACACTTGTTTTCTTGACAAATCTCAGCACTTTTTAAACACAACTCTTGATAAGTAGATGCTAACTCCTTATAAGTTATTTCTCCATCACTATCATCATCAGAAACAACAGTTCCTATTAAGGCTCTAACATGCTTTGCTGACTCACCTTCTCTTTCACTATCAGATTCAGACCAGGAAACTGACATGCCCTTCTTCTGCTTCTTCAAGAATGTGGGACATTCTTTCTTGACATGTCCATACCCTTCACATTCAAAGCACTGAATACCTTTATCCTGGGCAGTCTTCTCTTCATCTTTCTCTTTTGACTTGCTGATGTCAGAAGGGATGTTCTTGACATTAGGCTTCTAGTTATTGTTCATCCTCTTGACCACTCTGTTGAACTGCCTTCCCAACATAGCAATGGCTTGAGACAGATCTTCCTGAGAATCATCATCTTTGACTTTCTTAGCTTCTTCAGGAGTGGAGACCAAAGCTATACTCTTGGGCTTCTTTTCTGGTTCTTCCTCATTCAAACCAAGCTCAAAAGTTTGAAGAGATCCAATAAGCTCATCTACCCTAATTTGGCAGATGTCATGTGATTCTTCAATGGCAGTTACCTTTATCTTGTACTTCTTAGGGAGGGACCTAAGGATCTTCCTTACAAGCTTTTCATCTGACATCTTTTCACCAAGAGCACTTGATGCATTAGCCAGCTCAAGAACATTCATATGGAAGTCATGGATAGTCTCATCTTCCTTCATCTTCAGACTTTCAAACTTTGATGTTAGAATCTGAAGTCTTGAAATCTTAACTCTAGATGTTCCTTCATGTGTAGCCTTCAAAATATCCCAAGCTTCCTTAGCAACTACACAAGTATTGATCAACCTGAATATGTTTTTATCCACTCCATTGAAGATTTCATTCAGAGCTTTGGAATTACCAAGGGCAAGCTCATCTTCTTCCTTGGTACATTCTTCTTCAGGTTTCAGCTTTGAGGTGCCCTCTTTATCTTTTCCAGCATCATCTTTTTCAAACACAACAGGTGCTTTCCATTCTTTAATGATAGCCTTCCAAGCCCTGCTGTCTAAGGATTTCAAAAAGGTGATCATCCTTGGCTTCCAATAATCATAATTCGAGCCATCCAAAATAGGGGGTCTGTTGACAAATCCTCTAACTTCTTTGTCCATCTTTACACCAGAAAGTAACTTCCCTAGATCTCACCCAGAGACAGACAGGATGCCTGCTCTGATACCAATTGAAATTTTAGTACCAGATGTGTTATGTTTCGTGCGATGTCACAACAACACACTATGCACAATAGACAAAATAAACAACAGAGGAACACAATGAATTCTTCACCCAGTTCGATCTAACTACCTACGTCTGGGGGCTACCAAGCCAGGGATGAATTTCACTACTTCTAGAATTAAATTACAGACTCAACAACCCAGTTGAAAATCTCCTAACCTTAATTCCTACTAGTTATTTTCTACCTAAGAAACCACTTAGATATGAGAACACTACTCAATCACTAAAACTCTTCAGTGACAGAATTCAAAGATCACACACTTTGAAACCCACTACTTGATTCTGCTTCACAGCTTTGATCAAGAACAACTCAAAATAACAATACCAATTCACACTCGAATGGTTTACAAATCATACACGAAGACATAAACGACACTCAGTCTTTATCTCACTTTCTTCGTTCCTTTTCCTTCATTACAGATGCGCTTTATATAGCTATCTGAATTGGGCTTGGACCTGCTACAATATCTGACTTGATTTGTTATTTAAAACTGAATCTTCAAAATAGATTTTCTCCTAAAATCTTTTCAAATCTTCAACCTTTTAAATCTCCTACAAATCTGCACCAGATCTCCTATGCAGCAGAGAATATCTATCCCAAGATATCCGCAACCAATGAGACTATCTGCTCTCCACAATTCCAGTTAAAACACAAACCCTAACAACATCACAAAACCTGATGTTATTAGTCTTCTGCAGATCTAGTGTCACAACATCACTTGTGACATCAGACATCCAACTTAACTCTTAAACACTTAACACAGCCCAGTGTTAAGACTCAATGTTGTGACATCACCCATATGACATCAAACATTGAACAACCTTTGTTTTACCAAAATTCCAGTCAATCCAAGAAACTAACAGTCTTCGTAGGGAAATGGTGTATCGTCGTTAAACGTCAACATAAAAAATTGCAAAAATGTGAATATTGTAACGCCCCGATTTGTTTAATTGTATTTATTTATTTCATTTATGTGAATTTTGTGAAATGTGTGAATTTATTGTATTTTACCTGCTAATTGAGTTAATTGGTTAATTTCCCTGATGGGTAAAATATTTGCAATAAATTATAATTTCTTTTCAATTTTTATTTCCCGAAATATATTTCATTGGTATGTTTATGTTTTATCGCATTTAGAGAGCGTTTGCGAGATATTTGAGCTGAGGGGTATTTTGGTCATTAGGCTTGGTTAGATATTTTAAATAGAAATGGAAAGTGAGAAATAGAAAGGATAGAAAAAGAAGAGAAAGAAAAGAGAAGGAAAGAAAGAAGAGGAGAGAAAGAGAAAAGAGGAAAATTGAGAATTCATCCGTTTCAAGCGCGAATAATCGGGTAAGGGTCCGATCATATTTCGATTGTATATGTATATGTATGTATCTGTTTCAAAACTTAAAAAATTCGTATCTTTCGAACCGTAAGTCCATTTTGGCCGCTGTTCGAAGTGATAGGAAGCTAATGAGATGTTCTTTCTTATAAAAACGGTTTTGCTGCCAGTGGCCGATTTGATTGTGTCGTGAATTTGGATAAGTTCGTAGTGGTTTTGATTAAGGATATTCAGATCTGTTATAAACTCAGGGAAGAACTGGTAGAGTGTTTGAGAATTAAATTATAAGTGTTGAAAAGAGACGAAGTTTTATGCTAAGTTATTCAAGTAAGAATTTTGGTTGAAAAAGGTTAGTTTTCTTAGATTTGTTATTTCAGATGAGAGTATAATTATGGATCCATCAGAAGTAGATGTAGTTCTACAAGGAGAGGCTCCGAAGTTGGGTATGGAGATTAGAAACTTTTGGGCTCAATTGGTTGTTACTGCAGGCTATGGAAGACTTTGCTAAGTTCGTACTTCTGTTATCTCAATTGATTTGCAAAGGGTGAGTCGTTTGTTTTGGATGTTCGTTGTGAGTAAGTTTTTGTGAGTTAAAGTAGAAGTTGTCTATGGCCTCAGTTTTGATACTGCGTGATCCCGATAAGCCGTTTGTGGGGTATTGGGATGCGTGTTTGATGAGTTTAGTCAGTGTGTTAATGCAAGAGAGTAAAGTCGTGGCTTATGCTTTACGACAATTGAATATTTATAAAAGGATCTATACTATTCTGGATTTGGAATTGGTTGCGGTTGTATTGTGTTGGAATATTTGGAGGTATTATCTTTACGGTTCTATGTTCAAAGTGTTTGGTAATCACAAGGATATTGAGTACTTGTTTGGTTTGAAGGAACAGAGTATGAGACAATAAGGATGGTTAGAATTTGGGATGAGTTATGACTTTGGCTCGAATTATCCTATTGGAGTAAAGCTGATGTTGTGCCTGAAAGGTTAAGTCGAAAGTTGTTATGCATGCCTGTTTTGATGGTCAGAGAATTAAAATTGTTTGAGCAGTTCAGAGACTTGTGTCTGGTGTATGGGATAACACAGGAGAGTGTGAGGTTGGAGATATAAAAAGTGAACAGTGATTTTTTGGTGAATATGAGAAAGATTTAGACTTTGGATGTGAGATTGATAGTTTTGATGGTTACGAGTAATCAGAGTGCACAGCGGAAGTGTGTTGTGGAGCGTTTTGTATTTGCGTGTGTGACTTGTAAGAATTCATAAGTTGAACATTGGGAATATGTAGGATTGGTAAGACTATTGGATGTTTCAGAATGGAAGTGTTAGGTGAAAGGTTTAAATATTATTTATGGGCTACTATGTAGAGGGACGGTTTGGTTGGATATTCGACTGGTGAATCGTAACATGGTTGTAATAATGTTATGTGACAAGGATGTTGGTATTGTGGTTATGTAGAGGTTATTGAATCGACGTTGTGTTGTGGAACTTGTGTTCTTGTTTGTGTTGTTGCCTCGTTTCCATCGTGTTGGTTCGAGTGCGAGTAGCTAATTCCGGTGTGTGTTCGTAGCTTGGGTTTTCCTTGAGTCGTGAGTTGGTCGTCAAGTGCATTGTATGGGCTTTGCATCTTGTCGTTGTAGTTGTCATCTTTGTCGTGTCGTTGTTGTAGTTGCTGTTAGCAAGGTGGTTTGTCAGTTTGTGCATTCGTGGTGTGCTTTTGTTAGCATGTTAGTTTGTTGGTCGGTGGCAAGAGTCGTATCCAGAGTCGTTCGTCTCAGTTATATTTTCGAGGACTAAAATGTTTAAGTGGGGGAGAATTGTAATGCCCCGATTTGTTTAATTGTATTTATTTATTTCATTTATGTGAATTTTGTGAAATGTGTGAATTTATTGTATTTTACCTGCTAATTGAGTTAATTGGTTAATTTCCCTGATAGGTAAAATATTTGCAATAAATTATAATTTCTTTTCAACTTTTATTTCCCAAAATATATTTCATCGGTATGTTTATGTTTTATCGCATTTTGAGAGCGTTTGCGAGATATTTGAGCTGAGGGGTATTTTGGTCATTAGGCTTGGTTAGATATTTTAAATAGAAATGGAAAGAGAGAAATAGAAAGAAAAGAAAAAGAAGAGAAAGAAAAGAGAAGGAAAGAAAGAAGAGGAGAGAAAGAGAAAAGAGGAAAATCGAGAATTCATCTGTTTCAAGCGCGAATAATCGGGTAAGGTGAGAAGTTCCGATTATATTTCGATTGTATATGTATATGTATGTATTTGTTTGATTGTTTGGTTGAAAAATATATGTTTTCCATTTGGTTGAAATTTGTGAACAATTGATTGGAATCGAGTTTTCACGGTTAGAATGCGGAATAGTTCGCGTAGAATAGTCGGGAAATGATAGGATTTAGTCGGGAATACTTGTCGGTATGATCGGGGGTTTTAAGGATGAGTTTGGGGGGTTTTTACATCATAAAATTCTGGTATTTTTGGGTTCTTTTGCGCAGTACCGGTTAACACTTGGTGAGTAACCGGTTACCACTGTAAGTTTCAGAAAAATATTATTTTCAAAATTTCATAACTTTTGAACCGTAAGTCGGTTTTGGTCCCCGTTCGAAGCGTTGGAAAGCTAAGAAAATATTATTTCTATTAAAAATGGTTTGAAGGGCAGTAGATGATTTATTCAAGTCGTGGTTTTGTGAAAGTGTGGTGTTGTCAGATTTTTACCGTCGTATTGGTGTGTGATTGATGTGTTATCATGCTATATGCTTTTGATATGTAACGTGTAGCTTGTGTGCTGTTATATGATGTGAATATACATGATGGAATGTTGTGATGATGGTTTGTGGCCTTATGGAAAATATGTGCATTGTTTTGGATTAGACTTCGATGCGTGATTAATGATGTTGTGGTTTGTGATGAAATGCATTGTTTATGTGAAATTCAATGTATGTTGTGTGGTGGCCTTTATGGTTTGAAATGCATTGTTTGAATTGATTTCCAAAGCATGAATAATGATGATAAGATAATTCATATGGTTGAATTGTGGTGATGCATTTGATTGTCATGAGTTCTTGTGTGTCAAGCATCATGATATGCATCTTGTGATGTCGTGTGCCCTAGTGGGTGTGAGCGACGAAACGATTCCAGAGGGAATCCGCTATACCATCGTGTGCCTTATACAAAGAGGTGTGAGCGATCCATAAACGTCGTGTGCCTTAAAAATAATAGGTGTGAGCAATCGGATCAGATCGTGTGCCTTAAAAATAAGAGGTGTGAGCGACGGGGAACATCGTATGCCCGACGGGGAGTTACATGAATGATCCTAAGTAACGAGCGATGGTTCCAGCAGAGTTCCTGAGTGAACTAGTGATGAGAAATATTGGACATCGGTACCGCATGGCATTTGCATAGAGTCGTTGTATCGGTCTCTATGCATTTGCATAAATCATGGATGCATTATGTATGGAGAATCATGATTTGATTGATTATGTGTGGAAATTGTGCATTGATTTGTTATGTGTTGAGATTGTGATAGCATTTGTAATTTGATGTACATATGTGATAAATGAATTGTTTGTGGATAATATGTTACGTATATGTGGTATGTTATATGTATTAGGATGTGGTGTTTGTGGTAAGAATAACTATGCATGTGAATTTTTATGTTTTGCATATTATTATGCAATCTTGATTTAGTTGTTATTTCTCACCCTTCTGCTGTTCTATAATGCTCTATGAGGCATTGCAGATTAGAGTTGCTGGAGGTCTTTTTGTGAAGATTAGCCCTCTGTTCTGTTGTCGGTCTTGGTGTCTACTCTGATACGTAGCACGGGAGTCGGGGAACTATTTTATATATATATATATATATATATATATGTATACATTTGTTGAATGTATTTGGTAGTACTTTTGTGTATATAGTTGCTGTTCAAAAATGATTTATTTTGTAAAAACCAGTTGGTTATGGATCTTTCCACTTTATTCCATAATTAAACCTCCTTTGTTGGAAAAAGTTTCCCTTTGAGGGTATTCTATTTTGTGTTATGTATCAAAAATATATGAGCAGGGATGATGTTTTCTTTCTTTAAATGTGGCATCCTTGTTTCTGTCGGAAAATAATAAATTTTTATTCACTCTGATTTATTTATGTATTATTTATTCGTGATTGGAGACGGGGTGTTACATTAGTGGTATCAGAGCAGGGCGGTCCGTCCTGCCAAGTGTTGAGTCAGTTGGTGTGACAGTTGAATACTGTCGTTGTTGTTTGTTCTTTAGTTCGTGATATGTGTGGGAAACACTGTCAGTACTTTCTGGTTTCTAATCCTTTCTCTACAGGATTTAGAATGAGATAAGTGGGGGAGAACCTGGTACTTCTCCAGGTTGCTTTAGTTGTGTGCCGTTGGTTGCAAGATTGTAAGTGCTCTTTGGCCAGTGTGGTTCCCGGTTCTAGAGGGAATTCGGAGGTAAGGTTTATGTCAACTAAGGAGTTGTGCCTTAGGTAGTTTTGTGCGCAGGATGCAAGGAATGTTATTATAGTTTGGTAATGACGGTTTATGCCCCATCATGATTGTCGGCTGTCTATTGACAAATTAAGGAACTGATCACCCTTAATCTCTTGTTGATAGTAGACGGAATTATGTTGGATGGAATAGACGTGTCTTTCTGGCTTTGATAGTATGTGCAATGAAAGGTTTGGAATTTTAGAAATGGTTACGGATTGTCTTGATGAGTCGATGAAGATTCTAATATTGGAAGATGAGACGGATTAGAGGTTTTGGTATGTTGGTCAGGTTGGAATGTCTCTGAGGTAGAATGATTAGGTATTACTAATGGTTGTTCTCAGAGAGTAGAGTGTGAACTTAAATTGGACGAAGGTGAATAGTCGAGGTTATATCTGCTAAGTGAGTAACACACTCTTTGGAGTTGAGACTAAGGTGTTTGTTATATTTGTGAGGCTAATGTTCTGGAAATTGACAGGAAAGCCACAGTGATGGGCCGTCAGTTGTGCATGGTTTTTAGATGTGTTTTGGGTGAAACGTTAGTGTGTCGACTTGAAGAGGTCCAGCAAGGTTGGTAATGAAAAAGATGATAGTAGGAGGTTGTATGTTAACCAGTGAGTAGTATGGAAACTTACGGTTGTGTTCTGGATAGCTTGAGTTTTGAATTGTGACGAATCACAAACGATTTGGAATTCCTTGATGGTATGAGACTATGGAAATTTTGAGAAAACTTTGTGTGTGGATGTAATATTTAAGAGTTCTTTTTGGTTGGTTGTTGATACTTGTTGGAAATTGTGGAATTGGACGGTTGAATGGGAACGCGAAGATTCGCTGGAGCTTCGCAGTGCGAAGGTCAAGGCGAAGGCTCACTAGTAGTTCACAGTGCGAACATTATGCCCTTTTTCTTCTGCCTTGGTTCGCTGGGGGTTCGCATTGCGAATGAGGAAAGCGAATGCTCGCTGGGAGATTCGCATTGCGAACATGGCAGATCTTTCCATATTGATTCTTTCTTAACTTTGGCTTCGTTTATCCGATTGAAACGTTCTTTATATCGTTGTGGAGCTATGAAAGGGTTTTACGTTTTGGAAAGCGGAAATATTATTTATGGAATTTGGATTGTTAAGAGAAGAACTTGTGTATGGATTACTAACAGTGGAATAAGGTAACGATTGAGAATAAGTGTCCACTTTAGGGAATAGATAATTGGAATTGGGTTGGTTGAGTTTGATTGAAATTACAATTGTTTGGAATGTTTGATAAGAGTGGTGAATTGTGTGAGTTGAGGTTTTGATCGATTTAATGTGACTGGTTATGTTTGTTATCATCGGGATAAGTTATTATTTACTCGATTAAGCTTGTATGTGAGTCTGGACAAGTTTGGAAGAGGTTTGGTTTGGTTTTATGTCATACAAACAAGTATTTTTCAACTCTGCAGCAGAGTAACCGGTTACCGGATATGTGCTAACCGATTACGCTTTTAAAAAATGAGGTTATACGTAAAATTTGAACCAAGTAACTGGTTAACGCAGATGTGTTAACCAATTACCGAAATGTGCCTCTAACTCTCATTTAGCTACTGTAAGTCAAGTAACCGGTTAACACCTGTTGGGTAACCGGTTAACACTGTGTAATGTGGGAAAATTTTCAAAACTTTAAAAATTCGTATCTTTCGAACCGTAAGTCCATTTTGGCCGCTGTTCGAAGTGATATGAAGCTAATGAGATGTTCTTTCTTATAAAAATAGTTTTGCTGCCAGTGGCCGATTTGATTGTGTCATGAATTTGGATAAGTTCGTAGTGGTTTTGATTGAGGATATTTAGATCTGTTATAAACTCAGAGGAAGAACTGGTAGAGTGTTTGAGAATTGAATTACAAGTGTTGAAAAGAGACGAAGTTTTATGCTAAGTTATTCAAGTGAGAATTTTGGTTGAAAAAGGTTAGTTTTCTTGGATATGTTATTTCAGATGAGAGTATGATTATGGATCCATCAGAAGTAGATGTAGTTCTACAAGGAGAGGCTCCGAAGTTGGGTATGGAGATTAGAAACTTTTGGGCTCAGTTGGTTGTTATTGCAGGCTATGGAAGACTTTGCTAAGTTCGTACTTCTATTATCTCAGTTGACTTGCAAAGGGTGAGTCGTTTGTTTTTAATGTTCGTTGTGAGTAAGTTTTGGTGAGTTAAAGTAGAAGTTGTCTATGGCCTCAGTTTTGATACTGCGTGATCCCGATAAGCCATTTGTGGGGTATTGGGATGCGTGTTTGATGAGTTTAGTCAGTGTGTTAATGCAAGAGAGTAAAGTCGTGGCTTATGATTTACGATAATTGAGGATTTATAAAAGGATCTATACTATTCTGGATTTGGAATTGGTTGCGGTTGTATTGTGTTGGAATATTTGGAGGTATTATCTTTATGGTTCTAGGTTCAAAGTGTTTGGTAATCACAAGGATATTGAGTACTTGTTTGGTTTGAAGGAACAGAGTATGAGACAATAAGGATGGTTAGAATTAGGGATGAGTTATGACTTTGGCTCGAATTATCCTATTGGGGAAAAGCTGATGTTGTGCCTAAAAGGTTAAGTCGAAAGTTGTTATGCATGTCTGTTTTGATGGTCAGAGAATTAAAATTGTTTGAGCAGTTCAGAGACTTGTGTCTGGTGTATGGGATAACACAGGAGAGTGTGAGGTTGGGGATATAAAAAGTGAACAGTGATTTTTTGGTGAATATGAGAAAGAGTTAGACTTTGGACGTGAGATTGATAGTTTTGATGGTTACAAGTAATCAGAGTGCGCAGCGGAAGTGTGTTGTGGCACGTTTTGTATTTGCGTGTGTGACTTGTAAGAATTCATAAGTTGAACATTGGGAATATGTAGGATTGGTAAGACTATTGGACGTTTCAGAATGGAAGTGTTAGGTGAAAGGTTTAAATATTATTTATGGGCTACTATGTAGAGGGACGGTTTGGTTGGATGTTCGACTGGTGAATCGTAGCATGGTTGTAATAATGTTATGTGACAAGGATGTTGGTATTGTGGTTATGTAGAGGTTGTTGAATCGACATTGTGTCGTGGAACTTGTGTTCTTGTTTGTGTTGTTTCCTCGTTTCCATCGTGTTGGTTCGAGTGCGAGTAGCTAATTCCGGTGTGTGTTCGTAGTTTGGGTTTTCCTTGAGTCGTGAGTTGGTCGTCAAGTGTATTGTATGGGCTTTGTATCTTGTCGTTGTAGTTGTCATCTTTGTCGTGTCGTTGTTGTAGTTAATGTTAGCAAGGTGGTGTGTCAGTTTGTGTATTTGTGGCGTGCTTTTGTTGGCATGTTAGTTTGTTGGTCGGTGGCAAGAGTCGTATCCAGAGTCGTTCGTCTCAGTTATATTTTCGAGGACGAAAATGTCTAAGTGGGGGAGTATTGTAACGCCCCGATTTGTTTAATTGTATTTATTTATTTCATTTATGTGAATTTTGTGAAATGTGTGAATTTATTGTATTTTACCTGCTAATTGAGTTAATTGGTTAATTTCCCTGATAGGTAAAATATTTGCAATAAATTATAATTTCTTTTCAACTTTTATTTCCCGAAATATATTTCATCGGTATGTTTATGTTTTATCGCATTTTGAGAGCGTTTGCGAGATATTTGAGCTGACGGGTATTTTGGTCATTAGGCTTGGTTAGATATTTTAAATAGAAATGGAAAGAGAGAAATAGAAAGAAAAGAAAAAGAAGAGAAAGAAAAGAGAAGGAAAGAAAGAAGAGGAGAGAAAGAGAAAAGAGGAAAATTGAGAATTCATCTGTTTCAAGCGCGAATAATCGGGTAAGGGTGAGAAGTTCCGATTATATTTCGATTGTATATGTATATGTATGTATTTGTTTGATTGTTTGGTTGAAAAATATATGTTTTCCATTTGGTTGAATTTGTGAACAATTGATTGGAATAGAGTTTTCACGGTTAGAATGCGGAATAGTTCGCGTAGAATAGTCGGGAAATGATAGGATTTAGTCGGGAATACTTGTCGGTATGATCGGGGGGTTTAAGGATGAGTTTGGGGGGTTTTTTGCATCATAAAATTATGGTATTTTTGGGTTCTGTTGCGCAGTAACCGGTTAACACTTGGTGAGTAACCGGTTACCACTGTAAGTTTCAGAAAAATATTATTTTCAAAAATTCATAACTTTTGAACCGTAAGTCGGTCTTGGTCCCCGTTCGAAGCGTTGGAAAGCTAAGAAAATATTCTTTCTATTAAAAATGGTTTGAAGGGAAGTAGATGATTTATTCAAGTCGTGGTTTTGTGAAAGTGTGGTGTTGTCGGATTTTTACCGTCGTATTGGTGTGCGGTTGATGTGTTATCATGCTATATGCTTTTGAAATGTAACGTGTAGCTTGTGTGCTGTTATATGATGTGAATATACATGATGGAATATTGTGATGATGATTTGTGGCCTTATGGAAAATATGTGCATTGTTTTGGATTAGACTTCGATGCGTGATTAATGATGTTGTGGTTTGTGGTTTGTGATGAAATGCATTGTTTATGTGAAATTCAATGTATGTTGTGTGGTGGCCTTTATGGTTTGAAATGCAATGTTTGAATTGATTTCCAAAGCATGAATAATGATGATAAGATAATTCATATGGTTGAATTGTGGTGATGCATTTGATTGTCATGAGTTCTTGTGTGTCAAGCATCATGATATGCATCTTGTGATGTCGTGTGCCCTAGTGGGTGTGAGCGGCGAAACGATTCCAGAGGGAATCCGCTATAACATCGTGTGCCTTATACAAAGAGGTGTGAGCGATGATTATAGACGATCGTGTGCCTTATACAAAGAGGTGTGAGCGATCCATAAACGTCGTGTGCCTTAAAAATAAGAGGTGTGAGCGATCGGATCAGATCGTGTGCCTTAAAAATAAGAGGTGTGAGCGATGGGGAACATCGTATGCCCGACGGGGAGTTACATGAATGATCTTAAGTAACGAGTGATGGTTCCAGCAGAGTTCCTGAGTGAACTAGTGATGAGAAATATTGGAAGTCGGTACCGCATGGCATTTGTATAGAGTCGTTGTGTCGGTCTCTGTGCATTTGCATAAATCATGGATGCATTATGTATGGAGAATCATGATTTGATTGATTATGTGTGGAAATTATGCATTGATTTGTTATGTGTTGAGATTGTGATAGCATTGGTAATTTGATGTACATATGTGATAAATGAATTGGTTGTGGATAATATGTTACGTATATGTGGTATGTTATATGTATTAGTATGTGGTGTTTGTGGTGAGAATAACTATGCATGTGAATTTTTATGTTTTGCATATTATTATGCAATCTTGATTTAGTTGTTATTTCTCACCCTTCTGCTATTCTATAATGCTCTATGAGGCATTGTAGATTAGAGTTGTTGGAGGTCTTTTTGTGAACATTAGCCCTCCGTTCTGTTGTCGGTCTTGGTGTCTGCTCTGATACGTAGCACGGGAGTCGGGGAACGATTATATATATATATATATATGTATACATTTGTTGAATGTATTTGGTAGTACTTTTGCGTATATAGTTGCTGTTCAAAAATGATTTATTTTGCAAAAACCAGTAGGTTATGGATCTTTCCACTTTATTCCATAATTGAACTTCCTTTGTTGGAAAAAGTTTCCCTTTGAGAGTATTCTATTTTGTGTTATGTATCAAAAATATATGAGCTGGGATGAATTTTTCTTTCTTTAAATGTGGCATCCTTGTTTCTGTCAGAAAATAATAAATTTTTATTCACTATGATTTATTTATGTATTATTTATTCGCGATGGGAGACGGGGTGTTACAAATATCACACATATATGATAATCATAGGCAACTTAAACAATAATATTTTACTGTAAACAATTCATTACATATATAATATATACCCTATCTCATGAATCAACAATGTCGGCGAAGACAATGTTTAACATATGTTTTATTACATAATACTCACACTCGTATCCTTTTGGTTATTTCCTCGTCTACAAAAATAAATATTAATTTCATGAATGTTATAACCACACATACATGTAACAATATATATAAATGAATGTCACAAGTAATATGGCCACTTACATTAGGCAAGATAAATGTTGCCTTTTTTCTACTATTGTTCAAGATATAATGTCGCTGCACAACACTGTATATTGAAAATTATTTAAACATATTACACGTTAAACCAATTACAAATTCAAAGAAAATATTACTAAAAAGTTTCATATAAACATAAACTTACCTATTAATAATTTGCTTCATTTTAGGTTCGAGTGGTTTATGTAAGGAACACACTGTCATTATTGTATTCATCCTAAGCGATATGATGATCAATTGCCAATGATCACTGAATAAACACGAGTATATATATAATTAGTATTTTCTAAAACAAAACTAACTATAACAGATAAACCACAATTTCAAAATTACTTACAATTTGAGAAATAATGCTAAGTAACTTTCTTTTCCCCCTTTGACTTAATCGTTCTGAAATGTAAGAGTCAATCCCTTTTGGATCATTATTTGACCATCAATACTATACGGATCCAAGATGCCATAAATATTCAATTTATTTAACTATATACAAACACGATGAATGTTCCTAAATTTTTAAACAAAATTTAAAAAATAAGTTAGGAAATATAAAAACGATAATGTACTATATATAATGACATGCATATTCAATTATATACTTACGTGTACCAAATTTGTAATACCCCTACATCCAGCCAATTATTTCCAAGGAGAAAATCTCATATGTCACCAGAAGTAGAATAGAAGAGCTCTAGCATTGGAGAATGCTCTAGTGGAAGAGAAATTGGGTCATCACTTTCCGCAACCAACATGTATAATGTGGTGATTTCATGTGCGTAAGGATCCAATATCTCATTGACCTCTTGAGTGGGGGCGGCTGAACAATTACTTCCTTTTGTGCTAGCACCACGTACAACATTTGTTTGGGGAACTTGATCATCAACATTATCATCATTTACATTCGTACATTGTTGGAAGGATCCACTTATTCTTCTCAACATAATATTCATTTTGAACACAATACATAATAAACACATTTCTATCTTTTCTAACTTTTTAGATAAAACACAATATGTCATACATTTCAGATAAAACATTAGCATTTCAGATAAAACACATATCGCATATAACTCGTCTAAATTTTCCATGTCTTTCCTCTGATATTCTAGCTCCGCTTCTAACATCTTCCTCTATTCTTCTAACTCCTTCTCAACAGCCACAATCTTTTCCTTTTACACTTGTAATTCAGTGTTTTCAGCGGTTTCTATGGTTGGACCAAAGAATAATATCAGGATTATGCCTTCTCCAACACCATAAACGCGCCCACCATGCTCATTTGTTCCGATAGCTTCTATTAGTATATCATGTCGTGGTTCTGGAACAAATGAGCCTCCACGGGCCTCCTCAACCAACATATCCTACACAACATGCTTGATAATATTAATATTGTAATTACCACATCATTTAAATAACACATAACATACACACAACAAATCATACTTACAATTTTCTAAGCAACTGCACTTGACGCGTCTGTGGTGTACTCTCCATTTGGGCTTAGTAGAGCCCTCTTCCACTTCTCATGCCTTGGTGGTGGATATGGGTTGCGATCACGACTAATGGAGTCTTCATCTCCCATTTGTTGTTTTTTTTATCCATCATTGTTTTCTCCATTTTTCTATAACCATCACGAGACAATCTATAGGGGTAAATGTTTTTTGATTTATTTTGTATTCCTGCTTAACTTTTATCCTATTATAAACATAGTGAAAATATAATTAGTATCTATAAATCATCAGCATACAATTATCAATATAAATAAGACTAGTACTAACCAGGAATTTCTGAGAACGACAGCCCTTCGCAAACTTTTTCCAAACCTTCTTCGAGAGATAACTATATCTCACCCATGAACGCTCAAGACCAATCTTAGGCTCCCTAATGTAGTCACGTGTGAGCCATGACTTAAAGCTCCTCTAAAATGTACCAACATGACTTTCCCACCTTTTTTTTAAAGTTCTTATCATCATTTGTAAACTCAAAAGTCAACTACATTAAAATCAATATGAATGTATTAGAAATTATAGAAAGTCATATCGAATCGATGAAAATTAAAATTAATACATTAAAGTCTGTCCATATGCTATCTTTGACAGTCTCTGGCACTTGTTTCCAATCATCTATCAATATTCTAACTTTGCCACGTCCTAGAAACGCAACATAACTCTTAAAAAGCAAAGAGTATTTACCATTAACTACTATGTAATACGAATCAAACGTGATATATAATTTGTTACCAAATTTGTGGACTTTCGTTACTTTGGTAAGCCTTGTGGCACCTCTTTGTGATCTTTTATTTCTGTTTTGAGTATCACTTGTCATAGTTTCCTCGCCACTAGATGAAGAATACGTCGAAGACGACATCTATGTTAAAAAACAACATCAACCTCAACAACAACAACAACAACAACAACAACAACAACAACAACAACAACAACAAACTCTTTCATATATTATCACATACACATTCAACAACAACAACAACAACCACAACAAAATATTAATCAAGTTTTATCACACACATTCAACAACAACCGGAAAAACAAGAAGAACAACAATAGAAACTGACGTTTACTGTAGATGCATGAGAAACGATGAACTGATGAACAACTAATGAAAAAATAATGAACGATGAATGTTAGGGTTGATATGGTGTTTCGTTTCTCAGCTCTGAACATTAGGGTTGAAATGGTGTTTCATATCGTATCATTTCTCAGCATATAATGGCTACTGAAGAGACAAGCTAGTTAGTTGTGAAAAAAATTAATGAAAGATACCACCACGTTCAACAACCGCAACCATGGTGATATATTATATGTATAATTAATTTTCATAAATTAGCGCCAGTATATTACAACTTAAAAGATTTAAAGCAAAATAAAAATATGTCACAACGGTTCAACTATGCAACCGTGATGGTATCAAATTTATTTAAAAATTAAAAATAAATAAAAATACAAAGGCGCGACTAAATGTTAAAGAAATAAAATATTTGAGGGTGCTGAGATTCGAACCCATGAAAGGGTGATTATATAACCACGATCATATCATTCAACCGTGATTATATCATATCAAAATTTTTATAAGTAAATAAAAGAAAATGATTGCGCGTTAAGTAATAGATGTCATCACGGTCCTTCGTAGCACCGTGTAGCAGGGAGATTTGTGAATGTAAGTTATTGATTAACTTAAATAAAAATTGCAAGAGTCACCACCGCACTTTGATTTTATCCTAAAGGAAAGGAAAAAGAGCGAACAAAACTTAAACAAGTTCTAAAACAAGAACAGATAAACAGAGACTGGGTAAGGGGGTTGGTTACACGATGGAAGGTGTTAGCACCCAAAACGTCTATAGTACTCTATAGGAACCCTTTGAAATATCTACGCTTTTTGTTTTGAAAAGGTTGTGAGGGGAAGTTGTCTCTATACTCGGCTTTAATGATGTCAAAACATTTATGTGTGGAATAGCATATCATGTCTAGCATATAATAGAATTCACATGTAGAATATCATATACAATGCACATTATGTGGTTTTAAATATGTTTGATCATGTTGGCAATGTTCTATGTGCATTAGCTTTGGTTAAGAACCTTTAGGAATGTCAAAATAGTGATTTATGCATGTTTCAAGGTTTTGAGTCGACTCACAACCCTGTTCTGATCGACCCAGACAAGTTACATTTCTTAGGATCAGTAGCTGGAAAGCTCGTGTTGACCCTCCGGTCGACCCATACGAGCGGCATTTAAAATTGTCAAAAACTGGAAGGTACGCGTCGACGCATATCCTGTTCCGGTCGACACAAAGGTGGATTTTCTGCGTAGTTTTATTGACTGCCTTGTTCAGGTTGACCCTCCCAACTGCATGGGTCGATCGTTCGCTGTTTTGGTCCAATTTTCTGCTATGTTGTTTACTTCAAAATTTTGTTATTCCTGTTATGTTTCTAAGTATAGTATATATATATTATTTTGGCTTATTTTTTACATACACAACAAGAAATGTGAAAATAGATATTGATTTTTCTCTTCATCTTCATCTTCAACTTTACATTCTCTAACATCTACACATAACCATTTTTGTTAGTGTTGTGTATTTTTGAAGTGATAACATTCAGACTTTGGTGTGTGGAACCTTCATGCTGGGTTGAGAATCAATAGGTGTTTCTTGAATAAAACCCTAGGTTTTGTCCTCCAAGAATCTAAGTGATTTTGGGGGTTCGGTTTCTCTACAAGGATTCAGCCGTGCGAAGGTAACTAAAGAACGGGGTGTTCGGTTCAGTTTAGTAGCTACAGTCAGAGGATCGTATGAGAAAGATTTGGGTTCGAATTGTGGAAGATCGAAATTGACCGAGTGAAGGTGATTGAGGAGCAGTGGGTCCTTTCAATCTAGTAGCGTGAGACGGTGATTTGTTCGACCAAATTCGAGGCACTTGATTCATCTTGAATCAAGGGGAGAGAAGACTTTGCATCGACATCAAATACGTTTGAGGGTTTAATTGTTCAGTTTTCTCTTGTAAAAACAATTGCAACCGTAATATATACATATCTCAATTCCATGTTCGGAATTGGGGGCAGAGTTACCCTTAGCGAGGATGGTAGGGGAACTGCCTAAATAAATCGTGCTTGTTCTCTCTTTCCCTTATCTCTTTTACGTTTTGATATTAATCAAAATTGTGAAATATCAATTGATCGAAAATTTCTGATATAGTGTAATATAGAGCTGAAAATAAACTTGTAAAAATAATATAATCCTTGGATTGCATTTGGAATTAGCTCTACACTCACATTACTTAGAAATTCACA
This sequence comes from Lathyrus tuberosus, assembly GCA_022829125.1. Taxonomy (NCBI): domain Eukaryota; kingdom Viridiplantae; phylum Streptophyta; class Magnoliopsida; order Fabales; family Fabaceae; genus Lathyrus; species Lathyrus tuberosus. The sequence goes on along the minus strand of JALAZF010000306.1, from coordinate 4,884,763 downwards.
CTTGGAGTTCCGCGCTCACGAGTGTTCGATAAATTGATTAAGCGCAAGCTCTAAAGCACTTTGTAATTAAATTTTATCATCCTATCTCGTTGGAAACTGGATATATTTCAAGTAAATAAAATTTGGTTGATTGCATTGTGTTGTTGTTGATACATATATTTTTCTCTTCTGTCGCATCATTCCTAGCAATATTACGCATATCCGATCTTTTCGGTAGTGGTTCATTGTAGATGAGTGATTCAATGGTTACTTCTGTAATAATTTTTAAAACCAATTTTTTGGAACACCATTAGCGTGTAAAAACTTGTGGGATCTATTCAACCCCCCTCCTTCTAGATCCTAGCCATCGTATAACAAGTGGTATCACGAGCTCCGGTTTATCTGGTGCTTCGGTAAAACTTCTTGGAAAATGGCGAACGGACCTAAAGGGGCTTATAATAGAGCTTCAATTTTTACAGGTGAGAATTATAGCTACTGGAAAGATTGTATGCGCGTGCATATAAATTCCATTGATCAGAAGATTTGGAATATCATTTTAAACGGTTCTATGGAAATAACCATGACCTGTGAAAATGGTGTTGTTGTTACCAATCCCGAATTCAATGGAATGAGGAGGACGAGAAAAAGTATATCTATGACTGGAAGGCTCGGAATATTTTGATCTCCTCTTTGGGAGTTGACGAATATTATCGAGTCTCTCATTGTGAAACGGCCAAAGCCATGTGGGACGCTTTACAAGTATCCTACGAAGGCACTAATGATGTGAAAATAGCCCGAATCAACACATCAACGCAAGAGTTCAATATTTTTCACACGAAGCAAGGGGAAACCATTGCGGATATGCAAAAATGATTCACTCATATAATCAACAAATTGCATGTACTTGGTAAACCGGTTCCCAACGAGGTTGCTACTAATAAAATCTTGAGGTGTCTTAATAGGGAATGGCAGCCGAAGGTCACCTCGATCAAGGAGGCCAATGATCTAGCTACTCTAGACCTCACGACATTATTTGGCAAACTCGATGAACATGATCAAGTGCTCATCAGCTTGGAAAAACATGAGAAGAGTGTAAAGAAGGAGAAAACAAAGGAAAGAGAAAAGAAGTCTATCGCTCTTAAGACTTCTTGTTCAAAGTCCACATCTCAAGAGCAAAGTGATAATGAAACCAACAATGACGAAGATGATGATTCGAATGATGACATGGGGCTATTTGTGAAGAGATACAATAGGTATGTTCGAAAGAATGAAATTTAGCACTCGGATAAAAATCTCATCAAATTTAGAAGGCAATTAAAAAATGAAGGCAACAAGAGTGGCAAGTTGAAAGGATGTTGTTACAACTGTGGAAAATCCGGGAACTATAAGCCAGATTGTCCATCACTTAAGAAAGACAGAGACAGGGATAAGGATAAGAGTCGTCAACACAAGAAGTCAAACAAATCTAGATGAGCATACATCGCTTGGGAGAGCGATAGCCAGTCGGAAAAAGATGACAGCTCAAGTGACGAAAGTGAATTCGTCAATCTATGTCTTATGGCACATCGAAACAAGAAGAAAGAGGTAAAGCACTCTAAATACGACCACTCCAATAATATGTCTCATTTAGAATTACAAAAAGCTTTTGATATGTTGCACCATAAGGCTAAGAAAGCTTTTCAACGCTTAGCCTCGAACAAAAAGATTTTTTCATATTTGGAGAAAAAGGTTTCCGATTCCGAAAAGGAATTAGAAGCTCTTAAAAACTCCATGGTGGATACATCAAAAGATAAGATTGATGAGAACAAGTCACCATGGTTCAATTGGGGTTGTGATACTTGTCATATTTGGCAAAAAGAGGTGAGAACCCTTAAGGCCAAATTAGACAAGGCTCTAAAGCCTAAAGTTACAATTGCTATTGATCAATCACATTATCGAGAAAGTATGAATAATCCGTATCAAAGGTATACGTATGTAATTCGAGATAGAGATAGCAAAGGTTAATCTCAAATGAAGCGTAATTGCCTATATTGTTGCAAACCTGGTCATACTATTGCTAAATGTCGTTTTAGAAAATTTCTTGTTCTAAAAGGCATTTATCAATGGTTGCCCAAATGCAACCCTGGTTTCACTCACCATAAAGGACCCAATAAGAATTGGGTACCTACTTTCCCTTGATTGACTTTGTAGGTACAAAGTCTTGAGACCACCGAAATAAGATGGGTTCTGGATAGTGGCTGCTCAAGACATATGACAGGAGACATATCTCTTTTCATCGACTTTGTGGGGAAGAAAATGGGATTTGTTACCTACGGAGACAACAACAAGGGACAGATTCTCCTCAAAGGTAGTGTAGGTAACCCCTCATCTACTACTATCTATGATGTGCTTCTTGTGGAAAGTCTTAAACACAATCTTTTAAGCATTAGCCAACTATGTGACAAGAATTATAAAGTATCCTTTTCAAAGGATTGTTGCATAGTTGAAGATAGTGACAAAAAGGATGTGTTTAAGGGCTTAAGGGTGAATAATGTCTATATGCTAGACTTAAATGAGGTATCGTTGAATGGAGACAAGTGTCTAGTCACTATGAATGAAGATTCATGGTTGTGGCATAGACGGTTGGCTCATATCAATTTTGATTTGCTTAACAAAATAGTCTCTAAAGACCTAGTCATCGGTTTGCCCAAAATCAAATTCACAAAGGATCATCTTTGTGATGCTTGTCAAATGGGGAAGCAAATAAGGATCTCATTCAAATCTAAAAACACCGTTTCAACTATAAGACACCTTGAGCTCCTCCATATGGACCTCTTTGGACCATCTAGGATCAAAAGCCTAGGTGGTAACTATTATGGTTTTGTATTAGTCGATGACTTTTCTAGGTTTTGCTGGACTATTTTCTTAGCAAACAAGAGTGATACCTTTTCGGCCTTTGAAAGATTTGCTAACTTATCTCAAAATAAGTTAAACACGAATATTGTGTCAATTAGAAGTGATCATGGGGGCGAGTTTGAAAATCATTTGTTTGAAGCATTTTGTGAATCCCATGGAATTGATAATAATTTTTCCACACCACGTACCCCTCAACAAAACGGGGTTGTGGAACGTAAAAATAGAATTTTGGAAGAATTAGGAAAAACTATGATCAATGAAAGTGGACTTCCAAAATACTTTTGGGCCGACGCCATAAGTACGGCTTGTTACGTTTTGAATAGGGTGTTCATCCAGCCTATTCTAAACAAGACACCTTATGAGCTTTTAAAAGGGCGAAAACCCAATATCTCTTTCCTTCATGTTTTTGGTTGCAAGTGTTTCATGTTGAAAAATGGTAAAGAGACACTTGGTAAGTTTGATGCCAAGGCCGACGAGGGTATTTTCTTGGATACTCTCAGTCAAGTAAAGCATATAGGATTTATAATAAGAGGTTACGTATTGTTGAAGAGTTGGTACACGTTACTTTTGATAAGTCTTATCCGATAAATGTCAGAGAAGGTAGTTCTTTTCATAGTGCAAAGTGTATCTTCAGAAGACATACTCAAGGACACTGATAAAGGAACTGTTCATCCTGAAGCAGTGTGTATTGAGGAGGAAAAGGATCACCAACCTATGAAGAGTAGGGAGGATCATCCAACTAATGAAGATGACCTTCCTCCAGCATGGAAGTCTTCCAAAGACCGTCCAATCGACAATATCATTGGTGACATCTCTAAGGGAGTAACCACCCACTCTAAACTTAGTAACTTCTGTTATTACTCCGCTTTTGTGTCACAAGTTGAACCTAAAAACGCCAAGGAGGCATTACTCGATGAGCATTAGTTTTTATAAATGCAAGATGAACTAAATCAATTCAGGAGAAATGAGGTTTGGGACCTTGTCCCCCCTCCGTGAGGTCATCGAGTAATGGGCACCCAATGGGTGTTTAGGAATAAACTTGGTGAAAACAGAGTTATAACTCAAAACAAAGCGCAACTTGTATCGCAAGGGTATAACCAAGAGGAAGGAATCGACTATGAGGAAACTTATGCGCCGGTTGCCCGACTCGAGACTATATGCCTTTTACTTGCTTATGCTTGCACTAAAAATTTTAAACTATTTCAGATGGATGTTAAAAGCGATTTCCTTAATGGTTATATCAATGAAGAGGTTTATGTAGCCCAACCTCCGGGGTTTGAATCCCATGAATATCCCGATCATGTCTACAAACTTATACGTGCTTTGTACGGACTTAAACAAGCCCCTAGGGCTTGGTATGAACGTCTAAGCAAATTTTTACTTGATCAAGGGTATTCAAGAGGCAAGGTTGACACAACCCTCTTTATTAAACGTAAAGGAAAACACTTAATTTTGGTACAAATTTATGTAGACGATATCATCTTCGGGTCTACTAACATGTCCTTGGTCAAGGAGTTTTCTAGTTTGATGCAGGGGGAGTTTGAAATGAGCATGATGGGGGAGCTCAACAATTTACTCAGATTACAAATCAAACAAATAGAAGAGGGCACGTTTGTGAGTCAAACAAAATATTGTCTTGAGCTTCTCAAATGTTTTGACATGGTAAACTGCAAGGCAATAGATACTCCGATGCCTACTTGTGAGAATCTTGATCGTGACAAAAATGGTAAGGATGTAGAGGTAAAGAAGTATAGAGGTACGATTAGATCTCTTCTTTATCTTACCGCATCACGACCCGACATTATGTTCAGTGTATGCATGTGTGCGAGATATCAAGCACATCCCAAGAAATCTCACTTAAAAGTTGTTAAGCGCATACTTCGATACCTCTCCGGTACTCCAAAGTATGGGCTTTGGTATTCCAAGGGTAGTGCTTGTTCCTTAGTTGGCTATTATGATTTCGACTTTGCCGGGTGCAAATCGGATAGGAAAAGCACTAGTGGCACGTGTCACTTTTTCGCAAATTCCTTGGTGAGTTGGCATAGCAAGAAATAGGTTTCCGTTGCCTTGTCAACAGCCGAGGCGGAATACGTAGCCGCCGGCAGCTGTTGTGCTCAAGTCCTATGGCTTAAGTAATAATTGCTCGATTTCAATTTAAAACTTGAGTGTATTCTTATTCTATGCGACAACACTAGTGCTATTAACCTAACTAAGAACCCTGTATTGCATTCACGCACCAAGCATATCGAAATACGTCATCACTTCCTTAGGAATCATGTAGAGAAAGGTGATGTGGTCTTTGAGCATGTTGATACTAAAAATCAACTTGATGATATTTTTACAAAACCACTAGCTACAGAGGCTTTCTTTCACATCCCTAGGGAACTAGGCGTTCTCGGCATCTCGGATTGTGCATGATAATTTCTCAATACACTTGCTCTCCATATATATATATATATATTTGTGCTTGTTTATGTTTTTAACTAACTATGTAAAGAATTATTGAGCTATATGTGAGGGTATGCATCGTCAATCATGATCAAGGTAATATTGTTCTTCTTCATAAGTTTCTCTTCATACATGTACCATGTTAAGTGTTAAAAATGATGTTTATTGCACATTTAAGCATATTTTATCCATTTAAATGTTTGATGTTTGTGTGGCTTCTTATTTATTCAACATTGTTGCCTAAATGACACATTTACATGATTTTTGCATTAATTCACTATTTGAGTCGACTTAAACATGACTCCGGTTGACTCACCATAATTGGATGTGTTCACGTTTAGGGGCTGGGATGCTCAGGTCGACCCTTTGGTCGACTCAAAGCTTTGTGTTTCGTGATTGTAGAAAATGTCCAAGTGTGTGTCGACGCACACAGACCAAGCGGTCGACCGTTCGCTGACATAATCTGAAAAATTCTTCGGCTTCGCATAGTTTTTTGACCCATTTAATTGCTTTTATGCTTTTTATGAGTCTTTTAAGTGTCATTAACATAGCATGTTCATTGTATCAAGTCATTGCATCATTATTCTCATCTCCTCCTCTTCCCTAAATCCTCTATAAACAAACCCTAACCCCAAATCTTTCAACAATCACAATTGGGCTGCTCTTCAAATTCAAAGAAATCAGTTACTACTCTTCATTATCAAGCTTCAATATCAATGACTTCTCGAAGAATCACCCGGACAAGAGTCACAAGAGAACCTTCATCTCAAGCTGGTACTTCCCAACCTCCTCTTAATCCACCGGTAACACTTTCCTCTCTTGTATCTGATGAATTTACTAATCTATATGAGAAAAAGTTGAGTAAACGATCTATTGTAAGGCAATATGTTTACTACCGTCGTGCGGCGGAAAGAATGCACATAGAGGAAGTTATGGAGTTGTTGGATTTTCAAAACTTCATAAAATGTTTAGAATGTGATATCAAATACAATGAGGATTTGGTTCAAATTTTCTATTCTGGTTTAATGGGCAAGTTTGAGGGTTACATGTTTAATTGCAAGCTAGGAAATAAGGTTGTTGCTATCAATGACTCTACTTGGAGGGATTTGTTCAATATGCTTGTGCTCAATGATGCACCTGTAGAACATGCAACTGATACAAGCACTATTAAGGATTATAATTTTAAGAAAGCATTGAATTCTATGCTGAAGAAACCATATCCTGATCAGGTTGTGGAGAGCTATTTGTTTCCTAAATCAGTAACAACCGGGAAATTAAATCCTGATGACAGGATCCTACAATGGATTGTTTCACACATTCTTCGACCCAAGAAGGGAGGATATACTTGGGTTGATCAGCCTGAGGTCCACTTGATGTACATTCTAAAAAATAAAATCAGGATTAGTTGGCCATATTATTTTGCAAGCAGGATGTACGCTCTACGTGACTCGGGTAGAGGGACCGCATTGTCTTACGCCTCCTTCATCCAAATTGTGCTCAACCGTGCCGAAATCCTTGTTCCTGGTCTAACATATAAATCTCTCACCTCAGATCAAGAATTCAGTCAGAAGACGTTGACTATGATGGGGCATATCTGGGATATTAAAGACAAGAGGTATAAGTATGTTGTGAAATCCAACACCGTTGTTTTGCAGGAATCTGATGAAAGTGAGGAAGAAGAAGAAGAAGAAGAGGAAGAACAAAGAGAAGACAAAAAAGTCAATCAGATGGATACAGGTGCTGATGGTCAAGCTAACAATGCTTGGATGCCTCACTCATCTGCCATGGCATCTGAGGAAGACCAAGCCTGGAAACAATGGCAACATTTAGGTACATGAATGCCTCAATCATCTCCAATGGAAGTTGAGATTGACCAAGGCTGGGGTCAATTGCAATATACTGGGTGGACCACTCTTGGTTCTAACTACATGCCATCAACTCAAGGATTGGATTATCAAGACTCCTATTATACGCCTCCATCACCTCCGCACCCGCAACAAAATAATGAGGAAATTCTTGAACTTATGAGGAACATGCAACTCCAACAACAGTAGTTTGCTACAAATCAAGAGGAACGTTTCACGTCTCTGCACGAGGAGATTCAAACGCACACCAACAATTTTGATTCTTTTGCCACCAATGTGATGGAAAGATTCAACACTATGGCTGAGACATCTGCTAACCAACACCGTGCTCTTACAAACAGCTTCAACATTTTGAATCAAACTGTGTTAGAGTTGACTGAGCAATTGGACTTGCAACCTCCACCACAACCTCATAATTATCAGTCTCGCGGAAGAGCCCATCAGTTTAGGGGGGGGGGGGAGGCCTTGAGCACCTTTTGTTACATCTCATCTCATATCTATTTGTGCTTTGTTTCTTTCATTTTCTCTTAATGCCTCTATTATGTTTCTTTTCGTTACATGTCTTCGCTTTAAGTGGTCTTGTACTTTTGCTTTCCAGCTCTCCTATTTCGTAACAATGTACTGCAATATATTTTGTTTTCATTAAGCATCTTGGTTTGTTAAGTTTATTGTTATGCTTCCATTTATTTTATTATACTTCTCATTAACTAGCATTTTATGTGGATGTGCGTTAATGGTTACGTGCTGCAATTATGTAAAAAATTCCATATTCGATATTCTATCTTTGATATGTTTAATCTTTGTCTCTTTTTGTTGTTGTCAAAGGGGGAGAAGAAACAGGAAATAACAGATATAGAAATTGATCAAACAACAATGGATGCATAAAGTTAGGGGGAGGATGATACCCCAAGCTTGACCTTCTGCTACTATTTTGCCATCATAAAAAAAAGGGGAGTATGTGAGGGGAAGTTGTCTCTATACTCGGTTTTAATGATGTCAAAACATTTATGTGTGGAATAGCATATCATGTCTAGAATATAATAGAATTCACATGTAGAATATCATATACAATGCACATTATGTGGTTTTAAATGTGTTTGATCATGTTGACAATGTTCTATGTGCATTAGGTGTGGTTAAGAACATTTAGGAATGTCAAAATAGTGAAATATCAATTGATCGAAAATTTCTGATATAGTGTAATATAGAGCTGAAAATAAACTTGTAAAAACAATACAATCCCTTGGATTGCATTTGGAATTAGCTCTACATTCACATTACTTAGAAATTCCCACTTGGAGTGCCGCGCACGCCAAGTGTTTGATAAATTGATTAAACGCAAGCTCTAAAGTACTTTGTGATTAAATTTTGTCATCCTATCTCGTTGAAAATTGGATATATTTTAAGTAAATAAAATTTGGTTGATTGCATTGTGTTATTGTTGATACATATATTTTTCTCTTCCGTCACATCATTCCTAGCAATATTACGCATATCCGATCTTTTCGGTAGTGGTTCGTTGTAGACGAGTGATTCAGTGGTTGCTTCCGTAATAATTTTTAAAACCAATTTTTTGGAACACCATTAGCGTGTAAAAACTTGTGGGATCTATTCAACCCCCTTGTAGATCCTAGCCATCATCTAACAAAGGTTTGTTTGAAAAAGTTTGTTTGAAATGAAAAGGGGAAGATGAGAAGAGAAGTATTTTTTAAGATTTTTGTGGTTGGAGAGACTTATTGCCTCATGCCTACGTACCCATAAAGTGCAATATAGGATCAAAACCTCGTAGTTCGTGGTACAAATAACAATTTTTTTTGTTATGGTTGATCTTAAATGAAAATACAAGTCATCATTTTAAGGAGAAAACTACGACTAGTCACCCACAGGTATAAGAAAACAACATTTGCATCACCTTAAGATGGAGGATTTTTGCTTGGATTAAAATCAACAAGTCTATCACTCAATATCTAAGTGGAAAATGTCAACATCTTAAATATTATGGGGAATAGGAGAATTACATATCAACTATGAAAATGACTCATGTCTAAACTCTTTGAAAAGTTTTAAAAAGAAAAAGTGCACAAAGGCACAAAAGGTTTGAATGACTTTTTGTATTTTTTAAGTCTTTTTGAAATTGTTTAAAATATGATTAATATTGATTGACATTTATTAAAGAAAATGAAGTTTGAAAATCACTTGACCAAAATCAAGGTTTTTTATAAAAGCGGTTTAATTTTGAAAACAAGAAGGTTTTGAAAAAGGGAGAATATTTTGAAAATTAAAGAAGGGGTGGAGAAGAAGTGACTATCCTAAAGCAAAAGATAAAAGCTAAGGATAAGAACGGTCTAACCACAAAAGTAAGCTCCATAACATAAGCATTCTTTCCTTTAGATTATGCCTTGATCAAGATATGTTTTCAAAAGAGAACTCCAAGTACCCAAAAATCTAAGGTTTACTATCACAAACTTCCAAGCATAGGTTAAGATCCTAGTTTTAAGTCCAAAGTTCCATGTTTAATGAAAAGGATAGTAACCATAGTCCACCATTAAGAGAATTTTTTTAGGGGTTTTAACCTTTATTAATGGTCCAAGTGGACAAAGGAAAAATGGCGGAATCATAAACAAATAATATGATATGATATGATAACATAACGCATAAAAAATAAAGAGATATATGGAGCGAGAAGGAAGCATAACCATAGCATAATTAATATACAATATGAAGCAATAGTGATCAATAATGAGAGAACAAGTTTTGTTGTTTTTTTCCAGAAATGCTCAACTAGTCACCTATGAGAATGAAAACATGGTCTCATACATTACCATGGGGAGGACTCCAACTCGGATAAAATCAATGAGTATGCCAACTAACCCCCATGGGTAACAAGAGAAATCCAATCTATTTCAAACTACGCCATGGAAAAGTAGAAGACTGATAATTCACTTACAAAACATAACGATTTTCCGATTTCGGGTCTGTCATACCCCAAATTTTGACCACCAAGATTTCCCATCATTGTGCAAGTCATCATCACAATATGGATGTACCTTCATGCCTCATCCATCTCCTCAAAGATGATCGAGCATTCACCACAATCAAGAATTAGGGTTTTGAGCCCTTTCAGAGCACTTAGACAAAGGATCAGTCAAGGAATGACATGATCTTCAACTTGTGTAAACCTCGTAAACACCCATAAGGGATACAAAGCACTCCCACATCAAGAATCAAGCACAAGGTTGCAACATTCCAAGTGGATCAAGCCTCGAGATCGCCAGTGTCACCAAATCAGGGTTTTGGTCGACTCAGGCCTCCAGATGAAAATTTACATCTGGGCATGATCCAATGCTTCAAAGCACAACCCAAGATAATCTAAGGGATCTCATGGACCCAATCATCAAGTCAATTTAACCTCAGGGGATGCATTTACCAAAAAAATCAGGAATTAGGGTTTCTTGACCTAATTCACCCCTAAGTTGACTTTTGGGACAAAGCATGAGCCAAGACCTCAAGACATGATTTGAGGGCCTCAAATACACCACATTGATCCATTTACAACAACGGATTGATCCAAGAAACTTGATTCACAAGTTTTAATTTCATCTGGACCACAATTAGGGTTTCAAAGAAAAAGTCAAATATATCTTTGACTTTTGATCAAGACATGCTCCCAAACCTTGGGACATGATTCAATACACCCTATAACACCTATGGAATCCATCCATTAGGTTTGATTTAGGTCAAGGACTTGATTTCACAAAGGATCACACAGTTTGGATTTCATCCGATAAAAAGTCAACTGTGCTCAAAATCAAGTTTGACTTTTTGGAATTTTTCACAAATATGGTTCCCCTATGTCAAAAATAATGTTAATGTATGGTATTGATCATCATTCATTAAGAAAAATCAAGAAAAGTGAGGTTTCTTACAAAAGGGGCAACCATAAGAAACCAATTTTTTTCTAAGTTATGGATCAAAAGTGGTTTTGTACCAACTTCCAAGGATCATAACTTGAGATCAAAGCAACCATTTTGGGTGATCCAAAGCTGGATTTGTAGGTCTTGCTACACTCTACAAAAGCTTCAACTACCTCAGACTCCAATTCTTCATGGATTTTGAGTTAGGGATTGATCAAAATCACAAAAACATGAAAATGACACTTTTTCCAACACTTAGTGAAAATCTGCCTAAGTTACTAGCCTTGAACATCAATGTTCATGGAGTTTTTTCAGTTGGATCCAAATAGTTTCAAAACAAACTATGATCACACATGTTTTTTATCATATGAGGGCTTTCTAAAAAGCACAAGAGCCTCCCATAACTCAACCTGAGCAGGGAGATATGAATCCCTCAAAATCACCATTTCTAACTGTCCTAAGCAAGGCAGAATTTGGTGTTTTGCTCAATTTTAGAAATTTGGAAAACTCCAAGCCTTGTCATCCATTTGGACACATCTAAAGATAAAATAAAAGGATAATGATCTGATCCACAAGCCTCCAAAGTCTAAGAATCTACACTTAGCCATAACAAATCCTTTTCCTCAACCATAAATCCTATGCCTGATTTATCTCCAGCAACTTTCTCTGACTGAAGAATCTTATCAAGAGTGGTTGTACCACTGTTCATCATCCTAACAGATTTTGTCATCTGATCAAGTTGAGATTTAACTAGTACAACTTCATTTTCCAGATCAGCTTTTTCATTCTCAAGCTGAGCAATCTGTTGCTTGTGACACTTGTTTTCTTGACAAATCTCAGCACTTTTTAAACACAGCTCTTGATAAGTAGATACTAACTCCTTATAAGTTATTTCTCCATCACTATCATCATCAGAAACAACAGTTCCTATTAAGGCTCTAACATGCTTTGCTGACTCACCTTCTCTTTCACTATCAGATTCAGACCAGGAAACTGACATGCCCTTCTTCTACTTCTTCAAGATGTGGGACATTCTTTCTTGACATGTCCATACCCTTCACATTCAAAGCACTGAACACCTTTATCCTGGGCAGTCTTATCTTCATCTTTCTCTTTTGACTTGCTGATGTCAGAAGGGATGTTCTTGACATTAGGCTTGTAGTTATTGTTCATCCTCTTGACCACTTTGTTGAACTGCCTTCCCAACATAGCAATGGCTTGAGACAGATCTTCCTGAGAATCATCATCTTTGACTTTCTTAGCTTCTTCAGGAGTGGAGACCAAAGCTATACTCTTGGGCTTCTTTTCTGGTTCTTCCTCATTCAAACCAAGCTCAAAAGTTTGAAGAGATCCAATGAGCTCATCTACCCTCATTTGGCAGATGTCATGTGATTCTTCAATGGCAGTTACCTTCATCTTGTACTTCTTAGGGAGGGACCTAAGGATCTTCCTTACAAGCTTTTCATCTGACATCTTTTCACCAAGAGCACTTGATGCATTAGCCAGCTCAAGAACATTCATATGGAAGTCATGGATAGTCTCATCTTCCTTCATCTTCAGACTTTCAAACTTTGATGTTAGAATCTGAAGTCTTGACATCTTAACTCTAGATGTTCCTTCATGTGTAGCCTTCAAAATATCCCAAGCTTCCTTAGCAACTTCACAGGTATTGATCAACCTGAATATGTTTTTATCCACTCCATTGAAGATTGCATTCAGAGCTTTGGAATTACCAAGGGCAAGCTCATATTCTTCCTTGGTCCATTCTTCTTCAGGTTTCAGCTTTGAGGTGCCCTCTTTATCTTTTCCAGCATCATCTTTTTCAAACACAACAGGTGCTTTCCATTCTTTAATGATAGCCTTCCAAGCCATGCTGTCCAAGGATTTCAAAAAGGTGATCATCCTTGGCTTCCAATAATCATAATTTGAGCCATCCAATATAGGGGGTCTGTTGACAAATCCTCCAACTTCTTTGTCCATCTTTACACCAGAAAGTAACTTCCTTAGATCTCACCCAGAGACAGACAGGATGCCTGCTCTGATACCAATTGAAATTCTAGTACCAGATGTGTTATGTTACGTGCGATGTCACAACAACACACTATGCACAATAGACAAAATAAACAACAGAGGAACACAATGAATTCTTCACCCAGTTTGGTCTAACTACCTATGTCTGGGGGCTACCAAGCCAGGGATGAATTTCACTACTTGTAGAATTAAATTACAGACTCAACAACCCAGTTGAAAATCTCCTAACCTTAATTCCTACTAGTGACTTTCTACCTAAGAAACCACTTAGATATGAGAACACTACTCAATCCCTAAAACTCTTCAGTGACAGAATTCAAAGATCACACACTTTGAAAACCACTACTTGATTCTGCTTCACAGCTTTGATCAAGAACAACTCAAAATAACAATACCAATTTACACTCGAATGGTTTACAAATCATACACGAAGACATAAACGACACTCAGTCTTTATCTCACTTTCTTCGTTCCTTTTCCTTCATTACAGATGCGCTTTATATAGCTATCTGAATTGGGCTTGGACCTGCTACAATATCTGACTTGATTTGTTATTTAAAACTGAATCTTCAAAATAGATTTTCTCCTAAAATCTTTTCAAATCTTCAACCTTTTAAATCTCCTACAAATCTGCACCAGATCTCCTATGCAGCAGAGAATATCTATCCCAAGATATCTGCAACCAATGAGACTACCTGCTCTCCACAATTCCAGCTAAAACACAAACCCTAACAACATCACAAAACCTGGTGTTATTAATCTTCTGCAGATCTAGTGTCACAACATCACTTGTGACATCAAACATCCAACTTAACTCTTAAACACTTAACACAGCCCAGTGTTAAGACTCAATGTTGTGACATCACCCATATGACATCAAACATTGAACAACCTTTGTTTTACCAAAATTCCAGCCAATCCAAGAAACTAACAGTCTTCGTAGGGAAATGGTGTATCGTCGTTAAACGTCAACATAAAAAATTGCAAAAATGTGAATATTGTAACGCCCTGATTTGTTTAATTGTATTTATTTATTTCATTTATGTGAATTTTGTGAAATGTGTGAATTTATTGTATTTTACCTGCTAATTGAGTTAATTGGTTAATTTCCCTGATAGGTAAAATATTTGCAATAAATTATAATTTCTTTTCAACTTTTCTTTCTCGAAATATATTTCATCGGTATGTTTATGTTTTATCGCATTTTGAGAGCGTTTGCGAGATATTTGAGTTGAGGGGTATTTTGGTCATTAGGCTTGGTTAGATATTTTAAATAGAAATGGAAAGAGAGAAATAGAAAGAAAAGAAAAAGAAGAGAAAGAAAAGAAAAGGAAAGAAAGAAGAGAAGAGAAAGAGAAAAGAGGAAAATTGAGAATTCATCCGTTTCAAGCGCGAATAATCGGGTAAGGGTCCGATTATATTTCGATTGTATATGTATATGTATGTATCCGTTTCAAAACTTTAAAAATTCGTATCTTTCGACCGTAAGTCCATTTTGGCCGCTGTTCGAAGTGATAGGAAGCTAATGAGATGTTCTTTCTTATAAAAACGGTTTTGCTACCAGTGGCCGATTTGATTGTGTCGTGAATTTGGATAAGTTCGTAGTAGTTTTGATTAAGGATATTTAGATCTGTTATAAACTCAGAGGAAGAACTGGTAGAGTGTTTGAGATTTGAATTATAAGTGTTGAAAAGAGACGAAGTTTTATGCTAAGTTATTCAAGTAAGAATTTTGGTTGAAAAAGGTTAGTTTTCTTGGATTTGTTATTTCAAATGAGAGTATGATTATGGATCCATCAGAAGTAGATGTAGTTCGACAAGGAGAGGCTCCGAAGTTGGGTATGGAGATTAGAAACTTTTGGGCTCAGTTGGTTGTTACTGCAGGCTATGGAAGACTTTGCTAAGTTCGTATTTCTGTTATCTCAGTTTACTTGCAAAGGGCGAGTCGTTTGTTTTGGATGTTCGTTGTGAGTAAGTTTTTGTGAGTTAAAGTAGAAGTTGTCTATGGCCTCAGTTTTGATACTGCGTGATCCCGATAAGCCGTTTGTGGGGTATTGGGATGCGTGTTTGATGAGTTTAGTCAGTGTGTTAATGCAAGAGAGTAAAGTCGTGGCTTATGCTTTACGACAATTGAGGATTTATAAAAGGATCTATACTATTCTGGATTTGGAATTGGTTGCGGTTGTATTGTGTTGGAATATTTGGAGGTATTATCTTTACGGTTCTAGGTTCAAAGTGTTTGGTAATCACAAGGATATTGAGTACTTGTTTGGTTTGAAGGAACAGAGTATGAGACAATAAGGATGGTTAGAATTTGGGATGAGTTATGACTTTGGCTTGAATTATCCTATTGGAGAAAAGCTAATGTTGTGCCTGAAAGGTTAAGTCGAAAGTTGTAATGCATGCCTGTTTTGATGGTCAGAGAATTAAAATTGTTTGAGCAGTTCAGAGACTTGTGTCTGGTGTATGGGATAACACAGGAGAGTGTGAGGTTGGGGATATAAAAAGTGAACAGTGATTTTTTGGTGAATATGAGAAAGAGTTAGACTTTGGACGTGAGATTGATAGTTTTGATGGTTACGAGTAATCAGAGTGCGTAGCGGAAGTGTGTTGTGGCACGTTTTGTATTTGCGTGTGTGACTTGTAAGAATTCATAAGTTGAACATTGGGAATATGTAGGATTGGTAAGACTATTGGACGTTTCAGAATGGAAGTGTTAGGTGAAAGGTTTAAATATTATTTATGGGCTACTATGTAGAGGGACGGTTTGGTTGGATGTTCGACTGGTGAATCGTAGCATGGTTATAATAATGTTATGTGACAAGGATGTTGGTATTGTGGTTATGTTGAGGTTGTTGAATCGACGTTGTGTCGTGGAACTTGTGTTCTTGTTTGTGTTGTTGCCTCGTTTCCATCGTGTTGGTTCGAGTGCGAGTAGCTAATTCCGATGTGTGTTCGTAGCTTGGGTTTTCCTTGAGTCGTGAGTTGGTCGTCAAGTGCATTGTATGGGCTTTGCATCTTGTTGTTGTAGTTGTCATCTTTGTCGTGTCGTTGTTGTAGTTGCTGTTAGCAAGGTGGTTTGTCAGTTTGTGTATTCGTGGTGTGCTTTTGTTGGCATGTTAGTTTGTTGGTCGGTGGCAAGAGTCGTATCCAGAGTCATTTGTCTCAGTTATATTTTCGAGCACGAAAATGTTTAAGTGGGGGAGAATTGTAACGCCCCGATTTGTTTAATTGTATTTATTTATTTCATTTATGTGAATTTTGTGAAATGTGTGAATTTATTGTATTTTACCTGCTAATTGAGTTAATTGGTTAATTTCCCTGATAGGTAAAATATTTGCAATAAATTATAATTTCTTTTCAACTTTTATTTCCCAAAATATATTTCATCGGTATGTTTATGTTTTATCGCATTTTGAGAGAGTTTGCGAGATATTTGAGCTGAGGGGTATTTTGGTCATTAGGCTTGGTTAGATATTTTAAATAGAAATGGAAAGAGAGAAATAGAAAGAAAAGAAAAAGAAGAGAAAGAAAAGAGAAGGAAAGAAAGAAGAGGAGAGAAAGAAAAAATAGGAAAATCGAGAATTCATCCGTTTCAAGCGCGAATAATCGGGTAAGGTTGAGAAGTTCCGATTATATTTCGATTGTATATGTATATGTATGTATTTGTTTGATTGTTTGGTTGAAAAGTATATGTTTTCCATTTGGTTGAAATTTGTGAACAATTGATTGGAATCGAGTTTTCACGGTTAGAATGCGGAATAGTTCGCGTAGAATAGTCGGGAAATGATAGGATTTAGTCGGGAATACTTGTCTGTATGATCGGGGGGTTTAAGGATGAGTTTGGGGGGGTTTTTGCAACATAAAATTTTGGTATTTTTGGGTTCTTTTGCGCAGTAATCGGTTAACGTTTGGTGAGTAACCGGTTACCACTGTAAGTTTCAGAAAAATATTATTTTCAAAATTTCATAACTTTTGAACCGTAAGTCGGTTTTGGTCCCCGTTAGAAGCGTTGGAAAGCTAAGAAAATATTCTTTCTATTAAAAATGGTTTGAAGGGCAGTAGATGATTTATTCAAGTCGCAGTTTTGTGAAAGTGTGGTGTTGTCAGATTTTTACAGTCGTATTGGTGTGCGATTGATGTGTTATCATGCTATATGCTTTTGATATGTAACGTGTAGCTTGTGTGCTGTTAAATGATGTGAATATACATGATGGAATGTTGTGATGATGGTTTGTGGCCTTATGGCAAATATGTGCATTGTTTTGGATTAGACTTCAATGCGTGATTAATGATGTTGTGGTTTGTGGTTTGTGATGAAATGCATTGTTTCTGTGAAATTCAATGTATGTTGTGTGGTGGCCTTTATGCTTTGAAATGCATTATTTGAATTGATTTCCAAAGCATGAATAATGATGATAAGATAATTCATATGGTTGAATTGTGGTGATGCATTTGATTGTCATGAGTTCTTGTGTGTCAAGCATCACGATATGCATCTTGTGATGTCGTGTGCCCTAGTGGGTGTGAGCGACGGAACGATTCCAGAGGGAATCTGCTATAACATCGTGTGCCTTATACAAAGAGGTGTGAGCGATGATTATAGACGATCGTGTGCCTTATACAAAGAGGTGTGAGTGATC
The DNA here is from genome assembly GCA_022829125.1 of Lathyrus tuberosus. Lineage (NCBI taxonomy): Eukaryota > Viridiplantae > Streptophyta > Magnoliopsida > Fabales > Fabaceae > Lathyrus > Lathyrus tuberosus. The sequence goes on along the minus strand of JALAZF010000306.1, from coordinate 4,866,989 downwards.
GGGTCGTGTGCCTTATAAAAAGAGGTGTGAGCGATCCATAAATGCCGTGTACCTTAAAAATAAGAGGTGTGAGCGATCAGATCGGATCGTGTGCCTTAAAAATAAGAGGTGTGAGCGACGGGGAACATCGTATGCCCGACGGGGAGTTACATGAATGATCCTAAGTAACGAGCGATGGTTCCAGCAGAGTTCCTGAGTGAACTAGTGATGAGAAATATTGGAAGTCGGTACCGCATGGCATTTGCATAGAGTCGTTGTGTCGGTCTCTGTGCATTTGCATAAATCATGGATACATTATGTATGGAGAATCATGATTTGATTGATTATGTGTGGAAATTGTGCATTGATTTGTTATGTGTTGAGATTGTGATAACATTGGTAATTTGATGTACATATGTGATAAATGAATTGGTTGTGGATAATATGTTACGTATATGTGGTATGTTATATGTATTAGTATGTGGTATTTGTGGTGAGAATAACTATGCATGTGAATTTTTATGTTTTGCATATTATTATGCAATCTTGATTTAGTTGTTATTTTTCACCCTTCTGCTATTCTATAATGCTCTATGAGGCATTGCAGATTAGAGTTGCTGGAAGTCTTTTTGTGAAGATTAGCCCTCCGTTCTGTTGTCGGTCTTGGTGTCTGCTCTGATACGTAGCACGGGAGTCAGGGAATGATTATATATATATGCATACATTTGTTGAATGTATTTGGTAGTACTTTTGCGTATATAGTTGCTGTTCAAAAATGATTTATTTTGTAAAAACCAGTAGGTTATGGATCTTTCCACTTTATTCCATAATTGAACTTCCTTTGTTGGAAAAAGTTTCCCTTTGAGGGTTTCTATTTTGTGTTATGTATCAAAAATATATGAGCAGGGATGATGTTTTCTTTCTTTAAATGTGGCATCCTTGTTTCTGTCGGAAAATAATAAATTTTTATTCACTCTGATTTATTTACGTATTATTTATTTGCGATGGGAGACGGGGTGTTACATTAGTGGTATCAGAGCAGGTCGGTCCGTCCGGCCAAGTTGTTGAGTCATTTGGTGTGACAGTTGAATACTGTCGTTGTCGTTTGTTCTTTAGTACGTGATATATGTGGGAAACACTGTCAGTAATTTCTGGTTTCTAATCCTTTGTCTACAGGATTTAGAATGAGATAAGTGGGGGAGAAGCTGGTACGTTTCCAGGTTGCATCAGTTGTGTGCCGTTGGTTGCAAGATTGTAAGTGCTCTTTGGCCAGTGTGGTTCCCGGTTCCAGAGGGAATGCAGAGGTAAGGTTTATGTCAACTAAGGAGTTGTGCCTTAGGTAGATTTGTGCGCAGGATGTAAGGAATGCTATTATAGTTTGGTAAAGACGGTTTATGCCCCATCATGATTGTCGGCTGTCTATTGACAAATTGAGGAACAGATCACCCTTAATCTCTTGTTGATAGTAGACGGAATTATGTTGGATGGAATAGACGTGTCTTTTTGGCTTTGATAGTATGTGCAATGAAAGGTTTGGAATTTTAGAAATGGTTACGGATTGTCTTGATGAGTCGATGAAGATTCTAATATCGGAAAATGAGACGAATTAGAGGTTTTGGTATGTTGGTCAGGTTGGAATGTCTCTGAGGGAGAATGATTGGGTATTACTAATGGTTGTTCTCAGAGAGTAGAGTGTGAACTTAAATTGGATGAAGGTGAATAGTCGAGGTTATATCTGCTAAGTGGGTAAGACACTCTTTGGAGTTGAGACTAAGGTGTTTGTTATATTTGTGAGGCTAGTGTTCTGGAAATTGACAGGAAAGCCACAGTGATGGGCCGTCAGTTGTGCATGGTTTTTAGATGTGTTTTGGGTGAAACGTTAGTGTGTCGACTTGAAGAGGTCCAGCAAGGTTGGTTACAAAAAAGATGATAGTAGGAGGTTGTATGTTAACCAGTGAGTAGTATAGAAACTTATGGTTGTGTTCTGGATAGCTTGAGTTTTGAATTGTGACGAATCGCAAACGATTTGGAATTCCTTGATGGTATGAGACTATGGAAATTTTGAGAAAACTTTGTGTGTGGATGTAATATTTAAGAGTTCTTTTTGGTTGGTTGTTGATACCTGTTGGAAATTGTGGAATTGGACGGTTGAATGGGAACGCGAAGATTCGCTGGAGCTTCGCAGTGCGAAGGTCAAGGCGAAGGCTCGCTAGTAGTTCGCAGTGCGAACTTTGTGCCCTTTTTCTTCTGCCTTGGTTCGCTGGGGGTTCGTATTGCGAATGAGGAAAGCGAATGCTCGCTGGGAGATTTGCATTGCGAACATGGCAGATCTTTCCAAATTGATTCTTTCTTAACTTTGGCTTCGTTTATCCGATTTAAACATTCTTTATATCGTTGTGGAGCTATGAAAGGGTTTTACGTTTTGGAAAGCGGAAATATTATTTATGGAATTTGGATTGTTAAGAGAAGAACTTGTGTATGGATTACTAACAGTGGAATAAGGTAACGATTGAGAATATGTGTCCACTTTCGGGAATAGATAACTGGAATTGGGTTGGTTGAGTTTGATTGAAATTACAATTGTTTGGAATGTTTGATAAGAGTGGTGAATTGTGTGAGTCGAGGTTTTGATCGATTTAATGTAACTGGTTATGTTTGTTATCATCGGGATAAGTTGTTATTTACTCGATTAAGCTTGTATGTGAGTCTGGACAAGTTTGGATGAGGTTTGGTTTGGTTTATGTCATACAAACAAGTATTTTTCAACTCTACAGCAGAGTAACCGGTTACCGGATATGTGCTAACCGATTACACTTTGAAAAAATGAGGTTATACGTAAAATTTGAACCAAGTAACTGGTTAACGCAGATGTGTTAACCGATTACCAAAATGTGCCTCTAACTCTCATTTAGCTACTGTAAGTCAAGTAACCGGTTAACACCTGTTGGGTAACCGGTTACCACTGTGTATTTTGGGAAAATTTTCAAAACTTTAAAAATTCGTATCTTTCGAACCGTAAGTCCATTTTGGCCGCTGTTCGAAGTGATATGAAGCTAATGAGATGTTCTTTCTTATAAAAATGGTTTTGCTGCCAGTGGCCGATTTGATTGTGTTGTGAATTTGGATAAGTTCGTAGTGGTTTTGATTGAGGATATTCGGATCTGTTATAAACTCAGAGGAAGAACTGGTAGAGTGTTTGAGAATTGAATTACAAGTGTTGAAAAGAGACGAAGTTTTATGCTAAGTTATTCAAGTGAGAATTTTGGTTGAAAAAGGTTAGTTTTCTTGGATATGTTATTTCAGATGAGAGTATGATTATGGATCCATCAGAAGTAGATGTAGTTCTACAAGGAGAGGCTCCAAAGTTGGGTATGGAGATTAGAAACTTTTGGGCTCAGTTGATTGTTACTGCAGGCTATGGAAGACTTTGCTAAGTTCGTACTTCTGTTGTCTCAGTTGACTTGCAAAGGGTGAGTCGTTTGTTTTGGATGTTCGTTGTGAGTATGTTTTGGTGAGTTAAAGTAGAAGTTGTCTATGGCCTCAGTTTTGATACTGCGTGATCCCGATAAGCCATTTGTGGGGTATTGGGATGCGTGTTTGATGAGTTTAGTCAGTGTGTTAATGCAAGAGAGTAAAGCCGTGGCTTATGCTTTACGACAATTGAGAATTTATAAAAGGATCTATACTATTCTGGATTTGGAATTGGTTGCGGTTGTATTGTGTTGGAATATTTGGAGGTATTATCTTTACGGTTCTAGGTTCAAAGTGTTTGGTAATCACAAGGATATTGAGTACTTGTTTGGTTTGAAGGAACAGAGTATGAGACAATAAGGATGGTTAGAATTTGGGATGAGTTATGACTTTGGCTCGAATTATCCTATTGGGGAAAAGCTGATGTTGTGCCTGAAAGGTTAAGTCGAAAGTTGTTATGCATATCTGTTTTGATGGTCAGAGAATTAAAATTATTTGAGCAGTTCAGAGACTTATGTCTGGTGTATGGGATAACACAGGAGAGTGTGAGGTTGGGGATATAAAAAGTGAACAGTGATTTTTTGGTGAATATGAGAAAGAGTTAGACTTTGGACGTGAGATTGATAGTTTTGATGGTTACGAGTAATCAGAGTGCGCAGTGGAAGTGTGTTGTGGCACGTTTTGTATTTGCATGTGTGACTTGTAAGAATACATAAGTTGAACATTGGGAATATGTAGGATTGGTAAGACTATTGGACGTTTCAGAATGGAAGTGTTAGGTGAAAGGTTTAAATATTATTTATGGGCTACTATGTAGAGGGACGGTTTGGTTGGATGTTCGACTGGTGAATCGTAGCATGGTTGCAATAATGTTATGTGACAAGGATGTTGGTATTGTGGTTATGTTGAGGTTGTTGAATCGACGTTGTGTCATGGAACTTGTGTTCTTGTTTGTGTTGTTGCCTCGTTTCCATCGTGTTGGTTCGAGTGCGAGTAGCTAATTCTGGTGTGTGTTCGTAGCTTGTGTATTCCTTGAGTCGTGAGTTGGTCGTCAAGTGCATTGTATGGGCTTTGCATCTTGTCGTTGTAGTTGTCATCTTTGTCGTGTCGTTGTTGTAGTTGCTGTTAGCAAGGTGGTTTGTCAGTTTGTGTATTCGTGGTGTGTTTTTGTTGGCATGTTAGTTTGTTGGTCGGTGGCAAGAGTCGTATCCAGAGTCGTTCGTCTCAGTTATATTTTCGAGGTCGAAAATGTTTAAGTGGGGGAGAATTGTAACACCCCGATTTGTTTAATTGTATTTATTTATTTCATTTATGTGAATTTTGTGAAATGTGTGAATTTATTGTATTTTACCTGCTAATTGAGTTAATTGGTTAATTTCCCTGATAGGTAAAATATTTGCAATAAATTATAATTTCTTTTCAACTTTTATTTCCCGAAATATATTTCATCGGTATGTTTATGTTTTATCGCATTTTGAGAGCGTTTGCGAGATATTTGAGCTGAGGGGTATTTTGGTCATTAGGCTTGGTTAGATATTTTAAATAGAAATGGAAAGAGAGAAATAGAAAGAAAAGAAAAAGAAGAGAAAGAAAAGAGAAGGAAAGAAAGAAGAGGAGAGAAAGAGAAAAGAGGAAAATCGAGAATTCATCCGTTTCAAGCGCGAATAATCGGGTAAGGGTGAGAAGTTCCGATTATATTTCGATTGTATATGTATATGTATGTGTTTGTTTGATTGTTTGGTTGAAAAATATATGTTTTCCATTTGGTTGAATTTGTGAACAATTGATTGGAATCGAGTTTTCACGGTTAGAATGCGGAATAGTTCGCGTAGAATAGTCGGGAAATGATAGGATTTAGTCGGGAATACTTGTCGGTATGATCGGGGGGTTTAAGGATGAGTTTGGGGGGTTTTTGCATCATAAAATTCTGGTATTTTTGGGTTCTGTTGCGCAGTAACCGGTTAACATTTGGTGAGTAACCGGTTACCACTGTAAGTTTCAGAAAAATATTATTTTAAAAAATTCATAACTTTTGAACCGTAAGTCGGTTTTGGTCCCCGTTCGAAGCGTTGGAAAGCTAAGAAAATATTCTTTCTATTAAAAATGGTTTGAAGGGAAGTAGATGATTTATTCAAGTCGTGGTTTTGTGAAAGTGTGGTGTTGTCGGATTTTTATTGTCGTATTGGTGTGCGGTTGATGTGTTATCATGCTATATGCTTTTGATATGTAACGTGTAGCTTGTGTGCTGTTATATGATGTGAATATACATGATGGAATATTATGATGATGATTTGTGGCCTTATGGAAAATATGTGCATTGTTTTGGATTAGACTTCGATGCGTGATTAATGATGTTGTGGTTTGTGGTTTGTGATGAAATGCATTGTTTATGTGAAATTCAATGTATGTTGTGTGGTGGCCTTTATGGTTTGAAATGCATTGTTTAAATTGATTTCCAAAGCATGAATAATGATGATAAGATAATTCATATGGTTGAATTATGGTGATGCATTTGATTGTCATGAGTTCTTGTGTGTCAAGCATCATGATATGCATCTTGTGATGTCGTGTGCCCTAGTCGGTGTGAGCGACGAAACGATTCCAGAAGGAATCAGCTATAACATCGTGTGCCTTATACAAAGAGTTGTGAGCAATGATTATAGATAATCGTGTGCCTTATACAAAGAGGTGTGAGCGATCGGGTCGTGTGCCTTATACAAAGAGGTGTGAGCGATCCATAAACGTCGTGTGCCTTAAAAATAAGAGGTGTGAGCGATCGGATCGGATCGTGTGCCTTAAAAATAAGAGGTGTGAGCGATGGGGAACATAGTATGCCCGACGGGGAGTTACATGAATGATCTTAAGTAACGAGTGATGGTTTCAGCAGAGTTCCTGAGTGAACTAGTGATGAGAAATATTGGAAGTCGGTACCGCATGGCATTTGCATAGAGTCGTTGTGTCGGTCTATGTGCATTTGCATAAATCATGGATGCATTATGTATGGAGAATCATGATTTGATTGATTATGTGTGGAAATTATGCATTGATTTGTTATGTGTTGAGATTGTGATAGCATTGGTAATTTGATGTACATATGTGATAAATGAATTGGTTGTGGATAATATGTTACGTATATGTGGTATGTTATATGTATTAGTATGTGGTGTTTGTGGTGAGAATAACTATGCATGTGAATTTTTATGTTTTGCATATTATTATGCAATCTTGATTTAGTTGTTATTTCTCACCCTTCTGCTATTCTATAATGCTCTATGAGGCATTGTAGATTAGAGTTGTTGGAGGTCTTTTTGTGAACATTAGCCCTCCGTTCTGTTGTCGGTCTTGGTGTCTGCTCTGATACGTAGCACGGGAGTCGGGGAATAATTATATATATATATATATATGTATACATTTGTTGAATGTATTTGGTAGTACTTTTGCGTATATAGTTGCTGTTCAAAAATGATTTATTTTGTAAAAACCAGTAGGTTATAGATCTTTCCACTTTATTCCATAATTGAACTTCCTTTGTTGGAAAAAGTTTCCCTTTGAGGGTATTCTATTTTGTGTTATGTATCAAAAATATATGAGCAGGGATGATGATTTCTTTCTTTAAATGTGGCATCCTTGTTTCTGTCGGAAAATAATAAATTTTTATTCACTCTGATTTGTTTATGTATTATTTATTCGTGATGGGAGACGGGGTGTTACAAATATCACACATATATGATAATCATAGGCAACTTAAACAATAATATTTTATTGTAAACAATTCATTACATATATAATATATACCCTATCTCATGAATCAACAATGTCGGCGAAGACAATGTTTAACATATGTTTTATTACATAATACTCACACTCGTATCCTTTTGGTTATTTCCTCGTCTACAAAAATAAATATTAATTTCATGAATGTTATAACCACACATACATGTAACAATATATATAAATGAATGTCACAAGTAATATGGCCACTTACATTAGGCAAGATAAATGTTGCCTTTTTTCTACTATTGTTCAAGATATAATGTCGCTGCACAACACTGTACATTGAAAATTATTTAAACATATTACACGTTAAACCAATTACAAATTCAAAGAAAATATTACTAAAAAGTTTCATATAAACATAAACTTACCTATTAATAATTTGCTTCATTTTAGGTTCGAGTGGTTTATGTAAGGAACACACTGTCATTATTGTATTCATCCTAAGCGATATGATGATCAATTGCCAATGATCACTGAATAAACACGAGTATATATATAATTAGTATTTTCTAAAACAAAACTAACTATAACAGATAAACCACAATTTCAAAATTACTTACAATTTGAGAAATGGTGCTAAGTAACTTTCTTTTCCCCCTTTGACTTAATCGTTCTGAAATGTAAGAGTCAATCCCTTTTTGATCATTATTTGACCATCAATACTATACGGATCCAAGATGCCATAAATATTCAATTTATTTAACTATATACAAACACGATGAATGTTCCTAAATTTTTAAACAAAATTTAAAAAATAAGTTAGGAAATATAAAAACGATAATGTACTATATATAATGACATGCATATTCAATTATATACTTACGTGTACCAAATTTGTAATACCCCTACATCCAGCCAATTATTTCCAAGGAGAAAATCTCATATGTCACCAGAAGTAGAATAGAAGAGCTCTAGCATTGGAGAATGCTCTAGTGGAAGAGAAATTGGGTCATCACTTTCCGCAACCAACATGTATAATGTGGTGATTTCATGTGCGGAAGGATCCAATATCTCATTGACCTCTTGAGTGGGGGCGGCTGAACAATTACTTCCTTTTGTGCTAGCACCACGTACAACATTTGTTTGGGGAACTTGATCATCAACATTATCATCATTTACATTCGTACATTGTTGGAAGGATCCACTTATTCTTCTCAACATAATATTCATTTTGAACACAATACATAATAAACACATTTCTATCTTTTCTAACTTTTTAGATAAAACACAATATGTCATACATTTCAGATAAAACATTAGCATTTCAGATAAAACACATATCGCATATAACTCGTCTAAATTTTCCATGTCTTTCCTCTGATATTCTAGCTCCGCTTCTAACATCTTCCTCTATTCTTCTAACTCCTTCTCAACAGCCACAATCTTTTCCTTTTGCACTTGTAATTCAGTGTTTTCAGCGGTTTCTATGGTTGGACCAAAGAATAATATCAGGATTATGCCTTCTCCAACACCATAAACGCGCCCACCATGCTCATTTGTTCCGATAGCTTCTATTAGTATATCATGTCGTGGTTCTGGAACAAATGAGCCTCAACGGGCCTCCTCAACCAACATATCCTACACAACATGCTTGATAATATTAATATTGTAATTACCACATCATTTAAATAACACATAACATACACACAACAAATCATACTTACAATTTTCTAAGCAACTGCTCTTGACGCATCTGTGGTGTACTCTCCATTTGGGCTTAGTAGAGCCCTCTTCCACTTCTCATGCCTTGGCGGTGGATATGGGTTGCGATCACGACTAATGGAGTCTTCATCTCCCATTTGTTGTTTTTTTCATCCATCATTGTTTTCTCCATTTTTCTATAACCATCACGAGACAATCTATAGGGGTAAATGTTTTTTGATTTATTTTGTATTCCTGCTTGACTTTTATCCTATTATAAACATAGTGAAAATATAATTAGTATCTATAAATCATCAGCATACAATTATCAATATAAATAAGACTAGTACTAACCAGGAATTTCTGAGAACGACAACCCTTCGCAAACTTTTTCCAAACCTTCTTCGAGAGATAACTATATCTCACCCATGAACGCTCAAGACCAATCTTAGGCTCCCTAATGTAGTCACGTGTGAGCCATGACTTAAAGCTCCTCTAAAATGTACCAACATGACTTTCCCACCTTTTTTTAAAGTTCTTATCATCATTTGTAAACTCAAAAGTCAACTACATTAAAATCAATAAGAATGTATTATAAATTATAGAAAGTCATATCGAATTGATGAAAATTAAAATTAATACATTAAAGTCTGTCCATATGCTATCTTTGACAGTCTCTGGCACTTGTTTCCAATCATTTATCAATATTCTAACTTTGCCACGTCCAAGAAACGCAACATAACTCTTAAAAAGCAAAGAGTATTTACCATCAACTACTATGTAATACGAATCAAACGTGATATATAATTTGTTACCAAATTTGTGGACTTTCGTTACTTTGGTAAACATTGTGGCACCTCTTTGTGATCTTTTATTTCTGTTTTGAGTATCACTTGTCATAGTTTCCTCGCCACTAGATGAAGAATACGTCGAAGACGACATCTATGTTAAAAAACAACAACAACCTCAACAACAACAACAACAACAACAAACTCTTTCATATATTATCACATACACATTCAACAACAACAACAACAACCACAACAAAATATTAATCAAGTTTTATCACACACATTCAACAACAACCGGAAAAACAAGAAGAACAACAATAGAAACTGACGTTTACTGTAGATGCATGAGAAACGATGAACTGATGAACAACTAATGAAAAAATAATGAACGATGATGATGAACAATGAATGTTAGGGTTGATATGGTGTTTCGTTTCTCAGCTCTGAACATTAGGGTTGAAATGGTGTTTCATATCGTATCATTTCTCAGCATTTAATGAAAGATACCACCACGTTCAACAACCGCAACCGTGGTGATATATTATATGTATAATTAATTTTCATAAATTAGCGCCAGTATATTACAACTTAAAAGATTTAAAGCAAAATAAAAATATGTCACAACGGTTCAACTATGCAACCGTGATGGTATCAAATTTATTTAAAAATTAAAAATAAATAAAAATACAAAGGCGCGACTAAATGTTAAAGAAGTAAAATATTTGAGGGTACTGAGATTCGAACCCATGAAAGGGTGATTATATAACCACGATCATATCATTCAACCGTGATTATATCATATCAAAATTTTTATAAGTAAATAAAAGAAAATGATTGCGCGTTAAGTAATAGATGTCATCACGGTCCTTCGTAGCACCGTGTAGCAGGGAAATTTGTGAATGTAAGTTATTGATTAACTTAAATAAAAATTGCAAGAGTCACCACCGCACTTTGATTTTATCCAAAAGGAAAGGAAAAAGAGCGAACAAAACTTAAACAAGTTCTAAAATAAGAACAGATAAACAGAGACTGGGTAAGGGGGTTGGTTACACGATGGGAAGGTGTTAGCACCCAAAACGTCTATAGTACTCTATAGAAACCCTTTGAAATATCTACGCTTTTTGGTTTGAAAAGGTTGTGAGGGGAAGTTGTCTCTATACTCGGTTTTAATGATGTCAAAACATTTATGTGTGGAATAGCATATCATGTCTAGCATATAATAGAATTCACATGTAGAATATCATATACAATGCACATTATGTGGTTTTAAATATGTTTGATCATGTTGGCAATGTTCTATGTGCATTAGCTGTGGTTAAGAACCTTTAGGAATGTCAAAATAGTGATTTTTGCATGTTTAAAGGTTTTGAGTCGACTCACAACCCTGTTCTGGTCGACCCAGACAAGTTACATTTCTTAGGATCAGCAACTGGAATGCTCGTGTCGACCCTCCGGTCGACCCATACGAGCGGCATTTAAAATTGTCAAAAACTGGAAGGTATGCGTCGACGCATATCCTGTTCCGGTCGACGCAAAGGTGGATTTTCTGCGTAGTTTTGTTGACAGCCTTGTTCAGGTCGACCCTCCCAACTGCATGGGTCGACCGTTCGCTGTTTTGGTCCTCATTTTCTGCTATGTTGTTTACTTCAAAATTTTGTTATTCCTGTTATGTTTCTAAGTATAGTAGATATATATTGTTTTGGCTTATTTTTTACATACACAACAAGAAATGTGAAAATATATATTGGTTTTTCTCTTCATCTTCATCTTCAACTTTACATTCTCTAACATCTACACATAACCATTTTTGTTAGTGTTGTGTATTTTTGAAGTGATAACGTTCAGACTTTGGTGTGTGGATCCTTCATGCTGGGTTGAGAATCAATAGGTGTTTCTTGAATAAAACCCTAGGTTTTGTCCTTCAAGAATCTAAGTGATTTTGGGGGTTCGGTTTCTCTACAAGGATTCAGCCGTGCGAAGGTAACTAAAGAACGGGGTGTTCGGTTCAGTTTAGTAGCTACATTCGGAGGATCGCATGAGAAAGATTTGGGTTCGAATTGTGGAAGATCGAAATCGACCGAGTGAAGGTGATTGAAGAGTGGTGGGTCCTTTCAATCTAGTAGCGTGAGACGGTGATTTGGTCGACCAAATTTGAGGCACTTGATTCATCTTGAATCAAGGGGAGAGAAGACTTTGCTTCGACATCAAAGACGTTTGAGGGTTTAATTGTTCAGTTTTCTCTTGTAAAAACAATTGCAACCGTAATATATACACATCTCAATTCCATGTTCGGAATTGGGGGCAGAGGTACCCTTAGCGAGGACGGTAGGGGAACTGCCTAAATAAATCGTGCTTGTTCTCTCTTTCCCTTATCTCTTTTACATTTTGATATTAATCGAAATTGTGAAATATCAATTGATCGAAACTTTCTGATATAGTGTAATATAGAGCTAAAAATAAACTTGTAAAAAATAATATAATCCCTTGGATTGCATTTGGAATTAGCTCTACACTCACATTACTTAGAAATTCACACTTGGAGTGTCGCGCTCACGAGTGTTCGATAAATTGATTAAGCGCAAGCTCTAAAGCACTTTGTGATTAAATTTTATCATCCTATCTCGTTGGAAACTGGATATATTTCAAGTAAATAAAATTTGGTTGATTGCATTGTGTTGTTGTTGATACATATATTTTTCTCTTCTATCGCATCATTCCTAGCAATATTACGCATATCCGATCTTTTCGGTAGTGGTTCATTGTAGACGAGTGATTCAGTGGTTACTTCTGTAATAATTTTTAAAACCAATTTTTTGGAACACCATTAGCGTGTAAAAACTTGTGGGATCTATTCAACTCCCCCTCCTTCTAGATCCTAGCCATCATATAACAAGTGGTATCACGAGCTCCGGTTTATCTGGTGCTTCGGTAAAACTTCTTGGAAAATGGCGAACGGACCTAAAGGGGCTTATAATAGAGCTTCAATTTTTACAGGTGAGAATTATAGCTACTGGAAAGATTGTATGCGCGTGCATATAAATTCCATTGATCAGAAGATTTGGAATATCATTTTAAACGGTCCTATGGAAATAACCATGACCTGTGAAAATGGTGTTGTTGTTACCAATCCCGAATTCAATGGAATGAGGAGGACGAGAAAAAGTATATCTATGACTGGAAGGCTCAGAATATTTTGATCTCCTCTTTGGGAGTTGACGAATATTATCGAGTCTCTCATTGTGAAACGGCCAAAGCCATATGGGACGCTTTACAAGTAGCCCACGAAGGCACTAATGATGTGAAAATAGCCCGAATCAACACATTAACGCAAGAGTTCGATATTTTTTACACGAAGCAAGGGGAAACCATTGCGGATATGCAAAAACGATTCACTCATATAATCAACAAATTGCATGTACTTGGTAAACCGGTTCCCAACGAGGTTGCTACTAATAAAATCTTGAGGTGTCTTAATATGGAATGGCAGCCGAAGATCACCTCGATCAAGGAGGCCAATGATCTAGCTACTCTAGACCTCACGACATTATTTGGCAAACTCGATGAACATGAGCAAGTGCTCATCAGCTTGGAAAAACATGAGAAGAGTGTAAAGAAGGAGAAAACAAAGGAAAGAGAAAAGAAGTCTATCGCTCTTAAGACTTCTTGTTCAAAGTCCACATCTCAAGAGCAAAGTGATAATGAAACCAACAATGACGAAGATGATGATTCGAGTGATGACATGGGGCTATTTGTGAAGAGATACAATAGGTATGTTCGAAAGAATGAAATTTAGCACTCGGATAAAAATCTCATCAAATTTAGAAGGCAATCAAAAAATGAAGGCAACAAGAGTGGCAAGTTGAAAGGATGTTGTTACAACTGTGGAAAATCCGGGAACTATAAGCCAGATTGTCCATCACTTAAGAAAGACAGAGACAGGGATAAGGATAAGAGTCCTCAACACAAGAAGTCAAACAAATCTAGATGAGCATACATCGCTTGGGAGAGCGATAGCCAGTCGGAAAAAGATGACAGCTCAAGTGACGAAAGTGAATCCGTCAATCTATGTCTTATGGCACATCGAAACAAGAAGAAAGAGGTAAAGCACTCTAAATACGACCACTTTAATAATATGTCTCATTTAGAATTACAAAAAGCTTTTGATATGTTGCACCATGAGGCTAAGGAAGCTTTTCAACGCTTAGCCTCGAACAAAAAGATTTTTTCATATTTGGAGAAAAAGGTTTCCGATTCCGAAAAGGAATTAGAAGCTCTTAAAAACTCCATGGTGGATACATCAAAAGATAAGATTGATGAGAACAAGTCTCCATGGTTCAATTGGGGCTGTGATACTTGTCATATTTGGTAAAAAGAGGTGAGAACCCTTAAGGCCAAATTAGACAAGGCTCTAAAGCCTAAAGTTACGTTTGCTATTGATCAATCACATTATCGAGAAAGTATGAATAATCCGTATCAAAGGTATACATATGTAATTCGAGATAGAGATAGCAAAGGTAAATCTCAAATGAAGCGTAATTGCCTATATTGTTGCAAACCTGGTCATACTATTGCTAAATGTCGTTTTAGAAAATTTCTTGTTCTAAAAGGCATTTATCAATGGTTGCCCAAATGCAACCCTGGTTTCACTCACCATAAAGAACCCAATAAGAATTGGGTACCTACTTTCCCTTGATTGACTTTGTAGGTACAAAGTCTTGAGACCACCGAAATAAGATGGGTTCTGGATAATGGCTGCTCAAGACATATGACAGGAGACATATCTCTTTTCATCGACTTTGTGGGGAAGAAAATGGGATTTGTTACCTACGGAGATAACAACAAGGGACAGATTCTCGGCAAAGGTAGTGTAGGTAACCCCTCATCTACTACTATCTCTGATGTGCTTCTTGTGGAAAGTCTTAAACACAATCTTTTAAGCATTAGTCAACTATGTGACAAGAATTATAAAGTATCATTTTCAAAGGATTGTTGCATAGTTGAAGATAGTGACAAAAAGGATGTGTTTAAGGTCTTGAGGGTGAATAATGTCTATATGCTAGACTTAAATGAGGTATCGTTGAATGGAGACAAGTGTCTAGTCACTATGAATGAAGATTCATGGTTGTGGCATAGACGGTTGGCTCATATCAATTTTGATTTGCTTAACAAAATAGTCTCTAAAGACCTAGTCATCGGTTTTCCCAAAATCAAATTCACAAAGGATCATCTTTGTGATGCTTGGCAAATGGGGAAGCAAATAAGGATCTCATTCAAATCTAAAAACACCGTTTCAACTATAAGACACCTTGAGCTCCTCCATATGGACCTCTTTGGACCATCTAGGATCAAAAGCCTAGGTGGTAACTATTATGGTTTTGTATTAGTCGATGACTTTTCTCGGTTTTGCTGGACTATTTTCTTAGCAAACAAGAGTGATACCTTTTCGGCCTTTGAAAGATTTGCTAAGTTATCTCAAAACAAGTTAAACACGAATATTGTGTCAATTAGAAGTGATCATGGGGGCGAGTTTGAAAATCATTTGTTTTAAGCATTTTGTGAATCCCATGGAATTGATCATAATTTTTCCACACCACGTACCTCTCAACAAAACGGGGTTGTGGAACGTAAAAATAGAATTTTGGAAGAATTAGGAAAGACTATGATCAATGAAAATGGACTTCCAAAATACTTTTGGGCCGACGCCATAAGTACGGCTTGTTACGTTTTGAATAGGGTGCTCATCCGGCCTATTCTAAACAAGACACCGTATGAGCTTTTAAAAGGGTGAAAACCCAATATCTCTTTCCTTCACGTTTTTGGTTGCAAGTGTTTCGTGTTGAAAAATAGTAAAGAGACACTTGGTAAGTTTGATGCCAAGGCCGACGAGGGTATTTTTCTTGGATACTCTCAGTCAAGTAAAGCATATAGGATTTATAATAAGAGGTTACGTATTGTTGAAGAGTTGGTACACGTTACTTTTGATAAGTCTTATCCGATAAATGTCAGAGAAGGTAGTTCTTTTCATAGTGCAAGGTGTATCTTCAGAAGACATACTCAAGGACACTGATAAAGGAATTGTTCATCCTGAAGCAGTGTGTATTGAGGAGGAAAAGGATCACCAACCTATGAAGAGTGGGGAGGATCATCCAACTAATGAAGATGACCTTCCTCCAGCATGGAAGTCTTCCAAAGACCGTCCAATCGACAATATCATTGGTGACATCTCTAAGGGAGTAACCACCCACTCTAAACTTAGTAACTTCTGTTATTACTCCGCTTTTGTGTCACAAGTTGAACCTAAAAATGCAAAGGAGGCATTACTCGATGAGCATTAGTTTTTATAAATGCAAGATGAACTAAATCAATTCAGGAGAAATGAGGTTTGGGACCTTGTCCCCCCTCCGCGAGGTCAGCGAGTAATCGGCACCCAATGGGTGTTTAGGAATAAACTTGGTGAAAACAGAGTTATAACTCAAAACAAAGCGCAACTTGTAGCGCAAGGGTATAACCAAGAGGAAGGAATCGACTATGAGGAAACTTATGTGCCGGTTGCCCGACTCGAGACTATAAATTATGCTTGCACTAAAAATTTTAAACTATTTCAGATGGATGTTAAAAGCGATTTCCTTAATGGTTATATCAATGAAGAGGTTTATGCAGCCCAACCTCCGGGGTTTGAATCCCATGAATATCCCGATCATGTCTACAAACTTATACGTGCTTTGTACGGACTTAAACAAGCCCCTAGGGCTTGGTATGAACGTCTAAACAATTTTTTACTTGATCAAGGGTATTCAAGAGGCAAGGTTGACACAACCCTCTTTATTAAACATCAAGGAAAACACTTAATTTTGGTACAAATTTATGTAGACGATATCATCTTCAGGTCTACTAACATGTCCTTGGTCAAGGAGTTTTCTAGTTTGATGCAGGGGGAGTTTGAAATGAGCATGATGGGGGAGCTCAACTATTTACTAGGATTGCAAATCAAACAACTCGAAGAGGGCACGTTTGTGAGTCAAACAAAATATTGTCTTGAGCTTCTCAAATGTTTTGACATGGTAAACTGCAAGGCAATAGATACTCCGATGCCTACTTGTGATAATCTTGATCGTGACAAAAATGGTAAGGATGTAGAGGTAAAGAAGTATAGAGGTACGATTGGATCTCTTCTTTATCTTACCGCATCACGACCCGACATTATGTTTAGTGTATGCATGTGTGCGAGATATCAAGCACATCCCAAGAAATCTCACTTAAAAGTTGTTAAGCGCATACTTCGATACCTCTCCGGTACTCTAAAGTATGGGCTTTGGTATTCCAAGGGTAGTGCTTGTTCCTTAGTTGGCTATTATGATTTCGACTTTGCCGGGTGCAAATCGGATAGGAAAAGCACTAGTGGCACGTGTCACTTTTTCGTAAATTCCTTGGTGAGTTGGCATAGCAAGAAATAGGTTTCCGTTGCCTTGTCAACAGCCGAGGCGGAATACGTAGCCGCCGGCAGCTGTTGTGCTCAAGTCCTATGGCTTAAGCAACAATTGCCCGATTTCAATTTAAAACTTGAGTGTATTCTTATTCTATGAGACAACACTAGTGCTATTAACCTAACTAAGAACCCCGTATTGCATTCACGCACCAAGCATATCGAAATACGTCATCACTTCCTTAGGAATCATGTAGAGAAAGGTGATGTGGTCTTTGAGCATGTTGATACTAAAAATCAACTTGATGATATTTTTACAAAACCACTAGCTACAGAGCCTTTCTTTCACATCCCTATGGAACTAGGCGTTCTTGACATCTCGGATCGTGCATGATAATTTCTCAATACACTTGCTCTCCATATATATATATATATATATATATATATATATATATATATATTTGTGCTTGTTTATGTTTTTAACTAACTATGTTAAGAATTATTGAGCTATATGTGAGGGTATGCATCGTCAATCATGATCAAGGAATATTGTTCTTCTTCATAAGTTTCTCTTAATACATGTACCATGTTAAGTGTTAAAAATGATGTTTATTGCACATTTAAGCATATTTTATCCATTTAAATGTTTGATGTTTGTGTTGGCTTCTTATTTATTCAACATTGTTGCCTAAATGACACATTTACATGATTTTTGCATTAATTCACTATTTGAGTCGACCTAAACATGACTCCGGTTGACTCACCATAATTGGATGTGTTCACGTTTAGGGGCTGGGACGCTCAGGTCGATCCTTTGGTCGACTCAAAGCTTTGTGTTTCGTGATTGTAGAAAATGTCCAAGTGTGTGTCGACGCACACAGACCAAGCGGTTGACCGTTCGCTGGCATAATCTGAAAAATTCTTCGGCTTCGCACAGTTTTTTGACCCATTTTATTGCTTTTATGCTTTTTATGAGTCTTTTAAGTGTCATTAACATAGCATGTTCATTGTATCAAGTCATTGCATCATTCTTCTCATCTCCTCCTCTTCCCTAAATCCTCTATAAACAAACCCTAACCCCAAATCTTTCAACAATCACAATTGGGTTGCTCTTCAAATTCAAAGAAATCAGTTACTGCTCTTCATTATCAAGCTTCAATATCAATGACTTCTCGAAGAATCACCCGGACAAGAGTCACAAGAGAACCTTCATCTCAAGTTGGTACTTCCCAACCTCCTCTTAATCCACCGGTAACACTTTCCTCTCTTGTATCTGATGAATTTACTGATCTATATGAGAAAAAGTTGAGTAAACGATCTATTGTAAGGCAATATGTTTACTACTGTCGTGCGGCAGAAAGAATGCACATAGAGGAAGTTATAGAGTTGTTGGATTTTCAAAACTTCATAAAATGTTTGGAATGTGATATCAAATACAATGAGGATTTGGTTCGAATTTTCTATTCTGGTTTAATGGGCAAGTTTGAGGGTTACATGTTTAATTGCAAGCTAGGAAATAAGGTTGTTGCTATCAATGACTCTACTTGGAGGGATTTGTTCAATATGCTTGTGCTCAATGATGCACCTGTAGAACATGCAACTGATACAAGCACTATTAAGGATTATAATTTTAAGAAAGCATTGAATTCTATGCTGAAGAAACCATATCCTGATCAAGTTGTGGAGAGCTATTTGTTTCCTAAATCAGTAACAACCGGGAAATTAAATCCTGATGATAGGATCCTACAATGGATTGTTTCACACATTCTTCGACCCAAGAAGGGCGGATATACTTGGGTTGATCAGCCTGAGGTCCACTTGATGTACATTCTGAAAAATAAAATCAGGATTAGTTGGCCATATTATTTTGCAAGCAGGATGTACGCTCTACGTGACTCGGGTAGAGGGACCGCATTGTCTTACGCCTCCTTCATCCAAATTGTGCTTAACTGTGCCGAAATCCTTGTTCCTGGTCTAACATATAAATCTCTCACCTTAGATCAAGAATTCAGTCATAAGACGTTGACTATGATGGGGCATATCTGGGATATTAAAGACAAGAGGTATAAGTATGTTGTGAAATCCAACACCGTTGTTTTGCAGGAATCTGATGAAAGTGAGGAAGAAGAAGAAGAAGAAGAGGAAGAACAAAGAGAAGACAAAGAAGTCAATCAGATGGATACAGGTGCTGATGGTCAAGCTAACAATGCTTGGATGCCTCACTCATCTGCCATGGCATCTGAGGAAGACCAAGCCTGGAAACAATGGCAACATTTAGGTACATGAATGCCTCAATCATCTCCAATGGAAGCTGAGATTGACCAAGGCTGGGGTCAATTGCAATATACTGGGTGGACCACTCTTGGTTCTAACTACATGCCATCAACTCAAGGATTGGATTATCAAGACTCCTATTATACGCCTCCATCACCTCCGCGCCCGCAACAAAATAATGAGGAAATTCTTGAACTTATGAGGAACATGCAACTCCAACAACAGTAGTTTGCTACAGATCAAGAGGAACGTTTCACGTCTCTGTACGAGGAGATTCAAACGCACACCAACAATTTTGATTCTTTTGCCACCAATGTGATGGAAAGATTCAACACTATGGCTGAGACATCTGCTAACCAACACCGTGCTCTTACAAACAGCTTCAACATTTTGAATCAAACTGTGTTAGAGTTGACTGAGCAATTGTACTTGCAACCTCCACCACAACCTCATAATTATCAGTCTCGCGGAAGAGCCCATCAGTTTAGGGGGGGAAGCCTTGAGCACATTTTGTTACATCTCATCTCATATCTATTTGTGCTTTGTTTCTTTCATTTTCTCTTAATGCCTCTATTATGTTTCTTTTCGTTACATGTCTTCGCTTTAAGTGGTCTTGTACTTTTGCTTTCCAGCTCTTCTATTTCGTAACAATGTACTGCAATATATTTTGTTTTCATTAAGCATCTTGGTTTGTTAAGTTTATTGTTATGCTTCCATTTATTTTATTATACTTCTCATTAACTAGCATTTTATGTGGATGTGCGTTAATGGTTACGTGCTGCAATTATGTAAAAAATTCCATATTCGATATTCTATCTTTGATATGTTTAATCTTTCTCTCTTTTTGATGTTGTCAATGGGGGAGAAGAAACAGGAAATAACAGATATAGAAATTATTCAAACAACAATGGATGCATGAAGTTAGGGGGAGGATGATACCCCAAGCTTGACCTTCTGCTACTATTTTGCCATCATAAAAAAAAGGGGAGTATGTGAGGGGAAGTTGTCTCTATACTCGGTTTTAATGATGTCAAAACATTTATGTGTGGAATAGCATATCATGTCTAGAATATAATAGAATTCACATGTAGAATATCATATACAATGCACATTATGTGGTTTTAAATGTGTTTGATCATGTTGACAATGTTCTATGAGCATTAGGTGTGGTTAAGAACATTTAGGAATGTCAAAATAGTGATTTTTGCATGTTTAAAGGGTTTGAGTCGACTCACAACCCTGTTCTGGTCGTCCCATACAAGTTGCATTTCTTAGGATCAGCAGCTGGAATGCCCGCGTCGACCCTCCGGTCGACTCATACGAGCGGCATTTAAAATTGTCAAAAACTGGAAGGTATACGTCGACGCATATCCTGTTCCGGTCGATGCAAAGGTGGATTTTCTGCGTAGTTTTGTTGACTGCCTTGCTTAGGTCGACCCTCCCAACTGCATGGGTCGACCGTTCGCTGTTTTGGTCCAA
Source organism: Lathyrus tuberosus (assembly GCA_022829125.1). Classification (NCBI taxonomy): domain Eukaryota; kingdom Viridiplantae; phylum Streptophyta; class Magnoliopsida; order Fabales; family Fabaceae; genus Lathyrus; species Lathyrus tuberosus. Next base: position 4,846,154 of record JALAZF010000306.1, on the reverse strand, counting down.
TTTTCTACTATGTTGTTTACTTCAAAATTTTGTTATGCCTGTTATGTTTCTAAGTATAGTATATATATTGTTTTGGCTTATTTTTTACATACACAACAAGAAACGTGAAAATAGATATTGATTTTTCTCTTCATCTTCATCTTCAACTTTACATTCTCTAACATCTACACATAACCATTTTTGTTAGTGTTGTGTATTTTTGAAGTGATAACGTTCAGACTTAGGTGTGTGGATCCTTCATGCTGGGTTGAGAATCAATACGTGTTTCTTGAATAAGACCCTAGGTTTTGTCCTCCAAGAATCTAAGTGATTTTGGGGGTTTTTTCACAAATCGGTTTCTCTACAAGGATTCAACCGTGCGAAGGTAACTGAAGAACGAGGTGTTCGGTTCAGTTTAGTAGCTATAGTCGAAGGATCGTACGAGAAAGATTTGGGTTCGAATTGTGGAAGATTGAAATCGACCGAGTGAAGGTGATTGAAGAGCGGTGGGTCCTTTCAATCTAGTAGCGTGAGACGGTGATTTGTTCGACCAAATTCGAGGCACTTGATTCATCTTGAATCAAGGGGAGAGAAGACTTTGCATCGACATCAAAGACGTTTGAGGGTTTAATTGTTCAGTTTTCTCTTGTAAAAATAATTGCAAACGTAATATACACATGTCTCAATTCCAAGTTCGGAATTAGGGGCGGAGGTACCCTTAGCGAGGACGGTAGGGGAACTGCCTAAATAAATAAATTGTGGTTGGAGAGACTTATTGCCTCATGCCTACGTACCCATAAAGTGCAATATAGGATCAAAACCTCGTAGTTCGTGGTACAAATAACAATTTTTTTTGTTATGGTTGATCTTAAATGAAAATACAAGTCGTCATTTTAAGGAGAAAACTACGACTAGTCACCCACAAGTATAAGAAAACAACATTTGCATCACTTTAAGATGGAGGATTTTTGCTTGGATTAAAATCAACAAGTCTATCACTCAATATCTAAGTGGAAAATGTCAACATCTTAAATACTATGGGGAATAGGAGAATTACATCTCAACTATGAAAATGACTCATGTCTAAACTCTTTGAAAAGTTTTAAAAATAAAAAGTGCACAAAGGCACAAAAGGTTTGAATGAGTTTTTGTATTTTTTAAGTCTTTTTGAAATTGTTTAAAATATGATTAATATTGATTGACATTTATTAAAGAAAATGAAGTTTGAAAATCACTTGACCAAAATCAAGGTTTTTTATAAAAGCGGTTTAATTTTGAAAACAAGAAGGTTTTGAAAAAGGGAGAATATTTTGAAAATTAAAGAAGGGGTGGAGAAGAAGTGACTATCCTAAAGCAAAAGATAAAAGCTAAGGATAAGAACGGTCTAAGCACAAAAGTAAGCTCCATAACATAAGCATTCTTTCCTTTAGATTATGCCTTGATCAAGATATGTTTTCAAAAGAGAACTCCAAGTACCCAAAAATCTAAGGTTTACTATCACAAACTTCCAAGCATAGGTTAAGATCCTAGTTCTAAGTCCAAAGTTCCATGTCCAATGAAAAGGATAGTAACCATAGTCCACCATTAAGAGAATTTTTTTTAGGGGTTTTAACCTTTATTAATGGTCCAAGTGGACAAAGGAAAAATGGCGGAATCATAAACAAATAATATGATATGATATGATAACATAACGCATAAAAAATAAAGAGATATATGGAGCGAGAAGGAAGCATAACCATAACACAATTAATATACAATATGAAGCAATAGTGATCAATAATGAGAGAACAAGTTTTGTTGTTTTTTTTCCAGAAATGCTCAACTAGTCACCTATGAGAATGAAAACATGGTCTCATACATTACCATGGGGAGGACTCCAACTCGGATAAAATCAATGAGTATGCCAACTAACCCCCATGGGTAACAAGAGAAATCCAATCTATTTCAAACTACGCCATGGAAAAGTAGAAGACTGATAATTCACTTACAAAACACAACGATTTTCCGATTTCGGGTCTGTCATACCCCAAATTTTGACCACCAAGATTTCCCATCATTGTGCAAGTCATCATCACAATATGGATGTACCTTCATGCCTCATCCATCTCCTCAAAGATGATCGAGCATTCACCACAATCAAGAATTAGGGTTTTGAGCCCTCTCAGAGCACTTAGACAAAGGATCAGTCAAGGAATGACATGATCTTCAACTTGTGTAAACCTCGTAAACACCCATAAGGGATACAAAGCACTCCCACATCAAGAATCAAGCACAAGGTTGCAACATTCCAAGTGGATCAAGCCTCGAGATCGCCTGTGTCACCAAATCAGGATTTTGGTCGACTGAGGCCTCGAGATGAAAATTTACATCTGGGCATGATCCAATGCTTCAAAGCACAACCCAAGATAATCTAAGGGATCTCATGGACCCAATCATCAAGTCAATTTAACCTCAGGGGATGCATTTACCAAAAAAATCAGGAATTAGGGTTTCTTGACCTAATTCACCCCTAAGTTGACTTTTGGGACAAAGCATGAGCCAAGACCTCAAGACATGATTTGAGGGCCTCAAATACACCACATTGATCCATTTACGACAACGGATTGATCCAAGAAACTTGATTCACAAGTTTTAAGTTCATCTGGACCACAATTAGGGTTTCAAAGAAAAAGTCAAATATATCTTTGACTTTTGATCAAGACATGCTCCCAAACCTTGGGACATGATTCAATACACCCTATAACACCTATGGAATCCATCCATTAGGTTTGATTTAGGTCAAGGACTTGATTTCACAAAGGATCACACAGTTTGGATTTCATCCGATAAAAAGTCAACTGTGCTCAAAATCAAGTTTGACTTTTTGGAAATTTTCACAAATATGGTTCCCCTATGTCAAAAATAATGTTAATGTATGGTATTGATCATCATTCATTAAGAAAAATCAAGAAAAGTGAGGTTTCTTACAAAAGGGGCAACCATAAGAAACCAATTTTTTTCTAAGTTATGGATCAAAAGTGGTTTTGTACCAACTTCCAAGGATCATAACTTGAGATCAAAGCAACCATTTTGGGTGATCCAAAGCTGGATTTGTAGGTCTTGCTACACTATACAAAAGCTTCAACTACCTCAGACTCCAATTCTTCATGGATTTTGAGTTAGGGATTGATCAAAATCACAAAAACATGAAAATGACACTTTTTCCAACACTTAGTGAAAATCTGCCTAAGTTACCAGCCTTGAACATCAATGTTCATGGAGTTTTTTCAGTTGGATCCAAATAGTTTCAAAACAAACTATGATCACACATGTTTTTTATCATATAAGGGCTTTCTAAAAAGCACAAGAGCCTCCCATAACTCAACCTGAGCAGGGAGATATGAATCCCTCAAAATCACCATTTTCAACTGTCCTAAGCAAGGCAGAATTTGGTGTTTTGCTCAATTTTAGAAATTTGGACAACTCCAAGCCTTGTCATCCATTTGGACACATCTAAAGATAAAATAAAAGGATAATGATCTGATTCACAAGCCTCCAAAGTCTAAGAATCTACACTTAGCCATAACAAACCTAAAAAGGCTAAAAAGGTGCCAAGATTCCAATTTTGTTTCCAAGCATTCAATGGATACACCAAGGTGGCATGGACTGACATATTCCTAACTGAATGAGTCAATAATAAGCTCTGAATCAAAGGACCATAGGCCTGTGCCCTAACCTTAAGTCAATGGCTAGAGGTGACTTGAGATTCCTTTTGCTCAACATTGGCCAAAGGCCTGCTGCAGCTGCCATTCACTATTAATGCCAAAAAAAACTTGCTCTACTATAAATAGAGCTCATTTGTTCTCAGTTTGAGTACACCAAAGCACTACAAGTGATGCTTTCCTCAAAATCTCTCTCTTTAGGCCAAAATGCCTTCTTTTGCAAGTCATCTTTGAGTTTTTGAGTTAAAGAGCAATTCCACCACAGCTCATGATCCAAACACATCCAATATGTTATATCTAAGCTGTCCAAACACTCACTTGTGACCTGAAACACCAAAATCAGAAAATTCACTTCCAAAACCTCAAAATTGGACTTTTCTGCATTTTCCAAGCCATTCCTTGATTCAGTCACTACCAAAACCAAACAAGGCCTCAAACACACTCCAAATATCATCCTTAAACTGTCCCAATTAGTTTCCCTTATCTGGAACACCATTTGAGAGAGTTGCCATATTGATCACTTTTGCCCCTTTTGCAAGAAAGAGCTAAAACTTGTTCCTGAGGATTCCAGCTGGTTTTGATCATCCTAAAAGCTTCTAAGGGATCAATCAAGAGTGTCCAAAGCATTGGATTACTTCTGGAACAAGGATCTTGACAGTTAGCACAAGAAACTCCAAGAGGTAAGTGCATGACAAATTAAACTTTTTGAATTATGCATTCCTTTGATGTCCACTGATCATAAACATCTTATGCATGTTGTATATGTTGTGTTTGAACCAATTTGTCATGTAATTCTTGCCTGTACCATGAGATAGCATAGAACATGCAAATCTAGGCCTATTTTGAAACCACTATCGGGTTTTAAAATAGGGACACTTTTTGAAAATTCTAAAAGCACCATTGGATTCCTTGTGAAATTCAAGGCCAGATGGATCTAAATTTTGTCTAAATCCATGGAGAAATGAGAAAGTTAGAGGCTTCACATAAATTGCCAAAACTTGCCTTGCCTTGCCTTAGTCAGGCCTGAAAACAAGGCACCCCATATATGCACATGTGGTGGTTTTGATACACGGATGTATCACCACCCCAGTGGTAGCACGCATGTGTGTTTGTGTATGAGGTCGTGGGTTCAAACCCCACCCAGACCTTTTTTACTACTCTCTCATTTTTGCTATTTTTTCAATATTTTCATGTTTTTGTTAATTAATTGAAAAATTAATTTCTCCCTCAAATTTAATTATTTTTTTATTGATTATTTTTTTAAAAATTCACAAAAATATTAAAATATTTTATTCTATGAAAATTTTACAAAAATATTATTTATTTAATATATTTGATATTTTTGTAAATAATTATATTTTTATTTGTTTTTAAACATTTAAAATATTTCTTTCTCTTAGTTTTGCAAAATTCAAATGATTTTTAAATCATCCCATGAATGAAACATGATTTTACAAATATAAACCCAAGATCACAACCTTTTTTTTACATGTTTGATTATTTGAATTGAATTTTTATTCAATTAAAATACATTTTAAAACCAAAAATTAGGGTTTTGATCACTATCACCCTAACAAACCTTTTCAAACCACTTTGGGCCTCTTTGTAGAGTGTAAGTCCCATTCCCTTTGTACAGAAACCTTATTGGGCCTCAACCATTGTATAAGTCCCATTGTGTTTTCAAAACCTCAGCGCGATCGTCGTCTTTTTAAAACATTTTCATCTGGGCCTACCCTTGTGTTGTAAGTCCCATTTCTTTTCTTTTTCAAACTTTTGGGCCTCTCCTTGAGTTGTAAGACCCAACCCTTTTGTAAATAAAACCTTTTTGGGCCTCAGTCATTGTATAAGCCCTAGTACAGTTTACAAAACAACGGTACGATTACTGTTTTTCATCTGGGCCTCTCCTTGAGTATAAGCCCCAACAATATTTTCAAAACAACTTCCCTTTTGATTTAGGTTCAAATCCATAGTTGTTATCAAAACTTTCTTTAATTTCTTGAACAACTAACCATACAGCTGTTACAATGGAAGCTTACTCGCTTGTAAGTTCTATCATCTTTCTTTATATGCTTTCATTTATATATATATATATATATATATATATATATATATATATATATATATATATATATATATATATATATATATATATATATATATATATCCATGTTTGTATTGCTGGAAGCTTGCTCACCTGTAAGTCCTTCTTTCATATCCTTTTAAATACTTGTCATATATCAACTGTATATATACTTGCATATCTGCTTAGAGTTTTCCCCGACAACTAGGTCTAGAACTAGGTAAAGCCAGTTGGTTACTCTTAAATACAGTCAAAACTAGTTCCCCATAGGAATTCCAGATACAGTCTTGCCTTCTCTTGGGCTTAAACAATTTGGAACAAAGAGAAAGGAATTATTCCCGGTGAAACTTTTCTCAGACTGTCACTATTAGAAATTGTCAAAGAATTTCATTTCCTCAGAGATGATTAATTCTCGGTGAAACCTCTCTTGAATTTCTTCAAACCCTAGAACTGTTCACTAAAGAAAAGATTATATAGGGTGAAACTTTTCTTGAACTCTTCTTATGTTTGGACCCACATGCTTCCTAAAAGCATCCCCGCCTCCTCTTGGGCTTTATACAAGGACCCTCCGACTTCTTAGAAGTTCTCATGCCTTCTCTTGGGCATAATACAAGGACCCTGAAGACCTCTTAAAGGTATAAGACAGAACTTAGTCATCCTTTGCTAGAGCAGTCTTTCCAGAGTCAAAACCTCAGACCAATTTAGGGTTGATTCTCATCCCTTAAAACACATGCCTCCTCTTGGGAATCATACAAAGATAAAATCTTCCATACCAGTAGACTTGGACAGTCTAATCTCTTCTTGGATCTCAAAGACATTCTCAAATTCCTTTCCAATACAGGAGAAACCCTGGTCATTTAATAAACCTCCAGTAGAGTTAAAACCCATGGGTTCTAAAACCCAGTCTTTCTCCTAAATTTCCCCAGCCAGGATCAGCTTATCATCAGTATAACACTATCCCAAATCAGAACCTCAAGTCATCTGATACCTCAACTCTTCTGGAACCCTCAGCAAGAGTTGATTCCCCATTTTGGACCTGCCTCTGGATCTCAATAATCCTCAGCAGAAGCCTGTCTCCTCTTAGGCTTTGTATAATGATTTTCCTCAATAGAATTAGTTCCAACAACACCGTTTTCTTAAGTCCATCTTCTTTCTAATAACACTCTCTTGTTGAGTTAACCCTTTTCAGCCTCAATCTTGGGCTTTGAACAAGACAAACAAAGCACTCTCTTGTTAAGTCAATCACCTTAAGGCACTCTCTTGTTGAGTCAACCTTTTCCAGCCTCCTCTTAGGCTTTGTATAAAGATTTTTCCCAGCTGAGTCACCTTTCAAAGTACTCTCTTATTGAGTCAGTCACCTTTCAGAATACTCTCTTGTTGAGTCATTCTTTCAGGCTCAATCTTGGGCTTTGTACAAGACATAAATATAAACTTTCTCCAACAAAGTCAAAATCTTCATAACCTTGTCTTAAGCTCTAGATAAATATCTTCCCCAACGAAGTCAATTCCTCCCAGCCTTGTTTTAGGCTTTGAGAATTAATATCCCTAAGCGGAGTCTATCCCCTTTTCAGCCTCAATCTTGGGCTTTATACAAGACACCCATAAATATCCTCACCAGTGGAGTCAAAAACCACATTCAGCCTTAATCTTGGGCTTTGTACAAAACACCAAATAAAACACTCTCTTGTTGAGTCAGTCTAATTTTAGCCTCAATCTTGAGCTTTGTACAAGACACCGTATAAATCTTTCCAGCAGAGTCAATCTTCTTTTAGCCTGAATCTTGGGCTTTGTACAAGACAGATAAAACCTCTCACCAATAGAGTCAGTTTCCCCTTTTAGCCTCAATCTTGGGCTTTGTACAAGACAGACAAAATATTTCCCCAGAAAAGTCAACTTTTAGCCTCCTCTTAGGCTTTGTATAATGATATCCCCCAAAGAGTCAGTCTCTTTTTAGCCTCAATCTTGGGCTCTGTACAAGACATATATAAACACTCTCTTGTTGAGTCAGTCTTTTCTAGCCTCCTCTTAGGCTTTGTATAAGGGCTTTCCCAATGGAGTCAATCAACCACTTAGCTTCAACCTTGGGCTTTTATCAAGGCACATAAAAAGCAACACCCCTCAGAGAAAATCAAAATCTCTCTGCAGGAAGTCATTTCTCCGTGTTATCACACTTCCAAACAGACATTCAAAACAAACCCTAAAATCCCAGATAACTGCTATAAGTGGCACACTTGTTGATTCAAAATCCCAAGTTGTCGTCCATCTCTTATCCTCTAATTGCTGTACGTGGCAAGCCTCTGGATTATTTACATCCACGCTACTGTCCCTCTCTTAGCATGAAAGATTCCTAAGGAAAAATGGGATTGCTCTACACTGAGTTAAAGTTTTCTCCTTTAGGACAAATCCCTCAGAAAGGAAATTATGGTATTGTTGGATTTTCATATCCCAGTTAAAGTAATTCTCCTTTATAAACAGTCACCCAACAACTGTGATAAACAGACGAGATGTCTCCCATAAGAGATGACAAATTCTCTCTCAGTCAAACCTTTTAGCTTCAATCTTGGGCTTTGAACAAGACACAAATAAACCTCTTAGCTTTAAGCTTGGGCTTTGAACAAGACACCAAACATTTTTTCCTCCCATAGAATAGGAGGAACTACGATTGCTCTGATTTCCCTGTTTCTTTAAACGGGAATACGTAGGCATAAGATTGCGAAATCTTAGCGAGCATACCAATCAAAAACTTTAGGTCTAGTACCTTCACACCACGCATCAAACTCTAGGTCCAGTACCTTCACCCATAAAAAACATCGGCAAGCCCGATATCAACAAAAACTCTCTCTCTCTCTCTCTCTCTCTCTCTCTCTCAACATTCCCAAACTTTCCCAACCCACAACGAATAAACACCATCAAGTATAAAATCAGAACCTATTGCTAACAACCTGTGGATAACCACATATAGGATGGGCAACTGACAACTCCTCATTGTATAACCTGACCCCGAACTCCCAGAATCTCTTTTAAGTGTTTGTTTAGTTAAACATTCACGTGCAAAGGTTAGTTTTAGATAGCTTCCCTTTCCCTTCCAGCTTCACAGGATAAATAAGAAATCAGAAAGTAGCACCCCACTCCTACCATTGCGGTGAGAAAAACCCATGGTGATAAGGTGGTCGCGTCACTGACAAAATTCGCACGCTACAGTTAAATGACGACTCTGCTGGGGAGTCATTTTTTCTATCTAAGACTAGAATTCCTAAGAGGTCTAGGATGTTGGTTTTAGGAACTATATATATATATATATATATATATATATATACTGCTTTTCCTACTTGATATCCGTGTTTACTTTTGTGCTAATGGGAATGCGAGTGATGTCGCATGTGAAAAATTTGAGTGATACCTAAGATAGGTGATGGCATAGATGGGCGGTCTTATAGGGAGTGAGTCCCGAATAAGCTTTCCCGGTAGACCATTAAATTAGTGGAGATACCTTTGCGGATTGAATGCTTAATGACTCCGTTGTGAAGGCAGATTGTCCCAATGTGGTATCAGTGAAACTGAGGATTTAGTAGACAGTAACCATGTTTCCATTTGGTAGTGCTGTAGCTATTGGGAATAGTTGACATGCGATACTACACTCAATTGAGATTACCCTGGGATGCTACAACTCGCTCGAGTGAACCAGCTTGCTGTTATTATCCCTAAGGGGGTCAATGATTTTGGGAACTTTTAACCCGTTCTACAGGTACAAAAATTCACCAGAATACAACCTTTGGGGATGGGTAGAGCCATGACTCCATGCTCGTGACGTTGAACCCTTGAACCCATGTTTTTTCAAAGTTTTTGTGTGCTGCATTCATGCATTCATTTAAAAAATTCTTAAACAAAGAAAAAATCTTATTTTCTGTTCTCTTTTTTTTTTCAAATTAAACTAAAACAATGATTGCAAATATCAGAGAGAAGGATTGTGTTATTCATTTCAGTAGAAAGAAGACGCACAAGTACACCTTCAAGGCTCCAAAACGGATTTAAGGGGGTTGGCAAAGATGATCACCAACCCTGATGCTTTCAGAGCTAAGTACGGAGGATTGTTGTCTCTGTTAAGGGTCCATGTAGTTGAAGGAATCCTGTATACGCTGATTCAGTTCTATGATCCGGTTTATCAATGTTTCACATTCCCGGATTATTAACTAGCACCAACACTGGAGGAGTACTCTCACCTGACTGATTTACCCATCACTGACCAAGCTCCCTTTTCTAGACTGGAAGAAATTCCTAAAGATTAAACCATTGCAAGAGCAATCTATTTGGATGAGTCAGAAGTCACGACTCACGTGACCACTAAGGAAGGAATCCAAGGTTTACCGGCCAAGTTTTTGGTAGAGAAAGCCCTATACTTTACCAGTATAGGGAACTTAACTGCTTTCGAAGATATCTTTGTTCTACTCACATACGGGTTATTCCTTTTTCCCAACATCGATAACTTCGTCGATACCAACGCCATTAATATATTTTTGGTTGGAAACCCTGTACTGGCCTTACTCACAGATGCTTATCATTCTGTATACTTAAGGAATTTGTACAGCGGTGGAATGATCACATGCTGTGTACCCCTGCTATACAAATGGTTCACTTCCCATTTACCCAAGTCTGCTGCTTTTTGGGATCATAAGATTACTCTACGTTGGTCACAGAGAATCATGTCTCTTACCAACTCTGACATAGATTGGTACAATCGGATCTATGACGGAATAAGGATCATTGACAAATGTGGAAATTTCCCTAATGTACCCTCATAGGAACTAAATGAGGAATCAATTATCATCCGATTTTAGTTCGCCGTCAACTCGGATACCCGACGAGGCATATCCCGCGTAATGTTCATCTGGAAGGTCTTTTCTTCAAGGAAGGAGAAAATGACAGGGCACTAAAGACAGAGATAGTGCATGCCTGGAAACATGTTCACAGGAAAGGAAGAGAGTCTCTAGGAAAACCAGATTATGTCTCTGTGGAACCTTATCTCCACTGGGTACAAACTAGAGCCCTTAAGCTGAGGATACCTTACCCTCGTCAAGAAGTTCTTCCGCTAAAGAGATATGTCCTTTATTTTATGTCTGATGCGGAAAAACTCCAGGTCACTCTCAACAAAGTTCGACGGGAAAATAAATCTTGGAAAAACAAGTACCGTATTCTCAATGTGGAGTGTACCAAAATTCAGCAACTATTAAAAGAAAAGGATGCTCTGATTAAGATATTAGAGCAACATGTTATAGAAAATCAAGAAGACTGAAGAAATTTGCTCGCTCCTTTCACTTGGCAAAGGACCGACAACCCGACAACGGCTCAAGAGCCCCGGTCAAAGAAAAGGAAAATATAAGAACCAGCACCTGAGCTCTCCTCAGAGAAGACTCAGGATCCATAAGCTTAGACTTTTCCTTTTACAGCACTTTGTAAGATACAGTATTTTCCATTTCCGCAATCTTTCAAATTCAATAAAATGGGGTCTCCCCACTATATGATATTGCAATCTATTTGTTAAAGTTTCTTTTGGATTAAAACAAAAAAATTAATATATATATATATATATATATATATCATTGCATATCATTCATCATTGTCATATAAAGCATCATTCTTACCTTCGAATCTCACGTTTGTGTCACGATTCTAGAGTTAAACTGTCTCATTCGTACAATACTCGAGCCAATCGACAAAAGAAAATGGATGATCTCGAGGAAGAGAACAGAGAGCTGAGAGAAGAAATCGACGCTCTGAAAGAAGATCTGAGGAAACTTCACAGTGACATGCAATCTCTGGTAGTAGCTCAGAGGCAACAACAAAGGACTGTGATCTCAGAGATCATATCTACGCCCATAGTGGAGACGTATGATCCTCGGTACAACATGCCTAAAGATCGTCCCTGGGGCATGCCTATCAACTTTATCCCTGAAGGATATATCCCACCGGTCACGGAAGACCCGGAAACTGCAGCAGGAACCGCTAGGCCTGAAGGTTACAAACTTCGGGAAAGCGAATATGCAAGAGTCATGACAGCAACTCCTGAAGGTTATAAACTTCGGGATAGGGAAGCACCAAGAGTCACTGTCGTAAAGACTATACCACAACCCGTGGTACACACTATCCCAGAAGGACATATTCCACAAAGAATATCTGGTGGAAATGAAGATATGTACGACAGAATGAATGATTTCCAGGAACAATTCCTGGAGATGCAGAAGGAACTGTATGCCATTTGAGGCCAGGATTTATTCGGAAAGGACGCCGCAGACCTCTGTCTGGTCCCCAACGTGAAAATCCCACACAAATTCAAGGTGTCTGACTTTGAAAAATACAAGGGCAACTCTTGCCCTCAAAGTCATTTGGTGATGTACGCTCGAAAGATGTCAACTCAAACAGAGAATCAACAGCTATTGATCCATTATTTCCAAGACAGTTTAGTCGGTGCCGCACTCAAATGGTACATGGGTTTAAACCGCACCAAGACCGTCACTTTCAGAGATCTTGGCGCTGCCTTCGTTCATCAATATAAATATAACCTAGACATGGCACCAGACAGAGATCAACTCAGAGCCATGACGCAGAAGGACAAGGAAACTTTTAAGGAATATGCTCAGAGATGGTGTGAGATTGCCGCCCAGATTTATCCCCCTCTTGAGGAAAAATAGATGACAAAAATCTTTTTGAAAACCTTGAGCTCATTTTATTACGACCAAATGGTCGCCAGTGCGCCCAGCGACTTCACCGAAATGGTGAACATGGGAGTACGCCTTGAAGAAGCAGTCCGAGAAGGACGTCTGGTCAAAGACACAGGACCATCATGCAGTACCAAAAGATAGGGTAATGTTTTCCCTAAGAAAAAAGAGAAAGATATTGGTAATATCTCTCTCGGAAAGCAAAGGCGAAGGTATCAACCAGTAGCAGCAGTAACTCCTGCTATCAACCCTACGCCAGCTCCAACGTATCAACCTCAGGTTGCTCAGAGCCAACCGAATCAACAACAGTATCAACAAAAGACACAACAGCCTCTTCAGCAGGCTCGTCCATAGTACAACAACAATCGTACGACACGACCACCAGAGTTTGACCCTATACCAATGTTGTACGCAGAACTATTTCCACTCTTACTGGTCAAGGAACACGTCCAAAACAGGTCTCCTCTTACAGTACCGGAAAATCCACCTTTTTGGTTCAAAGCAGATCAAACTTGTCCTTACCATCAAGGAGGACCGGGGCACAACATTGAAAATTATCTCAACTTTAAATCTAATGTACAAAAGCTTGTCAAGAACGGGGTTTTATCCTTCAAGGATACAAATCCAAATGTTCAGACGAACACGTTGCCTCAACATGAGAAAATTATAGTAAATTTGATAGAGGAAGAATCAAACCACAGCTATCAAATTCATGATGTACTCCCATTAGGAACCAATCTGGTCAAGATGCATTGCAGACAGAGCGGGTATGATCATATACCGTCTGATAATTATCACCAGTGTGATATATGCTCAAAGAATAATCAAGGTGCTCCATAGTGCAATCAGCACTACAAGAACAGATGGATCTCAGATGGATCCAAGATCATCGAATCCGTGAGGTCAATATGGCTGACGCAAATCCCAACATTGCCCAGAACCACAACATTCTAGAAATGAATGTCAAATTGGTGGCAATGCACTCAAGGCAAAGCCAACATCATGGTCTGCCATGACACGATTACAATTCCTGTCCGATCTGCTCAATAAACAATCAGGGATGCTCTTTGAAATTTTGGTACAGATGTGTGATGTCATAGTGCAATGTCACAACATCACAATCTTCTGAACAAGGCAATAAATAACACACTGAATTGTTCACCTAGTTCGGTTCAACAACCTACATCTGGAGGCATACCAAGCCAGGAAGGAAGTCCACTATTAGTAGTATCAAATTACAGACTCAACAGACCAGTTGACAATCTACCTAATTTAATCACTACCCAATGACCCTTCTACCTAAGTCCTCCCTAGGTAAGAGACTCCATCTCACTTCCTATCTTCACTATGATGTCTAGCAGTCAACTACACCGTCACTGCATCAACAACTTGATTACCAATAACTGTACAACCATGGAAGACACCCTTCCATGACACCCTTTGGAGTTGCTTCAAAGCTTCCTCCAAGAACAATACCAAACTCATTACCTACAGGTTTCTGAGTTAAACACAGTGACCATCTCACAACCCGAGTGGTTCACTTAGACAAAGCCCTAATGATCTACATCTTGGACCCGTACCTCTTCTAGGTTACAAGCATTCTATTTATAACATAATCCCAACAGGATTTGAGCCTTCAAATCATATCATATCTTCTGTAACAAATCTGCTTCTAAATAGATCTTCAATCATATCTTCAATTAAATCTTCAATTATTAACTCTGAATATTCTCCATATCTTTATGCGCAACAGACTGATCTTCATAACAGAATATATCTCTCCCTTGATCTTCGCCTATATTCTCTGATTCTCTTTAGCAGAATTTCTCATTCACACCAGAAACATGTGCAGCCCTAATTAGTCATCCCAGACCTGATGTTGTAATGTTCTGGTATAGTGATGTTAAGACTTCGCATGTGACATCACTCTTCAGCATTTTAACTCTTCAACACTATTTACAACCCAGACTGTTAGCAGGTCATGTTGCAACATCAACCATGACATCAACATTGTTTTAACAAAATTTCAGCCAATTATAAGAACTTACAATCTCCCCCTTTGGCTAATTTTGGCTAAAACAACTATATAACCATTACAACTCATATCATAGCAGTAATTACAACTCTATACTACTGTCAGTAGTTATCAGTAACCACTGAACCTAACAGTAACCATCAGTAGCTACTGTGCGCAGCAATCCTGGAGAAACATCTTCTAGGGAATATTTGAATGATGTTAAGACATCATGTCTGACACCTTCTTTTGGCAGCACAGCCCACCACAATCACTTCAGGCAGCACATCAGGAGGAAGAAGTAGAAAGTCCCGAAGTTGTGCACTCAGATTACAGATATCTGGTGCACATGAGGAAGAAGATTTTAGACACTCCCCCTTGATGTAGCACATTTCTTTTTCCTTTCAACTCAGACCTGGAATCATTGTGGAAGACTCCCCCAGAAAAGAAATGTTTGTCCATTCATCAAAGACCAATGGTGGCATAAGAGAATTCTGCACACCTTCTTTGATCAGACCCCCTGGTCAATCTGTGGCATAACGTGACACGTTGAGAAGTGCCATTCTGCCAGCCCAGATAACTCAGAACACAGGTCACAACTGTGTTCATAACTCAGGACACAAGTCACAAAGACTCAACATCAACTCAAGGATGTACCATCCTCTTCTGCTGCATCAGGAATGGTAAGTTCCAAGCATAACCACTGCGCAAACCATATAGACCATCTCTCTCTCCTTTCTCCCCTTTTTTAGCCACAAATTGGCAAAGGAAACCCTCACAAAACTAGACCCAAGAAGTGCTTACCCAAACACGAATAAAAGCCATAAGACTTATGAGATACGAACACTCACTGGCTGAAGGAGAACAAACTAACCCCTATAAATAGCTGACCAGTAACTTAGAAATTAACGAGCCTTGAATATGTCAATGTTCTTGGTCAAACAAACGCTATTTTAGGTATCAAAAACTGCATTCAAATTCAATGCCTACCTTCCAAAAACTGCCTTGACTGCCTTAAATAATTCACAACTGAATCTTACCATAAATTAGGCCAATAACGCTCTATGCATATACGAAGCCACGTGTTTCACTTTATCCTAACACCACCGTCCAAAATACTTCCCTGTTTGGCTCAAGAAAAACATGTCCTATATCATGTTCTGACATCACTTCAGACATTGCCTGCTGGCTCATTAAACAAACACATCTTCTTATCTAATGGGTGTAGGTGCATCTTCTCACAACTTTTTCTAGAATGCTTCCAACCATCAGCCAAGTACACCACTTTTCTATTCAGACCTCTCCTGCATAGGTACTATCTTCACACAGCTATGATAGGTCCCATCAACACACTGCACAAGCTTGACCACCACACATGTTGCAATAGGCTATAGTTAATAGCCTTACATACAATGCCTTTTATGATATCCCACCCATAATGCCTCATTCCTCATGGGGATTTTAGATATAAGGTCTGCCAAGTCCAAAAGACAAAGGCCCATTTGATTGGAAATTTCTCACACAAGATAAACACCTTTCTGTCCTTACATTCACCAGCTCCTAATGAAGTCTTCAACATGAAAGTAGCCATGTATTTCCTGAACTACTTACCATCAAGATTAGAATCTGCCCATTCTAATCCACACTATGTCAGAACTGCCACTTCAGACAATAATGCTGCTTCTTCAAACTCCATAAGTATGATACCTATCCAACCATAATGTTGTAACAACATGTAGGACATCAGCACGTGACAAAAGACCATCCCACTTAATCAGCACCAGTAGTTATACCATCAGACAACTAGACAAGACCTAGCTTCATCCTACTAGGTCCACTTCCACCCAGGCACCAAGCACGAAGTTCTGGTAACCAAGATGTCAAGAAAAGCAGGTTCCCAAGAAAAACAGATTCCCACACCAAAGACTACTCTGACTGGTCAGGCGATACAAACAATGCCATATTATCCATTATAAATATCAAACCTCCTTGCTCCTATCAGCACACCAAGGAAGGAAACATGAGTCAGTCTAACACGAATGCAGCAAAGAGACACATGCAAGAGGACAAGAAGCCAGATCCTCAAAAGTTGCAGGACACAACACTGTCCAAAGCCGGAGCATCTTCTGGAGCAACAAGAACAAGCAAGACATCAGAAACCAGGATGAAGACTATCAAGAAAAACCAAGTGTAGTTTCAAGCCTCTGATGATGAATGGGATGAAGATTGGAAAACTTTTCTTGATTCGGGGGGTTAGGATAATCTTTAGACACATTGTTTGTTGTTTTTACTAATCTTGTAACCTTTCATCAATGCAATAAATTTCTGTTTTACTTCTATTCCATTTACACCACTGTACAAGACACTGAATCCTCATGTAAACAACTTTTCAATTTACTTTAACCTAAGTGCCAACACCAAAAGCTCCCATAATATCATTCTCCCCTAAAAAGAACACCTTCCATCAACACAACCCCTACTGAGTTCTTCCATCAACACAACCTTGCATAGAAACGCAAATTTTCCACAAACAAAGCTGTCCTTCAGACTCCTCCTCAGAAACATGTGCACATATAATTTAAACAATTAGCTTCACAAGGGTAGAACCATTTATGTCCACACCAACATGCCATCCAACAGCCTAATGTCATAACATGCTATCTGACATTATCTCCTCACAAGATTCAACCAATCTTCACAATCTTGATCAGCATGCAATCTTTATATATACCTTTGCAGCCAAAATCCATAAATAAGTATTCCCCTTGTCATGGTTAACTAATGCTCTAGATGAGGATGAACATTTAAGCACACTTGCTGAGCACATGCATTTTGGCACCATTGTCCCTTTCTCCAAAGGCATTCATTCCTTACCATGCTCTTCATCTTCAGACTTCCAAGCAATACCTGAACTACATTTTCCATCCAAGGTAGACCTTCTACTTCATCATCCTCCCATATGACTATGTAGACGCTCCTCAGGCATAATGTAGGCACCACGCTTCTGAGCCAGAGCATAATCATCCTTCACCAAGGATATCCAACCAGATGATGTCCCAACACACGTTAGAACATCTGCCACCCACCAAAACATCATCACCATGATTCTTGATATGCTCCATCAACTGGACCATTTGATTCAACTCCAGGACGCTTAAACCTTGAAAATATTTTCATAACGTAAATTCTCAACCCTTCTGCAGTCCTATACTTTAACCTCAGACAAATACACAGTCTCCCGTCAATGTGTATTGTCATCAGTTGACTGCACAACTCTATCCAAAGCAGACAAATATTCAACTATTGTCATGCAAGATACAACATTTTATCTGGTCTGACATCCTTTTTCTGCAGACTTGGGGAACTGATTGATCCTTCTTTAGCTAATCCATCCCACATATCACATTAGATTAGGTAAGTGGCTTGACCTGATACTTCACCGTGAGCATAATGTTTCAACATCACCAGTCACATGACCCAGCATACTCTCATCTTCCAAGAATCTTCAAATCTTTGATGCCATCCTTATTAGGTTACCACAACTAAGCTTAAGAGATAACTTATCAAGATCTTCACTCCCGCATGAAAACTTTGACAGTGATACTCTTTTACTTTGTCTCCATCTTCTTCTGATCCTTCCAGCCACAAGGCTGAAGCTAACACCAATTCCAATTGACCAAAGGTTGATTGACATATTAAGCTCAGCTTCTTTCTTGATGAATCTCCATACCACCCAGATGCCTCCTCTTCCAAGTCAGGAGTAGGTTCCAAACAGATGTGATCAACACATTTGTTTAGCCCCCAAGCATCTGTTATGTCACACTCATACCCCAGAGATTGACTTTGGAGGCAAGAAAAAATCGCTTCTAACTTTCTTCAAACCCCTTTTCAACAAGCTCATATAAGAGTTCCTTTATGAGTGGACTTGGGATGAACCACAAGTATCTTTGGCAACTCTAACACGCTAGTTGAAGATATCCTCAAGTATCACCTCACCATGTGATTCATCTTCAGAGGAGAACAAAATGTTGCAGTCTTAACACAAAACCACTAGGAATTTTCCATCAGATAAATATATGCAGCGGAACACACATCAGAAACCTCCTTTACAACCTTCAGGCAAAACATAATAACCCTTTTACAAACACGACACTCCATGTGCACTAGGACAACATAGGTTTGAAACTAAGTCAAACCACACAGCAGCTCACCACCAAGGTTACAAGCCTGATAACAATAGACAGGTCCAATACACACCCTGTCATGAACAGTTCATCCTCCACTTCAAGGGATCATACAGAAATCTCTATGAACTAACCAAGTCCATACACCATCCCAGCAAAACTATCTTCCTTGCTCATGAACCAGAAAGTATCTTCCCTAGATCTCATCCAGAAACAGACAAGATGCCTGCTCTGATACCAATTGAAATTCTGGTACAGATGTGTGATGTCATAGTGCAATGTCACAACATCGCAATCTGCTGAACAAGGCAATAAATAACACACTGAATTGTTCACCCAGTTCGGTTCAACAACCTACATCTGGGGGCATACCAAGCCAGGAAGGAAGTCCACTATTAGTAGTATCAAATTACAGACTCAACAGACCAGTTGACAATCTACCTAATTTAATATCTACCCAATGACCCTTCTACCTAAGTCCTCCCTAGGTAAGAGACTCCATCTCACTTCCTATCTTCACTATGATGTCTAGCAGTCAACTACACCGTCACTGCATCAACAACTTGATTACCAATAACTGTACAACCATGGAAGACACCCTTCCATGACACCCTTTGGAGTTGCTTCAAAGCTTCCTCCAAGAACAATACCAAACTCATTACCTACAGGTTTCTGAGTTAAACACAGTGACCATCTCACAACCCGAGTGGTTCACTTAGACAAAGCCCTAATGATCTACATCTTGGACCCGTACCTCTTCTAGGTTACAAGCATTCTATTTATAACATAATCCCAATAGGATTTGAGCCTTCAAATCATATCATATCTTCTGTAACAAATCTGCTTCTAAATAGATCTTCAATCATATCTTCAATTAAATCTTCAATTATTAACTCTGAATATTCTCCATATCTTTATGCGCAACAGACTGATCTTCATAACAGAATATATCTCTCCCTTGATCTTCGCCTATATTCTCTGATTCTCTTTAGCAGAATTTCTCATTCACACCAGAAACACGTGCAGCCCTAATTAGTCATCCCAGACCTGATGTTGTAATGTTCTGGTATAGTGATGTTAAGACTTCGCATGTGACATCACTCTTCAGCATTTTAACTCTTCAACACTATTTACAACCCAGACTGTTAGCAGGTCATGTTGCAACAATAACCATGACATCAACATTGTTTTAATAAAATTTCAGCCAATTATAAGAACTTACACTCTTTTGTACAAGAAGCCCTCCAGCATCAGATGGATCTCATATGGATCCAGGATTACCGTGATAGAAGTAGCCATCAAGTTAATATGATTCAAATATTTGATATTCGCTTGATGAATACCAATCTGGTGGAATTACACGCTAAGCAAGTCTGGCTCAGTTTTCTGGCTTCACATGATTATCAGGACTGTAAAGTGTGTTGTAAGGACAACCAAGGATGTGCACTTGTCCAAAGAACACTTCAACACTTGTTGAACCACTGGTGGCTTCCGATCTACCTGGATGAAGACACACAACAAGTCATCATGACTGATGAGAATCCTGATAGGTATCCAAGTCAGGATGTTCGCTCGATGGAAACAGATCTAGTGAAGTTGCACTGCATACAAAGCAGACGTGGCCAGGTGCCACCAAACAACTATGAACGTTATAGAGTTTGCTCAAAGAACAACCAAGGATGCTTCCTTTTACGGTCAGCTCTTTAAAATAAGTTAGACTGAAAAGAAATTCGACCATGTTCAAGTTCTGGGTCGATCAACGTAATGCAAGACTATCTTCCTGATCAAAGCAAAGACATTGTCTTAACTCCTAAACAGGAAATGGCCAAAGACGTATGCGCCATAATCCCTATACTCCATGAATCAAGAGTTACTCTTGATAGTAGAAAGATTCTCAACCTCGAACCAATTGAGGCCGCCTACGATGGTCAGAAAAATCAGAAGGCTCCTGTAGTTATCTATCTATTGGGACCAATACTGTACAAATCCGATAAGGCTATCCCTTACAAGTACGGTGCAACAACAATTGAAAATGGAAAGGAAACTCCATTACCCTCCGTCATAAACATTGCAGACATCAGTTGAGTAACACGGAGCAGTCAGATCTTCAACAAAGGAGTTGGAGAACCCACCAAGGAAAAGGAACTTCAAACAGAAGTTCCCAATCAACCAGTCGGTCAATCCAGCAATCCCGGCCTTTTAAAGAACAACGATGAGATGCTGAAGCTCATCCAGAAGATCGAGTATAACATTGTAGACTAACTGTTGCAAACTCCTTCGAGAATCTCTGAAGCTCACAGAGAAGCCTTACAGAAAGTCTTAGAGTAAGCCGTTGTAGAACAAGATGTGACGATAAGACAATTTGACAACATCATCCCTGCAATAATTTAGCATTCAGTGATGAAGAACTGCCGAAAGAAGGCAAAAATCACAACATGGCGCTTAACATTACAGTTAATTGCTAGGATGATGCTCTAGCCAGCGTACTGGTAGATACAGGGTCAGCTCTGAATGTTATGCCAAAATCTACTCTGATGCGACTATCATTTCAAGGATCCCCGATGAGAGGCAGTGAGGTCATCGTCAAAGCCTATGATGGATCTAGAAAAACAGTTATCGGCGAAGTTGATCTTCCCATAACTATCGGTCCCCACACTTTCCAAGTCACTTTCCAGGTCATGGACATCGGGCATCATACATCTGTTTATTAGGAAGACCTTGGATACACGAAGCTGGGGCAGTCACTTCGACACTTCACCAGAAGCTGAAGTTCGTCAAGAACGACAAGCTAGTCACAGTCTGTGGAGAACAGGCCTTAATCGTAAGCAACTCATCATCATCATCATCCTGTGTGGAACCCGAAGAGGTTATTGGAACCCAGTTCCAAGCACTTTCGGTGAGCAATGAGAATCAATCAGAAAGAGGGACATCAATTTCCTCATACAAAGATGCTCTCAAAGTGATCGAGAATAACAATGCAAAAGGATGGGGACAACTTGTCATTCCTACTGATAACAAGTCGGAGAAAGGTCTTGGTTTTTCTTTAACCTGTACCCAGGCTGTTAAGAAAGATGAAAGTTTTCATTCCATTCAAGACTTCTTCCACAGTGGAGGCATCCTTCACCCAGTGTCTCAAGAAGTACATACGATCAATGAGGGTGACTCCTCCGATACAGATGAAGAGTGGAAGTTCTATCTCAACGAGGACGGTTATATGTCTCAAGAAGAAACAGATACGCCATTTTGCTATCCCACGCAAAGTTTGAGATATATACCAAGATCAGATATCAAGATGATATACAGAGATTGTGATCCTGAGGGATGTCGTGCTCCACCAAACTCATTAGAGGAGGACACTCTAATGAAAGACAACTTTGACTATGACTATTATGACCCAATGGATGACTTGCATATCTGGAGTCGTACCTATAAGACTTGGGGCAAAAGATTCAGCCAAACAATGCATGTCAGCTGAGTATCATTGAAAAGAATACCTGCGTCCCCACCAAATCATGGGATCATTACTCAAGGCATTCAGGAAATATCCAGCACAACGATGAATCTGCAAAGATTGCAGGATAGGAGTTCATCAACTATGCTTTTCCTAAGGTCAACGTCATCGAGAAAGATGACTCCGCCAAACCCACAATAGTATAGGACACCTTAGGACAGCCGAGTGACAAGTACGACTTCTTGTTCAAGTACACCACTCCTGAAAGCTCTTGTATCAGGCTCGAAGACATCCAGCTAACTGGATGGGAAGATCCACCTGAAAATGAAAACACTGTGCAAGATACAACAGAAGAGTTCGTCTACGACAACTCTGCATGGGAGGAAGACTCCAACGATTCTGCTCCGCCAGAAATCAGCGTCATTTCTGAGGACAAGCCAAGAAAGAAGGTACCAGACTTTGTGATTCACCAAGGAGTTCGTCGCCAATGGGTTATTGTCGATGTTCTAAAAGTCGTCCATAAGTCTAATTAATTGCCACCTTTGTTTTAACCTTTAACCCCGCCCAGGTTAAATGGATGTTTTTATAGGGCTCACTTTCTGTAAATGTCTCTCTTCGTTTCGCCCAAAGCGACAGAGTTTTGTTTTATAGGGATGTAGTTTCAAGAATCGACTAAATCATAAATAAATAAATAAACGTCGTTCTGTAATTTCCGCATTTATTGCTGTTTTCACCTTTCGCTTTTTTAGAAAATGGTAATCCTAAAATAGCCCAAAAATAAAAATGAGCATTGTTTATAAAATACACTGCACACACGCTTGCATTCTCTCTATCTCTTCTAAAAATAAATCATCACGTCATGCAGATTGCTTGTTTTAAACCCCGTTGAAACGTACGATCCTATGCCTTATCCCAACTTTGAATTCCCGATATTTGAGGCTGAAAAAGAAGAAGACGAAGAAATTTCAGAAGAGATCTCCTGATTACTCAAATAACAGGAAAGGTCCATTGAACCTTACAAAGAGCCGTTGGAAACGGTAAACTTGGGTTCAGAGGAAGAAAAAAAAGAAGTCAAGATTGGGGAACTGCTCAGTCCGACTGTCAAAGAAGATTTGATAAAACTTCTCAAAGAGTTTCCAGATGTGTTTGCTTGGTCCTATCAGAACATGCCAGGGTTGACACCAGCATCGTGGAACATCATCTACCGTTAAAATCAAAATGTCCGCCGGTGAAACAAAGGCTGAGACGGACTCATCCAGACATGCCCATCAAAATCAAAGAGGAAGTACAAAAATAGATTGACGCGGGTTTCCTCGTCACCTCTGAATATCATTAATGGCTAGCCAACATAGTACCAGTTTCGAAAAAGGACGGAAAAGTCAGAATGTGTGTAGACTACAGGGATCTGAACAAAGCCAGTCCAAAGGATGACTTTCCCTTACCACACATAGATATGTTGGTAGACAGTACAACAAAGTTTAAAGTCTTCTCTTTCATGGATGGATTCTCGGGCTATAATCAAATCAAAATGGCGCCGGAAGACATGGATAAAACTTCATTCATCACCCCATGGGGCACTTTTTGTTACAAGGTAATGCCGTTCAGTTTGAAAAATGCTGGGGCAACCTATCAAAGGGCCATGACTACTCTGTTTCATGACATGATACACAAAGAAATCGAAGTGTATGTCGATGACATGATTGCCAAATCTAAAATGGAAGAGAAGCATGTGACCCACTTGTTAAAACTATTCGAACGTCTAAGAAAATACAAACTCCGCTTGAATCCTAACAAATGCATGTTCGGTGTCCGCTCAGGAAAACTGCTAGGGTTCATCATCATCCAGAAAGGAATTGAGGTTGATCCTGACAAAGTCAAGGCCATTCAAGAAATGCCTTCTCCAAAGACTGAGAAACAAGTCAGGGGATTCCTGGGACATTTGAATTACATTTCTAGATTTATATTCCTCATGACCGCGGCATGCGCGCCAATCTTCAAATTACTCAAAAAGAATCAGGACTGCGTATGTACATAACACTGCCAAACCGCCTTCGGTAGTATCAAAGAGTATCTATTAAATCCACTTATCCTGTCACCTCCAATGGAGGGAAGACCGCTGATCATCTACCTAACAGTCTTGGAAGACTCAATGGGTTGTGTACTTGGCCAACAAGACGAAACAAAAAGAAAAGAGTCTACCATCTACTATTTGAGCAAGAAATTTACCGACTGTGAAACTCGGTACACTATGCTTGAGAAAACTTGTTGTGCTCTGGCTTGGGAAGCCAAACGTCTTTGCCAGTATATGATTTGTCACACTACTTGGTTAATCTCCGAAATGGATCCAATCAAGTACGTCTTTGAAAAACCTGCTCTTACGGGAAGGATTGCCCATTGGAAAATGTTGTTATCGGAATACGACATTGAGTACCACGCTCAAAAAGCCGTCAAAGGAAGTATTTTAGCCGATCATTTGGTTTATCAACCAATTGACGATCAGGAATCAGTCGGATTTGACTTCCCAGACGAAGATGTCATATACTTGAAAATGAAAGATTGCGATGAACCGCTACCTAGTGAAGGGCCAGAACTAGGTTCCCAATGGGGACTAATCTTTGACGGAGCTATCAACAATTATGGAAACAGAATTGGGGCAATCATCATAACACCTCTGGGTACCCACATTCCTTTCACTGCCAGATTGACATTCAAGTGCACAAACAATGAGGCCGAATACGAAGCTTGTATCATGGGTCTCGAAGAAACAATTGATTTGAGAATTAAGAACTTGGATGTGTATGGAGACTCAGCCTTAGTTATCAATCAGATCAAAGGAGATTGGAACACATACCAATCATGACTGATTCCTTACAAAGACTATGCGAGAAGGTTGTTACCATTCTTCAACAGAATCAAGTGGCTTACATCTTCACAATTGAAGCAGTCATAGATGATAAACCTTGGTATCACGAAATCAAATGTTTCCTTCAGAAACAAGAGTACCCACCTGGGGCATCAAGAAAAGACAGGAAGACCATTAGGAGACTGGCTGGCAGCTTCTTCCTAAGCGGTGATACACTCTATAAGAGAAACTTTGACATGGTCTTGCTCCAATGTGTAGACAGACCAGAAGCAAACATACTGATAAAAGAAATTCACAAAGGATCCTTTGGCACTCATGCCAACGGACACACAATGGCGAGAAAAATTCTAAGAGCAGGGTACTATTGGTTGACCATGGAATTTGATTGCTACAAGTACATGAGAAGATGTCACAAGTATCAGATATACTCAGACAAAATCCATGTACCACCAACACATCTCAAAGTTCTCTCTTCCCCATGGCCTTTTTCCATATGGGGAATCGACATGATCGAACCCAAAGCTTTAAACAGACATCGGTTCATCCTGGTAGTCATTGACTACTTCACCAAGTGGGTCGAAGCAGCGTCATACGCCAATGTAACATAAAAATTGCTGGTCCTATTTATCAAAAACAACATCATCTGCCGTTATGGTGTTCCCAGCCAGATCATTACTGATAATGATCTAACTTGAACAACAAGATGATGAAAGAGTTGTGTGCTGAGTTCAAGATCGAACACCATAACTCATCTCCCTACCGACCCAAAATGAATGGAGCGGTAGAAGCAGCTAACAAGAACATCAAAAAGATCGTTCAAAAGATGGTTGTAACCTACAAGGACTGGCATGAAATACTACCCTTTGCTCTTCACGGTTATCGCACATCTGTCCGCACTTCAACAGGGGCAACTGAAGGTACGAGAAAGAAACAAGAAAGGGGGGGGGGGTTTGAATTATGTTTTCAATCTTAAAAACTTTTTGCCTCTTATCTTTAAAGCACTAAGAGAACATTAGAGTTCATTGAGAGACTCTGACTAGCAAAGTAGCATTCAGACTTGTCAATGCGTAAAGCATATAGGACAGGGAAAGTCTGAATAAGATATGCATCATTCAGAACTTGCAGTGCGGAAGCTTATCAGAGTTAAGATGCAAGGTTCTGATTTGCTTATGTAAGGTTCTGATAATTTAGAGTAAGATATAAACAATAAATCAAAGCATAAGCAAGAGTAAAGAACACACGATATATCCTGGTTCACTTGAGCCATTCCCGAGCTAGTCCAGTCCACCCTCCTCAGGTGATTTTGCCTTGTACACAAGGACTTAATCCACTATAATCAATCTCGATTACAGATGCACAGGCAACAGATGGTGACTAACAACATGCACAACCGCAGCTGTGACTAACACATAATGAACCGTTCAGGGATTCAACTTAATGAATAAAACGAACATTGACCTGCAGGTTCCAATCTCGCAAGACCTACTGCTAGAATTTCACAGCTAAACGTTTAGGCATTCGTTGCAATGAATATAACATTTACTGACCCTATTTCAGGCTTTTACCACAATGACACCAAGTCATTGTCTTCTCAAGTCTCCGATCACACTGATCACTTGAGGAATCCTATTTCACATAGAATTAGTTGTTCTGGAGATTACAAAGATGTTTCTTAACAAGCAGATTACTCCTAAGTTTAAGTACAAAAGAACACACAAGTGTTCAAGCAAGATGTGAGCAACAACTCCTTGTTATCTTAAGAAACTACAAAGATGTATGTTGATTTGACAGTTGTTGACATCTTGTAGATCTTCTTCTTCTTCGTCTTTTTAGTTGAGTAAGCTTTGAGTAATAACTCATTGCTTCAGATCTTCAATGTAGCTCAGACGAGAAGATGGTTGATGACTTGACTGATTTGCAATGTTGTCTTCTTCATCAACAACTTCTATTAAATTGTTGTTGTTTTTTTTATTTATGATCTTGAGCTTCAACAATAATGGTCGTGTGTAAATGGTGATAGCTATGGATATTAAGTGTTACAACGAGAACTCATTGTTATGGCTATCATTACATTCACTTCGACACCTTCAGAAGTGTATACTCCTTTCCTTTAAAAATAGCCAAGTAAAACATAGCCGTTGGAGAGCTTTTGGCCGTTTGAAAAGAGTCGTTATGCAATGATTAAAGTTGTACATCCATATCTTCTTTTTACTGTAGAAGTGATGGGATTGGTCTTTTAGAATGGTGTACAGTTATTGCTAACATTAACATTTATCTTCAAATCTTCAGAGGCTTCTTACGGTAATTTAATTGAAGCATGAGTAGAGACTTTATAACTGGGTCTTCAGATCTTTCAAGTCTTCCGTCTTCAGAACTTATCCATTAGGAATCTATCTTCAGAGTCTTCAGCACTTGACCTTTTGAACCATAATCTTCAAAATACATAAGTCTTTAGAGTCTTTCTGCACTTGATCTTCAGAGCCTTTAGCCTTCAGAACTTCAAGTCATTGGAATCTTCACCACTTCAGTTCTCTAGAAGATTGTCTCTTCAAAATCTTCGCTATCTTCAAAATCATAACCACTCTCATAGAGCATCCACAAGAGCATTGCAGCAGCAATATCGGCATCCTTGGATCTGACTGATTATGATCAGATACAAAAGCATACTTGCTTCTTGCGACTTGTGTCACACATAGTAACTTCGCATATAATCAATTACACACGTTTGGCTGGTGCTTGTTGGATCTGATATCTTCTATGATTATGATCTGCACACAACACACATTAGAACATAAAATGGTTCTTTCACAAATACCATTGTTAATTATCAAAACATAGAGATGACTTGCAGACACAACTCTTGCTTTAACAATCTCCCCCTTTTTTATGATGACAAAACCATGTATTTTGATTGAACATTTTATACAAGGTAATCACCAAAACTAAACATATTTAGAGTCCAGATCAACAGCTCCCCCTGAATGTGTTATCGTCAAAGTTTTATCTGTGATCATCTAGAATCTCATATGATCCAAAGACTCACAAAATAACAATTTGAGTTGCCATAACAAAGAACAGAAAAGGAATTCTTCTTTATCTTGTCATTAAGGAGACAAAAGTCTTCAGCATCTGGACTAGTTCATCAGAACTTTCATCTTCAGATCTTTAGAACTTAGTTCCTTTGTACGTCGTATCAGAGCTCATAATCTTCAGAGACATCTAAAGCATTTTCTACTTTTAAGCAGAATCATTTTAGCACAAAAACAGAACAGTTCTTATCTAATAACATAGCCTCGCTATTTACCAGAAACAGACACTGTCTTAAGAAACTCCCCCGGAGTTTCAGACTTGATGAAGATTATAGATTTTAACAATTGAATCTTCTGAGTAATCTCCCCTTAGTTTCCATAAGTC
The DNA here is from genome assembly GCA_022829125.1 of Lathyrus tuberosus. NCBI lineage: Eukaryota > Viridiplantae > Streptophyta > Magnoliopsida > Fabales > Fabaceae > Lathyrus > Lathyrus tuberosus. Next base: position 4,817,755 of record JALAZF010000306.1, on the reverse strand, counting down.
ATATATTGGGATCTTCAGAATCGTAATTCAGATATATTAATTTTAATTCACCAATATATCATGACTTTTCAGAGTTTAACTTTGAACACAGGCCTTCATCTCAGAACCTTGTTACTGTCATAACTCAATGGTTCATCAAAGCTTAATTCTTGATCTGATACCAATAGAAAGATAATTTAGTGATCAATCAAAGCTTGATTCTGAATCTGATACCAATGTTAATCAAGATTCTTAGTATGACACCAACGTAGGCTGAGTTTGATACCAACTGAAAGGTATTTTTGTAGTATGCTGAAATTAATACTAATGAAGGTATTTGAAAACATTTCATAGCTTGGCTCTGATTAATATTACTACAGACTGAGTCTGATACCAATCATTATATACTGAGTCTGACTACCAAGTGTAGATTTAGTCTGATACCAAATCATTTTATTCTCAATTGGGTTCTTGGTGAAAATCAGAACTTCTTCTTCTTGGATCTTCAATCCAGTTCTTCAGACAGTCTTCGACTTCTAATTTACTTAGTTCTTCTGAAGAGCATCCTGAGATGTAGACTTTGTCTTGACTGCTTTCAGAGCTTTCCTTCTTCTGATTCTTATGTTCTGAATATCATATTCTTAGACAGCTTACAACTTCTGAACAAAGTGAAACAGAGATCACAATAACTTTGACTTTCAGAAATTTGTCAACTTTTGAACAGTACTGGGTAGATCTAATTCTGAATACATGTTCACGAAGTGTACAACTTTGATCATATGAACAAACAGTTCATAAGTACTTTTAATAAAGTTCTTCTTTTATTAACCTATTCTGAGAATGCCTAGTGAACTTGTTTAGAGTTCCTCGGTTAAACATCAAACAACAAACATTAGTAGCAAATGTATTATCATTGATTTACTTATTTGAGTTTTGCATTCTTCTTTTTAAGATAGATTCTTGTCAAAATCACATTTCCTTCTTTTTAAGATAGATTCTTATCAAAATCATATTTCTATTTCTCTCCCTTTTTGACATCATCAAAAAGTTTAGAGCGTTTGAGAATTCAAGCATAAATGAGATCAATCTGATAATAACATAGTTTCAAAAGATATTTCATTAAATTCAAAACATAGATTCTTCAAAATCCTAACCTGTTCAAAGTAATCAAAACATAGATCTAATGAAAATAGGTTCCTAGGAGTTAAACTGAGGGATGCCTAATGATAAGGAAGAGGATGAGGACGAGTTTTCAGACTCATCGGTTCTTGAGGCATGCAGTTGGTTTTCTCCTGCTTGAGTAATTGCCAGCCTCTTGTTCTTCACAATCTCTTCTGAGATCCATCCATGGAACTCAGTCCAAATATTTCCTATTTCCATGGGATTCATGTAGGAACTAGATGTTTCTATTAAGTTCTGGATTCTAGTGATGACATTATCCTTGAAAGATTTTAATACATCATTGATAGTTTTTGACCTTTTTGAGGAAGGTTCCTCGTCATCAGCACTTTTCTGCTTCTTTCCCTTTGTCTTCCAATCTGTGAGTTCTTGAAGTACATCAGAAATATTCTTCATATTAATCCAGATACTAATGTCTTCGTCCTTAAATTGTTGCAGATAGTTCCCTACTTCTGCTTGATTGTGAGTTGTGAAGTTTGGAAATCCTTCAACAGGAACCCTTTGTGGCCAACGTCAATTTCCTAAACGACGTATCATCCAGAGCGGCGTCTTCTCTTTTAAGATTCTTAAATTTGAGAATCTTTCCTGCACTTTTAAGCAGCTTTCTTGATTGTCCCTCATTAATTAAAATATCATCAATTACTCCTAATTCAACCAAAACATCAGAAATGAGTCTTTCATATGGAATATGTCGGACTTCTGCGTCAGAACTAGTTATGGAGTTTCTTATAGCTTCCTTAAGAAGTTTGAAGAGGATTGAAGGAAGATGTATCTTAATTCCTTTAAGGAGAAGGAATAGGACACATTTTTGAGTGTCATTAAGTTGATTTGAAGAAAGATGGTGAAAAACACTTCCTTGCAGGATTCTGATCCAAACTTGTAGTGAATCCTTCAGATTTGAGAATATTTGGTTCTCAACTGCAACTACTTCTTTGAAGATATATGCCATGACCTTGTCCTCTCTTTCCTCACTAAGTAGATCCTTAGTGATTCTGAATCCGTTATTGTCATGCATCAAAAGATCTGCAATGGTCTTCTCAGAAATGAAAATTTTCCTTCCAAAAATCGAAGAGGCAATGATTGTTGAGCCTACATTAGCATGAATCCAGAAATCTTTAACCAAACAACCGTAGGTTGGTCCTTCCAACCTCTTGAAATAGTTACTCCATCCTTGAGTTTCCATCGAGGGAGTAACATCACATCCATTTGATTTTAAACTATTAAAGTTCACAATTGTTTCCGATCTGACGAGGAGGTTTTCAACTAGAGTCTGTGTGGTTATAGGGGTTAAATCGTTTTGAGAGAAGGAAGCCATTGTTGAAAATGATAGAGTGATAAAAGTAAAAGGTATTTAGGCAGAGTTTAGATAGTGTGAGAGTTGTGATAAGTGATTAAGGGTTAAGCCCCTTTTATAGATAAATAAGGAGAGTAAGATCTTTGAGAATTTGAGAGGGTAACGGTTGATTTTTCCTAGATAGGTTAAGTAACGTGGGAAAAGAGGTTTAATGATTGATTTTTAATGAGAGAATTTTATTCGATCAATAACCACGGTTATCTCTTATGATTGGTAATAGTAACCGTCAGATAATTACGACCTAAGAAAAATTTGTGGCTTCTAGATAATCCTAAAAACTTTTCATGTGGTTTACTTATAATGCCTAATTATCTTATTTTGGTTAATAATTAATGAAATTTATATTTAATCAAGACATAGTGAACATAAAATTAATAAAAATGAGCATTTCTCGATCAGGGATACATCAATAATTAATCAAGAAGATACATATCAAGTTTAGAACATAAGGATAGACAGAAATGGACCTTGAGTAACTTGAGATCCTAAGAAAAACTAACTTCCTATCTTAGACTAAGAAGGTCATAGGTTGACAAGACTCAGAAAGGATCTTCTCAGTCATTCCATTTCTTCTGCAATGACTAACTACTCCTTGAAGATCTAGAATATGGGAGATAACCCTGCAGTAGGGAACTTGGTAGACTGTGTCTTCCCTAGACAGATTAATTTCTTCCTTTAGATGGTTGTACATGGATTGGGGTAGGTTTATTTTGATTCTAGACACTAAAAAGAAAATAAATAATCTTTCTTTGTCAGACAACCATCCTGCTCCTCTTTCTCTTGGTCTTAAATTGGTTACCATTAGCTTGTACCAATCTTTGGCAATGGGAGTGAGAGTACATGGTTGAGTGGGACGTCCCTCAGTTTTAAAAATGACTTGCATATGCCTGTTGAAGCTATGACTGTTAATATTTCTTTCCACAATCACACCATCTTCAACACACCTAATGGCTTTAGCTATGATGGTAGGGTTGATCAAGACTGGACAACCAGCAACCAATGATAAGATAGTATTTTTTCCATAGTCATATTCTAGTACTCGAGCATTTGCCCAGAACTCAGTTACAAGCACAGGAAATACTGGTCCAACAAGCATGTTGAAGTAGTTTTCCCAGTTTTGAAATTCAATTCCAGAGAGAATACTTGTTTTATTGAGTTGAGGCAGAAGGTTTACATTCAGAGTAAATTCCTTTAGGAGTTTGAGATCAGATATTTCTCCTCTGATGTTGTGGGAAGTCATTTTAGACAGGAGTTATTTTGTTTGAGAGAGAGAGAGGGAAATTAAACTATGATAGTTTAAGGAGTGATTCTTCTTTGAATAGAGGAAATAAGATGGGAAGGACTTAGGATCAACAACTATTTAATGAACTGGAACAGGCAGGGTTCATCATTTTCGAGAATAGCTATGAGTAGCTATAGAGGTCAGCTTAACAAGACGCGATATAGACTCTATATAGAGTTTGTCAGAGCGGATTATAAATAAGGATGCAAAAAGATGCATACTTATGAGTCGAAAAGGAGTGGCTGACCCAGGATAATCATAACTGCATATTTTACTCTTACTATTCATCGACACATAACTTTGTGAGAATATTTTTCAATAAGTCTTACGAGACCTAATATGTTAGAGGTTATAACGAGATTCAAAATTTTGCTACTGTTTTAATTCAAAAGATAAGGATGATCATGAATGAAGAATAACGTACCTTTGAGATTTTGAAATCTTTTTGCAGGGATTCTTTATTTTCTATCCTGACTCTGAGCTTCTGACATCATCTTTTAGCTCCTGCTTCCTTCAGAGTGATCTGACGTTTGAGGAATATCGATGTCCTCTGACTCAGATCTCTAGTCTGAGACTAGAATCAATTTTTTTTCTTCAGATGACCACTTCGTTTGTTTGTTCAAAAATATAATCTAATTTTTGAAGGTAATCCTCAGAGTGAGGAGGTACTGATTTTCAGAAGGTCATTTGTTTCCTTGAATAGATACAGAGCTTGTTTTAGAGACAAGTATCATCAATTATGTGTGTAACGAGAAACATAGTTTGCATGACACTTCTTGTTCTCGCGATGCTGATCTAACTTGTTTAGAATTAGTCAATCAAAGGATTATCAGCACATCTGCTTCTGAAAAGAAAGTTAACTGATCATCATTTTGAAGGATATCAGTAACTTAAATCCTTTTTGGCTTAGAGTAGATGACTTCAGTATTTGCATCTAGTCAACCATTTTCTGATTCCAGGATTTTGTGAAGTTCTAAAAGAAATATTAGATAGTGATCTGACCAATCACAATTTGTTCAACTGAGATAGAATCTCAAGTTAACAGAACTCAATTGTCTATGTTATTTCAACCAAGACTTAGAATTCATCTTAATCAAATTCTTGATGTATTATTGAATTACTTCTTCCTGAATAATCTTTTCAGTTTATGCTTTTCAAGAAAACAATATTCACTTCTTTATTGAATCTTTTAACTTCTTGATTAGTTTAAGATTCAGATGTTGAATTATTACTAAGAGTTTGAATTCTTCAGATTTCTGACTTTAATAGACTTCATTCTAAAATTCAAAATCACAGATCAACGATCTTTTTTCTTTACATGAAGAAGTTCTGAATGAGCTTTAAACGAAAAAGTCAAGGGTGGACCTAATCCGTTTCTTGAAAACATCTCAAAAACTCATAAAGAATTAATCTTCAGCAAACAAGATTTCTTGTTTTCTGATGATTCAACCTTGAGCAAATACGTGGTTTATCCACACATATCTTCTAAGATAAGCATTCAACAGATACTACTACTTATTTGATGAAACTATCTTATCAGCTGATTCTTCAATCTTCAACAAGGCTTTAGTGAGGAAGATTCAATTATTGACAACTGCAAAACTTCCAGAATCGGTGACTTGATCAAGTAATCCGATTGATTACAATTTTTGTACACAGTCTACTTCTGATCTGTTACAGAAATTGTAATTGGATTGAAATCTCACCCAGAGTATTTCTACACACCGCATTTGGATCTTTTTCTGACACTGTTAAGTGTTTGATATCAATCAATAACAGAACCGGAGCCCTGATACCAATTGAAGGTGCGAGAAAGACACAAGAAAGAGGGGGTTTGAATTGTGTTTTCACTCTTAAATTTGTTCGCCTCTTATCGTTAAAGCACTAAGAGAACATTAGAGTTCATTGAGAGACTCTGACTAGCGAAGTAGCATTCAGACTTGTCAATGCGTAAAGCATATATGACAGGGAGAGTCTGGATAAGATATGCATCATTCAGAACTTGCAGTGCGGAAGCTTATCAGAGTTAAGATGCAAGGTTCTGATTTGCTTATGTAAGGTTCTGATAATTTAGAGTAAGACATAAACAATAAATCAAAGCATAAGCAAGAGTAAAGAACACACGATATATCCTGGTTCACTTGAGCCGTTCCCAAGCTAGTCCAGTCCACCCTCCTCAGGTGATTTCGCCTTGTACACAAGGACTTAATCCATTATAATCAATCTCGATTACAGATGCACGGGCAACAACCGGTGACTAACAACCTGCACAACCGCAACTGTGACTAACACACAATGAACTATTCAGGGATTCAACTTAATGAATATAACTAACATTGACCTGCAGGTTCCAACCTTGCAAGATCTACTGCTAGGATTTCACAGCTAAACATTCAGGGATTCGTCGCAACGAATATAACGTTTACTGACCCTATTTCAGACTTTTACCACAATGACACCAAGTCATTGTCTTCTCAAGTCTCCGATCACACTGATCACTTGAGGAATCCTAATTCACATAAAATTAGTTTTTTTTGGAGATTACAAAGATGCTTCTTAACAAGAAGATTACTCCTAAGTTTAAGTACAAAAGAACACACAAGTTTTCAAGCAAGATGTGAGCAACAACTCCTTGCTATCTTAAGAAACTACAAAGATGTATGTTGATTTGACAGTTGTTGACATCTTGTAGATCTTCTTCTTCTTCGTCTTTTTGGTTGAGCAAGCTTTGAGCAACAACTCCTTGCTTCAGATCTTCAATGTAGCTCAGACGAGAAGATGGTTAATGACTTGACTAATTTGCAATGTTGTCTTCTTCATCAACAACTTCTATTAAATTGTTGTTGTTTTGTTGATTTATGATCTTGAACTTCAACAAAAATGGTCATGTGTAAATGGTGATAGCTTTGGATATTAAGTGTTACAATGAGAACTCATCGTTGTGGCTATCATTACATTCACTTCAACACCTTCAGAAGCGCATACTCCTTTCCTTTAAAAATAGCCAAGTAAAACATAGCCGTTGGAGAGCTTTCGTTTGAAAAGAGTCGTTATGCAATGATTAAAGCTGTACATCCATATCTTCTTTTTACTGTAGAAGTGATGGGATTAGTCTTTTAGAATGGTGTACAGTCATTTCTAACGGTAACATTTGTCTTCAAATCTTCAGAGGCTTCTGATGGTAATTTAATTGAAGCATGAGTAGAGACTTTATAATTAGGTCTTCAGATCTTTCAAGTCTTCCGTCTTCAGAACTTGTCCATTAGGAATCTGTCTTCAGAGTCTTCAGCACTTGACCTTTAGAACCATAATCTTCAGAACACATAAGTCTTCAGAGTCTTTCTGCACTTGATCTTCAGAGCCTTCGGCCTTCAGAACTTCAAGTCCTTGGAATCTTTAGCACTTCGGTTCTCTAGAAGATTGTCTCTTCAAAAGCTTCGCTATCTTCAGAATCATAACCACTTTCAGAGAGCATCCACAAGAGCATTGCAGCAGCAATATCGGCATCCTTGGATCTGACAGATTATGATCAGATACAGAAGCATATTTGCTTCTTCCGACTTGTGTCACACGTAGCAACTTTGCATATAATCAATTATGCACATTTGGCCGGTGCTTGTTGGATCTGATATCTTCTATGATTATAATCTGCGCACAACACACATTAGAACATAAAAGGGTTCTTTCACAAATACCATTGTTATCATCAAAACATAGAGATGACTTGCAGAGATAACTCTTGCTCTAACAGCAACCCCTTTCTCTCTAGTATATGGCATGGAAGCAGTGCTCCCCATAGAAGTAGAGATACCATCAATCAGGGTATTGATGGAAGCTAAGCTAACAGAAGAAGAATAATGTCAAAGTAGGCACGATGAACTGAACCTAATCGAAGAAAAGCGAATAACGACTATGGGCCATGGTTAGTGAAATTCTGGTATAACAGATCCCAGATGTCCTACATGATGTCGAGACATCTGGTCTGACATAAACAACAAGGCAATTATAGACAGTTAAATAAGTTGCTGAAAAGAAAAGTGCACACAGAATTTGTTCACCCAGTTCGGTCTAACAACCTACATCTGGGGGCATACCAAGCCAGGAAGGAAGTCCACTATTAGTAGTATTAAATAACAGACTCAACAATACCAATTGACAATCTACTCACTTAATCCCTACCCAATGACCCTTCTTCCTAAGTTCTCCCTAGGTAAGAGACTCCATCTCACTTTCAATCATCGCAATGATGTCTAGCAGTCAACATCTCAGTCACTGCATCAACAGCTTGATTTCCAACAACTCTCCAAACACATAAAAATAGAAGACACACTCCAATAACAATACCTAGACATGACCCTCATGACTAAGAACAATGCTTAGAGTTGCTTAACAGCTTCCTCTAAGAACAATACATCTCTTACCTACAGGCTTAGAGATAAACATGATGACCATCCCACAAACCGGGTGGTTCATCGACCAACACAGCCCTTATAATCTACATGATGGCTGTTTTTCAAAATAGGTTACAATGCTTCTATTTATAACCTATTTCCCAACTGGATTTGGGCCTTCAAATCACAACAAATCAGCTACTACAAATCTGCAAAAGATTCTGCTACTGAATAGATCTTCAATCAAATCTTCAATTAAATCTTCAATTAAATCTTCAATTAAATCTAATTATTCTCCATATCTTTTTGCATGAAAATAGTAACAATATATGCTCAATATAAGATTGCAACAGAATATATTTGTCCCATGATATTCGCCTGCAATCTCTCCACCAGATCTTCTCAAAACACACTTAAACAAATGCAGCCCTATCAAAACACATCAGACTAATGTTCTGATGTTCTGTCAACTGATGTCAAGACATCAAGTTTAACATCAGCATATAAAACTTCAACCCTGCAACAACTAATGTTAGGAACCAATGTTAAGACATCAGACATATGACATCAACATTGTTCAAATTTGTTTTACCAAAATTCCAGCCAATACAAGAACTAACAATCTCCCCCTTTGGCTAATTTTGGCTAAAAGAATCTCAGCTAACATCAGTACACAACTAGCAGCAGCAACTTCCCCTCAAAACTACAACCAGCAAAACAGCTGCACAAACTACACACTCCCCCTCAAGCTTAGAACCACAACAGACAACTAGGCAACAACTAGGCTAACTCTCCCCTTTTTAGCCACAATTGGACAAACTCGGAATCTGCCAACCAACATACTCAGAACAAAATCCAGACTCAACATCTACTACTGTACATTCTCTCCCTTTGGCTAATTTTTGACAAACATTGGTGTAAACGTATACTTCTGATTCAATCCATTGATACACAAATATATACAACCAGGTCTAAACTGTCAAGTACACCATGAACTTCACCAGTAACACAATGTCACGACATCTTGTCTGACATTACAATCAGGATAAACAACTTCTTCAACAAAAGATCAACTCTCCCTATCTAAGATAACCAGTGCTCCTTTACAAGAAGAACACCTTAAATGAATGGAAAACATAAGACTTATCTTCATGTCTTCAAGAGCGCACCCTCTGTTCAACACACCTGCTGAACGCATTCACAAAATGCTTAATCCTCAAACAATCCAAGTACCACACTAGTACAGACAGAAGTTCTCCCCTTATATTTCACAACTGATGCTCCTTTACTAGTACATCATAGGATTTGGAAAATCCAGACACAATCTTCATCCATCCAGTGAGGAATGCTTCACACAATCATCCACAAGTTCTGAAGCACACTCACAATGCCTTCCATTGAACTCTAAGTAAACTCCTTTTACTTAGAATTAATAACACACATCAAGACAAGTGTGACATCTCCCATCAACAAAGAGCCTCACAAAGTTTTTCCAAAACTGCATAAAATTGTCTTCAGACTTCTCCTCAAAAGCATATGTGCACATGATACAAACAATTAGCTTCACATGGCTAGAACCATTCATGTCCACACCAACATGCCATCCAACAGCCTAATGTCATAACATGTTATCTGACATTATCTCCTCATAAGAGGCAACCAATCTCCACAAGCTTGATCAGCATGCAAGCTTCACAATATATGCACCTTTGCTACAGAATCCATAGACAAGTACTCCCCCTGTCATGGTTAACCAATGCTCTAGATGGAGATTAACATTTGAGCACCAGATCTTCACACACTTTACTCTCACTCCTAGAGAACACATCCAAGTATCCGGACTGGTTTGACAGTGCTCACAAACTCCACGAATTCTCAGCTTACTTAAAAGTTTTACTGAGATCCAATCTCTTAAAGAGATACTTGCAACAGAAGAAAGAACAGCAAAAAAAACTTTTTGATCAAATCACCTTATCTGACATAATTCCTCTGCCATTACATCCACTAGTAGTTGTTGATACTGGTGAAGTCTTCAAATATAGCAGTCATGCTTTGCCAGAACATACTACTAAAAATAAGACCAGAATCTCCACATTCTAATTCACATAGTCAGAAACATCTCTTCTGACAAAAATGCTTGAGCATCCAACTCCACACGCACACTCTCTTTGAAGCAAAGAGTTCAGACTGTAAATTAGCATACTCACATGCTTCCCTCTTGGTTTGTTATCTTCACATGCTCAAAAACTCTATATCTTGCCAGGCTGATCAACTACTCTCTAGCATGACTTGACAATAGGGCTATGTCCCCTTCACGGGCTTTTCTTCTGCCTTTAGAATACACATCCAATCATCTATCTTTACATTTGGATCAATTGATGAATATCCACATTCAGACTTTCAAGCAATCAATACCTGATCTACTTCAGTCTTCTCTATATTCTCCTTCCAAAGCAGACCTTCTACTTCATCAATGTAGGTAATCATCCTAAATAATGTCCTATCACAAGTTAGAACATCTTCCACACACCAAAACATCAACACCATGATTCTTGATATGCTCCACCAACTGGACTTACTCTAGCATAGTAATCCAGAGAAATAAACTCTCATCCACCTTCAAGAAAAATAATCTCCTTGAGTCTTCAACTCATCACCCTTCTGCCCAAGAGTAACTTGTTCCAAGACAATCCTCAATAATAACCAGCTGCCACACTCTGATTATCTTGATTCTTCGAATTCACTTCTGAGATCAACCAAATGCCACAGTTTGATCACCTCAAGCATGAATCCTCATATGAAAACATCCAAATGCCATATTTTGACCTTTTTCACGTTTTTCAGAACTCTCACAAAGATATCCTGATCCACCAAGGAAACCAGATCTTTAAGTCACAAGTTCCAATTGCTCAATAGCAAACACACTTAGACTCCCTAAGCCATGGTCATGTAACATCTTCTCCTCTCTGCAGCTCCTACAAGCTGCCATGAGAACGATCTTTTTGAAGCATCTTATTATTCATTCCTGTAGAACACCCTATCAAAAGCTGATGTGCCACATCACCAGTTGAGACTTCTGATGTTAAGCTAGATGTCAGAACATAATGTGTCCCAACTGTTGAATTCAGCTCTACCTTCTGCCACTCAGAAGAACCTTCCCCCTTTGCAGAAATAGATTTCCATGCTCTCATAGACTTGATTCAACAATCAAGTTTGAGTAGACAACCTCCATCCTGCTTAGAAACTCCAAAGACTTCAAACCTACCACATCTGAATCTTCAGAAAATAAGTAGTCCAAGACTACCCCATAGCAATACTAAAGAAAGTCACTTCCCTTAGTAGAGCCATCAGTAGAAAGCCAGAGATAACTGCCACTTATCTTCGATCTTCACAACCAGAGCAAACACCATGCTCCAAACCACTTAGATCAGAAATAAACTAATCCAAGCTGTAACCAACAAGATTATGATGTCTTCATAGTCTTCCGTCTTCATCTTCAACAGCACCACCATCTGGACAAGTCATGCACAATTCTTTCTAGGAATAGATGCTAAGCAATAATCCCAGGTCAACACCTAGGCGACTTATGAGCGAATGTAGAACCCCTCCCATGATTCTCCAAACCTCTGATGAAAAGATGTTAAAACAATTGACAGAACATCCTTAATCTTGTCTTTCAAGGATAATCACAAATAACAATTGATCTTAAATCCCTGTGGTTTAACCCTTCTTCAGATTCTAACATCTTCTGAATCTTCTTCATGACAACCATTATGACAACCATTCATACCACAAAAGCCTTCCAAGTTAGGTCAGTGTCTTGATCTTTCACTCCACCCTGAGCAAAGAACTGAAGTGATGTTTCAACATCAATTCTGACATCAGTCTAGATTACATTAAATATCTACTAGGATTTAGAGACTACAACCATAGTAATCCACACATATCTCTTGCAACGAACACACGAGAACATATCAACATCTGATCAACTTCCAAGATTAGACCAACAAAACTGCAGTAACTTGCATAACACACTCTTCCAGAAGCTTCTTCTTATAAGCACAAGGTTCAGACCTCTTGTCTAACTTAAGAGTGATAACATACCATAGACAATCTTCTACTTCCAATCCTTCAAGCCACAAAATTGAAAGAGCTCATACATACACCAATTGACCACAGGCTAATTTACACTGCTACTGCACACAAACTCTTGGATGCATTTTCCCTATAAAATTGTCCTCAGACATTTTAGCTTAAACAGGGATCATCTCCTTCTCTTCTGTTATCAAGATTACTACCTTTTCTTCAACCATCTCCAGCTGAGATGCTATGACATTATGAATAACATCTCAAAAATTATTCAACTTCACAGCTTCAGTGATCCTTCAAAACAGCTACAATCTAATAGGACTTTTACCCAGCATTTACCATAAACTGTTGATGTGTAGCGCTAAGTCGAGACATTAGGATTGACATATCAAGCTCAGCTTTTTTCTTGATGAAACTTCCTCCAGTTCATGATTTTGAAAATCAGAAACATGTATCTTCACAAGAGAATTCATCTTCAGATATACCAGAACTACATTGGACACCATAAAAACGCTTAAGAGATAACTTATCAAGATCTTCACTCCCGCATGAAAGATTTGACAGTGATACTCTTTTGCTTTGGCTCCACCCTCTTCTTTCATCATCAAGAAAATTGAGAAGGAAGGAATCAGTGTTCTGGACAGATTGGCCTTCAATACCTGAATTGAAATATATTCTTCTTCTGCTGAGGAGACCAAACTCTAAAGTCTTTCCAAGAAAATACCTTCCTAAAGTCTTACCACCAGAGACATAAGAAACAACCAGGGTTACATCAGATACCATGCAGCGAAACACACAACAACTCCTCAACACTCTTCAGGCACTACTCAATAATCCTTGCACACCATCACCATAATTCAAGTTCCAAAAGAAGTTTGAAAATAAATCAAACTCACAACAGCAGTTCTCCACCAAAGCTACACACCTGATAACAACAGACAGGTCCAATACATACCCTGTCATGAATAGTCCATCCTTCACTTCAAGGGATCAAACAAACAACTATATGAACTGACCAAGTCCATAACTCAGGAAAACTATCTTCCTTGCTCATGAACTAGAAAGTATCTTCCCTAGATCTCATCCAGAAACAGACATGATGCCTGCTTTGATACCAATTGAAATTCTGGTATAACAGATCCCAGATGTCCTACATGATGTCGAGACATCTGGTCTGACATAAACAGCAAGGCAATTATAGACAGTTAAATAAGTTGCTGAAAAGAAAAGTGCACACAGAATTTGTTCACCCAGTTCGGTATAACAACCTACATCTGGGGGCATACCAAGCCAGGAAGGAAGTCCACTATTAGTAGTATTAAATAACAGACTCAATAATACCAGTTGATAATCTACTCACTTAATCCCTAGCCAATGACCCTTCTACCTAAGTTTTCCCTAGGTAAGAGACTCCATCTCACTTCCAATCATCGGAATGATGTCTAGCAGTCAACATCTCAGTCACTGCATCAACAGCTTGATTTCCAACAACTCTCCAAACACATAAAAATAGAAGACACACTCCAATAACAATACCTAGACATGACCCTCATGACTAAGAACAATGCTTAGAGTTGCTTAACAGCTTCCTCTAAGAATAATACATCTCTTACCTACAGGCTTAGAGATAAACATGATGACCATCCAACAAACTGGGTGGTTCATCGACCAACACAGCCCTTATAATCTACATGATGGTTGTTTTTCAAACTAGGTTACAATGCTTCTATTTATAACCTATTTCCCAACTGGATTTGGGCCTTCAAATCATAACAAATCAGCTGCTACAAATCTGCAAAAGATTCTGCTACTGAATAGATCTTCAATCAAATCTTCAATTAAATCTTCAATTAAATCTAATTATTCTCCATATTTTTTTGCATGAAAATAGTAACAATATCTACTCAATATAATATTGCAACAGAATATATTTGTCCCATGATATTCGCCTGCAATCTCTCCAGTAGATCTTCTCAAAACACACTTAAACAAATGCAGCCCTAACAAAACACATCAGACTGATGTTCTGATGTTCTGTCAACTGATGTCAAGACATCAAGTTTAACATCAGCATATAAAACTTTAACCCTGCAACAACTAATGTTAGGAACCAATGTTAAGACATCAGACATATGACATCAACATTGTTCAACTTTGTTTTACCAAAATTCCAGCCAATACAAGAACTAACAGTCAGTTGTATCAACAGAGAATGAAGAAGGCATTCGACAAAAAGGTTCGACCCCGTGTCTTCAGAAAAGGAGACCTCGTGCTCAAGAAGATATAATCATTCCTCACTGATTCCTGGGGAAAATGGACTTCGAACTACGATGGCCCCTATGTGGTCAAGAAAGCCTTCTCAGGCGACGCCTTGAGACTCGCAACCATGGATGGAGAAGAATTTTCCTACCCCACAAATGTTGATGTAGTCAAGAAATACTTCGCCTAAACTATAAAAAAGTGTCTCGGTGGATTGAAAACCCGAAAGGGCGGTCCAGGAAAAAATTAGAGACATAAGCAAAAAATCATCCCGGTGGATTGGAAATCTCAAAGTACAATCCAGGCAAAAGTTAGGGATTAATAGCAAGTAACTACGTCCTACGAGGTTAAATCCCCAGCGATAATGCCATCAGTCAGAAAACTCCAGTCAAGTTCATCTTTGACAGAAGCTCAGGATGTCCAGAATTCAAAGTTGGTAGAAGGATAACGGTTGTTATGTTTCAATGTAGCCCTTTTCCCTTAAATTACCATTTTCTAAACTTTGTAATGCTCTATGGGATCACGCACTTGGCTGATTTCCATTCCATCAATAAAATTTTAGCCTTAATACTTTTATTTACAATTCTTATTTGTTTTAGCTTGACAGAATGACATTTTAACATGATCAACGATTCTTGAAATAAAACAAAACAAAATGAATTTACTTGTCAAAATTTTTCTGCTTTTAAAATAAAGATGGCAATTCCTTTTGACTTTGAATATCGAAAAGAACATCGTTCGCTTCTCCAGAGGTGATTGAACCTCAAACTGCAGAATCAAAGTACTCCTTCTAAACTAGTACGCTAGAATGAAGGATCAACTGTGTCAGAGACCATGTTTCACCTGACATCCCCGGAAGAGTTCGTACCTCTTAAGACTGATTAAACAATTCTTTTTCCCCACAGGGATCGTCTCTCCTAAGCAAGGCAGGATTGCTATCTTGAACCAGTGATACTTTTCATCCCCCACCGTGACCGAGTATCTAGTCGTCTTCATCTATTAGTTTGTATGTCGCGTCAGTTTTGTCAGCATAAACATACATACATCATGCATTATTGATTCACATTCATATTCATATTGCATTACTATCACTCTAGTCAGTCTTATCCCCAAGTGATAAAGTTCTCTCAATCATGTTGTCAGTCCTTTACTTGTTAGGAAATATAGCGTCTGAGCAGTTTCTCCCCAGTTTATTTTTGGATTCGAGACGGTCCTCGACCAGTTTGATAACTTGAACCTCTGAGACACAAAAAAACATTCGAAAAACATCACTCTTTACTATTAAAGATGATGTTCTCGCTTTCCCGGATTAAGGAAAATCGCTAGAGAAAGCCTCGTAACTAAAGACTCTCGACAACACATTGGTTTTTCTCTCCTGAAAGTCAATGTTAATGAAGTCATCAGCACCTCAAAATTGGATTGCATCATATGGCATTTCTCTGAGAAGATCTCGAAGAAAAGTATGATGTAATTTCCCCAAGCAGGGAACAGCCTCTCAAGAGACTCATTTTCCCTGGTAGAGTCAACAAATGGTGTCTCCAACAGAGAAGTTTGAACACCTCTACAGCTCAGACAAATGGGTTTCCCCAACAAGTCTGACATCAATTTTTTTTCAATCAAATGGCGTCTCCCCCCAGTAAACTCGGCGAGAAGTTTGATGAAAACCGCTATACATAGCGTCCCTTGTAAAAAAAAACTTAGACCAGTTCCTTGGCTGAATACCAGGATCGAGGGGAAGTTTATTGACAAAAGAAACTGAGACCAGTTCCGCAGTTGAAGACCAGGATCGAGGGGAAGTTTATATCAGAAACTGAGACCAGTTCCGTGGGTAAAAACCAGGATCGAGGGGAAGTTTATTTAAGAAAACTGAGACCAGTTTCGTGGCTAAAAACCAGGATCAAGGGGAAGTTTTACCCTTTTCTAAGCATCACTGCTTAGCAAAAGAAGATGGATGAGCAAACTACCATTCATAACCACTATCAAAATTTTGGGTATTCCGATATTTAATCCTCTTGCACCCCGAATGCTCCAATACGTTCGCTATTCACACCTTCGGGTCCAAGAAAATTAAATAGGGGCATCTTTCATACCCCAAATTTTGACCACCAAGATTTCCCATCATTGTGAAAGTCATCATCATAATATAGATGTACCTTCATGCCTCATACATCTCCTAAAAGATGATCGAGCATTCACCACAATCAAGAATTAGGGTTTTGAGCCCTCTTAGAGCACTTAGACAAAGGATCAACCAAGGAATGACATAATCTTCAACTTGTATAAACCTCTTAAATACCCATAAGGGATCAAAAGGACTCCCACATTAAGAATCAAGCACAAGGTTGCAACATTCCAAGTGGATCAAGCCTCGAGATCGCCAGTGTCACCAAATCAGAGTTTTGGTCGATTGAGGCCTTCAGATGAAAATTTCCATCTGGGCATGAGCCAATGTTTCAAAGCACAACCCAAGATGCTCTAAGGGATCTCATGGACCCAATCATCAAGTCAATTTAACCTCAGGGGATGCATTTACCAAAAAATCAGGAATTAGGGTTTCTTGACCTAATTCACCCCTAAGTTGACTTATGGGACAAAGCATGAGCCAAGACCACAAGACATGATTTGAGGATCTAAAATACACCACATTGATCCATTTACAACAATGGATTGATCCAATAAACTTGATTCACAAGTTTCAATTTCATCTGGACCACAATTAGGGTTTCAAAGAAAAAGTCAATTGTATCTTTGACTTTTGACCAAGACATGCTCCCAAACCTTGGGACATGATTCAATACACCCTATAACACCTATGGAATCCATCCATTAGGTTTGATTTAGGTCAGGGACTTGAGTTCACAAAGGATCACACAGTTTGGATTTCATCCGATAAAAAGTCAACTGTGCACAAAATCAAGTTTTACTTTTAGGAAATTTTCACAAATATGGTTCCCCTGTTAGAGCAAGAGTTGTCTCTGCAAGTCATCTCTATGTTTTGATGATAACAATGGTATTTGTGAAAGATCTATTTTATGTTCTAATGTGTGTTGTGTGCAGATCATAATCATAGAAGATATCATATCCAACAAGCACCAACCAGGCGTGCGTAATTGATTATATGCGAAGTTACTATGTGTGACACAAGTCGCAAGAAGCAAGTATGCTTCTATATCTGATCACAATCATTCAGATCGAAGGATGCTGATATTGCTATTGCAATGC